>OV815305.1:12485872-14971745 GCA_929108375.1 Gymnoscelis rufifasciata
TGCGTCGGTCGCCATGTTTGTCCCATGATAAGTTCAAACGGACCTTTTTGCCCGCTTTCCACTGCGAGCGGAACGGACCCATCCCATTACGGACTCCGCTATACTCGTAACGATGGTTTTCATACATGTGCTTCCACCAAAGCGGAGCGGAGTAAGCGAGTTGAAAGAGTCACGTAAGAGGTTATCGAGTTGAGCGAGTTCAGTTTTCGTTTTCAGTGGAAGGCGAAATAAATTATTTTTAAAACTCTTTCTTAGTGGAAGGGCAAAACTATTTATCATTTCAAACTACGTTCCGGTTGACTATTTCTCGCTCATTTCAATTACGCAGTGGAAAGCGGGCATTTGGCTGGGATGTCCTAAGCCCTACGTAAATGGTTATTTTTTACTTTAAAATATTGAGAGAAAATGGGAACTTTAACTTCATTAAAAATTGAACTTAAACGTTAGGTAGGTAGTTACTTACATTATGTTATCTTCCTCGACAAATGGACACAATAGTGAAAAAGTTTATTATAACGGTTCAGTTTTACTATGTACTATATACTTATAGTATATGTACTAAATATATGTATTATAAACAAAAAAATATGCTTTTCAGGTTAACAAAAATGTTTAAATATTAATTTGATAGGAAGTCGCAACTCCAATTATAAGAAAAGCGCCCTATAATCTTGTAAGGAGCTAATTAAATCCAATAAGCATGACATTATGTCACACCGAGTCGACAGTTTATCTGTTTTTAACCCCCGACAAAAAAAGAGGGGTGTTATAAGTTTGACGTGTCTGTCTGTCTGTCTGTCTGTCTGTCAGTCTGTCTGTGTCACCATAGCTCCCGAACGGATGAAGCGATTTCAATTTAGTTTTTTTTGTATAAAAGGTGAGTCTTGCGCGAGTGTTCTTAGACATGTTTCATGAAAATCGGTTGGGCCGTTTAAAAGTTATGGGGGTGAGAGTGGGGAAGCAAAACCGAAAATCTGCAAATATACTAGTGTGGGGTATCAAATGAAAACGCATCGCGTCCACATTACATAATATTATGTTGTTTTACATTTAAGGAAATTAAGGCATTGGAATCGGGGGTTTTTCTTAAATTTTAAATTTAGATTTATTGTAATGACAATCTTTTTTAAAATTTAATAAATTTAGATTCCAAAACCTTAGTGCCTTTAAAAGAAGTCTAACTTTTTTTAACCCCCCACAAAAAAGAGGGGTGTTATAAGTTTGTCTGCCTGTCGCCTTATAGCTTCCGAACGAATAAAGCAATTTAAATTTATGTAAAGTTTTTGTGTGAAAGGTGAGTTTCGCGCGAGTGCTCTTACATTTTTGATGAAAATCGGTTAAGCTGTGTAAAAGTTATGAGGGTAAAAGTGGGGAATGAAAACCGAAAATCTGCAAATATACTTGAGTGGGGTCTCAAATCAAATGCGTATGACGTGAAAATTTACATTACATTATTTATTTATTTTTTTCGTCTCAATAGACGAAACATTTATTAAGTAAATTGTTGTTCTTCTAGTTATTATTACACTCTGGTAATGAATATGAAATGATCGATAACAAACACACTTTAAGGAGCCTCCCCCTAATATACTTAATTCTTCGCTATGTTATCTCTCCATGTATCACGGTGCTTATGATACAAACTGGTGACAGACGGACGGACAGACAGACAACGAAGTCTCAGTAATAGGGTCCCGTTTTACCTTTAAAATAACGATAGGTTTTTTAAAATACCAACTTATTTATATACTTATTTGTTTTTGAAGTGAAACTTCTATAGAATCGTAGTGATTTCAAACCGGATGCAAAAAGATGAAACGGAAATGGTAAGAGACACAAATATAATGCTTTATTTAAATTTCTTTGCGCGATACTTCGTAGTTGAGACTAAGTATCGCGCAAACAGGTATTGCTGTATTTTATTATTTTGTAACATACTTTATGTAATACGCTTTATTGAAGTAATACAAATAATCCGAATAATTACAGATATATGTTTGTTTCTCTTATCATTTTAGCAGATGCGTTCATTTACCCTTTTTTTCTATTCGATATATATCATAATTTATAGTTCGTAAGTAGTAGACTCCAATCGTGCGTCGTAGCTGACACACACACACTTTTTTTTTATTCTTCTTATTCTTTCGTCGATTTACTGAAGTTTCACTTCTATCGTGTGTGAATCGCACACACACCTTTTTTTTTTTTAAAGAGCTATGTTTATTCACCCAATAGTTTTGGTATTTCAAATTAAAAGTTGCTCGAAAGGTCACGCCAGATTTAAGTATAAAGATAAAAATTACAAAAAATAACGAACTGAGTGATTTTTAAATAGATAACCTAATTATTTTAGCTATTTTTAACAAAAATGTTCAAAACCTGACTTTAGGTCACCAGAACAATAGGTTCCAAGTCATTCTCATTAACCGAATTCAAAAAGGAGGAGGTTCTCAATTGGACCGATTTCGGTGTTTATTTTTGTATGCAATGCAAGGTTTTAAATTTTATAACATTCTGTTATATAGAGGTTATCGTGTTATATTAAAATATGTCCTCATTTCATACAGAATTTGGTCGACGACCCCGGGGTCTTAGGATCGAATCTCACGTGTTTTTTTTAAGTTTCGTGATTTGTTTTTGTTTGTTTTATAAGTGTTTTTATGTGCATTTTTAACCCCCGATAAAAAAGAAGGGTGTTATAAGTTTGACGTGTCTGTCTGTCTGTCTGTCTGGGACATCATAGCTCCCGAACGGATGGAGCGATTTCAATTTAGTTTTTTTGCATGAAAAGTCAGTTTGGTGCGAGTGTTCTTAGACATGTTTCATAAAAATCGGTTGTGCCGTTTAAAAGTTATCGGGGTGAGAGTGGGGAAGGAAAACCGAAAATCTGCAAATTAATATACTTACCTACTCAAGTGGGGTATCAAATGAAAGCACATCGCGTCCACATTACAAAATAAAGTTAAACACCATTAAAAAAAAGTAAAACACCATTAGGTGTTTTACTTTTAAGGAAATTAAGGCATTGGAATCGGGGGTCTTTCTTAAACTTTAAATTTAGGTTTATTGTTTAAACGACTTTAAAAAAGGAGAAGGTTCTCACATGCGGCGTGTGTTTATATTTAGTTAGAAGTGTTTATATAAAATGATTGTTTTGTTTAGTGTTATATCAATATGACTATTTAAGTTCAGTTACGGCTACTTAAATTATATTTCTCTTCAATTTCTATTCATATATTTCAAACTGAAAGTCGTTTGTTTTTGTTAAAAATCTACTTGTCTCTTGAATCCATTACGCGGGCCTCGTTTTCTAGTGCACACGGGATGACAGTATATGACAGTTAAGATAAATGCGATAACTGTACCACAATCAGTGTTTGAGCTGAGCACTCAATGGTTCGCTGCTTCCTTGTACAATTTACCTTTGATGGAATCTACCATACCTTGATAAATATTTTGTGTGGATGGTTCCTGCAAGTAACCTGAAAGCATATTTTACTTTCATGGATTTTACGGTAACATAAGACCTTGAGTTGGCAGTCGCATAGCATGTACTTAATATTATGTTCCGCAAGTAATTTTGGGTCATATTTTGCTTAAAACTATAAACCAACTTGCGCTGTATATGTTTATTTTCCTATAGCAGTAAATTAATTGCCATTTCGCAAGAGGCAGCGGGTTTGATTCCCGCCGAGGGTGAAAGTGTTTGTATGTTCTGCAAGCACTTTCTCCTTGGTCTGGGTGTTTTTAATATGACTAAGTATACTAAAAAATATCTGTATATTTATGCCAAATATATTAAGTACCTATATCAGATATCTACTTTGTACCCGCAACACAAGCTCAGAGCTTACCACGGGGCTAGATGTTGTTTTTAATTTAAGTTTCATAATGTGATTTATTAGGAGTTTTTCAGTTATTCAGATAGTCTCTATCACACATTATGTTAAACACTCGTACTTAAATGACTTTCTATTCAAGTACGAGGTATGTAAGTACTTATAATATAAAAATAATTATCTATTTCCCTTGGGCATCCATCACGCACGCAAAGAATGTGAAAAGGTGGACCGAAAGGCATATAATTTTGTTAAGTTTATTGTTTATCATGTATAAAAAATAGGAAAGTCGCCTTATAATTCAGTTGGTACTACATGAGCTAGTTTAATTATACTTCACTGATCAATATCAATATAGCCAATGCTAATTGACTGATAAATGTATGGAAAAAGTCAGATAGAGCCTAACCTACCTAATCCTTGAATAATGGAATTATTAGTGGTCTTGTTATTAATTAGGCGTAGGTATTGAGTAAGGCAAGTGGTAAAAAATAAATCTACCTATTCAAAAAAAGCATATCAACCACAAAGCAATAAATTATCAACATCATAAAAAATTTAATGATTTACAAAAACTTGACTTCCTTTACTTCCTCATATTTGGAAAACCGACTATCCATAACCAAAGTTCCTATTCAGTTCCTTCTACCGCATAGGTACGTATCTTCCGCACTTCAAGTTACCGAAAGATTTTCTCAACTTATCTTACGCAAGAGCGATTCCACATGAAAACCCACTCCACCGTATCCTCTAACGACCTACATTAATAGACGAAACCTCCAAATGCGAGGTGGTTATTGTGTAACGATGACGTAGCCATGGATCGCCAATACAATAGGGTAGTGAAAGTGCATCTTAACCACCGGACCGTTCTGCCGGCTATTGTTTTACTTTTGCATTGTTTTTATGAGTGCCGGTCGGTCCTTGGTGCTACTAGTAGCCACAACTTATCGCCCCATTATTACTTAATTTCTGTGTAAATTCAATGCAAGCATTTTCTCCTTGGTCTGGGTGTTTAGTATGTATAATAAAAAATATCCATCTATGTATGTCTATTATATAAAGTATATCAAATGTCTAGTATCCGTAACACAAGCTCATAGCTTACCACGGTGCTAGATGTTGTTGTGTGGATTGTCCGGCAATATTTATTTATTTATTTATGAGGTTTGTGTAGCTTTGCTGTCCAATTTTATGTTTTATTAATATTATTATAAACCCTAACACATAGTTTGTAGTTTTCTTTTATTCCTGGTTGAAACAGGCCTGCTGTTGCTGTACTATTTAACTACCTACGCTGTAGAAAATCGTCTATTACTGCAATGTGTTAATCTACTATATTTTAAGATCCTTAACAAATGTCCTAAAGCCGCTACATATTCACTTCTACAAGCCAACTGGTCTATAGTATTTAATTTAATATTATTTTATCAATAGTATTTGATTTAATATTTTCAATTTTCAGTTGATTTTTAGCGGAAAGAACTGAAGAGGGGTTGAAATGCTACAATGATCTTCACAGAGGTTTGTGAAGAATGGGTATCAAGACAAAAGGGGTAGCCTTCTGGCTGGTTTTGGTGATATTTGCCGCAATACAAGGGCAAACTATATCATGCCCAAGTCCCGAGTTGATACTGCCATGTATTTGCACTAACAGACATGAAGATATACAAATATGGTAAGTTTAACACAAAATATTGCTACAGCAATTTAACCTCCATAAAAATTAACCAGTGTTTTCTATTTTCAGGTGCACGCATAGTGATTTGCTACAAGTCACAAAAGGAATTCAAAAAATAGGAGAATACATAAAGAAACCAATAGATGAACTGATAATAGAAAATAACTATCTGCCTTCTTTGCCAGGAAAATTATTCCAAAATGTTAAGATATTGAGACTTATGCTTCGACATAATGGTCTGGAGAGATTATCGGCTGCTTGGTTGGAAACTCAAGAGAAAGATTTGGTGGAAATATTCATAGTTGAAAATGATCTTAGGAACATACCGTCAGAGAGCTTAATAAAATTACAAAATGTTCAAGCAATAACAATACAGTCCCATAATCTTAAAAGAATACCTAACTTCACAGGAATGGAGAAGTTGCGTTACATAAACATTCAGTCAGGAAGTTTAAATATGATAAACGAAAGAACATTCGAGAAATTACCTACTTTAGAAAGGTTATTTATTCAAGGGAGTCCAGACCTAAGAATAATTAAAGAAAATGCTTTCTACAATCTTCCACGGTTGCGTAAGTTGGAGATTACAAACTGCGGTATCAATCAACTACACATGCGTGCTTTTTCTATGATTCCTTCTTTAAGTGAACTTTCTCTGAGTGACAACATGATAAATGACGCTACAATGGTTGGACGAGCAACAAGAGATCTATCTATGATTGGTGTTTTAAACCTTAATAATAATCTTATTGATAAACTAAACGAAGGCGCTTTTGTCGATCAACCCATGCTTGAAAAGATTTCTTTATCAAATAACAAAATACACATAATCCATCATGGCGCTTTTCATAGAGTTCCAAAACTTAGGGTTGTAGATTTGAACTACAATAAAATAAATCAAATACACCCAGAATCATTTATGCAACAGTCTGGAAGCGGTGTGGAAGAGCTGTACCTTATTGGAAATCAAATTATGTTTATCTCAGAGTTCAGAGCGCTTCTTGAAGCTCTTCCTCGACTAAAATTCTTAGACCTAAGTGACAATTTACTTCAAGAAATACCGAGAGGGGCTTTAAGGGGTCACCCTAGTTTAGAAAGACTGCATTTGAACAAAAATAGTATAAAGTATATTCAAGCTGATGCTTTTATGGCAATGCCAGCGCTGAGAGAATTGCATTTGAGTAACAATTCTTTGACTGATGTTAACGAAGGACCCTACTGGAATCTTCCTGCCCTTAAAGGCTTAGATTTATCATACAACTATTTGAAACGATTACAGCCGAAGCTACTATATAACCTACCGGCGTTACGAAGAATAAATTTAAGCAATAATCAACTTACATTGGTGGATCCCATTACATTTATGGAAACGCCATTGCTGGAATATGTTAACATCTCCAGCAATGCATTGGTATCTCTACATCCAGCTACATTTAGAAATCTGGCAAATCTTTACGAAATGGATGCGAGTTCGAACAGGCTGATAGAATTTGTTCCCGGTCTTCCGAGAGGTCTCGAGAAACTCTATTTACAAAGAAACCAAATGACAAGCCTTCCAGCACCACCTTCACCCGATTTGGATTTACCAGCTTTGAGAACTTTAGATATATCTAGTAACGGCATACAGAAAATACCACGAGGATGTATGAAAAATTTGCATAGCTTACACAGATTGTATATGAGCAGAAACGGTTTGCGGCTGATAGATGCATCGTCTTTTGGAGATTTAGAGCAACTGGAGTTAATGGATATAAGCGATAACCAAATCCTTTCCGTTCACCCTAAAAGTTTTACAAAACTTACGAATCTGAAACAGGTCAACTTACACGGAAATACTATCGAAAATTTCGATTTTATGGCAATTCAAGAAAACGCAGCTCTCCACGCTTTAGATTTCAGTAAGAATAAATTGAAATCCATAAGTCCTAACATAGTGAATCGAGCTTTGGATGTAGAAAGTCTGAATATATCCTCAAATAATCTTAACGAACTCCCGGTGTCTTTAAACATGCTATCAAAATTGAAAATGCTAGACGCAAGTTTCAACCATATCAAGCATTTCGATGGAAATTCGATAAACAATATCAACACACTGAAAACTATCAAAATGCCACATAATAGAATAACTGAGCTTCGAACAGGAAGCTTCAAAGACTTGAGAAATTTGGAATCTATTGATCTAGACAGCAATAACATAGAAGTAATTCATCCGAAAGCAATATCTAGCCTACCAAACTTAGTGTCGGTGCATATGGGACGAAATCATATTATTGATATTCCAGACCATGCATTCTCCAACCTCCCAAAATTAAGAATTATTGAATTGCAGGGAAATCGATTACAATACATATCAGCGAGGGCTTTCGAGGATATACCTCTAGTGCAATATTTGAATCTGAGTAACAATCAAATCACAAACATTGATAACTCAGGTTTAAGACAACTTAGTTCGCTCGAAGTATTAGATTTAAGTTTTAATAAATTGTCAAAAATAACAAGATCGTCCTTTCAATACATGGAATGGCTGGTGGAATTGAATCTAGATAATAATATGATTTGCTATATAGGCGGACAACCGTTTGATTTTATGTCTAGACTAAAGGTTCTTTCACTCAGACAGAACAAATTAGCCTCTCTATCAGAAGGGACTTTCGCAAAGCTGCGGAATAATATAGCTATTTTTGACATTGATGGTAAGTAAGAACATAAGACTATCCTACTCTACTTGAATTGTAGTACTAAATATGTAAATAATTAATGCGTACGAAAATTGTTTCAGGAAATCCTTTAATATGCAACTGCGCCATAATTTGGCTTAAATCTTGGCTCTCCGAATCCACATCAATCGGACCTAAATGCGCAGATGGAACTTACGTTAAAGGGATGCCATTTTCGCGCAGTGATTGTCCCAACATTGCCACACTTGATGATGATTATCGATCATGTATGGCACATGAAAACGAAGCCCTATTACCGAATTTAGCAACATCACAAGTATTCTCTTCTATAGATAAAATCAAGGACTATGCGACCCAAATAAAAAATAACTATCAAACTAATAAAATTAACGGCAGACCTTTACCAGAAGAATCAGATTACTTTTACGATGATTATGTGGACTATCCCGTCAATGATACTATTATTGAAGGATTAAAGACGGATATAGGCATGATGACTAATAGAACACAAGGTGGACTACCAGTTCTTTACGCGGGAACTAAGAATACCACGAATAAGAAACCCGTGACAACACCTAAGCCAGCCGGCAGTGGATTTACATTCTTTGGTATGCCTTTACCTGCTATTGACGTAGGGAAGTTCTTAAACACAGGGCGAAAGATGGATTGGCCTGCAAACAAAAATGCTGAGGGAAGCAAAATCTATCAAGTTACAGAAACGCCAAAATTCGAGACTGGAGGCTTTTCACCAATTTTACCCACAACTTCAGGAGGTTTTATGCCAATACCAGAACCAACAGTTAAGATGTCAGAGGCAACACTTAACCAAGAAGGAGAGGTAAGGTACAGTAGCCAAGGAAGCACTGAACAAACTATTATGGAATTCACAACCAAACCAACTGTAAATAAAGTTGAGAAAAACATAACAAACCATAAATTAAAAAGTGAGATTCATGAGCTAGAAGCTTATGTAGGTGATGATAACAGTACACATGTAGCTTATAATAGAACTATGAACATTGAAGAGCAAAATTTAAATCCTAATAACTTGAGCAAGTATAACCTTATGGAGTCTAATGTGACTATAACTCAAGTAACTGAAAAAGAAGGCTTGCTTATCACAACAGATAATGATATTTCCCAAACATGGATGGATACCAGTACAATACCCTATTCATCTTCAACTACAACAAAACCTACAACAAATCATATTGAAAGTCAACCTACTGCCTTATCAGCAGTCTTAGTACCAAAGCATGTTGACATCAATGGAAAAAGACCAGCAACTATTACCAAGGTTCAAATGCCAGCTGTGGATCAAAATGATTATAGAGACAGCTTTTCCCCAGTTTCAAATAGAGAAGCAAAGACAAGGTTTTCAGATAGTATGAGTTTAAGTAACACTCGAACCAGGCAAGTTGATGGAAAGGAATGGTATTACAAGAATTACAACAATACAAACTTGGAGCCCTATGTTGCACCTGGAGTACATTCAAGCTATGCAGTTCTGAATAGATCAACATTTTATTTAATTTTTGCTGGAATGTTCTGTCATTATTATCTTTTGAGAATTTATTCACTTTTATAGTTTAAATAAATAAGTTAATAGTATGTGGAGTTTTAATTACTGTGATGGTCTTATCAATTTTTAATGAATTTCAATAAAAAAAATTCTGAAATCAAACAATTTATTTAACAAGTTATAAAACTATTTATAAAATTTTAAGCCCACATATTTCCTTGGTTAAAAAATTAATGTAATGTTTTAAAATGTGTTCTCATTTTGTCAAGAGCTTTATATCTATGAGATATTGTATTCTTGACTTCCTTTGATAGCTCAGCATATGTTTTATCATAGCCTTCAGGCTGAAACACACAATCCCATCCAAAATCTCGAGTACCTCTAGGAAATACAATTTCTCCTTTAGTTTTACCTTCAAACAATATAACATCATAATCATCAGAATCGGCAGCGCAGTAAGCAAAAGTGCAAACAGCTACCGCTGTCTTATCTTCCCACCCTGTCAGAAGTTGTTGTAGTCCTTCGGGTTCTAACTTTTCTAGAAACCATTTAATATAAGGTCCTGGTAATCCTTTTAAGGCGTTGAAGCACAATGCCGTGTCCTCAACTAAGACTGGTCCCTTCAATGTTCTTGCGGCTTCTTGGCATTTCTTAATAGACACCTCCTCAATTTCACCTTGCAGCTCTGGGAGATCTAACTTATGGCTAATGATTTCCAAGGGAAAGCTATTGCCAAGAATAGCTCTAACTTCTTCTAATTTTTTTGAGTTACCGGTAACAAAGGTTATTTTTCTTTGAGCCATTTTTATGGCCGATTGCATTGGAGTTATTCTATTAATTTGAGAATATTAATATTGTATAGAATATTTTCTCTCAAAAACCATGCAGGCCTTGAGATAAAATTAAATGGGTATTTATCACGAAAAGCTGAAAGTTTGAACTGAAAAAATGTAAACATTCCCTAAAGTTGACAATGTTAGTGTCAGTCAGACAAAAAAAAATGTCAAAGTCATTTAAAAACCAAACAGCCATACTCAAGAAGAAGAAAGAACATAACGCCATCTAATAAAAGAAGAAGAATAAGAAAGAACATCAATCATTCATTATCATTTTATCATTATCATAGATTTATTTTGACAAAATAAGTAAACGCAACATATGAAATAGAGTTAAAAACTATAAAAATAAAATGATGTTCAAATTATGTAACTTTACACTGGCATCAGCTGGTATCGGGTCAAAGGATATCAATTAAACATTTTTGTTTAGTTCGGTTCCATGAAATGTTTCAGTCAACTAAATAATTCCCTGTAGTACGTTCTTGAATGAATAACGTGCATCATTAGAACGTATCTATACTCTAGGTTTTTAATGAATTTTAATGAATCTGTGGAAACCATACATAGACAAGAAAAAAAGAAAAAAAGATGACTGTCAAATTTTAGTTTTGATTGCTGATCGTCGAATTTACCGATTAATTGCTATATTTTATGTTGTACAGCGTTATATTACGTTATTAGTGTGTCCATTTATTATCAGGAGGTTTCCGAAAGCAAGCAAGCACCTATACAAATAAAATGCCGGGCCAAGAAGTAGTTACCACGAAAGTGGTTGTTCATCCCTTAGTGCTCCTCAGCGTCGTGGACCATTTCAACCGAATGGGCAAAATTGGCAACCAAAAACGCGTTGTTGGTGTATTACTTGGATGCTGGAGAGCTAAGGGCGTCTTGGATGTATCTAATAGCTTTGCAGGTTAGTGTATGATGACAATGCAAAACTTTTTGTTATTGTCTCTCAACCTACATTAAATGCAGCATTAAATGCATTGGTTACTACTATAATTTACTTTTTTTATAAAACAAGCTGTACGGCATTTTTATTTATTCTATTGTGAAAGTTTTGAATGAAAACTACTTAGCAACTCAACTATGTTTAATTATTTTTCAGTGCCCTTTGATGAAGACGACAAAGACAAATCAGTGTGGTTTTTAGATCATGACTATTTAGAGAACATGTATGGAATGTTCAAGAAGGTAAATGCCAGAGAAAAAGTTGTAGGCTGGTACCACACTGGGCCAAAACTACACCAAAATGATGTTGCCATAAATGAACTCATCCGGCGCTACAGCCCTAATTCTGTTTTGGTCATAATTGATGCTAAGCCTAAGGACTTAGGTCTACCTACAGAAGCCTATAGAGCTGTTGAAGAAGTTCATGATGATGGTTCACCTACTACAAGGACATTTGAACATGTTCCGAGTGAGATTGGAGCTGAAGAAGCGGAGGAAGTTGGTGTGGAACATCTTCTAAGAGATATCAAAGATACAACTGTTGGAAGTTTGTCTCAAAGAATTACCAATCAGTTACTTGGCTTGAGAGGCCTACACTCACAATTAAGTGAGATTAGAGACTACCTGACCCAAGTAGGAGAGGGAACTCTCCCTATGAACCATCAGATAATTTACCAACTGCAGGACATTTTCAACTTACTGCCTGATATTGCAAATGACAATTTCATTGATAATCTCTACATCAAAACAAATGACCAATCCATGGTCGTCTATCTTGCTGCCTTAGTAAGATCTATTATTGCATTGCATAATCTCATTAATAATAAGATTACAAACAGAGATGCAGAGGAAGGTAAAAAAGAGGAGAAGGATAAGAAAAAGGATGAGAAAAAAGAGGATAAAGATGATAAAAAAACAGAAGATAAAATAAAGGCAGAGAAAAAAGAAAAGGATGAGAAAAAGAAGTAACTTAGAATAAATAGACATTAGTTCTTGTAATGTAATATTTTATAATAAATTTTATTTGCTAATTGCATCATTGTCATATTTATTTTAATTTTATGTTAATAACTACTGCTAAGTCTTATTTGATAAGCGAATAGACATAACTCTTGGAAATTGAATATTTTGCCCCAATTCCACCATTGGCTATAATTGCAATCAGATGAGGATAAACTCGTTTTACTGCCTAACTAACTGATATCAAATTACCATTTTTTGCTAAGTTTAACTACATTCAATAAAACTAGTTTTGTTGCTAAAAATGGTGAAATTGGGGCATGGTAATGGATTTTTTGAGTTAGGTGACTTATGTATACCTCAGATATTGTTTAACTGGCTTTTTCATATGTAAGAAAATACAGACAGATAGAGGCTTTCTCTTACAATATAAAAATTGGCTTGTGGTTTTAAAACAGAATATCTGATTCAATTTTATGTCGAATAAATGTATACACATTGTAATTTGAATGCCTAGGAGCAGTTCTGAACTGATATACCCATAAATCAGTGTTTTTAAAAATACGTAGTTACGAGTACCTATTATTATATCTAACATACTGATGTCATATCAATTTTTTAAGCATGACTATCTTCAACAATGGCTACCTAATGTAAGTTACACATTTTAATCCATTATGCTCTAATCTGCATTTTACGTTTATAACTGATTCATTATCTAACTATCCAATTTTATCATATTTGATAGTGACACCTATCTATTGATAATGCTATCAGAAAATAGATAAGTTGAACAGTATTGTGGCGGACATTACAAGGTACTTATGAATGTTGTGAAAATAGTATGATTTATTTGTGAGGTGAATCTCAAAATTTGGGAAAATGGCAGGCGTGGCGCAGTTGTCGGTAAGTTCATTTTTGTTGTTTATATTATCTGTTTTATTGGAGTACTTTTAAAATTAATTAAGGTTCTTAGACAATTTCAATAATTCAGTAATGTAGGTAAAACTACGGTACGCGTAGCATAGCTTGTACTTAGGTTGCGGGTTCGATTCTCCGCGCAGTTACGACTTTTTAAGTGATCTTGAAATTCTGGTTCGTCGGTCGTTTGGGTGTATTTTCTAAAATCATGTACCTACTTACAATATTAAGTAGGTATATGACACGTTAACACCACCGTCTGAAGATTTCAGCAGTAATTAATATTTTTATTTTACGTCTAATTTATTTTATACGTTAATAAACGAATGACTTAATACATTAAATCATAGCACAATTTTCATACCAGTTAATTCAGCTATTTCTTTGTACAAATTTTAATGTTCATCTTTTTTTTATGATCCTGTGGTGTCCCTCTGCAGGGCAAAGGCTTCCCTACCTTCCTTCCAGACGTCCCTATCACCCGTTAAAGTTGTCCAATCTCTAAGGCGCCAAGTTCATTCTTCATCTATCCATCGAAAATATTTTTCAGGACCTAGTCTGGCTAAAGTCGCAAGAGAAAGGTGAATTTGACATTCCCATAGCTGTAAAACTGCTGAACACCTCCGGTAACAAAATCGAGGTCCAAGATGACGATGGAAAGAAAATCATTGCCACTAACAGTGATATTATCAAACCTCTGCATGCCACGTCCAGATTTGGAGTGGAAGACATGATCACTTTGGGAGAACTCCAGGAATATACGATATTGAGGAACCTACATCTCCGATATAACCAACAATTGATATACGTAAGTTTGATTTAATTAATGTTTTAAAGTAACAAGTAACACCCACTTGTAATTACATATATATGAAACAGGTATACTTATATATATAAAATTAATTGCTGTTCGTTATTCTCACTAAAACTCGACAACGTCTGAACGGATTTATCTTAGTCTTGAAATGTACGTGGTTCGGTCTAGGGAAGGTTTAAAAGGCGAGAAAAAAACAAATAATTGCGGGGGAAAAATATTTGAATAAAAACCCGTGCAAAGCCGGGGCGTCCCGCTAGCTTAAAATAATTATTTGATACTAGTAGTGCCGTAAACACATACCTATCCCCTACCCCAGTACCCGCGTTATAAAGGATTTTCCCGGTAAAAAGTAGCCTATGTTTCTCAGACTTTAGAGAACGTGTGTACCAATTTTCAAATCGGATCAGTAGTTTTTGCGTGAAAGAGGAACAGACAGAGTTACTTTCGCATTTAAAATATATCTTTGGATTAACAGGGAATTGAAGAGATGCTAAAATATATCCTTGTGGTATGCTTAAATGCCTCCCTTTAAGCATACCACTAGGAAATATTTCAGGACCTTAGGAAATATTGTTTTCCAATAGGTAGTAGTCTTCATCAAAGATTACAAGTACTTAATTAAAATGTTATATTCTAGGAATCTAGGAATCATGTTATCATAATACCGATTAACATAATAATATTATGCTAAATGTGTAAATGTGAAAATGCTAAACTAAATATGGATGAGAGCAACCCAGAACTATTTTAGTAAGTGAATGATAACTTATTTTGCAGACATACACAGGATCTATGTTGATAGCCATCAATCCGTATGAAATTCTACCAATTTACACAATGGATCAGATTAATTTTTATCAGGAAAGAAATATGGGAGATATACCACCCCACATCTTTGCGATCGGAGATAATTCATACAGAGCTCTTATGGATACCACCTCCAACCAGTGTGTCGTGATCAGGTACGTGAGCCTTTCTTGTATGTAAACTAATAAAATTATTCACAGACCTATATGTGTCTATCACGTACCTACCTACTAGGAGGGTAGGTATAGGTACACCTTATGATAAGTGCTCATATTAATACTTCAATTCAATATCAACTTCTTATCATAGGTCTAACTAAATATTAAATAATTATATTTCTTTCGTAAATGTGATAATAGTCTTTAATCATTGATAATTCTTAAAAAATAATCTGGAATTTTATGGATTTAATTTTTAGTGACAGATCAAATATTTCCTTATTATTATTTCAGTGGTGAAAGTGGTGCCGGCAAAACAGAGAGCACGAAACTGCTACTTCAGTATCTAGCAGCAGCTAGCGGTAAACATTCTTGGATCGAGCAACAAATCCAAGAAACGAACCCCATACTTGAAGCATTTGGAAATGCCAAAACAGTTCGAAATGATAACTCTTCTCGTTTCGGGAAATATGTTAACATTTACTTTAGCAGGAAAGGGGCAATTGAAGGAGGTAACATAGACCAATATCTTCTCGAAAAATCCCGTATCGTGTTCCAAAACAAAGGCGAGAGGAACTACCACATTTTTTACTCTCTCGTGAGTGGTTTGTCTGCAGAGGAAAAGAAAAAATTAGAACTCAGTAGACCTGAAGATTACAACTATCTCAACTCAGGTAACATGCTGACATGTGATGGACGCAATGACGGATTGGAATTTGCGGATATCAGATCAGCTTTCAAAGTTCTCAATTTCCCTGAAAATGAAGTGTGGGGTGTATTTAGCTTGTTAGCTGCGATTCTACATCTGGGGAACATGAAGTTTAAGGCGTACAATTTCAATAATATCGAATCATCCGAAGTGGCTGATGCGGTAAACGCTAATAGGATAGCTACGCTTATTGGAGTTAATAAGGCAACGTTATGTGATGCATTGACTAGGAAGACTTTTGTTGCACACGGAGACAAAGTGGTTTCCACTCTGCCAACAGCTGCTGCCACTGATGGACGGGACGCGCTTGTCAAAGCCATCTACGGACATATTTTCGAGTATATCGTTGAAATGACAAACAAAACTCTGTTCAAAGACCAGCAACTTTCCAGTGGATCTGTGGGAATTTTGGATATATTCGGTTTTGAAAAGTTTGAATCAAACAGCTTTGAACAACTTTGCATAAACTACGCGAATGAGAACCTGCAGCAGTTTTTTGTGAAGCACATTTTTAAAATCGAACAAGAACAGTATGAGAAAGAGGGAATCACATGGGATAATATTAATTACACTGATAATCAGGAGAACCTGGACATGATTGGAATGAAGCCAATGAATCTACTCGCATTGATTGATGAGGAGTCTAGATTCCCAAAAGGAACAGACGTGACTTTACTGTCCAAGCTGAATAGCAACCATAGTGGAAAAGTATGCTACATCACCCCCAAGTCCAGCCATGAACATCGATTTGGAGTTAAGCATTTTGCAGGCGATGTCATGTACGAAGTCAAAGGTGATGTACCTAAAGCTTTCCAAAACTATTTAACCTGCTGCCATCGACGGTTTTGCACTAAAAAACCGCTTAGATCGACAACATTTTGCGCGCGAATCCGGCGTCGCTCCTTATGTGTTATTTTACGTCTAGCGATGGAGTTGCTGATGAGCTTTTGAGTTGGATGATTGCACTTACTTTATATGAAAGCTATTGAAACAAGCTATAAAACTGGCTATAAATGTTTTTTATTGTGTTTTTATTTTATTTTACACAACGACCTTAGGGAAACTGCTATTACCTCAAGTTATACTTTTATTTTCTAGGTTTCTTGGACAAAAACAGAGACATGTTAACAGTGGATGTAAAAGAGATGCTTATGGAATCAAGGAACCTGTTTTTGAAAGATTTATTCTCCAAAGAAGTTTCCGGTACCCAAAGCGGAAGCAGAAAGGCGGTTTCTTTGAGTCATCAGTTCAAAACATCTTTAGATGCATTGATGAAAACTTTATACGGATGCCACCCATTCTTCGTAAGATGTATCAAGCCTAACGAGTTCAAAAAACCACGGGTAGGTATAGTATATTAAAATTAAAACAAACGTTCAGTTTATAGAATGGGTTGATTAGAATTTTTTCTATGTTGCAGGTTTTCGACCGGTCTTTGTGCGTTCGGCAACTGAGATACGCTGGATTAATGGAAACAGCTAAAATCAGACAAGCAGGTTTTCCCATTCGACATTCTTATGCAGAATTCGTCCATCGGTATCGGCTTATTGTACCCGACATACCCCCAGCAGAGAAAGCTGATTGCAAGAGCGCTTCAAAGAAAATTTGCATGACTGTCCTTAAAGATCAAGATTTCAGACTCGGGCACACTAAAGTATTTCTCAAAGACCATCACGATGGAATCCTTGAAGAATTACGACATAAGGTTTTGATCACAGCTGTTATTAGAGTTCAGGCAAATGCCAGAAGATTTATCTGCCGCACGAGATTTTTGAAATTGAAGGCTGCTGCATTGACCATACAAAAGAATTTCCGTGCAAGAGGATACAGAAAACGATACATCGTAATGCGGAGAGGATACTTACGTGTACAAGCTGCCATTAAATCACGAGAGTTAAGGAAAACATTCATCAACTTGAGGATATTCTTCAAAAAACTGCAAGCTAATTCCCGCGGCTACCTTATCAGAAAGTTAATCAAGGAAAAAGGCCATATTCTGAAATCTCAGCAGCTACAATTTAGCAAAGAAAAAAGTGCTCTGCAGAAGACGAGTAATGTTAAAACAGCTGAGGATGATTATGAGAAGAAGTATGATGAGCTAATGAAATCCATATGGATTGCCAAAGATGTGCCAGTGCCGGTTGAAGAACAACAGAATGGAAACGCGATAGATGACAGATATGTCGACGATGTGTTTGGTTTCTTGAAGGATAGCGCTACACCGGCTGGTACTGTTCGTGGAACAGGATTTGGAGTGGTAAATATTTTTATCAAAGTTACATTTGCGTCAGTAGTTGTACTTATACTAATACCTATACTGATTTTCAGTCATCTACAGTCAAGCCTCAAGCAGCAAGTGTTATTCCCATACCCCAGCAAGAAGATGTGGAGCAATTCGACGAATTCAATTTCAGAAAGTATGCTGCTACCTACTTCGCAGGCAATATAAGCCATCAATACTCAAGAAAGCCCCTAAAACAATCGCTTTTAGAACTCCCCTCACCTATGGACAAAGTTGCTGCTCAAGCTTTGTGGGTTACCATATTGAGGTTTATGGGTGACTTAGCAGAACCAAAGTATGTGGATGATAAGATAGATAATATTCCAGTGATGACGAAACTTTCCGATACTGTTGGAAGAGCTTTCCAAAAGAGCAAGGAATTTGAGGTAATTATCGAAAATTAATAAAACTAAATTTATGTATGGATAAAGCTTTAATTAAATTTAATTAAGTATAATTAGAACTTGGCTAGACCGTGGCGAATTAATGCCTAATCTCTCTTGTCAAGAGGGAAGACCCTGAATCCCAGTTGTGGGATCGTAAATAGGGGTGCTTATGCCATGCTAAGTTTAATTATGATTTGCAGGAATTGCTCGCTAAGGATTCATACGAAAGCAACAAGAGCAAAATGATATCAAAAACTCTTAAGAGGCAAACGAAACTGAACGAAGAGTTTATGAAAAACTTAATGAACGATGAGACAACGAATGAAATGTATAGTTCATGGCTTAACTCTAGGAGGAGTACCAATTTGGAAAAGCTGCACTTCATAATTGGACATGGTATTATTAGAAAAGAACTTCGGTGAGTCTCAAATTATCCATAGTCTCTTATAGTTTAATTTGCAAAGATGGTATTAGTGGTTTACTTACTCTGGCGTTAATTTATTTTCAGTGACGAAATCCTCTGCCAACTCTGCAAACAGCTTACCAACAACCCCTCGAAGGCTTCTCATGCTCGTGGCTGGATTCTACTATCTCTATGCATCGGTTGTTTCCCACCTTCTGAAAGATTTGTCAAGTATTTGCGCAACTTCATCCGGTCAGGCCCTCCTGGTTATGCACCTTACTGTGAGGGAAGACTAGTCAGAACCTTCAAGAATGGACCAAGAACTCAACCTCCAAGTTGGTTGGAGCTACAGGCAACGAAAACTAAGAAACCTATTTTGCTCACAGTAACGCTCATGGATGAAACGATGAAGACAATCCAATCTGACTCCGCAACCACTTCTGAAGAGGTATGTCAGCAAATAGCTGATAACGTCGGTTTGAATGATACGTTTGGATTTTCGCTATACATAACGCTATACGATAAAGTTCTATCACTGGGAAGTGAAGGAGAGCATATCATGGATGCTATATCCCAATGTGAACAGTTCGCAAAAGAACAAAGCACTCCGGAAAAGAACGCTCCTTGGAGACTCTTCTATAGGAAAGAAGTTTTTACTCCCTGGCATAACCCTGTTGACGATCCTGTTGCAACTAATCTTATCTACTATCAAGTAGCTAAAGGTGTGAAATTCGGAGAATATAGGTGCAATTCTGAAAAGGACCTGGCTATGATTGCCGCTCAGCAACATTACATCGAATATGGTAATAAGATTGATCCAAACGTACTCCGAAAGGTCATAGTCAATTATATACCAAACCAGTTCATTCAGTCCAACGATGCCGCTTTGACAAAATGGGAGCATCTTGTAACAAAGGCATTTGAATCGTCACAAAGTGTCCAATCGAAGGTTGATCCCTTGAAATGTAAAGAAGACATCGTAATTTTTGCAAAGATAAAGTGGCCCATGCTGTTCTCAAGATTCTTTGAGGCTATGAAACTCAAAGGAGAGACAATCAACAAAGATATCGTCATTATCGCCGTTAACTGGACTGGTATCTATATAGTTGACCAGCTTGAACACATTCTGTTAGAAATATCTTACGCTGAGGTTACGTACGTTGCTTATAACGAGGACGACGATTTTGAAAATTTGGGAAGAGTTACTATTAGAACAATACAGCAGGAAGAGTTTGTGTTTAGAAGTGTGGATGCAAGTGAATTAAGTTCTCTTATAATATTCCTCATTGATGGGTTGAAGCGGCGATCGCTATACGTGATAGCGCAAAATGACTCTGAAGGTTACAACGATGCTTCGTCATTTCTACAATATAAGAAAGGAGACCTCATTACCCTGTTACATGACTGCACAGGAGAAACCCTGATGCATTCCACATGGGGACATGGTATGTGTAATGGTCAAGAAGGACTATTCCCGACAGAACAAGTTTATATTATTCCTTCTATAACTCTGCCTCCAACCTCCATACTAGAGGTGTTCAAAAAAGGAAACGTTCAAATAGCAAAAAAATCAAATTCAAAATACAACACTATACAAAGAAAGCGTATGCATACTTTAGAGAACTATGCAAAGGAACATTTTAGAGAAAATGATGATATTTATGCTACTATCTCAAGGCAATCTACACTGACAACAGCAAAGAAAGCAATATCTGCTGACTTGTGGGTGCACACTCGTGAACCTTTACGGAAACCGTTACTAAAGAAACTACTTGCCAATGAAAACGTCGCCAAAGCAGCGGTTTCTGCGTATTATGGAATCTTAAAATATATGGGTGACTTGCCGGCTCCGAAAGCGAGAAATTCCACTGAGTATACAGACGAAATCTTCCGAAATGCCATACCAGAACCAACACTGCGAGATGAAATTTACTGCCAGATAATAAAGCAATTGACGAACAATAGGATTCAGTTAAGCGAAGAACGAGGATGGGAGTTGATGTGGTTAATAACCGGAGTTTTTGCTTGCGGACAAACACTGCTGAAAGAGCTAGTCGAGTTTCTCAAAACACGGCCCCATCCGATCGCAAAGGAATGTTTGAAACGCGTGTTTAGGACTCAAAAGAGTGGTCCGAGAATGTACGCGCCATACGTCGTAGAGGTCGAAGCGATACAGCACAGAAGTATGCAAATATACCACAAAGTCTATTTCCCTGATGATACAGACGAGGCTTTTGAAGTGGACTCGGCTACGAAAGCCAGGGATCTCTGTGAGCAGATTACAGGAAGGTTGAACCTTAAGAACTCTGATGGATTTAGTTTATTCGTGAAAATCGCTGATAAAGTTTTCTCGGTGCCCGATAACTATTACTTCTTTGATTTCGTCCATGAGCTTGTGGAATGGATGAAACAGACTCGGCCTGTTCGAGGAGGTAAGGCATTGCTCTCAATATTGAAACTCGTAATTTTATTTTAGGTACCGTATTATGTACTCATAGATAACAACATATAAAATATTTTCTTTTCAGCTGGCGCTACACTACAGCTGAACTATCAGATATTTTTCATGAAAAAACTTTGGATAAACACTGTACCTGGCAGAGACAAATTCGCAGATCAAATATTTTACTACCCGCAAGAGTTACCGAAATATCTACGTGGCTACCACAAGACCTCAAAGCAAGATCTGGCTGAATTAGCAGCATTGGTGTATCGAGCTAGATTCGGTGGTGACCAATCTTTACTTCAACAGATACCCCAAATGCTAGAAGATTTTATTCCACCGGACATGGTCCGAATCCAATCAAATTCGAATTGGAAATCACAAATCACATCAGCCTACCAACAACAAGGAGTAATGACGGAAAATGAAGCAAAGGAGAGGTTTTTGAAGAAAATTTATCAATTGCCTACTTTTGGGACGGCTTTCTTCGAAGTAAAGCAGACGTCTGACCCGTCTTATCCCGAGTTAGTTGTAATAGGAATCAATAGAAACGGAGTTAGTGTTATACATCCACAAAGTCGGGTAAGAACTTGTTTAATTAAGTATGTACCTACGTAATAAATATGTATTCTTTGTTATGATTTAAAACGGAAAACATACCATGATTTGACGGTGAATAACCGTCTGCCCAAATCGCAACGACAATGACAATTCAGTTGTTTCCGTGATCATGGCGCTTGCAACAGCGTCAAAATATCGGTAAACTCAAAAACCTTCAAATCATGGTATGTTACCCGTTTTAAATCATAATATTGTTAAAAACCATGTTAATTTAAAAAGTTATATGTATTCTTTGGTCTGTAGTGGTTTACAACATGTTATCTATTTTTTCAGGATGTCCTGATAACGCACCCATTCTCTCAGTTATCGAATTGGTCTTCGGGAAACACATTCTTCCACATGACCATGGGCAATTTCCTCAGGGGAACCAAGATCCTTTGTGAAACGTCGCTGGGTTACAAAATGGACGATCTCATATCATCCTACATTGCGGTGTTGAGGCAATCATTAAACCAAAAACCTAATGCTAGAACATATCATTAGCTAATTTATGTACATATCTTATTATGGAATATGGAATCTACACTACATAGGTAGTGATAGTTTGGTATTAAATGGCTTTTTTTCCGGGAGTATACTTCCGCCCGCACCATTTATTTTGTATAGGTGTCCCTGGTCATGCCATTTTAATCAACATTTCGTAACTTATTTTCAAATTATCAGAGAGAAAACAATACAATTGGTTATTAACACTGTAATAGTACCTACTTTAAACAAAAATAACTTACTGAGTTACAATGTGAGGGCCCAATGTGGTCTAGCTCTATCAGTTTTCATCATAATGTCTATTAAAGATATTTGTTATTATTTCCGTGTTCATTTATTGTAATAAACCTACTCCATTTTTTTTCCAACACAACTCCACTTTTTAGCCAGAACAGGAATATTTTTAGTTTTCTTAAATGTTTAATTGATTGATCCTATTTCTTGCCTATATAACTGATTTAGCTAAAACACACAAAAAGTTATTTTATTTATTCATATTTAATTTAATAATTTATCTGTTATATATTTGTTCGCAAATAAATATATTTCTTTCTTTTCGAAAAGCGTAAAAATAATGTTATTAGGCAAATTATTGGAACGAAGTTCCTTATCGCGTGTTGTGAAATGACGGGCTAGACGGAAAAAATTGTTACGAAAAGTTGTCACGATACGACACTTTTTGAATCACAACATCTTTTGATAAGCTGTTGCTTAATTTCGCGCTTCCCGTCATCGAATTCGTGGCGCAACGGTAGCACGTCTGACTCCAGATCTAATCTGTGCTCCAGATCAGAGAAGGTTTTTTTTGGAGGTTTTGGCTGTTCACGTCCGTAAGTGGTAACCCTCTGAATCCTTACACGTGACCTCCGGGTGGTGCTAAGAACAGTCTCTGGTGGTAGGCTTCGGCCGCGGCTTGTCACCACCCTCCGGGCTGGGCCAGTGCGTGAAGCGATTTTTTCGTGTTTCGTAATGTGGTCCGGAGAAGCCATCTTCTAGGCCTTCATGCTCCATCTTAGACCACATCTTCACTTTACATCAGGTGAGATTGTGGTCAAATGAAGGCTTATCAATAATAAAAAAAAAAAAAAAAAAAAAAAAAGGTTGCGTGTTCAAATCACGTCGGGGTCAATTATTTTCGTGTTTCCAAAATTTAGTTTTGGGTATAATTCCGTTTTATTTGTAAGTTATTTTCAGTTCAAATTACATTTGAATAATATACACTTGCTAGAAAAAATATAAAAACAGTTTTTGCTTCCCAGTCAAGTGTTTCTTAAAACAGCGCCATCTGTGATAAAAGCTTCAGACTATTTAGATAGGTTGGGTTCTGTGGTCCATTCTACTGTTTTAGTACTCAAGGATCAGAATAGATGAACTTCGTTCCATCCGGGTGTCCCTTGACACCTCTCAAGTTTTTTTTTATTTTTCTTAGTTTCAAAGCTAGCCCTGCCAGTAAAAATGTCTCGAATCTCTAGCATTTCACAACATGCCATTACCATAGAATAATAAATTACTACCCATTACCTAGACCATAGAAAAATAAATGGTTATTTTTCTATGCCTAGACCTAACGCATAATTAAAGATTTAAATAAAATTAAAACAGATTTTGATAATATTGTTAAACTATGGAGCCTATTAATTTTTACCCCCCGACCAAAAAAGTGGGGTGTTATAAACTTGTGGCACCATAGCTCCCGAACGGATGGAGCGATTTCAATTTAGTTTCATGAAAATCGGTTTTGCCGTTTAAAAGTTATGGGGGTGAGAGTGGGTAAGTAAAAAGATTTCATTTGATACACCCCACACTAGTGTATTTGCAGATTTTCGGTTTTCCTTCCCCACTCTCACCCCTATAACTTTTAAACGGCTCAATCGATTTTCATGAAACACGTCTAAGAACACGCGGGCCAAACCCACCTTTCACACAAAAAATAAACTAAATTGAAATCGCTCCGTCTGTCGCAGACAGACAGACACGTCAAACTTAGAACACCCCTCTTTTTTGGTCGGGGGTTAAAAATAAAGTTCTGATGGGATTAGACATCTTGTCTCGGCATCGGTCTAATTAACGTAGAAAAAGCAGCGACCAGCGACTAAACGTAGAGTGCTTGCTTATCTTTGGCAGCGACGACTATCTCGGTACACGGTTAAATAACATAGGTCATCGCCAATATTATTTTATTCCCTAAACGGTTAAATAACCTTGACCATGACCATATGTGATTGTGAAGTTAATAATAAATAAATACTTCCGCACTACTCACCTTTCTTCTTTCAAAGAAAGAAAGACCTTTCTTCTTTCTTTCTGTTTATTATTATTACTGCAGCAAAAACAAACAGGCTACACAGCAGCATAAAGCTCATTTTACAATATATATTCGATGTGGTGTGAAGTTTATTGGGTGGGTCTAAAACTTTACCTGTCCCCACACTGATTAAATAAATAAAAATAAAAAAACCATTATTTTCCTTTAGGTTACAAATTGTTTCACTGAAAAATATTGTAATATCTACATAATTAAAATTATGTAGATATTACTACCCACACTGCTTGTAATCACTATAAAAAAATCTGATTGTAAACCTCAAAATTTATGTTAATACCAGGAATTCCGTACAACTTACTATAAAAATCTTCAAATCATGGAAATGGCTCCTAAAATTACTTTAGAAGAGGGCTTAGATCTAAGGTAAGATATTAATACCGTCTTATAAAAATAAATAGGTTATCTGAACTGGTATGACTTAATTGAGTTTAAAACTTAGGCTATATCAAGATAGCAATGATAGTAGTTTTTGATTAGGAAGGCACCTATTTGCTAACAATGTTGTTAGTATCTTCACAACATTCGTTATCAATGGGCTTTTGTGTGTGTGAAAATATAACAATAACTCTATACATGCTTACATGGCTCTTCTTCCAGGCAGGTGGTAACAACGGGATCAGTTTTACGCATCAATGAAATTTATGATGAAGTAGAAGGTTATGAACCTGAAAAAGAGACAGAAACACTGATTGTTGATGCACTTGGGGAGCCACAAAGTGACTTTTCTTTGTTAGAAAAGAAGATGACAATGGTAGATCAGAATGGATTAGTGAAGAAGTTAATAATCGAAGAAGGAGGAGGTATGCCTGTTGGAGAAGATTGCACTGTGTATGTGGCATTCTCAGCATACTGGGAGAATGAGAAAGACCCATTTGATATTGTTACTTTGAACAAACCAATGGTAATATTTCCAATTATAAATGGGCCGTGTGATTTATGTAAAACATTCTGCAATGTACCTACATATAAAAATAATAACTTTAATGTTAATTAAAAAATTTTTTTTTCTTCTATGTTGTTTTGTTTCAGGAAGTAGATCTGAATGACAATGGGCTTCTGCCAGGACTAGACATTGCAATAAAGACAATGCTTGTTGGAGAGTTGTCTGTCTTCCTATTATCATACAAAGTGATGTACGGAGAGCTTGGAATCCCTCCAAGAATAAAACCAGCATCTTCTTGTATTTTTTACTTAAAACTACTCAAGAGCACATTGACACCAAAAGTCGGGTAAATGTTAAATTTTATTTGGCAATGTGTATTGCCAATAATTGAAAAAAATACTAGTTTTTGTAAGCTTGTTATCAATAATTATGACTTAAAACATTATTTGACGATTTTTGACAACTTGTTATTAACAACAAATTTCTATTTATGTTTCAGAAAACTAAACTTTTCAGAACAGAATATTTTCAAAAGAGTTAACAAAGAAGCATCTATGCTGTATAGCTCAGGAGTTGCAATGTTTAAGGCAATGAACATGCCTCTAGCCATTAGCTTTTTCAAGAGAGCTGTGACCATGCTCCACAAATGTAGATTAGCCGATGAGGAAGAGGAAAATAGGCAAGAGAAGTTACTAAAGAAGCTATACATGAATTTAGCTATTGTCTACAATAAGTCCAAACAGCCACTCAAAGCTTGCATAGCTTGCAATGAACTTAACAGGTTAGGTAATCTTTGGAATAATGCAAAAGCTCTATTGCAAAACTCAAAAGCACTAAGAATGATAGGGCAATACGATAGTGCAGAAAAAAGATTAAAAACAGCTATAAAGTTAAAGCCCGACAGTGATGAACTACAAGCAGAACTTCTGCTCTTGCATAATACCAGAGATGCATGTAACCAGAGCAAACTCATAAGTTCTAAGTTTTCAGGACCTGATGATGTGGTGAATCAGAACTT
This sequence comes from Gymnoscelis rufifasciata, assembly GCA_929108375.1. Lineage (NCBI taxonomy): Eukaryota > Metazoa > Arthropoda > Insecta > Lepidoptera > Geometridae > Gymnoscelis > Gymnoscelis rufifasciata. Next base: position 12,512,602 of record OV815305.1, read on the forward strand.
CAAAGATGAGGTTGATAAATTGATTAAAAGTTTTAAGGAAAATGCTAATGTAACAAAGTTAGTTCTTCCACCGAATTTGAGTTCTGAAGAGATGGCATATATCAAGAAGGCCTGTATTAGAGAAAATCTGTTTTTCAACAGGTTACCTAGAAATTGGAAAGCTGAATCTGAGACTGGTTCTACTACACCGGAAAGAAATAATGATGAGAGTTTTATGATGGATAAAGATCAGGAAAGTCAATGTGATGGCCTTCCAGATATATCTCGATTATAAATAGCTACCAATTTATTGTGTAGAATAAGCCAATGATCATTCCATGTATCATTTATTAGAAAACCAAAGAAGGTATTACATAATAAACTATACATTGTACTCAATTAATTTTGAAAATTGATTTACACAAGTAAATTGTAATGATGTTATGTTGTATCAGACATTTCTGTTCCAAAGAGCAACCTGTATAATATGAGTGAGTCTCTTCAGCCAGACGTCACAAATTTCGTGTTTCGTAGCGCTAGGGTGGCGGCTGGAGACGCTACTTTGTCTTTTTGTTGTTATTAGTACACATGAGCACACCACACTACCATTATGATCACCAGGATCTTTGTTATGACCTCGCATCCCGTGATGGATAGGCTCTCGCTCTTACCTTATTATAGATCCTATATAAAGGAACAGAAATTTCTGAATAACAGCGAGTAATAACCATTTTCTAAATCAAAGATGTGAAAATGTGAGAAAACAAAATGTGATAGAGCATCCTGTTAGAAAATCTAATTTATTTTTAGAAAAAACGTTTTGTAATGTTTAATTATTATTAAAAGTTTTTGTGTTATGGCTGACGTGTGTAATGGTTGGCCCATAACAGCTGAAACTGAACTTTAAAGACCTTTAAATGACTAGGTACTTAAATGTATGTATATGGAGATATAATCTTTAATTGGATAATAAGCATGGCAAGATTTAAAGTTAACTCTATAGAGTTACGATGATTTCCGTTCACCAGTATTTCGAAGCATAATAAGCTTGTTACCTCTAAACATTTTTCAAGCATTTTAATGATTCTTGTAAGTTAATTCCAATTAAATTTGATAGGAATCCGGAATGTCTGGCTGATCCTTTTTCTGGTTTCTCACAGATCATGATCGAATGGTTGATGTAACTTCGAACTGGTGTACAATTTACGGTAAAATTTTATATAATTTTTATTAAACTCTTTCTAAGTTACTATAATTTCTCTATAATCCAGAGTCGGTCAAATATTATTTTGTGATACAACTTTATGCTCAATGTTCTCTAAATTAAGTCTAAGTTGAATTATCTCTTGTAGTTTAATTTTGAACTATCTAAGAACCTCTTGCTTTGAAATTTGGTTTAAGACCAAAGCAACTTAAAATTTACAACAGATGCTAATGCATAACAGTGTGCTTCCGACAGCAATAAGGCAGCCCATTACGCATTTTGTATTTAGCATTAAGTCCATTTTTGTATTGTTTTATCTTGATGTGTAATAAAGAGTTATATTATTATTACTATTAACCTCATATTAGCAAACACCTTTGTACTATTCTTTATTTTCTTGTGCAATAAAGTATTCTTAATAATTATATGTTCCAAATGGATCTTTTTTTCTATAGAGGGTTAAATTTCTACAATTTGAGTGATAGATGTCTCTTATTTCAGAATAGTCCGTTTAATATTGAAACTGTGCATAAGTCACTCAGTAAGATTAGGCTTCCCGGTTTCGGCGGCTCGCATAAGGTATTATTGCAACATGACGATTCACATACATATTTATTCAATGTTATATTTTAGATAATTAGGCAGTTTTCTATAAATATTTTAATAAGTTTAGAAATAAAAATAAATTCTAATTCAACAATTATACTTTATAATGTTTAATTACAATTTCTCATAAAACTAAATATGACTAACATCTATTTGCAGTCCACCCATAGTCTCCTCAAATGCAACATACTTAGAATAAACTTGTGTAAACAAATGCGTTAGTACAGAACCAATCCAGATTTCACTGTACATTAAGTAAAATTAATTAGCCTTGTGTTGGTAAGTTGAGGAGCACATTTTGTCCAGCGGGGAGGTAGGTGACGTTGCGTGATTTCGCAAGTTGGTAGGCAATGTCTTCTGCGGCTTCAATACGTCGTAGCTCGACCAGACCTTCTCCAGCAGTCCCAAAGGACTTTGCAAGGAGTATAGCGGCCTGGGCATCGCCCTCCGCTGCGATTACAGCTGCTTTCTTTTGTTGTTCAGCCTTTTCTACAAGGAATCTGGCCTTTTCAGCATCTTGCTGTGCAACCTGCTTCAACTCTACGGCCTGAGTGAACTCCTTGCCGAATGTCAGATGCGTGATGGATATATCGTCGAGGATCAGTCCGAATTGTGACGCCCTCTCGGTCAACAGTTCACTGACTTTCTGGGATACAACCTGTAACAAAACATAATAGAGTAATTTTATTTAGTAAATAGTTATTTTCAAAGTATAAGTTCACACAAATACTTCTCAAATTAAAACATTCTGAAACCCCTTAAGGGTTTGTTTAGAATGATAAGTTTATTCCTCAGTTACTTAAAGGTGTATACAAAAAATATATAAAACTAAATGATACTTATTAAAATACACAGAAATATTACAGCCTCCCATAGGCTGTAATTTTTCTGTCACAGTCAACAGCAAAAGTAGCTGATCTAAAACATTAATAGATGTTGACATGACGCGTCAGACGTACTTATTAAGTTTACCAAAGTGTAGTGACACTTTTCAATTGAAGTTTTAATTATTCAAAAGTAAATGATCATTAAAACTCCGAAGATATAAAAATATGACATTCCGTTTGTATTGTAATTGATTAATTAATTTAAACTTGACGTACGTACGCATACATGTGTTATTGACTAAGTATTTTCAATTTGACATATTTATTAAGTAATTGAATTTGATGATTTATTTGTTTTGACATTATAAGTACTTAAAAAACAGTGTAACCAAAATGTAATTGTGACGTATAATTATATTATCAATAAATGAATATTATGTGGTCACTTACTTAATGACACGTTTTTTGTTCCTTTACTTTTAATGAACTACAATAGTCAGTGACTTTGGACCCCAGATTACATAATGTAATCTGGGCTTTGAACTTAATTTATTGTTTACATAATTTTGAGGCCCTATTTCACCGGTATGTTTTGCTGTTGACTGCATCTTACTTAAAATCTATTTCGCCAAGCAATAACGCATCATGCACATTTACTTCTATACTATACTCATCTTCTATATTTATAAAAATGAATTGCTGTTCGTTAGTCTCACTAAAACTCGAGAACAGCTGAACGGATTTATGTTATCTTAGTTTTGAAATGTTCGTGGAGGTATAAGGAAGGTTTAAAAGGCGAGAAAAAATCAAATAATTGCCGAGAAAATAATTTTGAATAATAAATAACCCGTGCGAGGCCGGGGCGGGCCGCTAGTATTTTATAAAGGTGATTAATTATTAAATGCCTATTTATCGGGAAGGCTTAAAGGGCGGGAAAATATGTCGATTCCGCGGCAAAATCCATAAAACCCGGGCAACGACGTGGTGTGGAAAAGCATTATAGATGTATAAAAAAGGGTTGATGCTCTATGACCATAAATTATCAAACATTGAAACAATTGAACTTACCTATTGACAATTGACTATGATGATTGTACGAATAATAATTAAGAAAATCGAATAAGAAATATGCTAGTGCAGTAGCACAAGGTCTTGGTAATGTAGTTTTGATGTTTAATATTATGGTTGAATAAACCACATTATTATGTTGTGCCATGACTACATGGACTTTGGCTGTTTATAATACAGTATGTTATGTTGTTACATAGTAATAAAATAGTCCTAAGGTGCATTATTATAAGCAAAAAATAAAGTAAACCTCTGATTAGCTATCCTGGTAGAAAACAAATACTGCATACATTACAGACAGTAAAATTATCAAAAGTTATAATATCATGTATTAAAGTTATTACATCCTCTTTAGTATAGTTCAAATTCTAGTAAATTTTAGATTGAGTTTAAGTCTCTCTTATCCAAACTAGTTGTATGCATGTGGCTTTGCCTGCGCGGTAATAAATTTTCTCGCAGTAAAAAGTAGATTTTGTCCTTTACTGGGAAAACAGCTATTTGCATGCCAAATTTGATTCAAATTGGGCTTTGCTCAAAATAACCGATTTTCCAGTGAAAAGCAGTATTTTGCCTCGCTAAAAAGTAACCTGTGTCATGCTGTTATGTTTGACATATAATTTATATTAGTGTTTATAATATGTGTAGTATTACTAGGAGGATGCAAAAGTAACTCCTTTCATGAATAAACTACTGGGCTATTTTATATGACTACTATTTTAAATGAAACTTGATACATTGGTTCTCTAGAACCTGGGAAAAGTCATAGGCTACTTTTTATCATGGGGAATGAAAAAAATATGTGGTAAAATAGATTAAAGCAGGGGTAACACTACCACCGCCATTGCTAGTTTCTACTTCATTTAAGAAATATTTTTATCATATAATTACATACCTCTCTCTGTGTAATAAGTTCGCCAGCATCAAACTGAGCCACAACGGCTTTAAGGACTTCTGCAGTGATGGAAGGAAGGACTCTCTCATCATAATCCACACCCAGGATTGTGTAGATCCTAGGCAGCTGGTCAGGCACTGGTCTGAACAGGATGCGGAGGGTGATGTTCACATTTTGGAGATCTGAAATACATAATTAAAAGTTAATAAATATTTTTTAGGACTTTAGTATTTAGTGAAGATATTTTAAAAATTATTTATAATTAATTATTATAAAATCAGTTGTAATCAACACATAAATATTATTATTTCCTTTAGATGGAAATATTCTAATTCTAAGTGGAGGAACTGATATCTGCACTGACATCTCGCCTAGGAGTGTTTTGTGCATTATTGTGCATAAATGGAAATATCTTTATTATTATTTATTGATTGATAAAATATATATGTTAGTTAGGTCACCTTCTATATGTAAAACATATAACCTTTATGTAATAGTTTATAAGTAAATTAACTCTCAATCTCACTGGTATCTATACATGTTAACTTTGTTGGAAGTCTTTAAATAAATTAAAATATAATCATACCTTTACTTCCCGTGATGGTGGGAACATTTCTGGGACGAGATCTGATGTCAAATATAATAGGTCTTTGCACCCACGGAACAAAGAAATGTGTGCCTTCTCCCACAACTAAGTTCTTGACACCTTGGAATCTATCGAATATAACAGCTCTGTTGCCTCCATCCACTGTAATTAAAAACATTCTTGTAAGTAATTCAAATAGTACAGCTATTAAAATAAAATTAACATAGTTTAATAACATTAATTAGGCTTGTTTTCAAGTTTGCTTGTTGGTTAGCAAAAATTTTAGCAAATTGGTTATTGGAATAATGGAAATAAACCCACCATTGTAGAGTGCAGAGTTCACAACACCGCCAACAAGTGCCACTCCCAAGCCCAGTTGACCAATACGGTTGAAAAGCTGTGCTGCCATTTCTGTAATTAAATTAATCTAAGCTGTAGGTGCATCATAAAAGATATATTGAATCAAGTGTAGATCATTGCAAAATTTAAGACTGTATTGAGTCAGATTAAAGCCGAAACATGTCATTTTTTGTTGTTTTTGCCGAGATTTTTTCCGATAAGAATATGGTCTTGATATCGTACAGCACTATAATATTGATGTCTGCTTGAATATTGCAAAATATTCTCCCGAAATCAGCGGGAGCTGTGGAATTACCTAATGCACGGTATGAAATATAACCTCAAAATTTTGTCTTCATATACTGTTTCTTTGAGCATTTAAAGTAATTACAAAAACCAGTAACACTTTTTACCTTTGTAAAGTAATAGATGTAATAGTTTTTTCTATAATTCTATGTAAGTTTCACAAGAATTCGTAGACTCAAAATATCCGTAACAGCGAACCACAGCCACAGACTAAACGAACCAGAGAGTATATAATCACTACGAACGAAACGAACGAATTAATTAAAGTGAATCCGTTCAGTGGTTGAATGAGATAGCTAACCGTAGATTACACAACGAAAACGGACGGAGAAAAATGCAAAAATAAGTGCTAGGAAACAAACCCGACCCTTTTTGAAAAATTAGAATGGCACCTGTTATATTTAGATTAGCTATCGATTGTATAGGTCATACATAAGCACAAAATTTGTCACCTAATCATGGTGTCTAAAATAAATAAAAAAGGTGTGTGTGCGATTCACACATGATAGAAGTGAAACTTCAGTAAATCGACAAAAGAATGAGATGAATAAAAAAATAAAAAAAAACTGTGCAATAATATTTTGTTCGGGCGGTCACCCATCCAAGCACTGGCGTCGCGCAACGTTGCTTAACCTTTAAGCGTTTAAGATTGGCTTACCTGTCGCATTTCCGTTGCATCCGGTTTGAAATCACAACGATTCTAAAGAAGTTTCACTTCAAAATGCTCTGTTTTCAAATCATGTTTTTTTTGTTATTGCTTCAATGAACACATCCCGATCAAAATTTACATCAATATTTTTTTAATATATAATATCCAACAATCTTAATTACGTAAAATTATTTGCATTTTTAAATTTCAGGATATTAAAACAATATTTTATTTATTTTAGACATCATTTTTCGTAGTAAAATATTGTGCTTATGATCCGACCCCTGGTATGAAAAAATATTTCGGGAACCCCCCACCCTTCGCTTTTTTATCACGTAGGTACGTGTCGTACGTGTATGTTACAGTGTTACAAATATTTATGTTTTTATGCGTCTCCATAATAAGGATTCGGATATAATGTAAGTACATAATATAGCGGCTATATTATGTACGTGACATTTTCATCAATGGCCCAAATAAAAAGTAAGCAAATCGCTTAAATGTGGAAAACGATTTAATTCTGTGTAGCAAATACAGATCCACGATGGGAGAAATTGATTAATCAATAAATCTAAATTTAAAATTTAATGCCATTGCCTTAATTTCCATAAAAGTAAAACACCATAATATTTTGTAATGTGGACGCGAATATATTTGCAGATTTTCGGTTTTCCTTTCACACTCTCATCCCCATAACTTTTAAACGGCCTAACCGAATTTCATGAAACATGTAGGAACACTCGCGTCAAACTCATCTTTCATACAAAATAAACTCTATTGAAATCGCTCCATCCGTTCGGGAGCTATGATGTCCCAGACAGACAGACTGACAGACCTACAGATAGACAGACAGACACGTCAAACTTATAACACCCCCTCTTTTTTGGTCGGGGGTTAAAAACAAGCATAACCTTCGCATTAACATGAGTCTTAGGATTTTATTTTTTGTTAATTTGTTAGTATTAACATACAAATGTTTATGAGTACCCTTTTGTTAAAATTCTCTTACTTAATAAATCAATCTTTTTAATCTTTATTGTTTTTTTACTGAAGTTCTCTTGACCTCTGACGACCCCCTTACAGAAGCATCGCGACCTGGGGGCCCAGGAGGTCGCGACCCACAGGTTGAAAATCACTGATCTAGGTACACAATCAATATCTATATAAATAGCTAACCTAACCCCAGCAACCATTGTTTTGCAAAATGAAAAATAGCTAATAGCCGAATCTCAGACCTACTGATGAATGCGCATATAAAATTTGGTAAAAATCGGTAAAGCCGTTTCGGAGCAGTACGGTAATCAAACATTCCGGGTTCGATTCTAAGCAAAGTATAAGTTTCCTTTTAAATGTGTGAATGCAATTTTGATAAAATCGATGGCACTATCAACCAGCGATAGCACTATCAACCAGCCATTAGAAAAAGTAGGTACCCTATATATATTATTTTTGTATTTTGTAAGTTATTAGAAGGAACGGTGAAATGGTTATTATTGTTTTATGACATTAGGTGTAACTTTATTGATGTTGTTTTTTGTTCTTAGATATTCAAACAAATTTCAATTAACTTTAAAAATTCTAACCTAGACGATTATGACTAAGTAGTCTCTCCTTCAGTGACGCAATTTAAGTTGTTAAAGATGAGTTATGGTCGTCGTAGATAACATTATGATATTTATTGGTATAGAACAAAGTTGATTGCGGTCAACTGGAGTCTTATCTTGCATAAATAAAGAAGTCAATGAATCCGATGGATCTGAAAGTAATTTTACATAGAACGTATACGTAACTTTCCCTGCTTAGTTTTACAGATTTCTAAGGAATCGTTTTATTATTTATTGTTCATTCAATGTATTTTTTTTAATCTTAACATTTCGGTAGCTTTGTTGATGAATAATTATTTACGACAAGTAATCAGAGCAGAGGTCAAAATAGCGGTTTTCTTGTTTATGCATTGTTATCAAGTAAAATTTACCTTAGTGTTTGAACACTAATGAATTCATCACATTACAGACTTGACCGACTGTGATGGCAATGTGCTAAGCCTTATAATATTTTTTTCTTATAAAAAGTGAAAGTTTACTGTGAATTTTGAGTTATTTTAAACAGTTGTTAAAGTTTTAATCCAACTTCATTTAAATATTTTCGTGATCATGGTGAAAGTTCCAGAAGTCGAAAAATGCTGTTTCTGCTGCCCTCTTCGAAAAGGAATAATTACTTTTGGTTTAATTAATATTGTAATTATTTCTTAGTATTATTATTTAGTTTTCTACCTACTTGGTTCATTATGCTGCACAAACAACCAACATTTTCAGGAGTTGTTTTATATGTGTTATTTTCGTCGAATCCCGATAGGAAATATCGCATGACTCTAGTGAATATTGCCCATTATTGGAGTTTTGACTTAATACAATTGTAATAAAATTTGTTATTAATTTACTACCACTTCTTTTGTAGGTAGGTACCTATTTTTGAGATGTATGTTGTATTTTGTTATTTAGATATTCTCCCTACTAGCTGTGGCCTGGCTAGTGTACACTATAGAACTGAAGAAAATTCAGTTTGTGGATGGATCAATAGAGGAAGCTACTTGTACGGTGCTCTTTGGAATTTTCGGCATGAGCGTCATATTAAATATACTGCTGCTTTTTGCAGGATGCCAGGTATGTGAACGCGAAAATTAGTTGCATAATAATAACCTCATAAATAACGCTTTAATTTTATTAAAACCGGAATCTTATTGTTGTTTTCAGAAAAACATTCCAATGCTTAGACTATTCAACTGCTATTCGGTGGCTACAACATTGGCTGCGCTGGTGCCAACTCTGATTTTGGGATTGCGGGCTATGTACTACGACACTAGTGTGGCTTTGTTTGCACTTGGTAATATAATCACCATATTCCTTATTATCTTTACCTAATTTAAAAGAAAGTCATACGACAACCAGAGTCATTTCCTGTATCTGTTTGCTTAGATCTTTCATATAAATAACAACGGAATTTAATGCGATTTTCAGCATTGAGATTCTTTGAAGCGATTTTGAAATAGAATAGAATATAGAAATAGTTTTTTTTTTATTTTCAACAACTTATAAAATTGAGATTTGAGAGGAAGGTTATATAAATTTTATATAGGATGTGGAATTTTCACCCAGTCGTATATAAAATTAAGTCGTTTATATTGGAGTACAACAATACCAACCTTCGTTCTTTTTGAATTGCCGTCCTAGAAGAATGAATGACTATTTATCTGTTCTATATCAAATTAGGTTGGCATCACTGATACCACTCGTAAATTTTGTAATACCGCCATCTAGCAGGTGGGAGCAACTCTTTCGTAAGTTATGGGTGTCTCGTCTTGTCTACCTGCGTTGTTGTTGTTGTTGTTTCAATACACAGTTCTGTTATATTCCAGAAGATGTCACATAAGTTAGTATTTAGTGATGACTTATTTCATCTGTTCCAGGAATACAATGCTACGTCATTGTGCTTGTGAGGAGTGAAGTGGTAAAGTTGGAAAAGGAAGCGGCGACTGCTGAACGGCATCCATCGACAGAAGTATTTGAAGAGACTGTTGTTGTATCCGATGTTGTTACTTTATTATAGACACAATAAAAAATATCTAATTATCCGTTAAACTTAAGTTTTAGCGAAAAACTACTACGACAATATACCTTAATTTATTCCAAATTCAAATTGTTTATTGCATTAATGTGTACAAATTATTTGGATGAGAATAAGCGACAAACCGCGTACTCTACCTTCTTTTACCTTCAGTAGCTTTGGTAGTTTTGAACTCTGAGTCTAGTCATAGAATAATAAATTACTACGTAAGTCTAGTGATCCAGAGCTTTTTATTTGTCTCGATAGGTATTTTGAACGAAAATAATGAGTTTTAACGAGAATTATAGGTTTAAGGCATGTCCCGAACCGCTTGTCATTTCTTTCAATTCGTTCGTAAAGTAGGAATAAAATAATATTTTGTATCGAGAGTAATTTGAATATGATAATAATAATTTATTTTACCTAAAACGGAAACACTTCGATAGATCGAACACTAGGTAGGTAATTATTGTATTGTGACCGATTTTTCACTAGAGTGCAACCAACCAAAGTGTTAACCAATCATAATTCTAAAGTAGGATTAGAATCACAATCCGTATTATTTTTGTCAGTTACGAGCTGATCCGGGAAACGTTGAATTGCCAGTTGCATTAACCCAATCCTACCCCCACTCCTACCTACCAACATCTACTCCTACTTCACTCCACTCCCACTCCCTTGGGCTTTTGTTACTTAAAATCATATCAAATCATGAACGCCGGATTTTGCGTCTGGTTCCCTGGACCTTTTTATTAAGACTGCCTCAAAGAATAGTTGTACATACATACAATATATATAGTAGTAAGCCTGTTAGATCTTTAGAAAAATGACATAAGCCTGTTAGGGCAGCCGCATCAAAAATTAACGATATACTGGACTTGGGTCAAAATTGCTGTAGTCACTAACTCCTGGCATTCTTTTAAAATAGTTGGTCACCCATGTTTTCATACTTTTTTTAAACTTCTGGTCTCAAACATTAAACATTGTTTTTTAAAGTACACTACCTACTCACTTTTTTTACTGCCTATCTGGTAGCATAGTTATCGCATTATAAAATGACAACAACGTACCAAAATGTAACATTTTTAGGTAATTCAGATAAGATAAAAATTAGGTATTTTTAAATGTTTATGCAGAATATTATTAAGACATTATATAACTTAGGTACCTACCTGTAGCCCTACCACGAGTACTACGAAAACTACACGGTTACCAGAAAAAAAATGTTATCTCAACAGTAGCCCTACCACGAGATGCCACTTACGATTGTTGGAGATTATAACATGTTGTAATCCCATGCATTTGACATAATTTTTTTTTTCTGTATGTCCATGAGTTGTTTTATAACTTATTATCCATACACACAAAGACACCCTCTTACTTCGTATTTATTACTTCGTACAAATACTTATGTACTATGGTAATACATAGATATATTCAGGCGATGCGGATATAATAACAAATTTTGAAAAACCATTACTAACGTGAAATATCCATTCAAATAATCCGCTATAGTAAACAAAACTATGTTACAAATGAAAGAGCATTGTTCTTGTTGAACTTGGTCACCGCTAACGCTAAAGTTAATCAGGTCAGTCTGGCAAAAGTTCTTTGGATAGGGATAGGGACAATCTATGCATATGAATATCCCCGGCTCGTCTGTCTATCTTCATGTTCGGCATTAACTCAAAAAGTACTGAACGGATCCTTTTACAGTTTTTATGCTAGAGGTAGAGTGAATCAAGAGGAAGGTTTTTGAAAAGCCGGAACGGGCTAGTGAATAAATCGACGATCAATGAGATTTCTTTAAAAGAGTTTCGTAATGATTTATAACAACTTAGTAGGTCGTGATTAATCCTGCTAAATTCAGTAAAATAGCAAACGGTGATATCTGAGTAGGTACTACCTGCTAGTTTTATTGAATAATATGGCTAGACAGAAAGTATTTTTTGGCGTGTGTTTGATGCAATTTTATATCAGTCGGCAACTTGAAATGAAATTAGGACGAACTTTTTATCAGAAGCCTAACAAGAAGGTGGCTTCCATTCCAATTTCAAAAGAATACTTTTCGGCAACACACGACCGTGTCATTACACGTAATTTTATTGAAAAACATTCCATTTCATATTTTTCTTTTATTTTTTTATTTAAAAAATGAATTGGGGCACAGGTGGGCGCCTCAGGATCTCTCGTCGTGACTTACTCTTACGTCTGCCTTTGTTAGGGATCAATGGGGACTCGCAATGTCGAAATGCCTTCAGAGCCACATTGTAAGCCAAATTAGCAATAATCATAGTATTTGGCATGAATAAACCTTTACCGGTACAAGTGAATTTATGAAAACTGAAGGCAAAGCGTAAGTTGTTCAGTTATTTCGCATCCGTATTGCCTTTGTTTGTGAACAAAACATTTGGTTGGGTCCTTAAAATTCAGTACGTCCAACATTTCTCTTAAGCATGCAATGAAACTGTATTTTTTAAATTTAACTAAGTTACTTACCAAAACAATATAATTTTCCGTCATTATCTCCAAGCGTTTAACAGTTCAAACTAATTTTTAGTTAGAGTGCGTTGTGCCGAAGCAAGTTAGCTAAAAGTGCTAAAATCGAGTATAAGACTTTTGATTAAGACGTTCATTGGGCAATTTAGTTGCCTATATTTTGCCTAAACCGAACTTTTTGGCGCTGCTTCGGCAGTCCCGCCCGCGGCACGCTCGCTTTGCACTTCGTTTTTCATTTAATAGAAATCCTAAGCCTGAACCTTCATGCTGCAAAAACAAAACCTATTTTAGCTAAAATACAAAAAGGTAGTATTCGTTTCTCCTCGCGATCACTTCAGAATTTGCGCTCGTAAATTAGTTTCACTAAAATAGGTATGCTAAGTACTTAAGTATTTAGCAGGACAGGGTTCTTAGTGATCTGTTACTTCACTTACATATAGTGAAGTTACAGAATTTGAAGTTACAGAAATTGCAATCAATCTTTTCTACCACAATTCACAGGTTACTATTTACAGAACTTGATATTATTTATATGACGCGATACATGAGTACTTAAATGAGCTTATGTAATGTAATTACGGTAAATATACAATGTTTTAGTACTCTACAATTATCGCCATCTGGTTGCCGATGAGAAAAGATCGGAAACCACAGTTTTGTGGGCGTGTTCCTTCAGACGAACAAACCGAAGAGTTCCTATATGAATAAAAATTTACAACATGTCAGGTTTATAAATAACGTTAATTCTTGAGTTGTTTAATAGCAACTTTATTTTCAATACCAATTACTTTTACAATAGCTTGGGAAATTAAAGTGTTATTAGTATAGCCTTTAATACGTAACAAATAAAACTATGTTTTCTACGTTGACTTAAACAAAGGTTTCTAAGCTTTCATTATTATTATTTTTAAGAATACTTTTTTGAACAAGAAAATAAAGAGTTGTACAAAAGGTGGTCTTAATGCCAAGGTATTGTCTACCTGCCAACCTCAAACAGATTTTATATAAGTAGTTGGCGTGCAAGAATATACAGAAAAAGCTTAATGTAAAGAGTTACAATTTTAAAGTGAGAGTTATAACAAAAAAACATAAAAAAATTAATAAACTTTTCATTAAGGCCTTAATACATAATTTCATGGCTTTAAGAAATTTTAATTATTTCACTGGTTGCATCAACGCGAAAACAGTATTGGAAAATATTATCGTATTAAAATAATAAACCCGAACGTTTTTAAAGATTTAAGTATATTTTTTTGGGTTTTCACGCGAAAACTACTGAAGGGGTTTTGATGAAACATCTAACCAATATAGCTTACATATATAAGAATAATACATTGGCCCCTTTTTACCGCGGAAAAATCTTTTATGACGCGGGCAAAACCGCGGTTGCAAAGCTGGCACTATATAAAATAGTGTTGCAAATGCCCTTTTTTACACCGAAATCTGACACGGATCTCAGGAATCCTGCAGAATTTAGGGTTGTTTTTTTATTGAGAAATTAATACATTTAATAATATTTGTAATTTGGTAATAAGAACATACTATTAACGGATACGAAAGAGTATTAATAATAGTAATACACCATGATTTATAAAATTTGTCATTAGTAGATACACGCTTAACTGCCCATTCTTGTTACCTTACTCATTAATTTAATAATGTCACTTTAAAATAAAAATTAATGTCAAATTACATAAAAGAGCTAGCGGCATTTAAACTAAAATAGGTTTAAAAATAATTACGCATAAGGCGGTAACTTTCATTAACAATAGAGAAGTAATTTCTCGTTTTACGTCATTAGTTAAAAACTCGAGAAAATTTAAAATCTCGACAAACTCAAACTACGGCAATTCTAGTGCTTGATTAATTAACGAAATTGCTTAATAACGTCGATTATACAACAATGTTCACTTTAGTCGCCATTTTTTGTGTAAGTGAGAATGTTGCCAGCTTTGATTTTATTTTAACGCTAAAATTGATAATCTTAAATATAAAAAAAAAACATCAAACTTCGAAAATAATTATTGTATACATGGTTATTTACACAGGTCATAGAATTTTTACATTTGGTTGGTTTCAAACATGCACCTGTTAGGGTAAGGCAAACATAAGTCCTGAGAAACATTTCATTACAATACAAATAATAATACAAACAAATAAAAATAAATAATTCCGGAGTAATCACACAGCATTACCTATAATCCATATAATGTACATAATGTAGAGGTATATTTAAAGCTTATTAAAATACTGCTGTAGCATGAAGTTCTTAAAAAAATTGATAAAATTTTTAATTTAAATTTGACTTTAAAGTAATTTTAAGGTTAAATAAAAAAATAAAAAGTCGAGGTGCATATAAATATTAGTAAAACATAAGCATCGAATTAAGAACAAGTATATCACCCATAGTACAAGCTTTGGTTAGTTTGTATATTAAAAGTATATTTAAAGCTTATTAAAATACTTACTTGCATATCCAACTGATACATGTATGTATATGTATTTCAGAATTATTAGATAGATTATTAGTTTATTTTCACCACGAAAGATTATTAGCATAGCGTTCAAAAAACCGTTAGATCTAGAACAAACACTGATTACGGCAACACTGGCCAGGATTTTAACCATGGCACTAAGGAGTAAAGCGATGCACTTATTAGCTGAGAGGGCGCGAGTGCAGCCTAATGGTTGCCATTCACCGGCTGAATGGAAATGCAGAATTGCCAACAATTATATACTCTGGCAATGATAACTGATGCTCAGGAAACTCGGTGCTCGGTTGTCGCGAAACCCTCAAGCATTTGTTGGTATCTCTGTATATATCTATATATGCTATACGTTTGGGTAGGTTTTGCTACGTCTTCAAGGCAACTTCTTCCTCTTGCGCTAGATTTATATAATGTTAGTTGAATAGCTACTTATTTACTAAAAATACATAAGAAATACATAGTAAATACATGAGAGTGACACTATACTCATATGTATAATAAAAAATATCAATGTGTGTATGTCTATTATATTAACTATATCAGATGTCTAGTACCCGTAACACAAGCTTAGAGCTTACCACGGGGCTAGATGTTGTTGTGTGGATTGTCCGAAAATATTTATTTATTTATTGAAGTGAAACTTCTTTAGAATCGTTGTGATTTCAGACCGGAGGCAACGGAAATACGTCAGGTAAGCCAATCTTAAACACTAACAAGGTTAAGCAACTTTCCGGAACGCCAGTACTTGGATGGGTGACCGCCCGAACAAAATCTTTTTCCACAGTATTTATTTTTATTCATCTCATTCTTTTGTCAATTTACTGAAGTTTCACTTCTGCCGTGTGTGAATCGCACACACACCTTTTTTTTATAGGGATACTTTTTAAAATAAATATTTTAATAATATGCCAACTCTTTTACTCTGGCAATGATAAATAATTTATAAATGATAACTGATGGTCATTAGAATTAGAGTTAGCCGCGGCATTGCAAGTGTTTTATGTTTTTTTTGCCCACGGGAACGACCGTATTATTCTAAGCTGAGCGCATTCAAACAAACAAACTCTACAGCTTTATAATGTTAGTATAGATTAATAAATAAATCTAATTTAAATCAATTTAAGATTAAATTAAGAGACTGGCTTTTAGAAAATTGTTTTTATGACATGCATGAATATATGAATTTCAAAAACCGACATATTACCTAATTACCAATTAAATTTTCAATTAATTAATGTGTATTCGTGATTCTTATTATTAAATTAGTTTTTTTTAATGTATATTTTAGTGTTATATTATAGACTAGCTGTGTCCTGCGGTGCTACCCGCGTTATAATGGATGAAGTACTCTTAACCAACAACATATTAAAATTTATTTGAATAAAGATTAATATTAGGTCCTTACATATGAAATTGGCGTTTTGTATGGGAGGAACAAAAAGTCGAATATTTTTTAATATAATATATTTAATTAATCAAAGTATGAACCATTATTTTCTATGCACTTTTGCCATCTTATAGGTAGTTCATTGATCCCTTTACTAAAAAAACCAGTCAGACGGGAATCAATAAAATCTTTGAAGGCGATTTGGACTGCCCCATCGGAGTTGAATTTTTTCCCTTGCAAGAAGTTATCCAAATTTCGAAAAAAATGGTAATCTGTTGGAGCAAGGTCCGGGGAGTACGGAGGATGTCTTAGACTTTCCAATTGAAGCTCTTCTAATTTAGTAGCCGTCTGTTGCGCAGTGTGTGGTCTAGCGTTGTCGTGAAGCAGCAGTGGCGTGGAGCGATTGACCAGCCTAGGTTGTTTAGCCGCTAGCTTTTCCATCATGGTTTGCAATTGCTGACAATAGACATCAGCCGTAATAGTCTGGCCAGATTTGAGAAAACTGTAATGAACAATACCGGCACTAGTCCACCAAACGCTTACAAGTAACTTTTTTGGGGTTAATTTTCGCTTGGGGCAGGATTTGGCTGGCTGGCCAGGATCCAACCATTGCGCTGAGCGCTTCCGATTATCGTAAAGAACCCATTTTTCATCACAGGTAATGATTCGGTTTAAAATACCTTCATTATTGTGCCGGTTTATAATGTAACGCAGCAGTCGACGCGCGTTTGCCGGTTTGCTTCAGTCAATTCGTGAGGTACCCACCTTTCAAGCTTTTTAATCTTCCCAATTTGCTTCAAGTGAATTAAAACAGTTTTATCACTAACACCGCAGCCTGCAGCTAACTCGGACGTGGTTTGCGATGGATCCGCTTCCACAATAGCCTTCAACTCTTCATTATCAACTTGAGTCTCAGGCCGTCCACGGGGCTTGTTCTGCAAGTCGAAATTTCCAGAACGAAAACGTTGGAACCAAAAACGAACTGTGTTTTCTTTTGCAACACGACCGCCATACACATCATTCACCCTTCGAGTTGTTTCCGCAGCACTAGTGCCACGGCGGAACTCGTACTCGTAAATAATGCGATATTTTAAGTTTTCCATTTTGTAAAATGAGTGACGCAAACAGAAAAAAACAGAAGAAAAAAAACAAATGAATGACGATCATCGAAGCACAAATACATGAGTCTATAGCTGTACAAATTTGAATTTGGAATTCCTTACCAAAGAGGAGAAATTTGTGATTAAAGTGGCCAGTACGAAAAACGCCAATTTCATATGTAAGGACCTAATATTATTATGTTGATACAACTTAAACAAATTATTTCGACCAAATTAGGTACCATAAAAACGGTTTTTGTGAGTTAATCTTAAAAGATAGGCATATACTATCGCAGACTGTTTTTTAGATCATTAAAAGAGCTATTATTCTTTAATATATATTTTTTGTGTATCTTGAACCGTTTTCACGGCGCACGCAAAGGAAGGCTTCAAAGATAAACAATTTCTCCCGTTTTTTACACATTTACCACTATATCTTTGCTCCTATTGGTCATAACGTAATGTTATATAGCCTATAGCCTTCCTCGATAACTGGACTATCCAACACAAAAAGAATTATTCAATTCGAACCAGTAGTTTCGGAGATTAGCGCGTTCAAACAAACAAACAAACAAACAAACAAACAAACTCTTCAGCTTTATATATTAGTATAGATAATAATTTGTAATTATTATAGATTTGCACACCTGTTTAGGTAGAGTGTACAAACATTCTCGCAAATAAATGAATTATGAATTATGAAATAGGTAGCTGAAATATTTGCTCTTTATTTCGTATATTAAAAACACGATCAGGCATCGGAGAGCGTTGGGCTAGGTAGAGTACCTACTCTATCTACCCCAACGCTATGATTAATTTTCTCACTTTTTTCCTAGATTTCACTTTCTTTTTTACCTTTTCGAGAACGAAAGAATAGATCAACCATACTACGATTATAAGGGTCTATCAACACACAAATCTAGTACCAATTTGGTGACATATTCTTCTGCTCTCTTTAATTTATACTAGCGATCCCTCCCGAGCCAGGGTAAACGTTTAAAAGTAAGTAGTTTAAAAGTCGTAAACGTACAGACAGCGAAGGCGACTTTATTAAACAGTACCTAACATAGGTTGGCTCAGTGGGAGCACACTTGACCCTAATTCCAACCTTAATTCAAAGCCCGCAACGCAACTGTGGATTATTCGCCTCGAATAATTTTGTGCGCTTTAAACACGTGCTTTAACGGTGAAGACAAACATCTTGAGGAAACCGCCATGTTCTGAGAAATTTGAAGAGTTTATAGTAATCTTCTTATATATAAAATTCTCGTGTCACAATGTTCGTTCCCGTACTCCTCCGAAACAAACATCTTGAGGAAACCGCCATGTTCTGAGAACTTTGAAGAGTTTATAGTAATCTTCTTATATATAAAATTCTCGTGTCACAATGTTCGTTCCCGTACTCCTCCGAAACGGCTTGACCTATTCTCATGAAATTTTGTGAGCATATTGAGTAGGTCTGAGAATCGGCCAACATCTATTTTTAATTTTGCAAAACAACGTTTGCTGGGATCAGCTAGTAATAAATATATTATTTTTTCCTCACACAAACCTTAATGATAATGGTTACAAGTAGGAATAGGGTAACATTTTATATAGGTTTGTGGGAGACTGGTGCCTGAGGTAAGTATCAATCTATATTACAGGTCATGTGACAATCACTAACCTGCACTTGGCCAACATGGTGAATCAAGGCCTATCTCTCTTCAAGAGAGAAGTCCCTGTGTTATGCATACATAGGTAATTGATTTGTCATCTTTACGGAAGTTAAGCCTACAAATACCCCAACATTTGCAGTACCACAAGTCTGCAACACTCCCAAACCGTCCAAGATAGCAACACAACTCAACAATTGTGCCACAAACGAATTCATTTTCACAAAACTCATCTTGCAGGCTGCATGACGTGACACGAACATGGACAAACTAACTTCTAGATTGGAAGAGACAGTGTGCAAATTAAAATGTGAGTTTTCTTTCCTGAAATCGAAATATGTACCTCTAGTAGGTTACGCACTTAGTTCATAAACAACAAAACTAATACTATGACTTGAAATTCATCTTAATTTATTTTAATTTGGAGATAGAAAGAGGTATTTTCTTCTGTGTGACGTTGAAAGTATTCAACGTCACACGTCACGTTAATCTATGCTAATGTTATAAAGAGGTAAAGTTTGTGAAATTGTAAGAATATTTGTGACGTTGTAAGGGGGTAATTTTAGAATCGGCTGAACCGATTTTAATAAATTTTTAACAATTTTGAACGTTTAACCGCGGGGTAATATGTATATATTAGTTATGTATAAAATATGACGAGAATGACATGAGGTAGAATGAGAAGTTATGTAAGTCGAATGAGAAAGTGAACATACAAACACTTTACCCGTCGTCGGTGGGAATCGAACCCGAACGAACATAACGAACGAAAAGATAATAATATAGTTTGATTTACAAATATTGTAACAAAAATAATTTAAAACTGACACATAGTGGTATCTACCTTATCATAATAAATGACATGTATTAATAAAAGGAAAATGTAAACCTCATAATCTACTCGTTCATAAAATGACTAAAACAATAGAAATCGCATCCAGCATCATTAGATCGTAGAACACGAAGTGGACGCGTGCCCGGAAGCGTCACGGCCGCGTGAAGACCGGAAATGGGCAGGATGACCGGATCCTATCTCCGCCCGGCTCCTGCCTACCTGTCGCCATGTTGTGACGTCACAACACGCTCCGTTGCCACGCAGATTGTCCGATGAAGTTTAGGAAAGACGTTCCTTTATCATTTTGATGTAGAGTTGGTGACGTGTAAACTAACCCTTACTGTGCCTACACAAATGAAAACAAATGTAGCCGTTTGTTTTTATTACAGGGTTTTTCTTTTTTAATATATAACTTTAAATTACTTCCAAACTTCTCCTATAAAAAAGAAGTTGGCAATATGGGTTTTCAACAGTATGCTTAATGCTTTGCATTTATGTCATCTGTCCATCTTGTTGGTGGTCTTTGTTTATATCCTCTTTGGTTTTAAAGTAGCTATTTTTTCAGTAAACACGAAGGCACAAGACAGAGATATATAATATCTAGCACAAGACGTTATGTACGTCTACGTTTATATTTACACTAGCTCCATCAGAAATAAGGTGTTTCTGTTAAATTGACAGGTGCCCACCTCACGGCCACCTGACGGCCGTGCTGCCATCTGGCGGGGTGCACGCGATACACGCCCTTTTGCCCTTCATTAGCATCTCTCTATCCCTTTTAGTACTGGCTACTTATGACTTCCGATTGATTTGAAGAAGGCGAGATGTGTGTGATTTTCATCGAGAACCTTTTTGGAATTTGGATTGTCCGGAAATATTTATTAATTCTACGATTGCAACAGTTCCATATAAAAAATCGTAATAGCTAGTGATAACAAAAACGCCGACTGCGTGTTTGTTTTTCTGACAGAGACATTTTCGGGATTAACAAAGAAGTATAACGGTTTTATAAAATAATCTGATCCGTTTAATTGTTAATTGCTCCGAAAAAAGAAAAATAAATAAATAAACTTTTAATTTACGCGATTCTACTCACGAGTAAATATTTATGAAGAAACTAGCGGCCCGCCCCGGCGTCGCACGGGTGTAAAATTTTCCCGGAAGTTATTCGAATTTTTCTCGCCGTAAAAACCATCCTATCTCTCAAGTTGGATCGAACTGCACATGGTGTGCGAATTTTATTATAATCGGTTAAGTGGTATAGGAGTCCATTGGGGACAAACATTGTGACACGAGATTTATACATATTAAGATGTGTACAGTTTCATTTTCAATTTCAAAAAGATCCGTTAAATTAAAATAGTTAATTATTAATTTGAGATCAATAAATCGAAAAACAGTTGGAGATTGAAGTGTTTAAAAGCTCTACATGCTCGTATAATTAAGACGGTGTTTCGCACCCCACTTTGTCCCCCAGTGCCATGTGCCAAGTGGTTTGTGCTTTTACCATTTAATCAACTTCAAGGAGGTCGGATTTTATAGAGGGAGGTTGTATTACGAGGTTTTTCTTTGGTCTGAATCAGTATCGTAAAAATAAATAATTCAGTAACAATTTTTTACAGTCATCATCATCGTCACCATCACCCTATTAATGTTCCCACAGCTGGGACACAGGAACTTCTTGGCGAGAGAGATTAGGCCTTAATTCACCACGCTGGCCAAGTGCGGGTTGATGAATGTCACATGTCCTTCAAACCCTTAAAGTTTTCAGAAATTGCCGGTTTCCTCACAATATTTGCCTTCACCCGTCAGCACGTGTTTTAAAGCGCACATACAATTTTTCAAGAAGAAAATCCCAGAGGTGCGTGGCTGGGTTTGAACCCACGACCTTCGGAATGAAAGCCGAGTGTGTTCCCACTTAGCCAACACGTCTTATTTATTTTATTAACAGTAATTTCTCTAAAATGTGAATTTATAGTGGTGCGGCTACTTTAATAATAATAATAATAATCATTTATTTCAGGCATCTAAGGCCCATATAAACATATACCTTTAGCAGACAAAGATTGGTGTCGCTTTGGCGCAAAAAAATGTTCGTGAACGGGTCTTATCAAGATGTCGTCATAAAGCTTCTAACCCTATACGCGAAGTTCTAGCCTGTTCTAGTTCATGTTAAATTAAAATATTTGTTTTTTTTTACCTGGAACTTTTATGACTGTCAACCGATTTTGACGATTATTTTAATACGAAAGCTGTTGCTGGCAAGCTCCATTTAAATAGCGAAACCCTCTTTTAACAAGTGGGAAAAAGTTAATCCTCAACGTCTCAACTATATATTAATCACAGAAAAAAATATGATCGCCATTCTCGTCTTAAAAAGGGCATTTTTCATCACGCACGTTAGTTCTCACGTAAAACAAGAAAATAATTTATAGGTCCTCGATATAGAGCGGTGCGGACAGGCGTGTCGAAACATTTTGTTTTATAGATGTCTGCTTGAGGTGAAAAAAACCGAGTCCCTTTTCGGAGAATTCTGTAGAATTTAAGGTACTGAGCGATTTTTAAAATTTAGGATTGTGGTTAGGAAAATTACATCATGACGACCTCCGTGGCTCGGTGGGCGAAAGCCCGCCTGAGGCGCAGGAGGTTGCGGGTTCGATTCCCGCCGCGGGACCAGATTTTGTCAATCAATCTGCAATTTCTGGTTTCGGGTCTGGGTATTTTCTATGTATAATATGTATGTATTTACAAAAAAAATGTATCTATGTAGTATATCAGTCACCTAACACCTATAGTACAAGCTCTGCTTAGTTTGGGTTAAGGTGATGCTGTGTAAGTAGTCAGGATTTTTTTTTTTTTATGTACTCGTTAAAAATATTTTTGACGCTTTATAAAAAAACAAATGTCAAAGTGATGGGTTGATTACTTAATTTTGATAAAGATGAAAAATCTTAGACCACATCGTCACTTTACATCAGGTAAGATTGTGGAAAAAAAAGGCTTATCTAACATAAAAAAAAAATAGTCTAGATTACGTAAGTTCCTAAACTTTATAAGTTACTAGCTGACCCCAGCTTGTAACTTATAAAGTTGTTTTGCAAAATGAAAAATAGATAGTAACCGATTTCCGGAGTTCGGTAACTAACATTGTGACATGGAAATTTTATATATTCGATTTTAAACTTTTGAAGAAGTCCAGAATGGCAAAAAAATATTTACCTATTAAGGTATTTTCAATTTAATTATTTATTTATAATAGAATACATTTCTTTCCCAAAGCAGAAATATACTACTCAACTTAACAGTGAAGTATTAATTATCATGTACTAACATGAATTGAATATTTAATGAAAGAGTTCTTCGAAAAGGGCAACGGCTGAGACAAAAGACTGATGCGCGACTAATTTCGAGAATGTTGTGTTGTTGGTGCAACATGACGTCATTAATAATACTGTTTAGTCATTGTTTTATACTCGTAGTAGATTATATTTTGTAATCGACTTCAAAAAATGTTTAAAAAGTTATATCGACTCCAATAAAGGATTCTCAAAGGAGGAAGGTTCTCAATTCCCGGTGTGTTCATCTCAGAATTTTCTCTCCATTTTCGTTCGTGAACGATTTCGTTCCGTATTTTAGATCGGTTTAAAAATAAGGATTATGGTTCCCAAATCGGTGAGAATTAAAAAAAAAATTGAACTTAGGAGTAAGACGTAGACTTTGAAAATTGTTTCTTAACCTGCATGAAAGCTATTAAATGCAGGTTGATCCGAGAAATGTATTTTGAGAATCGGTTAAGAAGTTATCTTTTAATATTTAACAATCCTTATTTATATGAAAGTATAAATCATATTTAAGAAAATTGCGCTAGTAAAAGGGATATCATTAATTTCAGGTGAATAAAAATATTCACGTAGATTGCGCTTAATAAATATATATATTCCCTAAACACAATAATGTTTACAAAGAAATTTCTTGTTATACATTATCAACCCTTGGACGTAGTCTTTTAATCAATATTTATTGACATACAATGTATGTATGTTGCGTTGATCCGATGTGATTTCCGTCCGGCTAATCTGGCGTGTCGGACCCTAATGAGCCGCTGTGGTTAGTTATTTGTTTCCAATGAAGAAGGTATAGTTTTTGAGATATTTTCCATATACCATATTTTTATTAAGCACAATGATTTTCAATAAGTACGGAAAATCAGGGCTTACCTAACTAAGTATCTATCACGGCTAAAAACTGGGCACTGCAACAGAAATTTAACTAGTGCATCAGTTGCAATGCTTATACATTGATTTAGATTTTAAGATATAATGTATTAATAATGTTTGCAAATGAAATTCTAGTAATTATACATTTCTGTCTACCTATACATTATTTATAGACCATATAGCACGTAGAACGTATGGCCGTTGTTTCCTGATGAAAAGTTCCAAGAAACCACGAATCAGCAAGCATAGCGTACGACGACCACGTTATTACGTCTTGGATGGACGCACGACTTGGTGAAGGCCGCCGGGTTCACAATCAATGCAGGCCGCTTTCAACTGAACTAGATCTACTCTATTCTTTGAGCCCTACAACCAGTGGACATCCTTCGGCTAAAATGATGACGATGATGATGAATCGACATATGTTGATCCGAAGTGATTTCCGTCCGTCTAATCTGACGTGTCGGCCCTAATGAGCCGCTGCGCTGCGGTGAGTTTTTTTGTTTCCGATCAGTTAATTTGAAGAAATATGGCTGTGACTCCTGCTGTTTTGATGGATTGTTTTTGGTTATCAGTGGTATAATTCGTTATGATTATGTTGAGTGTAGAATTGGTATACATCATATGTTCAATACCTTGTCAATTCAAAGTGGTTATTTCTGAACATTGCTGGAGACACGACTAATCACAAAACATCACCTGGCCCTAACTAAACAAAGGCACTTTAAGTACAAAACTAAGAATATTAAGATAAGGCCCTAAGTCACAGAAATCGCAACATGTCAAAGCACCTCTTAATTCAAAACACTGAGAGCCTATTTCACCATCTCATAGTTAAGTTAGTCAATGGTATGGTGGTTAGAATATAGAGCTATTTCGCTCAATCGCATGTGACAAAGCGAGATAGCCTTGACATAACTAACTCTTGACACGAATATTGACATAAATAACCATTATTTCACTTTTAAAACTGACACGAGCTCCACAATTATTCATTTTAAAAACGGGTTATACTTACATAAACTGTGACGATATTATAAATATCCTCCGACGACATTATGTATAACAAAGCATTGCTTAGTTTACTCAGATTATGTGGAATAAACCCTAATTGATATAATAATACTCTTAAAAGTAAACCACGATAATGTTCGTTTTCTACAAATTCCACTAAGTTATGCGTTATGCGACTTTCACATTCACCGCATAACGTTTTCTTAAATAATTTCGGGTCGTGTGTCCCGCGTCAGGAACTATTAGTCCGTAATGGCACATAATGACAATAATATAATCGCCCATTAACTTGCATTTTGGCCGCAATGCCACTGCCATGTCGCACGACGCCCCTACTATGAGGCTTTCATCCAAATGTATGTATGAAGAGGTATCAATGAAATAATGTTATTAAAAACAAGCTTTTATTGGGTATTTAACACTACTCCACTACACACTTTTGAGTAAAATAAATACAAGTGTTAGAGGAATCACGCTCTGCCAAAAATTATAACATGTATTGTAAATTTAGTTTAGCTATTAATTTAAATTTAATCTACGATGTCATTAAATATTATAAAGACTAATGTTAGACTTCATAACATTAAGATCAAATGATCGTAAGACCGAAACTCGAATAATATTTATCCTGTCCGTAGTTGGGGCAGAATTTGCGCGACTTCGCGTGTGCCTGTCAATTTTGTCCTGGACGTGTCGCCTTTAGGGACCTTATCCGGAACATGCGTCGTGATCCTGCACAAATGGGGGACACTTAACTGTCATTTGCGTACCTTTTAGTAAAACATCCCCAAGGCAGAGGGCAGACCATGTCACGAGCCGCGTGTTGCATATGACAAAATTATTGTTTCTGTAGGCGTTCATCTTTATTTCACAATTTAAAGTAATAAGGTTATTTAATATGTTTAAAATATTTGCAATACGAATTCCCACGGTCATTTGTCGACAACGCTGTAGTGATATGTTATACGAAAACATTCCAAATCATGTATTTGACCATGCATTTTTTTTTAATAAATAAATATCACTTTAAATTATTAATCCCATGAAAAAATAAAAGTTAAGGTAAACATTGTCTTCAGTAAACTATTTAGCCCTCTTTTAGTTTTAGGCCTGCCAGAGCTCGTGCCATCCCTCGTAAATATTACTGTCCAATGTAGGTAAATCAAAATCACTTAATAACAAATTTTAATCAAACACTTACGGAGTAATTCATACTTTATCCTAATATGGGACTATTTTGAAGATCTCTACGAATTAGAAAAGTACAAATTACTTGCAAATGTTTCTGGAGATACTCTAACTTTTTGCTTAGTTTCCAAGATCCGTAGAAACGTTTTTATTAAGATAACGGACAAAAGCAACAGTCTGTAGATAAGTTATAGCCGAGGCATAAAGGCGAGACGTCGGTCGTGGGCGGAAGTGTAAGTACCGACATGTCTAGTACTGTACCTAGGTACCTCTATTTTCAGTTTACTTGATTGAGAATCCAGTGTTCGACTTCGAGTCTTTGTGACGTGTCAGAGAAAATATTAAAAGTCATATAGTCGATATTGTTAATGCTACGGAAACACTCCACTGAGTATTATTAGTTTTTCTGCCGTTATAAGGGATTTTTCTTACATTCTTCGATAGCTAAACAACAGTGAAAGAAATATCAAATTGCACCGGTATTTCATGACATAAGCTCGTTAAAGCAAACTAACAGAGAATCAGTTTAAGTACTAGCACTATTCGCCACAACGGCGTTGCCTGTTTGTTAAGTATTTTTCCGCGGTAGAAGCCTTCCCCAATAAATACTCTATAAAAAAACTTAAGAATTTTTCACTGGTTTCACTACTGTTTGACTAGTGGTTCCTGGGAATAGCGCCTTCAAACAAAGAAACTTTTCAGTTTATAATATTAGTATAAACCTAATGGCAAAGTTTTCTTTAAAAAACAAATTTAGTCTAATGTGTAAATTAAATTCTATCGCATTTCATAAAACGTAGATTTTACAATTCAAAGAGCTATTAAAACCAACATATTCAAAATTAATTTTAAGCCAATCTTAGGTTTATTAGGTAATCTTGGATCTGTTCAAAATCGAGGACTCGTATAGATCTAAAGCTTAACTGAGCCAATTAAGTACAAATTTCTAATCAAATGACAGACAATTCTATAGTTTTATTAGCCGTGCATAACCTTACAGTATTTTGATAAAGCCTACAGTATTCGATTGACTCTCTGATGTGAGCTGAAATTTTTACAAACGAGCTGATAAGGGAAATTAAAAAAATCATACAGCTTAATTATAAACTTTTCTAAACACCTTAGAACAAATAGATCTACGAGTATAATATTACTTTTAGTCCACGTGCGTACAGTTATGTTTCTAGTCGCAAATGACAAAATGTCCATAACATAGGTACTGATTGATCCATGACCTCCATGACTTGTTCCATGTCTTGATTGTCATGTTCTCATATGTTGTCATGATTCCATGTCTTGTTTGAGACCCTAGTTTTAACGAGATTTGCCTAACAGATAAATATCTAAAATATAACATCGATCACATGTATACAGTTATATTTCTATTCGCAAGTGACAAATGTTACTAGGAGTACATAACACAGGTACAGATCTCCGAGTCGTGTGTAATGAGAGCCCGGCGTGCACCGTCACGCGCGGTAATAAGCGCGCCGGCCAGTCTCGCGCGGTTCACGATAAATTCTTAAATTTATTGCGTTTTTTTTCTTAAACATCGATTCTTGAACGCATTCCGATTTTAAGACGAGTTTAGGTCTGTGGCTTTTATTAATGAGTAGAATATTTTTAGTTTATGCTTTGGTGTCTATGTGTGCGACAAGCGAAGTTATAAGAAAATTATGTACTTATGCTATTAAGGTTGAGGAGAGGTAATATCGCAAATTATTGCGATATATGTATAGGAGGAAACCCCCTTCTTTCTTTTTAATAGGTAAATAACTAGATCAAATTTATTTTCATTAGTCGTTTTGGACGTTAGGTAAAGGGAATTAAAAAACATCTTTAAAAAAAAAACTTATTTTTCTTACAAAAAATCATTCAAAGTGAATGTTTAGAATTCACATTATTTGTGAGCCGAAACAGGTCATTATTCAAAATTAAATAAATATACACATCTAGGGAGATGAGATATAGGGATATCTTTTCATGATCCTATGAGGTTCTTTATTTCGTGCTATTTCGCAAATTGGGTGGCTCAACCTGACTGACAGACATTTTTCCTTTTATTATGAACTACAAACATCAAGTCAACTTGATACGCTTTATTGAGGATAATTTAAAAACTACTGTCCAGATCTTGATCAAATTTAATCGGGACCACACATGGGACGGAGGCATCTTTCAAATAAAACAAGAATCGTCAAAGTCGGACCACCTAGAATAATGCTCTGAGTATACTTACGTAGAAGTAGATTTTTAAAGTCAAATATAATGTAGAAATATATAGATAGCCATTATGAAGTCCTTTATTATATGTGGGATGCCTTACATTTTTTGAAGGAATTATACTTAATGTTCACCGAATCCTTAGTCCATAGTAAAAAAATATATTTAGTAATTTAAACTCCTGAAGCGATGGTAAGCTTCAGAATTTGATAAACTTTCAATACTTCTGTATATAATAAATAAGAAATAAGCAATTTATAATTTATTAGAAATAAGTTGCTTACATTGCAGTTATGAAAATAAACACTCAATTAGTAAATGATTTTCTACAATTTCCAAGTAATTTCGACTCTACATCATATCAGAAATGTATAGGTACAAATCTATTCAAAATAATCGAATCAATAAAGAACAAAGAAAATTATGTCAACTCGGTAGCCACAACAACGATTTGTTAAACGTATCAGATTACAGGGACATACTTAGGCGCATTAATATCTGTGAGCGGAGAAACAATAAAAAGATTGAGTAATAACCGAGCGAACGATCCGAGACTTCTCTTGCACAAGTTGCTGAACAACTTACGCTATAAAGGATTCTCGTATAAGATTTTAAAGTAATTGTATACCATTTATCATTTAAAATATCTATTTATGTATGTATATTATATTATATTAAGTATATCAGATATCTAGTACCCGTAACACAAGCTTAGAGCTTACCACGGGGCTAGATGTTGTTGTGTAGATTGTCCGGAAATATTTATTTTATATTTATTTATTTATTTAAACGAAATAGGCTACTAAATTAGTTATCATCATCACCCTATTAACGTTCCCACTGCTGGGACACAGGGACTTCTCTCTTATTGAGAGAGATTAGGCCTTAATTCACCACGCTGGTCAAGTGTGGGTTGGTGAATGAAACATGTCCTTTAAACTCCTTAATGTTCTCAGAATATGCCGGTTTCCTAACGATTTTTACCTTCACCGTTAAAACACGTGCTTAAAGCGGGGTTTGATCCCACGACCTTCAGAATGAAAGTCGAGTGTCCTCCCACTTAGCCAACACGGCTTTTTTTATAAATCAGTTAGTTAAATGGCTAAAGATGAAGTATCATAGTGATGAAGATGATCGTCCGCGTTGTTCTTCTGCAGACGTAACGTAACGTTTTAACCAACGACCGAAAAAGGGGGTGTTATAAGTTTGACTTGAGTGTCTGTCTGTGGCATCCGAAGGAATAAAGCGATTTAATTTATTTTTTTGTATGAAAGCTGACTTTGTGCTAGTGTTCTAGTTTGATGAAAATCTGAGGAAAAAGAACCGAATATCTGCA
Source organism: Gymnoscelis rufifasciata (assembly GCA_929108375.1). Lineage (NCBI taxonomy): Eukaryota > Metazoa > Arthropoda > Insecta > Lepidoptera > Geometridae > Gymnoscelis > Gymnoscelis rufifasciata. Next base: position 12,542,604 of record OV815305.1, read on the forward strand.
TATATACTCGAATTCAAATGAAAGCGCATTACGTGCACATTACAAAATAAAATATATATTTTTATTTTTTAGATTAAGATTATAACAGGGTTTATTAGGGCATGTGTGAGTTTGCCGGTGTTATCCGGTGTGCTAAAATAACTCCGTAATTGGCAGGGTTTCTTTCAATTAAAACAAATACCTATGTATTTATATTCATGGTAGCTGAAGTAAACATACAGTCATGGATATGTTGATAGCAGTTTTTTTCCTTAATCCCTCAATTGTCCAAGGTGTATTCGTAGTTTGTGTGTTTTTTTTATAATTGACAGTTTTTCTCTTCTGGCGGAGTTACATAGATAACAACTTTATTACCACCATTTCTAAAGAACTAAATAACAAAAAAAAGGTACAACGCTACTTGTGGTTGGTGAAGTTTTTATATGATAAGAAATAAATACCAGTTTGAACACGCGTTTCAATAATGTATGCTCAGTGCTCTACCAGAATAAACATGAGCCAAAGGTCCGCGTATCTGACAACAGAATCGCGTAACCAGAAGCCATATCGCATTACATATAAAATATGTATTATTTATGGCACGTAATTAATTTTAAAACACACAGGAGCCACAAAAACAAGTAGGCTCAACAGGAAGATGTATATAACTCAATCGTACGGAGCTGCTGCGATTTGTTACTGGGAGATTGGATCTGGTACAACCAGAGTTGGACTGAGGAGAGATTCTAATACAATAATCTAAATTGTGCAGTCACAACAAATGCTGAGTAGACGACCCTTTTGGTTTCATCTTTGTTTTTATTTTAATTTAGTATTTTTAACATAGATTTGTAATGCAGATGTAACATGAATAAAACACTCAAAACAAAAATTAACAAAAAATTATTTAAATCGCTTCATCCGACCGGAAGATATAATGCCACAGGCAGACAGAGACGTAAAGCTTACCCCTTCTTTTTGCGTCGTGTGTTAAAAATAGATAATTAAGTTGAAAATTAAAACGCTGCCGCTTCCTCTACACTATCATCATCACTTCAGCCCTAGGGCGTCCAATGCTGGTTAAACACACAGTTACGTCGGTTGGCTGCGGCCTTCATCATCTTATCTTATATCCTAGTCCGTCCATCTAGTTGGTATGTACCCTTAAGTTCGCTTGCCGAACCGTGTGTCTTCATTGGAAAACTTAGAGGCCCCAACAACCATCTGTTCTACGTAGCTTGTGCCTTGCCCACTGCCTCTTCAGAGGCCCACAGCAATTTGGGTGAGAGCAAAGCTCGAAAAATATAATAGCAAAGTCGCGAGCACACTCATATATGGTGACGCAGAATACCAGTCTTCCGCAGCTCTGAGCTGCTCGAATATTATGATGAACATTTCCCTTTTTTGTTGCCGAAATTTGATTGTACTAATCATAGTTTTAAGTTGTAAATTTGTGGCACAAAATAAATGTTTTTATTATTAATATTAAAAAGCCAATAAATACTGATTGCGTCCCTGAGCGCACTCGCAAAACAGAGGCCTCACAGTAGCCAACGTCTTAACCTGATAAGGTATCTGTTACCCCGGGAAATGTGAGGTGTTCTCGTGTTCTTGTTATTTATATCACTGAGAAAGTGCCTTGAACTATGTAAAACGGTATGCAAGTGCAAGTACATGGTAGCGATTTTTATAAGTAAATGACGATACTTCCATAAAACTCTTTACCTTTCAGCTTCTACGAGTAACAAACCTATTTTGCATTAAAAGAAGTCTATGTCTGGCCCTAGACAAACTTTTTCAAATGTATTTCTTAAACTACTAAATGAAAGAAATAAAGTCAAAGTCAAAACGTGTATTTCCCCACAAGCACAGGGAAAACATGGACAGGTCAACTTAAAATTGATAAAACTAAATTGTTTCAACAAAATTATCAAGGTTCAATTTAACATTGTCTTGACAGTTCGCTTCAATTTTTGAAGTGAAACTTCTTTAGAATCGTTGTGATTTCAGACCGGATGCAACGGAAATACGTCAGGTAAGCCAATCTTAAACGCTAACAAGGTTAAGCTACTTTCCGGAACGCCAGTACTTGGATGGGTGACCGCCCTAACAAAATCTTTTTGCTCAGTATTTTTTTTTATTCATCTCATTCTTTTGTTGATTTACTGAAGTTTCACTTCTACCGTGTGTGAATCACACACACACCTTTTTTTATACTGAGTTGAATGCAAACAAATACGTCACATCTTTATCAGTTATTCGTCAATCGAATCTCACCTGATCTTAAGTGACGATGTGGTCTAGCTGGGTCCACACTGTCATGTCAGCGTATCGACTTTAACTTTACAAATATGGACGCTTCATTTTTTCTTCCGATTCCTGTTCGATGCAACGCGTATCCCCTTTGATGATCGCGGAAAAACCGACACAGGATGGTTCGGGGTGTATCACGACAGTATTGTGATACAGTATCAAAATACGTCCATACCACCGATTGTGATACGCGTATCGGATACGAGGTGTATCAAGATACGCGATCATTGCGGATCGGGCCGTATCAGATACGGCATGTATCATTAACGTGTATCATCTTGCGTCCAAACTAGCGATCATGATACGCGCCGAGGCCACGCGACGGAGATACGATACACCGAAATGATACAAATGTGGACCCAGCTTTACGAAACACGAAAAAATCGTTTTACGCACTGGCCCAGCCCGAAGGGTGGTGACAAGCCGCTGCCGAAGCCTACCACCAGAGACTATTCTTTGCACCACCCGGAGTCACGTGTAAAAATTCAGAGGGTTAACACTTACGGACCTGAACAGAAAAAACCTCCAAAAGGCCAAAAAGTGTAGCGAGAATAGTCATTTTTTTCGGATATACATTCAATGCTGTGCGCAGATTTGTGACGGTAGGTCTTTAAGAGAGGCCAAAGTCATTTTGATACATACATACATACCTATTCACTCTTGCCTTGACGACAAGTTTATGTTAGGTTAAATAAATTGAGTTAAATAATGTTCCAATAAACATTAAGTTCTATTTTAATCTACCTATTTTCACTAATATTACAAGTCCAAGTCCTGTAGTGGAAACTTAATGGCTGAAGAAAGAGTGAGAATCCGAATGAAATTCCAATAAACGTTACGTAGAATTTTAATTTACCTATTTCCACTAATATTCCAAGTAGCTCGACTCATTAAGTACATAATTGGTAAGAACTGGTACTTGATTCGTTCCCAGCGATGCAAATCAACAGCAATGATAATTCAATTTCGCAATCTGCTTATTACTCTAACGAGGTCTGATGAGGCTGCCACACAGTCTTTCATCTCTACTTTCACGTAGGTACAGTCAATAGCAAAAGCAAATGATGAGATAGGGTTCCAAGATAATACATACAGTGTTTTAGTCAAAAGTTATTGACTACTGTAGTTTCTTAGAAGGAAAGGAATAAATAATGTTTCATAAGTAGATCACATTTATTTCGAACCTAGGTGTTAATTTGATCATTCCTTTTTAACTAATTGAAACTTCATTTGGAATTGATACTTTGGTATTACTTGTTACATCAGGCAATTGAAGATATTTTGAAACGTTGTTTTCGATCACTCTGGTGGCTTCGGCCGCGGCTTGTCACCACCCTCCGGGCTGGGCCAGTGCTAAAAACGATTTTTACGTGTTTCGTTATGTGGCCCGGAGAGCCTTCCTTACCTTCTAGGTCTTCATGCTCCATCTTAGACCACATCGTCACTTAACATCAATTGAGATTGTGCTGGTTAAATCAAGGCTTATTGAGCATAAAAAAAAAACTTTTGCTGTTGACTATACGTGTAACTATGCTTAATACTTCACTCCCTTAGCTGTAGGTACCTTTTCACAACCGACTTCGAGAAAGGAAGAGGTTCTCTATGTGACGCGTATTTTCGAGCATTTATGTCTACTTCTTCTAATCAAAATTGGTCTCATTTAAATTACATCAGAGTTATTTTTATGGTTAATAAGTTGCAGTGCGAGCGGTCACCCATCCAAGTATTCTCTCAACTGGACTCGCGCAACGTTGCTTAACCGTAAAAATTGTTTGTAAAACACTTTTGTTGTATGGGAGCCCCTTAAATATTTATTTTATATGTGGATTTAGTATTTGTTGTTATAGCAGCGACAGAAATACATCATCCTTTAAAATTGTTAGCTAGAGAGCTTTCACGGTTCTTGAGATACAGTCTGGTGATAGACAGACGACAAAGTCTAGGGTAGTCTAAGTCTAATAGGTCTGTTTTACCCTTTTAGTACGGAACCCTTAATTATTTTCAATTAATTTTATCCACTTTAAATATATTAACCAGAACAGAATAACCTATGAATCAGTATATCATGATTCATTCGGATTTAAGTAGATCGTCACCTTAATCATACCAATTTGCTGTAACGTTTAGATGATTGCCTAAAAGTAACCCATTAATATCGATTTAATGAGGTTCAAATTGATAGTTCAACTGTTTTTTTTTCGTCTAATGACTAGATGTGGCCGACACTTAGATTAACCGGTAATCGGGCTCTAGGGAATAATATGTAATATATAAAATTTCCATGTCACAATGTTAGTTACCGTACTCCTCCAAAACGGCTTTACCGATTTGTACAAAATTTTATATGCGTATTTAGTAGGTCTGAGAATCGGCTACTATCTATTTTTCATTTTGCAAAACAACGTTTGCTGGGGTCAGCTAGTAATTAATAAAAAAGTAGATTTTAAACAAAAAGCCGCGGACATCGGCATAAGAATACCCACGGGAGGAGATGGGGGCGATGTTCTCCCTTATAAGGTTCATATGGACCTATAACCTATGTTCATATTTGCTTGCATTGGCATTCCGTTTGTATTGTAATTTATTTATTATTTAAAACTTGACATATGTGTTATTGACTAAGTATTTGCAATTTGACATATTTATTAAGTAATTGAATTTGATGATTTATTTGTTTTGACATTATTAGTACATAAAAACCAGTGTAAACAAAATGTAATTGTGACGTATTATATATTATCAATAAAATTACTATTAATGACTATTAGATTGACCTGCAGCCGTGCGAAGTCCGCGCGGATCTCAATAATCGATTAATTCATATATCATCATCATCACCCTATTAACATTTCCACTGCTGGGACATAGGGACTTAGAGATAGAGATTAGGCCTTAATTCACCACGCCGGCCAAGTGGGAGTTGGTAAATGCCACATGTCCTTCAATCTCTTTAAAGTTCTCAGAACATGCCGGTTTAAGCAAGTGTTTTTAAGCGCACATAAATTTCTCATTAAGAAAAAATCCAGACAATCCAGAAATTAAAGTCGAGTGTCCTCCCACTTAGCCAACACGGCTTTTTTTATTTCATACATAAAATGAAGATATTACCTTTTTGACACTTTCCAGTCAGATCAGACTGCGAATAAATTTACGTTCATGACGGAAGACTTTTATTTCTATTGATGCCTATTTCCTCTCCGACCATGACTCATTGAGCATCGTAAAGCACCTATTAATGAAGAAGTGAAGCATCTTGTGTGCGAGGTATACGACTTATTCATATAATTTAAATGATCTTAAAATTTCATTCGTTTTTCTTAGGGCTGTCCGAAATATATTAGATATCAAAAAGCGAAAGAGATATTATAAAACCATCCAGCCACAAGAGAATTAGATATTGGGATAATTTTTCACATTGATTCCGTCTAGAAGTTTCCATTTTTGGAGTTTATTGGAGTTTACTCCTCAAGAAACGATTTGAGTTAAAATGCCCGGTACGGAAATTTTATGAGGAGTAAAATCAAGTGTTAACACGAAAAGTTGAGACAAACATTATATATCTGTAGGATTGAACGTGTAGAAGAATGAGATGGAATACATTACACAGCGTATCTCATTCTCGGAGTCTCCTCTTTGCGCGATACTTCGTAGTCTCACTGTATTTTATTTATATTATTTTGTAACATACTTTATGTAATACGCTTTATTGAAGTAATATAAATAATCTGAATAATTACAGACAAACATATATTTGTTTCTCTTATCATTTTAGCAGATGCGTTCATTTACCCTTTTTTTCTATTCGATATATATCATAATTAATAATCGTTCGTAAGGAGTAAACTCCAATCGTGCGTCGTAGCTGACACACACACACACTTTATTTATTTTGTGTTTTATTGATTTTATACAAGATTTGTGAAGTCAAACTATGAAAATAAATGACTGTGTATCTTGTATCTTAACTGGGAATATAACTTAGTAAAGTAAAAGCGCCCAGATGGACATGATTAAGCGTTGAGGGCTTTAAAGATCTAAGCCACAGATAATGGAAGCAACTTTACTTTATAGGATGTAAAATATAAACGTCTGAAATCGTTCCATTTTATCTATCTATCAACACAAAAGTTGAAACCAATCTACCGTTTTGAAACGAAGCAAACTTAGTGGTACCCAGCAAGTAACTTTCAAACTACTTGTTAGTATTGTAGACTGGAACTTATCATGGTAAACAATGCGGCGAAGCTTTTTGAATGACTAACAATTACAAAGTCTAGAGAAATTGACTAACTTGTTATCTAATAACGTCTGAACTAAGTCGTTATTAGCAATCCGTTACTAACGTGAACTCGGGCTACAATGAACGAATCCAGATTCAATCACTTAGCAACAGAATCTTACAATGCCAGCCCTGACCTAGGATATCGTATGGATAGTGAAGGAGCTGAACGGGCAAATCTTACGAAGCTACTGACTCACTTCACTAGTTAGGTTGCATTTCCACGAAACGCGAGGTAGCTAGTTGAATATTCACCAATCACCTAATGTCATACTTAGGGTTATATTTACAGGATCAAATATAGGAGCGTCGATTATTGCAGGTTACCAACTTCGTCAAAAGGATTAGATTTGTAAAGCGGCGGTGGATAGGTCTCATAGTACATTTAGATAATTTCGGGGACTGATATGTTCTTGAATGAAGTTAGCACTAATCCAAATTGGGACTACCTAAAATAATAGTCAATTCCTTAAATACACTAGACAGTTAAAATCTAATTTAAATAAGGCACACAGCTAAGTACCGGCACGTACTGGGTAGGTACTTAATTACGTATGCCTTCGATTCCCAACTATATTCAGGTTTAATATGCCACAGTAAATTTTGGGTCCTAGATTTCTATCAGGATAAATGCAATGCTTCCGCCAAATTTATAAAAGGAATATAAAAGCTATATAACTATTGGTATGCCAGCCATTTAAAGGCAAGGCAAACGAAATAAATAGTTGTAAAATCATGTCGCCGTAGTCGAAATCAGTGAGGTGAGCATCTTGCCACTGCCTCCGGACCTCGTCCATCCAGTGTGCGGGGGCGTCGATGGTAAAGATTTATCGAACAGCTACCGTGCCTATTTATGCAGGGAATCGTGTCCACTTTAAGTGAAATTTATATGGGTATAAAAATAATTTCTTGTTACCCGCCCGTGGTTCCGAAGCTGTATATCTATGTGGCAGCAATGGTTAGCACCATTTCTTAAAATTATTGCTTGATGCCTGGCAGTATTTTACACCGAATTTCAATGAATATTCTTTTGACGGACATAACCTATCTGGACATTGATGGTTAGTTTTTAGGATTCTAATTTTATTTTAAATGCTATTTTTGTGCGTGCTGTGAGTGTTTTTATGTTTACGGATAAATGGGACAGGTTGATAGTCTGTAAGTCTGTCTGTCTGATGTTAATAGGCCGTTGGCCAAAACACCATGGTAGGCAAGCCCTGTAATCTTCTGCCAAGAACTAAAATATCATAATTTGCATTTGAATGAAATTTAATATCGAGTTAAAGTTTCGAGGATTTATTGTTTTTTTATCTATACTAATTTAATCGATTTATTCTTATTCATATACATAGATATAATTTGAGGGATTTTTTCAGTAAGATGTTTTTTCATACACAAAACAGATTGAATTTAGAACCAGATTTCGATGGAAAAAGAGACCTATGTCTGTATGGCCTGTGTCTATGTGTAGAATTAGACCGATCCGATATAAGGTATTCCTATTAAAATTAGGTTTAGCTATGGAACTATTATATGGCTTACACAGAACTGCTAAAGCCAGATAACAAGACAGATCAATTTGCAAAACGCCACAGCAGATATCACATCATGCTTAGGCTTGATGTACACGATCGTCCTTCAAAAAGTGCTGATACAATCAGGTAATTCGTCGAACATTTCTATGTAATGTTAATAACATTCTTGTCACGGACACGAAATGTAACACTCAAATGCTCGTTGGTATCACCGAGTCACACGTTTAAAAGTAAATAAATGCTTCATCATCATCACCCTATTAACGTTCCCACTACTGGAACACAGGGACTTCTTTCTTGACGAGAGAGATTAGGCCCTAATTCACCACGCTGGCCAAGCGCGGGTTGGTGAATGTCACATGTCCTTCAAAACTCTTTAAAGTTCTCAGAACATGCCGCTTTCCTCACGATGTTTGCCTTCACCGTTAAATCACGTGTTTAAAGCGCACATACATTTCTCAAGAAGAAAAATCCAGAGGTGCGTGGCGGTGTTTGAACCTACGACCTTCGGAATGAAAGTCGAGTGTCCTCCCACTTAGCCAACACGGCTTTAATAAATGCTTATCAGCACATATATATATTTCATAAAAACCGGTTAGTCACATGGAATAATAAATATTTTTTGAGTCCATATATGTGCACTAACTAATAACTAACTAACTGTGATATCTAACTAAGATGTTATAAAATAAATAGACCAACAGGCCCACAGGCAACATCCAGAATCAAAATAATCTGCAAGCTTTTCTGAGTTCATTAGTACTTTTAAACTAGTAGTTTTAACTGGACATTATTGGGCTTTGTCACGGATACCAAAATTTTCTGCTCAGATTCATTGCATTATTGGCTATAACCGCCTCCCAGGATTCCCTCACAATATAGTTTGCGTGCGACGCAGTGGTCCAATTGCTCTATCCAACTAGTTGGACCACTGCCCCTTGCAAAGGCCTGTTAATAAATTTTTGAAACTTCCGTGGTCCAACTTATAAAAAATACATCTTCTTGATCCTAGAAACCTCAAACTACATATTCGAGTGCGTATAGTACAGGTTAATAGTATATCAATACTTTAAAAAATTACCTTCCACGTAAATCTCGCCTAAGATGAAACACAGTAGGCGATACAGCGTCGTATTGTCGCGATTTCCGCTGCCCATTATAAACCTCGTGGGCAGTGGGCCGGCGATAAATAACCGGGCTTACCGTACAGTACAAGATTGTGAACTGTGTGAGATTATGCGCTTGGAAGTCTCATCATAAATGCATAGCTGTGGAAATCGTGTAAAAATATATATAGATTTAGATATGTGTATGTAGCTTAACTTGGTACTGTTGCTTGAAAATTTAAAGGATCGATTTTTTTATTTTCGTTTTTTTTTCAAGGTACAAAATCATTTATTTCCATTATTGTTTTTACAAATCTTTTATCCTGAAACTTTACAAAGATTTATATGTTTTTTTTAATTTGTTTTTGTAGCAGATTTCGTCCCAAGCCGTTTTTTAAAGAAGGGATTTAAAATCGACCTTATAAATGAGGTATTTAAAAAAAAATTACCTAATTTCCATAATCAGTTTAAGTTACTATAAGTGTATGCACAAAAACTAAAGATTGGGATTAAAACATGTGCACTAAAAAGTTTCATAACAAATCAACTTTTTGGCCAACAGGTGTATAGAACAATAAAGAACAATAGCACAATCAAAAACAATTGAAAGCGAACCTCTAAAAAGGATTGCAATCGTTCAGTTAAATATAAGAATCGCACACCTACACCAAAAATTTACACATACACCTTAATTAACTACTCACTGTTTTTACCTTCCGAACATAACATCAATGGAATTATTTCAATTCAATTTCGTATAATTTGACTCTGCGCTTGAAGCGCCAAAAAGGATTGCAACTAAGCAGTTAAAATGCGAATACCTAAACTAAAAATTTCCTAGACCCTAATTAATTACTAATAGTTAAAAATTTCAAAGGTTATGTGTGTAATGGAAATCAAAAGCCCATAAAAACAACATGTATCAAAAACTAGAGAAAAGCGGACCTCTAGCAGTTCAAAAGTGCTATCCGGCTGGGCGCTGTAATACTTCAATGCGATCAACTACAATACAAAAAAAAACGACAATAATAAAAAAATAGAACTCTGACTTTGCGTGTTAAGCTCATATATCAGATTTTTTCGTGTTTCGCAATGTTGCCCGGAGAAGCCATTTATTTACCTTCTAGGTCTTCATGCATCTTAGTCCACATCGTCACTTTACATCAGGTGAGATTGTAGTCAAATGAAGGCTTATCTAGAATAAAATTCCATATTTTAAATTATATATAATTCGAACAAGTACATTTTTAGTAGTTATACACATAAACGTTATTGTCCTAAAAATTGACACATGCGTGTAATCACTAAGGATGTCACCTATCAATTGAAAAGTTACATGAATGGCACAATTTTTGTCGAAATGTAAAACAAAAGCGCACAGACAGCATGTCTCGAAGTCTCGAGCTCGCCGTCGCCCAGGTAGCATGAATGGTGCGGCGTCCTGCTGGCCGTGAGTTATGCGCGTCCCGCGGCGCGGCCTGCCTTCACACCTCCGCCCGCGTGTGGTCCCCGCTTTACGGCCGGCTGGGACAGATCATGCGAGAGATAACCAAACTTGTATGCGAGATATTTTAAGCGTTATCAATCATGTTATATCAATCTATATTCTAAATTATGGTGTGGAACTAATATTGGTTTTCCCGTGGCAAAATGCTGTAAGCACTTATAGTGTTTTATGGTATTTAATTTAATCAAGAAAACAGTTTACTGACGCGTCTGTCTGTTTTTGAGATAATCTCAAAAACTAGAAAACGGATTTTAATGCAGTTTCGGCATATAACGATTGACTCAAGAAAAAAAATTATGTATATAATTGACAGGGTATGTAAAATCTGGCATACATTAGTTTAACACGTAAAGTGAGGGAGTTTTTTCTTTGATAAGATTGTCATATATATTTTGCCTAAGTTTGTAAGGTTTGACCATACTAATTTATTATTCTATGACCATACTGAGAAGAAGGGATAGGAAAGGGAGTAGTAAACTACTTTTAATGCAGTAATGCTGTTTTTCCATTCAGCATTTCCTTGATTTGAGTACGTATTAAACACCTAGAACTTTCATAGTTATTAATATGAAAAAAAATAAGATTTATTTCTGAATCTAATTTAAAAAATTGAACACCGCCACCACATGCTATATAATGGATATAGAGGTACTTATGGGAAAACGGAATGTTCTACAATAACCTCTTGCATAACCTCGTCCCAATGTCACCTAAATCTTCGGCGTTTCTAGTAGACACCCCGACCGTAAGATATTATAATATTAGTCACATTAGTGTGTATATATTACCTCTGAATTATTTTATTTGTTGGACTTACTGCGTACTCAGTTTCCTGCGACTCGATACTGGATGCGATTTTATTAGACAGGAAGGAAATTCTATCGTAATATATTCGAAGTTAAACGATACTATTTATTTATGTTTCGTTCGGTACCAGTCGAGGTTTTATAATGGCTATTGTTTTTGTGAAGTAATTGTTGTTTGAGGTACGTGAATAATAGAAAAAGTATATTTAAGGTTTTGTATGCAGTTTAATTATTTAATCCAAATAACTTTACTAGGTACTAGCAGTTCACACCTTGCCCTTGGTTTATGGATAATTTTGCGGGGATTGCGTATTTTCAAGCGAAATAATTTGTCTAATTGAAAGCCAGTGAAAGAAATTTTTAGATGATCTTGTAGTATCAACGCAAACAAAAGTTGAAACACATGAAGTTGGTCGACGGGGTTATGCAAGAGGTTTTATCAGTGCATGAAAAAAATCTTTTTACATAAGAAAATCCGATGATACAGAATACTTTAAGATTTTAAAGCTAAGTAAACTTTCACCCTGTAAGTACTAAACTTGTTTTGGTATTCGCAGGGAATCATACCATTTGGTACTAGGGGAATATAATATTAATAAAGGTAAAAGGTAGGTAAGGTATTTGGTATTGGTTTTTGGTACTAGATCGGAATATACAAATTAAGCATTTTTCATTTAATTTCTTTCTAAGGGCTTAATATGTACCCTGCACTCCTTAATTTTAATTTGTAACTATTTCCACCCTACGGTGTTGCCCGCTTTATGGATTTTACCTTGAAAGTTGCCGAAGTTCCTCCTAATAACTCAGTTGATTTCAAAGTGATATCACAGATTAAATTCAAATTCGTTATAGTTAAAATACACTTCATCAGAATTTAGGACATTGGACATCCACTGCTGGATAAAAGCCTTCCTCGAAAAATGTGGGGGTTAGACCATTACCCACCACGCTGGTCCAATACGAGTTGGTGATGTGCCAGAGCCTCGTTAGTTGTTTGCCAGAGGATACCACGGGACGGTGAGGTTGGCATAAATAAATATTTCCAGACAATCCACACAATAACATCTAGCCACGTCGTAAAAGCTTGTGTTACGGGTACTAGACATCTGATATATTTTATACTAGCGGCCCGCCCCGGCGTCGCACGGGTAAAAAATGTTCCCGGCAATTTTTCCTTATTTGCTCAGGTTTAGACCTACCCTGGACTACAACAAACATTTTATAACCAAAATCAGCTCAATCGGCCCAGCCATTCTCGAGTTTTAATCAGACTAACGAACAACAATTCATTTTTATTTATAACTAGTACGGCCCGGCTACGCACGGGTTTTTATTCAAATTTTTTCCCGGCAATTATTCGAATTTTTCTCGCCTTTTAAACCTTCATAATAAGATAAATCCGTTCAGCCGTTCTCGAGTTTTAATCAGACTAACGAACAACAATTCATTTTTATTTATATAGAAGATAATAGACATACATAGATATCCTTTTCTACTTACAAAAAATTTACCTCTTGGCGGGAATCGAACCAGCTACCTCTTGCACCACAAGCGGACCTCCGCCCATCGCGCCACTGCGGCAGTCAAATGGCATGGATCTCGAGGATGATGTTAGAAACCCAATGAAATTCACACAATGATATTTTGATACGATTAATGTAAGAACTATTTGTCACCATTACTAGAAGAAAATCGATCGCAAAACAAGTACTATTAATAACATATTTTGACATGATTTTGACGCATTAATCAATTAATCGTCCAGCGTTTATAAATAAGGCCTCCGTCGGACATAAACATAAATAAAACTTACGGAAGCTCATTTAGATCCGTATATTCGGACAGTTGTACTGTTACGGTATAACGTTACGACTTTTTGATTATAGCTCGAATAAAATGTTATGGGGATCGATTGCTTGGATCGATTACTAGCTACTGCAACTTTATACCGTTTATATATTTTATTCTTTGTATATATTATTAGATATTCACGGCGTGAACATTTTCCTCTATCGTAAAGGTGGTCTGGAAGAAATTCGGCAGGAGTCACTTACGATCTATGCACCATTTTGATTTAGATTAGACTATTATTCGGCAGTATTGTAACGGATGGATTATAGAAAATAATTTAAAGAGGTGGTATCTACTGGAGATATTCTGCTTGATTTTTACTTGTACAAATATGATATCATATGGAAATTAAAATTGATTTGAAGACATTGTCGATTCACTTACATTTAAATGTTCAGTGTATTCAAGTGTAATTTTTGAGGGACGAAAATGAAAAATTTACGCTTTATACCTTAGTTCAAAGATTTTTTGGGGAGCATCTCGAAAACTAAAGACACAGAAAATACCTTAAAAAAAAACCGAACCATCTGGTAGCATTACGAGAGCGAGCCTACAAATACCAGCTTCCGTTTTATTAAGTACTAATCCCTATAATCAGGGCTTAACCAAACATAATTCGACGGACGATTTAATGACACATGCGCACGCGTCAATTTACTTTTTTATTTGGGTTATTTGGTAACCCGTTATTTGAATGTTAATTTGTATTTTATATCGTATTAGTTATAACAATAATGTAAGGTTTTGTAAGTTGGAGTTTGTTTAATTTAATCAACTTGGCCTAGAAAAAGATGAGAGGTCCGATGATGAGATCAATTGAATGATGATGAAATACTAGTGTAATTATTAATTTTTTTGGATTTTATATTTTAAATCTACTTCAAAAAAAATCTTACTATACGAAATGATTGATTCAACGAAAGAAGGGTTTTCTTTCGTTGAAAGTCGGTTAAAACCGAAACTCACTCCATGTCTTGATGTTTCGCTATACGAATACCATAATGTGGGTGTTATACCTTTTAGCGAACGTTGCCCATGTATTTTTCCGCAGAAATGAGGTATATTTCCGTTTCCGTTCCATAGCGTATTTTGTAAAAAAAAAAGGTGTGTGTGCGATTCACACACGATAGAAGTAAAACTTCAGTAAATCGACGAAAGAATAAAAATAATAAAAAAAAAGTGTGTGTGTGTCAGCTACGACGCACGATTGGAGTCTACTACTTACGAACTATAATTATGATATATATCGAATAGAAAAAAAGGGTAAATGAACGCATCTGCTAAAATGATAAGAGAAACAAACATATATATCTGTAATTATTCGGATTATTTATATTACTTCAATAAAGCGTATTACATAAAGTATGTTACAAAATAATATAAATATAATACAGCAATACCTTTTTACGCGATACTTCGTAGTCTCAACTACGAAGTATCGCGCAAAGAAATTTAAATAAAGCATTGTATTTGTGTCTCTTACCATTTCCGTTTCATCTTTTTGCATCCGGTTTGAAATCACTACGATTCTATAGAAGTTTCACTTCAAAAACACTTGTCCAGTTATTATTATTTACATCAAGGTTTTATAAAGGCAGCATAATACGCAGCCTAACTTATGATCCTTATTTTCCCACGTACTCTTCTTTCCTTAAACAGGATCAGTTTAGCCCCAAAATACATTGTAAGACGGAAACCGAAACCCGAACTTCCTTTATCAGTAGCGTGCACCGTTCCACTAATTTGTCGGCTAAGTTCACGAAACGCCTCGGCCACTAATCGGCGGCTCATCACGCAATCTGCCTTAAAGGCCCTTAAAGGTTCTTAAAGCTCCGAAACGCATGTAAAAGCTGATTTACGCCGATTTGACGTGATTCGTGCAATGTTTGCTAATTATGATAATACTGTGTGAGAACGATGGTTAAGGCATGCTTTATACGAGGCATTTGTGTGGTGCTGGGTTCTCTTAAGTGATAGGCCGCGTACTGACTGACCAAGCAGCCTTATGAGGCAAACTTCTTAGGCAAATGCTCTAATCAGAACGCGTAATCGCTCGAGGCTGCCTTAAGAGGCTACCCGGTCAGTCCTTGCTCGGCGTTTACTATCATAAGTTATTTTAGTTAACATTAGGGATAAGGGTTTCAAACATTGTCCTGGAGACCAAATTTTTATATAAATTTTTTAATTAACTTTCACCACAGACTTAATGTCCATGTCCACGCCTTTTTAATGTAATAACTTAACATTAATAAGCTTACAATTGTTACACACTTATGATTTATGTAGCAGACAATCGTAAGTACCTTTACTTAATTATAATAATGAATACTAGAGCTAGAGACCCAATATAGCCACCGGCACGTGGTATAGAGGCCTTTGCCACGAAGAGGGACACCGCAAGCTATTAAAAAAATGTTTTTCGTCTATGGCGCTAAATGAAAATTACTTAA
This sequence comes from Gymnoscelis rufifasciata, assembly GCA_929108375.1. Lineage (NCBI taxonomy): Eukaryota > Metazoa > Arthropoda > Insecta > Lepidoptera > Geometridae > Gymnoscelis > Gymnoscelis rufifasciata. Next base: position 12,558,430 of record OV815305.1, read on the forward strand.
TTTGATTGAAATCTAAAAATATTCTTATCATATGCACCTAATACGTCTTTTTGACGCTTTTGAAGTCAACATTTTATGAGCGAAATTGCTCGCCTGTTACAACCTTAAATAATAAGCTAACGAGATATTATTACTTAAGTTAAAATTATAGAGTGCAATACAATATTACAATTAGTTAGCGAACTGGTTTGGATTTTTTGATGGATGGCTGCGTCGGTGTACTCAAACCACCGAAATCAGGTAATTATTAAGCATCAAAAAGGGACTCCGCCCTTTCACGATCTTAGCACAAAAGCGGTATGACAAAAGGTAAACGTTGTAATATAGTTATTATGAGTTTAAGCGTTTAATGGTTAGTTAAGATGACTTAAGGAAATATGTTTTCAGAAAATTATGCAATTTATTTTTCCTTTGGCCATTCTGTGTGTGATTTGTGAGCGACCAAGACTCGACTGATGAGGAGTCTTCTCTTTCCAATTCTTCTATATGGAACTGAGACTTGGACCCTGAGACTTAATGAACGGAGGAAAATAGACGGCCGACAAAAAATAAGTGTGACTTGTGCCATCTACCTTCTAGGTCTTCATGCTCCATCTTAGAACACATCGTCACTTTACATCAGGTGAGATTGTGACCAAATAAAGGCTTATCCAGCATAAAAAAAAAAGTCATTTGTGTGTAAGTCTTTATAATATAATATTAATTAAATATTTACAACTCAAGATATCGGCTTTTTCTTATGTAATTTTTAGATGTCGGTGCCGAAAAAACTGTTTAAATATATATATTTTTTTTTACATAAAAGAATCAGTAACAAAAAAGTATATATGGAGCATGTGCTCCCAGTGGAACTAATATTAGATCAGTCTAGTGGTTCTTGAGTTAGTATCGATTCTTATAGATTTTAAATGGGGCCAACTGGCAAGATTTTATTAATAAATATAGAAGTCCACGAGAACAAACGTTTTTTTTGCATCTGTTCCTTTTAAACATGATAATTTTAGTTAAAAATCATTTTTATAAACACGTTTATTTAACACTACACCTAAAAATTACATAAAAATACTTCAGAAGTGATGAGAACTTCAGTTGTAAATGTAACATAAAATGTTACATTAAAGTCGCATTTTTTTAAAAGGTATAAAAATGAATGAATGAATTGTAAACTTTTGTTAAAAACCTCGAAAATATTATTTACTTCTCAATCCAAATTAGATCAACATTAGAAACAAGAGCGGAGTCCAAATCTTCAAATACTGCGTTACTAAAGAGATTATTGCATTAGTTTGAGTCGAAGAGACAACCTGTAATTATATACAATACGTTTGATTGTTCTGCGTGGGAGACAACGTGAAACAAGATACTTGATAAACAACTTTGTCGTGGACCTCCGCTGATTATATTGTTATTATCTATGAACTTAAATTTTATTTGTAACTCCTACACTATAATGTTTCAAAAATATTTTTGGATGGCATAGTTAGTGTAGCTGCAATTTACTGATGAATTAAATTTTATGTTGTAGATTTTTTTTTTAATAGTTGAAATATTTGAATGGTGTAAAAAATTGAAGCGAACTGTCAAGACAATGTTATTTCCTAAATTTTTCTTAGTTTTTATTTAAACTAGCTTCAAGTTGACCTGCCCATGTATAAGCGTCGGAAATAAACGTTTTGACTTTGACTTTGACTTATTGTCAAATCAAACGTGCTTAATGTAGAACAGATGTCGTTCGGGCTGAAGAGATATGGTTTGGCAAGCGCAGCATCAGATGACGACCAACCAGACTTTTCATTAGGTCGCGGGTTTACCGAAACTACTGGAATTGTATTAAAAAACACAACATTTTCAGTTAAAATAATATAGAAATAATAATATAATATATAAAATTTTACAAATTTTGTTTGATTCTCTTTGTTCTTTGCTGGTTAGAAAACTGTATGACGTTAACCAAAGGCCTTTCCCATAATTTGAATCGTACCTAATAATCAAATAAAATGAAAAAAAAAAAATCTATTGAAAGTATTAATTACAATTACTATTGACTTCCGTAAAAAAATAACTAGCATTCTGTTTCTACCAGATTATTCTATAGTGTTAATCTTAGATGTTGGTTTTCATTTAAATCAATAAATTAATTAATTTAAAAAGCTAAGTCCTACGAACGAAATGATGATGATGGTGTGTACGTCCGATTGTACGTATATAGAGATCACTTTTAGTGATAAGGCCGCCCATTTGTTACACTATTATTTAATGTATTTTAGTTCAAAATGTAATATATATTTTTTGTGTTTCAATAAAGAGTATTGTATTGTATATTTTGACCAGATTCGAGGCGAATGGTGTCCGATGAGTGGAACAGTTGCAAAATTTTTGAGATATATGTATATTTTTCGTATCACAGGATTAATATAATAATATTATTTTTATTAGTATTAGTATTCATTGGAGTCATGCGACACTTTGTATGTTTATACACATTTAGCAATATAAAAATAAAACAAAACAAAACAAAATTAAAAGTGCAAAAAGAAGCAGTTTTAGTGCGGTCACCCACCCACACTGGCCTCGCGCAACGTAGCTTAACTTTTAAAAAATCATGTTTGTTGTATGGAAACCCCTTATATATTTATTTATTGTGTGTTTTTAGTAAAACGTGTGTTATGTTTTTTTATGTTTATGTTTTATGTTATTGAACTCCTCCTAAACAGGTGGACCTATTTTGATAAAAAATTTTGTGTGTGTTTAAGTGGTTTCTGTGGTTTAGATTCACAATACAGTCAACTAGGTGGTAAGCGGAACGGACCGCTAGTCATCCCTAAAAATTTAAATTCTCAATCTATCTTGGAATCTCTAGGACCTAGAGAGACCTTAGAGTTTAGGTACAGCCTGTCAGCTATATATATTGATTTTTTATGCATACACAAAAAATCATCATATCAAATACAAAAAAATGTTTCAAATGATCTAACTAGATGGAATACTTACTAATCACTTCCAGCCATCAGCGTCACCGTTACCGGAAGTGACGTCAGGCAGATCCGCGCGCGCGCATGGGAGCAGCTTCCGCTTCCTATGGCCACCTGTGATCACCCACCGTACAATGTACCTGTGGGATTCCATTTTAATATTAATGGATAGAAGAAGCTATCTTAATAATTAAAAATAAAATAAATAAAAAGTTTCCTTATTCAGACAGGTTGTCCACATACATACAAATTACAAAAATTAAATTAAATTAAAGCATTAAAAAAGACATTAAATTAAATTAAAATTAAAACATTAAAAAGACATTAAATTAAATTAAAATTAAATTTGCACCCGTCATTCAACAGCATTAATAGTAGCATGTAAAATTTAATTGGCAGACATTTTTAACATGAAGACAAAGGGCTTATTTTTATCTTCTACGTAAACCAATAATTATATGAACGCTGGAGCTTGCAAGGTCCCATTTTAATTTAAAGTTAATCGGTCCACTAGTTCAGATCCATCCAATCCAAAAGTTACCTTTAGCGATAAGGCCGCCGATTGTACAACTAATAATGTAGTTATTCAATAAATAAATATATTCGGACAACCCTTAGGATACGGGTATTAGACATCTGTAATTTTGACATTTATAAATATTTTTTTATTATAACACTTGAACCCTTGACGGGAATCGAACCCGCTACCTCTTCCGCCCCAAGCGAGCCTTGGCCCACCGCGCCACTGACGCAGTCAAATATTTTTGGTGTGCAATTAATATAATTATCTATCTGTCTATCTATAATTGTGAAAACTCACATGTTAACCTCAAATCAAACGTTTTGGCGTCACAGATCGCCGGTCGAACATTGAACCCGCATAATTGTTCCGGAAATGTGACAGGTACCGTGGCCATGGGTCATAACCGGAACGGTGTTATAGCCTAATAAATATGGACCATATCATTCGATAGGCTATTTATCAGGATTGAAATACCTCTTTTGGCAGAACCGACAACAAGACGATGGAACCTAAACTTATGATTTAGATTTACGAAGCCCCGATTTCACTATTGGCTATGAACGGGCTCAGATCAGTCTAAACTCGTTTTAACGCCTAAATGAGATCAAATTGACATTAAAATGCGATTTTTCAATGGTTGAACTTGGTTTAATAAAACGTGATTTGTAGCATAGAATGGTGAAATTGGTACATAGATAAGCATGGAATCACAAGAGTGTCGTATCGTAAGAGTCCTGCATATCTATTTAGTTATTTTTTTAACTATGCAAAACTAGCTTCACTTTTAAAATAGACTACAGCCTTCCTCCATAAATGAGCTATCTAACACTGAAATAATTAAGCAAATAAAACCAGCAGTTCTCGAGATTATCGCGTTCAAACAAACAAACTCTTCAGCCTTATAATATTAGTGCCTATAGATTAGAAAGAAAGAAAGAAATAAAGATATTTATTTGTGTAAGTACAACAATATAACAGAAGCATTATTAAATAAAGTAGATTATATTAGATTAGTTGAATAGTCGGATGGGCAGCGTTCAGGAAAATTCGAATCGTTTTTTCATCTCAAATACCCCAGTGCCTGAAGAAGAAAGTCTTCAATCAGTGTATGTTGCCAGTGATAATATATAGATTTGAATCATTGTGCTTCAACATAAATAAATAATAAATAAACATTTCCGGACAATCCACACAACAACATATTTCTCCGTAGTAATCTCTAGGCCGGTGTTACGGGTACTAATAGTTATCTGATTTACTTAATATAATCGATACACATACATACTTTAGGCCTTATGAATATTATAGGCTCAGGATTGTTCAACGGCTCTGGTATAGACCACCTGAACAATACTACTTTAAAAAAAAGTGTGTGTTTGTGTCAGCTACGACGCACGATTGGAGTTTACTACTTACGAACGATATTATGATATATGTACATCGAATAGAAAAAATGGGTACATGAACGCATCTGCTAAAATGATAAGAGAAACAAACATATATCTGTAATTATTCGGATTGTTTATATTACTTCAATAAAGCGTATTCGTATTACATAAAGTTTGTTACAAAATAATAATAATTGTGTTCAATTTATACAAATGCAATTTTAAGATGATTGATTTCTTTCACTTTGAATTATAATATCATTCTTAAATACTGCAAAGAACAAATTAATTAGGTGTCGAAACTATAGCTTCTTTTTAATATTTTAATTAATAAATAACAGAAGGTACTTATTATAGGTTCCAACGAAACGCGTTGAGAGGACCATAAATTCGTCAATTGTTTTAGTTCGCTGCACAAAAACGTAAAAGCTATCTTTGTAAGACGATATCCAAGTGAAACAGAAACGTCCGGCCAAAAAATTTTTTTTGAAAATTTTGATGATTTTACTGAATAACTTTGCCCTCTCACCTCTACTCACTGAGAAATTCTAGGTGAATGCTAGACGAATACTTTTTCGAACGCGTATTCGAATGTCAAAAATGGTAACTCGCATTCCAGAGACACAACAAACAACCAATCAAAATACGTTAAAGTTCTTATTTCGAACGTGACGTTTCGACGGTATTCCATCTCATTCGTTTACACGTTGAATCCTACAGATATATATGTTTGTCTCTTTCTACGTAACGCCTCAACTTTTGTTAACACTTGATTTTACTCCCCATATAATTTCCATACCGGGCCTTAGTAAAAAAATAACTCAAATCGTTTCTTAAGGAGTAAACTCCAAAAAAGGTATGTGTGTGCGATTCACACATGATAGAAGTGAAACTTCAGTAAATCGACAAAAGAATGAGAAGAATAAAAAAAAAACAAATAAAAAAAATACTATGCAAAAAGATTTTGTTTGGGCGGTCACCCATCCAAGTACTGGCTTCGCGCAAAGTTGCTTAACCCTGTTAGCGTTTAAGATTGGCTTACCCGACAGGTAAGCCAATCTTATTTCCATTTCCGTTGCATCCGATTTCAAATCACAACGATTCTAAAGAAGTTTCACTTCAATAAAATAAAAACTATACCTACTAATATCATAAAGTTGTTTATTTGAACGCGCTAAAATCGGAAACTACTGGTCTGATTTGAAAAATTCTGCGGAATGATTCAGAAATTCGTTCACTTACATAAAATCCATATTAATATTATATATGCCTTTCTCTGTTCCTCTTCACCCAAAAACTACCAAAGCTATTTAAATTAAATATGTTACACAGATTCTCTAGAGCCTGAGAATGGACATAGGTTACATTTTACCGCGAGAAAATACAATTCCGCGGCAAAATCCATTACACCGCGGGTACAAGTATCTCATAAAAACTTAAGAACAAAATATAAAGATAAACAAACGAATATTATGGCGGGTACACACCGAAACTATACCACAGCCATAAAAAGTCGTAAAAAGTATTTTAACATCCATCTGATAATCAATCTAACACGTCATAACTTTGACAACGCTGTCTGAACCTAAGCTTTATATTATCCATACCAATCCCAGACAGACAGTCGAAAATACACTCTGAATATAATTAAATAAAGTTGGTTTTACTGTGTCAGTTTATAAATAAAGAAAAAAAGCTCGGAGGCGACTGACCAAATGAGTATAAACATGTTAATTCACAATAAATGTGGTTTTTTGTTGCGTTTAAATGTTTGCGTACAAATTGGGAAGCTAGGGATAACAGAATTGTTTGTTAAATATTAACATATAAGTATCACTTCAGAGACACTACTGGACACAGTCCACTACTGGACAGGAGCGTGCCAGTCACATTTCCAGGTGTCAGTTATGTAGTAGTTAGCGTTTTGTTGAAAAATGACGCTGCGTTCCATCTTCATATTAGTAAATATTTGGATCATCATCATCATCATCATCACCCTATTAACGTTCCCACTGCTGGGACACAGGGACTTCTCTCTTGACGAGAGAGATTAGGCCTTAATTCACCACGCTGGCCAAGTGCGGGTTGGTGAATGTCACATGCCCTTCAAACTCTTTTTTTTTTTAAAGTTCTCAGAACATGCCGGTTTCCTCACGATGTTTGCCTTCACCGTTAAAGCACGTGTTTAAAGCGCACATAAATTTCTCAAGAAGAAAAATCCAGAGGTATATATTTGGATAGGTAAATAATTACAAACTAAAAATACCATTTTTTTTTATTAAAAGCTGGCGTTTTTCTGGGTTTGTTGATGTTAGCTAAGTAGCTACGCTGGTTCGTCCACAAATCACATTTATGAGAGATTTGTTCCTTTTTTTTACGAGCTCGTGTTGTCCCACTGCAGGGCAAAAGGTTTTATACGGTTTTGTCCGTTTGATAGCCCATTCAAAATTTATTAATCAACTAGCGGCCCGCCCCGGCGTCGCAAAAGTATAAAATTTTCCCGGAAATTATTCGAATTTTTTCTCGCCGTAAAAACCATCCTATCTCTCAAGTTAGATTGAACTGCACATTGTGTGCGAATTTTATTATAATCGGTTAAGTGGTTTAGGAGTCCATTGAGGACAAACATTGTGACACGAGATTTATATATATTAAGATTTAATAAGAAAGTGACCAAGATATAGATTATGAAAGTTCCGTATTCGGGGCTTGTGACGTATATATTTGCTCGAAAGCATTACGCTACGCAAAACTTGAATGCAATGAAATAAAATAAATCCATTTTTCGATTCCAACAAAAAAAAATGCCGGAATAATAATTATTTTTTAGTCATTTACCCTGTGATTTTATTATAATTGCGTTTGTAATGAAACTGTGAAGACAAAATCATTAATGATAATAAATTATGTTGGTCAAGTTTCATCGAGATTGTAAAGGGCTCCACAGCGTCTCGTACGCTGTGTTACTGACCCTATCAATACAATCAAATGAAAGCTGGTGTTTGTCTGTTTGAACTCACTAATCTCAGAAACTACATATCTACTAAATAACTAGATATTTTTAAATGGTTTACTTTTATTGTGTAAATACAGTTATTTAATCAAAAACAACCATAAAATATAGAAGACACCGGGGCTTTTCGGGGTAAGTATAATTACATGCAAAAAATATTGACAATATTTAATTTGACAAATTAATAGATTCAGGCATTACTTTGCGGAAATTTATTCTAAACTTGTGGCCCGCACCGGCTTCGCACGGGTTTTTATTAAAAAAAAATTCCTATTATTTGATTTTTTCTCGCCTTTTAAACCTTTCCTAGACAAGACTATGATAAGATAAATCCGTTCAGCCGTTCTCGAGTTTTAATCAGACTAACGAACAACAATTCATTTTTATTTATATAGATAGATACTTATAAAGATCCAAAATATTGATTGGATTTTGCATTATTGGTGGTCGTGCGTTTATCTTCCGGTAAGCTTGTGCATGTGTGAGTGGGCGGAAGGGAGTTGCAGTGCCTGATAATTTTGTAGAATCTTACTAGAGAAAGTGGATGCGAATTTATCACGCAAAATTTGGTTCTATTTATGTTTTTTTTAATTGACTATTAAATATGACTCATGTACTTTACAAGAAAATACTTGTTTTAGAAAATGCTGCAGGAATGGATTTGTTCCTTAGTGATAGCGTCACTCGCCCATAGCGTTCAATCAACAAGGAAATTAAGTACAAAAATAACAAAAACAAAAAGAGTATTCAAGTGATCGACGGGCATAATCGCCACATCATCGCTCTGTGTGGTACGAATCAGGGGCTCTACTGTTTAAGATCTTGGGCATTTCTGCTTAGGGCGAAGTTACATAATATAAACAAAAGCACTTTATTGTACACACAGGGAAATAAAATACAACAACACGTAAAAAAAACAAATGTACAATGGGCGGCCATATCGCGAAAAATCACTGCCAGGCAACCTTTGATGGTCTAAGATGTCCTAAGATGATCGTGTTCTGTATTTGTATTGGAGCTAGGCGGTAAAACGAGCCAATATTGAAATCAGGGTTTACTGAATTTGTATTGGATTAAACCCAGATTTAAATATTGGCTCGTTGTACTGCCTAGCTGAGATCAAATTGACATTAATTGACATTTTTTAATGGTTGAAATTGGTTAAAAAAACTCGATTTGTAGCATATAAGGGTGAAATTGGGGCTTAGACTCTAACAATTTGACCAACACTGCGCGTTCTGGGAGGGTCTGCCACTCAAAACAATTCAAGAAAGTCGCGTTACGTAGTGGTTGCGTAGGGGTTCAAATAGCCATAGTAAAGTAGAGTGCTTACTCTACTTTACTATGGCTATAGCTATAATTCAAATAGCCATAGTAAAGTAGAGTGCTTACTCTACTTTACTATGGCTATTTGAGGACGCTCACGCTTCACAGTCGCTTTGGTCGCGCAGTTTTGGCCGAAGCTTAAACCATAACTCAAACTTTAGAGTACTAATTGAAGAAAAAGTTTGTCAAAAGATCATCCATTTAGGATATTTCTTGTGTAAATATAATTTGAGAAGATATTTATTGCCCTCGGAGGATATTAAAATGAGCATCAGCTTGATTGGGTCGCAATGAAGTCTTTAGATTCATTAAAAATAGTTACTGAGCTTATTGGATTTGTAACATATTAATATATTGACAAGTCACATGGTTAATTCTTTAGATCTGTAGGCAAAATCGAATTGTAAGGAAAATTGAGAGTTTTTCTTTTTTGGTTCTGAATGCCAAAGGGAGTACCTATGAGTATGAAATCATCAAAAAAAAATCATTAAGTAGGTATACAGTGTAGAAGTTTCGCGTGACGTAATGCTTTCGAGCAAAATGCACTAAATGTATACGTCACCAACCCCCACTTTGTAACTTTGATTACAAAGTGGGGGTGATATTATCTTGGCTAAAACAGTGCCAAGATAATATCACCCCCACCTCTAAATTGATAGATAAAAATAGGTCTTGCATTTTTTATGGGCTAAACAGAATACCTTTTATTTTATGAACTCATCATGCCTATCTATAATTACGGTTAGATTATGCTACGTGAAAAGTCTAGAAAAATTAATTTGAATTTTTCAAAATTACAGCTCTTACGATAATATCGAAATCGTTTTACATGGTAGACCCTCAGAACTGGGTCCTATTCTGTGCCAGACCGCACATTATGAAATTATATCGAATGACTTAGAAAGTAATTAGTTGGAGGTTGTGGTTAGCCGCAGGTTTTTTTTTTAATATCTTGCTGCTGTTACCTTATTATTATGAATTTTCAGGGGCTTACGATACCCAATTTTAATGTATCCGTTTAAATAATTGAAATAATCCAAATCCTACCTGTGTAACTATAGGTACGGTTTAGTGTTGGTAGGTATGTAGTTTTTTATTCTTTTTAAACCATATCACAGAAATATCACAGAAACCTATGTATGACTTAAAAATTTGACTCTTTGACACTTTTTTTTGTTACCATTTACTCTACCAATTGACTGGTCGCACATGGCGTTTATTTTTCTAAATAGAACTAGTGTCAACATGTTGGCACCTTTCACAGCTTTTTATTTCTACAAATAGCACAAAAAAGGCAGCTTAATGCTTCAATATTCTATTCTATGAGTATAAATAATATTTCTTTCCCATTATGTCTTGATCTCTTTAAATTAACGAAGACGCTAATCCACAACACGGTTGAATAAACGTTATGATTATGATGTTAGCTCTATAAGGGAGGCAAGTCTTGTACAGGACAAAGAATTAGCTATTCATCATCATCATCATCATTTCTGTCACAGGCCGTCACTGCTGAACATAGGCCTCCCTAAATGAGTTCCAATTATACCGGCCAGAAGCGACTACATCCGTGAACCAGCTTTCAGTAAATCTGAACATCTTGTTGGTCAGACGCTGCGTTTCTCAAAGTCAAAGTCAAAGTCAATTCAATGAGTATGTATTGAAAGTTAAATGATACTGTATTAACACCTGTTACCTGTTATTCTATTTTGATGTTGCAGATGTCCACAGGCTGCGGTAGACGCTAACTCTCAGTTGGGCCGAAAGATTGTCTACCTTTGTAGTATTAAAAAAAAACACCTATTAATTCAGTAAACTTTCAAAAACTCTCTCTCTAAACCAACACGAACAAAGTCACAAATCCGTTCGTGCATTACCCATTACATTACTGACACGTTTCGTCCGATATGTTTGATTAATCACACCGATGCGATGTTATGATTTATCGTGCGCCCGCGCAGGTCACTCATTGGCGCAGCCTTTCAAGCTGACTGTGGCATTCGGCATTCCTAGCCGTATTGGCTCGATCGATGATTATAAATAGCAATTTTGCTGTAATAACTTCATTTGATGAGAATTGGTCATCGTAAACATTTTTGTTTGGAATTTAATTTATGGGCTTAAGGAATGTTCAGCTTTACTATTATAGAATTGAATTTAATTGAATAAATGTTTGGACACACACAAAGCGCGGAAAATAATTATGAAACAGTACTTTTAACAAAAATTTTAAAACAACACCTAACTTAGAAATATTTCGACACCGTGATGTTTCCCTTGTTATTTCATCCCGTAGTCAAAATAGGTAATTAATTCCTTATAACATCAGCGAGTGAAAGTTCATTCAAAATTGGTCCATTCTTATCAGTTAACTGACAGAAAGGAAAAAAGAATTACGTATGTGTCGCGGTCATGTCGGATAATAATTGTTAATTACTTAAATAGTGTTATCATATACATACATCTTATATTATTCGTGGAATAAACAAAACTAAATCTGTTATAAATAAAAATAATTCTTGTTAATGTTGGAGCGGTCGTCTTTACGTATGCTGCATCGGACATAAATACATATACGTACCGTAGACATACCCTAGCATAGCGAATTGTAAATTTAAATTCAAGTAGCACTGAAATCTCACACATTAAACTATCTTGCATTGAATATGTCGCGACCAAACCTAATCCTGACGTAATCCGCTGAGTTCAATTTAATGTCCTATTTCTTGGAAAGCACATGCATCCTTCCATACACTCGCAATACAGCGGGCACAGTAGCCAGCGAGTCGGCTGTAAATTTCGCTGGCGGCCGACTCAAAGAAGGCAATCAATGTTAAATCATAGTGAAGTGACACATATCGATTGCATTTCAAAATAAAAAAGGATCGCCGATGTGAACATCCCGATAGATCGACCGCCTTAACCCTTGACTCTGACGTACGCTGAGTCATTTATCAACGAGAGGTGACCACGATTCAGAAATAACGTCTCGCAGTTCAAATTCCTCACTACTCAGGTACCGATCCACATTCCAACAGCTATAAATGTAACAGCAAATTTCAATGGATGAGGATAAATAGCTGGTGATATTTTTAATCCGTTCAGGTTCAGAAATCATGGTGACAGTACCATTAATATGTATAAATCTCTTCATTCGTACGGAGTGATGTGTGAGTGATGGCGCGGCGCGTTTGTGGCGCAGTCAGGTGCGCGCGCGCATCGTCCGAGGTTTCCTCGCATTTGTCACTGTTGCCGGCGATTATTCATCTCATTGAAACATTAAGAGAGCTAATCATACTGACTAATGGAGCCCCCCGTCGGCACTTCCTAAAGTTTCACACTCCGCGGTGCGAAGTACCTGTCAGCGAGCGGAGATGGATAGATTTCGAAATTGGAGCAATGTTTCATACACATCCTGATGCTAGTTGAAACGTCTATCCGAAACTACAGCCTGGGATTGGTTGCCAAGGGAACGCTGCTTAAAAGATGTTTTAAAAAATGTTTTAGCTAGACGGAGAGTCGACAATCATCAAAGCTCAGGACACGTTCAATTACAGCAATGATACTTATAGCAAGTTTATGTACCAGCGTGCACCTCTCGGACCAGCAAAAAAGTACACCATAAACAGAACGTTTATGACGGCAAATAAACCTGACCATCTTCCATCTTCCCCGTAGTGAATTATTGCTTTATTGCTTCAGAAATATTTCACAAACAGAAAATATTTTATGATTCTCCAGTTAAGAGCGGCCGTATATCATTTTAAGCCATAGATAATAAAATTTAAGTCGCTGAGTGCAAAACAAAAGTGCAGCGCGAGTGCTTGACACTGTTGAATAAAGTTTAGGTCGCAAGTAGGCCACGGAACAGTAGTGGGGCTGGGCACAGCTTGTTTAACTGACACCTTGATGATTACCTATAGCTCACTTGATAGATCTTAAATTACTTTGTAACTTGCCACTTAAGGAAAATGTCAAATGTAAGACAATATAAACAAAGGGGATAATGTTATCGTGTTTTTTAGGTACCTACATTGCATTCGACATCATGCACACTGTTAAAACACAAGACCTGTGATGATACTAAATTCAAAGAGATATATTGACAATCTGGTGAGTATGATCTCCCAATTACTTCCAGGTGATGAAAATATTTGCAAAGTGACTATTCAACTTGAATATAATCATCTTGCAAGTCCGTTCATAACCAATCAGGATATTTAAATTAGATAAGATAACTTGAGTTATGATTATAATGAGATGACAAATAAAGACATATTGCTTACGATAGGATTGACGATAAACCACTGCAATCACACGGGTGAAGCCGTGTGATGCTACTCTTTATGAAAGCATATAAATAACATTTGTTTTTGCATCGTTACATTGGAATCATTATTTGTTATTGAGTGACAGAGATGGTCGTTGGGGTGAAATGTTCTTGAATGGAGTCCACGAATCGGGAAACTGAGTCACACCGCAAAAAACAAGATAGACAGATGCTGGTTCAAGATATGTTTAAGCCGCTACTGACCGCAATACCTACAAGTTGTTGTGGGAGTCAATAATATCTCATAAGAATATACCTACCTACCTATTTACAAAATATCACTGAGATATTAATAATTAAATATTCACGGAAATTCTTTAAGAACCTTTAAGGTGCCAACAAAAAAAGACAAGCAACAACCATAAGGAATTTCTCGTTTCGTCAGAGAACATAAAATTGGAATAGTTAATACTCAGCGAAATCGTTAAGGAGTGTAGCACACTGTAATTGGGAGACGTTAAAAATATAACGTTAAAGCCGACTCTTAATGCTTCACGTGGGCATTAGTCCTCGTATTTACACATGTGTTACTTTGTACTTACTTCGGACAGACGCTTAAAATTGGTTTATTTATATAAATCATATAATACATCATCATCATCCTGCCCTTGTCCCACACTATGTGGGGTCGGCACAACATGTATTTTTCTTCCATTTCCCTCTATCACCCGTCATCTCAACACTCACTCCTTTCTTACACATATCTTCTTTCACACAGTCCATCCATCATTTTTTGGCTTCCCTCTTCCCAATTCATATAATATACATGATATTTGGTAAAAATACCTCTGTGCGTCCCCTTCGAGCAGACTTGTACCTATGTAATTTTTATATCGGATATCTCACATCTTGGGCACTGCTTAGAAAAATACCTATATAAAAAAGTATGTAACTAAATATTGCTTCGTCCACAATGTGCACAAATACGATTTCGGCGGAGAAAAATACACCTGTGCAATTGCAAGTGTACCGAAAGTGAAATTCGGCCAAACATTTTGTTATATTAATATCGGTAATACGCATATCAAATTGGACAGAACAAATTTCAATTGAGTTCTGCAATAAGGTGAGGTCACATTGTACCAAAATCTTAATACAGGGATCGTAAGCGTTTCAATTAGTGCAAATACGCCTTTTAGTCAGTTTTTAAGTCAGCTTATACTGACTTCACGTAATGTGAGAAATAGACAATCATACATTCATACATTCTTTATTGTACACTAAATAGATATGTATGACACATGACGGTTTTGTTACAATGGTCTTGTACAAAGGCGAATTTTCTTACAGCAAACCTGTGGTGATGAAGAAATTTTCATAATATTTCTCTAAATTTGCATAATAAAACAGAAGCAAACCTATCTATGGAAAAAAAATACTGTAGTAGTAAAATACACTCGTATACTCAAAACCATATTTACACAGTCTCGTAGGTACGTTAACTACTAGTATAATTTAGCATGCCACAAACATCGATCTGCCTGCACATTACAGGTATTTGAACCATTGTCTTCTCACTGACCTCTGCTTTGCGTAAACTCGTAACTCGGAGCCAACATTGTTAGCACGATTTACGACGAGGCTGTAAAACAAATAACGCCCAAAAAATTATGTCAAAACATCTTGTTATGCCGTCAAGAGATTTGACTCGCTGTGGGACGCTGAAACAAAAGAAAGTTGGGACTTTTACATTCCCTGTTAATTGTCATTGGAGACAAAGTAATCGCGAACAGTTTTGAGTCATGTATTCTGTATTCTTGGAAGGTTGGAGGACGTCTGGGCAATTGGAAAAAAATGGTACCTACGTTTTGCGGTAGTGCATCTGTGATCATTAGTGTTTTCTTTGGATGTTTACCGGTTTGTGCCAATGTTGTGTCGTTTTGAGTTATTGCTATGGTTATCATCATTTATTTCTTCTGACGTTTGCATTTCAGGTTTTATTACCAAAAACAAAATCATCCTTTATTGTTCCGGATTCAAAATATTTTTGAATAAACAGAGCAATCGAAAATATTTTGAATCTGGAACCTATCAAGGAGCCTATAAGTACTCGTAACTTTTGTGGTAGATATATGTATATTATGATTTATCTTTCTGTTTAAGTTAAGAACACTCGAATCTGGAACCTATCAAGGAGTCGGTAAATAACCTTTGGGAAGGTAAACAATTTATCTTTCTATTTAAATGTAGAACAAGAAACTAGTGTTGCTACATAAATAATGGTGGTGGCAAAATATCCTCTAGAAATAAAAGAGTCTTGAGTCAGAACAATAAATCTGTCCTCGATTTCTAGTGAATGCACCCGGTAGGTAATGTATTAACTCGTTCGTTATTCGGGTTTCATGTAATTTTTCAGGCTACCGCAGCCATATACACTGGGAAGTGGAATGTAAAATGTAATTTTGAGATATTTAAACATAGCTGAAAATTTGGACGACAGTGGTACAGTGGGCAGGAAAGGTTTAGTTGGTTAATGGTAGGGGCAGCGGATTTAATTACCGTTGAGGGACCATTGTTTATTATGCTATGGTAAGAGATATCGCTCTTTAGATAGAAAGTCGATTGTTTTTGTGTACATTATTATGTAGTAATTAACAGATTAATTAAAACTTCTATATAACACACATTCATATTTTGATATCAACCGATTTAAAAAGGAATTTCTCAATTTGATTTTATGTTTGTGGCGAAAAGGGCAAGACGGAAAAAAAAATGTTATAGTTTTTGTAAAATATTTGTTTGTTTTTTTTTTGTTAAATTTTGTTATAGTTGTAAGCCGTGCGCCGTGCGCGTGTTTATCTGTCTCATAGAAAGCAAGCCAGTTATTCGTTTCGTCTTTCTATTTCATTTTTTTTACATAATAAATAATAAAAAAAAACTTATTATAACTTAGAGAACTTAGGCTTAGAATTTAAGAAATCTAAAAAAATATATGTTTGGCGAAAATATACGATAAAATTCAATAAAATGAACAAACACAAAACAGAAAGAATAAACGAATTTCATGCAGTAGTTAGAAAGTTATCATGAACAAAGAATAGTATAGATGTTCGAATGATACCATTGTTTAATTCGTGACAAAATAAGATATTATATATAGAAGATTATTGTACTAAATAGTGCATATCAAAATAGCATGCGGCTACTTTTGCGGTAAATGTTAATATAACGCGGGCAAAGCCTCGGGCGGACAGCTACTAAAAAAATAGTAACTATGTAGTTTATCAGTCACCTAACACCCATAGTACAAGCTCTACATAGATACATGTATGGGGTTAGGTGAGGCTGTGTGAGTAGTCCGGATATATTTTTTACTATGCTCATATCATTATTATCTACGTCGAGACGTAGAATACAAAAACAAGGTTTAGACTCATTTGAGTGTCCCCCTCCACGGAAATCTTTAGTAAAAGGCGAAAGATTTATACGTGTTGAAGGGAAACCAGAGTAATGAGAACAGTCGAAGCGAAGCGCCTCATAAGAACCCGCGGGTTTTCGTCACCGCGATCTAGAGCTCGTCAATTTTGACTAGCGACATCTAGTTATAAACACGACAATCTTCTTCATCATCATCATCATCATCATCAATACATAAATATCGAGACAAAAAAATTAAAAACTCTTGTAAATATAAAACCGATAAGTATGAGATGGACTTCTTTCTTTGAGTAAATTTTAGGCTTAGGGCAGGATTTATATATAAATATTCCCGGACAATCCACACAAAAATATCTAGCACCGTGGTAAGCTCTAAAGCTTGTATTACGAGTACTAGGCATTTGATATACTTAATATAATAGACATACTCTAACTCTTGCTATGGGTGTTTTCCATAATCTTAGGTACAGCACCTACATTTCATTCCAGCAGTTGGAACGTAAAAGGGTGATGATGATGAATACAAGTATTAGCGGAATGCCGACCTTTGAAAAATGTTATACAATCCATCGCGTATCGACCACTTTCCTACCAAATTCGTCCTGCTTCTGTCCCGTCTTTATACGTCTATACTATATACTATATAAGTCTTTATATTTCTTGGATTTATCCTATTCGGCTATCGACCTATTGATTGCTTTACTAGCGATATTTGTGATACTAAAAGCCGTAATGTTCTCATATAAAGTGTTTTTCGACCGGAGCTAAGTTTTCTGGTTTACAGAATTTTTATGGATGCATTCCAGGGAACAATCAGCAAATATAAAATATAGGTTCATACAAGACATTTAATATATTATATCTACAAGAAACATGTCCTTGTTACACTGATATAATGAATAGATAATTTTATATGGATGTGTGGATTTTAAATTTGTTAAGTAGTTTTCAAGTTACTTATATTAAAAAATTAACTTATTTTATACTGTATTTTGTCGAACCAAGGATCTAACTCTTAACTATTACTAATTTGTATTTAATTCTTTACATAGGAATAGTAGAATTATAGACTGAACTCTATTCTAGAGGTAGGCGTTGGCTCTACAACACCGTTCTTGCAAACATTCGCAGACGTCATCGTTCGAATCTATTTGTAAAATTAACGGTTAATATCTAAATAAAAAAATTAACGATCAATACTCACGTGTTTTTTGTGGTGTTTTTTATACTATCTGATGTTAGTTTAGCTTTATAAAATGTATACAGTTTATTTTTACTGTAACCAACGTCAAATAGGAGTAGTTTCTGAATTTATCGTGAAATTTTGGTTCTCGAATTTATTAAAAAAAAACTCAATTTGTTTCCAAAAGTGTTCGGAAAGATAGATGGCACCAATGGAAGGAGAGGGGGGCAATATTATAATGGATTGATGCCTATGCCCTAGGCTCGAGATATTTTAGATCATTCATATTTTCCAAACTCAAAGCTGGTTCTTTTTTTTAAATCTACATGTTTATATAAATAAATAAATATAAATAAGTATTTTCGGACTAATCACACAGCATCACCCAACCCCAAACTAAGCAGAGCTTGTACTATGGGTGTTAGGTGACCGATATACTACAACATACATACATTTTTTTCATTTAGGCCCGAAACTAGAAATATATCCAGTAAATATATTCTCCTTAGTAACTAGTGCTCTTGATCATATCCTAGGCCATGTCGGAACACCACCTCGAGGTGAAACTTACATGTCAATGTCGCAACGTAATTATAGATGACATATGTCGCACACGAGATTACGTATCGCAGACAATCGCTTCCCACGTGTATACTTAATACTCATGAATTTCGGATGCAAGTAATAATTTGATTGTTTCATTGTAGAACGAACTGTGTTATTCTCATAGTTAATACTAACAGTGATACAAAACGGAGTGAAATAGATTTATGTGTTTTGAATAATGAATGAGAGACTTTCTTTTTTTTTTAATTTTTCGTTCTACTTTTTTGGGATATATTTTTGGTATATAAATCATTTTTTTACAAAATTCTACCGAAATCGTCGGTATCTTCTTTTTGTCGGTTACAAATAGGAATAAACAAAAAAGCTATATAAACCATGTTAAATCTTAAGAAGACTTATAAAAAAATATCTTCTAAAATCTTTAATTAAGTATTTTATTTAGTTTGAAGGCAGAAATTAGAAATCTAACGTTTTATGTCCGAGTATAAGTTAATTTTATTGGAATGGTATACCCAGTTACATTAATATAAAAAAAAATTAAAGCTATATAAAATAATGAGCCATTGCTTACAAGAAATACAACTATTTAACCATTAAATATCATGATGTCATTAAATTAAGGTAATTGTACTATGTCATTGTAGCTATAGGAGGCGCCTTATCGTTTCTCACATTTAATTGTTTAGCATTATCGACTGTTAGAGATTACAACATGTTAAAATCCCATACATTTGACAGTTGTCAAAATTTTAGTCGTGAAAAATCTGTCAAATGCATATTTAAGCGCTACCTGCGTTTTGTTAACAGGGGGATACGTTTACTAGATGTGGTATATTGGTATATTTTTCGTAGCAATGTTTACAACTTGTCGTAATCTCCAACAGTCGTTTTATTAATTATTTTAGACATCATTTATTTATTTTTATTTAAAAACACTTTATTTTTACAACGCTGAATTGTGTACAAAAAGGTGGGCTTAATGCCTAGGCATTTTCTACCTGCCAACCTGTGATGGTTGTTAACAATGTTTGCGTGCGCGTTAAATCTTAAAACTACATAATGTTATTTGTTAAAATTAAAATTATCTAAATACAGTACAAATATGTGACATCAATTAAAAAAAAAAAGATTAACACCGAAATAATATAAGGAGAGAACTAGATGTGGAAAAGATAATAAAATAAAATAAAGATAATAATAATGAAATGTGATAAGTTATTGATACAATCGCTTCAGAAAGTGTTCCCTTATGGAGCGCAGAAGGTATTGCAAGAAGTAGATTGTCGGAAGATCGAAGAGATTTGTTGTGCTTATCAAAGAGGAAATGAAAATCATCATGTTTAGTATTAAAATTTTATGCTTATCACCTACACGATCGGTATCTAAATAGTGTTTTTTTAAGAAATCCGGGTTTATTCCAAGCAAGGTACAAGTTTATTTTAATTGTATTAATGCAATTTTTAATTTTTCTAAAGTCGATGACATGGTTCAAATCATCTATTTTATTATTTTCAGACCTTCCCATATTAACTAAAACTTTTGTTACACCCTGTATAGTACACAATTGCATGATGATTATAGTCTAGATTGCTTATGAGTAGAAAAAGCATGAAGAGCTACCAAACAAACAATCTAACATTCGCATTTATAACATGGGATTTACGCGCAAAAACAAACAAACACGCAAAAAGCGTATCAAACATGTCCAAATAGCGCGTAAAAACGTCAGAAGGATAAGGCTAGTTAATATCTATCCGAAACTGTAGGTACCATAAGTCAATTAAAACTAGAGTCCGTTTTAAATTAGAATCTTAATAACAGGCGCGGCCGGCGCTACCTGCGTTTTGTTAACAGGGGGATTCGTTTAATAGATGTGGTATATTATTCGTAGCATTGTTTAATAAATTAAAAGAGATTTATAAAAAAAAGCACTTGAATTTATAATTTTTTTATTTGTTTTAACATAAAGCTTTGAGATTTATATGATAAAGCACTTGAAATTCCATATTTTTTTTAAAAGGGTGGTATTTTTAAAGCGCAAGGGATACTTATTTAATATTGTAAGGTATTTTTAGTAAAGTATTTATACAAATAATTTGCCTCGCTAACAAACTCGCAGTCACTTAATTTTGAAAGAGACGGCGAGTTTGTTAGCCGGGAAAACTATTACGTAACTTTTATAAAATCGTCTCATCGTAAATTAAGATTTTATTGAATATTATGTAGGCGTATAACTGATAAAGCTCAGATTGAACTTTGTATTTAACTTGAACTTTGCATTTATTAAAAAAAATTGGACCAAAGATCATTATAAAGTAATATTTCCTTAGGAATTTTGGTAATGTCATAAATAACGCACTCTGCCGAGTACTCAGACAGGAACAGAGCTGCCTATCAACCCTTTCTTTGTACATCATAATATTAATCGAACCTCCTTGGTAAAACAAGCTAGCAAAAATGTATTATGGCTGCGGAGTCACATCCAGCCACTCATATTCCGTGTCCACAAATAATAGTTCCATTTACGAGAACTGTGTTGCCAGGATAAATGATTGTAAAATGTAAGTAATGTGTTGGGTGTCGACTACTCTACCAGTGCAGCAATTAGCTGGGTGATCCATCAACTGGTGAAATTGTACAGATCTTGAAATAAATCTTATGAACACGATAAGGAGGTTTTCTGTTCACATCCGTAAGTGGTAACCCTTTGAATCCTTACACATGACCTCCGGGTGGTGCTAAGAACAGTCTCTGGTGGTAAGGCTTCGGCCGCGGCTTGTGACCACCCTCCGGGCTGGGCCGACTGGCCCGATGAAGCGTGTTTCGTAATGTGGCCCGGAGAAGCCATCTTCTAGGTCTTAATGCCCCATCTTAGACCACATCAGGTGAGATTGTAGTCAAATTAAGGCTTATCTAGCATAAAAAAAGCTTTGATTTAATTAGGGTGTAATTTTTTGTTCCGTAGATATTTATATTTACTTACGTTTCCCCCAAAAAAAAAATGTAAAGAAACTCTTTAGTATTCCTCAAAACTATTGAGATTGATTAGATAGACCAGACAACCAGATTTTGTACGATCTACAATTTCTGGTTTCGGGACTGGATGTTTTCTATGTATATATTTACAAAAAAAATGTATCTTTGTAGTACATATATCAGTAACCTAACACCTATAGCATAGAATAATAAATTACAACCTATATAAGCTTAGTTTGGGGTTAAGTGATGCTGTGTGATTAGCCTGGAAATATAATATACATGTCGGAGAATCGTTATTCCTAACGAGATCGTCATAAGCGGTAACGTGTTTAGTGGGCGTCATCAGGGTGAAATGCGAGCACAAAACACAATATTCACTGTTTTATAAGAATTTAATCGACAATTTGTCTATTTACAAATGTTTCAAATAAAATGCACTGTAACAACCGAGCAGCGAGTTCAAGGCACCAATCTCACTTCTAAACAACGAATACACCCAACGATCCAACTCGATCCGTTGGTGTCTCACCAAGTAATGTTCCCAAAAATACTGTCAGCCACTCTTAAGTAAAGATGGCGCCTCGACCCCACTCGAGCGACGTGCTCTGCTCTGATTGGTCGTTACGTTCTTCACACTATTTTTAACTTAATAAATTAAATGACCTTTATTAATGAATTCAAAAATGTAACAAATCAAAATAAATTGAATTATGATTTTTACAAGCAATCAAAATGTAAACAGATAATATTACATTGCTATGCATGTAAACAACAATCAACTTGACTCATAACTGCCTCCGACACAGCCATCCTGACATATCACACGCCCTCGTGTGATAATGAAGGCCGCGCATCATCTGTCAAAAAAACAAAACATTTTAGTAACGTTCGGCCACTCCTGACCAAATAACTTCAACTGCCTTTATAGAAAAGTTTCATGATGTTAGCCTCAAACAAAATGTAAAAAGTAAAATCCATCGAATCAAAACAGGCCCTCTTTTACATTTGGCCACCTCGCCCTCCAACGTTGGCCACCTCGCGTTTGCAAATTGGCCACCTCGCCTTTGCAAATTGGCCACCTCGCCATTGCATATCGGCCACCTCGCCGTTTCTAATTGGCCACCACGCCGTTACAAATTGGCCTCCTCGCCATAACATATCGGCCAACTCGCCGTTACAATTTTGGCCACCTCGCCATAACATATCGGCCAACTCGCCGTTATACTACATCGACACATAATCAAAAGAAACATAGTATGAATGCATTCTACAGGAATGGATCCAATTCGGTTGGGACATAATGACTGAGGGAGTGGCATCGGGACTCTGCATGTGCTGCGCGTTTGCTATAATATTTGACTGGATGTAGCTTTGTATCAGGTATTTGGAGGAACATCGCGCCATGACCTAGCGACCTACTAGCGTCAAGACTGCTAATAGTTAATCTAGCTAATACTTGTGCGTTACATAATACACATCTAAAGAGATGAATTGTGAGGTTTTATCAACAGGAAAGCCGACATACTGGCCAACAGGTTCTTACAAAATACCGGACCTAATGGATTTTTTTTTGTTTATAAAAATGTATCATCCAACTTCAATTTGAATTAATTAAAGAAATCTTAATAGAAAGGCCATAATAAAGCTTACCACACTCATAAACGCGGCATTTAGGCTTAAATATGTACCAGGTGGAAAATTGCTGAAGTCATTATGTTTCCAAAGCCGGGAAAACCAGAACATGAAAGAACATCATACAGACCTATTTCTCTTTTACTAATTATGCCCAAACTATTTCTCAACAGACCCATTAACCCCATTAAAAGTTGATCCCGGACTTTCAATTTGGTTTTCAGGCAAAACACTCCACCTTAGACCATGTACAAAGAATAACGAAAATAATACAAAATACTTTTGAAGAAAGAAAAGTCTGCACAGAAGACAATAGTCTTCAAAGACGTAGCGCAGGCGTTTGATAAAGTTTGGCATAAAGGGCTTTTACATAAAATACGAATTATATTCCCAAAGCAATTTTCTGTTTATTGTTATTAGAGATACATTAGAGACTTGTCTACCCAAAGAATGAGATTAGAGTTCCTTAAGATGACGCTTACTCAGATCTAAGGAAAATTGAAGCTGGAGTGCCACAAGTAAGTGTCCTCGTCTTGTACTTACTTTATACTGCAGATATTCTAGATTTAGAAAACAATATCATTGCCACATTTGCTGATGATACAGCCATAATGGCTACTGGTCACTCATGCAAAAGCGGCAGAAAAGCAGTGAACACTGTTTTGAACTGGACACAGAAATGGCGAATTAAATTTAATGAGTCAAGGTCAGTCCACATTTACTTCACAAATAAAAGACCAAACTATAATCCGGTGTACATCAATGATAAAGTACCATACCAAAATACAGCAAAATACTAAGGTATGTCATTAGATGCAAAGCTTCGCTGGAAAGCTCATGTCAAGAAGATATGTGAAGAATTAGGGCTTCGCTATAAGAAGATGTACTGGTTACTTGGAAAACACTCTGCGTTATCAGTGAACAATAAACTACTGCTATATAAGCAATTCCTAGTGCCAATATGGACGTACGGTATTCATCTTTGGGCCAGTACCAAACAGAGCAATATCCAGATTGTCTAACGATTTTAAAATAAAGCACTTCGGAGTATCGTAAACGCTCCGTGGTACATAAGAAATGCAGACATACATCGGGATCTCAAAGTAGACCTAGTCGCAACTACCATTAAACGTTATGACGAAGCTCGCGAAAAAAAAAGACTTCATCAACATGTAAACATCGAGGCCATCTAGCTTCTCGACAACACGCACTAGTCTTTCCTACACTAATTAAAGTAACAATTGCATTTTGCAATGTACCAACAAGTCTGCCAGAGATACTTTCTTTAATTAATGACCAATCATCCCCGGAATCAAAACAAAATGAAAACTGCTCACCGAATTGTGCAATTGTACCGAAGATAGGTTTCATACCGCACACGTCCTCTCTCTTGACAGTACTAGTAGCGGCAGTAGGCTGCGCGCGTTGTGCAACGCGATGTGACGTGACCCTCAACTCCACACTTGTAGCAAATCACAGGGAACTTCGTAGCAACGGCTGTTTTGGAGCGATCAGTCGTAGTTGTTTGCTGATTGTCATGTGGTCGGCTGAAACATTCAAAAGATTTATGATCAAGTTTTCCAAACATCAAATTCACTGAACTTAAACTAGGGCGTTTGTTATCTTGTTTAACTACGTTTTGCGATAAGAAAAAGCCATAATTTCACGTTTCATTTTGCTGCGGGTAGATATTTCTTAAAAAAAATGTTGACGCTGTAACCGTGGTTTGTTAGTGCTAGTATTAAGGATAACACCATTTATTCTTTACCTAAATTACCCCACCGAGACATAAGTAATGTAAACAAACGGCTTGCATATGCAGCAAGACATGTGGTTTACCACTAATAATTTTTAACGCAGACTCAGCACGCGTTTTTAAGGTCTCAAATCGCAAGAGAAAAATTTCGTAAATTCTACCCATTTCATATCTGGAAACGCTATTTGAGAAAACCACGTTGCAGCCGAACCTATCATAACCTTACTAAGAATGATAATTAATTTTACTTCCCTGTATGCTGCGATCCAATAAGCAGATGTCAGCCGTCGCCAACCAGGCCCGCGCGTCGTTTTCTGCCTCGTCTGGCTGAAATGTAGGCAGCGTGATGTCCTTGTCCTCGTGCTTCAGTGGGTTGGAAAGTGCCTTCACGAGAAGCCTCATGCTGAATTGTTGTGCTTCGAATAGCGCACGTCAGCGATAGTTCGCCGATAGCTGCTCTTTCACGTTTTGTGCCTGCACCGATCCCACTTCTGATGTCGGAGAATCGTTATTCCTAACGAGATCGTCATAAGCGGTAACGTGTTTAGTGGGCGTCATCAGGGTGAAATGCGAGCACAAAACACAATATTCACTGTTTTATAAGAATTTAATCGACAATTTGTCTATTTACAAATGTTTCAAATAAAATGCACTGTAACAACCGAGCAGCGAGTTCAAGGCACCAATCTCACTTCTAAACAACGAATACACCCAACGATCCAACTCGATCCGTTGGTGTCTCACCAAGTAATGTTCCCAAAAATACTGTCAGCCACTCTTAAGTAAAGATGGCGCCTCGACCCCACTCGAGCGACGTGCTCTGCTCTGATTGGTCGTTACGTTCTTCACACTATTTTTAACTTAATAAATTAAATGACCTTTATTAATGAATTCAAAAATGTAACAAATCAAAATAAATTGAATTATGATTTTTACAAGCAATCAAAATGTAAACAGATAATATTATTTGCTATGCATGTAAACAACAATCAACTTGACTCATAACTGCCTCCGACATACATATATATATTTTATTTAAGTAATAACTATTGATTCGGAATGTATTTTTCTACAATTCACAGGATATTATTCTTAGTGTATCTATCTATTACCATAGAGGTAGATACTCTAAGATATTATTATAGTATCGCTTGCGATACTATAATAATATCTTTCCTTCTAAACTTGAATTAGGTTTAGCGTTGACGTTCGATTGCATGTTTGAATTTTAAATTTCGATCTGTTCGTAGCCACGGGGCTATTCTAAAATCCAAACATCGAGTCTTAATATCATCACACGAAAACTATTCTTAAGTATATCGCATGAGAAATGAAATGGTAGTTATAACGTCATTCTATAGTAGACAGAAAGAAAGGCGCCAAGGTTGTCTGATGATGCAACTAAAAAGTAACAAATAATTAAATCTACCCACGTCGGAGTCTGCGCAATGGCCACGCCCCCGCGTCAATCGTCCAGATTGTTTTAATTACTAGATATGATACTATCTATTACGCTATAACTATACTCGCAACCTGACATTGAATACAAAAATTTTAAATAGCGTGATATTTTTTTTTCCACGTTTCGTCTAATACCGAACAGATCAAAAGGTAGTAAACGAATGAAAACAAACTAACTTAGCCTACCAAAAATATTAAGAAGAAAAGTAGTGCTTATTTACGGTTAAACATAAAAGTTTTATAATACATATATATTTTTATTTTAAAAGGTGGTAAATTTTTTTGCAAATTTTTGTATATGTTTCTTGTTGTTCGTGTTATAGATACATCGAATAAATTGAATGAATAAAAAAACCTTTATTTAAATGTCAGATGTACGCTACCCGTAAGTAGTAAATCACAATGTACCTAATTATAATAACGTTTTTAATTAAGATGTCACATCCATCTTAAATAAAAACTTTTATGGGAAGCTCAGAAAATAAATAAATAAATATTAGTCTCATATTAATTTCTATGATTTGTCTAAAGAACTGAGCTGTTAAGAGCTTCTTAGAAGCTTTAATGCGTTTACAACTGACGTAATATATATTGGTTCGGTAGGTGTAAGTCGCGGGTTTCGTTCCCGTACGGTATTCTCTTTTTAGTCAAATTCTGGTATTTGATAGTATTAACATAAAATATCAGTCACCTATTTTATACTAGAGGTATAGGTGCAAGTCTTAAAAAGCTTTGCCTACTTTGAGGTGAGCTGATGCTGTTGCTATAGTCTTGAAATATAATAATTAAATCACAAAGGGTTTAAGTTGTTTGCATTAATCGGAGATATTTTGCAAATGTGTTATTTACTTGATGATATTTTTTTCAGTTTATATTCCACAAATACCTATAATAAGGTTAATGTTCAATAAACCTTCCAGATGACCTCCGTGGCTCGGTGGGCGAACGTCTGCCTGAGGCGCAGGAGGATGCGGGTTCGATTCCCGCCGGGGGACCAGATTTTGTACGATCTACAATTTCTGGTTTTGGGTCTGTGTATTTTCTACGTATCATATGTAGGTATGTATTTACAAAAAAATGTATCTATGTAGTATATCAATCACCTAACACCCATAGTACAAGCTCTGCTTAGTTTGGGGTTAGGTGATGCTGTGTGAGTAGTCCGGAAATATTGCTGTTGCCGCTGTAACAACAAACACTAACAACACATAATACGTTTTTTTTAATGGGAGCCATACAACAAACGTGATTAATACCAAATTAAGCAACGTTGCGCGACGCCAGTACTTAGATGGGTGACCGCTCGAGCAGCACTATAAATTTATATTTTTGTCTTATTTTTGTTTCTGCATACGGAACCCAAGGTGTAGTATGAGTCCATCTATATCTTGCGATTTTTTATTAAATTGATAGAAATAGGTTTTTATTAAGCCTGGAGGAGGGCGATGATGAAACTCCGCAGTTGTGAAACTTTTGTAACTTCATCGTACTACCATGTAGCTATAACACTATCTCTGTACACTGATTAATAAATTACTTTTTACTTTTTTTACTTTTAAGGTATTTAGTTTTTTTTGTACCGGCTAAGAGACGTACTAAAAATAGTACCTATTTTTTATGTAGTTATCACGCTTATACTCTGATTGAGCATTAAAATAAATTCTACTCCTGAGTATGGACACAACCAATCTGAAGTTTTAAACTACTCTGAAAATAAGTCTGAAGTAGATTACGAACTCCATAAAAATCATATGATGGAAATATTAATGTAAATAATCGTCACATAAGCATTATAATACAGACGTCATACGTTATTGCGTCAAACTTCTACCGTTACAATGATAGAGCAAGAACTGACCTTGAATTTTTTTGTAATTTACCCGTTTGTAAGTATAATAGTACCTAATAATAAAATGTATTATTTTCAAAAGTGAGGTTTACAGTAGTTCTTAAATAAAAGGAGTACATTCATTAACTATTTACATAAAATAATTACACCGTAAAATAATATTTGTATGAGATTTGTGTGTCCGGAAATATTGGGCGATTTTATGTTGGGCCAATATCACATTGAAATTATTGATATATAGGTAATAGAGGTATATCGCTTGTTACGGAACATGGGTGAGATTTGTTATAAGTAACTAAATATTACCGGACAATCCAAACAACAACATTTCTCGAGTTTTAATCAGACTAACGAACAACAATACATTTTTATTTATTTAAATAGAATATAGATAATCTCCGCTATTTCACGGACGCTTTTAACAAAAAAAATAAAAATAATTAAGTACTTCAAACTCATGTCAGAAAAAAATGATTGAAAACTATGTTGAATATTGAACTTTCGAGACATAGACAATATAGCTCATAGAGTATATAACCACCACGTATGAATAGTTTATCAAGAAAAATCATAGACAACCTATAAAATGAATATTGAACTTTCGAGACATAGACAATAGCTCAAAGAGTATATTACCACCACGTATGAATAGCATAGCAAGAAAAATCATAGACAAATTATAAAAAGACATTTATTTTACACTTTTGTTAACCTGTAGATAATAACAGGGAAATAATTAGCAATATATTAGGTCCTTACATATGAAATTGGCGTTTTTCGTACTGGCCACTTTAATCACAAATTTCTCCTCTTTGGTAAGGAATTCCAAATTCAAATTTGTACAGCTATAGACTCATGTATTTGTGCTTCGATGATCGTCATTCATTTGTTTTTTTTCTTCTGTTTTTTTCTGTTTGCGTCACTCATTTTACAAAATGGAAAACTTAAAATATCGCATTATTTACGAGTACGAGTTCCGCCGTGGCACTAGTGCTGCGGAAACAACTCGAAGGGTGAATGATGTGTATGGCGGTCGTGTTGCAAAAGAAAACACAGTTCGTTTTTGGTTCCAACGTTTTCGTTCTGGAAATTTCGACTTGCAGAACAAGCCCCGTGGACGGCCTGAGACTCAAGTTGATAATGAAGAGTTGAAGGCTATTGTGGAAGCGGATCCATCGCAAACCACGTCCGAGTTAGCTGCAGGCTGCGGTGTTAGTGATAAAACTGTTTTAATTCACTTGAAGCAAATTGGGAAGATTAAAAAGCTTGAAAGGTGGGTACCTCACGAATTGACTGAAGCAAACCGGCAAACGCGCGTCGACTGCTGCGTTACATTACTAAACCGGCACAATAATGAAGGTATTTTAAACCGAATCATTACCTGTGATGAAAAATGGGTTCTTTACGATAATCGGAAGCGCTCAGCGCAATGGTTGGATCCTGGCCAGCCAGCCAAATCCTGCCCCAAGCGAAAATTAACCCCAAAAAAGTTACTTGTAAGCGTTTGGTGGACTAGTGCCGGTATTGTTCATTACAGTTTTCTCAAATCTGGCCAGACTATTACGGCTGATGTCTATTGTCAGCAATTGCAAACCATGATGGAAAAGCTAGCGGCTAAACAACCTAGGCTGGTCAATCGCTCCACGCCACTGCTGCTTCACGACAACGCTAGACCACACACTGCGCAACAGACGGCTACTAAATTAGAAGAGCTTCAATTGGAAAGTCTAAGACATCCTCCGTACTCCCCGGACCTTGCTCCAACAGATTACCATTTTTTTCGAAATTTGGATAACTTCTTGCAAGGGAAAAAATTCAACTCCGATGGGGCAGTCCAAATCGCCTTCAAAGATTTTATTGATTCCCGTCCGACTGGTTTTTTTAGTAAAGGGATCAATGAACTACCTATAAGATGGCAAAAGTGCATAGAAAATAATGGTTCATACTTTGATTAATTAAATATATTATATTAAAAAATATTCGACTTTTTGTTCCTCCCATACAAAACGCCAATTTCATATGTAAGGACCTAATATATTAAGATTAGGCTGTAATATTCTCAATATGTAGAAAGAAAGAAATGTAAAGTTCTTTGTCCGTGGACATCCTCTGCTGGAAGTTTGCGTCTTTTATTAATTAAGTAAAGATTGGAAGCAACCAGTACCACCAAGCTTGCACCATCCAATGATGGTGGAGGATGTGGTAGGGGTTCTTTTTGGTGGAAGGCAGACAGTCACGAAGTTTGATATTCTAAGGCAAAGGTCATTCATTAGCACAGTAATTTCTTCATTAGTAAAATTGCGATTTTTCTTTACGCGTGCGTGCGTGTGTAACGAGCGCTAGTCGACACCTACCGATAGCATCGCTATGACTGGCGGGAAATTATACCGAATCGTAATTACGGCGATTATTCACGGCCGGCCGGGGGCGGCAGCCATTTTTCAACAGTCACCGTTCTTAATTATGAGTTGAGGTGGACGCCTGTCGAAGCTTTGAGCCGCGCCGTCACCTCGGCCCGGCTAGAGACGGCGGGCGGCGATTCCGGCCCACTCGATACAGTCCGATGGCAACATATCACTGCGAGAGTCTTATGGAGTAAGTATTTTTTTTCTCAAACTGTGCTCTATATTTTACTAGCTGTGTCCTGCGGTGCTACCCGCGTTATAATGGATGAAGTACTCTTAACCAACAACATATTTATTTGAATAAAGATTAATATTATTATGTTGATACAACTTAAACAAATTATTTCGACCAAATTAGGTACCATAAAAACGGTTTTTGTGAGTTAATCTTAAAAGATAGACATACTACTATTGCGAACTGTTTTTTAGATCATTAAAATAGCTATTATTCTTTAATACATATTTTTTGTGTATCTTGAACCGTTTTCACGGCGCACGCAACGGAAGGCTTCAAAGATGAACAATTTCTCCCGTTTTTTACACATTTACCACTATATCTTTGCTCCTATTGGTCATAGCGTGATGTTATATAGCCTATAGCCTTCCTCGATAACTGGACTATCCAACACAAAAAGAATTATTCAATTCGAACCAGTAGTTTCGGTGATTAGCGCGTTCAAACAAACAAACAAACAAACAAACAAAAAAACAAACAAACAAACAAACTCTTCAGCTTTATATATTAGTATAGATTATATTATATACATTCTTAGCTGTAATGTGTACACAGGTTTTTTTTTAATTATAATATATTACTCGTATATTGTCAGTTCGATAGTTTGTTTGTAACCAAATCTCTATAGCTCAACACCCTGAATAGATTTAGCCTCATCACCTTAGGAAAATAACTATAACAAATAAATACTTATTTATTTACTTCCTAGAACAATACATAGTAAATAATACTTTACAAAAAGGCTACGACATGCCACAGCAAAAAAAAATGCATCCGAACCCAATTCTACTGCATCATTCATTACATAAAACATAACAATCCATCGATATAAAAAATTAAAAGGAATATTATTAGTATTGTATTTTTGACTACCTACCTGTAATGTTTATAACTACTACAGCAAACTGTAGTAATTATCGCTTTATCTTTACAGCTACACGAAACCAACATAACTTGTTGTTGTTGTGTGGATTGTCAAAAAAAAACTAGTCCTTTACATATAACCAATATAATCCTTTATTAAAAAAAAAAATTGAAAATATTATTAGATTTAACACGACTCGGTTTTAATATTTACGTAAAATGTTGTAAGTTTTATAATGTTAGGTGGCGATAAGAAAAGTGGAGTGCTTGCATAATAGCCCCCGAGTACGATACTACGAGAGTCTGACTAGTGTTTATTTATCGTTTTGGAAGGCTTAGAGAAGACAGATGGAATGTTGTATTTTTTACTTCAAGATGAGGTGTAAAGTAGGTATCGCTTTTTATTTTCAGCAGAAAGTAAACAAAATGAGTGGGCTGTTAATTTGTCATATCACAAGAGAGAAACAATGAAAGAGCCTTTGATATTTCTCGAGTGAACATTGAGATACGGTAAGGGAAATGTTTGTGCTGCTTTTCTTTGAAGCTTTCTTATTAAAGTTAGGGAAAGATTAAAAGTGTTTCAGCGAGAGCGGGAAACGACTTCTAGATAATAATTGAAATCGCCGTCTGGTCACGACTTTGGCCGGTACAGACGCGTACAAAATGTTATCACTAAATCCTCTTCTTTTCAGAAAATGTTATAGAATATTCATATAAAAAGTAATTCTTATCTATTGCCAATTTTTGCTTCCATATTTCGCATATTATGTACATATTAATTTATTTGTGATTTCTACCCGAATAAAACATATAGCCTTCCTCTACAAGTGAGCTCTGTAGTTTTTGTTTATTAACCATAAACAAAAAAATCTCCTCAGCTGAATAAATATTAGAATAGATATACTCGGAATAATTTTGAGTTGAGCCAACAGCAAACATAAAATCTACCTACTGCACATACATACTTCATTATTTTATTTTCATTAACGAAGTTTTTAAAAAATCTAGTTACCAAATTGCTCTAATTACTTATTGGAAGTATTAAGTTACTTTTACAAGCTTAGAGCTTACCACGACGTTAGATGTTGTTGCGTTGCTTGTCCGGACTTTTTTTACATTTTCACAAGTAATATTTTCAGTGACATTGCATTTTCAAGACCAACCAGTATAATAAATACCTAACTGATAGATATATATCTTGATTTACAAGGCCAGCCAGCATAATCGTGACAAAAGATACATACACAACACCAGCTTGCTTTCACAAAAGATACATCTTCAAGTTTAGCCAGCACACGTTCAAAAAGGTACAACAAGACCCGTGTACCCGTTTTGTCCCCGCCTGTCCGACGCGGTCCGGGCGTGCTGACGCCAGCGCGTCTAATCGCCGTTTATTGGAGAGAACCGATTACTGGCTGGACGTCCGAGCTGTTGCGACATGTCACCAGTACAGATTGGAACGAGGTTTTGGAGATTGAATACCTACTTCAGAATGTTCTTCGAAGCTTAAATTTCGATTGGTTGTAGTTTCACCAGTCTCGGTCATTTTCTGTTGTTTTTTTCCGAGATGAGTAACTCCTACAACTTAATTCAAATTGTTGGGTACACCATCACCGCGGGTACTCAATTTTTACTTAAAAAAATGTACTTACAAAAAAAGTCAGTACATAGGTATAATATATATATGTAATATGTGTAATAAATCGTATGTTATGTGAGTCATGTGACCCAATAGAACAGCATTATGTACGTGCTGCGTCTGCAGATGCAGACAGCAATATTATTTAAAAACTGATTATTATTTTAAGTTTCTAAGAGATGTGTCTTGAGATAATTTGTAAAAGATAGGTACCATTGTCGAAAAGACAGGTGGAACCAATTAATAAATATATACGTCGTATCTCTAGGAAAATTAAACCTCTAGTCGGACCTAGTGCTGGTTGTACTTATTTGTAGCCGGAGGGAAGAGCCATTCCAAATTATTTTAACTTAGTAAGAGCGAGGAGTCATTTTCTTTGACCAAAATAGGTTTATAATGGGCATGTGCTTTAAAGTGATTATATAAAATGAATATTTACCTTTTAAGAATTTTGTAAACCTTTTTGTAAATAAATATTTTTATTATTATTATTATATCCGGACAATCCAGACAAATACATATAGCCCCGTGGTAAGTTGTGTTACGGGTTCTAAACATCTCATCAGATAATAGTTATACATTTATAGAAACTTTTATTAAACACTCAGACCAAGGAGAAAGTGCATGGGTGAAATATGCATTAGTTGCTCCAAATAAAAGAAATGGATTTCGCCTTATTGAATACTTCGAAACATTCTTCCAAAATCTGATAGTCAACATAACTTTAAGAAATTTGAAGAGAGACTAATGAGTTTTAATAAGTGATAAACCGTTAATAAACGTGCATAATGATGATGTAAGTCCCAGTCGCTGTCATACAAGTCCGACAACCACTCGACAGTGCGTAGTAATATAATGGTTCTTAGCAAAGTTTAGACATAATACGAGTAATTTATGTATAGAATGTATGCCACATAGCCACTCTGCACACATTCACACAAAAGTGCTAATAAAACGCATTTGCGAAAGCTTCAGACCATTAGGAAGATACTAATGAGAGTGAAAAGTCAGGCCATCTTTAACTTTCTCATGCATTAGTGTCCCCACAAAATATCTACCTAAGATTTTGTCAAGGTATTGAATAGCTTACAATTAAAAAGCTTCATTAAATAGCATACCACGAGGCTACATGTTGTTATGTGGATTGTCTGGAAATATTCATTATTTATTTTATGTAAATGACTTAAAAATCTGGTAAAATTTAGTTGTTCACGTCGCGTCGTAGAATACACCACTTCATAAAGAATTTGCAATAATATTTTTTTATATCTATTGAAAGCTGAAAACACAAATAGTTAAAACATTATCAAGGACTTGCTTTTGATGCCACGGTGTTGTCTGTTACATGGTATTTTTCCGTGCTACACTTATCCAATATTTTCGGTAGTTCAATATTCTTCGGTTATCCAATTCATAAATACATATTTTCTAAAATCACTTCAGTAGTTTATATAGACCCCAACGTACTTCCCAGATCTCTGTTATCAAACTCAACCTCCTGATACAGTACAGATTAACCGGACAATTTCAAGGACATCATCACACCACAGAAGCATTCCATTCCAATCAGTTTGCAATCAATTACAGATATTACCAGCTTTAGATTGCGTCCGTACCTGGTAGGGCCGAGGGCAAAGGGAACTTGCCAGTCACCCAAGGCTTTCCAGTAAAACTACAAAAAGTAAATTATATTGATGGAATCGAGCCCATTTGATTGATGATGAGTGGGCATATTTAATTTATTTCGAGAATTCGAGAGGTCAGGTGGATTGGACTGAGTAGGGTAAATACGGAAAATATTAGCTAAGTTCTGTTTCACGTTTTTAAATGTTTAAATTTATATTAATGCTCAAAAAAGATTTAAAGTCGTTTATTTGGTATTAAAAACATACAAATAACATTAATGAGAACTCATTGTTATACACACTTTTTATTATTACTTTCTGTACCTAGGTTTCATTAACGTCTACCAAAGTCCAGCAAATAAATTAAATTATAATTATGGGGTTTAAAAAAAAAATATGTCTCGTATTTGATTGTCAAGTTAGTAAACTAATACTGATATGACAAATTGTCAAAACTATTAAAAATATGCGTAATTCGTTTTAGTTATAACAAATTACTCAATATTTTTTTGGGGTTTACTCCATAGAAACGATTTGAGTTATAAGGCCCGGTACGGAAATTTTATGAGGAGTAAAATCAAAAACACGAAAAGTTGAGGCGTTACGTAGAAAGAGACAAACATATATATCTGTAGGATTAAACGTGTGAAAGATTGAGATGGAATACATTACACAGCGTATCTCATTCTCGGGGTTTCCTCTTTGCGCGATACTTCGTAGTTGAGACTACGAAGTATCGCGCAAAGAGGTATTGCTGTATTTTATTTCTATTATTTTGTAACATACTTTATGTAATACGCTTTATTGAAGTAATATAAATAATCCGAATAAATACAGATATTATGTTTGTTTCTCTTATCATTTTAGCAGATGCGTTAGTTTACCCTTTTTTTATTCGATATATATCATAATTATAGTTCGTAAGGAGTAAACTCCAATCGTGCGTCGTAGCTGACACACACACTTTTTTTATTAAGTAATGATATAGATATTGATTTGTAATATATTATGGTTGGGCACATCGTCTCATATTAAAATATTGAGTAGAATACTCATTCTACTTGGTACTTACCGACCTCAGTAAAAAATATACACACGGGACAGAAAATTAAAACAAATAAGCTCAGAACGATTTACGGTAATTTATTCGTTTACGGAGTGTAAGGTACCTATTAAATTTAATTGACCGAATGGTGGGTACGTGGATCGCATACGAGGAATGACTCTGCTGAATTTTTTAATTTCAAATAACTTGTTTCGTATTCTCACGTTTTATTTAGGATTGAATTTAAAATTTGATTTGAGTTTTATAAGCAAATCCAGTGTAGGTACTTTAAATCGTACCAATAACACTATTGGTTCGTTTTAAAGTATGTACTCGTAAAAATTTAGAACGAATGTTTTAGTGAACTAAACTTTTCAATTAACTTTAGTTAAACTAAGGAAGTTGGTACCTATAATTTTAAAAGATTTCGTTACAAGGCTTAGGCCAAATTCAATACCTTCAATATTCAATATTAAATCTTCAAAACTAGAGTGAATAGGCGGCTTCTGAATCTATGTGTTTCATTCTCGTCCATCGAACCATCGAGTGAGATTGAGTTCATACAAAGGTCTAATTACCTAATTGTTTTAATCATTGCAAACTTAACTGTGCTTAATACAATATTATTTTATAGGCTTAATGCTGCCAGTACTTTTTTCAAGGTCTCTGCTTTTCTTATGTTTTGTCGCACACAAACAATAACCCCTTCATATCTCAGTCCAAGATATAGGCATAGAATATCAAGTGTGAATTTCATAACTACATTATATATTATTATTTAGATATTGAATATGGTACAAAGTAAATAAATTTTCATTGTTGCGAGAATTCTCTGAGAGAGAACTTGCTAGAATTACTTAGAATCCGAATGCCCTTAAAGATGTCCCAGTTAGAATGTAAGACACGTTCCCACCTAGTTTATAGTCACAGACGCCAATAGACAAACACGTATGTCGCACGCAGCTGAGCTAACCGACGTCATTTGAAGGACGACACATACACTCATTATTTGTTGCCCGCGTTTCAAATTTTTTCAAAATATTTATTTTAATCTAGGTTCTCTTTCTCTGTAGTCGATCCCTCATGTCTGAGGATCGGGAGAATCGGGAGCGGATAATTTGTCTCCACCGGGTTCTGTCCCTCGCATCTCTGACAGTGTCTTAGAACTTGGAGGACGATGGAACCTTCATCTGATCTGTCCATCAAGTTGGTGAACGTCCTCGGAGACATTTTCTTTTGGTGTTTTCAACGATAATCAGTCAAATCTAGGTTAAAAGTATTAAGTTATGAGTTAAAAGATTCAGCTATGTTATGTTTAAATTTTCTGTCAAATACTGGTGGGATGGCGAGCTCAGTAGGTATTTGATACTGTGTTCATAAAATACGCTTCGAGTATGGAAATATCTCTATCATGAGTCTCAAGGTGGTCTAGCGGCTACATTGGAGTGGACTTTCTATGGATGAAGAAAAATAATCAAATCCATTTCAAGCGTTAAGCGTGAAAGTGTAACAAACAACAACACCACTTCCTTACAATCTTTCGTAATTATGTAGATAGAAAACATTTACTAAAATAAAACTTGAAACAACTTGACGGTTTGATTTTTCAAAATTTTAAATAAGGTAATTTAGTAAGCAATAATGTTAACTAAGTTACATGTACCTACTACAATACTTGTTTTGGCCATGACCCAATTTACAACCATTTCTACGCAGTAGAATATTACTGCAGCTATCTACGTACCTGCTAACTTTATTTAACCTTTTGAAACTATCACGTTTATTAACATTATTAAGATGAGCAACGGGATATTTACCATGATTTAACGGTTTTCGGGTTTCCCGATATTTCGACTCAATTGCATGCGCTGCGCCATGATCACTGTAGAACTGAGGACTTAGCAAGTTGGATAGTTTTATTGGTAGACAAAGCGGTCTACCCTCATTTTCTCAGTTTTTTAACCCCTGACCAAAACAGAGGGGTGTTATTAGTTTGACATGTCTATCTGTCTGTCTTTGAGTCTGTCTGTCTGTCTGGGACATCATAGCTCCCGAACGGAGTGAGCGATTTAAATATTTTTTTTGTGTGAAAGGTTAGTTTGGCCCGGGTGTTCTTAGACATGTTTCATAAAAATCGGTTGAGCCTTTAAAAGTTATGGAGTTGAGAGTGGGGAAGGAAAACCGAAAATCTGCAAATATACCCGAGTGGGGTATCAAATGAAAGCTCATCGCGTGCACATTACTAAATATTATAGTGTTTTAATTTTAAGGACATTAAAGCATTGGAATCGGGGGTTCTTCTTAAATTTTAAATTTAGATTTATTATTTATTACAAACAACTACTAGTGCAAAGGCATTGGCGCCGAAATATCGAGAAACTCGAAAACCGTTAAATAGTTGTTACAATCCGGTTGTTACTTTTAATAATACCATATTTTTCTTAACCTACTTTATTTTTGCAAAAAAGAACATCATTACCGTTATACCTGTTTAGAAGTACCCGTTCTTTGTCCAAAACCAATCGTTTATACAAATACAACAGATATATATCAGTTGACGTCCATTTGACCTGTTCGAAAAGGGTCATTTCTACCCTCTACTATTTAATTCGATACATTGCATAAATATAATCTAAGATACGCTACAATAGATATTAACTAGCTATTTGTCTTGTCTTGGTCTTGTTTGTCCGGTTTGAATTCGTCTATGGGTCTTTAGACGTTTCATACCGCGTGTGTTTTATACCACGGTATGAATCCAAGGGTTCTTTTAGAAGCAGGACATAGTGTTGTTGTATATTATAGATAGGGTAGGGTAAGAAACTAGTTTTGGTGTGAAATGCTTTAGGATTTGTTGGGCAGGTATTGCGAATTACGTTCAGTCCGACAGTTTGACATTCTTTACTGTGATTTAATTAGTCATTATTGTACTTTATGATCTGTTTTCGGTTCGTTATCTAGTTTCTTTTATATGTCTTGTTTATGGTTTTTGTTGTGTTAACCTTTCATATGCAATTGTTGTTATGTTTGACAAAAATTGTCGTAATGAGGTTCTTGGTTATATAAAACAATTAAAAAATATATTATGGTGTTAAAATTTAATTTAAACTTCATATTTTTCAGTACAACTTAATGTTTCTGATGCTGATGCAGAATCTGAAAACAGACGTAAGATACAAAATACAAGTCAGAACGTTTACCATGATTATAATTGGAGACGTGAGAAAGATTGAAACATCTTTAAATATCTTCTCAGAAACATAATACATAGTCTATGTTTCTGACTAGCACTATCATTGACCGTAAACAGAGAAGAAAAGTTTCTTGATTCTAGGTAAGCAATTTCATCTATGACGAGTCCTTCAAAGCGAGAAAAGAGTTTCTTGATCATAGAGGTCACAAATGCCAGAAACTCTGAAAACAAAGGAAATGTTTACTGCCTTTGCTAGTCACGTAACATTCTAACCTATTCCAACCCATCGCAAGTTTAAGAGCTGTTACATCACAATTCCGTCCATCCTAACCAATTGTACAAACTTACCTATTGATCTAATTTCCTAAAAGCCCCCTAAAAATTATAAAACATGAGAGCGAAAGTTGTAATTTGCATTATAACAATACAGCACCTGTTAACCCAGCGCGGGTGCTTGTCCTTACAATAGCAACAGTTGCAATGCATGAACCTTCATCACCCAAGGTCAATTCTTTGTTGCTTGCTATCATATGGTCGATTGTAAGTCAGATACAAAATACTGTAATTAATAAGGCTGTTTGTTTATTAATTGGTGACTAATTTCTGTCGCGGTTGGCTGGTAATTGCATGTTTTGTTTTTTTAATCCGAAGGGAATATTCATGTAGCAATGTATTTATTTCTTAATGCTTTAGTTATTTACCAAAACGTGTTTGTTTGTTTTGTCCTCAACTCCCGTAGACAGATTAATTTCATTATAATAGATATAACAGATTTTCTGCCGGTTAAAAGAAGCTTTTGTCCTTTACTGGGACATCAGCTATCCGTCCGTCGGCGTCTGAATGAAAATTGATCCAAATTGATCTGTGGTCGCAAGAATAGATTTCCCCGCCAAATAAAGTTTTTTACCGGGATAAAAAGTAATCTATGTTTTATTTCGAAATGTAAGCTATTATTATTAAGTAAAAATGTAAGTTATTATTACTAAGTTTCATCAAAACCCATTCAGTAGGTTTTGCGTGAAATATCAACAAACACACACATACAAACTTCCTCACGGACTTTGGCGTTTATAATATTCGTATCATTTACATACTTGTTACTTTTTAAAGCTTATTAGGTACTTACAGCGTTCTTTAGTTTCTCAAAGGTAAAATTTCAGATAATAGTCCAGTCATTATAGTAAGTTCACCTCGGAATTCGAGATACCCAGCTGTAAGTCTATAAATCCTTGTATATTGACACCCTGAAAGATGTCTCAAAACCTACATAATGGTAGGATGTCCGCAACTATTACATTTCAAGATCACAAAATAATGTTGCGCTTTTATTGTAAATAATCTCATTTCCTATGGGTTTTTTGGTATTTGTGTATATATAAATTATTAATATTGTAGAATACAAAATTATCTACAAACTTGTTCATAACATTTTTCATACAGTGCACCGATTTCGAGATAGAGGGCGGTCAGCTAATTTAAGCTTAAATGACTGGACTATTTAATGCAAGATACGAAATCATTAATTGTTAAAAGCTGACACTGCAACACAATTTTTTTTAAACTATCGCAGTAGTTCAACATTTCATTTTGTTTTTGTAAATTTGTGAAAAGTGTCAAATAAATATTTTTATGTTTATGTTTAATTTTTCATTATTTTATTTTACATATCTTAGAATATAAATATCTAAGTAATTTTATTACCTATAGGATACTAAACACCCTAATCATTTCTGCGAAGGTTGTTTTTCAAAGTGCACCCTGTTGAACGAGTTTTGACAATGCGGGAACATTAAAACTCTTATTAGTTCGGCAAAGCGATATTATTAGATAAACGTTTGTTCACGGTCGTGTCGGATTGTTATCTACATGTTTGATGTAAAGATAACATGGAAACTCGCATGTTTAACTTGTTAAACTTACAGGTGTATAGCAAGATATCTCGCACCCCTAGTTAGAGTGTTTTGCAAGCTGAAATCACGTAGGGTTTTTGTACAAAACTAACTCTAGGCAGGCAAACTAGGAAAACCTGCGACATAGGCCAAGATTTTTACAAAACCAAAACAAAGTAATAGTTTAGTTAGTATAAAGATTATTTAATTACGTATGAAAGGAGATGGATAATTGTAATTTAAACGTCAAATAATGTAAACCGTGGACTAGTCTAGAGTTTTTTAGGAGATTTAGAGTTTTTCGCTTCACTTGTCTACTCGATTATGGATTTAATGTTTTTTGCTATTAATGGGTGGCAAGTGATGTGATATTATCAGCAGAACAGCGTATGCAGTTCAGAATATGAGGCATACTGATGAAGTCAACGCGCGACTTGTTTAGTTCCACTAAGTTGGCCAATCTAGATAATTAAAAAAAATTGGTTGCCTGTAAAGTCGGTATACGGGCGAAAGTTTTACGTGACAACGACTTTGAGTGGTAAAATTATTTTAATACGCAGGCGCCTAAGCGAAATAGAAGCGCAAGACATGAACCGGTGTGTATGCCTATCTCTCTCACTCTCTCTCTCTCGCTCTGTCTCTCTCGCTCTTAGGCGGGCTAACTGTGCTCGAGTGGAAGGGACGCGTGCCTCTCACTCGCTCTCATTGTGAGCGCATAACGTGAGCGGAGCGTAACGCAGTTTCTTGAAGTGTCACCCGGCAAACCAATTTATAAGACGTTGTCACGTCAAAAATCTGTTACTGATACTGTGAATATAATGTTGGAAATAAGTAACTCAGTAATATTTTTAAGGCAAAAAAAAAATGTGTTGTTCTTTAAGCTGCTCCATATATCGTTAAAAATGTGAAGGGTATTTTCAATAAAATATTTAAATTTGTCTAGGTTTAAGTCGATATATATTTAAAATAGTTATATTTTATATATAAACGTAATTTTGATATGTAAATTTCCTCTGACGTAGGTGGAGGATGCTTAGGATGTTAAGGAAATAAATGTCTTAGATTTGTTTTTTTTTTAAATTATGCGCCTTTCAAACCGTTACTTTACCATACTCGTACAACCCTATATTTCTGTATAATTGTAATAACACTATTAAAGAAAAAGCACTTCCAAAAAGTTATTTTAAAGCTTTTATGGATATAACTAATACCAAAAGTTACTCGTACATATTAGCAATAACCAAAAACCCTGCCTGAAAAAAAAAACCTTAAAATCGGTACACCAGGCACTCAAACTCCTCAGTATTATACAGGCTGACCTACATTAATGTAATTTGACCAGCAGTTCAAGCCATCAGAATTTACACGCCAAACACTTTTTTGGAATTTGCATGCACAAAGGAAAGTTGACAAGTGATCAATTGTGCTATTTCCAAGTGACAGTGTGACAGCGCATTATGACCAGTGGGCTTACAATGGACGGACTATTAAATTACAATAATTCTGGATATACGACTTCAAGTTACACCGGACCATTGACCATTAAAGATCTTTTGATAAAACCGATATTAAACCTGTCTTTGATTCTTCGTTTTATTAATCATAGTAATAATATAAATGCAAAGGTTTTGATGGGTTTGCAAGTGGTACATTGAAACGGCTGAACTGAATGGGCTGAAAATCGAATTAAGTATAAACATTCATGTTATTTACACATAATCACGTTCCCACGGCTGGGACACAGGGAGCTCTTTCTTGACGTAAGAGATAAGACCTTAATTCACCACGCTGGCCAAGTGCGTGTTGGTGAATGTCCTTTTATTTTATTTATTTATTATTATTTAAAGTACTCAGAACATGCCTGCCAGTTCCCTCACGATGTTTGTTTTCACCAATAAAAGACGTTTAAAGCGCATATACATTTTAAAGAATAAAAATCCTGATGCTCGTGGCTGGGTTTGTACCAACAACCTTCGGAATGAAAGTCGAGTGAGCTCACACTTAGCCAACACGGCTTTTTTATATACAGCTTCATGTAGTTTTTCGTTTCTATTAACACACAGATGGGATACATCAAAATATCGTATGTACTAAATTATTCAGAATGATTTTAAAATTATCGACAGAGATGAAATTATTAAACAACATATTTTTTTAGTATTTCGCAATTGCGGCTACTGTTGAAAGTCCCGGTTACGAGATCGTAAGAAACGTCAATGTTTCGTTGTAAAATGTAATTTCGTCTACAATGTACCTACTGATGTAACATTAATTTGAACTTTATTTCACACCCGATTAGACTGTTACCTACAGATTGAAAGTAAAAGCGTATCTCGTATATCGTAATGTAAATAAATGATTTTAGAATTTTTGATATCCCTATGAGAGACGTTGGTGCGTTCAGTTTAAGTTCACCAGGAGTGCAAAATGTAGAATGCTGCAGTTCTTGATCAGTTCATTTCATTTATTGGTCCAATTAAATACAAGTTTTTTAATTGGAACATTTAGAAAGTTCTAGTTGATTTATATTAGATAAATCTGGATGTGGACGTCCGCAAGCTAGATGATGTACAAGGATTTTGATTGAGAAGTCAAAGTTACATTAACACAATTAGAAAATAACAGTAGTCAATTAAGATAAAATAATCCTATGGTATGGTTGCTCCAAAAATATAGAGGAAAAGCTATTACTTTTAAACATATGGGTACAACCTTTCAGTCACATTATGAGGCTTCTCCGTGAAAATATTGTTTATCCTGTGGTTAAATAGATTTTATT
This sequence comes from Gymnoscelis rufifasciata, assembly GCA_929108375.1. NCBI lineage: Eukaryota > Metazoa > Arthropoda > Insecta > Lepidoptera > Geometridae > Gymnoscelis > Gymnoscelis rufifasciata. The sequence continues at coordinate 12,602,461 of OV815305.1, forward strand.
TCTTTGAACGCAAATGGAGGCATCTTGGCACAAATGTTATCCAACTCGTCATCTTTACACAAATGTTATCTAACTCGCAACAGCGGTTTAAGAGTTTGACAAAATAAGAGAGCAACTCTCGAATTAATAGTAATTATTCTATAACAAATTTTATAATATTACTATTTCTTAGATTTGTAGAGATGGCTAAAGTGTATAGTAACTAGTGAATGTACCATACTTCTTAAAAAAATTAAAAACAACATTAAAAAATTATATATTTTAGAAGAACATGGTGTCGCCTAGAAACTTTTATACAAACTTTATAATTAATTAATAAACCAATAACATAAAGTTGTAACTTGTAAGTAACCTTAAAGCAGCTTTAACAAGGGTCACACACGCAATTACATCCAAATTACACAATTAAGTACCAATTAATAATTCTAATAGCACATCTAGCGGCGACTGTGACCTCTACTGTCAATATTTTGGCTGGAGGCAGCACGTGTAAAAATTACAACAGCAGATAAATTTGAATACATATGACATTTTGACATTTGACGTCATTATTGCATCTTGGGATATAATAATAGTCTTCATCTCATTTGATCAAAGGTCGTCATAGATTTGGCTTTTCTTGTTGTATGCTGCAGTAAGAATAACAACGCGTAAAAATTGCAGTTATAAAAAAGTTAAAAGATATTGTTTTTTTGTTTTGTATTTTGTTCTCAATAAACTTTGGCGGGCGTAACATTATTTTCAGTGTGGAAATACCGCTTCGACCGTCAAGTAAACAAGCGTCAGGAATAACATACCAATAATGTTAACGCCGCCAAAAAATAAAAACATTTTTTTTTACAAATTAAACTGAGATAGCTGTAACAGCAAGTTAATAATTGACATTTTTCATACTAAAAGTGTCGGTTGCTTCTTGTAAAAAACTAACTTTTTTAGCAAATCTTTCATGTCTTTAAGATTAATTTAAAAGTTTCACTGTTGTCGCGAATATATCACAAAGGTTCAGAACTTCAGAATAATACTGCCTTGTATTCATCCAAGCATGCCTAAGCAGTTCTAAGAGACGAATAATCCTAAACTACAATTAAATTTCCTATTAAATTATCATCACAATCAATAAACCTTTGCGAATCATAAAAATATCTATCAAAACGGCACTTGCCCATGCGCATTCAAACGGTTCCGGTTCGGTGTAATAATAATTGGTGCAAAACAGACAGGACGTCCTGTGTCGAATTGCTCTTACGATTACCACATTATACACACCGTTATAATAAAAACACATACTAAAATACACCGTATATCTATACTAGTAAAGATGGAATTTGATTAAATTAAGGGGTTCGGTAATGTTCATCCCTCCGGTCAAAATCGCGATTTTATTTATTTATAACATTTCGGGACAGCTGGGGTTGTCAAGACGTAAAAAATAAGAAAATCGGATGGCCCCTTCTTGTAGCCCCTCGAACGGGTTTCGTCCCCATAAATCCCACGATTTCAAAAGATATTTTAAAGCGCGTATAAAATTATTCAGGGCAGAAATAATTCGGTGTGTCAAAGAATTTATTTATTATTTGGGTTGCGATTTTGTGCACGTGTTTTTCGCTATTACGGCGTGTAGTGCTACCTTTGAATAGATTTGCCGTTTTATGTCTGTCATATTGAATTGATAGCTGTTCTGAGCCACACTTATAATCCAAGAAGGGGTATTTATTAGGTATCTAACTCAAAGTTTTCAAAGCATTACAACCTTGAGCTTTTGGGTATCTATGGTAAAACACGTTACATGGTCGTTAGGGCCGAAATATTCTCGAATGGAGCCGACGTATTGGCAAACGCAGCGTTGGATGTCCACCAACAATGGACAACATGTTGTGGTTGCAAATCGCTATCGACCGATATAACTGGAAATCATTAAGGGAGGCCTGTATCTATCTATGACGCGAAACTGGCATAATGTCAATTCACGTGCTATATAATGCTAACAATAAAAAACTACTAAAATTTGTAACTTGTAAGAATCTAATTTAACCTAATAAACAGAGTTATTTTGTAAATCTTCATAAATGCACAAATTCATTCATTCTCAAACAACTACAAATACGGTCGGTTAAAATTATTTTCTAAGGGCCTGATTCACGATCAGATAATTAAATCAGTCAATGGTAAAATTATAAAACTATCAAGTCAGCTGACAACTGTCAGTGACTGACTGACCGAGATTGTTCTATGTTTGAAGAACAGTTTACACGGATATTGTGAAACAAGCATTATTACATTAATCACCAGCTTTAAAATAATATGAACTATTCAATAGTATTATAATATCAATAAATACAGAAACTATGCGGTAATACATTCCAATAATTCCATAGACAATAAAAGCAAGCTTATTCATAAACCTCACTGACTCATTGACCCAGAAACGAATAAAACCACTCAATTATACAACAATGAATAAAAAGTGTGATAACTAAAGGAACAAAGAGAAATGTTCTTAAAGACTGATATAATAGACTGGGACAAAAGCACAAGTAAATGTAGATACAGGTAGTTCTAGGCTCACTGTATGCCAATGTTATAAAATGACGCGCGAAAAACTGTTTTGTACAGGCAATTGTAGAAGTGATATTGTTTTTGGTTACAGAGCTGTGTCAGATATTGTGTTGGGTTGTATAACGTAAGCCATATAAGTACCACGTAAATGGTTACTGCTACAACTTGTTAACTGTTATTGTTAAACATAATTGTATTTATTTTTTTAACTTTTGTGTTTTTTCGCTAAATCTGGTAGAGATTGCTCTGAGTTAATAGAACCGCCATTAAAAATGTTTTCTTAGTGTTACCATGTTTTCATTTTTTATTTATATTGATAATTGATAAATTTGTCAATTTTTAATTTATTTTAATGATTTTTTAATTTTTGTAAGAATATTTTTCCTTGTTGCATTGGGGTTTTTCCTGTAATAATAGAGTGAGTTTTTATATTTTACGATCTTGCTAACGATTTTCACAATAATAATTGAATTATAGATTATAACTGGAACTATCTTTATAAAGTTTCTCGCATTTGAAACATATGTATAAAATACTTCAAGAATTATTTTTCTACTAATATCGAGTAAGTGGATGATCTTAAACAATTCCACATTCAAATATATGCCTCCCTTCAAATCAGCATTACAAATTACCGCAAGATTACGATCGTCAATTGAATGACAAAGCAGCAAAAATAGCATTCAAAGCACTTTTGCTCACAGTTGTACAAAGTTCGTCGACCTCCATTAACAGACATATCATACAAAGAATATGAACAGATCAGGTTAAACATAATTTAGCATAACTATAGATATGTCAAAATAGGCACCCAATATGTCTTTAAATTTAAATTTACATATTAATATATGGTACGAGTTTCCAATAGTTTCCATACAAATTGATGTTATTGATTTGACGCGTGCTAAAGACGGTGCATAAATTTTGTCTAAATCTTCGGATGTATGTCTATTGAGTGTTTGATAGGAGTATCTCTTTGTGGTCGGCCTGTCAATAGTACTTCAAAGTGATTTACATCTCTTTTGAACTATCCTATTAAACCAATGAACATATTTTGTTAGCTTTACAGTGAATATTATTATTCCAGTTTATAGTGAGATGGTGAAACAACTTAGGGCCTGTTTATTTATTCTTCTTTATCTATTTATTCTTATCATTATTACACTAACTCCAAACGAAAGCTTTACTTCTTAAAAATGCCTAAAAATAGCAACGTAAAATGTTAATCTATTGCATAAAATTTCCATGTCACAATGTTAGTTACCGTACTCCTCTGAAACGGCTTAACCGAATATTATGAAATTTGATATGCATATTCAGTAGGTCTGAGAATCGGCTACTATCTAATTTTCATTTTGCAAAACAACGTGTGCTGGGGTCAGCTAGTATTACATAAAAATATCATTAAACCTTCCTTAGATAAATGTAATCAAACACAATTACTGAAACTATAATATTTAAGAGTAACTTTTAATTGTTATGGGATTTGTGGCTTATTGTAATGGAAAACGATCTAACAGATAGAAGTGTGATTATGAGGCTAGCGATGTCCGGTGTTAGTAATGTTATCCCGCACGTTTTAGGGGAGAAAGGGGTAAATGTAACTAGTATGTATTTATTCTAAATTTGTGTAGAAAACGTAGCTTAGTTCATTAGTTTACAGAATACTAGTCTTGACCTAAAAGTTTGGTTTATCTTATATATAAAATTCACCTGTCACAGTTTGTTACCACACTCCTCCGAAACGGCTTAAGCGATTATTATGAAATTTTATATGTGTATTTAGAAGGTCTGAGAATCTTTTTTTTCATTTTGCAAAACAACGTTTGCGGGGTTCAGTTAGTCACTTTGTAAAAACATAAAGGTTTGTATGTCTCTTAAAAGAACAGCTCACTTGATAAGACAATTTATTAAATTAACAATTAGCTTCAAATTATGAAATGGCAGTCGAACAAAGTATTATAAATACCTTTTAAGTTTTTTTTTAATACCACTTTAAAACTTTATGGAGTCAATGCAACACCAAATCTGTGACACAAATAAGAATAATTTGTTTTTTTAATATAGATAGATAGATGACTCCTTATTGAGGTACACCACAAACAAAATACAAACTGCAAACAATAAACAAGACAATACATCGGAGTAATATAATGCTTCTTTGGTGTATGACTATTTAATACCAAATGAAGCTTTTGATATAGGACTTATATATGTCACCAAAAAAAAAACCATCATCATCATCCTATTAACGTTCCCACTACTAGGACACAGGGACTTCTCTCTAGGCGAGAGAGACTAGGCCTTAATTCACCATGCTGGCCAAATGCAGGTTGGCGAATGTCACAAGTCTTTCAAACTCTTTAAAATTCTCAGAACATGCCGGTTTCCTCGCGATGTTCGCCTTCACCGTTAAAGCACGTGTTTGAAGCACACAATATTTCTTTAAAAAAATTTTTTTTTTTTTAATTTTGCGGACGTTATAACCACGTCTTCCCCCGTCGTGCTCAACGGCGCATGCAACCGCGCGGACGCAGGAAGGCTCGTCTCATCTCGCGCAGGATGCCGCGACCGCTAGATCCCCTTACAGCACGTGTGACTGACCCGCCTCTAGTCTATAAACTGTGAGGAGCTAATAGTAGCTATTGTCTTTATTTTTTCCTTGGCGATGATTAGAGAAAACCAGTAGTAGGTACGTCAGCTGCCAAAAGGGTTCGTTTGTAACGGTTAGCAGTAAATTGGGGTATTACCCGCTTATAATAGAGTTTCCCACGGTGTCATTTATTTTACCGCGGTAAAAAGCCTAAATTATTTTGATTTAAAACGGGTAACATACCATGATTTGACTCATAATATTGTTAAAAACCATGATAATTAGTAACCAAGTTATACAAAGCCTAAAAGCCTCAGTATATCAATTCTTAAGTTGTAGAGAATCTTTGTACCAAATTTCATTCAAATCGGTTTAGTAGATTCAGAGATTACCCCTTCTACAACGTCGCACGTTCTCACTATCTCACAAACTTTACCTCTTCATAATATTCGTATAGACTAGCTGACCCGGAAATCTTTGTAGTATCATAATTATGCGCAACGCAATGTAACTACTACTGTCAGCTGTCATAGATACCTATGAATAAATAAAAAACTTTCGAAGTAAATGTCAATGGTTTTCTCGACTCTTTCAACAATTTTTTTCATCATAATTCAACTGATTCACACACATCCCTACCAAAGTAAACACCAAAATTCCATCTTGAATTGGGAAGTGTACCTATTGCTGAAAACTGCATAAAGATCTGTTTTGAAGCTTTTGAGTATATTCTAAACATAAAGACGTGCGAGCAGAGGAGGACTTCAATTTATAATATGTATAGATGTAGAGAGACATGTCACAACTTTTTACTGTGGTCTGTGACACTTAATTCCTGAAGAGTTGTTTGTACCGCAATTCGTATGAAGTTCGTATTTTGAGTGCGACACCCGTTTTCGACTCGTTATAGGGCCTCAGATCAAGCCTGTAATTAAGTACCACGTGGATTGATGTAGCTGTGTGGATTATCTAGAAAAAAATATCTAAGTATTTATTATATTCCCAATAGTTACTTAAGTAAAATAGAACAAATCGTCTGGGTATTGCGTAAGCAAAAATACCCGGCCTATGAACAGTTATTCGGGGATGTGGCTGTGATTTTAAAGATTCTATAAATCTATGTTATTTTTTCCTTATACTTTGAATTAATTATAACACATCTCTTAGGTCTACAGATACTGATTAGCGCTTCAGTTCCTGTAGTTACCACAGGGTTCTATGGTGCTGTATAAGGTTTTCCTAACTTTTTTCCAATCGTCCCTGACACCTGTGAAATTGTCCAAAATTTTAAGCTCTCCTACGACGCCGTGGTCTCCGTATTATTGAAGTGAAACTTCTTTAGAATCATTGTGATTTGAAACCGGATGCAACGGAAGTGAAAATAAGATTGGCTTACCTGTCGGGTAAGCCAATCTTAAACGCTAACAAGGTTAAGCAACTTTGCGCGACGCCAGTACTTGGATGGGTGACCGCCCGAACAAAATCTTTTTGCATAGTATTTTTTTTTGTTTTTTTTTTATTCTTCTTATTCTTTTGTCGATTTACTGAAGTTTCACTTCTACCGTGTGTGAATCGCACACACACCTTTTTTTTTACTTATAAGTATATCCTATACATTGAATATATAAGAGGACATCATGTGTATAAATAGAATGCCCAGCCTATTAGCATCGGTAGTTCCACAGACAGCTGTGAATTTGTCCAAAATTTTAAGCTTATGTCTACATCGTTGCCGAGGTTTAGCACCAATTATTTATAAATATTTCCTATACATTGAATATATAAGAGGGCATCATCTGGATAAACAGCATTGCCAGCCTATTAGCAGCAGTAGTTCCACAGCACCACGGACAGATGTCACAGCTAAAGGATATTTCCGTCATCGTCACGCTAGTCGCTGCATCTTTGACGCAACGCAACTTGTCACATCACGTCAGTTATGCAAGCAAGTAATTGCGCTGCGATTTGCAAAGCTCAGAGCATCCGAGCTAATATGGCCTATCCTTTATAATCATCATCTCAGTCGTAGGACGTCCATTGCTGGACATAGGCCTACCTCAAAGATCTCCAGTAATTTCAGCTGGCAGCGGCCTGCATCCGCCGTGAGCCCTCAGCCTTCACCAAGTCGTCCGTCCATCTAGTTGTAGACGTTATTACCTACTGAATTGCAATCAAATTAATTATTTGATAGAAAATGGTTAGTTTTTAAGTATAGTTAATTACCTATACCATACTATTATTTCAGTTCTATCTTATTTGTAAATAAAAGTGACTTGTAAACATACTTTTTACCAATAAATTCACTATCAGACTATTTAACTACTAAAACGTTACGTTGCGCTTGCTAATCTATGGTCTCCAATTTTAAATGTTATATTATACTCTATGGAAAGCGGTCAGCAACTACAGAAGGCACTAGAACTAGAAAACTAGAGGTGTGACTTACATGTATGTACTGTACACTGGTAGTGGTCAAGTAGAGGGCAGGCCGCGCCGCTCTGCTGCTCGCGGATGCTGCGCCTGCGCCGCCGGAAACGGAAGTACGGGCGCGCGCTCGCTCGTCTGTGGAAATACCACACCGTGTATGCTAATTAAATGTACTCTGATATCTGGTTGGGTGATGTACGGTAGCAACTGTTTTTCTTGCTTATCTTTACATAGAATAAGACAAAGTTCATATGTTTATGTCCTAGACTCTACAACTCTATTACTGTATACAACATATACTAAATAGGAAGTTACTGTTCATCTGTAACACAGCTTTAGCTACCACAGGTGACAGAGTTCCAAAAATGTTATGTTTTCAAACTCTATGTGAATAAATGTTTTTTTTTTTTTTAAGTTGGTTCTGCTGTCCGTTTGAATAGTTCTTTAAAGGTACTGAACGAAGGATTTTAATGTAGTTATTAGCAATACATATATTTAAGAGGAAGGTTTTTATGTCAAATGTTCACACCCGAAGACCGGGTAGGACTGGATGGATTTGAGATTTGGATTAGAGAATTTGCAAAACATATAGGTATCGTAGCTAATAATTTGCAAACATAATGAATATCTGGATTAACTTAGGTTCATTTTTAACAGATGTGATGCGGATTTGTGTTATTTTCGTAAAGTTTATAGTAATATGTCATAATAAAAGTACGTAAAAGCTCTACCATATAATGCCATATGCCATAGAAGGTTCTATTAAAAATTAAGATGACTTAAAAAATATATAATCCCGTCATTTACACTACTTAAAAATCAACTACACAAATTTGTTTTCTTACAAACGATGATTCAATAAGATGCATAAAAGTTTCGGGTGACGTCACGTTTTTGTACGATTTATACTTAAAAATTTCTTCAAAAGCCCTCGCTTAGAAACTTTGATGCTCTATATCTCGACACTATTTTTATTAAATTGATACACTCAAAAAAAATGTCTCCTGTATTTTTGGACGGGCCATAAGATAAACAAGAGAGGACTAAACAGAAAACCTTCTTGTAGTCGTCTAGCCTATTAGACGTAACATTTCTTTAAGCGTGAAAAGGAAAGTTATTCACAAACACAGATCTCATTACTCAAAGTTTCTCAGCATCAATCCTCGAAATGAGGGAAGCAGAGCCATCGATCGTGTAAAGTGACTTTCGTTCGTGAGTGATAGAAAGCCGCGTGACATCAGCGTGACCCGAGGGCGTGACCCGTCGCTTGAAACGCGTCAAATCGCCGTGCGCCCGCGCAAACCGTGCTCTACGCAAGGGGTTTTTACAGCGTCCGATACAATACGAAACACTTTATTGCACACACAGGGAAACAAAATACAACAACACGTAGGAAACAATAAGTACAATGGGCGGCCTTATCGCTAAAAAGCGATCTCTTCCAGGCAACCTTTGGATGGAAAAATAACTAATATTTATATTTAAGGTAATAACCGATATTTAAGGTTTTGAACGAATCTACGGTAGTTAAAATGTATCAGGGTAAGAGGAAGTCTAACTTCATGAAATTGTACATATTTATCTGCGTTATAATATTTATATCGTTATAAATTTAAGTTGACAACATTTAAGTAATTAAAACTAAGGTTATTTTTTGAAATTAGTTAGGTAAGTCATTATTCCTACCATGACAAATATGACTAAGATTTTTTTTTTGTACTTAAGCTAAGATTAGTGCCAAACAGGGTCTATGTTCTGTTCTCACATATTTTATAATACCTTAATGTTATAATCATGGTTGCAATAAGCGAATTATGATTTTATAAGGCGCGCGCAATGCACAGGCCCAGGCAACCTACGCCCTAAGAGATGTGAGCGTAAAACAAGATGATAATATAACTTTTGAAACTATGATGCGGTTATCAATACTATTTAGATTTATTACGGGATAAATCATAGCAAAATGATAATAGTCTCGAATTTAACCGCTAAATAAACTTAACTTCTTACGTAATATTATTATTTTTTTAATTTCTGAGTGTAGATTATCCATCGATTTTTTTATATTATTTGTTGTAGGCAGTTTAAAATTTGTCGTAGAACCATTTTTGGATACAATTATTGAAAGTTAAAATTTAACACATTGGTACAAATACAAAATCTTTATTTATTAACTAATACTTTTTTTTGTATAATGTTAAAATTTAACACGTACAAGTTTAAAACATTCTACCAACGGTGTTAAAATCCCATAAAAATCGCCATTCATATCATAGGATCTATCACCATATTCTTCTTAATAAATTAATTTTTATTTCTGAATTTATAATTTGTCACAATCTAAAAAAAATAAACTTCGTATTCGACTATGATCATACTCATTAAATACATCAACATTTTCTCATTTAAAATGCGCTTAGATAGTAAATATTATTTCTCTCAAATCGTTTACAACCAAAATCATTTCCACATCGTGTCGTGAAGTATAAAATCGAAGTTAGTAAGTGAGTAGGTACGATAGACTCACATTCTCCTAATGGATGAGAAAATTGAAGACTCAAGCATTATTCCAATTTAGTAAAAATAATGTGAGAAGCAGGACAAAAAATTTTCTCAAAAAAAAAAAAAACTTTAGTTGCACTTGCTTACAACAAACAATATGTTTTTCCCTCGAAACTCATCTTTTTTTTTACAAAATTAACCTCCCTTTAATGTATATTATTATTTACCTAACTTATCTATCTTACGGCCAATCATAGATTTACTTTATATAAAAGTTTAGGTATATAACTAAAATCTTAACCGCATCGTGTCGTGAAGTATAAAATCAAGTTGATGAGTATGTGAGTACGGCACACTCGCACGCTCCTAATCGATGGGAGAATTAGAGATGCAAGCACTTTACCAATTTACTAAAATAATGTGATGTATGACTGTGGCTGACCACACATTGTGTCCAATAACGGTCCCTTGTGGTTTTACTTATACCACAGGAGGCAGACAATATTGAATTATAGTGGTTTAAACGGTATCTTGAGCTTTGTACCGTACCGAAATGAGACTGATCGTTTTCGGAACGAAAGAATCGGCATTTGTGATATGCAAAGAGTTTAGCAATTAATTAAATCAAAAGATTTACTTTTTTGGGACATTGGGCATTGGCCTTTTACTAACTTATTAAATTTTCTTTAATTTTTTTTCAGAGTTTAATCCAAAACGTTTATTTCCTTAGAAGCACATGGCCTACATGGACAGATCAACTTAAAATTAATAAAACTAAATTGTTTAAACAAAAAATATCAAGGATTTGAGATTTGATACTGAGTTGAGAAGCGAATAATGTTTTTATGCATTGTGTCCCACATAAATGTATTTTAATTTCATTTAAAAAATAACCCTACAGTTCTTGCAGACATCTCTACAATTTAAATCTTTGTTTAACTTAGTATGATAAGTTCTAACTGCTCCAGATTTCCTATGATTAAAATAATCAATTTACTTCCCAAGCGTCACCATACCACATCAAAGTCCATCAAAATAACTTCGGTACCGTAGTAACCGTAAATAATAATCCACTAAAATCAGATATAAAAACATGCAGGATAATTACTAGCGGGGAGTCGGGTTGGGTGCAAAAAGTACGGGGTTGCTCGGGACCGTTTTACATGGACTTGGTGGGAATAAATATGGTACTTCATGGACTGTTTATGTCATGGAAGCGGGTTTGCGCAAGCATTCACAGATTTTGATGGGGTACCGAGGTACTGTTGGCTACAGAAGTATTTCATAGATAAATCTATAAAATAGAAACAAAATTAGTTAGTTAAGTATTAGTTAGTTAAGTAAAATCTTTACATTAATTAGGTAGGTACGTTTAGAATTACGTTTCAATTATTAATCTATTTAGATATACACCGATTTTATCTATAATTAAGGTACTGTCTTTTTATGATATTGTGTAATAGGATGTATAGTATTTTACTCTATATGGAGCTGACATTTCTACCAGTCTGATAATAGGCATGGTGTTTACTTAAATAAAGCTAAATTTTAAATTTAAGAAAAACCCCCGATTTCTATGCCTTAATTTCACAAAAAGTAAAACACCATAATATTTTGTAATGTGCACGCGATACGCTTTCATTTGATACCCCACCGAAAATATGAAAATATGCTCGTTTTGCAGATTTTCGGCTTTCCTTCCACACTCTTACCCCCATTACTTTTAAACGGCATAACCGATTTTCATTAAACTTGTCTAAGAACACTATCTCCAGACTCAATTTTCATAAGTTTAGAATTTTGATGAATTTTAATTTGATAGAAAAATTAGAAAATAGGTGCTTAATTTTTTTAAATGATTTAAATGACAGACTTATTATTATTTTCTAAGTCTACCCTATACTATTAATACTTCTTAGTTACTTTAAGTAATATTTAATTATTTGAAAACTGTCAATACAATCTATTTCCATGACGGATTTATGAGTGAACTTTAAATTATTTTATTCTATCTTTATTTAATATGACAAAAACTTATTATTTTTATTGGCCGTAATTATGTTGACCTGTCTGATTATGTCCTGTGCCTGTATGGAAACAAACATTTCATTTTAATAAAATGGAATAGAAAAGACTTATTTGATACACATTAACACATTCACAGATTTACAATAAACATAACAGAAAATCCTACGAATATCCGAATAGCAAATTAGATCTAAAAAATCTCAAAAAACAATATAAAAAATAAAATGTAAAACAAAACAAAAATATAATTATTATTTACTGAACATGAATAATGATTTGTATAGAGGTATGATTGTAAATTGTTTAAAATAATTATAAAATTAATCATGCAAATAAATTCGTATCCTGAATAAAATACAGCGTAATTCCCTAGTTGTGCCCGACAGTACCCGTAAGTAGAGGGGAGCGCACACCTGGTCGCCGCAGCTGCGCGCGCGCAAATCTCACGCGCAGACCCAGCTTCCTCGCATGCGTGAACACACCCGGACCACACACCGAAATTACAACCTTAACCCACCATCATAAAGTGATAATTCCCAAAACTATAATTCTAACGTAAGACTGGTGGAGCTGCTTGGGAATTACAACCTTAAATTTATAGCTGTTTAGTACATTTTCTAATAATGGTAGTTATAACGTAATACTGGGGTGGTATGTAATCAGAGGTACATGTTCAGATTTATTTAGTGAATCGCTGTATGATTTTGGTGAGATTGAAATGGTGAGATAAGTTGGGAGATTTTGGAGACTAATTTGACTCAAGAAGTTTGCATTTGTACTTTTTAAATAAGTAATATACATAAATGAGAATAAAATAATTGATTATTTAACAAAAAATAACTAACTTTTTATCAAACTGCTAGCTACATTCCCTAAGTTATTTATATATTTTACTTAATTTTTTTTTATTTGTAACCTATTCTTAGTGCTACGAGTATACAAAGAAAATAAGTGAGTTGTTCAAATTATTATATTGCTAACGATGCAAACGAACAATTGTTTGTATAAAAAAACTGTTTGGGGTCCAGATAAGAAATCTCACTATATTTATTTAGATATAATAATTGTATTCTTGAAATTTAATACGATTTCAATGTTAATTATATAATGTTATCAGAAGTACCTACATAGTTTCCAAAAAATTGTTACTTTACACAGATATTCCTTTAACATTAGTAACGTGAAAATAGCTCAATAACAGTTGATTGTTTAAGTAATTTAAGGATATTTTGTGTTAAAGAAAAAAAGTTTTTTAGCTTTATTTTTATATTGGCTAGCTGTTTTTTTAAGTATCCGACTGATAAACATATCATTTCATTGAAAATTCAGCCTTAAGTTTTGTTAATAAAGACTCTTCCGCCATCTAAACGCTTAAATCTTACATATAAACTTAAATCTTACATACTACTTAACAGGTTTTGATGCAATTTTCAGCAATAGTTAGAGAGATTCAAGAAAAGGTATAAGAATGATTTGAAATTGTACAAAGTCGGCGCGGGTGGTTAGTCATAATTATTAAATGTACAGAAAATAATATTACATGGTTTAAGTACAGCCATTACATAATTTAAGTTATAAAGAAAAATTGTCTAATCTACATAATTGAAAATAAATTGAATTACCATGATTTGTGGTTATAATTATTTTCCATAAAAATAAGAATGATGGCATATAATTTACATGAGTTTAATTACGTACTGCCTTTATAAAAAGTATAAAACTGATTGAATTTCTAAATTAATAATATAATATCAGTGACATATGTATATGAATGAATCAAAAGCATAAAGCAGTATCCTTTGGCAGGAGAAATTACAATAAGCCTGCTTCCATTCATAGGATGAATGAGTGTTAGATTCAGCGGCATTCACGCAACAGGTTGAAATTAACACACAATTTGCCACAAAACCAAGTCATCTAACAATTTCATCAATGGATTCCTAAAAAACATTTCTTACAAGTTGTATTGTCTGAGCACAATGACAGACGCCGGCTAACAAAGCAAGTATTACAAGTGTACATTCAAGCGATAGCTCTTTATGAATCAACCGATTTATCGGGAACCGCGGTGCTTCTCTCGATTCAACCTTTGCTGCCGTTCTTTGTTGGTCACTGGGGAGGCAGGGTAGATCAGATAATGCTGGATAGGTTCCAAAACCGTGATTGTTGTGATATCAATAGTGGCTAACTTTTTGTAGTATGTGTGCGTTTGTGATTCAACACCCGATTAGGATAATTTTGTGTTTGGCGCGCCTTTCATGGTGCTATAAACAGCGGTTTATTCAATTCATATGAAAATTAACAATAAGAATAGACATCATTATTAGATAAATTATTTGTGTTAAGTATTATAAGTAGGCTCTTTGTGTTCACTAAGATTACTCTACCTACAGGTGTTTTGTCAAAAATTTGACCAGTGGGTCTGTAGGCGTATGTTAATTTGATGCGCAGGAGAAGGAGCTATGGGTCCAATTATTCATATAGTAATTTGCCACTCAATATAAGTCATAAACATTATATTTACTGAAAGGTAAAGGATTCAATCTAGCTTGAATCATTATTTCAGTGCGTAGGAAATACCAGTAATACGAAAGAAAATAGTTATAAAAATGTGTGACTTAGATATACATATAATACAGATTTCTATCGGAAGACCACGTTATGCGTGATCTAGAGATTTTGGTTCCGGATCTGAGTATTCTTATCAGTGTTGTACGTTTTAATATAAAAATAAGATAACCTGTATTGAAAACTATTTTAGTAGTTATATAAGTTACCTAACACCTATAAGACATACAATAACAGTGTAAAAAATCCCTAATACGCTGCGAATAATTACTTTTTACACAAATATATATTTTTTACCCTATTGTCTTAAACTTAAACCAATCCCTCCCCCGAACTATATACAAAACGGTCGTTTTGTTTAAACATTCGGCATGGGCCACATAAGGGCCAACTGCGTCATCGCATCCCGTTCTGGTGTTGTATTTCGTGAGACCGGGAAGGCGGTTCGTAAGGGGACACCGCTTGCACGTGCGTTTCGCGATCCACTTTTGGCTTTACCTACGATTATGTACCATGGTTATGTACCAGATGTGTGCCAGACGGTTGTTATGTATTATAAGAAACGGGTTCGGTAACGTTATTTATTTTGTAGATTTTGGTGGTGTGAAGGTATTTGTTGTTCTTGGTGCTGGCAATATAAAAAAATTGAAAAAAATATATGTAAGTACCTAAATTCTTATGAAAACTTATGAGACATGAAAGCCACTTCGTTTTTATTTCCTGTTTTTCAATCACAAATATAGCTTCATTGATAATAAATAGTAGGTACTTTTAGTAGACATAGAAAAATAATTTTAGCTCATCGAGCGAAAATAATAACCCTGTATGATAAATTTAAGGTGTGTTATTTTTTACACATTTAAAGTTGGAATAAATCTCTAAGTAAATATTTCAATAAAAGCAAGATTGTCGTAATCTATAAGCAATATCAACATATAAGACAAAGATAAAATCGCTCCTCAATACAAAAGAACGGAAACCTACTCTTAACCCTTTCTGGATATCCCAAATAAGCGGTTTCGTTTTTACGTTCCTTTAATTCGGTGTAAGTTTCATGTACGGTAGGAAGTAGGCGATTATTTAGTTAGGACTTCCGAGCGGATACGCCAGGTAGATAATTTATTGTGTAAACGAGATTTTTGCTCGATAATTTGATGAGGGATTAAGCTACTGTGTCTATTTTCATCCACTTCGTCGTCGGACAACTAATGTGCAAAGATATTTACTTGCTATCATTTTGTTTGCTACCAATTTTATAACGTCAATATAGGTGCAAATCCTATGTTATAAAATTGGTACCTAGTAGTATCTGTTAAACATAGGGGTTATCTCTTGCAACTCATGAATCAGAAATTATGACCAAGCCTGCCATATTTTTGGTGGAGTACCGAGGGGTTTGTGATTCACAGTCTCTGTTAAAGAAGATTCAGAATCCTCTTATGTACAACATACTATGCTACAGCCATACACATGCTCCAAAAAAAGTCCTCAAATAGTTTTCTTAGATGAGAGATTTTAAAGAAGAACTCTTCAAATTTAAATGTCATCAGTCCCAACCCGATAGACTTTTCGAGACAGAAATTGAAGATAGAAAAATAAAAACGATCAAAAATATTAAAATAATAAATGTAAACAGAATAAGCAGCTGCACAAGGAAAATCCCCTGCGAAGTGCAGAGTCATCGGCGCGGGCGCATCGGCCGGTCAGCTTTGATGCGCCGACGTTCGACATCGCCCGATAGCCGACAAAACGACGATGGACAGATTTTGCTCTAAGCAAAAAGATGTAGCGATTTATGATCTACAGATGCTTCCTCTTCTTAGAGTAAGCTTCATCTTCAGTCTTCAATCCCTTCAATTTACGGGACGATAAGCGCTGCTTTTATGTAGCCGCATGAAACTACAAATAAATGATTATGATTTTATGATACCACCAACCCTCCGCCCTGAAGCACGAAGCTGGATTTACCAGCATTTTTCAATGGATAATCAGCAGTATACGTATTTTCAGGTAACAGAAAATGTTATCTTAAATCAAAGGAGGCAAAGAAATACGACACAGTCTGAAAATAATATCTAAGATTTCATAGAATGGGTACTATGGACAATATGGAGTTATGTCATTTGCATGGATGGTACTCGTATACCAGTTGAATATACTAACTAGATTATGGATTATTAGTTTATGGGTTATTTGTATTCTTATCATTGATTGTCATCAACTTTTTCATTTGAGAAAGCGTTGTGCAAAATTATTTCCTAGTCACGAGTGACACGACAAATAAATTAATAAGAAATATGACCATCTTATCTTTTCAATACATTTCTTATCCTATCGAAACAGTGGCTTAAAACATGTTTCTCTGAAGAAGATCTGAATTTGGATCAGTTAAATCGCAACACTGCAACCCTAGCTTTATCCGCTATGCTCGACGCCTGCAGCTCATAACATAGACGGCGTCTTAAAAAAACGACGGTAACACCATCTCCCGACACTTGTGAGATGATGGTGTGAATTGAGCGCTAAGATGAGTGAGCTTGCCTGATAAACAACTGACAACGCTGTAATTGGTAGATCCACGGCCAGGCCCAGGCATTTCTGTAATTTCATTACTGTTTGTGTTGAATTCCTTAGGGATTAGCGTTTTATTTATTTGTTTTGTGCAAACGCAGATTTTACTTAAGTTGACACAATAGTCGACTTGCGACCACTCGTTTCTCTTCTCTCTCTTAAAGAATCCGATATTTGTTAACCCTGCTGCAGACAGCATTCTTACGAGAATGAGAGAAATGACTACTGTAATGTTGTGAGTTTCTCGTTAGTAATAACAATTTAACGTTTAAATATTTTTAATAAGTGATAAACCTCACTTTGTAGTTGAAACTATTTATAAATTTTATGCAGAAAAAGAATAAGACACATCCGTAACTTTCGCACGCACAGGATCCTGTGCGTGCCTTATTCTTTTTCTGCATAAAATTTATAATTTAACGTTTAATTCAATAAGGGTTGATTGGCATTATGACTATTTAGTCATAATGCCAATCAACCCTTTTATTTTATTTAAAAAATAGGTATAAAGTCCGTCTGTTAGCCCGTTCAGAAATACTGGACACCTATTTTACGCCTTATCAATTTAATAAGATAAAGAGAATTAAAGTTCCGGACTTATAAATTAGGGACAAATAGCCAGAAAGCCTTGCGTCATTGAACATCATTGAACTGTATCATATAGATTTTTCGTTTGCAAAAAATAACTAACAAAACATGTCATTTTTTTTAGAATTTTATTGTAGCTCTATTTTTTTTTGTTTTCTAGTCTATTCTAGTTTCACCTTAGGTTTGCTAAAACAAGATGAAAATCACTGTTGTGAACGAGTCTATATCGTAAGATCAAACCGCTGGCTGGCGTGGTACCTCTAGATGTTTCTTGATCTTTCGTTATCAGGTACAAAATTTAATCATGATATGAAATATCAGTTTGTCTATAAGTGGTGCCATAGTAGTAAAAAACTATATTTGATTCGAAGCGTATTATTGGGTGTCTCCTTCAAGATTTTATTAAATTGTATTATTATTGTACACCGTATTTAGTCCATATTTAGTTTTATTATTTCACAGAGTTGTTTTTATATTTTGTTTATATCCGTGAAGCTTAATAAAGCTTTCTAGTGGTATATTTATTTGTTAGTTTGTATTTGTAAGTTCATTAAATAAACAAATAAATGTGCCCTTAAGTATTTGAGATGAGTTAGGTATTTACTATTTAACAACATCGTTTTATTCTGTAACTATTCGATATTTTGTTAACAACTATTCATATGAATATTCCGTCGTGAGGTTATGTCACGTCAAAGGATTGTCAAGTAGGAAAATTGAAACCGTTAAATTATTCTGTCTTTTGAATCAGTTGCTGCTTATGATTCTGTTTGCTTAGTACTTGGTACTGTGATGTCAATAGACAGCACCTGTGCTCATACAAGTGTTGCTAAGTTGCGATATTTCATGTGTTGTCTAGGCTATGTGTTATGTACAGGCCTAAGAAGCTATTGCTACTGGTATTTACTCGTGGGATTAGACGATTATTGACTTCGAGCTCAAGTTTCCTGAAATGGGCTTACTCCAGAAATACCCTGAGGCTATCCCCTGCGAAGGTGATAGTTGGAAAAACTTTCCACAAATCCCCTACGAGACCCATTCGAGCGGTGGCAGGGCATTTCGGAAAAAAATCTGTTTCATTTTATTACTTTAATTTTTTTACTGCTCATTCTTGACCGCAGTCTAGCTCGCGTCAGCAGACACGATGGATGTATAGGTTCAATCAAATAAATTGATATAAAAAATAAGTTTCTGATATGATTTTTCAATAAAATTTTGTGGACATTGTATCCAAATATCTGTGAGTTTTTATATTATAAATGGATCGAGTTAAAACAGAAAAAGTATAGCCACAATTTTTATAGATCCTTGTTTTAATCACTAGCTAAAGAAATGAACATGAATTCAGATAGCGTGGCATTTTAATATAATCCTACGCTTAAGTAAAATAGTAAAGAAAAGTGGTTGTTCCTAGGTTTGCCAGGTAAATAGATCCTTGTTTCGGGTAATCTGCAAAAAGTAATCCTTCCGGCGACCGGTTCGGCTTTAGCTTTCGGCTTTCGGTTTCGGCAGACTTTGTGTCGCCGCTGGCTGATGAAATTGGTAATCGGCGAACTCAGGTGCGTTAGGGTTGTCGAAGATTAATACTTTTTAAAAGAAAAGTTTTTTTTTTAAAAGAAAACTGTTATAAGTTATATTTTAAAAAAAGAAGTATTTTTAGGTCCATAAAAAATGTTTTAACAGTTATACTTGGATTGAATTGGAGACAGGGAAGATTTTTGAGTAGAGAGGCATTTGAATATATAATATATAATACACTAAGCAATTTAGTGTATTATATATTAAAATATTCAAATGCCAACAACAATTAAATTGAATGTGACAGACAAAAGAGTTGTGATATATATATTTTTTAAAAACACTTCTTGGTGAGCACTTAGCTTGTGTGAAGAAATATTAATAACTATTTTGTAGAATTACAAAATGTACTGTAGCAAAGCATATCTATATAAATAAAAATGAATTGTTGTTCGTTAGTCTGATTAAAACTCGAAAACTGATTTTGGTTTTAAAATGTTTGTCATAGTCCAGGGTAGGTCTAAACGGTGAGCAAATAAGGAAAAATTGCCGGGAACTTTTTTAACCCGTACGACGCCGGGGCGGGCCGCTAGTAGGTAATATAAATAATGAAAAATTTTAATCTATTCTATGATGGTTGTCTAATAAAACTAAATTATGTTCTTGAGTTTATGAAATTGAAATTATTATGAGAAATCATCATCATCATCATTTCAGCCATTAGACGCCCACTGCTGGACATAAGCCTCCCTCAAAGACGACCAATCATTCCGATCGGTCGCCACTTGCATCCACCGAGAGCCAGCAAGTTTGGCTAAGTCATCTGTCCATCTTGTTGGTGGGCTTATGAGAAATAAATTACAAAAATGCTAGTTCTTTTAATGTTTTCGATCATAGACAACCCTAGAATGATTTATCTTAGCAGCGTATTCCATAGACGAGGATTACGGAGTTTGCCATTACTGTGTTCTAGGAAGGTACACCAGGTAAACACTTCTAATGTCTTTGTTCACTTAATTTACACGAATATAAGCACTATCCACACAGATATAAGGCCTTTTGCCATTTTATTTGTCGGCGTGCTTGACCATGCCAACAGAACTTAGGTATACCACTTGCGAAAATATTAGTGGAACTTTTTAAAACATTAGGAAATGGTAGATACAAGCCGTTTCTAATTGTATTAAAGAGAAATTTATAAGGAGGCCAATGTCTAGCAGTGAATGTCTAAGTTTTGGAATGATAAAAATTGTGAAACGTTTCATGAAAAAAAATGACGTATTTTGATGATGACATTAGATATATATTTCTGTTATAATTTATAGTACAATAAAATAGGCATCACTGTTCATAATTCAGTTCATTTACTTTTGGGACATTGTAGAACACCTAGTTAAATCAGTAAATTAATGGATTCATACATTATTATTTAATTATAATAATTAATTTATAGTGCAGCTGAACAGTCGCTTTGTCAAAGCATTTAGCAGCGTCATCATAATTTTGTGGTTTATATTTAAACTTTGTGTGTGAATTAGCATTTAACTTTGTGTGAAGACAAATTATTTGTTTAACTATAATTATAAGTTGTATAATTTTTATGTTGATGTAATTTGTGTTTAGCTGCAAATAAATGATTTCTATTCTATTCTATTCATTTTGAGATAGCGAAGGACCGTTTACGGTTATATGTATTTTTTTAAATACGATAATGTTCTTGATTGTTGACCATGGACTCGCAATTTTGGACGTACACCAACAGACATTACAAATAGCATGAGATTTTTTTTAGGAGTACTACTACCAAAAAAAAAAACGCTTTATTACAATAAGCGCCAATATAGGCGCATAGCTAAGTTTGACAGGTAATTATAAATTCATTTAACGGGTTCATTACCGCTTGAAGTCCAAATTTTACCAATTTCTTTGTACGAAAATACTCACATTATAGTATATTTATTTTTATAAAAAATAATTTAAAAAAATTACACGGTAATACGTTATAGTACTAATTATTTTAAATATAGGGTTAGGTATTCATTTTATTGGAACATAAAACCATATATTTACCATACCACCAATTTTTTTTTTATTTTCATGTTGGCGATCCACCTTATAGATCTCCAGATTATTACTACAATAGGCATAATGACTATATAAAATACGGTATTCGACGTCTGTTAGCCCTCCAAATAATAATCGACACCTTTTTCTTGCTTTATCAATTTATTAAGATAGTGCGAAGATATAGATCATCTTAGTTCTTCTGCCTTACAAATTGCTATAAAGCGTTCCGTTACACGAAACTTCATTGATCTTGACTTTTCGTTTGCAAGACAAGATAAAGAAAAATGTAGATTTGTTTTAAATAATCTAAATAACAGACTCAATTTTTTAACCCATCTACCCTAAATAATAAAACATGGGAACTAGGGCACCCAACGCGCTTATCAAGTCATTTTGTTTCCAATAATTACATAACCGATTACCGCCCCCGCCCAAACGTGGAATTAATAATGAAATATTGGTAAATTCAGCGGTCATGCGAATCGGGCATTAGGCCTAATATACCTTTTGATTTTAAGGAATGTACTTATTACGTGGTACTGGAATAGTAATTTTGAAAAGTTCAGCTTTTGTGCGATATTTATTCCTTTATATGCCTCTTACAAGCTATGAATATGTGTATAAGAATCATTTATTCGCCACAAGTAGTTGTTACAAGATAATAGTCAAAATGAAAATGTTTAAGTTAAGTATAAACCAAAATATTAGGTTTACAAATTTTGTTTAATATTAAATTATTTAATATTAATAATTTAATCTTAAGAAAAAGTTCAAATAATCTTTAATAATTATAATTAAAGATTATTTTTATTAATAGTAAAGTAAAATCATTTATTAACATTTCTTATTATAACTTGCAAATCAATTATCTAACTACCTACTTAACGACCTTTTCATAGATTTTCATATGGTTTACTACCAAAAGAAAACTGTTTTTTCCACTGGTTGAACGAGTTGAACTTTGCTCCATCGGCAGAATTTTCATGAAGGCAAAGCGTCATTCATATTCGTTCTTTCATGTTTTTTTTTTTGCTTTTTTTCTGATTGGGTGAATAAAGTGTCAACTTCTTCTTCTTTTTGTTGGGAAAACTGTCTGTATCGCGTGTAAGAAGTGCATAATAAGTTTTGTTTTGTTTACTATATTTATTCCTATTTTGTTTAAAATATTTATTAACTAGTTAGTTAGCTAGTTATTATATTATATTATTATGTTATCATTTTAGTCCGTTTTGTTAGTTTGTTTTTGATTACATTTTATAACTTTTTTATCTCTTTTTTTTATGTTTATCATTTAGTCGTCGCTCGTGATGTTTTGTGTTCCAAGGTCTCGTCTGAAAATCAGCGCACCTCCGCGCTCTAAGTGTGGGGTTGCATTATGCTGAGACGGGGCCTTTTGACACATCACAAAATTATGTGTTAAGTATTTGGTGTTTTTCTTTGTTTTAATGTATTTTGTATTTGTGATGTGTCAATAAATGTTTCTCTTTCTCTTTCTCTTTCTTTCTTGCACTGGGCAAAAGAAACAATAAAGTATCGATACCTATCGATATTTTAAATTATCAATTTAGACATTAATGTTATTATTGAAAAAAAACGATATATTCGGTTTTAATGACGCGGCCACTTAGGTCCCATCACTAAAGTCTTAAAGGTCACGACAGCAACTCAAAAGATTACAAGGACACGTCATCACACTGAATAGTAATAATATAATAAAAATCTCCCAAAATTAATTAATTTTTCATTCGTACCTACTTAATAAGCATGATATACATTGCTTTATATTAAACTGTCAAATAATATTCCCAGATTTTCATAAAAACTATAATATGTTATGCAAATAATATGCAAGAATGTTGCCCCCGATTGCCCCCGTGAGCGCCTTAGGACTCGGCTAAGAGAAGTTCACCAGACATTCAGGGCAGCTGGGTCTTTTTGCAACACTACACCAATTACTGCGCTGGCCAACCCATCTGCCAAACATGGCGAAGAGGCAAACCCCTTCATCTCTACATATGAGAAAGGTAGGGTTCGATTCCCGGCGAGGGGTCAAGTGTTTTGTTATATTCTGCATGCACTTTCTCCTTGGTCTGGGTGTTTTATATGCATAATAAAAAATATTTTCAATTACAGCGATAGCGGAAATTTCAATTGTCGTAAAGGACAAAAGAGTGGTTTACAGGCAGCTAAAAAAAAGAGTTTTTGTGTTATATATTTATCATAAAAAAAAAAATTTTAGTGGGCTGGTCACAAATCTGGTTATTCTTAATTTAATAGATATACTTCATAATATGTTCTATGTCTATGTATTATGAATATAATATATCTGGTTCCCGTAACACTAGGTAAGGCTGTGGTTTGTCCGGATATATTTGTTTATCTATTTTATTCTTACGTTGAAATGAGTTATGATCAAGGCAATAATCCAGATATATATTTCTAATCCAAATAGACGAGATTTATGCGAGATTTAAATAAAGACGCTATTTGCATTAATAACATGTTCCGAACAGCTTCTGTGCAAATTTCTAAGCACTACACCTGTACCTACTGAATATATTAACATAGAAATCATTGTAAAGTGCCATGTTGCCGCCATAGAATTATGGCTGTTGTAAATTAGGGGCCGAAAGATGGCGCGATAACAAATAGCGTTGCAAGTAATCAAATTATTGGGCTGTTGCTTTTTGTTATAATTAATGCTTGGCTGATTGTGCTGTTTATGCTAACAATATAATTATGCAGTTAACATTTATTCGTTAGTTGGTAAAATCGGTTCAATATTAATCAATCAATAGTTTAATTATTTTTTATTTACGTAGGTTGTCTGTAAAATTACAAGGATTACGACGTGTCTGTAGTCGTGTTCAGATAAGTTTGTAAGAAATGTTAGAAAATCTATGATTAACAATCATATATTTTTTTGCTGTAAAAGTATCATTTGTTTTAAACTGGGACAACATCTACATAATGTACTCGTTGCTGTTGTCCCAGTAAAATTTTATTAAAAACGGGCTTCTCTCAGAAAAAATAATTTTACGGACGAAATGTGGTAATTTTCCGCGGTAAAGCGGTTACCTTTGTGTTATTCTGATATTTAAGCTATTTAGGAGGTTGTGTCTGTTCACGTCCGTAAGTGGTAACCCTCTGAATCCTTACACGTGACCTCCGGGTGGTGCTAAGAACAGTCTCTGGTGGGAGGCTTCGGCCGCGGCTTGTCACCACCCTCCGGGCTGGGCCAGTGCGTGAAGCGATTTTTTCGTGTTTCGTAATGTGGCCCGGAGAGGCCATCCACCTTCTAGGTCTTCATGTCCCATCTTAGACCACATCGTCACTTCACATCAGGTGAGATTGTGGTCAAATGAAGACTTATCGAGCATGAAAAAAAAAAAAATACTGTGAAGATTCATCAAAACCCCTTCAGTAGTTTTTGCGTGGACCAACAACAAACACACTTGCACACTTACCCACATTCTTACAAACTTTCGTGTCTATAATATTAATAGGATATACAGAATTACTGTTTCTTTGTTCTGCAAATACATGTTTTAAGTTAGTGTCTCTTTTGTAAGTACTTTAACGGTGCTTTCAACTTTAACGTGCATTTTGTGAAAACAATCTATCGTCTGTACAACGTACTTTAAACCCAAAGCTTCGACAAGGCAGCCGTATGTAACAAACGCGTAAATTGAAAGCACCCTTAGTAACATAGTAGATACCTAAAATAGGTTTAGATGCCAATTTTGCATAACGTGTTAAGTCACTAAACATCCGCCTAGAGTCCCAAAAATCTTAACGCAGTTTCGTACAGGTACCACTACCTCAAACAATTTCATTCATCATCCAAAATAATATTAATAGTTTCTGTTTTAATATTATAACACTTCCCCTATTTAATCGTTCGGTTTGCGTGAGAAACGCGAACAAGCAGTAGCGAGTTTTAAGTACCAACTTGACCACATTAGGCTGAATATGCACACGGGAGTTTAAACTCTATTGTGTGGTGATAAGAGTGGATGTGGTGGGTTATCAGTGGGTTGCAGTGGAGATGGAAATGCAAGGAGCATTAATCACAACAGAATTAGCTTTGCCGATCCGCTCCCAAGTGTCCGGTAGGAATTTATATCAGTTGTATTGTTGCTGGGGGAAGTGCTTAACCCGAGTTTTTGAGATTCTGAGCATAATTATGACCAATTTATGATTTTAAGGAAAGCCATTTAGTTTTTTTTTTTTTAGTTTGTTAAACTTTTGGTATAGTACTAATTTTTAATGTTATAACTTACCTTATGTCACACAGTGAAATGAATAATACATTATTATTTCTTTTAAAAATATGTGCCATCAATAATCAAAAATATGCTAAAAATACTAAAACTAACGATTTATATATAAAATAGTCTGTTTATTTACTTTACAAAATCTTTATAAGTATACATAAATCTTATGTACGTGTGTTAGTCATTGAACTCCTCCTAAACGGCTGGACCGATTTTGATGATTTTTTTTGTGTGTGTTTAAGTGGGTTCTAGAATGGTTTAGAATCACAATACGGTCAACTAGGTGCGAAGCGGCGGCGGACCGCTAGTAATATATAAATGTTCAAACAATTTCAGACACATTTTTTTTGGTTTTAAAACATGTAAGATAGTTTATAATTATCGTGCATAAAATTATTTTAAGATTGCAGTCAGCATAAATCGTACGAACACTCTACGTCACACGAAGCACTAATATCGATTTTAGTTTTTTCGTCGGTAAGCAAAAGTGAAAGTAAAAATTTTAATTTTTTAAAACCTAGTTTTTTTTGTCTAGTGTTGTGAAGTGACATTCTATGAAAAAACTATTTTCGAGTTCGTATGTGTTATGATTTCTGAGGCTTAAAATCCTTAATAGCAAAAAAAAATTATAATATTTTTCACAAAATAAGCATTCCGTTCTTAGCTCATTTAACAAAAGTCCGTGCACCCAACTAAGTTTCGACGAGCTACCTCCGCTGGGGACCGCATAAATACTACTTAACGCGCACGACACTCCAAAAATAACAGCCACAAATAATAAGAAAAAACAAAAAAACTGTATCCATTTTTTTATTAATCATCGACTGTGTTAGTTTGAGGACTATTCCATACTTCGTTGCCGGACAACAACTGGTACATTTTTCCGACTATTTTTTTTATATTAGTCAGAACTATTGAGCTCACGTCTATAGGAACTAAAGAAACAATTTCGTCTTAAGAAAAATCATTTGATAAGGATGAGATGGACTCATACTACTGTAAAATGTGTATAAATTGTATAAACGTACAATTTATAAACATTTTATATTAAAAAATATGCAGTTGGAGCCTCCTATACAAGTACTGGCCTCGAGCTACGTCACTTAACTTTATAAAAATCACATTTGTTGAATGGGAACCCCCTTATTTACTGTGCGTTGTTAGTATTCGTTATTATAATGGCAAGATTTGAACCCACGACCGGAATTAAAGTGGAGTGTTCTCCCACAAAGCCAAGACGTTTTTTTTATTTATTAGTTCTTGTATCGAATACTGAAAAATTTGGCAGAGAGTGAAAGTGGGCACTCCGCAAATAAATCCCCAAAACCAACTCATCAATTCGGAGCTAGAGAGTTAAGGTTCGAATGTGTATCAAAAAGCCGTATAAGTTAATTAAACAATGGAACCGCCCAACACTAGTACCAAATAAACATAATAAAACGAAGCACCCGGAATCAACTTTTTAATAATTACCTGACGCGTGGAGTAGCGTTACTAATTTGTGAATGCTGAACCCTTTTCCATATAATTTTGTTTTGTAACACTTCTTATAGATTTGAAGTTATTTATTGAATTTGGATTACTTTGATCCCTCGTTAGGAAAATGAAGGAGGTTGGATGTCGTTTGCTTTTTTTACACAATTAATAAAATTATCTACTGATGTCATTTAACAATTCGATACGAATGATTTATCATTTAAATTATGATTGTTAACTTTCAAGCTATTGTTGTTATTTCGATTGATTCTTAATTATGAGCTTAAAATATTGAAAAAACAAATCTTTTAATAGATTAACATAAATATCTTGAAATGAGCGTATGAATGGCCAAAAGCATTGTAAGATTCAAATTAAATATTCAAAACTACTTGACTTTTGTTTTGCGACTTATATATTTTGCCCCTCAGGAATTAATGTTAGCATTTACTACAGTTATAATAAATATTGTATCTTCTAACAAAACCGTCAATTTGATTGTTGAACAAACGAATCATCATAGCCCTATATTTTTAGTTCCCACTGATTGCTTGGCCGCAAAGACTTCTCTATTGACTAGAGAAATTAATCCTAGAGATTCAAACAAACGAATATTTGCTCCATTTTAATTTATTTTATTGGTTATATTGATAGCTATGCTTATGGAGGTTTATGCTGATAGCACTGACGATAATGATAATGCAAGTTAAGCAACGGCTAGTCGACACTGCACTGACCTATGAATTTCACAGTATAAGTACAGTTGCCTTAACAATTTAGTGTGTGATATTAATATTAGGTAATAAATGATCCACTATGACTCTGCTTTCACCAACTCATCCTCTCATCTCCGGAGAAGTCCTACGCTTCTCTGGCCGATTCCCGACCTCCACTCCAGAATCCTTCAATATGAAAGGTCAATATGTATTAAACGCTATATATAACGCATCTTTTATCAAAACTGATTCTAGCGTATTATGTATTGGGAAATGCATTAAATAAAAATGTATTCTTCCTACTTTCTTCCTAAAAAGGAACACATTTCGACGCATATGTTTTTATATGTTTGTTAACTCCGAACTTTTTTCCGTGAACGAATTTTGATAATTCTTTTTTAAATGAAATCAGTTGCTTGCAAGTTGCCGCAATTTCAATTTTGTAAGAATTAGCTTTGTAGTTCACGAAAAATTTGAATTATAACATTTTTCGTACTGGCAGACTTCATAGACATGTTTTATGGGGAATTCATGAATCCAACTATGGAAGTATCAATGCAGCTCAGTGTACATGACATGTACAGTAGTGTACATTGGTATGTGACACCAAAACGTCACGGCAATTAAGGAATCGGCAAGCTCTAACCTCGCTGTCAGACGCGTATTGGGCGCGCGGCTGATTGGCACTCTGCTTGCCCAACTAGAAACTGGAAGTGACATCATTTATACTATACACACACATAATTTGATTACCTCTCTCTTCCGCTGTAAAGGATGGTGTCCCCGCTTGTATGGTGTCCTGTTTATTATGGGACAATCTTAATATATGCATTGAGATTATAAATAAAATAACAAATAAATATTTCCACCCATCCACGGTTGTCTGGAAGAAATTGCTTTAAGCAATAAGACCGCCCATTACGCATTCTAGGTTTAGTTTTAATGTCTTATTGTATTGTTTCTTTGTTTGGTGTGTAATAAAGTATTTTCTATTCTATTATATTCTATTCTAACCCTAAACTAAGCAGAACAGACTGTTAAACAAGAAGGAATATTTTTTTTGGATTGTTAGAATTGATGGAAAAAATACTGCTTAAAGTTACCAAGCTTTAAAAATCTATACTATAATTAAAACCCAATCCATCGATCAAAATCACAACATTTATAATACTCCTACATCGAGTTCGACGTTTCAGGTTGAATTAGTGTCACACTGACCATCGGTGCTCAGAGCACGGTGCTTAGCAATCTGTATGGACGCTATAGATTTAGATTTATTTACATTATCGTACTTCATTATTACAGGGCAATGGGAACCTTTTACTGTCTTAAAGCAAGCTTGGCAGTTTGCACAAAATCGGGAGCTGTGAAACAAATAAGAAGGACTGGAGCTGAGAAATGTCACATAAATGAAGGCTCGTGGATAAACAAGATACCCTACCCAACAATCATTGTTTTGTTTTCATTTGGCAAAAAAAAAATGAACAAACTACAATACGAATTGACCAGACCCTTTTAGACAAATTAGGGAGAAAGATACTTCTAAGCTTTCGTAAACTGTCAAACACATCCAACATTATCCCTATCTCACATTAGCTTTTATTACGTCAAAACGAGTCCATTTACTTTTTAATCCCCGACCACAAAAGAGGGGTGTTATAAGTTTGACGTGTCTGTCTGTCTGTGTGTCTGTCTGTCTGTCTGTCTGTCCGTTACATCGTAGCTCCCGAACGGATGGAGCGATTTCAATTTAGTTTTTCTTATATGAAAGGTGAGTTTAGCGCGGGTGTTCTTAGACAAGTTTCATGAAAATCGGTTGAGCCGTTCAAAAGTTATGGGTTTGAGAGCGAGGAAGGAATACCGAAAATCTCCAAATATACTCTAGTGGGGTATCATATGAAAGCGCATCGCGTGCACATTACTAAAAACTATGGTGTTTTACTTTCAAGGAAATTAGGGCACTGGAATCGGGGACTTTTCTTAAATTTAAAATTTAGATTTTTATTTCATACACAAAAAAAAATCTACAGTTATGAATCTCTCTCCATAGCCTATCCAGCGGAGCGTAGTTCCACAACGCACACAACATTTATCATACATCACGTTCGACGTTTCACACTGACGTTTTCTCTTCCGCCAAGTGACAGCGCGTTAGCTTCAGAGGACTTTATTGTCCGTATCTTCGCCGTGACTGTACTTTATTGTGCCTCGTCTGCACTGTTTCGACATTATACGGTTTTGTTTGACAGCCTATTTGGAATTTGATGAACTAATGTTTTGTGTGAAATCGATGCCATGTTTTTGCTTTAAGGATTGCATTTTTTATATGCTTGGACGTTATATTGTTTTGTTTTAGCCCCGATTTCAGCATTCGCTATAAACGCGATCACATCAATCTTAACTCGTTTTACCGCCTAACTGATGTCTAATTCACAAAAAAAATACATTTTTAATGGCTGAACTAGGTTCAATTTAACTCGATTTGAAGCATTAAAAGGGTGAAATTGGAGCTAAGTCGTGGTTAGACAATGATGTTATGAGAAAAGGTTGCTAGGAGTTGAAAGGGACAGTAGTTTGTATATTCTGCAGGAACTTCGGGAGAACCTGCGGTTTGCGCTAATAGAGCCAGAGCGGTCGTTTTATTTCAATTGGAAATGGCATGATGGTCGTAATCTTAGCTTTGTTTGCTGATTCACGGTCTCCATTTAAGTACTTAATAGCGCCAATGAACTAACCTTTATTGAACTAATCTGTCTTGCAATGTTTTGCTTCGTAATATTATATAATATTATGTGGAGGTTTTGTCTGTTCACGTCCGTAAGTGGTAACCCTCTGAATCCTTACACGTGACCTCCGGGTGGTGCTAAGAACAGTCTCTGGTGGTAGGCTTCGGCCGCGGCTTGTCACCACCCTCCGGGCTGGGCCAGTGCGTGAAGCGATTTTTTCGTGTTTCGTAATGTGGCCCGGAGAAGCCACCTTCTAGGTCTTTATGTCCCATCTTAGACCACATCGTCACTTTACATCAGGTGAGATTGTGGTCAAATGAAGGCTTATCGATCATAAAAAAAAAAAAAATACCTTTATAAATAAACGAATATTTTCGGACTATTCACACAGCAAATATAATATCAATTATCACCATATAATTATTATAGCTTAAGCGTTAAGCTTTAGTGCGAAAATTGTGCGAATTTTAATAAAACCTACACATGTTGAACATTATGCGCCCGTATGTCTGGTCTAGGGCAGTAAACCCTTTTATGGCAAAAATCTAGAACCGAGTCACTGTGTGCTTTCTAAAGCGCCATCGCCGATGGCCGTGATTGGCGGGCGACACACTTGGCTGTCCCGTTACAAAGCATCCGTACCATCGGAAACATATAACAAGGTTTTAGAATGGTATCTTTCGTATTTAGAATTACGTTCGACTTTGTACTATTCAATTATTATAAATTAAAATTACTTACCACCGAGTGGATCGAGTCTTCTCTGGTTAGGTTTGATGTAACTGCAATGTACTCCTACAACAATTTATAGACATATACATATGCTTACTCAAATTAATAACATAGGGTAGGTATATGCGTACTAACATGATTATAGAGTTTTGAGAATCCTGATATTTAGATGCGTTTTCCAACATGACGAAACATAATACGTTTTTATGCAAGTAAGTACATGTCTTTGTAGTTAAGATGTTGTTGTTAAAGTTGTCCTTTTACGAGCTATTTAATAATCTTGTAGGTATACTTAAAAATGTCCTGAAGAAACTACTTACTCTCCCACCGATCCATGTAAAGTCTACATATCTCAACACTACGTGTTTGTCTACTGTTTATTTTGTACGTAAACATAATATTTAAATATAAACATTCTCATCTGCCCAACAATAAAATAATGTAATTCATCTCCATAAGGATCTTAAAACAGTTGGATTCCAGGTTGAAACCTTTGCTTTCTTACTTCGAGTTTCCTAATTTCTGTTCGACTTCGTTGTACAAATGGTAGTGGTACAGAGGACTGTCCACTCGATACCGCATTGTGGATGGAGTGACACTCTCAAATGTTTGCCTCTTCAAAAAGACGTTCGCTCAACAAAAACATATTCTGTTGTTTCTATCTACGATGGGATACACAGCATACAGTTATGTTGTTTTTGGCGACCTATGTGGCTCGGTGGGCGACGATCGGCTTGCGGCGCAAGAGGTAGTTGGGTCGATTCCCACCGAGGGGTCAAGTGAATGTATGTTCTGCAATCACTTGCTCCGTGGTCTGGGTGTTAATATGTATCATAAAAATATCTATATAGGTATGTCTATTATTATATTAAGCATATCAGATGTATAGTACCCGTAATACAAGCTTAGAGCTTACCAGGGGCTAGATGTTGTTGTGTGGATTGTGTGGAAATATTTCTTTTATGTTTATTTCTATTTTCGTTGCGCAGTCGGGTAAGAAGGGTATAATTGTCTCTGGATAATCTCTCTAGCTACAATACATATTTTACTTTTTAGTATTAAATCAATTCGATGTTGTAAATAAAATTACTGTGGTTTGTTTAGACTAGACGTGCCTAATCGGCCAGTAAACCTTGTAGGCGATCTTTTTGTGGAAATAAAAACTATAATTGGTCAGCGGAAGTATACTTAATGCTATTTGTTTGAAACTGCGCTCAGTAGAGTGGAACAGGGCGCTGTTCTGTTCTTATAGGACCGAGTTGAATTGTCCAGTAATAATTTAATTAATACGTTCACTGATCTATCGCGATCTAAGCCGGTCAAGTACTTTCGATAAGTACTCGTATGAGATCAGGACTCGAGCACCGTGGGTTCCGTGTTATTATGCAGTTTATATTACATTTTCAGTAATAAAAAGAATCGCACATTTGCAAAGTGTTAAAAAGTTCAGCCAGAGTTGTCATCTGTCACCCATCCAAGTACTGAGCAGCAGTCAGTCTGTT
Organism: Gymnoscelis rufifasciata; assembly: GCA_929108375.1. Lineage (NCBI taxonomy): Eukaryota > Metazoa > Arthropoda > Insecta > Lepidoptera > Geometridae > Gymnoscelis > Gymnoscelis rufifasciata. Next base: position 12,635,308 of record OV815305.1, read on the forward strand.
GAGGGCGCAGGGGCAGGGGCCTCGAACTTGCGCTCCTTACCCCGACTTCAACTCCGGGGGCGACTACCCCCGGGTCACTTGATAGCGCCTTGTAGGCGGGCATGATTATATATATATATTTTTTTTCTGCGCGCAACTCTGATAAAATTTTGGGAGCATTCCTCTAAAAACGCCAAGCCGAAGCGAGCCTCAAAGAACGCCAATGCCAAAGAAGGCAAAGTAATGGGTTGTAAATAATTTGTAATCATTAAAACTGAAATCTAGGTTAAACTTATTTTAGTCAGAATGGATAAATTACATTTATAAAATAATGAGATATTTAAAGTAATAATACCGTCTATCCAGTCTATCTATCGAACAGTCTCTGGTGGTAGGCTTCGGCCGCGGCTCCACCACCACACCACCCTCCGGGCTGGGCCAGTGATTTTATTCGTGTTTCGTAATTTCGTAATGTGGCCCGGAGAAGCCATTTACCTTCTTGGTCTTCATACCCCTTCATAGACTACATCGTTACTTTACATCAGGTGAGATTGTGGTCAAATGAAGGATTATACAGCATAAAAAAAATCCGTCTTATATCTGGGACCACCCGACCAAGTCATTCCATCGGGGGTTCATATAAAAGGTGTTAACAAGACCGTCATTTTCAGTGACAACTGTCAAAATAAAAACCATCATAAATAATCTAAGGAACCACTTCTCCTAGGCATTCCATCGTGGGTCCAGATGAAAGTTGTTGACAATGCTGTCATATTCATATATTTATGGCAGCAGCAGTACCTACCATAATATTATTTCGAATATGTCTTCTCAGCTAATAGGTACTTTGGAAAGGATAGAAGGCATACTCTTACATCATCGTCCATTCTCGTCTGAGTCATGCTGATAACCACTTTCATCTAGATAGTTATTTTTTTTTAATGTAATTTAACACGGTAAGTTTTTTTAATCCTAACTACCAACTACACTTGGTACCAAAAATAACGGGTGAGTCGAAAAACGAATTATTTCCGTAACTGTAAAAATTTATAAATGAAACTAGCTGACCCGGCAAACGTTGTTTTGCCATATTAAGTTTTCGACCGGAGAGAAAAAATGATTAAATTACTAAAATGGCTATTAAAAGATAAGGGTTGATCGTAGAAGGGTGGAAATTGTATGTATTTTTGTATGTTGTATCATAAAAAAAAGAAATTAAAAATTTTGTCGTGTTAAAAGTTTGTTGTGTAGAGAATTTTATATATTAGATAAATAACAAAATAAATCATTTTTAGTTGCGCTTCTAATATCATATTATTTAAACTGGTAAAGGAGGTTGATGGAGGAATGGGAGGGTATTCCTCAGCATAGGCTCCGAAATTTGGTGTACCTACAGCATGCCTAATGTTGACTACCACACTTCTGTGTGTGTGCGTGACTACCTCAGTGGCTCGGTGGTTGAAGGTGCGCTTGCGACGTAAGAGGTAGCGGGTCTGGATGTTTAATATTAAAAAAAAATATCTGTGCCAATTATATTAAGTAGATCAGATATCTTGTTCCCCTAACACAAGCTTAGAGCTTACCACGGTGCTAGATATTGTTGTGTGGACTGTGTGGCATGCTTATCGTGCTGGACGCTCCACTACGACTCTCACACGGGACGTACTCCGCTGTGTGCTGGAGGCTTCCGAGCAGAAACAGCAGGTCGCATTACTATGCTGCGATCTGTCAAAAGCCTTCGATGTCGCAGACCACCGCGCACTCTCCTGTAAACTTAACTACTGCGGAATCCGAGAACGGTCGCTTGCACTGCTAACGGACCTTCTGCAGGACCGTCAGCAGATGGTGGTGGGAGACGGCGGCGAGACGAGGTCGGACGCACTCGGCACCGTGATGGGCGTGGCTCAGGGCTCGTCCGTATCGAATATTCTGTTCTCCCTGCTGCTCAACGATCTGCCCGAGCACGTTACAACAGGTCAAGTGTTCATGTACGCGGACGACGTAGCTGTGGTGGTGAGAGCTCCGTCTCTCGATCAACTTGAACAGAAACTGAATGACGCGGCCTGGCAGGTAGCCCAATGGTTCACGTGGAACGGACTTGCCCTGAACCTAAAAAAAACACTTTTTATGCACTTTTCCATATCGGGACGACAAACCAGGAATTTGTCAGTAGCAATAAATTCTACTGACATAGAACAAGTGCAGACTACAACATTTCTGGGTTTTCAAATAGATCGTGGCCTGACTTGGGGACCTCATATTGAGAAATTGTGTGGAAGGCTGGGTAGCGCTTGCTATGCCCTTCGTAGACTAAGCCGCGTGGTGTCGGCAGATGTAGTCCGGACTTGTTACTTCGCAACGATACACTCACTCCTACAGTATGGCGCCGAACTGTGGGGACGCGCTGCCGACAGGGAACGCGCGTTCCGCATGCAGAAACGCGCTGTAAGAGTAGTTGCGAGCGTAGCATGGGACACACCGGCTGCAGCACTCTTCAGATCGTTGGGAATACTGACACTGCCTAGCATCGTAATCTACCAGATTGCGCTATACGTCCGAGAGAACCATGGCTCGTTTAGCACACGCGGAGATGGACACGCTCACCGCTACCACACCCGCGGGGCGTACAAGCTGGCCTCGGTGGGACACAGGCTGGCGAAATCCAAGCGGCTCACGCATGTGCTGGGCCCTGCCATCTATAACAAACTTCCTGAGCATGTAGTCACCGCGCCTAGCTTAGCCTCATTTAAGCACAAACTTAAGGTCTGGCTTATCGAGCGGGCATTCTATAGCGTAGATGACATTTTCGACATTCAAATATAATTAATGTTGCTGTTCTATTTGTATTGCATTGACATAACTTTAATTTATTTTTTAAATATGATTTTATATTTGAATTGAAATGTATTATTTATATTCGATTTTTGACTTGTAAAGTATATTTTACCAATAAATTGATTATTTGATTATTATTTGATTATTTGACTGTCCAGCAATATTGATTTATTTAATGTACCGACCTGTAACGGAGTATATTAACCGAGGTAATTTTGATTTATTTAATTACCAGTTACTCACAGTAAATTTAGGGTTAATTTATAATAATGAGTGGTTCCTGTAATAACTTAATCTGTAAATGGTTTTTGATAAAAAAAATACTTGTGAGTTTATGACAAAGGGCTTGTTGGCTTTGTCATAAACTCCTAGTATATTTTATTAAGTATTTTTGGTATTTTTGATGACCCATAACCGGCAAAAATCCTAACGGTCGTCTCCAACTCTTTGTATTAAATCTATAACCTTATCCCCTCAGCCTTAAAGGTGGACTTGTAACAGATGTTGTTCTGTTACAAGCAACCTTTAAGGTAACAATCTATCTATATGGCTATAGCTCGTTGGTTAGTTTTTACTATGATTTAATTTTTAACAGACTTCAATCCCCCTCCCTTTTGCTCTGTCATGCGTGCTCAGATAATGAGGGGTTAATAAACCCCCATTATTTATCGTAATCCGTTTGTCTATCTATCTATCTGTCTTTGTTCCTTGAAACAAAGAATAAACTTAAAATTTTAAATGTCTATGTCCTTCGCGCGTCTCCGAACTTTCTTGTCTTGGTCACGGCAGTCACGGCGCGTGCGCCACTTTTTGCAGGCCGCTGGGTGCCGGCGCGGGCCAGATATTGAAATAATTGCTTTTTATCGACACGCCGGCAAATGACATTCGTAATGGAGGTCGTTTTTTTGCCTGTGCTGCGAGAAGGAAAATTGCTTGTGATGAAATATATGATAAGGTGGACTATTTTTATAAGCGTAAGTAATATCGTTTTGTCTTTAGTTTAGTGTTTGACTTGATCATTGCATGTTTTTTTTCTTCAAACCGGGCAGGCAATACGTTAAACACGAGTGAATAACTTTTTTTTCATAGGATTCAATCCATACTAATATTATTTAAACTTAATTATTAGCAATGGGAAGGTGTTTGTGTCTGTTTGTTTGTATTTCTTCTGTTTGTCTGTCTTGTGATGGGTTATACATTTGATTAGGACATAGGCAACTTTTAACCAGGAAAAATATGTCGTTCCAAGGGAAAATAAATTATATTGTGGTTTACACTATATGTATATTTTAAGGTACCTAACCTAAGTATTGTATTATGACCATTTTGACAATGAAAAATTGGTTAGTATCATGAATAAACGCGCTAATTTATTAAAACATTACTACTGATGGAGTGTTCTAGATAGATGTATTTTCTTATAGCTACGTTTAAAAATAACTTCGCATTTCATAAATAAAATATTCACCATAAAACTTATGCACCACTCAGGTCAAAGGTGGTTAAAGTGCGGCTTCGAATTGCCGCACATTTCCATGAACCCATAAACATACCAAACCTCGATAATTCGACAACACAGTAAAATGATTAGCGACAACTCGGCACCTTCTCTAGCCTCTTAATGAGAGCCCGGTGGCAGCCCCGTGTTAAAAACCTAAATTGTTGTGTGAACTTTCACAGTCATTGCCCATTTTTATAACCAACGAACGTCGTGTTTGTTTTTTTTTAATGGCCACGACTTCAGATTGCTCTTCTATATCGTAAAGAGTTAGGCACGTGCTATCGCATCGCTGCTTTTGATATCTTTTATTGATAACAGATGGTCGACTGTAGCTCAAGTTAACTTTTAACAACAATATTATGGGTTATATACGCCATGAAAGATTTTTCAAATGGATGAAGATTTTTAATTAAATAACTGTTATTTTATTTTCTATAAAAATTTACAGTTAATGTTTCAGCGATGGATTTCACTGTGGAATGCGTGAAAATAACTTTTGTGGCAAATAAAAATTGTCTTCATTGAAAACAATGAATCGAACATGTTTTGTTATTTATTATTTTATAAATTGTTTTTTTCTTGTGGGGTGCCTCAGGAAGTAGTCGGGTTTTTCGAGAAATTAAACAATTCAATGAATATAAGTTATAAGCGAACTAGAATTAAAATTTTATGAAAACAACATATTTAATTTGAATACTGTATTGTATTGGAGTAGGACACAGGTACGATAAACACGTCTTAAGATAACACGACGTAGGAATTCTGTGTACAGCCAAGGCCAAAAGTCAAATATGAGATACATTACGAACTTCACTTTTAATTATATTTTTGGCTTAGAATGTACTTATTGAGACTTCATAAACCTACCTTTATAAAATTTATATCACAACACAACTATCTTTAAGTCTATTTTACTCGGACTATTGGGCTGGGCTCCCTTGAATCAAATGTCCTATAGGATAACAGAATGAACGAAAGAAAAAGGATTGTTTTTTATTGTAAACATTTATTGCATTTTTACTCTTAATGTTTTACTGATTTGAATTCCTTGTGCTGTACTTGATTTGATTTAAGAAGTTTTAGTAAAATCATGCTGCATGTATAAGTTATAATAAATATGTAACGGAATGTACTATGTATTAATAACATGTTAAAAATACTGTTAAAATAGATAATTTTAATAGATTTAATCTTTCATCAAATTCATTTTCTACATAACTTTATTTGACATGAAATATTTAAAATATATAATTAAAATAAAATATTAGAATGGGTCACGATAATAATGAATAAAAAAGTTAAAACTGTATCAGCGTTGAATTTTGTTTAAGGTTTTCTGGATAAATTAGTATATAAATAGGAGTTTAAGTTATTAAGTTCATTTAGAGGGGTCAAGTGTTTGTATGTTCTGCAAAGACTTTCTTTCTCCTGGTTGGGTGTTTAATATGTATAATAAAAAATATGTCTTTTAAATTAAGTATATCAGATGTCTAGGACCCGTAACACAAGCTTAGAGCTTACCACGGGGCTAATATTGTTTTTTTTTTTTTTTTTTTACATTAGTTAAGCCTTCATTTGACCACAATCTCACCTGATGTAAAGTGACGATGTGGTCTAAGATGGAGCATGAAGACCTAGAAGGTATGGTATGAGCAGCACACTGCCGGCGACTGTACATTCACGGCCATTTTAAAATTGTGTGCCGATCAGCGTGTCTTATTGCAGATGTTCGATGCAGTCGGATTGCCCACGACGAATCGCCGAGACAAACCCGCGAAACAAAGGCCCGCTACTTTTGTCACGCGCTGTAAATATTTTGGACTTCGCCGGCCGTAGGTTTACGACCCTTTCTCGTTTCTTGCTAAGTGCTTTGTCTCGGGACGTCCGCTGATTAGTCACGGCCAGCGTCCCTGACTCTAGAGATTAGATCCAGGGATGGGACATTGTTTTTGGGAAATTGCTTTATTGTAGTGACTACTTAATACTGTAATTCCGAATGGCCTTTTTGGGATGGTAGGAATTTAGCGGTGTTGATGTATTGCTTTATGGAGCGGCGATGCTAATTAGTGCAGGATTGACCATTTAGAAATGCAGTTGTTGTGAGACCTCTGTATATATCTGTGTGTTTCAATGGCGACAATTTTTTTAGCTTTTTGTGACTGAATTTTACTTATTTAATAATACCTATGGCCTATGCCTTGGCCTTAACCAAATCTTCCGTCCATCTATTCGTCAACTCCTCGACTCGTGGTCTCAATTCGAGAACTTTTCAGGTTTTTTTTCGGTGGGTGCTTTGATATGCACCAATCATATGAATTTGTAAACATATTTATAGCATTTATAGCACTGGTGGAAACGGGTTCTACTAAAATATTTTTTTATATACAAAGATGAGTGTTAAGGATAAATATAAATACTAAGGTGTTATATCAGGTATTAATAATATATGTTTGATCAAAATATATATCCATGCTGCTGGTTAGATATGTCCCGTATTACTACAACCCGAGTATTTTTGAAGACATGAATGGATAGTTACTTTTACAGGTGAGATTTTTGTCAAACAAAGCTGTAATTATAAATGAATAGCTGTCCACCCGCGGCTTTTCCTGCGTAATAGTAGATTTTCCGCGGTAAAATGTATTTTTGTCCTTTTGGTACTGGGAAAACTGAAAAACCACGATAAATCATGATAATAATGATAATGAAATATCGGTCTTTACTCTCAATAATTGAGATTCCCGGAAATATGTTTTTTTTCGGTAAAATATAGCCTATATGCTATTCTGATATATAAGCTATATTACTGAGACGAATCATCAAAATCTACTATGTAGTTTTTTTTACTAACAAACACACTTACATACACCCTCGCAAACTTATGCGTTTATCATATTAATAGGATTCTTTCATTTTTCGTCACGCGCTGGGCGCAGATTATGGTTAAACTAAGGTATATTATATTTCCGTCGTTCAAACAGTGTTGTCGAGAGTAATCGCAGGTACTTGTAGAAGTTTGACGTCACAGTGGGTGCCGGCACGTCGCCGCGCCGTCACGCTCCACAAAGCGCGAGGCTACAGCAGCCTTGGCGACCGCCCCACATTGCCCAGCGGCGTACAACGGACACTTTTTATGAACTACATCTGGAGCTTCCGAGGTGCTCAAGGAAATATCATGATCGCCGAAATATGTCATTTTTGGGAGCTGTTCACTCGTATTCCAAGTATTTTGTCCAATGAATGGAGGGACAACTATAACTCATGGTCCTATAACTATATGCGGTCGTGGAATTTGTCTAACTGTAGTATATTCTGCATGGACAAATATTTTTCAAGCATGCCGTGAAGATATATTTTTTTTGGAACAATTTATACATAGTTCATCATCATCACCCTATTAACGTTCCCACTGCTGGGACACAGGGAGTTCTCTCTTGACGAGAGAGATTAGGCCTTAATTCACCACGCTGGCCCAGTGCGGGTTGGTGTATATACATAGTTAGATTTTTATAAATTATTCAACCAAAACGACTGTAGTCCTACTTTCTCGTGGTCCCAGTAGTTTATCACAATAATGTAATTATCACCCGAATAAACTAAGCTGTTGAATCTCGTGGTTCCATTATTGGAATAAAATACTGGGACCGTAGTCGTTTTGGTCTTAGTTAGCTGGGACCAAAACTTTGATAACATATTATAACCACATTAATAAAATAGAGCCCGTACGGGGCGGTTTACACTACATCTATACCAATATATTTCTAAGGAAATTAAAAGTTATAGGCTAAGCTGTGAATAAGTAAAGAAGTATATAAATAATGCCGGACAATCCACACAACAACATAGAGTTGTGGTAAACACTTAGCTTGTGTTACAGGTATTTGATATCTGATATAAATAATATAATAGATCTTTTTTTAATAAGTACAAAAAAATTCTCAAAAAACAATTTTAAGAGAAAAGGTTTCTGTGCTTGTAATTTTAAATTTACGAGCCCACCTAAAAGTTTATTCACTTTTAACAGAATAGCTGTATGGTTCTTAGTAATAAATATGTTAGTAACACAATTTTTGAATCACTAGTCTACCCGTCACCCGAGACTCTAATGAGGATGTAGCCTCATTTGTAACCTAGATCTAGACTCAAGTTCGTTTCTTAGTGAGGTCGTCTATTTTAAAATCTACAGTATGTCGGTCCTTTTAACTTCCATGTTACAATCGGATGAAATAAATTAATACGAAGGCTTTAAAACTTGTTACAACACCTTATAATTACGTTAAAACATAATGAAACAGCAATTTTCTTTTCAATAAAGTAAAACACATGAGTATCGTTTCACCATAGATTTTTGTGAAAACTATATATTTGATGTGACAATATCTGAACTTCTTAAAAATAAATGCCTCATTTAATGGTGCTTTTACACAATTATTACACAGGAGAAATGAAAGAGTTTTCCTGGAAGTACGATAGGTATTATCACAAAAAAATCGTAAATAGTATACAAACCCAAAGCACGCGTGCTCCATTAGGGAATTAAAGGTAAACAGGTGTGAAATTAAGCTCTTTTTCATTCAGCTAATAGATCGCCGACCGGTACTTATGCAACCCAATATTAGAATCACCAAAATGGACGTTTTAAAACGCTGTAATTTGGCACTAAACAGAATGATTTGGTAGTTTCGTCTCGTTAAAGAATATTTAGTTTTGTTTTTTTATATGGCGGCCTCTTTGATTCCTTTTGGTTGATTGATGGGTTATTAATACTTATGATTTGAGGACTTCCTAGTTTTGAATCTGTATTTTTACGAAAATATGCAACTTTGAATAAGTATTAAATGAACATTGGAAGCGATGTTTAGAAGAGTTTAGTATTTAATTGTATTATTAGAAATAAATCCAGTTCAAGCACCAAAAACCTATATGTCTAAGATGTTTTGAAAAGTTTTGTATTAAGTTTTATTTTTATTTTTCATGAGCCTTCATTTGACCACTATCTAACCTGACGGTGAGAATGAAATTGACGATGTGGTCTACGATGGAGCATGAAGACCTGGAACTGGACTAAGCACGAAATAATCGTTTCACGCTCTGGGCCAGCCCGAAGGTGGTGGGTGACAAGCCGCGGCCGAAGCCTACCCCCAGAGACTGTTCTTAGCACCACCCGGACGTCACGTGTAAGGATTCAGAGGGTTACCACTTACGGACGTGAACAAACAGATATTTAAAACTTAATGCAGTCCAAGTACAATAAAACCTTTGACTACTATTAAATATGAATGAGCATATACCTACACTTCCTTTATTTGGAAACTCTATGTGGTATTGATGCATGAAATTTCATCATCGACCACTGCTGTTTGACCTTCATTAGATAACTTATTCACTCGAGAATTTACCAAGGTCTACGTGCGAATTGGAAAGAAACTCTTCTGTACTACCAAACAGCAATTCTACACATATATTTTACTATTACTATTTATTATTATTATTTTATTTTTATAGTCCCTCAAATCTGTGGTTTTATCGCGGTTAGATATCAAACAACAGGGTTTGTTTTTTGTCCTGAAGATGACGGTTGCATATGTCCAATGACTTGGGTCAGGGCCAAGAGCCTGGTGTTTATGTACTACCCACTTATGATTCGTCAAGATTTTTATTGCAATCATTATTTAATTCAATCAAAATGACGTTAGGTTTTAACAATTAACATTGGACTTATTGCAAGCTATAAGACGATATTAAATTGATTGAGTTTTATGAAGGACGGATATAGGATGTTTGTTCGAGTTGAATAGTAAAAAGGTAATTTTTGAAATAAAAATACGATTAGAAATTATTTTTTTACGATAAATATAAAACTGTAAGAAATAATCACGAATTTTGAAAGTCGTCGAAGGTTGTTTGTCTTTTCTGTCACTTCATGAATCTTGGGTTTCAAATGAGACAAAATTTTGAATTTATGTCTTCTGTAGAAATACATCTTTTGCAACTATTTCACGTTAAGAATATAAACCAAGACGAATTGGTTGTTTGCTAACCGTTTGACCCGACTCCTCTTGCGCCCACTAACCTACTGTTCTTAGAGAATACCCCAACCGAGTCTGGCACCTATCAGCAGCTGAGCAGAGTGCAATGTCCTATCACAAAGCCTATTCATCAGTTGATGTAATGATGTGTAGTATCAACTGTTTATTTACTGTTCTTTGTACGTGACTCGCGGGTCACATGTTCATTTGTGTTCTCGGGAAAGTGTACGTTATTGTTATTGGGTAGAGTTTATACTTGTGTGAAGAGAGATTGGCTTATACGTTTTTTTAATGGCATGGTTGTGACTGGCAGAAGAGTCTTCAGGCGTACCGTTAGCGAGACCGTTCTATAAATTAATTTAGTAACTGTAAGTTTGAGGATTGGGATAACCTTTTTTGCAGTTGACATCTCTAATAGTACTTTTGCTTTTATCTGAACTTTTCAGGATCATCAATTAGGTGCAGAAGCTCAGAAAAAAAGTCCTTAAATTAAGATATTAATGTTTCATCAGATATTAAAAAAATGTTATATTTTGATATATGCCAAAAACAAATGTCAGTTTGACATACCTTATCTTTTTGTACACACACGCAGAAGTTTATGAAAATAACCTTGCAAGAACCTGAAACAAATTTAAGAATCGACGTAACATTGCCGTGTTTGACTATCTCGAGAAATTATTATAAAGAAGGCGTTTAAACTCACCAAATATAACGCTTTTGCACCAGAATGTTTGAAAATTTTTCTCTTTACACTTTTTACTAGCGAGCATAATATATTACTACCTACTTTCTTCCGTAACCTTGTTTCTATATCTCTAAAATATATGGCTCTTATGATATTCCTCCGTCCACCAGGGCGCCATGACGTCTCCCGCTGAAGGGCCCTCGCACAAATTGAACAAACACTCAGATCCCTCGTATCTAAATGTAGTTGTCTTGTCCTACTAACACGTGTACTGTAGAAACTTACACGTAATGATGTACTTATGTTTGTTAGCGGGTATCTTACAGCTCATTTATGTTGTGACTAGAATTCTACTTACGATTTTAAAACAGTTGTTTCAGCGACAAAGAAACGTTAAACTTCTCTCTGTCTTTCCTCTTCCGATCTTTATTATACAAGTCAGTATACGCATCAGTAACGCGGGGAGCGAGACGTGCGAGCGTCTGCGACGCGGGACATTTTTATCTGAAAATAACCAGCTTTGTGATCGCGTGAAGTTTTGGACCAAACAGCACGGAATCTCAAAAAGTTCTCGGTCAACCTTTATGACAGGCCTTTTTCAACACACCTTGTTGACCGAGACTCCGGCTTTCAAGTTAGGACTTTTAACTCGAAAGCCCTGAAACGTGACAATTTATTTTACAGTATTCAGCAATTCAAGCCATTTACATCCATACAATCATTAAGAACAAGTCAGATGTAAGTAGCAGCATATCAAGCCGTTTTTCAAATTATTGTTTTAACATAAACAACATCTAGATCAACTATGATTTAAAACGGGTAACATACCATGATTTGACGGTTTTTGAGTTTTCCGATATTTCAACGCTGTTGCAAGCGCCATGATCAAGAAAACAACTACAACAACAGTTGTTTCCTTGATCATGGCGCTTGCAACAGCGTTGAAATATCGGAAAACTCAAAAACCGTCAAATCATGGTATGTTACCCGTTTTAAATCATAGTATTGTTAAAAACCATGATAATTTAAAAATTTATATCTAGATCAACATTTACGGTTTACACATTTTTCATATTAAAGGAAGTATACAATAAATAAAGAAAACAAATTAAAAAAAAACAACATTCATCGTTAAACTAAATGAAGTATACGAAACACCGACACACAAATCAAACTTACAAAAACCTATTATTCCCCTATAAAGCTTACTCAAACTACTAAATAATTTTATAATGATCGTGTAGATTCATGATAAGCTAATCCGTGTCGAGTTTATTTGTTTTTAATTATTCAGTGGCAGGTCCGTATAATGACTATATCGGCGGCAATTTACGACGTCCCTTTGTTTTTTATTCACCGTGATTGAAGACTATTACCCTCCCACTATTAAATAGTGGGAGGGTAGATCGGGGAGATTTAAGTTACCTTCAGTTATACTTGTTATTACTTGTTACCAACGGCTTCTTGTTGTTAAATAGAGTAGATGACGGAAAAAAAATACGCCGTCATTTATATTATAAAAAAAGAACTTTTTTTGTACGCTGGCGTAAGCCTGTAAGCCTTCATTTGACCACAATCTCACCTGATGTAAAGTGACGATGTTTTCTAAGATGGGACATGAGGACCTAGAAGGCTTCTCCGGGCCACATAACGAAACACGAAAAAATCGCTTCACGCACTGACCCAGCCCGGAGGGTGGTGACAAGCCGCGGCCGAAGCCTACCACCAGAGACTGTTTTTAGCATGGCACCACCCGGAGGTGACGTGTATGGATTCAGAGGGTTACCACTAACGGGCGTGAACAGACAAAACCTCCAAAAAGCAAATCAAAAAACCGGACGATACCGTGCATTGAAGTTTTGCGTATCGTTTTCCCACTTCAGAACTTTGACGCTCGATATCTTGTAATTTTATTATTTAATTTATAAAGTGAATACTAGATGACCGGTTTTTTTGGATGGGCTAAAAGACGAACTTAACAGAAAGCCTTTTTTATCGTCATCAAGCCTGTTATAAATCTGAGTTAATACTCAGATTAATACGTAAAATCGTACCAATTACATTATTTATTTATTTATTATGGCACCACCATCAGCACATTACAACAAAAAAAATTAGTAGATATTGTTAATACTATTAACTATGGAATATGTACCTATAATAGGCGAGCACAACACTGATCATTATGAAGTAACCGGAAAGTCATAGTTTGGTAAAAAACTCACTTTGAACTATTGGTAAAATAAGTTTTCATTACTAACTAAAAAAAATGCTGAAGATTCATATAAAAATATCGAATAATTTGAGCATTTGGTCTCAGAAATGATCTCGTGACTCAAGCTATTAACAAGGTGACTGAGTTCGAATGCTATAATTTATTAAAGTGTAAATGACACATAAAATAATTGTCTTAACTGACAGTTTACGTATATGGTTTCAAACCAATTTTATTACCACAATCGGTCTACTTTTCTATCAAGTACAAGCTATTTGAAAGATTGCGATTTTTAAATGAACTTCATAAAACTACTAAATTATCTATATAATTTAGCTATGTAAGTATCACTAAAAAAATGTTAACATAGCTTTCGCAATATTCCCAGAAAAAAATCATGACGCAACCCAAAAAGTTTCCTAAAATGCGAATCCACTGATAATTTTTTCTATCCAAAAATGTTTTGTTTTAGAATTTCAGATAATCCTTATCTCTGATTGGTGAATCATTTAAGGACCCTAGTGCATGATCCTGGCACCGAACCAGTTTAAAAACAGTGGAATGTGAACGGGTCTGAATTTCTATTGTTCTGAGGAGAAAGTCACTAGAGATAACCTTAGGCTCGGCTTACTCAGTCCTTATCAGATTGCTTCCTGATTTTAGCATAAATGCTTTCAATGTAGGCGAGATTGTACATCATGAACGGGATCTAATATGCATAACTTATTATTATTATTATTATGAATTCTTTATTGCACAAGAAAAATACAGAGTTTTACAAAAGGTGGGCTTAATGCCAAGGCATTTTCTACCTGCCAACCTCAAAAAGGTTTAAGATAATAAGTTATTTATGTATAACTTTTTAAATTATTATGTCAAATACTAGCCTCGAAATATAGGAAAACTCAAAAACCGTCAAATCATAGTACGTTAATAAATACGTTTTAAATCATAATTTAAAAATAAATATTATTATTTATGTCTATTATGACATATTATGATATTAAACGATATGATACAAAACGATATACATACTAAGATCGTTACCTCAATGTGCTGAATATTGTATCGAAAAGATTGTGGTGGTTAATTATGGGACACGATACATTTATTTTACATTATTATTAAATAGTAATATAAAAATATTGCAAGATTGACATAAGACCTAAACAATCCAATTTGAATACAAAAAGTCTCTGTAGCTAACAGCTTCACACGTTTCTATACTGACCAACCTAAATGTTCCTGTATAAAAGAAGGAAGTTTGTAGTATGTATGTAACGATGGGTTTATTCTGAGTTGGCGATTTTTATTTCAAATTTAGATTTCTGAACAAAAGGTTGAAAAACACGTTTTGATTAAGGTGGATAATTCAAAGTTCGCGTGTTCGTAATAAAGCCACATAAATGAATCACTAAAAGGTTTAAAAGCCGTTCATTTTTACGTAACATAAGTAGAAACTGGTAGCACTGTTTAAACCCTTTAGTTTGACATTATGAGTAGGTATATAAAGATACCAATATTTTTCACATGTTTTAGATAAATAAAATTATACGAGTTTGATTGAATACATCATTTATTGTTTGGAGGTTTTCAGTTCACGTCCGTAAGTGTTAACCCTCTGAATCCTTACACTTGACCTCCGAGTGGTGCTAAGAACAGTCTCTGGGGGTAGGCTTCGGCCGCGGCTTGTCACCTTCGGGCTGGCCCAGAGCGTGAAACGATTATTTCGTGTTTAGTCCAGTTCCAGGTCTTCATGCTCCATCTTAGACCACATCGTCAATTTCATTCTCACCATCAGGTGAGATAGTGGTCAAATGAAGGCTTATAAAAAATATATATAATAAAATGCAATAAAAAATATTTTATATACAAAATATGCATATAACACGATCAAAGTCATTCGTATCCAGACTTATTCAATTAAAATGCATAAGTGGGTCAAGCCAAATAAATTTAAGTTACTTCAACTACAAAAACTTGATTTGGTTTAAACGTTTTAACATAATGTATGACAGAAGTATGTTTTTTATTTCTTTCGTAATCGTAAAATTAACTCACGCTGACTCGCTATTAAATTGTGGGAAAGGCAAACATCTAAGCCGAAGGTACTGGCACACTCATGGCAACACCTCAGTGATAATTACCAATATCATAAACAAAACAGTTAGGTCCCGCATTTCTCAAAAAACCGAATATTTAACGTATACTTTATTACTGGAAAACAAAAAAAAACAGGGTTACCAGTTATGACATCGTTCTACCCCTTTACAGCAATATAACTTTCTAAAAACATTTTTATTACCCCTAGAATATCTTTTTGAAATGTACCGCTTTGTTGGGTTTGAGTTATTATCACAAAAAAAGCAGAACTTTACTAATTTTGTTCTACTTACCTAGTTTTTGAATTTATTCCAGGACGTTGGTTATTTTTTGGTAGGAAAACATTGTATTTCCTTATTGTCAGATATCACTGAGTTTTTTCTACAAAATGTGAAGTGTTGTTTCTGGGTTATAGGAGGGAGTAACCTAAGAGTTTCATGTGAAAAGGATGTACTTACCCATTTTCAAGGCAACTGTGTGAACGATTATATGCTAATCTTAAGTTAATGTTGTAAAGCCCCATCGGGGTTTATTGGAAATAAACCAATTTAACAACTTTATGTTTTGATTATGATTATTACAATAAAACGTAAAATGTCACAGTTTGTGTGGTGACTGATATTTTTGAATTATGGAACTATGGTACCTACAACACCTTAGCGAGGCATAATATATGTATATGACAAAAATAATCTTTATATCGTGTCCTAAAAAAACTTTAATAATTGATTAATACGCACAGCTTTGTAATGATTAGAAACACTAAATTAACTGATTAATGTGCAGACTTTTATAATTAATCAATAGGTAGGCAAAATAGATAGGTTCAGAACGAAACTATAATTTTCAACAATGCTAGTCAAAGTAAAGAAAAGTGTTGTATGTAAGAAAAAGAACTCAAAAAAAGAATCCTCTGAAATAATTATAATATCTAAACTTGTAATGATAAATGTTAAACTTTGAGGCGTCTACCTGAAGCGACTTCAAGTACCGTTACGGTGCAAGTTTCCAAGAAGGTCAAGCGTAAGTAAAACTTAAATACCACTTATTTTTTCTAACTACCACTAGCCAAGGTTGAAATATAATTTTCTCAGTAAGTCTGATTTATTATTTTTCTCTTTTTGTCATTAAAGGAGGTCGGTTTATTGTTTTACGCATTAAATTCTGCTTTATGGTTGACGTTTTAAGTTATTCGGTATCAGTATTTTTTATCAGATATTTATTTCGTTTTGGGATATTCGAATATGCTTCTCAGACAAAATTGTAATCACATTTAGTTCTTAGTTTGCTTAAATTGAAAGCAAAAGTTATTGAAGTAACTTATAATATTATAATCCTTTTTGTAAAGCTTATGGTTATATTTGAATAGGATATCTTTAATTTGTTCTAATGCAAACAGTTTTAAAATATTTCAGGTAAACATGAAGTATTTATAAGAGTAAATGTTTTTGCATAATCCATTGAACAAAATGTTTATCAAAACGACGCTTAACTAACATTTTTATTTTTTTATCACTTTGGTAACAATTATGAAATATAACATAACTTAAAATACATATCTGGTAGATTATTTATGATTATAATTATCAAAAATCTAGTCCAAGGAACCATATGCAAAACCAAAACACTGCTCAGTGGCAAAGACAGCTGAAATGGTATATTATGCAAGAACATTGCCAAACACTGAGGAAGTCTAATAAATATTTTCTAATCTCCAAGAAACTTAAAGCTATTTATGTATTAAAATTCAAAGTACCAAACAGGACATGCACATAAGAGCGTCAGCAACAAATCACTCGACTCAAGACCGCACCGACAAATGAGAGCAAATATTGACGTCACAAAAACAAAGGGATGGGGCGGTGTCAATTCCAAAACCAAATAAAATGTTTGACGAACATATTACATGACAACCATAGTGTAAATTTGTTTGTTTCTATTACCGCCTGGGAGTGGGAACTTGGGGCAAAAAAGAGAATGCGTTGGCGGAATGGGACAGACAGATGTGTTTTGCAGCTTTGCAATCCGATACTGCCATGGATTGCAGTTTAGTTTTCAAATGAATTGCAGTAGTTTGAGTTATATGGTTAGTTGGTTACAAATTCAATTGCAATCTAGTTCAGGCTAATTAATGTTCTGGTGGGCTAAAATATTTGAGTTTCACAAAGCATTATAATACGGCTGTTTGTACGTGATATTTGAGTTTAACGATTTTTTTAATTCCGTACCCAAACGGTAATTTTAAGAACCATGATAGATAGAGAAAAATTTAGGGATGATGCAAGTCTGGTGCTGTTGTAACACATAATAAATACTTGGATGGATGATCGTTATAAATACATATTTTGCACTTAAAAATAATTCATCATCAGCACCCTATTAACGTTCCCACTGCTGGGACACAGGGACTTCTCTCTTGACGAGAGAGATTAGGCCTTAATTCACCACGCTGGCCAAGTGCGGGTTCGTGAATGTCACATGTCCTTCAAACTCTTTTAAAGTTCTCAGAACATGCCGGTTTCCTCACGATGTTTGCCTTCACCGTTAAAGCACGTGTTTAAAGCGCACATAAATTTCTCAAGAAGAAAAATCCAGAGGTGCGTGATGGGGTTTGAACCCACGATCTTCGGATTGAAAGTCGAGTGTCCTCCCACTTAGCCAACACGCCTTTTTTTTTAAATAATTAGAATAACTTATTTCGAAAGAGTTTCATTGCAAACCCTAGGTAGTATGAGTTTTAAAATTTCTATTATACATATATTCCTATTTTGTTCGAACATTTCTAACTCGAGATTAACGGGATTTATATGCTGTTCATTTGTCTCCGTCCCGAATAGCAGAATATAACTATGTATTAAAGATAGTAAATTTTGAAAAAAAAAAATATAAGACCAAGCAATTTATCGCGGGTAACAAGTATGACACTGCTAACAAAAAAAACCTTTCAGCCTCGTGTGTAACCGAGTTAATAAATGAACTTCGCAACTTAAGGTGGTTGTATGCGCTAACGCGACTTTTTCAAATTGATATATCTACTTTATGAGTGAATAAATATGTATAAAAAAAATATATGTTGCAAAATAGATATTAAATTACAACTTGAACGTTTGAAATTATTGTATCTTCATTATTACTTAATAAAAAAAATATTCAAAGTAAGGCATTTTTTATCCGAAATTGGGATATATCTTTTAAACGGTATTGAGTTTGAGTATTTTTCTTTAACTTAAATATTTGTCAAAGTATTCCACACAAACTGTACGTTTGAAAATTAAAACAAATGATTTATACGACTACAAATAATTATTTTGTGTTTTCGGTATGAAATGGAACGACCGGGTCTGTGCGGGGGCGACGGGCGGCAGTGTGGCTCAGACTATCGGACGGGGAGGTTGTGTCGCGCGTCTTCGTCATCGGTCCAAATGCATTTTTCGATGTAACCGTATAACGATTATTGTTTGCGCATGGACTCTGTTGTTTAGTTTTATATTTTAGAAATAGGTATTTGAGCTCGGACTTTTGTATATTCGTTGGACAAGTTCATTAAGCAATTAGCAGGAATAAAAGTTAGTAATAAATAAGTAATGATTATACTTACTACCTACCAACTAGTGAATTAAGTACCAAGCTAATATAATAAGTACCTACCTATTAATATTATTAAACAAAATAAAACACTTATGAAAAAGTTGTTTTTTTTTATAAGGGTTACCTAGTTAACTAACTCTGACTCTGAGTGCCTCGTAGGCGCGGTGTGCGAATGTCCGCTTGCGGAGCAAAAGGTAGCGGGTTCGATTCCCGCCGAGGGTAAAAGTGTTTGTATGTTCTGCAAGCACTTTTCTCCTTGGTCTGGGTATTTAATATGTATAATAAAAAATATCTTTAAATGTATGTATATTATATTAAGTATATCAAATATCTAGTACCTACCCGTAACACAAGCTTAGAGCTTACCACGGGACTAAAATGTTGTTGCGTGAATTGTCTGGAAATATTATTTATTTATAACTAGCACAGACTTGTATAAATATAATTAAAAATTAAATAATGAATTAATTGTTATATATATTTTATGTCACCGCACCGTCCAGTTATTTGCTGTGCATTATCCTCTCCATCCTAAGGTTGTCTGGAAGAAATTGCTCTAAGCAATAAGGCCGCCCATTACGCATTTTTGTATTTAGCTTTAAGTCCCTTTTTGTATTGTGATATGGTGTGTAATAAAGAGTTTTATTATTATTATTATTACTAGGTAGATGATACAAACAAAGTATATACAATGTGTATTTTCGAACCTTGATCAAACTAAATGCGGATACACGACAAACATTTATGGATAAATCTATACTATTAATATTATAAAGCTGAAGAGTTTGTTTGTTTGTTTGAACGCGCTAATCTCCGAAACTACTGGTTCGAATTGAAAAATTCTTTTTGTGTTGGATAGTCCAGTTATCGAGGAAGGCTATAGGCTATATAACATCACGCTACGACCAATAGGAGCAAAGATATAGTGGTAAATGTGTAAAAAACGGGAGAAATTGCTCATCTTTGAAGCCTTCCGTTGCGTGCGCCGTGAAAACGGTTCAAGATACACAAAAAATATGTATTAAAGAATAATAGCTCTTTTAATGATCTAAAAAACAGTCCGCGCTTTAAGTTGTATCAACATAATAATATTAATCTTTATTCAAATAAATATGTTGTTGGTTAAGAGTACTTCATCCGTCATCCATTATAACGCGGGTAGCACCGCAGGGCACAGCTAGTTTAGGATAAAAAAATTATATGTTGGCTATTTAAAAAAAAGCCAATATTTTTTTATGAAAACTACTTCGTATGGTTTTTTACTCGTTTCTGTTTGATTAAATGGTATATTTTATTCAAAGTAGGCTCATTTGAAAGCTAGATAGTTTACATCATCATCATCATCAGCCCTTATCCCATATTACGTGGGGTCGACGCAAAATCTTTCTTCCTTCCATTTTCCTCTGTCACTCGTCATCTCAACACTCATTCCTTCCTTCAAAGTTCAAAATTAATTTATTGCGTAAATACATGTTACAGCGTTGTTATGGCTTAAATTTTACATGGATCAATGTATTTTACCTGTCCAGGCATGCAATTATAAAATTGGCATTACATTATTGAATAAACTAAAATAATAAAAATCTAACAAAATACAGTACGAAATAAATTTTTATAATTATTAACTTTAAATTAATTTCATCAAACATTTATAACATCAGTAATCATCATAGTAAGCAAAAATTCAAAGTAATAAAACTAATTAATGTACAATTTAAAAAGTCATTATCTTAGAAACATTTTTGTCAGTCATTTTTGTTCTTACGCATGCCATCCTTCAAACAGTCCATCAATATTTTCTTTGACCTACCTCTTCCCACATATCCATCAACACACATATCTAACACTCTAAGCTAGATAGTTTACCTAATTAAGAAAATTCAAAACAAAATACAATTTTGGTACAAGAGCCCGCTAAATTTTTTTTTGTAGAAATTTACCAAAATTTTTTTTTTTTATTTTGTTGTTGATCTATAATTTTTAAACTTTTTTGCATTATTTATTAAACTTCATAATATTTTTCAAAGGTTGTCTGGAAGAAATTGCTTTATGCAATAAGGCCGCCCATTATGCATTTTGTATTATGCAAGTCCATTTTTGTATTGTTTTATCTTGGTTTCTAATAAAGAGTTATATTATTATTATTCTACAAATTCTACAAAGAGTATGGGTCTACCTTTTTTCGTTGTCATGTTATTAGCCATTTTAATTAGGTACTTTCTGCCTTGTAGTGCCAAATATCAACAGACAACAAATTATGTATCTTAAGTTGCATTAAAAGGATCACGCACGATTGTGGTGAAGTGAGCTGGAGCGTCACCATGAATCACACCAGCGAATGAAATAAGAAACGATCGCGATGTACTAAAAAGAACTTGTGAACTGAACGTGGGTTTACTTGCAACGATATGCATTGAGGAAAATGGTTGGCATTTTGAAACAATCAATAAATTAATTGATAGTACCTAATAACTTAAAGTGTTGTATTACTTAATCTTATCATTATCCACCGTTAATATCCCACTTTTGGGCAAAGGCTTCGTTCCGTTTCATCTTATCTTGCCTTGTTTCATTACATAATTTGCTGTCTGTTGATCTCTGTACAAGGCAGAAAGTACCTAATTCGAATGGCTAATAACATGACAGCAAAAAGAGTTTAATTAACCTTTTTGGTACGTGGGCTACCCACCAACCTTAGAGTATCTATGGATACCAACAGTGTCAGTCGCGTAGCATTTCAAATAATTTTATACTCTCTACCTGAAACTTAAAAGGAAAAGCAAAATACCACGAAAACTTAGTGACTGACCAAAAATCTGAAATTGTACTCGTCTTATGCCCGATTTTCTAATCCTATGACATTATGAATATTGCAGATACTACCTAGATTCTATCAGACGATTGGCCTTCAAGCAAAAACCAGACATTATTCATAAAATTAAAACCCTTACTTTTTAGAAGAGATTTGTAGTATAAATTATGAAGTTTAATATGACATGCAAAAAAGTATACCTCAATAATCCAGTGTAAAAGTTACAGATTAAAAATAAAATAAATATCTATTTTTTTTTTGTTAAATTTCTACAAAAAAAAAGTTTTAATAGGCTTTTGTACCGAAATTGTATTTTCTTTTAATTTTCATAGCTAGGTAAACTATCTAGCTTTTTAATGAGCCTACTTTGAAACCAATATTTATTAAAATACACCGTTTACTCAAACAGAAACGAAGAAAACACCAGATGAAGTACCTAGTTCTCATAAAAAAATATTAAATCGACTTTTTTAAATAGTTTACATAAAAAAAAATCTGATATTTATCGATTAATTCTTGTCATGTATCCGCAAATTCCGCAAATCCGCGTTTGATCAAGCTTCGAAAATACACATTGTATAGGTAACTAGCCTACCCTGGCAGGATTGGCTTAGGATCTTATTATTAGGTTGGTACTTAGTAAGTAAAGAAAACCTAGTTAAAAAAACATACTTATTATTTATTTATTTATTTGTTATATTAGAACCACCAACAAGAAAATACACTAAAATAGTTTAAAAATTAAGGTTCATTAATATCTAATAATAATATATAATTAATTTTAACAATACATTTTATAATATATACATAAATCTCTAGGTAGAATAGTTTTAGCGTAATAATGATGTAGTTGGAAAGTCCTTATTTACGGCGTCGCGACTCGCGAGGACCCGGCACGCGTGACCGCTTGCCGAGAGCGCAGGCCGCGCTCTGCGTCGTAAAAATGTAGCGGGGAGTATGCGGTTGCGCGGGGAATAATTTTGACTCCGCCCGAATCCTCAAGGCCGTTGGCCCATACAGGCGCCTTAATCAGATAACAAGTGAAGGTTCAACAAAAGACATTCGACTTAAAATTTATATACATATATGAATGTAGCTCAAACTTACTGGTTAGATCCGGAACTCTGCTGGGGTCCTGCAGGGCAATACCTACTTAGTTTTTCGATAAATTTCGAAAGCGGAATTTTGAGTAAAATAACGAATTCATTACTATAAATGTCATATCAAACAAACACAGCGAAATTTAATTAATGGTAAACTCACTTTCGTTACGTTACGACTAATACCTATCATTGAATTCGTTCACACATCACAGATGTTTTTAAATTGTTTCCAAGACACTCAAATGACGTCGTTTTAGCTGACTGTTTTGATAAACACCTCTTGTTTTTTCTTGCATGTTCACGTTTATCAAAATTTCACAAACATACCACAATACTAAATCGCTTAATAGACAAAAAATACAACTACCCTCTTCTGGTCATAAAACAGTAATGATTTAGTACAATTGTGACGAAATAACAAAAAATACTCCTCGTCGAGTTCCTAAATCGACAATGCTATAAATATCGAAAGCGTTTTCGAGAGATATTATTATATCAAGTGATGTTTTGTCATTTTGACGATATATTTCTAATTCGTCATTATACATACATATATTATAGTTAGAATGGCCCTCCAGAATTTCTGTAGTTATAATATCAATGTAATTTTTTGAGTAGATTTAAGAAATTATATCAAATAAATATATGAGTAATTTTTATTTCCTGTCCATCCCAAGGTTTCCTGGGCGAGTTCGCTCATATCAATAAGACCTTTTATTCCCTATTTCTAATTAAATAAACGTTTTTTTTGGTTTATTCTTTATATGTCTGTGTTTTTAATAAAGTATTTTTTATTCTATTCTTTATATTTAAATTATATGCTTTCTATTTCAGATGAACCTGGCCAACATCACAGTTGCCAATCAATGAAACCACATTACCCGAAGATTTAAGTCGAATAGCCCAATTCATAAAATCTACACAACATCCTCCAAAGAAACAGTTGTAAACTGGTCCATCCCAAGAATTGGATTGACAAGCCTCCTATAAATCTTCCAGTCCTATTCCAAAGGGAGAAAGGAAAGGCTGCGAGAAAATTATACATAATTAAACAATTTACATAACTATTAGTTAACATAAGTTAATTTGTTACGCTTTCGCGCCTTTAACAGGCAAACGGTTCATCATAAAACTTTGCATAGCCGTTTTGTAATAAAAATTGTAGGTATTTCTCAAATATGGTGACAAAAAATACGAATTATTTTATACTCTAAGATGTCTTGGGACAAAAAAACTCTTTACATGACTTAAAACATTAAAAAAAACCACCGCTCCTGTTCGTCGTAAATTTTGACTAACCCCATTTCAAAATAATACATTTTTTATATATATAAAAAGTTGCAAATGTTATACATTTTACTTTCCCAAATTGTTAAAACCTTTGCAAACTGCAATAGTAAGTGAAAGTTTAAGTGATTTTTTTGTTGCAATAGGTCTCATAAAATTTTTATTAATATTTTTTGTATCCTGTGATACTATAAAATTCCAAATTCTAGATAAATTGCTGACTTAACGTTTTTACCATGGTTGAAAGTCAACCATTGCATTTGGGTCTGACTTTCTTCTTAACATATGTTTGTCTTTTGCTCTTATCAGTCAAGTCAAGTCAAGAACTATACTAATATTATAAAAGCGAAAGTAACTCGGTCTGTCTCCTCGTTCACGCAAAATTACTGAACCGATCTGACTGTGTAATAAATGTAATTTGGTTCACGGATTCTCTGGAGCCTGAAAATGAAATTCCACGGGAAAATGCAATATAACACTCAAATTTAAAATCACTACTACTAGACTGCTTCAGTGGCGCGGTGGGCGAGGGTCCGCTTGCGGCGCAAGAAGTAGCGGGTTCGATTCCCGCCGAGGGTGAAAGTGTTTGTATGTTCTGCAAGCACGATCTCCTTGGTCTGGGTGTTTAATATGTATAATAAAAAATATATATATATATATATGTATGACTATTATATTAAGTATATCAGATATCTAGTACCCGTAACACAAGCTTAGAGCTTACCACGGGGCTAGATGTTGTTGTGTGAAATGTCTGGAAATATTTATTATTATTATTACTAATTCAGAGGAAAAAAAAACTCTTGCATAATCTGTACCGTCTTCACCTTGTTATTAGAAAGTAGGTAACTGGCCAGCAATCACCGCAATGACATGTCGCGAACCGTGAGACAAAACAATGGTGGTCGTGGGAACAGTGATTGCCCACCCCGAACCGGGCTCGACTCCCGGGTCAACTGCGCACACCGTAACGGTGGGGTGCGAAACGAGAGTCTCCAACGTCCGGAATTCATAATTTTATTCATTATTATTACGCTTTAAAATTATTTAATATCGTGCGCATCTCTGGGTTATAATATGTGTTTGCCATTTTGTAAGTTATCTGTACCCCAATAGGAACAGATACCCCATACGACTATTACTTAATACTACTGCTTTTTTAGATAAATTATGTTTAGCAACAAATATGAGGGGTCAAGTGCTTGTATGTTCTGCTATGTATGTCTATTATCTTAAATATATCAGATGTCTAGTACCCGTAACACAAGCTTAGAGCTTACCACGGGCTAGATGTTGTAATGTGGATTGTCCGGATATAATTATTTATTTATTTAATTAGCATCCTCGGGGATTCCTTCGAAATTTATATTTGTTCGAATAAATATCATATCAAACAAAAATAGCATATGTGAAAACTCATTTTCAACAAATACCTATCATTGAACTAGTTCCAAAATGCGAAACAAAACCTTCTTATCTTGAATACACTTAGTTTGTTTTGATCACATAACACAACTGGTATTGTATTTCAAACCAGTGCGAATGACGAAGGCAGAGTTACAATTAATGTAAAAAATCGTTAATATGTAGTGAATATATAAGACATACATAATATATATGCTATGTTGCACATCTTAGTGTGAAAATAACTTATACAGTCTCTACTATACCAATAGCGAGTAACCTTTTTTAAACTTTTATTGCGCTCGCTTTAGTCTGTTAACAATGAATGCTTTTTGTGTTGTGGTAAGTACGCAACATTAAAGTATTTGATTAATTAATTAAAATTGAACTTTAAATTTTTTTAGACAAAGACCTATCAGTATTCATTATTTGATGTATTTTTTTATGTTATAATCTTAAAAGTCTGCTTACATGTAGTACACACATAGTACACCACTAACACTTTTTGCTGTGAAAATAGATTTTCCTTGTAATACTCTTGATTTTTAGCAATTCAATCATTCCCTATCTACAATCAGGAGCAGTACCACTGCTTCATACATCACCCTACATCGAAAATAGTTTAAAACCAAGCAAGTTAAACAGCGGGGCGTAGTTGGATTAAGGCGATCCCAAGGGAGAAAAAGTGCCCGAATTCTAATCAGTAGTTCACGATTTCGAAGGGATCTCATTAAATCCTTCACCCCTACGTGTTGACAGTAATTGATTGAAATGCGACTTTTCTGGGGGCTTGACTTAACACCTTGTTGTAGATAAATGAACAGGCCTAAGGGAATATGTATCTGCTAAAAGCTTGTGGCAGAGTTATGTGAGTTGTGACTTAAATTGTTAAATTTATAATAGGAACCAATATGTTTAAGATCACCAAAATGGTAATAACTACATAATTGTAAAAACTGATAAAGCTGTGTTGTTCTATTCGCTTCACAACTCAGTATAACAAATTTAAGCGATTGACAGTTCGCTTAAATTTGTTATACTGAGTTGTGAAGCGAATAGAACAACACAGCTTGTAAATGTTTTTTCCTTGATATTTTTTTTTTTTTTTTTATGAACTTTAAGTTGACCTGTCCAAGTATACTCTGTGCTTCTAAGGATATAAACGTTTATGACTTTGATGGATTTGGTCCTGGGCACTATTAAATGTTTTAAAACTTATACACTAAGGCCGGAAGTCATAATCACACATAATCTCTGATTACTTTCAATCAAATTACATCTGTAATGGCCAATAGTCAATTGTTAGAAATTACAGATGAAATCATAGTTTGAAAGTAATCAGAAATTATTTTTGACTATGAATTCCGGCCATAGGTTATATAATTGTGACAGACATTCGCCTTTGTTAGAAAACTTAAAGATAAAAAAGAAATTGCCTCCTGAAATTGAATTTACCTATACACTACTATTTCAAAAGAATTTGGCTAATCGACTCGTTAACATGGAGATGAAATATTTAGGTAAATGTAATTATTTGTTACTTCAATTGTTCCAATTTTTTTTGTTGTATTAATCTCAAGAGTAATTAATTGTCTTTTAATTGTATAAAAATATATGGAATAATATCAATACCTAATCGATTCGTTCAAATTAATATATTTTGTTTTATGTATTTCGTTACTAAGTTAATTAAAGTATTTATCAGATTTTGTTTTGTAGCAAAGTATCAAAAATCCCTATTGAATAAGGCTTGTAATCCTTTTATATTGAAATAATTCCACTTCCTTAATTTATATTTCAATGATTAATTAATAAACCTATTCTTCCATGCATAACATTTTTTTTCACGGTACTTATAAAACGACAGTTTTTAATAAAATAGTAAACCATAAGTAAGTTTTGTAAAGATAATATTATTATCATTATTTTTGTGATAGCCATTTTTACAGCTGCATAAGCTTCTAAGAACTGCATTCAAGTTCCACAAATTAGAAAAACACATTACAGAAAATTTTCAACGATAGAAAATTTTCTATGCCTTTTTTTAAATACAAGCAATAAATATTATACTGATGTATCAACAGAATTATAGTATGTGAATAAAAAAAAGTTCTAACGAATAGAAGGTAAAAATGATAATTATGATTAACTCATTCAGGTAATAATCGCGTTTTATGTTCCACTCGATAGTCATAAAATAGGCCTACCTTTATAAGATCCCATGTTTTATATATATCATTTTTTATCGATTGAAAGAATATAAATGATCATTACATTTATATTAAAGATAGTGTTTGTGAACATAATGTTACGCTGTAATTAAATAATATAATCGAATTTTATTAACAAGCTATTTTCGAAATGTGTTGTAAGTTATAATATTACCTACTTAAAATGTGGAATCCACAAAATTAATACAGATTACTGTACCAAAATTATATGATAAATTCGCAAAAATTAGATTTTAATTAAAATGATATTTTTCTTTTGTTCTAAAGCGCGTTGAAGTCTTTTGTATAAATAAATTCATGGTAAAGTATTCCTGATTATTTTAAACAAAAATGTTGCAATATCCAAAATGATTTAAAATATTATTGAATAATAATGCGCTTTTTTTTAGTAAAATAATATGTTAAGATAAATTGAGTAGTTTTTGCGGGTAGATATTTTGTAGAAATTATCTTCAAAATGTTTCTGTTGCATTACGTTTAAATGAAGGTATATTTTTGTAGAATATATTATACAACATCGTTGAATTAAAGCAGGTAACTACTGTATAAAAGTTTACATTAGGGTGCCTAATCGGGAAATGAGAACAAAACATCAAGTACAATTTCATAACGCGTCGTTTATTGATAACTTCATCTTTTCTTCAATATACTTTTGTGTCCACTGACTATATAACACTCACTGTACATTTTCGTATTACAATATTTTAGTCTTTCAAGGATTTATAACTTTCGTTTCCATATAACAATTATTTTGTACAACGCAACGCACGTTGGCGCGGCGTGCGGAGTGGAGTCGTGGCACGACTTATCGCTATCTATCTACGCTTTATCCGCTAACTCCAACTTTATATCTAGTTTTATCACTATATTTACAAATTGTTCAAATTTTTTTGGTATTCAAATAACCGTCCACTCATCGTCTTTCACGCCACATCACATAACCTCGCTTCCATCGTCACGGCACGTCTTACAATATTAAATTAGATCATGAAAAAAATACAATAATTCATAATATAATACAAGTTAATCATCAACAACATTAATCGGGGTCGCGGGGCCCGTCGGCCGGCGACCGACGGGCCGCGCTCGCCAAGTTAACAGTCCGCGCTCGCCAAGTTAACAGTCCGGGCAACACTAACGGCGTCAGTACAGTAGGTACAAAACAAACAAAGGACATACCTAGCAGTATGCACGGCCGGGACATAACGAAAGATCACCACTGTCCGAACGCGAACGGATTCGCAACAAAGTCACTGGGGGCATCGGAGGCCGCGGCGACCCGGCCGCCTCAGAGAGGCGGGATGTCGATGTCGCACGCGAACGGTGATTCTCAGATGAGCGGCATGGCGCGCTCGTTGGCCGCCGCGTACCGCTGCTCGTCCGGCACGTGGTACATGTTGATGATGTGGCTGAGGTCCTGCTGGCCGTACTCGCGCTTCATGCCCTGCAGCTGGTCGTGCGGGTGGTGTGCGAACTCGCGCTTCAGCTGAGGCGCCGGCTCGTGCGGCACGTACTCGCGCTTCATGCCCGGCGGGCCCGGAGACACCGGTTCTGACTTGGCGCTGGAGCCGCTCGGCGAGTGCGACGCGCACGACGCCGGCAGCGCGTAGCCGCCTGGCGAGCCCGGGCCCAGCCCGTACGCCGAGGGCGACGGTGGCTGGCCCAGGTACGGGGAGCCCTGTCCGCCGCCGTAGTACCCGCCGCCGTAGCCGCCCTGCTGCATCTGCGACACGTCGTAGCGCGGGTACGCATAAGCCTGCTGCTGGTACGCGCTGGGGTCGTGCATCATGTATCCGTTAGGCATGTATCCATTGGGCGTCATCTGGTACACGTCGCGCGGCTGCTGCGACGAGGGCGCGCTCGAGCGCTGTTCCCCAGCGCCCAGAAGCGCACCGCCGCCGAGAGGGTACTTCTCCTGTTTCTTGGCGAGCGTCTTCGTCTTCCTCCGCGGTCTGTACTTGTAGTCAGGGTGTTCCTTCATGTGCACCGCTCGAAGTCTCTTCGCCTCGTCGATGAACGGTCTCTTCTCGGATTCCGAGAGGTCTTTCCACTGAGCACCGAGACGTTTGGATATTTCCGAATTGTGCATCTTGGGATTGTCGGAGGCCATCTTCCTGCGCTGGCCGCGCGACCACACCATGAAGGCGTTCATGGGGCGCTTGACGCGGTCCGCGTTGGACTGCTTGGTGGTGTTGTTGTTGTTGTTGTTGGGCGGCTGGTGGTGCGGCGGCGGCTGCGAGTGGTGCTGCGGCATCTGGTGGTGGTGCTGCAGCGGCTGGTGCTGCGCGAGCGGCTGCTGCTGCGGCAGCGACATCATGCCGCCCAGCGCGCCCAGCGAGCCGTAGCCGTGCTGAAGCGCGTGGTGCGGCGGCACGGTGGCATGCAGGCTGCCGCCCTTGAGGTCCGTCTCCATCGTCAGCATGTCGTCTTCCTGCGGCGCGTACAGCTTGCCGGTCCTACGTTCACAGTGCACAGCGAGATAACTGTCGGTCGGTCACATGGACTCGCGGCGTGCGCGTCGGAGTACAGTCGCGGTACCGTACGGCGCGGAGGCTACGTGCGTTGTGCGGAGGCTCGATGCCGGGCGGCGGCAGGCGCGCAGTCCCCCGCCGCGGCCCCGCCCCGCGCGCGCGCTCCAATGGCGAGCGAGCGCCCGGCCCCGCCCGCGCCTCCCGCCGCTGCCTGCATTTTTAATCGTGCGGCGCGAGGAGCGAGCGTACGCCTCGCAGGGTCGCGCGCCGCCTCATGCAAATCTCAATTTTGTTTGCCGACGGTGACTGCCTTCTCGGCCTTAGTTTATCATGTAAACAAGCGAGCCTACCCTGTTCTAGTTTGCTCGCATGCTTTTATTATGTTTTTCAGTATTAGAATTACACCGGTACTTACTGGACTAAATATTAGGTCGTAGGTGATCGACCTTGTCATTGAATTACATTGAAATGTTATACTTCCAGCAATGTTAGAGAGCTCAAAATATGAATAAAGTAAATGTTTTCAGCACATTTTCCTTTCTTTGCTCAGCTGATGTAAGTTCACGGCCCCTGCGACAATGTGGGCAAATAGGAGCACCTCTGCAGAGCGCGACATAAAAGATTATGGCGGTGGGTTGTTGGTCGGGTGTTCGCGGCGGCATTCAGCTTGTTATTAGCAGTTCATCTGCATAATCATTGGGTCAAAGGCATTCACACTATTGTCATTCATTACTTTATCATTTATCAACATGTCTAGTTACTGCAATTCATTATTCTTTGTGTTGACTTTATAGTTGTTACCTACTTATTCTATTATCATATAATATTAGTTTACTTTAGAGCTCATGTTTTTGGAGATCTTTTGTATGATTAATAATTTACATAGGGCATTTTTATGCCACTAAATAATTGTAACATCAACTTAGGTTAGTTTACTTTAGAGCTCATGTTTTTGGAGGTCTTTTGTATGATTAATAATTTACATAGGGCATTTTTATGCCACTAAATAATTGTAACATCAACTTAGGTTAGGTATGTAAGATAAATAGTTAAGGGATTTTTTTGAAAAATGCCAAATGCCACAGAGAAATAAATATGGAGTAAAGAGAGAAACGTGTTCTTATTATAACGTAAATAAGGAGATTAATATTTTTGGTTAGGTAATAATTTACTTGTTTTTTTATTCTCTTTATCTCTGTAATTTATGACAAAGGTGTTTGTTTTGTAAACATTTCGTTATTCAGTCTTCATGAGAATCGAACCCACTAAAAACTTATAATGAGGGTTTGTGAAAATCAAAACAAAAATGTTGGAGACGTATTTAATTTTATTAATACCAAAAACAAGCTTAAACAGTTATAGCTATAAATAAAACTTAAGTAGCTACCTATCACACAAGGTAATGATACTACAAATTAAATTTAATGTTTAGGTAATACAAGTAACTTAAGATAACATATATATATTCACATAGTACCTACTAGTAGGAAGGTATAGGTACTGTTTTACATATTGGCAGAAAGTTACAAGTTTTTAACAATAAACTCGCTAGAATATAATAAAATGTATTACGAAAACTGTGTACATAGATAGTATAGGTTGCATAAAATTGTCTCAATATCTTGCTATATAATAATATCAGAACTTAACAAACTATAAAACAGTGAGTAAATCATTATACACTACAAGCCCGTATTAAACATAAAACTTACAAGTATTTAATATTTTTGAAGTTTTATATGATAAGAAAGTAAAATAAATATTAAAATAATTATCATCGAGTGTAACACAAAAAAAAACCGTTTTATTTGTTGTCCATGCCAAGGCTGCCTGGAAGAGATCGCTCACAGCGATAAGGCCGCCCCTGTTTTTAATCAAAACGCCTTGTTAGATATGTATGGACCAAGGATAATATCATATCTTGTAATAAGCATTGAATATTTTAATTTAAAAAGTATTAAGATTAACTTATAATTTCAACATATTAGTAACAAAATTTTTAGTCAGAAACAATATTCTGAGTGTGTATAATTTTTTTTTAATATAAACATTACGTATAAGATTGCTAGTTTTTAGGTACTATAATAATCTTAAAATTATTAAAAATATAATATAAATCGAAATAGAAAACATCCCTTTTCTACTTTCCCTTTGGATTTTTCAACTTCATTATTTTTCAATTAGTATTATAAATTTTTACGCTGTCACAGCGTTCAATCGCGAAGAAGAAGAAGAAGAGAAGAAGGGTAGGGAGGCCTTTACCCTGCAGTGGGACAGTATGAGCTAAATAATAATAATTATTATTATGAAATTTAATTAATTTAATTTTGTGTTATAAATACATGTAATAAAATTACAAACTTGATTGGATTCTAGATTCGAGTAGGTTAGGGCCAGTCAAATAGACTGCAAGTCAGTTGGTGCGTGAAACAGTTTCGCGCTCACTGGCTTCGACGCCATTTTGAAAAAGTGACTGCCTTCATTTCCGTATCCGTATTTCCTTTCGTTTTTTGAAAAATCAATAGATACCAGAATTGTAAAACAATAGCACGTTATAGCAACAAAGTGGCAATAATTAAAAATCTAATCTGATTAGTCGATGAGTTAAATTAGCTTTTATGAGTTTATTTGTTGTCTAGTTGGACTTTAAAAATGTTTCTTATTGAATTTAATTTTGTCATACTTCTTTATAAAATATTCTTTACGGAGTACGGATGGCAGAATAACCCATTTCGTCGTTTCCGTATCCGGATTTTCAGTGGGAAGTTGGCAGCACTATGCTTGTACAATTTAATGAATCCCGGCTTGACTCAGCGGCGTTAAATGTGGAATCCCCAGACGCATCGCGATTATTTCCTCTGTGTGCCTTAACACGGTTTACCTGTAAACAGTATTGTTTAGTTAAGAAATTGTATTTAAACTGCCACGTTGTTCCGGCAACACTGACGCACATTCATCTAGTTCTAAAGTAAATTTATAAATATGTTACAATCTTTTATATAATATATTAATTTTGAAATAAAAACGTATGAATGGCATTAAACTATACATTTTTGACTAGAATATTTATAAATTTTATAAAATCTCAAAACTTCAAGATAAATTGATATAGGATAAATATACAATTGTAACAACAAAATAAAATGCAATAGTATAACTTTTTATAATTATGATAGGACATACAAACCCTAAACATAATAACGTAGAATTAAAATACAAAAAAGCAGTCTTTCAGTCGCGCCACAGAAACTAGAAAACCCAGTTACGCAAAAAATTAAAACGAACCAGCCCCCTTTAATTAACAAAACATCATTAACAATCAACGCCCAACGACAAGCAAATAAAATCCTCCAACACTTCGATACAAGCGACACTGGATGCCACTACATAACGCTTCGTGACTCATTCAATAATTGTCGGAGTAACGCTTGTGCTAAATAAAAAACAGCTCATCAAAATCTGTGAGCTTCCTAATTGGCGGGAGGTGTCACTAATGACAGTTGCGGGAGGCGCAACTGCGGTGCCACTCGGCAAATTAATAATTATCGCGCATGGCAACACTGTACCAATATGGCGGACTGTTATTGTTGCCGGGAAACTCGTTTTGATTTTCGATTATTAATTGTGATGCGATAAGTTGTTAATTAAACATTGTCTGGCGCGGATTGTAAAGAATTTTGGCGAATTTATATACCTAATTTTTGGTACATTACGCATTACGCTTTTGTGGTTTAAAAGAGTTCAAAAAAGTCATACAATTAAAACATTTGGAGCAACAAATCTTCATGTCCGGTTAAAAGACCAGCACACTCTTGTGGTACCTGAATTCAACATTCTAGACAAAATAAGGCAATCCCAAGAAATTGCAAATTTTCATAAATTATGTTATGACAATGGAATTCTAACACATACAACTTTTCGCATAAAAATCTTATTTTACAATAACGTTAGTTATAGCTAACAATATAAGGAGGGTAGGTGAAAAAATGTATATAAACTGGACATTTTACGGTTAAGAAGTCGATCAAGAAATGGAATTTGAAATAATTTATATTTAGACAACTAACAAAAATACCTTCATAGTGACAGATACAAATAACAATGTACTTTCACATACCTACCTATTATATACGTATAAATTTAATTCAGTTAACTATTTCTATATTTGTATTAAAATCTACTATCAAAATTGATATTCCTAATTGGCAATTACGATACAGGGATTCCATGTAATACCAATATTCCAATTACTGTATGTACTTCCCCAAATTGAATGGACATAGATATGCATCTATGATTCATGATGAATGCCAGCAGGGATGCATAGGTAACTCATAATCAAATGCAATATGGGAGCCAAGGACGGTGAGTGGACACAAACAAGACCGCAAGAGGATGGACCAAGGAGGTCGGGTTTAGATGGAAATGCCAGAGAAAATTTATTTTAAGGATGCATTTAGTGGTTTATATTGTCTTTGGATGCATAGTTAAGTTGTTATATTGACCGGATAGAGACTACAATATTTTTAAATTACCTTTGTATTATACATTTATTACTTTTGTATGGTACATTGTTTCTACATTAGTTAAAGGACCTTTATCTATGGTTTCGTACAAATTGTACCTATGCATTTATAGTGTTGGCAACATTATCCCTCTTCGTTACTATTTACATTATATTATACTATACTATTCATGATTTATTTACGTTAAAAGTTCGGGTTTAAAAAATTAAAATTATTGCTCGTAATGTCTCTTAACAGAAAATATTAAAACGAAGTATTTCAGTATCCATATTTCGATACCAAGAAAACCTGTTTTAAATTTAAATTAAGTAAATGTCAAAATAATAAAGTAGGAGTTTTAGTGTTAGATAAGCCTTTATTTTTCCACAATCTCAACTGATGTAAAGTGACGATGTGGTCTAAGAGGGGGCATGAAGACCTAGAAGGTAGATGGCTTCTCCGGGCCACATAACGAAACACGAAAAAATCGCTTCACGCACTGGCCCAGCCCGGATGGTGGTGACAAGCCGCGGCCGAAGCCTACCACCAGAGACTACTATTTAAATCGCTTAAGATTAATGGACCAATGAAATTGAAATTAAAGGTGTCTCAATATAAAATGTAAGTATCTTTTCCATAGACTAGTGATTCCTTGTATCGAATAGCTCTTTGTAACGAAAGGGGTGTGCCATCCAGCTTTGAGACGCTGTATGACTTACATAATCTGCATCCTACATTATGTATGTATCTTACTATGTATAGATAGGACAGGTATAAGCCTATCTGACCTATCTAAACATAGCTGACTAGCTTGACTTCAAAAATAATTGCGATACTAGGTGAATATATTTTGTGAGGCATTTACAGGCAGGCAGGCAGGTTATCCCAATATTTCTAAACAATTAACTTTATTGTTTTTCATGAGTTGGAGCGGGCGCGCTCGGATGACTATTGTTGTCATCGAGACTTAACTAGTAACTTGTGTATTAAACTAGTACTAGATATTGGGCCAGCATAATGATAAGTAGATACCTACTAGGCGGTTCGTTTCTTGTGTGGAGGTGTTTTTTAGGTTCTAGAAGTATGCGAAAATTTGTCAGACAAGAATGAAAATTTAAATTTAATTTGATTCAATGAAATACAATTATATTGGAAAAAGAAAATAAGAAATTATACAATTCAAAACACAGTTAAAGAAAAACATTGTCATGTTAACTTTAAAGCCTCTTCCATTTTTGTCTGAAATTACGCTTTCCGTAACTTAATAACTCTCGAGACACATCGGCATAAATAAATGAACTACAAAAACATCTTGAAACCTCCCCATACATGTAAGTCAACCAATCCCCCATCTCAGAATCCAATCTGCGCAAACAAAGGCCTCTAATATTTTAATATCTCCACGTCACGGGTGAATAGCGTCGTCCGGCCCGGAGACGGCTTCCGGCCCGGCTCCGACCCTTCAGATATCGGCTATCACGAAATAGGTCGCAATTTAAATACTAAGGCAAAAGACATCGTATAAACATTATATGGGGTAGCCATAACATTATATTATAATAAGACGCAACATTTTTCGGGTTTTATGAATCAGCACAAAAACAATTTCTACAACAAACTTTCTTCAACAAATTTCTTGCTGTAGCTTCAGTGCTGAAATATCGAAAAACTGAAAAACCTTCCCATTCGAGCTAACTTTTTTATGTGTTAACACATAATTTTTTATAGAACTTCGTAAAATATTATTAAGTATGTAGTACGGATGTATATTCATCACAAATCGAAGATGTTCGAGTTTTCCGATGTTCCGCAAAAAAAATGCTGTTCTGAGTGGTGAAAAATCTGTAAAATGTATTACAAATGTATGAGAATACAATTTTATTGTAATATACAACAGTTGTAAGTGGTAGTGAGGGCTAATCTATATTATTGTGCATTATATATTTTCCTGCGGTAAGAAATGCTTTAACAACTGTGAAATTATTGTTACGTTCAAGCAAAGGCTCTTTAGCTTTGTTATATTAGTATATACATATTAAAATCATGTTAAAGTATGACTACTTTATGAATTTCTATAACATTTTTACAGAATTTACAATTTAATAGCTTCATACGACCGTTCTATAGAAAGTCAGTTTTTAGGTTCACGCCAAGACCTCTGACTCCAGCAATTACTTCACATTGTTGGATCAAATACATGCATTGATACCTATTACAAATGGCCGCGTCGATGTCGGCAAACATCTTCATTTGCTTATGTCCAATCACTTTCTTATGCTTATATTGCTTAGTCATTAATAAGTTTAATAACATATCAAAACAGTTGTTAATAGATGTTATAGCCGTGATACTTTCAGGTATTGTTAATTTTTTATGGTAGGTATATAAAACTATAATATACATATTATCGTATATAGATCACAATAATCTGAAAGCTTTCAATACGAACATGAAAAGACTCATCTTAGTGTTAAAAATTTAGGAAAACTCTAATTAATTGTTTATTTCAATGAATATACCTAGATTGACAAGGATCTCAAATATACATAGGTATTTTAGTTAAGTAAACCTCTAGTGCATAAGAATTTCTAATAAGATCTAAGTTCTAAATAGCCGACGGAGTCGGAACAATCCCCGACT
Organism: Gymnoscelis rufifasciata; assembly: GCA_929108375.1. Lineage (NCBI taxonomy): Eukaryota > Metazoa > Arthropoda > Insecta > Lepidoptera > Geometridae > Gymnoscelis > Gymnoscelis rufifasciata. The sequence goes on from OV815305.1 coordinate 12,672,699, forward strand.
CGTCAATGTAGTAAAAGTAAACGTATATTAAACTAACACTACCTTACAGTCCTATTAACAAATACATTTGGTCTTAAAACTAATCACACAAAATGGCCACGTAAAATGAAATTCAAACCGAGCACTCATAACCGTCGGATACACAGGCGCGTCGCTCAGCTACCCACAGCTCAGCTCTAGCTATAGCGGAAGTGTAGCTGCGGCCGTAGCCATGGCACCGCCAGCTGGCCGTCATTCCGTCAGTCACAGAACAATGCGCGCGCAAACCACATCAAATCTACCATCTAATACAAACATGACAAAATTTCCACGAGGAAAACACTCATTTTCCGCGAATAACGTGCTCGCGACTCGCTCCCAGTGCCCAGACTAAACGCGAGACGTGAAAAAGCACCGCCACAACGCCGACCGACAATGGAAAGCGGTAAAGAATCATAATAATAACAATGACAACAATGTGAGATGCTATAATAAAGAGCGGCATTGTGGAGCGGTCGGCTCAGTCGAAGGGTCGCGGGGATCGATACGCGCCGGATTGTCTACGTACGATCGCTCCGGCATTCATTGGCCTAATCATCGACGCGCCGGGCCCGGGACGACGCCGACCTCGCTCTAAAAGGAACACCTGTTTCTCTGCTTTTCAGGCCTTTCATCGCGTTACAAGGTCAATGATGGTGGCACAATGCACAGCCTAGACAATGCGCCGCTGACGATTCATTCAGCACGTGAATGCAACAACAGAACAGGAGAGATATAACGTGACCCTGAATTTTAACATAAAACACGAAGAACAGCATGTTTCAATGTAGGATCAATGAATTGGTAAATAACATCGCGCCCATGTATTCCTACTTGTTAAAACGTGATCTTACATCAGAATATAAGTCAGGCTTTATATCTTTGTATGAATCCGTGTATATCATAGATAACAAAATTACCTTAACATGGCGACACCTTTTATGCACTAGACTTAGAAGCGTTTCCGTCCACTATTCATCAAAGTTTGTCAGTATAAAAGAGGTCTTATAAGAAAAACTTGACGCAAGTACCGAAATTGATATCATATGAGTGTAGTACGTTGAAATATCTGGAAAGTTGCGCCAGTGTTGCCATCTACGGTTCGCTAAAACAGTTGGCCTCACGGGTTTAACGTAATAATCCGTCGATCTTATCATTAGCCCGATCGTACCGCCCGCCGCTCCGCAGATTACTTCGGGTTCCGACGCACTCATATTATGGATAATACTTCATTTGCGACAGTTATTGCTTATTATTATCCTGCAATTACGAGAAGCTTCCTTCGAAAAGGGTTGATTATGGTCATGATAAGTTTAAGTTTAATTTTTAAGGCATAAACTGGGCAAGAGTGCTATTGCTTGCTTTCTGGTGAGTTCACACAACTTGAACGATTATTATACAGAATTCACTAGATCGTCGTCTTATCTTTGTCGTTGGAATAGACTAATAACAAAACTGAGCCTATTTATTATAAAACATGCTAGTTAGTGCTTATTAACCTAGTATTAATGCTAGCTTGCATGAGAAAGATTTTGTTTAAAGATTAATTTTCTGAAGCCACTTACTACAATAGGGTAGATGACTAATAAATTTAATTTATTTAAAAACTTGTACCTATATTTTTTTTTTCTTGAATACGAAATTCAAGCCGTTCCAGTGCATTGAAGTTTCGCGAGACGCTGATTGTTCTTAATGTACCTCTATACGTCACAAGCCCCTAATCTGGAACTTTGATTATTGGCACTCCAGTATTTTTGAATGGGCTAACAGACGACATAAACATAATATCAATGTTTTATGTAGTCATCCTGTTGACGGTCTTATTAAAATAACTAAGATATTTTTATCCTCATAATTTACTATGAAATATCAAAATTTAAAAGAACAGGGCATATCCACTGCACAGTATCGATATAATTGTTGCTGAGAGCACGCCCCGCGGAGCCGTCGATCACTGCGCGCGCGCTCAATTATACCACGTGATTATAACCCAGCCATCGCCTAATCCAATTACAACACTTGTACAACTAGCTGTAGATAATTGACTGATAGATTTTATGGAATCGACGAATTGACTTTCGTTGTATATGGGGCTTCACAGTTATGGAAAAGTTCTAGAATTGAGATCACGGATTGGCAAGTACAGCGTAGTTCGTAGGCGTGCCTACTAAGACGGTCGCCTTGGTGAAAGCTGTTGGTTTACGTGTGGATGCTGGCCGCCGCTAATATACTTAGCTGGAACTCTACTAGGTCTCCAGTATTTGTCGACATGATCTTAAATGATGATAATTTAACGAAAAATTTAAAATGCTGCTCTTGTACTCATTTTAAATGTATATACCACGTGAATACATAATTATATATCTCAGTCGTCTCATCCAATTACAACTAATCGATTTTATGGAATAGACGAAATACATTTCGTTATTATGCTTTTACGAAGAATGGAAAATGCTGATGTGAAAATGTTAACATGGTAGGTATAAAATAAAGTCGATTTCGCTAAGTGAAATGAAGTCCCGTCTCTTAAATGTTTTAAACTACTCAACGGACTTCAATATTTTCATTCACTTTTCAGCAAAAGAAAAGAAATTCAAGAAAGAGGAATTTGTATATGTGTATATACCGGAGTTTAATAAATTAATAAATATTTTTATTTATACGAAATCACAGTGTTATAGCAATTACCACAAACAGCGAATTCAATACAGCAATTCTCGCGTTGACAGCGACGCTTTTAGTTCTTTTTCCCTTCTATTCTTGTTTCCTGTCAATAAAAATTGTTAGCAGACACTGAGTAAAAGTTCTACTAATACATAAAGAAGAAAAATAATTGAGTATGTGTTAATATATAAATGCTAAATCATTTTAATTAAGATGTTGAACAAATTCCAAGCAAGTGACCTTAGTTTTGATTGACTCTACACGACTGGATTTGTCAAACCGTTTCATAATCCTGTCAAGCAACTGCTTGGTAATATCACCGCTTGATTGATGATTTGGATATCGCAATGTTAATTGACAGTGTATATATTATTACATGAACATGTGTGTATTGAGAATATGCGGTATGATTATTTTTCAAGGTAGATTCTCTGTGTTTTACACAACCCACAAAAAAATAAACAATTAAAACCGTCTGTCGACATCAGTCGCGAAGGAGCGCCTGAAGCACAGGTTGTGGTTTCGACTTCCGTTTGAAAACAGATTACTACTTATACTATGATACTTAGAAACAAATGTATCTACCTATGTAGTTTAAGTACGAGTATTAATCACATGAATCCCAGAGTTCCGCAAGCAATTTTTTTTAAAGTTATAAATTCCTTACAATAACCACTACTTCCCTATTAATATTTGTATGTATATTCGAGGCGCGACATGGCTGGACAAAATGTAGGTTTAATAACCTATATTTCATGCAAATAAATATTTATTATTATTATAACATAGGGTTAGTTAGACATAGTTTTCATCACGTAATTTTAACATTGTCTAATGGAGACTGGAACAGACGTTGTATCTCCATTTTGTTGCAATTTCGTTATCTACATGGATGTCTTTTGTACAAAATACTGATCATGCAGTCGTTGTAGTCATCTCTACGATCAGACTTATTAATTAAGTGTAAGGTGCAGGTTCTCAGCTACCAATCTGTACGCACATTATTTTAGATACAACCGTTAATTTGAGCGGGAATGTTTTTAATTAAAAACGATGACTAAGTTCGGAGTTTCGAGGATCTATTATTAATTATTGTTTTGATCGATCGCCCGTCTTATTTCATTAGGGCCACGTTTTTGTAGAACCTTTCGGGTTATTATGCACCAACTGTCGATATTTTGCGTGGCTTGGACTGAAGTTTGATTAATGAAGTTGGATTCGATCGAGTATTGTTTTTGACGGAAAGCGATTTTGTGACAGAAGTTTGATACAAATAAGTTTTATACAATACTACTAGACCGTTCCGGCTTTGCACGGCTACAAAAAAAATCACTTTACCCTTTGCTGACAATTGAATAAATTTACGTTGAGTATAGTTTATGAATTTTGAATTAATTTCGATCATAAAGACATACAGACTCGGCGGGAGTCTTTTAGCCTACCATTGGCACCAGTCTCTCACAAAATAGATGTATAGTATGTATGTTATCTCATAGTAACATAGATAATAAGGTTACTGGATAAGACAGTGCAATATTTTGTGAGAGAAAATAAATGATTTATTATTTATTTATTTATTATAATGCCCACGGTGTTAAACGGTGGTTGAAATACGTTAAAAATTACGAGAATTCTTAAAATACAAAAGGTCACAGTTAAAGTTTATACCAATCTCAGGAAATAAGTAAAGATAGAGAATTTTAACCAACAAAGCAAATCATCATTATAATTTTATCAGGAGTTGAATGACCACTGCTGGACAAGGGCATTGAGGGATAGTTGTGAATAATCATCCCGCTTGAAACGCGGATGGCATCATAAATACCTACGCAGATTATTCAGGTATCGCAATTTTCACGATGTAAACATAAAAAAACATTAATTTTATTAACTTATATTTAGAACATAACATGGGTCATCATTTAAGCAATAATTATAATTCCGTTCTTGCTTGTACCTATTGCAAAAATAGAGATATGTATTCGAATTATTTAGTTCATTAGCTTTGTTATTTGGTAGGTATACAATGATTATATTATTATGCTTTACTTTCTTCGTCTTAATTTTTTCTAAACTAAATTTTGAATATTAGGTATACTCGTTCCATGTATTTAGAGATAAACTACTTATAAATCAACTGCGGCTCTAGATGTTTAAGCCTCAGATAAGAAGTGCTTTGTTTTACAAACTATCATGCCTATATCAGGTAGTTCATTCACAAGAACTCAAGTCCCAAACTCAGGTAAATATCTCAGATTACCGAAGTAATTTCAGTAACGAGAGGTGAGTTTATCCCTCAACAAGCAATTCGTTCGGGCCGTATTATCCTTTTCGGAGAAATCAGTAATCTGGTTTTTTAAGTTTCGCTGCAGAAACAAATATCTATGGCCCAGGAGTCAAAGAAGCCGCGGATAATCCGACTAGTTTTAGGGTTCTCTAGGAAAGTAGTTCAAGAATTTTGCTCGTAGATTTAAGTAGAAACGTTAGAAGGTGTGTTGGAATTCGAGAACCCGAATTTTTAGTATCAAGGAGCATGGAGTCTATGTCTAATCTGTTACTGGTGTTTTGTGACAATATAATTTTACTATTTCTTACCAAATATTTCAAAGAATCAGATTTTTTGAATGATTTCCGTCAAATCTACGACTAGTTCATCTATAAATAGTCAAACGCCTGGATAAGTCATATTATGAGTATACATATTAAAACGCCGCATACACATTGCAAAAGAAATATAGGTAACTACTTAGCTATTTGTATATCATTGTATATTTAAGTGCAATCAAGATTCATATGATTTTCAGTGGATAGTAAAAAGATAGATACTTAAAATAAACGCTTTAGTACAAGACACTATTGAAACCATTTATGGGAATAATAATTGACAATTAAAGATTAATACGTCAGACAGATTTAAGTTGTTTTTAAAACACGTAACTCACATTAAACGTATTATCTTTGTAATTTTTTACAATAGTTTAGTTTGATAAAATATTTATTGTTAAAATTATGATTAGTGTTAATTTTATGTACAAATAACAGTTTTTTTACCTGCCATGACGTTTAGTCATTCTGTATTGTACATTTTACGTATTGGTCATTCCACTTGTCAGCCGTCATCCCATAAGGGTGGTATGATAGATAGTCCTTCTGATACGGACCTGTAATATCGAACGAATTCTAGCAACTTCACATCCTTTTTGGAACCATCTCAATTTTATCTTACTCTAGCTTAACCAGTTTAGTTCTCCGTACATAATTTGAAACGTTTTTCGATCATGAGATTTCGCGGTCCCCGATATTTGGGTAGTTTCCCGAACAATAGACTTCCGGGACTCGAATATTGCGTTAAGATCAGCTCAGATCAAATTCTATTTCGCAATTATTGTTTCTTATCTTAGTTTTAACTAAATATCACACCACGAGATTATCGTAGCTAAGCGACACTTGAAAGAACTTAAGATGTAAGTACTAACTTTCTGATAAGGAAAGTATTGTAAGCTGGATTTGAATGTAGACTTGTTTCTTGAAAACAATTTAAAAAGATCATACGTATGAAAAAATAAAGAAAAGCTTAGATCTGCCAGATTTCAGCTTTTCTGTATTTTGGTCATAATTATCGTTATTTGAATTCAATCAAACTCATCTTTATTCGAACGTAGTACTAATAGTAATTATAAAAAAATTCTGTGTACAATGATCCCCATGATTTCCATATCATTTACATTGTTCGCCAATAAATAAAACAAATATCGTGCATTCTCATTGTAATATCGCAGGTAAGTATAACTAACCGTAATAACAATCGATTTAAAGCCGTATCGAAGGTATTCCACCACATGAGGTCAGCAGATTGTGGCGCGATCGCGGTGTGATACCGACGTATCGATCCTATCACAATGACGAGGCGATTTGAGCCGATATCGAAACGTTATTGACTGACCGAAGAAAGCGAAGGCCGTTTTGTAACGTGTCATTATTTGGTTTACTTTTTGTGTTATCTTTGCGGCTATCTTGAAATAGAAAGTGTGTGTAATGGTCTTTGGATTCAATGTGTCTTGTTTATAATATTTATCCTCTACTAGCGAACCTCTAACCTTCGTATAAGATAAAATTATACATATAATTGTTGAACCACCATAGCTACAAACCGCGCAGTTGTTTAGGAGATTATCGTGAACATTGGTAATTACCTCAAAATTCACAATGACCAAATAATAATAAATAAATAAATATTTCCGGACTCGCTCAATTAAATGCGACAAAGCGACATTATTATTACCATTGACACTTATTATTGACATAACTAACCATTGCTTAGTATACTTGGATTTTATGAAATAGGCCCTTAGTGTTTATATTTAGCTATTAAATTATCTATTAACGCATATGAATAAGAATAGATCTAAATTTTAAATTTAAGTAAAAACCCCGATTCCAGTGGCTTAATTTCCTTAAAAGTAAAACACTATAATATTTTGTAATGTGCTCGCGATGCGCTTTCATTTGATACCCCACTCGAGTATATTTGCAGGTTTTCGGTTTTCCCTCCCCACTCTCACCCCCATAACTTTTAAACTGCTCAACCGATTTTCATGAAACATGTCTAAGAAAACCCGCGCCAAACTCACCATTCATACAAAAAAAAAATGGATATAAAAATAATACACACACCCCTCGTTTTTGGTCGGTTGTTAAAAAATCAGTAAATAAATTGGAGACCTTATTACTGACATGGGCTTTTTCTAGCAGACAATGAATAAAAAATAAAAGCAAACAAAAGCAGCAATGGACGTAGAACTTAAAAGGATTTAACATTATTAATTAGGTAAATCGTACTCGTGAGATTTTGGTACCTAGCAGGTGTCACCCCTGCAGACTTACCCCTGAGCGAGCTGGTAACCCTTGTGGCTTCCAATTCAATTATTTTCAAGGAATGTAAGCAAGCTAATTAGACGATTTAAAGTGTCGCTATATATAATTCGACTGATATTATTAGCATCATCAACACAGCTTGTCTTAGCCCACTACTGGACAAAGGTCTCCAAGAAATCGTGCCTTTGACTATGTTTCTCCAACTAACCGCATCCATTGAAATTATAGCTACGACTAATAATACAATTTTTAAAGTTCTCTGAGCCAAAAACTCAATGATCGAAATATGAAGCAATCTCTATCAGTCAGTCACTGGCAGTTGTCAGCTGACTTGAAAGATCTATATTTTGAGTTTTTGCAATTTTACGCGGAAATCGCGAAACAGACATTTTATCTTAAACTCGTGCAAGTGCAAAACTAAACATTGCCTTCTGGGTAATGTTCCTAGATTAAAAATCAAAGAATCCGACACTTGCCGCGAGAAAGCCGAAGTATTCCAAGTATTCACAACGATAATATCTCCCATCATTACTTACTGCTACCTGGTTTGGGGCGGCATCAACTTTAGGCTAGTTTATTGAGGCGCGTGAGAAATGCTAGGAAAAAAATGCCGCAAATATCTTAGTTATAGAAGTATTTAATATACGTAGTATAATAGTAATTATTGTAATTGGTAAGTTAAATAACTGGCACTAAGGTTCAATTTCACAGGTTATGTGTATAAAAGAGTATTCAACAAATGTGTTTAGACTGTTTTTGGGTTTTGCGAGATTTTCAGCGTTAATTCATGCTAAATTCTCGCAAGTTCCTATGTGACAAGAAAAATGTCAATTTCGTAAAAATGCATTAAAAAAATCCAGGTACATATTTGAAGCAGCAGTGCATGTGTTCAGAGTGGTGTAAAAAAGATGTGTCATTTCGTTTTCGGATACGAAACATACCAACTTTTAGTTTCCTATATACTTAAATTAAAAACCACCACCATCCCTCTAATTCACCATGACAGGTAAGTAAATAGAACAAAACTCGCCGTTCTTCTAGGAATCTAAACGTCCTCAGTCATAAATCTCCACAGTCTTGACAAATGGATTCTACAGTTTTTTTAGTCCCACTCATTTATTAATAGGGCAGAGAATGTTTCGGAAAACCAATAAAATGTGCCCAGTCATATACCTGTCCGCTCAGACAGCATGGCATTGTTGCCAGGAATTTTTTTACCTCTAGTTTGAAATCGTCCGCCCCGTTACGAAATAAAACTAGTCATGATGCAGCCTTCCATTTAGGTTGCTTTTTGATTGATTGAAATTATTGGTAAATTTTCGAGTGTTCCTTTTTCACTTATTAAGATATAAGTGGAAAAGGTTATCAATTTAAACAATTTAGGTGTGTATTTTGACTATTTAAATACATTATCTTTATCTGTGCCTTTATGTTAGGCAAAAAAGGTCTAGGTAATATTAATTAAGTACAAGAGATTTGTAAGATAATTTATATAAATGTACTAAATAGAGAATTATAATGACAATTTTTTTTCAACAGGAGTTAATATGTTACTCTACTTTCGTTTTACCTTCCCAGTAAATCACCGGTGTAAAATAAAAGAAAGCCCAGCTTCCAATACCCATAGCGTGCGGCAAACATTTAAAATTTGCGACCAATATTTTGTGAATGAAAGGTTTTTTTGTCCCCTGCCGTGCGAGTGATCGTCCACAATAGGTCCTTCAAGGTATTTTGCGCGTGTGAAAGAAGGCCCATTCTCTCCAAGGATTGAACCAAAAATAATTGTCGTTTCCTGCGGCAGCATCTCATAAAGACCGTGTTATATCGGGACATTTTGAACGCATTTTTGTTTTGAATATGCGAAAATTACGCTTGAGGTCTCTAATGAGGCGCTTCGGGTGATAATGTTAATTTTTATACGTGTCATTGTCGTATCGGTATATTGCCTAAAGGTTTTTTCTGCTTCTTTAGGTCACTATGAGAAGGCGGTATTACAAAATTCTGTCTCGCAGATTATCAAACCTAAGTATACACCTGTCTCAGGAAATTACATGTCGTTTTTCAATTCGTGGTGAAAATAAATAAAATTAAGTATGCTGTTTACACATTGCCGATTAATTTTAATAAACGGTTTATAAAGTAATCTGTCAAGGCTAAATAGTAATACATTATTATGATTCCCAGTTTCAATAAACCACACGCCGGAAAATTAATAGGTTTATTAGTATTTAATGGCCATATTTATAAACTTTTTATTTCAAGCTATTAAATGAATTAAAGATAATTTATAAATAAAACTGCTTCTACAGCCGCAGCAGACCTTGGATTAAGAAGATACCAATAGGATTTATAATCATGATGAATGAATCACTTTCATTGATACTCGTACTGACTATTATTACTATTTAAGAAATAACCAGATAAGCGAAACACGACTCAACTATTTCATTATCATCAAGCCAACTAAAACTATATATCTATACTGATAACATGAACCATTCCCACATCAGTTATCGAAGAACCACCCCAAATAAGATAATTAATAAATAAAAGCTCCTTTAGAATATATTTGAAGGGTTATTATGCTACAAGTAACTTTAACTAGGTCTGTGATTTTCTTTTCTTTTAACCTTAACATAACCATAATTTACATAGCCCTCTAAAACAGAAACAATAGAAATTATCAACATCGACAGATGAAGGTAGTATGTGACACAAACGATCACCTACTAATAACTATCACTTGTCAGCGTCTGAAATAGATCATACAAGTTTCAGGTCAGAGCTTGCGAGTGCACAATAAAGGAAAGTCGGGGTTTGTGCAAAATCGAACTTTATTGGCCTTAGTTTTATCGTCGATGTAATGGCGAGTGTATTGTTCAGGTGCAAATGTAAGTTGGCCGCCGTCCAAGATGCTATGCAGTGAGATGAGTGTGGCTGGGTCTGCCTGTTGCAGTTTTGGTTCCAGAAAATTTGGGTATTTTTAATCTTCACAATCAAATTATTTTGTGTTTGTAGATTGGTAACTCTTTTGAGAAATTATTTATATGAGCGTGACAATTTTTAAGTACATACTACATATGTTCAATGTGCTTTTTTATAATAATTTTTGACGTTTCTAAAATTTGTAAAATCAAACAATGGAAATAAGTGATTTTGTATGTTGTATCTTGAATTGTAAAAACAATGAAGTACCTTTTTTTTATACTGTATAAGCCTTCATTTGACCACAATCTCACCTAATGTAAAGTGACGATGTGGTCTAAGATGGGGCATGAAGACTTAGAAGGTATATGGCTTCTCCGGACCAAATTACGAAACACGAAAAAATCGCTTCACGCAATGGAGCCTATTCGATAACTGTTGTAGGATTTACAAGAAAGGATGGAGTGAAAAGTTGTAGAGACAGATATGGTACGGAAACATGTCGCTGGAGTGAAAAAAAGCAAGGTTTACAATTGGTCTCTAAGTTAAGATTGAAAAATTTACCTACTATGACAAATTGACGATCTATCACTTCATTTGTGAAAAAATCTTATAAGAACTTAATCTTATAGGAAATAGGTAGGTACTATCGAGTTAAATCAAAACGTATACTTATCGTTTTTATTCACTAGCAGTGCCACGCGGTGTAGCCCCGTTATAATTTTATACCCTTTTATTGTGAAAATATATATTTATCCACAGTAAAAAGTAGCATTATGCCGTTTCTCAAGTTTTACACGACTCTTGAGTAAGGTCTATTTCACCGGTTCTGTAGTTTTGTCGAAATAATCGCGACGGACACACAGAGATCTCTTATTTACTAGTAATAATAAAAACTCGTAGTTCTCATTAGATTGTAAGTGTTTTTGTTAACATTAGCTTTAAGTGATTATCTGAATAAATATTATTGATTTATTTATTGATGTATTACAGTAAATATTGAGACACATAGAACGTTCCTGGACATATTTAAAAACAGCTCAGCTGTTTAGCCTCAGCTGTGACTAGGGTAAGTTTCAGGGGGTAAGTTAGCTGGGGGCTGAGAGGTCAGCCCTAATGGCACAGGTAACCCAACACGCCGAAGTGCACTGCCTAATGACAACTAATGGCTTGTAGGAGTTGCAACTGACAGGAAAACAAGGTTCACTTTATGTGGTGAGAATCTATTAAGTTGTGTGTTAGTGCTTTCTGAGGTGATATTTGAAGAAACTGCACAGTACGTCACTTTTAAATATTACGAGAACAACGCCGATGACGTCTCTAGCACATACAGTAAACATCTCAGTTTTTATTCTAAATTTGTGTAGAAAAGATTAAGACGAAGTAACGTAGCTTACTAGCGAAATGCGGGACTCGAACCCACGTCTTCCATTATACGCATGGACGTGCTGACCACTACACCAACCACGCCACTAACTCTTCGCTTCAATCTATTCTACACTTGCAACTACGAGTTACAGCCTCGTATCTGCTTTTTTTCGAGTGTGACTGGCTATTTTGCCGTCGACAGCCAACGTAGCATCTATTATCAGGAAACTCTTTTCTCGTAAACTCTTTTGTCATATTTAATCATGCTTTGAAGGACTCGTCATTGATAAAACTGTTTACTTAAAATCAAGCGAAATGCGAAAATAAAGCTAAGCGACTAGATACGATAAATTTATTTTCAATTTATCTTTAAGTACACACTACATATGACCAATGTGTATATGTTTTTGTATTTTATACTTGATGTTTCTAAGATTGGTTAAATCAAACAATGGAAATAAATGATTTTGTATCTTGTATCAAGGAACTCGTTTCTTCTCTGTTTACTGTCTACGATATCCTTGCACTCTGGCGCGAGCACACAGTCGTAATATCTCCTATAGTCCCACTTTGGAATGAACATGCATACAAACAAACACTGGAGATTCCTATAATTGGGTCTCTATAAAAATATAATGTATGCAACTTGAGATAGATTTATTGAATAGATAAAGAATGAAGAGGCCAAGAAAACCAATTTACTTTCGTGTTTATAATATTATTTGGAACTATTTTCAAGCTAAGACGTTTGATCCGTATTATTCCGTTAAAATAAAATTAAAACCGCAGATCAGTAAACAAATCTCGTCCTTACAAGTTTTTTCCTCCGCAGGACACCTGTGTAATCCTTTCAACGAATAATATGCCCTTAATTCTCTTGATAAAGCGTGACATTTGACGCCATTGTGAGGGCAAAACCTTTCTGTCAATTAACGCCATCTATTGTCTTTTGACAGCAGACGACAGTCTTACCGAAGTTTTCTACCGACTTCTGTTTTTTTCATAGGTTTTTTGGTGTTTTTTTCGGGGTGCGGGAGTCATGTTTTGAATAGCGCGTGATTTAATATCATGATAGTCTTTTTGTTTTGATTTATTATTACACCGTCGCTTTGAAGACGGTGAAATTGGTGATACAGTGTGAAATGTGAATATGTATATACATAATTGTTTATTTGTGAGGTTTGAATTCTATCGCTCGAATTCATATAAACTTCTGTTTCTGGTTAATATAACTTTTCTAAAACACACAATAAGCCTATTTATGCCTTATTTTCCGATGATTATGATATTATTATTTTTTTCATTTCATTTTCATTATATGAATTAAGTTTTTTGTATAACGTTCTATTAACCTCCTATAAGTGAGGTATTTTTATAAAAAGGGGGTTAGTTACTGGCGGTAGTATAACTTAGGTAATCGTATCACTGAATTTATGATTCTTATTCCGATTTGTTGTGAAATCTATGTACCTATTAATTAATAAATGGGATTTCCATCACAAAACATTTATCAAATTAATGTAGTTCCTTAGATTACCCCATACAGTATTATAAGCTCTGAAGTACCAAACTCTTTAATATTCATTAGAATTTGTGCTATAGACTATTTATTTATTTATTCATATTTCACCAAATAACACACACCAACAACAAAGTACTCGTTCCACTGCTAAAATCGAACCAAATACCTTCGACTCCACTAAACTATAAAATCACAAATCGACTTCAAAGAACTCAATATCTGAAAAAGTACATGCGTTCATTAAAAAGCATTTTTATGAATTCCCCATTTTCCGACTCAGCGAATGGATCCGCTCGAACATTTGTATCGATGCCTATTAACAGTGTCATCAACACAGTCGGAATTAAATTTAATTTCATATCAGCCCCGGCATATTGAGTTGTACAATTACTGTGCGGAAAAATGTAGCACTTCGGATTTCATAATTCTGTATGAAGTTATGGGTTTTGTTTAAATAAATGTTATGCATTGAATTTCACTTTTATCTGTGTTTCTAGATTTAAATCATGATTGGATTAAAAGACAACATGCGTTATAATAAAAAGACAATAAATAAGTAAAACTTACAACTTGTAGGACTTTCGGGATAAATGAGGCGCAAGAGGTTGCGGGTTCGATTCCCGCGGGCCAGGTTTTGTACGATCTACAATCTCTGTTTTATGGTCTGGGTGTTTTCTGTGTATCATAAGTATGTATTTAAAAAAAAAATCTATTTAGTATACACATAACACCAATAGTACCTATAATAATAATAATGAAGTTTTATTTCCAAAAAAGGTCTTACAATATTTATAATTCTTATTAGTTTAATTCTAAGTTGATTAATTCTAATTATGCAATGACCTTGGCCAACCAGAGATAAGCTCTGCTTAGTTTGGGGTTAAGTGATTCTGTGTGATTAGTCCGGAAATGTGTATCCTATGGCACTCCCGTAACTAAGACGAATGTAACAATATTACAACATCAAAATCGAACCAAAATGTATACTTACGCGGAAACAAAGCTTTAGGCATAATATGCGCCGTAATCCAAGGAAACAGACTGTATACTTACATACACTTAAAAAAAATAACCTCCTCTTTTGACAATCCTCTTCTTACAAACTAGCTATTATTTAGAGCTTATAATGCTTGATTGATTATAATGTTCCCAGCTTAACCAAATTATTTACATACTATTTTATTAATGAAAAGAAATGAAAAATGTTTATTAATTTTATGTTAGTAGTATTTACGCTTAACATACTCGTAATAATTGCATTTATTGTACACACCACACAGGGAGACCCATTCTGTACACAATACAGACACATCCCTTAGTATTATGTTATTTCTTTTGTTCTGTACTATTATTACTACTAAATATTGAATGTCTATATTTTTTTCTTGAATATTCTTTTCTGTTTTTTTTCCTGTGTTTATTGTACTTATAACTGTGTCTGTTTGTGTGTACCGAATTATTTTCTATTTTATTCTAGTAACCTCCAAATAATCTGATATAGATTCTACCTTATAAGTAATTAAGGCATTTTTCGGGAATCGTGATCCCTCGCGGCCTACGCACCACGTGCCCGTGCCGTGTATTACTACACCTTACGCGACACATCGTATAATCGCGTTACCCAGTCCACTATTGGGGATTACTCGCTTTTTAATAAAGTCTGTCGAGGGGGGACACTTTCACACAAAGAGGATTACTTCGCGCGTTTATCTGCACCTTACAGCGAGGCTTAGACTAAATACTGTAAGGCTTATGGCAATTTGGATTTAAGTTTTATTTCGACTGGTGATGAGTCTGGGTTGTCAAAAACAATTATAATAAGAACCAAAATTTACAAATAGGATACTAAGGGCCTATTTCACCATATCTCAGTAAAGTTAGACAATGGTAAAAATCGAACCTAAGTTTTGTAAATAAAAAAAGTTATTTAGATATTTCTGTATTTTTTTATAATAAATCTCTTTTGAATTGTCTTTCATTATTGACTTGATCCAAAATATCTAAAATTAAGTGCCTTAATTTTTAAACTCAAATTGTTTTTAACATACAATCTTAATATATATAAATCTCGTGTCACAATGTTTGTCCTCAATGGACTCCTAAACCACTTAACCGATTATAATAAAATTCGCACACCATGTGCAGTTCGATCCAACTTGAGAGATAGGATGGTTTTTGCGGCGAGAAAAATTCGAATAATTTCCGGGAAAATTTTATAACCGTGCGACGCCGGGGCGGGCCGCTAGTCTTATATATAAAATTCACCTGTCACTGTGTTAGTCACCATACTCCTCCGAAACGGCTTAACCGATTACTATGAAATTTTATATGCGTATTCAGTAGGTCTGAAAATCCGCTACTATCTACTTTTAATTTTGCAAAAAACCTTTTGCTGGGGTCAGCTAGTAATTTTATATAATTGAATACAACTCTTAAGAATTATCTTTTACTTATTTACTAAAATAATAATAAAAATCTTTATTGCATCAACTAAAAACAAGCAAACATGTACAAATGTATTACACAACATAAATATTAAACCAGACAAATCCAAAACAAAGCCAAACAAAATGATTCAAAGGAAAACTGATGTGCAGACATCATTGCCCGTATCTTGACACCCGACAGGGATGCCAGGTATTCATTACTCCTGTAGGGTTGCCACCACTAATATATATTTTTTATATATTATTCGGAAAACATAGAGTTTCTAAAACTAAAAAACAATAACAACTTATAAAACTACACACTAATAACATGTTTCAAAAAAAGTTAAGTTTTTTGTTCACATATTAATATCCACACTTGTAAAATAGCACAAATGATGCTTATTATTTTTTAATAATACATTATATATAATCATTTTTATATGATATAATAATCATCATGGTCAATACTAGTTATCCAACCCTTGGTGTTGACCGGGTTTTGAGTACTATCCTACGTTCTAAAATTTGACAGTTTCCTGCGAGAAAATTATTTAAGTCATTTTCATATGTGCGCTGTTTGTCACAAATTTAATTTTTGAAATCAGTTCTGAGACTATTTCATATCCTAATCTCTGCATTACTATAGACGAACTATCTGTAAGTATGTACTTTAACATTAAAAATTCTACTTCACTTAAATTCGTCTAGCTTTTCTAATTTTCCACGGTACCCCTATTCGCACATCAAACAATCGCGCCGCCGCCATCTTCCCGGAAGTGACGACTGACGTGCCGCGATCGCTTTGATCCACAAAAATAAACTTTTCACGAAGCCTTCATGCAGCAAATGTAATTGCTTCTTCGGCAACTATAGCCAGGTATAGCCAGGTATAGCTCAAAGCTAGGTTTACAGACAAGGTAAAGCAGAAGAGCATCTTTGTACTTAAGAAATAATATTAATTATGTTCCTGTATGTGTAATAGTTGAACATTTTATCAGGTTTACTACTAGTCACTAAAATAACATTCTCGTAAACGAATGCGGCGCTACCACATACCATTATATAGTATACCAGGATTCATGCAAAATTTGTCGCAGATAAAATTATACTACTTATATCCCAATAGCAACGGCATTTAACATTGTGATAGCTTTGTCGTTTCGTCTAAACTTTATTTAAATTTTACCGTGATTTCTACCATCTTGAATGTTAATGCAATCAGTAAATGTATCATAGAAATCTAATGATAAGCAAAATTATTAAACGTGAAAAGGCAAAAATTATACACGTTTCCTCTACAATTTTAAATATTAGGGGAAGACCAGATATTGAAATTCTGTTACGTATTACTGTTCTGTGGGCTTATAACTGCGCTACGAAAGAAATGAAATGAGAAATATCGACTTCCCGGTTCTATTCTAGCTAAAGCATTTCTCTCGCTAGGTGCCCAAAGCATGAGCTTAGCAATTTACGATTCTACAAAGTTGTTGTAGAACTAATAATAAATCTACAATAGGGTTGTTGTAGTTGACTATCATTAAAATGTGAAACAAATTGTTACTATATTTATGGTAAATATTTTTTGGACTGAAATAATTAACGTAGTATTTAAGCCTTATAGCCTGAATTGAAATATTTTCGACTTCGATCACGTGACTCAGACCGCTTCTTTTAAAATGGTATTTAAAATTTAAAATTTATTATACAATATGTAGACTTGTTTAATATAAAGCATAATGGCAGAAAAATATATTTTACCAAAAAATTATGCACCGAAACATAATTGTTGTATGGAGTGTTGGGTGCAGTCACAAGCCTCCACTCCTGCCACTCTAATATAATATACCCAGCCCACACTATTTTTAACTCACGGACAGACTAAACAAAATTCCAATATTTAAATGTACATATAAAATCTTGAGAATTCATTGGACCACTTCCATCCCAGACCGATCGCATCCATTATCTTCAATTCGAAACAAACGGCCGCGTCTTGAATTGAATAACGAGGGTGTAACGACACCAACAATGCGCGCGCAATTACCTACTTGTGCGAGTTGCGCGCTGGGAACCGGTGAGAGTATGTACTAAATTGATATACATATATATATATAACATACATAATGAAACTTTACCAACTAATATTAGTTGGTAAAGTTCAGGATAACCATATGGTAATCCTGAGAGTATGTGCTAAATTGATATATATATATATATATAACATACATAATGAAACTTTACCAACTAATATGGTTATGACTATGTGAGAATCGTTTTGGTTGCCAATCCACTGCAGGCTTTCTGCGCTTCTCATCTCAGTATAAACTATTAAATTATGACAATGTTATTTCGTTGATAATTATTATTTAATTAATTTTAAGTTGACATGTCCTGTAAACCTAAGGAAATAAACGTTTCTACTTTGACTTTAGACTTCAACAAAATAAGTCGTGTTAGCTAAGTGAGAGCACACTCGGCTTTCATTCCGAAGGTGAGAATGGGTTATAATGAGAATAGGATATTTTTTTTTTTATAATATTGCTTTATTATTAAGGACTTTCAATTTAAAAGTACCTATGACAGTCCCATCATAACCTAATTTTTATTATTAACAAAGAAATAAATATTTAAAAAAGAAAATACCTAGGAGTCACTGATGCATAACAATTTTAAATAGTGAAACGATAGCGTTATTCATAACATAACATTACCGATTGCAAAGCACTAAGCCCCGATTCCACCATTGTTTATAAATGCCATCACATCAGGCCAAACTTGTTTCACCGCCTGTCTGAGATCAAATTGACATTTAATTGTCATTTTTCAGTGGTTGAACTAGGTTCAATAAAACTCGATTTGTAGCATAAAAACTGGGTCTAAGTCAGTACAAGTTAGTTTAGGTGCTCGTTTGAATTTAAAAACACTTTCAATTATCTCTGAGGTTTTTCATGTTCAGCATCCATACTTCCTACTAATATTATAATTAGGAAAGTGAATGTGTCTGTTAGTTTGTTTGTTCGTCTTTCACGGCAAAACGGCTGAACCAATTTACCGGAAGTTTAAATGTTGATAGATAATGACTTGGAATAAGACAGGCTACTATTTACCGAGGAAAAATAAATAATTCAGCGAGAAATTGTCTGGTGTGGGGCGCAGCAGCTAGTCTATGTATATACATATATCTATCATCTGAGAAATTAAATTTTCTATACAAATGTTTCAACTATCAATAATTTCATGCAAAATCACTTGCTCAATTGAGTAAAGCCCTTTTATATACGTAACGTAGATGTAAAGTGGAAAATATATTGTCACGATAAACGATGTAAAGAGCCTACTCAAAAGCGTAAAGCGTCAGGAATCAACATATTTATCCCATCTACTTAGCGTAAGCCGTGCCAAAGCGAAAAACATAAACAAAACATGCCCACGGAGGTCCCATATGAATATCAATTTGTTTGCCTCCACGACGTCATTAAATTAGCGTCCAAATTGAATCACAACTGCGACAACCTTGCCGGTGAAACTTTTCCTCCTATTAATTTACAAAGCATCTCCGTCCTCCAGCGCCACGGGAAACTGGCATCTCAGCCCACAATCCAAGACACAGATTCCCTCACCGCCCACCTAAGTTTGTTCATTATTTTTACATATCATTGTGCAAGTGACGTGGCGGTACACAATTGAAATGAGACCCTATCCAGCGGAATTAAGCTCGCTATTCCTCTAATGCGAGATGAGGGTGTATCTGGTGAAATTATGATGCAGTCTTTATTCGTGAGCCGTTGGGAGCGGTTGCAGTAATCACCGCGTATCTCTACCAGGGGTGGCTGAATAGAGCCCTAATGAACTGGATTTAGGAGTTTTTGTGACTCGTCAGAGGTGCAGCGAGCAATTATGATGGACTAAACAAATGTACGGCCTTTCAATTACTACTTACGAACTGCTTGAGGTTGCTGATAGCTAGTATAGGGGTCATTGATCGAGTAGGCTTTGGTATTATGTAAGTCCAACCTGCTGGGAATATCCAATCGTTGTTAATCTTCTTAGAACGGTCGAGCGGAATTATTTGGCAAGCACCTACGCTTAGATAATAGGAGTTGCCCAATTCTAGGGTCTTGTATAGAGTCCATGCCTGTATAAGGATTTTTGTCGACGATTACATACTTTGAAATGGCTTAAGAGAAATTAGAGACATTGCATAGTGGTAGAATCAAATAGTTAATTTAAAACAAATCAGATAATATTGGTATTTCTTTATATTATGAGTTACTTTTTTTAACGAAAAAGTGTTAATAGTATTTTAATTTAGCTGTATATGTATGCGTTATTTTACCAGCAGCGCTCTGGCCAGCTTGGTGAATTAAGAATTCTAATCTTTCTCGGCAAGATAGATGTCTCGTTGTTCCCAACAGTGCCTATGTGTGTTATTTTTCTTTCAATACATATGAATCCATCTGAATATGCCTCAAAACAACGCGTGATACGACTAGAAAACAAACACCTTCACGTATCTAAAACACATGCATAGTTACCTACTCTCACTAACAAACCACCTACAACCAAAGAGTCACAACCTCCTGCCTCCCTGCAGCAATTTTTGATCATAAGTCTGAGGTGTAGGGTATCATTTTCTTTGGAGGTATGATAAGCGGCTGTAAAAGATGTTCTTATTTATGTACGGCGCGGCGAGCGAAGTAGAGCGAAGATGATATGAATGATAAATGACCCTCGCGCCCCCCGCAACCCTCCCTCCCCCCTCTCACACGTGAACGCTGGATGTTGGTAGGTACTGACTCATGCCTACGGGAAATTATGAACTGTTCAAGAAGAACTCTTTGTTATCGAAGGACGGTCAAGAGCAATCTTTTGTTTGACAATTTGGTTAAACTTCTGGGTTGAGCTCATGTTGATTTGCTTGAGTTCAGAAATGTGCATAATATGATAGTTTTGAATAAGATTGTCCTTCAAACTCTTCAAAGTCTCAAAATATGCCGGTTTCCTCATCATGTTTGCCTTAACCGTTAAAGCACTATTTAAAGAACACACACAAGAAGAAAACTCTAGGAGAGCGCGGCGAGGTTTGAATGCTCGACCTTCTGAATGAAAGTTGAGTGTTCTCCTACCTAGCCAACCCGGCTTTGTCAAAAAAGGGAGTTTGTTCTAATTATTTTAGTATATCTGGAGGTTACTTTTTATGGCGACAGCATTACCGACGTAAATTTTATTGTATAATAGAATCAGAACCGCGCTGCGAAAAGCTGATTAAAGTAGGTATTTAAAGATTTGCGATAGATGAGACAGAGACTACAAACATAATGAGTGATCATCGGGCGCTCGTCTATACCTATCATTTTTTATAAAAAATTACGTGTATTTTTTATTAATAATTCCTTTTAATACTTAAACACTAATATAGCAACAATAAAACACCAAGGTTTAAACTAGTGCTATTATAAAAACCTATCTAGTTTCACAAATAGAATTATCATTATGAGCCGTGGATGTCCAGTGCAACACCTAAGCCAGTTACTACTTCTAATTCTAACTGGGAGATCTGAGATCTGCACTGACATCTCGCCTAGGAGTGTTTAGTGCTTTATCCCCCTGCCTTACGAGGCCCCAACTTCCTGATATAGCGGAGTAAGACCCTCGGTGTCGTAACTAGTTTTCTACTTAATTCGGTGCGGCTAGCAACCATTGTGATCTTTGATCAAATCGTCTGTCCATCATGGAAGCCCGATGCTTTTGGCCTTTCTGACCACCTCGTACTTTGTTGTATGTATAGTCTGCCATTCTAATATATAAAGTATATCATATATCTTATACCCGTAACACAAGCTTTATAGTTTATTACGGTGCTAAGTGTTTTGTGTGGATTAGCCGGAAATATTTATATATTTACTAGCGGCCCGCCCCGGCGTCGCACGGGTATAAAATTTTCCCGGAAATTATTCGATATTTTCTCGCCGTAAAAACCATTCTATCTCTCAAGTTGGATCGAACTGCACATAGTGTGCGAATTTTATTATAATCGGTTAAGTGGTTTAGGAGTCCATTGAGGGCAAACATTGTGACACGAGATTTATATATATTAAGATTACTACCAAACATTTTGGCGTCCATTCTTTGAAGTTGTGTTATGTGGGAAAATCCACTGGCGGTCGCTTATTATGACTTAATCCGTCATCATAATAGAGAGCAAAATTATTATACCATGTTTTCTCATAACAGCTTAATTTAACACGCTACAGTTTTTTTATGCATTTAAATATTCAGGAACCTATTCTTTAATATTTTATTCTTAGAGCAATAACAAAATTAGAATCAGAAAGCCCTCTTAAATCTAAATGACAGTTATGCCATTTTGTTGTGTTTTAATATAATAATAATCGACTACAATGGAACTAATTACTCAGCTGGTACTGAGCTATTTCTTAGTAAGTTTATAGTCAGTTGTAACTTTGTGATGTACCTATATTATGTGTAAAATATGATAGAGAAAATCTAGCAAAAATCTAGCTAGTAGCGTCATAAGCAAACAAAAAGTGGCCATTTCAGTTATCTCAAACGGTTTCTAAAGTAAGTCCACTGAAGTAAGTAAATAGAACTGTCCGTAGCATCAATCTTAATGTCTAGCCGTAGTCAACGGAGCTAAACGGATTTTTTTCAAGCCAATAGCCGAGCATCAACACGCGTGACGCTCACGGCGATTGGCCGGCACTTTTTGTTCTATTTCGAATCCTTTGTTTTTATTGGTTGACACTTAGCTAAGACAAAGGGGCGCTTCTTTGTGTGCGTGTGATTTACGTTATTACGTAACGAGTTAGTTGTGTGGGTTTGTTTGTGTGGGTTAAGGAGTTTGGGGTTTCCTGTCTGTTTGAAATGGAGGTAGAGTCTATGGCTAGAGTGATAGTAGCTGATTTATATTCTGTGGCGTGCGTGGGACGGGTCACGGTACGTGTGAGGGATTTAGATTTGGATGTAGCTCGGCCCTTTCTATGTACTCGTACCTACCGATTATATATTAGATGGGAAAGCAAAAGCAATCAACGAAATTGAGACTGTAGCCTGCTAAAGCTTGCTGAAAAAAGATTTATTAAACTAAATGTTAGAAGATTTTATAGTTCTAAATGTGAATGGTTAGTTTATACACGTATCACTATATCAGTGTGCGAGTTTATTGAATGCTTTTATTTCGAGCCCGAGATTAAGATACTTATACGTATGACTAATAAACCTTTTAACCAGCTTCAGAAAAAAGGATGTTCTCTATTCGATCAATTGGTTCCCTTTTTTATCGCATAAGATTATTATAAAGAAATTTATATTTAAATTAAAAACTGATGTTTCCGAGGTGGTTTAATTCTAGTTTCTTCTTTCTAGAAAGATCTTCAGCGATAGAAAAAGTAGCCCAGCTATGCGAAGACAATTATTCTTACTACGTCAAACTTTTCTCACTATTCACAGCAAAGTAAATAATTGATTACAAAATCCATTGTAGAGTCTTGAGAAGTAAAATAATTGGAGTTCATTTCCAGACGACCGACGATAATTAATAACTGGAATATTGAATTAATACGCGCAGGTGACAGTTTGAACATTATTTTAGAGTTAGGGGTGACATTTTAGAAACGGTTTAATGAATTTGTACGTCCAGTTAGCATATAATTTTAGAATATGGAGACATAATGTAGTCTACTAGTTAAATATTTTCTTTTTCTGCTTGCTTGTGTCTATCCGAGGTTCACAATGTCCAAGTAAAATTAGGCAATGGCTTAGTCGCATTTGGCAAAATAAGATAGCTCTTGACTTAAATTACTATTGCTTGCTTTACTCGGCTTTAGTGAAATAAGTGTGTTTTATTTTGTTTGTATTGATTCGTCGTATTTAAAACAATATCTGTGGAAACAAAGAAAGTGGACAACTTAATACAAAGGTATCTTAGAAGATTAAGAGAGGTATTGTACAATAGACACAGATATAACTATTAATAGCACTTAGACAAAGATATCGTAAAAGCCTCTTGGTGTCTTTGGTTTTGAGCCTGATTGGATTGATGTGTTTTTGTATTGCTAAGGTTAAGTATTGGTAGTCTTCTAATTTGCCATATATCTGCCTGCCATTTGTATCTGACATTATGTACATTTTTTTTAAGTTTCAACAATATCATAAAATAACATAACAGAACTTGTTGGGTGAAAACAAATAAGGTATTGAATGTGATTGAATTTTCCCCTCATTTAAAACCATTAAATGTCAATAAAAACTCTCTATTAGAATCTTTACACATTATACATTGAAGTAGCTTACACTGTATATACGGTTAGACGTTAAAAGCTACTCTAAAAAATTTATCGATTTTTATGCAATCATCATCATATCATTATCTTGCCGTTATTCCATATTTCTTGGGTTTGGCAAAACATGTTTTTTTCTTCCATTTTCCTCTGTCACTCGTCATCCCAACACTCACTCCTTACTTACTTTCGATTTAATGCAATATCAGAAATAATCAATAGATTAACACAGCAAGGATGTTTTTTTATGAGATATTGATTTATGTTATTCGACAATCTCACCTGATGGAAAGTGTCGATGTGGACGAAGATGGATCACATAGATAAATAATAATAAAAATAAAAATTTCCGGACTACTCACACAGCATTACCTAACCCCAAACTAAGCAGAGCTTGTACTATGGGTTTTAGGTGACTGATATACTACATATATACATTTTTTTGTAAATACATACATATGATACATAGAAAACGCCCAGACCCGAAACCAGAAATTGTAGATCGTACAAAATCTGGTCCCCCGGCGGGAATCGAACCCGCATCCTCCTGTGCCTCGGGCGGACGTTCGCCCTACGAGCCACGGAGGTCGTCAATAGATCTAGACTTTTACTGCTTCTTCTAGTCTAGTGTGTAGATTGTTAAATTTTAATTCACTAGAATTTATAGTTGGTTCGTAAAGAATAGGGTTAGATAAGTAAAAAAAAATAATCACCTATTCTTTCTTGTAGAAACAAATCAAGAGGAAGTAGTCAGTGCATTGAAGTTTTGCGTTACGTAAAGCTTTCGTGAGATTTATTCTAAAAGTATACGTTAAAAGCCCCCAATTTGGCACTTTGATGTTCTATAACTTGGCACTTTCTTATTAAATTAGTAGAGTGAAAAATAGGTGTTCAACATTTTTGGACAGGTTATTAGACGTACTAAACAGAATACCAATTTTTTGTTTTGTTATCATGACTACTATAATAATAACAAGCACCACATATTAGATTAATTTATCTAAAGAAATCCTGCTAAATCATTATACATGCTATAATAAATGAGTAGGTACCTAGTAATTTCTTAAAATCAAATATTATGAACTTATATGACCACTTACAAACCACTTTATAAAGTGATAAGCCCCGCTTATAGGTTGAAACTAATATTAAATTTCACTAGTAAGCTACGCTACTTCGTTTCAACTATTATGAGTATTTAAACCTATGTATAAAATTTTTTTAATAGTTGAACAAATAACGCGTGTTCAAATATATACTGTTCTGCTAATAAAATAAGTATCTTTACTCTGTGTGTTCAATAATACTGCTAAAACTAATTAGATGATCCTACAGTAGGTATACCTATAGAGTTTAGGCCCTAAACTT
This sequence comes from Gymnoscelis rufifasciata, assembly GCA_929108375.1. Taxonomy (NCBI): domain Eukaryota; kingdom Metazoa; phylum Arthropoda; class Insecta; order Lepidoptera; family Geometridae; genus Gymnoscelis; species Gymnoscelis rufifasciata. The sequence goes on from OV815305.1 coordinate 12,698,168, forward strand.
TAGGGCATATAGCGGCATGAACGTGCTGCGATGGCTCTCGACGGGATCAAGTGGTCACGAGAGCCCTCCACTGTCCGGAAGTAGACGTGTCAATGTCGCCAGTGTACCAACCTAGATATAAATATATATAGAGAATATAAGTCAATACGTTTATATGAAGAAATAAAACTAGAAAATGAAAATGAAACTAGGTACATACGGTCTTACCACAAAAACATAAACGGTTTAGACACAGAAAAATTGATGTATTGATTTTTTTAACAACTGTTTGGACAAAGACTGAAAGACGATCAGTCATGGTAAATATCCCGTTATAAATCTTAATAGAACTGTTAAACACTTGTCTAAGTCATAGTTACGTGTTTTGTGGTTACAATTTTTTTTAAGATATCAAAATTAAAAGCCTATTTAGTAATACACCGATAATAGTTCACGGTGTCACCTCTGTTTCGTGAAAATAACCTCTACCAGTCACTATGTCGTAGGTTTCGGTGGAAAAAGCGATCATACTATCTGGTTTAGGAAGTAAACACCACAGATAAATAAAATGCTACATAGCATTTTATTTATCTGCCAAGAAATACACCATTGGCGTAGATAGAAAAAAGAAAAATGTTTGAAAGTAAATAAACAGAATGTAAATTATTGCCAAGTTTTGTTTTATTTTCTTTAAATTCGAAATTATACAATGTTTAATGTTTAATTTATTTTCAAGAAGTTAAATTAAAAAATAGACCAAAAAGTTATGAACACATGATCTTTGTTGGTTATAAATAGCAGTATGTCGAAAAAAGGGTAGAGACAAGGGAGGGAGTAGGCTCCGTTAATAAAATTAATGATTTTTGTACAAAGTAGGGCATCTTTCCGCGGGTCGGCGGTGACCTTTCTTTCGCATGAAAGGGCTGCTTTCGATGAAAAACAATGTTGGAAAACACATTACTGAAAATCTTCTTGCATTTTCCGAACAGGAAGAATGACTTGAAATTTGAGAGTGAGACGGTTGTATAATGTTAAGTTGGGGTTTATTTCTAACCGACTTTTATGAATTTTAGTGCCAGTAGGTAGGTAACTATATTTATAAGTTAATCATTGTTTGCAATATTGATTCAATATTTTATTGTTTGAAATCAGAAATAGATGACCTGAGTAATTTAGGTGTCTCTGATAGCTATCAGTTTAAGTTGGTATCCTAATACCAAAGTTTTTTTTTTTAATTAACGAAACACAAGCCGATGTCGATTTGGATTGTCCGGAAATATTTATTTATTTTATGGCAACATTAACAAATAGTCAGTCTCCTAAACTAATAAGACACCATAAGCTAACAACTCTCACATATTCAATGTAAATTCACGTATTCCTAAAATGAAAGCTAATCTAAAGCTACATGTTACAACATTTCAGAATTCCATTAAACTTTCCGGCGTGAAATATCAGCGCTGAAAAATTACACCCTTCCATAACGTTAGCCACAAAATCGTTAGGCTGGTTAAAAATTGTTTTTCGCCAAACAAAACGTCCATTTAAAACGAACTCAACCCCATCTCCCGGTATTATAATAAATGGCGTAATAATGCCACAATATAATATTAACACAAAGTTAAACGCGTTTTTATTTTCCCGTCGAAACTTCAGCGTGCGCCGCCATTTTCTCGCGAATTGACGTTGAAATAAATGGCAAATGTTTATCAAATTTCGTGGGGAGAATTGATGTGTTTGGTATCGCAGGGAGGAGATATATTGGCGAGACTAGAATGTCTAAAAGGTTTTCTATCTAGATACCTATTTAGACAGCACTTTAAGTTTTTGCAGTACATAAATTTGGAAGTTTAAATGAGTTGAGGTTCTTATTTTTTTTCCAGCGTGTTCAAAAGTGCTATCTGATTCCTTTATAACTAAAAATCACTAGCGGCCCGCCTCGGCGTGGGTATAAAATTTTCCCGGAAATTATTCGATTTTTCTCGCCGAAAAAACCATCCTCGAACTCCAACGAACATTTAAAAAAAGTTGAGTTATGCGCTTAGCAACACATTTTGCGATTCATTTTTTATATATAAGATTAATGTTTAAAATGAAAAAAGTTGTTGTAGTGACATAACTACAATAGTTGGACATATGCTTCCGCGGAGTTTTTTGTAGACATTATAATGTTCTTTAATATTGTTGTACATTATTTTGTTCTATCGCTAATAGTTTCGGCAGCGCATTCGACGAAAGACATTTAAAGACTCATTTTTCTACACCTTCGTTTACATTGTTCAAATTTTACCAAGGATCCCAAATTTTTTTCAAAATGAAATGTAGCCTATGCCAAATGAAGAATGTAGCATTCTATTGGTGAAAGAATTTTTTAAATCGGCCCAGTACTTTTTGAGCCTATTCTTTACAAACATACAAACATAGGTACAAATCTTTCCTCTTTATAATATTATTAATAGTGTAGAAATATGCATATGTACATGTTTATTATATTTAACAGATTTAAAAAGCACTTGCCTCTTCAAAAATAAACTATTTTTTTAAACTAATTTTAAAAGTAATTTTAAAAGTAAATTAAAAGTAATTGTAACTTGTAATCATCAAAGTCCTATGCAAAGTTGTTTATACAAGGTTAATATTTGATCTTCAGACCCTTACAAATTATAGCTGTATCGATTTTGATAAAACGTTACAATAGCGGGTAATGAATTGATCGCGTGCAGGGCTGCCTCTGCATCGATGCATTAGTGCGTTTCCGGACGTCCCACCCCTGACTTAGTGAGTGCTTTTTAGAAGGAGGTTTCATTTGAGAATATGTTTGATTCTGAATTAAAAAGTATGTTGTTTCAAGAAAGAATATTCTTTTGAGAATATGTATTTTATTACGTTTTCAAAACATTTATGTTCTTGTAAATTTAAAGTTTTTTCCCTTGTTTTGTTTTGTAAAAGGCTTAAAGTTGTTTAAATACGATTGTAAAAGAAAGCTTTTATTTGAGACCCCACTCGATTTGCAGATATTAGATTTTTCTTAACCACTTTCACCCTAAATAACTTTTAACCGATTTTCATCAAACAACTAAGAACACTCGTGCGAAAATTACATTTCATGCAAAAAAAAACTAAATTTTAATCGCTTTATCCGTCCGGGAGCTTTGATGGCACAGACAGAGTTAAAATACCCCTCTTTTTACATCAGGGGTCAAAAAACGTTACATTTCCAAAAATGTCATAACCTATTTAATAACCCATAAATAACCCCCCCTAGTTTTATTTGGCACACTCAAAACGGCCATCAAGATTTAATTCGGCCATTACCACAAGGGCAGCCATTTTTACAAGTGTCCTGCAAAATCGGCTAATCGTCGGAAATTGTCGCCATTATCGGCACTCTGGCCAACTAAAATTATTATTGTTCGCACTAAAAGTAGCCATTTAGCGTGATTGCGGCGCATTCTTCGATAGTGCTGTTGAAGTGCCTGCGTTATAGAACCTGGAAATAGCAGATGGATTTTCAGGGATTCTTTTAGAAATTCATCATCATCATCATCACCCTATTAACGTTCCCACTGCTAGGACACATGGACTTATCTCATGGCAAGAGAGATTAGGCCTTAATTCCCACGCTCTGGCCTAGTGCGGTTGGTGAATATCACATGTCCTTCGTACTCTTTAAAGTTCTCAGAAAATGCTGGTTTCCTCACGATGTTTTCCTACCTGTTAAAGCACATGTTTTATAGCGGAAATATTTAATTTTGCGCAAGTGTATATTACGAGTATACGTACAAAAAAATCTAATCACTTTATTTGAAACAATAGAAGTGAGATATTTTGACCACTTTTGGCGCATACAATTAATATTTCGTCACTTCATTCTTCAGATATATTTAACCTGTAGTCCTTTTGAACCTAAAAGGCAGTCGTACGTTTTAAAAGTAAATCGAGTCTACTCGATTCAAATTCCTTTTTTTTTTTTTTTTATGTTGTGGGTAGATATACCCTTCGACCTAGCGCCGAGAGGCGCAGCCATCATTCTTTTGTACGTACGAGGCAGAGTACGGACGTTATTTATTTCATCGTGTAAAAATATTTCATTATGCCGAAACGTAGTAACGACGAAATGATTGTGCATTATAGTAATAAAATAAGAAGATTGCAGGAGAAGGAACAACACAAAAGACGCAAACGAATCATTACTTATTCGTCTGACTCGTCGCTAAGCGAACGCTCAGGTATGCAAGTGCTATTTTATATTTTGAAGTGTTACGAAAACATTTTTAATGCAGGCATAACCTACATTTGTGAGTACATTTAGTCGTAAGATTGATCATTAGTCACAGTCACGGACCGTTCTATGATTAGAGGGTAACCGAGGGTTATCACAAAGTAAAAAATAGAACAAAGTGCACTATTCACTCAGTTCCTAGACCGTTCTATGCTTAGAGGGTAACCGAGGGTTATCACAAAGTAAAAAATAGAACAAAGTGCACTATTCACTCAGTTCCTAGACCGTTCTATGCTTAGAGGGTAACCGAGGGTTATCACAAAGTAAAAAATAGAACAAAGTGCACTATTCACTCAGTTCCTTCGAACCATAAACCTGGATGTTAACCGAGGGTTAACACGTGGGTATAATTCTGGAATAGAGGACGACCGTGGGTTGTCACATTTCCATTAATTGTTAAAATTTGTAAAATTACACATATTTCATGAACCTGTCTGGCATGGAACAACATGATGTGGGAATAATTAAAACTATATGATATTCCATGATTTTGCGTTGTGCATAAATTGGTATCCAATTCTTCAGTTATCTAGGTTTATTTCCTTTGTCTTACGAACAAAGGCAAAAATGTATTGGTTACTTACGCTATACTTATGCTATTATCGTGTATTTTTAGATACCGAAACGCAAGTTACGCAAGCTATGGTTCATGCGACCGACGATGTTCCTAGCTTTCATGAAGAACCCGTCCAGGTTCAAGAGGGTCGAGCTTCGGATGGCACAAACCAAGAACCTGCGCCAGAAGCTACCTCGGTTGCCGAAATTGACCCTGAAATCCTCTTAGCACTCTTTGAAGTGAAAGAAGATGCGCCTAAGTTTAGTCATAAAATCCATAACAGCTTGGTTCGACTGTGGCTACCAATACTCCGAAAAGGGCTGGATAAAGAAGCCAAAGATAAGGTACTGAAGGAATATAAAATCCCTGAGAAATCTCTTTGTGATCTCCATCATGTCGAAACCATTGTAAGAAAAAAGTTTGTGACAAGACCGAGTCTTGATAAAGCTTTCCTTAATCTGATCCAAGATAAAGAAAGAGACGAAACACTATTTGGGCAAAAGTTGTCTAATAAAATAAAAGTTTCTAAAGCAATTGAGAAGCAAAGTCAAATAATCAAAAAACCGGCTCCCGCTAAGACACCGGCAATACCTTCCCAACCGTCCACAAGCCGCGGCCGGCCGGGAAACTGGAGCGGCCCTCCTCAGCGCTACGCGTCGAGTCGGGGAGGGCGCGGAGCCTACTGGAAAACTGTTCCAGTTGGTCGCAGGGCCCCTCTGCTCGGCTCCAAGACGACAAGGCTGAACCAGCTCCAGAGCAAACCAGGTGCTCCAGCTCCTCCACAGTAAAGGTACAGCATGCTGGACGACTCCAGTACTTTTATAATTGTTGGCTAAAAATAACCAAGTATCAAACTATACTGGGTTGGATCCGGAAAGGTTATTCTTTACCATTAACTTATTATGTTACGCAAAAGAAAATTCCTCATAATTTATCATGTGATAAAGAATCTGACATGATTATAAGCTAATAATAACTTAATAGAATTAGGAGCAGTTTCTGTTTGCCATCGTTCTGAAGGAGACTTCATCTCGAGTGTTTTCACCTAAAGGTGACAAACGTATTATTTTGAATTTGAAGCTGCCCAATAGATTCATCTTATAGACACATTTTAAAATGAAGGAACATAGAACTGCGGCTAAATTAGTTCCACAAAGTGGTTTTTTAACTACGATACATCTGCAAGAAGCCTATTTATTATTACCTATAAATAAAACACACAGAAAATATTTAAGGTTTATTTATAATGACAAAACTTATGAATTGAATGCCTTGCCATATGGCTTATGTACCTACTGCGCCAAGGGTGTTTACAAAACTCATGAAGGAAGTAAGGAAGTTTTCTAAGGCTGAGAAATTACAAATCAGTTGTATATCTCGATGTCATTTTGTTCTTGGGGGACACTTATGAAGACTGTCATAACAATGTTGTAAAAACAGTCGAATTGTTACAATTTTAGGTTTCGCTATTAATTTTAAGAAAACTAGCCTTTCACCAAATCAAACTTGTAAGTTTTTATACTTTATGATAAATACAGCAGATTTATTATTTTCTCTACCCAAGGATAAAAGATCAAATATAGCTAAACTGATTGATAAATTGCTTACACTACCAAAATGCTCAAACCAGAGATTTTACAACTAATTGGCGTTTTTAGTATCAGCTTGTCCTGCAGTAAAGTACGGCTGGCTCTACACTAAAACACTGGAGCGTCAAAAGTTTTTAACCCTCCGAAATAGTCATAAATATGAAAGTAAAATAAAATTATCCACTGTTATCTTACCTGACTTACTATGGTGGAAACAACTAACTTATTGCGGCCTGATGATTAATTCTGTTTAGAGGTGTTCACCGATGCTTTTAGAACAGGATGGGGGGCTGTATGCAACAATAAACGTGTTAACGGTGGTTGGAAGGAAGATGAGCTTTCCTTCCATATCAATTATCTAGAGCTACTTGCCACTTTTATGGGCCTAGAATGTTTCGCGAGCTACATGTCAGACTGCACCATATTGTTAAGGGTTGATAATAACACCGCTATAAGTTATATTTACCGAATAGGTGGCGTACAATTCCCCCATCTTACTGATCTTTCTAGAACCATTTGGCAATGGTGTAAGAAGCGAAATACCTGGCTTTTTGCATCGTATATTAATACGAAGCAAAATATTGCAGCTGATGAAAAATCGCGTAAAATAAACATCGATACAGAGTGGCAACTCTCGCATTGGGCTTTCCAAACGATAGTCTGCACTCTGGGTCGACCCGACATAGACCTTATTGCTTCTCACACCAATGCGAAATGTAAACGTTATATTTCTTGGAAGCGTGATCCTGATGCGTTGGTGGTAGATGCATTTACAATAAACTGGAACAAATACTATTTTATGCATTTCCACCTTTTTTCTCTAGTTTTGAAATGCTTGAGAAAAATTATTAGTGACAAAGCCACAGGTACCTATATTTTTTGCAATCCCATTACAGATCACAACACTTATTACACAGGAGCCTTACCCTGAGAGCCGCGAAGCTCTCAGGATTGCGTTTATAAAAAGGGCCAGGGCTTGATGATATCTTCTGTGTCAGACAGTACCCTGAAACAGTACAACACAACATACATAAAATGGTGGCACTTTTGTAAGATTAATGTCGTCAATTTATTTAATCCTCATATGAGTGATATACTTACTTTTCTTACTGATCAATTTAATAGAGGTGGTTCTTATGGCACTATAAATTCGCATCGATCAGCATTGTCGTTGCTCCTGGGGGGCAATATAGGGTCACAATGTGACCCTTTATTGCCTGACATGTCATGACACGGTCAAGCGGTTGTTAAAAGGCATGTATAGGAAAAAACCATCCATTCCAAAGTATATAGGGACATTGGATCCTCAGGTGGTCTCTAACTTCATTTCTACCTGGTTTCCAAACAGAGATTTGTCACTAGAGAAAATAACTAAAAAGTTATATACATTACTTGCAATTTGTACTGCTCACAGTGTACAAACTCTTTCGCTAATTAAAATTTCGAGCATAAATAGAAGTACCGATTCGTTACAAATTCTCATCACCGATATTATTAAGACTTCAAGCTGTGGGTAGAGACCAGCCAGTATTAACCCTACCATATTTTAAAGATAACCCAAAAATTTTACCAGCGAAAACGCTAGATGATTATTTGTTTATGACTTCGAAATTAAGATCTGTCAATGTAGATAACTTACAGTTAACCTCCAAAAAACCACACGGCAAAGCTTCTAGCAGGTGGATAAAACAAACATTAGCAGCAAGTGGTGTCGATGAGAGCTTGTTTAGCGCTCATAGCACTAGACACGCTTCCACGTGAGCGGCAGCCTCTGCAGGAGTGTCGATCGATCTCATTCGCAAAACTGCTGGTTGGACAGAGGCCTCCCAAACGTTTGCAAGGTTTTATAACCGTCCAATTCTTAATGAAGGAGTATTTGCAATATCGATTTGTTTATATCAAGAATAAGAGAAACAAATTTATCTTTTGTACATATTTGATTATAATTAAGTATACTTATGATGATTATGTTCAATTGAGTAAAGAACTTATTGTAAGTGAAACTTAACCATAAGAGTATTGTACTGTTACTTTTATTACCGACACTGTGTATATAATCTATACTAATATTATTTATAGGGCATTAAAAATTTATCTGATTTTATATAGTATTTTTATTGCAAAACTTCGCACATAAAATACTCTAAACATCTACAGGTTAAATATATCTGAAGAATGAAGTGACGAAATATTAATAGATGATCAAACGAACTGCTAAGTGCAGTTCGATCACTATTATATGAGTCACTTCATTCGAAGATATAAAATCACCCACCACAAAACTAAGTACTAATATCAATAGTAGGTATTTAATGTAATGACCCATACCCTATAATTTTTTAATGAAATCTCTAAAGAAATGATGGCTGCGCCTCTCGGCGCTAGGTCGAAGGGTATATCTACCCACAACATAAAAAAAAAAAAAAAGGAATTTGAATCGAGTAGACTCGATTTACTTTTAAAACGTACGACTGCCTTTTAGGTTCAAAAGGACTACAGGTTAAATATATCTTCGAATGAAGTGACTCATATAATAGTGATCGAACTGCACTTAGCAGTTCGTTTGATCATCTATTTTATGATGATTCTAACTGCTTATATCATTTTGGTTTTATGTTTTTCAGATTATTTTGACTACTCTAGACGATTTTATTAAATTGAAGATGACTGTACACAGTTTTAAAAATAAATTTACAAACTATTATATGTATAAATTTAAAAAATAAACAGCTCTGTTGGTTTTATGCTTTCAACGTAGTATTAAAAAAATGTGAATCGTAATTTCCAAGTGTATTTTATTTCCATTTATAAGATTATTTGAGTAGATTAAAGCAAATTTTTAGTTTATTGTATAATTTGAATCTATTTTAATATATTAACTTGATCAGACTTAGCCAGGGGATCCCTAGGATTTCATGGAAATACATTTCTTGATTTTTTTTTATTTGGTATTAAAATAACCGACATCAAATTGTTTGTTATAAAGCATGGCAGTTATTAACCCCCGACCAAAAAAGAGGGGTGTTATAAGTTTGACGTGTCTGTCTGTCTGTCTGTCTGTCTGTCTGTCTGTCTGTCTGTCTGTGTGTCTGTCTGTCTGTCTGTGTCACCATAGCTCCCGAACGGATGGAGCGATTTCAATTTAGTTTTTTTTGTATGAAAGGTGAGTCTGGCGCGAGTGTTCTTAGACATGTTTTATGAAAATCGGTTGTGCCGTTTAAAAGTTATGGGGGTGAGAGTGGGTAAGGAAAACCGAAAATCAGCAAATATACTAGTGTGGGGAATCAAATGAAATCGCATCGCGTCCACATTACATAATATTATGTTGTTTTACGTTTAAGGAAATTAAGGGATTGGAATCGGGGGTTTTTCTTAAATTTTAAATTTAGATTTATTGTAAATGAAATCTACAGCGCAATTTTACCAAATTCTAAGTTCAAAGGAATAAAACAAAATCTTTTAGGCATCGAAATTTTTTGTCAAAAATCCCATAACGCATAACAACCATAACAGCACATAATCAACACTGCATCCCAAAGAAATTCAAAGTACCTCCGTTGACATAACCCTCCGTCCTCAAACCCTTGGCTTCCGGTTATCACACAAAGGGCTTTTCCCCCATCTCCCCTCACCTAAGAGGAAATACCCTTCTATCGTTAAGGCCTACCCACGTCAGTGTCCGAAGTATTTCTCGCCCAGGGCCTAATGAAACTTTTTGCAATTTTAATGATTCTGTCTCGTTCGAGGATATTATTTTGAAATCTTGGGGATATTGTAAGTTTACGTTAAGATTTACTTTGGATTTAATTAAATTGTAAGAGAAAAAATATAATTTAACTATATTTCTGCTGTATTTCAGACGTTTAATGCTTTTCGGACACATGAAGCAAATAAAATCAGATCCACGGTGTTATACCTCTATACTCACAGGAGACTTCTTCATGAGGAAATTCCTATGAAAGTATAGGTTATATCAAATTATAATCGATATATAAAATTGTATTTAGAAAATTATAGATATTATTTTAATAAAATTATCTAGGGATGCAAATAAAGTTGGCTTGAATTTATGCTTAATTTTTAAAGTTAAAGAACAACACAATCGTCAAAAAAAATCATAAAAACCAAGTAAGAACGACAAACACAAGTTCTGAGGGCTTAAAAAACCTATTAAATTTATCGAGAAAAGGTAGTTAGTGCCCGCACGCTTCGCTTGATCATCTCGATAAAACAAAGCGTAAAATATAAACTCCGTTACGACAGATCAGTAAAGTTGATGGTAGAACTGTGTCGGAAACTGCTTCAAAACTGTAGACACGACTTGTCCATTTGCGCCAAAAATATGGGGTTAGAAAATCATAGCATTTAATTTTATATTCTTGAGTTCGGTATCAAATTTATTTATTTTAATTTAATGTAACATGATATAAACTTAACCTATCAACAGATGTTATGGAAAATGTTGTGTCTGTGGAAAGTTAAGTTATAAATAAATGACTCTATACTAATATTATAAAGCTGAAGAGTTTGTTTGTTTGTTTGATTGTTTGTTTGTTTGAACGCGCTTATCTCAGAAACTACTGGTTCGAATTGAATAATTCTTTCTGTGTTGGATAGTGGAGTTATCGAGAAAGGCTATAGGCTATATAACATCACGCTACGACCAATAGGTGCAAAGATATAGTGGTAAATGTGTAAAAAACGGGAGAAATTGTTCATCTTTGAAGCCTTCCGTTGCGTGCGTCGTGAAAACGGTTCAAGATACACAAAAAATATGTATTAAAGAATAATAGCTCTTTTAATGATCTAAAAAACAGTCCGCGACAGTATATGTCTATCTTTTAAGATTAACTCACAAAAACCGTTTTTATGATGGTACCTAATTTGGTCGAAATAATTTGTTTAAGTTGTATCAACATAATAATATTAATCTTTATTCAAATAAATATGTTGTTGGTTAAGAGTACTTCATCCATTATAACGCGGGTAGCACCGCAGGGCACAGCTAGTATGTAATATAAATGAAAAAAGTTATTTAAAATACTCTGAAAGGGCAATTCAGACCATTCGCGTCCGTGGTCAGCCCCGACCATCTGAAACGCCGCCGACTGGCCCACACGGTTGGGGCCGACCACGGACGAAGTCTATTGACAGTTACCAAGAAACAGCCTCTCATCCTATTTCTCTAACAAAAATAATTTCTTTTTTGAAGTAAAATTTTACTAGAAATGCGAAAACAGATAAAAGCTCTATAATTTCCAGTTAACACGAGACTATGAATCATGGAACTTAAACGTTACTTACCTACCCTAAATTGCCTAAGATACGGCCCATTTTGGCCATTTCCAGTGCCATAGCGTAGAAATAGTCTTAAAGCTGCGGCCAAAGATTAAGCGAGACACAGTGGCACCGCGCGCATCAGCATTAAAATAAAAATAAGTGTGCCCATAAATACACCGCACAAAAGCAAGATATACGGTTATAGCATTGCCGGACGGTCAGACTGTTAACGGTAGTGTACCTATAACCTGGAATCAGCGTGATCTGTTATTCTTTGTGGCTGTTCCTTATCGACATGCTCATCACAATATCCGATCGGTTCTCTATTGCTACAGACATTTTAAAATTGGAATCGTTTGGTAAAAATTTGAGTTTTCGTCAATTCTGTTACTATTTTGTCATTCACCGTTCAATATACCTAGTCTATATTCGTAGAAACAGTGATGTCCTATTTTGAGAGCACATTTGAAACGTTAGGACGTCTACGTTAACAAGCACGCTCTCAAAATCGAACAAAGAGTCGAGTTTGATTCATTATTACGGGCGGTTGTAAAAGGGCAATACAGTAATATTCAGTTTTCTATTCCTTGACAAAAACGCTATCATTTAAAATGAGAATTTTGTAGTTATTTTTTGTGAAAAATTTGTATTTTCTACAAAAGAAGTTTTATTGCAAATGTCAGTCACTACTGTCACGTTGGTGCTCCTTGGAGGAAACTGATGAATGGTTCTTGAATGAAGAAGCATCCTCAATGTACCCAAGTGAGAAGCATTTCCAAGATATAGAACCTACCTAAGTAAGAATTTTTTTAAGTCTATTTCTTCTGATATGGGCTTGATATAGGCCACCTGTCCAAACCCCTTTAATTTCAGTGTTGCCATAACGATCAGCCTTCATCTATCACTCGGCTTTCTAAAAGGGTAGCCATTCTTATTTATTCCTGCCGTGTTGGCGCCAAAAAGTATCGTGACCTTTTTCAAAGGGGACGAATGACTTACGATGACCGATTGGACACGGTAAGGTTATAAGGGAAGGATTTAAGTTTATCTTGAAACTTGAAAATTCTTTAAAACTATCAGCAAAAACCACAAACATTATTTAATATTTTACTGTTTATGATCACTCACTTTTGAAACTTAAACTTATAGGGTTCATGTCAATAACTATACTTATGTATGTATGGTGTATAAAATATATGATTATGATAAATAGTTAGGATTATGACACATTCGTACAATATCTGGTATAAACTTAGGTCCTCGAATATTTAACTAGTGTTATGTTTAAGTTACCTTCAGTAATGGAAAGGCACTATAAGAAGAAGAAGATTTTTTAAGTAGCTCTAAATCAGCTCTGCACTATATTTTAGGATATTTTTTAGTGAGAACATAAAAAAAGCACAATTGAATATTTATAAAAAAAAAAATAATTACCGAGCACAAAATGCTCTTAAATGGTAATCGGTCAGCGATTATAAATTTAAAATTAAATTCCACAAAAACAACCTCAGCAATTCCTTTAGTTTTCAAATCAAAATTCTTCACAGACAACTTTTGTTAGCGGAGAAAGGTATAAAGAATTATTCCATCATAAAAATATTCCATATCCACAAATCATTCAGGATTGAAGTTATTACTTTCAAAATACCCAAACGTCTTGAACCGTCTCCCTTTCAATATTTTACGGGCGCAGTTTCCGATACATGAATTTTATTAAGTTTTTCGCCCCTGACGGATGGAGTGTTATAGTATTTGTTTTACGCGCCATCAATATGCCAACAACAGAAATTGTTGGGGTTAGAAGTCATAGTGCCGGAGGAAGGGCGAGAACTTCCACGATATAGCTATTCTGCGTATGGGTAAGTTCTTGTTATATATACTCTTCGATCGGCGACCGATTATACCACTGAATTAACACATGAATTGTAAAAAAGTATGGAAGAAATGGCGTGAAATGTTGTAGCTCTAAATATATAATCTTTAAGTCATCAAACTACTAGGCAATAGTAAAACCGTCTATTCTAGAGGTATACCTAAAATAACTTTCCAATGCATAACATTTTTTTGTAAAGGTAAAGTTAATTAAATAAACTATATATTTATTTAGGCATTTAGGTTAAACGAGCTATCTAGACTAGCATTATCAAAGCAAATTAGATTGTAAGAAAATTTTTGCAGGCGTTTTAAGACATATGTTTTATGCTGTAAAGAACTCTATTTCGTAGATATATAAAACTATTATTTTAAGATACATAAAAAATATGAAGTATTAACAAAAATGCTTGATTATGTAATGAACGGTAAAATTGTGAAATTATGCTGTGTTATGCACTAGTCCTACGAGGCGTATGCGTTTTTAATTGTTGTATTTTATTAAATCGTTAAAAATAAATTGTAACTTATATCGGGTATCCTTGATCATTTACCGCCTGTAGGTGTTGTACCAATAAAACATAGGTTTTGTACCAAAAAGCAATAGCGAGCGAGAAAACGAACCTTCGCGCGAGCCGTCGTCATGCACACTGACTTCCCCTCCCGCGTACCTCACCGATCGTCGCCCCGCGCGCCACAGCATACATCTTTATTTTTGTTTTTTAAATTACAGATAAAAAATAAGGTTTGTTTCTTAACATAAACTAAAGAAATAAAAATCAAATTAAAACTTAAAACTATGAAAACACTACGCGTCGCCTACACCGCCCAACACACATTTTGAGGCGCCGGGTCCTTAAAGCTACTATGCCAAAATGTACTGACGACGGTCCAAAGGAACAAACGACAAAATGTGCATTGTTATTTATTTTTTATTATTGATGTACATAATATAGATAAGCTATAACAGATTTATTAACAAAGACGATATAAGAAAACTACCACAATCTCCTGAACTACACCTACTCGTGATGGTGTGATTCAATTATGGGTGAATTTGTGCGTGACGCGCCTTATTTTATTTGATTTTGTAAATTAATTGAGTTTAGTTCAGTTTATTGACTTGTGGTTGCGCTAGCTCCCTTTAGTGAGTTCTGATTGGGGATTATTAAATTATATAGATGATATATTTACACGAATATGTCCTAACTTCATAAACTAATACTTTTTTATAATTACTTTTAATTGGCATTAAAATACAGATTCTATTGACTTATAATTAATATATGAATTCAATATCTATTCCTAGTTGGAATTTTCTTTTCAATTATTGCATTTGTGATATAATAACGGATGTGAATCATGTTGGAAAAACTTTAAATTAAATAAGTTTTGACATCATGTCACTAAAATAAGATAATTTGCACTGTCTTCTGAGTTGTTTAACGAAGTCTCAACCAAGAAACTCGCAAAAATATTTAAAGCGAGTTTTATGGGGCGTAAGTGGGAGCCACCTAGGGTGCCAAACTCAAGGCGACGAAACTCCCGATGTTTTCACTCAAAATAATAAGTCCCAAGTCTTGCAGAACAAATTTTTTTGCGAACTCGGTGTAATGGATTGTTGGAAACTTCGATAACTTTCGGAAACCGCTCTTCGATTTTATTTTGCGAAAGGAATTTTTTAGCCAATTTCTCTCGGAAAGTTTTGGATCTTCCAGTCACCCTTGAGTAAATAATGTTGTGGGATTAATCTGCCGGATTTTTGTTTATTTTCAATATTTAATTGGTTATGGGCGATAATATGAATACAATTGCTGGTAAACATCAGACAAAAGTTTAAAATATGGTTTTTGAAGTGAAACTTCTAAAGAAGTTTCACTTCAAAAACCATTTAGAATCGTTGTGATTTGAAACCGGATGCAACGGAAATGGAAATAAGATTGGCTTACCTGTCGGGTAAGCCAATCTTAAACGCTAACAAGGTTAAGCAACTTTGCGCGACGCCAGTACGTGGATGGGTGACCGCTCGAACAAAATCTTTTTGCATAGTATTTTTTTTTGTTTTTTTTTATTCTTCTTATTCTTTTGTCGATTTACTGAAGTTTCACTTCTATCGTGTGTGAATCGCATACACACCTTTTTTTTATTCATCTCATTCTTTTGTCGATTTACTGAAGTTTCACCTCTATCGTGTGTGAATCGCACACACACCTTTTTTTTTTATTTGCGATCCTTTCTCTGTTTAAAAATATAAGTATGTATATGAGTGTTTATCCGATGTAATATACCTGAGTCTTGTGTTTTAAAAAATATAGCATAGTAAAGAAGGATGGCATTAAGCACCATAGCTTATTATAATATTTGACCATAGATGATAAAATAAGAATAATTCATTTTATTCAGGGTATGAAATAGATTTATTCTGGCGGTGGAAAATAATTTCTTAAGCTTCAAATCAAAATCATGACCTTATCATAATTTCGTAAAGCTTCAGCCCATTTCTAAAATAAAAAATCCCTCCTAGTTTCAACAAACGATATAGAATATCACAAATAGTGAACATTAGTACCACAGATAGCACCGATCTCGACCGCGTTCCACTTCAGAATTAGAATGCCACAATCGACATGTTAAACAGTTCCACTATCACCTATCTACCACCGACGCCAGGTCGAACTAACTTACGACACTAAAATCGCCACTTTCAGCTCGTACTAAACAGCAAACAAAGCCAGCGACGGCGGCGAGCGGCGTCCGGTACCCCGACAAAGGCATTGTGCCCACTGACACGCTTTTTGCGTCGACCGTATCGCCTGATGACGTCCCACTAGATCGATAAGAGCCACCCACTTGCCGGGAACGCTCTATTGTATTACTGACACTACGCTGTCTGAGATGTGGAAAATCGTGGCCCTAAAATGCGGACGGGATTTAGGTGCAACCCTAGCGGTTCGGTTCGAGCCGCCAATTCAAATGCGTTGAAATGTCAGATTAATTGTCAAAAGTCTAGTGAGTTGAACACTGTGATGTCAATGTCATCGAAGCGAGAAATATTATCCTATATTGTCTGAAATTCTAGGTTGTACCTTGATAACTTAACTTTTACAGTTTCAGAACATCATTTTAATATATATAAATCTCGTGTCACAATGTTTGTCATCAATGGACTCCTAAACTACTTAACCGATTATAATAATATTCGCACACCATGTGCAGTTCGATCCAACTTGAGAGATAGGATGGTTTTTACGGCGAGAAAAATTCGAATTCCGGGAAAATTTTATACCCGTGCGACGCCGGGGCGGGCCGCTAGTATTTATATAAAATAGTGATTTCAAAATACTAAATCGTATAATTTTTATTTTACAAGTTCTCTTTCTGTTTGTAGCAATCTAAGTTATTAAACTGTAGAGATACAAACTGAAAGAAATACTTAGTTAAAACTATAGTGAAACTCACTGTAGGTTTCACTGCTCTCTCCGTTTGACATTTAAAGTTGTATATCGTAAAGTATCAAAAATAAAAGATTACCCACGATGTAATGCGGTATAATTAATGTCTTTAGTTCAATATATCTTTCATATACATATATATATATTTTTATGCTGGATCATTCCTTCATTTGACCACAATCTCACCTGATGTAAAGTAACGATGTGGTCTTTGATCGGGCATGAAGACCTAGAAGGTAGATGTCTTCTCCGGGCCACATTACGAAGCACGAAAAAATCGCTTCACGCACTGGCCCAGCTCGGAGGGTGGTGACAAGTCGCGGCCGATTATGGATTTTAGACTTATCAATTTATTTACTTTCTTAGGAATGCCTACAGCTTACTAAAACAATTTATAAGTATAGCGAAATACACTTAAAATTACAAAAATAAATGCTAACGACCTTTACGTCTGAACAACCATTATTATTGAACTTTACAAGGGTAAAAATTATATACTATATTATATTAGGTCCTTACATATGAAATTGGCGTTTTTCGTACTGGCCACTTTAATCACAAATTTCTCCTCTTTGGTAAGGAATTCCAAATTCAAATTTGTACAGCTATAGACTCATGTATTTGTGCTTCGATGATCGTCATTCATTTGTTTTTTTTCTTCTGTTTTTTTCTGTTTGCGTCACTCATTTTACAAAATGGAAAACTTAAAATATCGCATTATTTACGAGTACGAGTTCCGCCGTGGCACTAGTGCTGCGGAAACAACTCGAAGGGTGAATGATGTGTATGGCGGTCGTGTTGCAAAAGAAAACACAGTTCGTTTTTGGTTCCAACGTTTTCGTTCTGGAAATTTCGACTTGCAGAACAAGCCCCGTGGACGGCCTGAGACTCAAGTTGATAATGAAGAGTTGAAGGCTATTGTGGAAGCGGATCCATCGCAAACCACGTCCGAGTTAGCTGCAGGCTGCGGTGTTAGTGATAAAACTGTTTTAATTCACTTGAAGCAAATTGGGAAGATTAAAAAGCTTGAAAGGTGGGTACCTCACGAATTGACTGAAGCAAACCGGCAAACGCGCGTCGACTGCTGCGTTACATTACTAAACCGGCACAATAATGAAGGTATTTTAAACCGAATCATTACCTGTGATGAAAAATGGGTTCTTTACGATAATCGGAAGCGCTCAGCGCAATGGTTGGATCCTGGCCAGCCAGCCAAATCCTGCCCCAAGCGAAAATTAACCCCAAAAAAGTTACTTGTAAGCGTTTGGTGGACTAGTGCCGGTATTGTTCATTACAGTTTTCTCAAATCTGGCCAGACTATTACGGCTGATGTCTATTGTCAGCAATTGCAAACCATGATGGAAAAGCTAGCGGCTAAACAACCTAGGCTGGTCAATCGCTCCACGCCACTGCTGCTTCACGACAACGCTAGACCACACACTGCGCAACAGACGGCTACTAAATTAGAAGAGCTTCAATTGGAAAGTCTAAGACATCCTCCGTACTCCCCGGACCTTGCTCCAACAGATTACCATTTTTTTCGAAATTTGGATAACTTCTTGCAAGGGAAAAAATTCAACTCCGATGGGGCAGTCCAAATCGCCTTCAAAGATTTTATTGATTCCCGTCCGACTGGTTTTTTTAGTAAAGGGATCAATGAACTACCTATAAGATGGCAAAAGTGCATAGAAAATAATGGTTCATACTTTGATTAATTAAATATATTATATTAAAAAATATTCGACTTTTTGTTCCTCCCATACAAAACGCCAATTTCATATGTAAGGACCTAATATATTCCACGACTTCATCTAGCGCTGTAACTTCTGAGTAAACTAAGGTTCAGCTAGGTTTCCGTTTAATGTTCACTAGTTACCTGATGTAAAGTGACGATGTGGTCTAAGATGGGGGCATGAATACCAAGAGTCGCGTGGTGAACTAAGGCCTAATCTCTCTCGCCAAGCGAGAAGTCCCTGCGTCCCAACAGTGGGAACGTTAATAGGTTGATGAAAACTTTTTTCGAGTTATAACGGTACCAAGTGACCTCTTACTGATAAATTATAAAAATCCTCCCTGTAGGTACCTGTAGAGACCTTATTGGTGGATCTCTCTGAATCTAATTTGATCGTGTTACACAAAAGATTGTTGCGTGTTCGATAAATCTACGAACAACTATCTGTTTTATTGTACTTTGATAAATTGACTCAATGTTATTAATTGATTATAGTCTTTTATGGGAAGTATTGGGGTTACGTTAAGCCTCTACAGGAAAACACGATGCATAATTAGTCACAAGGATTCAGTAGATAAAGAAGGACAGTATTCATTATTGAATATGAGGTCGAGGTGCACGTTACAGTGGACTGTGGTAGATAAGTGAGAAGTCTACATGTGCTAGGTAGATAAGTCTCAGGTATATAAAATAACTAGCTTATATTATTTATGAGTTTTACGCCACAGCGTTTCCGCGGTAAAATAACCCTTTCATATTATATTTCTCCTATCCCCAGAATAGCTATTCCTCAGTAAATAATCTATATGTATGTCAAATATTTTTTCAGAAATTATAGCGTTTAATCAAACAATCTTTTCGCTTTATGATATTAGTATGGATGTAATTAATATTTTTACAATATACGTATTCTTTGTCTATTTTTATTCAAGGGTATGCATTAGACAGGTTACTTGTTATTGTGGAAAATAAGAAAATTCACAGTTAAAACCGATTTATGCCGTATTTTCGGCCCAAATCAATTAAAGATCCTCCATTTGGAACTCAGGCAAAGGTACTCTTAGATACTTCTTTTTAATGCCGTTACCGTCGAGTGTTGTAATGTATATTTAGTAGTCTACCTGGCTGTGTGAAATTTACGATTTGAATAGCCATGCTGATAACAAGTATAAAAATAAAATAAAATTGATGTTACGAGTCCTGAAAATAATTAAGCTGAAATCCAAAAAAGTTCAGTCATAATCAGAGATCGGAAAAAAATGCGACATTGATCTCAATAATGTTGATAAGACCCTAAAATAAATCAACATGTTATTCGATATTATTTTAAATAGAATGTATTTCTTCTGAGAATATTATTTTATACGTGCTTATAATTATTATCTATAAGTTATTATAAGGTGCTTTTGGTTTTGTTCAATATTCATGTACTTCTTAACAAAAATATAGATTTTGAGGTTATCACCCGCAACTTATAACAGTAAACAATCGCTGAATTATACGGGAATAATAATACTCCTACAGAACTACTTAAGTTTGACTCATTAGCATCAGTACATTGCAAGCGGAGCTATTCAGCATTTACATTTTTTATGTAAAATAAAATACTAATTAAATAATAAAAAAAATACTTTTTTTATTTTTTTTTGACTAGGCATAAAATAATATGTCAAGTAAGAAATTAATAATGATTAATTGTATGATTAATTTTTGAGTCATGTCCATACTATTGCGAGTAACATCGCAAATTTCCCCGATCTCTGTTCATAATTGAGGGTTTGAAACTTTCTAGTAAAATGCAAAACCGAGATCTTGTGATTCGTCGCGATCCTTCAACTAACTACGTGCCGCTCATGCTGATGCGCTGCCCGGTGAGGCATTTGCATAAATTAGTTATTAGTCGGCGTGAAGAACGTGAGGATCTTGCGGGGCAGGGATGTAGTGAGGCTTCGGATCATCATCATCACCCTATTAACGTTCCCACTGCTGGGACACAGGGACTTCTCTCTTGACGAGAGAGATTAGGCCTTAATTCACCACGCTGGCCAAGTGCGGGTTGGTGAATGTCACATGGCCTTCAAACTCTTTTAAAGTTCTCAGAACATGCCGGTTTCCTCACGATGTTTGCCTTCACCGTTAAAGCACGTGTTTCAAAGCGCACATACATTTCTCAAGAAGAAAAATCCAGAGGTGCGTGGCGGGGTTTGAACCCACGACCTTCGGAATGAAAGTCGAGTGTCCTCCCACTTTAGCCAACACGGCTTTTTTCGGCTTCGGATCCTTCAGGATTAACGTGATTGAACCTAATACTAATTTATTACATAAATATATCCGTACAATGCACACAACAACATTCAGCCTCGTGGTAAGCTCTGAGCTCGTGTTTTGGGTACTAAATATCTGATATGATTAATTTAAGAGACATACATAATCTATAATATCTATAAATAGCTATGAGGCTTCGGTTACATCATGCTTGACATGATTGAACCAATAATATATAAATAAATAAATATCTCCTGAAAATCCACACAACAATATCTAGCCACGTGGTAAGCTCTAGCTTGTGTTACGGGTACTAGACATCTGATATACTTAATATAAGTGATATAGATAGTTATATATTTTTATACATATTAAACACCCAGACCAAGGACAATGGAAATAAATGTTATAAATATAATCAAAGATCTTTATTTCAGGGAAAAATATACCTTTCTTTACCCAGTGTCATTCACATCCAACAAAGATCATTCACATCACAACAACACTATTTATGGTATTTTATTTTTGTGACAAATAAACATTTCTTTCTTTCTTTACATAGGAAAAGACATTAATACATAACATGTCAAACATATAACCCACCGTAATTCCATTAAAAAGATATCATTGTATCATTACATTAAATTTAGGGACACGTTCTCAGTCCAGCCCTGGGGCCGATCTGTATGCGTGGTCGACATCTCACGAATAACTTGACACGTATTATTGTAGACACTCCATCGAACATGATGGCGCATAACATGCTTAGCCGGTAATTAACAGAGAAACACATCAGTTAGGTTTCCTGGTGGTCCCATACAGGTTTGCCTAGGTTTTAATACACCGAAAAAAATATATAAAGCTGTGTTTTTATATTCGCTTCTCAACTCCGTATATAAAACGGTAGCGAACTGTCAAGACAATGTTATTTACTTGTTATTTCGTATTAATTTATTATTACATAATATTTTAATTAATTATAAGTTGACCTGTCCATATATGCCCTGTGCTTTAAGGAAATAGACGCTTTTACTTTAGTGGTCATACTTATATCTAAGTCAAATTGTTATCTATGATCTAGTGCATTTGAAATAGCATTAGCACTAGCTGCTACCACGGCGGTTCCCGTATTTTAGAGATTTTCCCGGATAAGAATAAGAAAATAAGGTATTTATTCTCGGTAAAAAGTAGTACGTTACGTCCATGCAAATGTAAAGTTCTCTACAATAAGAAATAACTCAGTTTCGACTCGATATTTTTCCTCAAGGGTAAATTTTTATGCAACTAAGTTACATATGAACTATTAATTGTTTCTTCGTATGAAGTACACAGTTGAACGTTACTACTATGCTCAAATAAAGTCTACAATGTTATTACCTCCGACCATTGATAACAACGGTGACCGTGTACCGCAACTTGTTTCAAAGTAGACAAACACTATTACTTAGGTTAACTCGGGATCAACTCACGACAGATTTGCAGATTTTAGCTTTCGATAAAGACGATATTCGATATTCTGTCCTCTTGTACATTTGAATGTTTGTGATCTGATCTTTGATCTTCAAAACATATACAAATTCAATAGTTACAAAAACAACAGAACATCATTGAAATCACTCAAATGGTCCATTCAATTAATTGGAGCACTCATACAGCATACTTTCAAATCGTTTATCTCGTATGCAGTATCGCCGTGTTTGTATAATTTTCGATCATAAAACTAGTTGTTTCTCGCTAAGCATAGATTTCAAAAGTTTTTAACGCATTAATATTAGCTGTTGAATAGTAGAACAAGCTAAACCAATGACGTCTCATTAAGACCTGATGAGATCTCACAATCAACATAATGAGTTAGTACGTCCAAAGAGACAAGAGCTTTGTACCAATATGATATTCCATAAGAGGCTTATAAGCTTTGCCATACGCCTATCTAAGTATCTATGATACCTACCTATCTATGATCTAGAGATACACAAACAAGACGTTCGAATATTGTGGGTTAGAAGTGAATTCCTGTGCAGTGTCTGAAATCCGATGAACCAATACTGATCACCCTGTAGATACATGCGAAGGCTGTACTTGTAAGGCCGTCTTGAGCCTTGTATGCAAGATACAGGGAGTTGTCATTTTAGGAAGGTTTCCCGTTTAAACCGTCCCGGAAAAACTAGGTTTCCCGTTTCCGATTTAGAGGCGATTCAGATCTTCAAAATAAAATGAACATACCAATAAAAGAACCTTTTACAAATTTTCATTTTATATAACAAATTAATTATATATAGGTACATATATATTTTTTATATTCGCAATTTTATTACGCCATCTGTTGAGATGTCACTTACCCGTCAAACAAGTAAGACCGGAGGACCTGAGTGTGTGGTCCGGAGAAGTCATCTTCTAGGTCTTCAAGTACCATCTTAGACCACATCGTCACTTTACATCAGGTGAGATTGTGTGCAAATGAAGGCTTATCGATCATAAGAAAAAGACGTTAGACAACCTAAGCGATAAATACATCATTACTATCCTAAAAAGTATATACATGCGCGTCTAATTGACAATCTCCTTTTTTCGTTGAAAGACGGTTCAAAATATCAATATTATCGTCAGAAATAAAGTATATAGGCAAAAGCCAGAAGTGCTGTAAGTTGGAAGGTAGATTTCTTATGAGACGGAATGTTTATGATAAGGAGGTGGTGATGCAAAAATCCTTTTAAATCTACTATATTAACTGATCTACGAGCGACTTGCAACTAACTCACCCTTCGCCTCTGAATTGCTAAAGTAATAGTTTTACAGAACATTCTGTATACAGAAGGTGTCCGTCTGTCCGTCACGTCGCTCAGTAATCGTATCAGAGCGGCCTCTGTATCTCCTTGGTTCGGTGCACATAGCCTGTACGCATACATCTCGGATTGAACATGCTTCTAAGATCCGAAATGTCTGTGCTGAAATACTCACTGAATCTACGAGGAATCTGATATATGTATTTGGAATTTCAGTGGGATTCTTGATTATAAATACAATTTTCTGAAAATGTATGCTGAAATGATTTAGTGTCATTACCAAGGTAAGGCATGAGAGACGTAGAAGACTAACAGCTCTCCAAACAATGTTTGTGTTTTGCCCGGACAGCTAATATGCTGGTTGGCTTACTACATCTATATTTTTATTTATTCATTTATTTATAAGTTTTATCAACAAAGTAACCATAAACTCAAACACATGAAACATACATTGAAATTAATTTTACTTTACAAATGTCACCTTAATTATAAATACAAACGTCATCAATATTAAGTATTAAATAAATAAATAATAATAAATAAAGCTAACACAAGTCGTTATCGTTATACGGCGTCGTTTAATATTGTAGTTATTAAAAAGCAAACACAAAAATCCGACTCGCTCCAAAAATGTTGTTATGAGCCATAATTTCAAGATTCTTGCCCAATTCTCTGAAAGCTACGAATGGTTACAAAAGTCTAAAACTCAAATACATGAGTAAACTCCACTCTCAATTTTACTAAGTAACAACTTGTCCAACAAAAATCCTGAACAAGACATACCTCTGTAGGAAGATTGTTACATTTGTCCTACCCTGTAACATTATCCACCCTACTTTGTCTCGGGGCACACGTATCTAGCCACTCAAGATGGGTGACACTGCCACTGCTAAGTAATCTGTAAAGGTAAAAGGGGGTAGTGTTGCCAGCTTATGCCACTCGTCATGACTAGTTTAGTGCTATTTGTTTTTAAATGTTTTGTATTATAAAATGTTTGTTTTAAATTTAAAGCAAAATCAATCTAAATGAAAGTGAACTAGAAAATATATCGCTATTTTAAACATTATCGTGACTTAATCGTTTTAATATCGTTTGTAAGAATATGTTTTATCATTGATTAATGAAACCGGTACACGTGAAAAACTGCTAATTATTATTGAGTCAAGGAATCTTGACAGCTAAGAATCAAAGAATCCCAACTGTTAAGAATCGTTTTATTCTGAATTAATTATACTAAACGTATTTTGTATTGCAAAGTAAATTATTTTTGTATAAAATCATATCATATATTTTGCTTGAACTGGCTGATTCAGCTGATATCACCTAAATTCGTTTATTTTCCCAAACAATGTAAGTCAAAAAAAAACCTAGCTTTAGAATATTTTTACTGGACGAGTTGCGACATGTAACTAAATTCAAACCCAGCTGGACCCCCACTAGGTAAAAGAGGGTACATTTCCGAATTCTCTCACGCACGGCCAGAAGGCGCGCCTGACGACACACCAATACGTCCTAATGTGATGGAGAAATAATTTCCTAAAATGCACTGGATTGAGAGGAGCTCCATTTGAGTAGTTTTCACTGGCCCGATGTCAATTTACTTTATTACTGGGGATGGAGCGGTAAGTGATTGAGTTGTGATTTAGATTGGATGATTTGGTTTTTGGTTCTAGTGCATAGACAGCAAGATAGAAAATTCTTTATTACACACGCCAAACAAAGAAACAATACAATAAAAAATTTAAAGTAAACTTAGAATGCGTAATGGGCGGTTTTACAGTGGTTTAAATACCTAATATCTAAAGCTACACATGAAACTAGCCTATACCTAGTTAATTACATTGACTACTTTTTAGGTCCATCTCTTGTTATTTTTTTATGCTAGTAGATCATTATTTGCTTATTTTTAAACAGGATAAAGTCATATTCCTAACAATATATATATATATATGGTTCTTCAGATACAGATGGATAGACAGACAGACAGACAGCCAGGCAGAATAAGGTCCCGTTTTACTAAGTACCAGTTTTTTATCAGGTAATAATTCCCAATACCTTAGGGCACATCATACCTGATCTGAAGCTATCTGAAGAGCCATTGTTCGCTCGCAATCTAGCCGAGATTGCAGCCTCTTGAGCGGCTTATCTTACCAATAATAATAGAAACAGGACTAAGATCGACTTGAGACGGCTCCTAAGTTCTCATTAATTTGTTTTTACTGAGTTATTATTTGCACATTTATAATATATTAGTCATTACTATTTATTTAAACATTGCAAAACAATATTGTTGAATAAATATCGTGATGAAATATTTATATGAAAAAGTTGTGTGGAACAATAGGTAATATTTAATGTAAGTAATATAATATTGTTTTATTTTTATTCACGAGATATTGTTTTTGATTTCGAATAATTCCATCTATGCATCAAAGATTATTTTTCAATTTGTCAAAATCATAGCTGTTTTGAGTACCAGTGATGCAATCACGATCGGGTGCATTGTAATTTTTTTTTAAAGTAAAAAGCTTTTTAATGCACCTACTATCAGGAGATTAAATCAGTGCATTTCTCGATATGTTGGTACAGTCGCGCTAAGTTATTATCCACTTGTCCGTATGCAAATAATGTACTCTTTCTGTATTGATTGAAGCTTGAGGGAGTTCTGAATGCCCGCCTCAATTATCAACAGAAGCCACTTCAAAACTGCAATGACACATGTTAACATTTCGGTTGGGGTGGAGAGAATTCGACAACTAGTCGAGATTAAACGTGGTACTCAAATGGGAATACCTTTGGTGCTCATTGCATAGATGCCCAAAAAATAGGTGCACAAACGGGATTACTTCGAGACCTTATGATATGTGAAGTAATACATACTATCGTTACTTATACATCCTATATGTTATTTTACTCTAAGATACGAGTATACAGTTATCATAAAAGTTATCAGAGATGATAAATAAAATTTGTTAAGTTTGATAATCACGCGTAACACGTTGTTGGTTCGTTATATAAGTATTCCTACTGTCCATGGCGTATAGGTTTTATTATTAACCTAACTAGTTGCTTACTAAAATGCGAAAGCTAATAAAGTAAACAAATAGAGCAACCTCACTTGAGAGATACACGAGGCAATTACAGTGGTTTTGTTTTACGAGCCCTCGGAAGTCCACCCGCGCTCGGAAGCCTACTCGAAATGCAACTGAACAAGGGAAAATACTGAAACAAATTCCATAACTCATTTTCAATCGCCAGCCTCGACATCACTCGACACGCAAACTCTCCGGGACGCACGCAAAACGAGCATTTTTCCGAACGAACCGCCCTCTCGACGCAAAACTCTATAAAAACGTCGAAAAAAAATAACAGTAACATGGCGTATAATGACAGCTGGTCCACTTGAGAACAAAAGGGGAGAGCCGAGCCACGTCGAGAAAAAAATATATGAAGAGTAAAAACAACTGCGTACGTGCGCCCGCCGCCCGCCCAGCCGTCGCCGGCCGCTAATAAATTCGCAATCGCGTTCGATCCCAGGCAATCGCGACCAGCTTCAACCTACATCCGCCGCTCCTCTCGACCTGAAATTAGGTAGCACTGAGAAAACTCGTTACGAATATTGCTATACGTCTCGGGGAGAATGGAGCCGCATTCGAGTTTAAAATGCGTATAATAATCGTGGCATTCATAAAAATCCCGTGCGCGGAATGCAAGGAGAGGCCGTGTTTTACACGTTATAATTTTGCGCCGAAAGCGGGCTAGAGGCGGGTTTGTGCGGAGTGCGGGCTCGGAATGCGCATGGACCATTAGTTGATGAGCACACGTGCCCGCCCTAGCCGCCCGCCCCGAGAACTGTTACAATTCCGGCTGAAAATATGAAAATGTTTTGTAACTTCCAGTTAAAAATATGTTTTGGTAAAACTACCGTTTTCACGCACAATGACTTTTTGCTGAGAACTTTGACCACGGAAAAGCGAGCGAACGTAAATTTGATGAATGGCAGGAGAAATGCTATTGGCTGGAGTGAGCGGAGGCTTTGCTGGGGTTGATGCAAACAGTATATTCTGCAAAGCATGAACGTGGATTATTTTTTAACGACCCATTCGTCTCGCTCTACTTTCTAAATCAACATATGTATTTTAATGTTTTAAAATATATTATATTCAGAGTAAAATAGCTCGATACCAAAACAAATCCACTAAACAACTACCTACAGATCTATCAAGCAACACCAAATAGGTCCCTTCAATACGAATGTGTTTTATATGAATTAATTCACCGGCTGACGGAGTACCAAAGCGATTCGCTCACGGGCCAGATGGCTCTCGGACAGATCAATTTGATGATTGCAAATCCGTGCGACGGACTTTTTGATGTCGAACTAGAGGAGATTTCTTTGCGATTTTTTTTGAATAGGGGTCCTTTTGTTTATGGAAGTTGTAGGTCTGTGATGAGTTCAAATCAGTCTTAAAAGCCTGGTTGTTTTAGGAGTTTTTGGTGAAATTTTTAATTATATTAATCATGGAGATAGATTTATTTCATGACATGACATTTATATGATTATATTATTATAAATCAGTATTAACCTACATTATAACATCTTTTTAACAGCTACGTTTAGAAAATTATGCATGTGAATGATTGTTTCAACAAAGTTGTTGAAACCATAAATTGAAATGAAAGTGATGATTCGGACAAGTTTTATGAACACTTTTTGTCCGAAATGTCGTCGCCTTGCCACTGAATTAATTAAGTCGTCCAAAACACGACTTTGGCATTTTTCGCCACAAATTTCGATCAAAGAAAAAAGAAGATAATTTGCCAATCAAATTAACCTAATCGTGTGCTAAAATGATCTGTGGCTTTTACATTTTTGAAAATCGCCTCATTTACAAAGTCAACAAAACAAAACACGGTTTAACAAACAAGGGCACAGAATTCGGTCATTTTTCCATTTACCCTACGATTTGGGGTAGATACTGTCACTCTGACTGACGTATTTAATAAGCGTTTATCTTGTCTTGTCACCGACTTACTTATCAGTCATGTAAGGGGTGTCGTGTCGCTCTTTAATAGAAACCTTGATGGATCTGAAAAGTCAAGGAATCATAAGTAGAGATTGTTGAGAACTTAGGAATAAATAACCATAGAGTATTTGTTTTAACATGACTGTAAATTAATAGGAGATATTTTTACCTATATAATCTCTTAAATTTTTCACGATTGGGACGATGTAGACTCGAGGAATGAATTCAAATATGGCAGAAAAAAAACCAGATAAATGTAAATTACAAGATATCGATATTTTACCGTTCATAAGTCATTGACATAAGTAGGACAAAACAGGCCGTGAACAAAAAAATGTTATACATTGCACAAGGGTGACCATCATCACACTAAGCCCCAATATTACTATACAATCTTTATAAATCGTCTTTTTTTGTGGAAAGTTTTATTGAACCTAGTTCAACGATTCAAAAATGTCAAATAAATGTAAATTTGATTTCAGTTCGGTGGTAAAACGATTCTAGCCTGATGTGATCGCCTTCATATCCAATGGTATAATCCGGGCTAAGCGTCTAAAATAAAAAATACTAAATTCTGATCAATTGTTTTCGAATATTAGTATTCCTATCATAAATATAAAATATAAAAAGTATCAAACTTACCTTCTTTGAAGTAAAATATACTTTAGCAAGTCTTCCCGTCTTTATTTTGTCATATAATTCCTCAAGCTTCTTTTCATCTACCCTCGCTATTAGATACAGCAATGTTTAATATTGCACCGTCCGAGCCCCTGCGACCCCGAGATCTGATATGAGACGACGACGTGGTCTGAATTAATCCCTCTATATGACATCACAATGTCTACGTATATCTACGCATAGGCAAGTAAATATGATAAAAGTTATCACAATATTAACTGTACAGGCTTTTTGTATTTTGAGAAAACCTAGGCTAGTAGTAGGTACTGGGTTCAGACTACCTATCTGGGGGATTAACGGTTGTGTTTTAATTTAATCATTATGGCGAATGACATGTCATTGTTATAATGTTTAAGGAAATAAGGGTGGGAGAAAATTAATAATTTAATTGAATAAGTAATTTAATTAAAACTAGACGAATATGTGGAGCACTGTGATTGGTTCTTGTAGAGAACTAACTTTTGAGTCGTGATGCGTAGGCGCGAACATTAACGCATAGTTAAGGTTAACCATTATAATAAAGTTTTTCAAGAGCGGTATGATGGTAGGTACCTGTAGGACCACACAAAAAACTTACTTAATTATTACTTTCATAAAAAAGACTAATCAAATCTAAATTTAAAATTTAAGAAAAACCCCCGATTCCAATGCCTTAATTTCCTTAAATATAAAACAACATAATATTATGTAATGTGGACGCGATGCGTTTTCATTTGATACCCCACACTAGTATATTTGCAGATTTTCGGTTTTGCTTCCCCACTCTCACCCCCATAACTTTTAAACGGCTCAACCGATTTTCATGAAACATGTCTAAGAACACTCGAGCAAGACTCACCTTTCATACAAAAAAAACTAAATCGAAATCGCTCCATCCGTTCGGGAGCTATGGTGACACAGACAGACAGACACACAGACAGACAGACAGACAGACACGTCAAACTTATAACACCCCTCTTTTTTGGTCGGGGGTTAAAAATTAGCAAAATTTTCCAGCCCCTCCTTGTTCTAGTGTAAAAAAGTGTAGCGACCAGATAGATACTGCGTTGGGATATTATTTCCAATTAAAATAGATATAATTTCCAATGTCCAAATTATTAACTAACACAATTATATTAATTATAAGAATTATTAGGTAAAATTCGTGTATGTACAAAAACATTGTTCGGTAGTAGAAACTGCCTAAAACTCGTTTTTCTACGAATCCTCAATACAGTTCTTTATTTTATTTTATTTTTTGTATTTGAGTTACGAATATTATACATAATACCTTTTACACCCACTTTCAGGATTTTTTTAAGTATGGAAATCAAAATGTATCAATGTACTTAGAGACTAAATCTGAAATTCAAACGACTACTTCGTTTAACCAGTTGGTTTTCACGGTGGTGTACTCGTATGGTAAAACATCAATATTTTAGAATACTAATACGAATATATTTAGTACACGTGAAACAAAAACTTTGTTTTTTTTTTAATTCACGGCCTGTTAATGTAACATCTGATACTGTTAAATTTAATCTTAAGAGGCGGTGCATATATTTATTATTCATTAATTAAGTTATATAAGGTGATAAGGCCGCATTGTACATTTGTTTTTTTACGTGTTGTTGCATTTCTATTTACGTTCGATTTTTTATAAATTACTTAATAGTCTATGTACAAAAATAATAACAATAATCGCCGCTTCTTGCACCCTATTTTTATTTAATTATGCTTTTTGTAAAGTTTATTTTTATTTTTGTGGTGTACAATAGAATATACATAGATATCGCGGTAGAATACAGATAATTTTGAGTACCTAATTGACAACCAATTTTTTTAAGATACCTACTTATTTATTTCTCCGTGCCTACCACGAGAGTGGGGGTCAAACCGAATAGTAAAACATTAATCAGCTGTAAGTCGTGCGGAATATAGGCCTTCCTTATAGATTTTTTTATGTTGATTGCAATCGTTCTGCTTCCCTCGTGAAACCGCGGCGTCAACCAAGTAATTAATCTAGGTCATACTACTTCTAAACCTAACCTGAATGTGACGTTTAAACATTACCATTTAGAGGACTGATGATATAAAGTCTCAATTAGCATAATTGCGCAATAAAAGTATGTTCCTGGTACTTATAAACGTTTAAGGAATTATCTCGTATTTCGTAGATAAGATTATACCTCCTATTAATCTTTACATCAAATCAGAAGGTAAAATTGAGTAGAAAGGACTTCCTTAAACTGCTTTGAAGTATCTATCATTCCCTTATTTACTACATGAAGGTGCCTCATAATCGACTCGCGAAATGTTACCATCATAGTTATTTAGGTGTAACTACTTTGCTTAGAAATCCACACAAAGGCAGGAGAACTGTACGTCGTCAATGAAAGCTAACTCGCCTAAAATAGCTACACTTGAGATTGACTTTGAACTTCACAAGTCACCGTACCGTCTTTGAAGACTCGCAAATACCCAACTTCATGTTGGAACTTTCGGCTAGGTCTCATGGAATACATCTGTACGGATTCGTATTCTTTCTGGGTTGGATTTGTTCGGTAATCTAAAGTACAATGTGAACGCATGGACTTTATTAGACTTCCAAGTGTTTTGTTGTCGATTTAACCGATTGTTTTAAATGAAGTCAAAGACAATAATGTAATTACCACCTGTAAGGTAAATAAAACGATTAATTTGTGGTAAACATGAGATTTAAGGTCCAATACCCACATGACTTCTAACCCTCATTTGTTGAACTAAAGCCCAAGTAAATACTTAAGATGTCATTTCCCTCCAAATAATGGTGGCGACTTGCGTCATTGAAATCATGTTCCGAGGGGTGTGCAGCGAGCACTAGGTGAAAGTCGCTGAGAGAGGCGATAACATCACAGGCGATAGCATGCGACCACTGCCCGTATCGCCCCCATCGCAATAATGAGCCTACAAATCGTGACGGAAATTGAAAGAAAAAACTTCCCAATCGGCAGATCTTATCGCCCGTCCTAAACGCTCTCGTAAAAATATTAATAAAACATAACTTTTTCACCCAAACCCACATTAAACTCCGATCCCGTAGGAATTTATTGACAATTACGCGTCAATAAGTGGCAATAAAAATACAATGCGCCAATGTCCACAGATTTGAATACAATTGTACACAATTGTGTAATTCTGTTTTCGTGGAGGCTCGTTTTGATTGTGACACTACTAACGCAATCATGGACTTTTGGCGGGTCGATTTCTTTGTCATGTTTATTATTATGATAAACAGATCTTTGGCTATTGTGAACCAATTTAATGTATAAAGTGTTTCCGTTATCGTTTTTGGACGTTTTTATATGATTTATGTGGGCTACGGTTGATGAGCGTGTGTCCTAGCGCTCTGAACGCAGCGAGGACAAAGCGCGCGCGGAATGTAATCTCGAGACGTCGGGATAATCAGCCGCGGAACGATGCAGACATAATAAATTAAAACGCGGCTGTGAACGTCGCCTACAAACCACTAATAAGAAGAGCTCGCTTAACCTTATCTCCGATCGAGGAAGTCTAAAAAACGGATGAGGGGTTCGAAGGGGAGAGAGGGGCCTCAAGAACAAGAGCCGTCAGTGAAATAGAGATAGATGAACAGTGGGAAATGAAATTCTTTGTGGCATCGCGGTCCCGCAAAAAATGCACAGATTAGATTTTTCCCCTCGCCGAGGGCCGAGGGTAGATGGAGGCAATGATTTTTTACAACGCTCTCCGAGATATATATACGAGTTTTAGTACCGGGATTTGTTGTAACTGCCCTCTGTTTGGGAATTTTAATTTCCTTGAGATTGTCATTAGACATTACGAGGATTCAGCGTATTGAATGTCTGATGAGTTTTCTGTTCATTTTCAAAGCTGACCAGACAATCCGAAAAGTAAATAATTTAAGAATACAATTCGATGTAGCGGTTAGATTGGAATTCAATTTGTTTTTAATGTCACCAAACGTATTCTTGATTTAGCAACACCAATTCGTTGTCTTATCAATCTTAAGATCGTGTCTATTTTTGTTCAATACCTCCTCACAGAATTTCGACTATCACAGATGGCGAAGATTACTCATCCACAAACTTCCATATTGACACACAACCGCAATACTCGCCTACTTAAAACGTAAATCCGAGGTTGCATTAGTCGGTAAGACCGTAAAAGCTTGCAAACATCGGGGTGGAAATTACTGCGTATTAGAGGCATGGCGATACCTCGGGATTAGGTGACCCTCGGTAAAAAACAAGAGGGCTTTGGTTTCAATTGAGAGGGCAATTGGCGTGGTGTGTTCGTCTTAGACAAGATTATTAACAACCAGCGGAGTATTCAAACTTTCGTAATGCCGTTAACTTCCAAAATTTTAGGCATAGGCTAAAACCCAACATTGTTTAAGTTAACGGTTGTTGTACAACTTCAGTCGAAAGGTATAATTCTCGTAAGTGGAATTAAATTGTTCAGCTTGCCCATTTCCTGTTCTTTCCAGATTTTGAAGTCAGATTTAGATTGCGTAGGTACTTATTATTACGTAAGCATAAACATGCCTCCAAAACACCTGAAACTACCAAACCATGTATATCATCAAGTAATGTAAAAAAAACAACACTAAAAGCGAAGAAGAATGGAAGTTAAAGTGAAATTAGGTTTAACTGGGTATCATTTTTCGTACCATGTTTTCAACGAACATAGACGTCAAGCCATACAACAAAATCCACAAAGAAGAATTAATTCTAAATACGAGTAGCAATCACGGTAATCCCAGCAGTTTTTTATTCAGACTGTGCTCTGTGCTGGCTTCGGGTCGATATAATCCTAGCAAATGTGCTAGGGATGGGACACCGCGTAGTAGCCGGATGGAAAAAAAGGAACGCAAAATAAGATTTTACAAAAAAAAAATGTAAAATGCCTTCCTCAATAAAAAATTAAACAATTAAAGGTGTCAAATAGTTCAGAATATCAGTTTCAGGTCTAAACCTAGGACTTTTGGAGCTTTTCGATATTTCAATGCCAAAAACACATGTTTATTATTATAGCCGAAGGAGGTTCAATGTCTTAATTGTCATAAACAAATCAAAACATGTATTTTTTTGAACTCCAACGATTTGCGTCATTGAAATTATTAGCAAACCACAAAATGCTGAGGCCACAAGAACCAACCAGAAGCTTTTCGTACCTTAAACATAAAATAATAAAAATAAAATAATAATAAAAATGGTTTTTATTGTATAATTTTTTTTACAAAAGGTGCATCTTATCGATGGGACGATGTCTTACAGACGACCTATAACTACACTAAGACTAAAACTAAAAACTTAACTAGACTAGGTTTAATTGCACCAAGTATAAGAGCCTTACCTTAAACATACTTTCGATT
The DNA here is from genome assembly GCA_929108375.1 of Gymnoscelis rufifasciata. Taxonomy (NCBI): domain Eukaryota; kingdom Metazoa; phylum Arthropoda; class Insecta; order Lepidoptera; family Geometridae; genus Gymnoscelis; species Gymnoscelis rufifasciata. Next base: position 12,733,037 of record OV815305.1, read on the forward strand.
CTGAAACAAAACGCAATCGAAATGTAGTTTTTAGTAAATTACATTTATAGTTTGGGATTCTCTCAATATTGTCCGGCAACTGCCTACACGGGGCATCTCTAGCGTGTCCCTAACGTGTGTCATTTGGGGAAAATAAACCTTCTCGTGAATCCTGTCAAGTGCCTCACCAATTTGTTTAGACACTTCAAAAGCTGCTTTTGTATCTGCACTACTCTACCTATGGTTTGTTCCAAATAAGGAAAATGTTCACTCAAATACAAGTCCGGAGTCCAGAAATAGATAAATTCATTGACCGATTATGTAGGAAACTTTTTTCCGACAACCTTATAATCTCAATTTCTGAATTTCTATTCAAAAAAACAGAGTAGGTAATATTATTTAGCCCATATGACTCAATATTTTATTTGGTACATTTTTTTCTGGAAATGTTTGGGTAAACAGGAAAATAATTTGTGGTGCTATGTTTTGATAAAAATAAAAGGTCATTAAACCGTACCAAAGTTAACTAAGTAAATACGAAAATTGTTTATCAATTATTTGGTTGTACAATGTTAAGTCTGGTTGTTAGTAAAATGTTAAGTTTGGTTTACTTGTGCATCGTTGCATGGCAATATTTTTAATTCAAATAATGTGTGTTCTTTTTCAACCCATATTCTTGTATTGTACGTATACAGGTTTCAGCGGATGTATGTCCATGCGCTCGACTATCCCATCTTTCAAAATAAAGGAAACTGAATCGAAATCAGTTCATCCGCTTGGGTGCTACGATGCCTCAAACACGTGCACAGATACACACACACTTCAAACTTATTGTTCAGGCCCATAGCCCTCCAAATATTATATAAATAATAACATCTTAGCTTTGTCTGATTTCGGGATTGAGTATCCATTGCTATGACAATTGTATAAGGTGCAAGCCCATATAAATAGAAGCTCACACGTCACCCGCCCTCTCTTGGCATCTACGCAGCGACCCCAGCTAGACGTACTCACTATCAATAAATACAGAAAATTATGCTGGAGTTTCAATTTAACTCCCTTATGTAGCACAAGCGCTTACATAAATTGGTGGCCCATGAGGGGAACAGAAAATCCTGGAAAAATAACGATACTTCGCGGGATTCCTCTGGTTACAAGGACTTTGTAACCTGTCCTTGAAGACAAAGGACAAAGAAGGTGCCAACTCATCAAGACTTCAGCGATCAATAGAGTGGTAATCATTGATCTGGTCAGTGGATCAGCTAAAGATTCACGCCGGAAGCTGCAGTTCACGAAAAGATAAGTGCCCTTTTTCCTTAAACCTAACCTTAAATTTCGCAACCTTTAAATTCCTATCCATGTTAAATAGTCTTATTTGTGCCAAACAAGTGTTTATTGTATTTCATTTAATGGTAATTCAATTAAAATCTTTAGTGAAAAGTGCATAAAGTTCGTATTTCTAAGCAATTAGGAACACGTGTCACGGAACAATCAAATTACCTTTGCACATCAAAACTACTATTAAATTTAATAATATCTTCCACCTCTAATCATCGTTCCTGTAAATTCTTTTCGCTCACACGTGCTTGTCGTCGCGTTCCAGGACAGGTTACCGGCCGGTGCAATTAGGTGTTGCGTCATCCTTTGTTCGGCGCGGAGCGGCTGCAAGTGGTGTCTAGCGGAGGGACGAGCGAGGCGACGTTGTGAGGAGCGTGAGCTTTATAATTTAATTAATTAATTAATTAGAATAACTTCCACAATGACTTCCACTAAATTTGCCGATGGTGTCTCAGGTTTAGATGAGCTATACCGTAGGCGTAGCTCAGTCAAGGGTCAAGTCACTAAATTTAAAAACCTTTTAATTACTATGATACAAAAACCTCAGTTCACATCAATTGAAATAACGGAATTACAATTAAGACTTAAAAAATTTGAGACCTTATCGGCACGTTTTGATAGCTTGCAGGAAGAGATAGAGGTTCTTAATAATGAAAATTTGTCAGATGAGTTAGAAGAGCGTGAGAACATTGAGCATGATTTTATTCTAAATATCGCCACAGCAAAAAACATCATAGATAAGTTTACAAAGGCTGAAGATGATTATCGGCGGGAATCAATTCATGTTCCTCAGTGTTCTCACAACAACAGCGACATAGGTGTAAAATTGCCTCAAATTAACATTTCTAAATTCGACGGTTCTTATTTCCGCTGGCTTGAATTTCACGACACATTTAAAAGTTTAATTCACGATAATGGTAAAATTTCCCCAATTCAAAAATACCATTATTTAGTTTCATATCTAGAAGGTTCTGCTGCTAGGGTCATAGCTAATCTACAAGTATCTTCTGATACTTATGAGGAGGCCTGGCAGTTGATTTGCGACCGCTACAATAACAAAAGGTTGCTAACGAATCATCATCTGCACGCCTTGTTTAGTATTGAGACAGTCGCAAGTGAAACTGAGAAATCACTTCGATTCTTAGTAGATACGGTAGCAAAGAACTTACGTGCCCTACGCAGTCTAGGTCAACCGACGAACATGTGGGATACTTTGATAATTTATTTAATGTCTTTTAAATTACACTCTCAAACTTTAATTAAATGGGAAGAGTACCTAAACACGGTCGAAGGTCAGCCAACTCTAAACAGTTTCTTAAAATTATTAACAGATCGTGCTGACGTTTTAGAATCATTAAGTCGTAACAATAAAACAACATATTCCTCACCTACGTCGCGCAATTCAAAACAAAATAACATTAATTTTAAACATAATTACAAAAATAAACAAGAAAAATCTAATCATATAAACTCATTTGCAATTGTAAACAACAAACAAAAAAATACATTCATATGTATCGTTTGTGATAAAAATCACAAAATTTATGAGTGTCCGATATTTAAAAACAAAGATTTGAGTAATCGTTTAGCTGTTGTTAAATTACATAAGCTTTGCAAAAATTGCTTACGACAAGGTCATCCGGAAGGTGAATGTCGTGTGGGTCCTTGTCGCATTTGTCAAGAAAAACATAACACCCTGTTGCATAACCCGGAGCAGCCAGTGGTAAACCACGCCTCCTTGGAATGTTGTGCTCAGGACGAAATCACAGTAGGCTTCTCCAAACAAAAAGGTACTGAAGTACTACTACCTACCGCCTACATCGAAGTAGTGAACCCTAAAACATATAAATCTCATAAGGTTCGCGCACTTTTAGATTCCGGTAGTCAGTCATCGTTCATAACAAAACGATTACAACGAAAACTATCACTCAATTCATGTCCCATTAACGCGATAAAGGTTGTTGGGATTGGCAACAATTGTTCGGATAGGGTAATCGAGAAATGTGACGTTCAAGTAAATTCATTAAATTCACAATATAGTATATTAACTTCTTGTTTAGTTTTAAATGAGCTGACAAGTAATATACCACGATGTCCAATCGACATATATAAATTAAATATACCTGTCGGTATCCAACTCGCCGACCCTTTGTTCCACCAACCGGCGTCGGTGGACCTACTAATCGGCGCTGACATATTTTGGGAAGTTTTAGGCAATCAGCAAAAAACACTCGGTCCTAGACTTCCCAGATTACACAGCTCAAAGCTAGGGTGGTTATTGTCAGGCCCAGTAAACTCACAGGTTACTTTAAATAACGTTCATTGTAATCACGCCGCGGGCACCGGCGCAAGAATGTTGCCCCCCATCTCTTCCCGTGGGCGCCGTACAACCCGGCCAAGGGACACTAATCAGAAGGTAGCTTGCAACGTCTTCTTAAATAATAATACCGCTAATAATAATAATAGTCGCCTACTATCCAGGTGGCGAGTATTTAAAAGGCCTCTTAATCGCTTTGAAGGAGGCTTATGTCCCACAGTGGACTTCCTACGGCGTAAATAAAAACGTTATCGTAGACGAAATTAATTACAATGTATAAACAACACATTACAAAAGTTTAAACTAGGTAGGTATTTATAGAAAATACAAAATACTTTAGGTGACGTTCGTTTGTGTAAAACTATCGTTATCAATTTTACCAAGTAGGTACATTATTTAGGTGATACAATAATCTTGCTAAACCGATTATTTTAAATTCATCTCTTCAAATTGCACCTTGAGAAAAGTTCACTAATTATTATGCAATCGTTAGTTCTAATAAACTAAGTTTTACTAACTATAAACAACACAATTATATGTCGATGATCTTATCGCAGGCACCGACAATGAACAGCTGATAAGGTACATTCAGAGCGAAATCTTGCTTACAATGTGTACCAGCTGCTTTAATTAATTACGTATATTTTAAAAACATTTATAAAATATTTGTATGATGCTAACGTAAACACTCAACAACATCAACAAATAAATGAGTCATTAAACACTCTAGGGTTGGGATAGTGTCCGACCAGTGATACGTTTAATTTTCAGTTACAAAACTTAATAAAGTTAAAATAATAACAAAAATGCATAATAATGTCAAATGCATGTTAAATCTTTATTCCCTTGGGGTTTTGAGCCCTTGCATCATTCAACCTAAATTGATGATGGAAAAATATTTAATTAAATTCACATTAATAAAACTAACTGATCGGTAAAGTACCTAAATGTTACCGTTCACCCAGCTGATCTGATTACGCAGGGGGTGGATGCCGTTCAGTTATTGTCACTACCATTGTGGTGGAATGGTCCGTCTTTTTTAATGATATATAAGAATGGCCAGCACTTAATACAAAAATCATGAATTACCTTAGGTAAAGTGCAACACAGTTATTTTAAATAACAACATTATTCATTTTGAAACCTTTTCTAAACTGACGAGGATTCAAGGAATAGGTATTTGCATACGTAACAACATTATAACATAATGTAAACAATAACAATAAAGTTATTGTAATATTAACTGTCTACGAATTGAACAAATTCATTAAAGTTGTATGACGGCACGAGTTATTCGCAGCCGAATAGATTTGTGTTTGTTTATGAAAATAAACCTTTAAATTAAAATATTACCCTTATCTCCCTTTCAAGATGATGTGGGATTAATAAGTATAGGTAAGAGGCAGAATTAGTGCTTCATATTACACTTATGATAAAAATATAAATATAACTCGAAAGGGAAAGCCAGTAGAAATATTCTGTGACAATGGTTTTGATTTAGTAGCTGCCGCGAAGAACATAAGTCAATTTTTACAAACGCTACAGAACCTTTATCTGATTTTGCAAGTCAGGAAATAATTAATAATAGTTCACCTACGTACGCTCCTCACTTCGGAGACCTCTGGGAGGCAAAGCCGGGGTAAAATCCGCTAAACACCATTGTGTTGTATGCAAAGGTCATTTAACCTATAAATATAATTGTCAACATTGTTTGCGCAAATGGAGGCTATATAAACAGCCATCCCTTGCGTCCTTAAACCGCATCTCCTAACGACTCCTTTCCCTCTCTCCAGGGCACTTTCTAATCGGAAGGCAGCTGAACGCGATGTTTTGGCCTGCTCTGGAAGATCGACCTGAAACCACTCTTCAGCGCTATGCTCGGATTGAGCGACTCCGCCAACACTTTTGGAAAAGATGGCAAAAGGAATATATCGCTGAGCTACAGCAAAGAACTAAATGGAGAACGAACTCACACACGTTGAAACTCAATGACCTAGTTCTCATACAAGAGGAAAATGTTCCCCCTTTATGTTGGCGTCTTGGGCGAGTATCTCGTCTGTTCCCTGGATCAGATGGAATCACAAGAGTTGCAGACGTCGTCACCGCGAAAGGCTGCGTACGAAGGCCGCTAACTAGACTCTGTCCACTTCCCACGGAAGAAGAGCTTACTGGATGAAGATCGATACAAAACAAGATGTCCATAGATGAAGACGTCCATTGATGAAGATTTCTTAGTGTTACATTCACTTAGTAATTTATGTTTTTTTATTTTCTAGCTGGGTCAATTTGTTTGTATAAATAAATCTCAATAAATAGTTAATTTATTTTCTATTGTTAAACGAATATTATATGTCTGTGTTGCATAGTTTCATTGAATGCACACATTTTTTACTTTTCCCGGGGTGGGAAGATGTTCAGGCCCATAGCCCTCCAAATATTATATAAATAATAACATCTTAGCTTTGTCTGATTTCGGGATTGAGTATCCATTGCTATGACAATTGTATAAGGTGCAAGCCCATATAAATAGAAGCTCACACGTCACCCGCCCTCTCTTGGCATCTACGCAGCGACCCCAGCTAGACGTACTCACTATCAATAAATACAGAAAATTATGCTGGAGTTTCAATTTAACTCCCTTATGTAGCACAAGCGCTTACACTTATAATACCCCTCTTTTTCTGTTGGGGGCTATAACCAGCACGAAACATTTATAAAAAAATCATTCACACACGATTATTTTTTAATAATTAGCAAATTTTTATTTTTATGAAAAACAGCTCACGTGGATCGAGCGCCCGCAAGCCGAGAGTTATGCTGGAAGTGATAGAATGGCGTCTATAAATAAAAATAAATAAATATTTCCGGACAATCCACACAACAACATCTAGCCCCGTGGTAAGCTCTTAGCTTGTGTTACGGGTACTAGACATCTGATATACTTAATATAATGTACACATACATAGATATTTTTTATTATACATATTAAACACCCAGACCAAGGAGAAAGTGCTTGCAGAACATACAATCACTTGACCCCTCGACGGGAAACTACCTCTTGCGCCGCAAGCGGACTCTCGCTCACCGCGCCACTGAGGCAGTCAAATCTCTGCTAGAGTAGTGTGTTTTTTTTAATCGCATTTATTCCCGCTAGAGGTCTATCAATAGCTCACGTGGCTCAAACCAAACGCCCTTCAGATTGAAATACTGGAAGTGACAGAATGGTGTCTATCTGCTAAAATTGTGTTCAAAAAAAAATCTTAAATCAAAGTTAATTCTCTTCTTCTTAGACTTCATTTAAGACTAAAAGTAAGCGATGACTAGTTCCGCATATTCCCGCTAGAGGTCTATCAATAGCTCACGTGGCTCGAGCGACCTCCAGTCTAGTGCTGCTGGAAGTGACAGAATGGTGCCTCTCTGCTATACCTTGTTGTGTTTTTAATTAATTTTACCGGTGTTTCTAACATTAACATCGAATTGGATGGTTTTCTTAAAAACTAGAACTTATGTAAGGCCTATTGATAGTGATGATGATATAATTAATAGTGATGATGATGATGTCATCCTTGCCGATTTCGGGTATGGCTATAATAATTAATAGAAATGAATAGAAAAGAATAGAAAACACTTTATTGTACACCACACAAATTAATCATAAACTTTACAAAAACCTTAACTAATTAAAACAGGGTACAAAGGGCGGCCTTATCGCTATGAGCGATCTCTCCCAGACAACCTTGGGATGAATGAGAGTAATAATGTTTCTTTTAGTTACACATATTTTCATCTTACTAACCTATTTGTAAGTGAATCCAGGCGTCCCTTGGTCACAGCGTTATACGTAAATGTTTGTTACGATGTTTATTATTTTAGCGTATGATTGAATAAAAAATAAGAATAATAGTTGAACGGAAAATGAGAAGCTCGATCAGAAATCAGGACTCCCGAATAAGTTAGTAAATTATATTAGTAACTTACTCAATGAATATTACAATATTACCTAAGTAATTGAATGATTGAATTGATTTATGAAAATCATAAATCACGTTGACTGTCCCTCAGTTGTTGAGGTAGCTATGCAAAATCGTATAATCAACAAACTTCGACTCGGTCACAAAAATCCCAATTTGCATATCTTATTAAAAACCCACCCGTCACAGATAAAAATGAAAATGAGACACGTCAAAGAAAAAAAAACAGACAAAACCCGGGCGAGACAATGGACATTTTTCGGCGATACGAATAAACTTTTGTTATGGAAATTCAGGGACTCTGCATTTTCTTTATTTCCCCCATTCCTTGGAGGAATCTGTTTTTTTAATTATCGTGTTTGGTAATTAGTTTCGGGAAGCGATCTCTCTTCTGTTTCCTGCGCCAACTTGTCTACGGTTAATTTGTTAAGCTAATTTACAAAGAAATACGTCGTTTATTCAGTTTTGATATACAATTTTTTCAGGGATAAACAACACTTGACTAAATCCAAAGCAAATAATATTCTTTTGACAATTTATAATTAACTATAGGTATATATAGGATATATCATTATTATTATTATTATCCGATGGCCGTTGGGGCCGAAAGTCTCTCGAATGGAGACCGCGTATCATTACCTACAGCCTACAGCCTGTCCTGCAGCCGAAATGATGATGATGATATTATATAATTAGGTACGTCTTTGTGTAGTAATCAAAGAGTTTCAACTTTCTACAACTAACTTACAAAACGACATTACTAACAAACACAAGTCGCCTCGCATAACCATTTTTTTTTAATCCAAATTATCTACTACACATAAGGTATGTGTTAAAATGTATTTATTTTAATACCCAATAAATATTTCATCTTAGAAAATATTGATTTCATATTTTAAAATTTTATCAAAATAATTCTCCTAAACATTTCACATCAATTATTTTACGAACGTCCAATGATTACATTATAACCCAAATTAAAACACGACAGCACCAAATTAACCCTTAAATGCATGATTTTTGATTTTTGTAAAAAAAAAAAATATATTGTGCAAGTTTTGTTAGTAAGCGACTCAAGGAAAGTAATAAAACTATTTTTTAAATAAAATGTTTATTTATAATAAAAAAACAGGTATGTAGACAATTGGCAACATTATGCATGTAGTACATGCCATGTACTGCTGGATTTATTGCGGGATGGAGTGAAAGAATGCAAAGCAATTTCTTTCTTTAGTGTGGCATAGAGCCACTTTGCATTTGCTGCATTCCGTTCGAGTGAAGCCTTTGCATCCCGGATTTTTGCACCGGTTCTTCTTATCGCACCTTCTTTCATAGTGACCAACACCATCCGTCCTCACGTCTTTTCCTGGAACTGGTTTCATAGGTCCTCTCCTTTTTTTAGCTTCAATTTCCTTGTCAATGCTCTGGGTAGACGGTCTGCCTCGTCTTACGGTCTACAAATTCTTATATAGACATAAAGTATGAGCTAGTTCAGACCTGAAGTCTGCCAGAGACATAAGTGTCTTCTGTCTATCTTTGTTGGCCTTCTTATACATCACCCAGGCGTTGATAACGGCCATGTCAAGCATGTGATAAAATAGCCGGATGTACCACTTTCGGGATTTTACTCTAATTCGGTACCTTCCTAGGAAACTATCCATTAGGTCAACACCCCCCATGTGAGCGTTGTAATCTTTTATTATTTTTGGGCAAGCAATGTTCACAGATCTTTTCTGTTTTTTGTCATACCTGCTGACTGAGTCAGCAGGCTCAGCACCAACATAGGTGGACGCAAGAACGACCTGCTTGTTATCGTAACAGAAATATCAACTCCTTCATATGTAGCCACCTGCTCTTCGTAAGTTCCTCTAGGAACAGTATCTTTATTATAATCTTTTTGGGTAGGTATTTTAACTCTGCATTGCCCAGGAATCGTACCCGATCTTCATCGAAATCCAAATTCTTCTTCTTCCAAATTAAATTTCTGCTCTGGTTCCGCCAAAACTCTCTACCTATCGGATTGCTCCTCTGAAGAGGTGACACGGTGCTGCCATTTAGATTACTTTCAGTTTCTATCAATGGAGGATCCTCAAACTCCGATAGGCCGGCTCCAGCATTTACCTCGTCCACAGATGAACCAGCTCCAGCATTTACCTCGTCTTCAGAAGGACCAGCTCCAGCATTTACCTCGTCTTCATCTTCCTCCAAATCCCTTTGTAAATCAGCAACATTCGGATAATATGCAAGGTCGTTATCGTCTACATCTTCGTCATCTTCCGATAAATACCCATTTTCTAGTGAAGCTAGGTAGTCTTCTATGTACCTATCACTCATTCGCCGTCGATTCATGCTGAAAAATGGAAAAAACCACCCTCACTAAACATGCAAAAACAAGCTAATATCCACTCTTCAAGAATGCTCAAACGCATGCTGTAGCCAAAAGGCAACAAACAATTTTCTCGTAAAATGTCACGATACAAATAAAGTTGAATGAAAATTTGTGAATATATTCAAAACTTACCTTTATTATTATCAATATTCAATTTTTGTTTCTAAATATCTGGATAGATTTCGCCGTAACAAATGAAACAAATTGCACAATTTTCAAAAGTAAGAAGTTGTCCGACTCAAAAAGTTCAAACGATCTTTTTTCAAAAACGCGCGATTTTGCCTTTGTCACTGTCATCATTTGACGTTGAAAATATATTTTCTTCGTCCAAAAATCAATAATATTCGGATACGTCTTCAAAAAACCACAGATAATCATAATAAATAGGAACGTAGACATTTGGCAACAAAATGCATTTAAGGGTTAAATAAGCACATGAAACCACTAAACGCGTCGCATTAAAAGTCAAATCACCCTCATAAGGGGTGGCTAAATAAATAAATAAGTAGCCGGGAGCGTAATAACAGACGGCAAACAGCATCCGAAGCCGTGAGATAAAATCGTATTGCGTTGTCAAAAATAAATGAATCCCGGGATTAGTGCGGGACACGGAGCGCAATATTGTCCCGCGCCCGTAAGCCGCGTGTGGACGCACCTAGCGATACCGAATACAATTATTTCAAAATTGGAATGAAAATGTATTTTAGTCGTTTTCACTACTAGTGGAATAAATTCTCCTTTCGAATAGGGTAAAAAGAGTTTGTTATTTTCAAACATCGAATTATTTTGATTTGCGCCTTTTTTAAATTGTTTTTATCATCTTATATGCACTTCTATTTACGTTCCCGCTGCTGGGGTACAGGGACTTCTCTCTTGACTGTTAGAGATTTTAGATTGGGGCTTTATTCACCACGCTTGCCAAGTGCGGGTTGGTGAATGTCACAAGTCCCTCAAGCTATTCCAAGTTCTCAGAATATGACGGTGTTTTACCTTTACCGTTAAAGCAAGTGTTTAAAGCGCATAATATTTTTTTCAAAATAAATTCTCTATTGTATAATTCTCTTGTATAATACAGATGATGAGGATGAGATGTGTTACAACGAGGCTCACTAAGGTAAGGGCGTATCTAGGATTTTAAATATTTGCCTTATGAGATATTTTATTGAAATGAAAATGTAATTTAGACTTCACTACTATTGGAAAAATATCCCCTTTCGAATGAAAAGATGAAAGGAGTTTGTATGTGTGTTATTTTTTTTAAAATATCGAATTATTCTTAAATATCCAATTTTGGTGTATGTGTCTTGATTTTTTTTTATATTTGGCGACCAACGCGTGATACAGCTATTGTCTTTTAATTCAGTTTGTATTTTAGATATACCCAATTCTAGCGACAAGCCTGCGATAGCAAGGTGCACACTTTGGAGTACCATTCATATAATTGTACTGAATATTGGAGGTACATTAGCCACATAAGATCTTGCTAATAAGGTCACTGTAGCCGAAATCGGCTAGGGGTATTATATATAAATATATATATATATATATAATATTATATTAGACGTTTTTTGATTAGATTTCCTAATAACTACTTATTTTATATAAAATAAATTTTGAGTTTTATGAGGTAAAAGCGCTTAGAATAGGCTTAGATTTCAACTGAAATAAATATTATAATAGCTCTGAATGTGCGAATACGTGGAAAATTTAAGAAACCGATCACAGATTATCATACAAGATTCCTTTATGGCTGCGGTATCGGAAGGGGTGAGATAAACTACTCGCACGGTTCTGCTCCAAAGAGAGGGCTCAACGGACGAGCTTTCATCGCAATTGAGTTTTATTCCAATCGAATTTACCTTGCTATGAAAATACGACGGTCTGTGCACAGCTTTGCATTCCATTTTAGCAAGGCTTACTCCAGATTGAAACACTCCGGAGCAGATCAGATATTCGGCTTATCCCACTGTCCACTTCGCTTTGAAGCTTTCTCTCATTTGGAAAAATTCACACTTCAAAATAAAGGTGCAACTCATCCGCACGATAAAAGCGATAAAGAGCAGCAATTTATCAATCGAGCATCAAACAGTCGATCAGTCGGGTGTCATTTTATCGTATTTTGCGTATAAATAGTGTCGCCGAGCTCCGATCCGCCGCTAATGATACGGAAAATGACATCTTATTTCGTCGCCTAAATCGAAGAAAAATTCACTCAGCTCCCGCCCATCTGCATGAATATTTTATAGGCGCGTCAACAGCGAAATGACAGGTTTTATCGTTTGAAAATTCGTCGAAAATTGCGCGAAATGACGCGTCGATATTTTTTATTTAGTGAGAACATCCTTCCGCCAATCAGGCGCGCTCATTGTGGGCACAATGAGGCTTCTCCCTCGGGACGTTTCTTCAGTAATTTATATTTAACTGACGCGAGCAACAGTTTATGATATGGCTTTTATATTTCTTTAAGAGCTATGTGTCCAAGGAAACGACTTGATGGTAAAATAATTATTAGATTTTTTTTAAATATTTTTTATTGCTTTATACGCCCACGGAAACCCATGCCACCACTTCGTTCCCCTATGGAACTATGTACGAGGGTCTGGCACACCTACCGACCCACATTCAAACCACCGTAAGTATTCAATTACGCGAACAGAAATGTCTCAAGAACTACTTTATTCTACAATAGATATTATACCATTTAAATATAGAATTCAAATCGGATTACCAACAGTATCGACTGCAAACAATCGAGTACAAACCAATGTTTCAAACATGGAACCATTATTGGAATCGATTCAGAATTTCGCAAGATCAAAGCTTTGTTCAGAGCGAATAGCAAATTGGCATGACGTAAATATTTATTATAATCTGTTTAATTGGTTGGTAGCATGTTACAAGTGTATTGGCGGGTTAATAAGGTTAACGTGGGTGGGGTGACGTGTACTACATTTGTGAACAAGTCTTACATGACAGATACTTGACGTTTCTTGATATACTTGCAAAGGGAGCAAAAGGGGAAACTGATTAAACACCGACACCATTTATGCAGAAGTTTAGGCTAAGGAGTCATTTTAAGATAGGTTATAAGTATTTTACTGATGATAACAAATAGAACTGTAATTATAACCAACTAGAGAAGCGGACATTGGTCGATTGGCGACATACCGCGCAGACCTAGAAAATTAAACCTAGATTAACTGTTTCGTATTCATTATTTACTATTCTTAGTAAATTTCAAAACTTAGACTTTCTGTTTTATTATGCGCACATTATGTATCATTTTGTTTACCTTTGAAACGACTTGAACAATATTCATTTGGTTCGTCAATTCACCTGGGGTAATTATGGGGTGACGTGCATTGAGTATACGGTCGCAATCTTACCGATCTTGCTAGATTTCAGTCTTCTATGTGCAATACAATACAAATGCAAAATAAAAAAAAAACACTAACTATAGCGTTTAATTATATCCGCAAAAAGACGACAACTGTAATAACGAATAAATTTTCCTACTTTTTTGCATATAGAAATATTAATCAAACAATCCCTCCCAAAAACAGCCAAAGAAATAAAATTAGCAAAAATAACAGCCGCCATGATCCTTATAAGTCTAACATATTTCGCGAATTTGTTGGGACGGAACACCTGCCGTAAAGATAAGCCCTGTCTTGAGCCCCCTAAAATAACTTCTTACTGCCTCCGGTGCTAGGCGACCGAACCCTCCATGTACTGCTTATGTATAGCTGCGTTTTATTACGCTTGTTTGCGACGGGTTTTGTAACTTTAAACGACAAGTTAAGGTAGAAAACTAGAATAATGGGACAAAATACGGGAACCTCGTGACAACTGCAAAAAAAAAGAAGTTGTATTTGGAAGACAGAACCACAGATTATATCATATTATTACTAATACTTTAATTTACTTTACTGACAAAACTTAAATTTGTCAATTATGAACACTTATAGTAGGGTCAATTTTAACAGGTCACATTTGACTTTTGCTCGTAGTGAGGGGGTAACATTTTGAATCGAACGAACCGAAGCGAATGAATCGAATGTGAAAAAGTATTTAAAGATCGTTCCGCTGATTTTATTTGTGTTTCAAGGAAAATAAAAACAAGTAAAATCTTTTAATGATTATTATTTTCCAACGTCATAGTAATAATGGAAACAAATTAAATTAGTACGTAATTTGCCAAAAATATATTTATTCTGTTTCAGTATCCGTGTCATTATGACGTAACTAGACTTCAATCACTGTCGTCAATGCATTCGGATCTCAGCGATATGATGGTTTTTGTGTATTAAATTTCAATTTTTACGGTATTTTTTGTGAGTTTATAATATTCTATTTATATGTATGTATATATATACGTATGTAATTTATAAAAGTGCATAATGTAACGATTTGCGGACTAATGTATATACATATATGAATAAATATAAATATGTATAACAGAAGTATTTCGGGGAGAAGCGCCCATAAATGCACCAGTATCGGGGAGTTGAGCTGCTGTCGAGATACGGATCCTCTGAGATACAGTCACTGATTAGTTCAGAAGGACCGTAGCCTTGACTGTATGCTATATATAATATAAATATGACTCATATACTTGGTGCAATTAAACCTAGTCTAGTTTAGTTTTAGTGTAGTATAGGTCGTCTGTAAGACATCGTACTAGCGATAAGATAACCTTTTGTATTTTTTTAGATAACCTTTTGTATTTTATAGATAACCTTTTGTATTTTTTTACAATAAATGCCATTTTTATTTTATTTTTTTTTATTTTATTTATTGAATGCTTATAAATAATTATAGCATTATCGTTATCTTTTGAAAACTACTTATTTTAGTTAATATTATTTTACGGATTGGTTGCCTGGAAGAAATCGCTTTAAGGGAAAGAGTCACGTGTTGAACATGCAATTCGTTATTTGTAAGGAAAGTATGTAGGAAAGTGGGATAAACTACTGAACCGATTTAAAGAAATTTTGACACAGATTCTCTAGAGCCTCAGAGGACAGGCTGCTTCTTACCGCGGGCAAATCGATTATAACGCGGGTAACACCGCGGGGCACTAATAGTTGTGTATTATAAATTACAATTCATTATTTTCATTTATTTAAAGGATTCATTAGAATTAATCAAAAAGTAAAAGTCCCTTATTTTGTCAATCATATATTTTAAACGAATATATTAAAAAAAATTGACAGTTGAGACTTTTAAAAATATCCATAATATTTTCTTGTTTGACAAAACCCATTCTCAAAAAATGGATAAATTATGAGCTTGGTCCAATTTATCCAAAATCACGAATTTAAAGATTTCTCCAATCTCCCTTTACATCCCAATTGTATCATATATCCATCCTGGCGCGCCGCGTCGACAATATTGCGTATTAATTAAGGAAGTCATTACGCCGATAACACATTAGCTCCACGCACGCCGGGAAATTGCCGACACAAAGGAATATCCTGCGTTTTCCCCGTTTCCCCGATTTAAAGCAATTCTCGGATTTTGATTAAACCCCCGCTGCTACACCGAGATTATTCCCTTTTCAATGGAAAGAATGGTTTATTTCAGACACCGTGAAAGTGAATTGTATTTCTGCTATTGATTTTGTACATTTGCCGTTTGAAAGTGAAACTGCTCATGTGACATGTTATTTGAAATGCAAAGCTGAATATGCTTGCTCTAGTTTCATAATCCAGTTCCTGTGTTTGCTTCGTAGCTTAACGCCATGTAAGGCAAAAAATCTTCTCTTAATTACAGTTACAGTTAGCTTAGTACCAAGTCAATCAATCGAGGTATATTTGGAAGAGATATAAATTTGTAACAAACAGTTTAAGTTGATAATAAATGATGGTGGGAGTCAATTCAGATTATACTATTAATTCAGAATTGTTCTGAAAAGTCTGAGTTCATAAACTGAAAGCTCAAAGTCCTATTCTCAAGCACAAAGTAATGCAGTTTCAAACTCAAATCCGTTCGGGCTAGCGGGCACAAAATAAATGAGTAAGCGATTACTTGCAAACTAGCTGAGATGCTGCGATAGTAAGTCACAAAGACGGCCAATAGAAACTGTTTCATTGGATATCTTCTAAGGAAGCACTGAGTTCGCAGCAAGCGGCAACTTTAGATTGCGGCAATAATTATTTATTCCGCTCACTTGCTACCCGCCTCGGAAACTATTCAACGAAGAAATGCTATTTCCCGCTGGTCAGATAAGACGTTTGATTTCCCCCATTTTCCCTCGGACTTTAATTATGGCCTCCGGTTTTGTGTAAAATAGTTGGTGGAGTAATTTAATCCAGATATCAGTATGCGGGGTGGCGCGTTCCGACGAGAGAGGCGAGCCAATGAGGAAGGGACCGCACGCCGGCCAAGAACGTGTATGTACTACTGCAGACGTTTGTCTGAACGCGCTTGGTGTGATGCCAAATTGAATACAAGCTACCGACCTACAAATATTTCCCACGATGCCACAGTATTACCACCGACTCGTCTAGTGTCTCCCTCTCGACCGCCCTCTCATTTCTTCAGTCGTTGAACTGTACAACTATAAGAGAGCTCACGAAACAAAATATAGCTCCGTAAAAAATAAGCGCACATCAGACTCGAGCATGTAATTCTAGCGCACTCTTCCGGCCCGAACAATGGCGAGAGGGTAAGAACACGAGTTACTCGACACCACGTACCTTACGCAGATTTGTTTCTCAGCGTCTCGACGCTCTCCAACGCAAAACAAACCTTCTCAAACGAAACATAGGCCCCATTTTACCTCTCGAGATCTTCACGGCATCGCACGTTTCAAAGCTGTATACACGCAGGAAATTCGCGATAGTCAAATTGTAGTCTTACGGGGTGTGTTACCATTAAATTATAACATTCGCAACTGTGTTACGCGTATATAAGGTAGTATTTGCATCGCCCGCGGCGGGAAGGGTCGCCGGGCCGCGGGTACTCGCGTGAGGACTGCAAAAGAAAAATGTACCTTTAACGACGACGTGAGGATTCTGCGAGTCGAGTGAAGAAAATAAGCCGTAACAGGATGTCATTCAGGATAATGCCTCTTTCGTTTTATTTTTCTTTCTGGAGATTCGAATACATAAGTACCCGTGCTTCTATCAAAACGCAGGCAGCGAAGCACATCGATTTCTTACTCGTTAGGGATAAAGAAAATAAACGAGACGCCGCAGCAAAGGCTTAGTGCACCTATATTTTGTGACGTGCCCTAGACTTCATTCATGGCTGTTAGCAGTCACAAAGGCGACGGCAGCGGGCTCAAAGCCGATATATTCCAGTCATTAAGCCGACGACTTGCGCAAACTTCGCAAAGTGATCACCGGCTAGACAAATCCACACAAACGCACTATACATAAAAGTACACAGGTAGAAAAACTGGTGTGCGAGTCGATTGCATGTGTGAGACACAATTCTGCTTAGAGCCGACCCCCGTAGCTACTTGTAGGTAAGTAGCTATCGCGACTCCTTTGTTCTAGCAGCTGATTGGAGCCGGGGCCGGAAATGCGTGTCACCCCACCCCCTCATTGGTCCGTTTCATTTTCTTAGCGCGAGAGAGAGGCAGCTACGTTGAAGTGTGTAGTTAAGGATACGATCGCTGTGTGCAAAACGGTACGTAGGTGTCACGAGATGCTTGTTTTGCTACACTATGTTGTTGTACGGGTAGATAAACTATTTTGGAGTTACTGGGGTGTTGGGAAATTGTTGAAGCGAAGTTGCTAAGTATTGTGATTTTATCAATTAAAACGAACATCAATAGGAATTCTTTACATCAAACTCGTAGTCATAACCATAGGTTGTAAAATTAGTATTAAGTACATTCATCTTTTAATATATTGAACAATTTACAGACACAATTAATACAATTGAAAAAACAGACAATGTAAACCTACATTCGTCTTCATCAAAAAAAAAATCAGACAAAGTTTTACTATTCCTATACTATTTTGAAAATAAATACTTACATATTTCTGCAGGTTTAATTTTAAATATTCTATAAATCTATTACGTCATTACTGTAGAAAATAATGCAGATTTGTGTATTTACCTCCTGTCTGGTGTAAACCGTACACTGGCTGGGACAGGCTAATCGCCACTTTATCGCAGCTGTCAACTGCAGAGCAATTCTGCGCTATGTACGACTTGTGAGCTTATTATCATGCAATAAGGGAAGCTAAATAGAACAACATTCTAATAAGGGAATAAAATAGATTGTCGGCAAAACGGTAACCATTTACAACACATTTTTAAAAGAAGAAGAGAATTTAAATCCGTAATAATCTGGAATAATAATTAATTGTTTGTGAATCAATTACAGAGTTATGTATAGTTAGACCAGACTAGGATAATTGATTCTGCTACAGGAGCATACAAACATTATAACAGTTAATCAAATCTATACAAATTATGATTAAATATATCATTACTCACTTAACTACTACTTACTTACTTACTTTTGCTTTAAACACGTGCTTTAACGGTGAAGGCAAACATCGTGAGGAAACCGGCATGTACTGAGAACTTTAAAAAGAGTTTGAAGGACATGTGACATTCACCAACCCGCACTTGGCCAGCGTGGTGAATTAAGGCCTAATCTGTCTCGTCAAGAGAGAAGTCCCTGTGTCCCAGCAGTGGGAACGTTAATAGGGTGATGATGATTATCATTACTCATTAAATGTCCAAATAATTAGGTAGTCAATTCATTAAACAATCTTATAATGTCATATTCAGTAAAAATATGGACATTAATAAAATGATCACTAGAATTTGAAAGATTTTTAACAGTGCGCATCTTGGGAAGGATGTTTGATGTTTTGAAAAAGGTACAGTTACGTAGGTCTGTATTACCATAAGCCAGCTATGCTATATAAAAAAAAAACATTCTACGTTGTACTGCAGATAGCTTTTTAGATTGAGATTAGTGTCGATTCTGAGTTTGCTTAAAATTAAAGCTAAAGCTCAAACTAGTCATTTTTATTTTAAGCCGTTTTCGTAGTCTGATTACATCTAAAGCAAAGTTTCGTAAAATTTTTATATTTCAATGTCCAAAGTGTTTCTTGCTCTCGATGTTGATTGTAACGTTACGGTTTTTAAATTTCGTTAGAATAACTATAATGTTTATATATATAAGTAGCTAAATTATATAAATTTAGAACATTTTAAATTTTGGTCAGTAATTTTATGAAGTTCATAGCTCTAATGTAATTTTAGCCACATAACGTTATTTTTATATTGGGGACTAGCTGCGGCCTTCGGCCTTAACTAAGTATTTTTTAGATTTAAAGAAACTTCTTGCAAACGAAACTTCAAGACTATAGCAGTTTCGCGTGACGTAATGCTTTCTAGCAAAATTTACTAAACGTATACGTCACTAGTTCTACTCTGGAACTTTGATGTTATATACCGATGGTATATGTACATATACACTTTATTCTTATATTGATAAAGAAAAGACGGACTAAACAGCATACCTACCTATTATTTTATGTAGTCATCGTACCTATTAGATATTTTCCTTGCCACTTTATTGACTTTATCGCAGCTGTCAAGCGCAGAGCCATTATTTGCTAAGACTATGTCAACTTGTGAGCCTTATATTTATGCAATAAGGGAAGCTCAATAGAACAACATTCTACAATGTTCTTTCTATCTTGGAATAATGAGCGCATCAAAAATATAGTTTTGTTTCAGGTAAATATTGATCTAATGGGAGAAAATATACCTAATGAATGAATTAATGTGTGTATATTACCTTGTGAAGTAACAGAACCAATTAGAAGTCTAGTACCTTAAGCGCAAACTTAGTGCTTACTATGGTTCTAGATGTTAGATTGTCCATCATTTGTTACATTCAAAATATACAAATCTGAATCTACCGTACTATAAAAGGTTCACAGTTGCTCTAGTTCCAAAAATCATCTGGAAATAGCTGAAGCCAAATATAAATGTAATGAAGTAGTGGTGAGCACACGGGTTGGCACGTGGCAGTGCGGCTGACGGGCTGAGTGGCCGCCCACTGCCAACGTACCACCAATTATTTAGACCCCTCGGTCAATGAGACTTATTGAAGTGCTACTAACGCGGTTACCACTACATGTAAGACTCAAACACCAAAGACTCAAAGAGGTCTATCTTAGGATCTCTTGGCGCACAACAAATCATCATTTTAGTTAAAAGACGCTTTCTGCTGAACATACGCCTCTCTCAAACATGACTTAGTATTCCGACCGGTCGCTACTTGCGTCCACCGTGAGCCAGAAACTTTGACCAATTCATCTGTCAATTTTGTTGGTGGTCGTCTGATGCTGCGCCTTCTGATCCGTGGCCTCCATTCGAGAACTTTTCAGTCCCAACGACCATCTGTTCTACGTGGTATGTGGCCTACCCACTGCCACTTTAAAAAGAAAACAACAACGAATGGCACCTGGCAAACACCCGTATTTATATTTTTATCTCATATCCAGCAGTGGTTGTCTCCATAATGATGATTTGCAGCGCTCTACACAAAAAAATAAACAAAATTATTTTTTTATTGACAGAGCTTCCTGTTTCAATAAAAAAATAATTTTGTTTATTGTACACCACACAAAAGATAACACATACTACAAATACTTCATAAATAATGCAGGCCTTATTGCTGTGAGCGATCTATACCAGGTAACCTTGAGATGGATAGGAACGTACTAATATGAATGTACCACAGTATGAAGAAGTATCAGTCAATAGAAAATATCATCACATAACCATATACATATATGGACGGATGTCAAAGTCCATCCACATTGCACAATCCAAACAATACAGCTGAATTTTAGTTTTATGGTCTATTTGATAGCGACCCATATAATTTCGTAAAACAAAATATTTCTACGCCGCATATATTTCACAGTAACATAAATTTAATTCAAAAGTTACTGAACATTTCAGCCTAAAATAAGCCGGCCCGAGCGAAAACTTTGTTTTTACTAGGGATGTTATAGACTGGGAAATTAAAGCGTGGGCACAATTGACACAGCATTGGAAGTATTCCCGTTTGAGCACTTATGTTTTGGACACCTATGCATTGAAACCCTATTAATGTGTAAAAGTGGAGCTAACGGTTGTGCTAACGAAGTCGAAACTTAAACTGAATGTGATTTATGTGAGTAGGTACCAATTCTATGTAAACAATTGAGCCCAAACCTGGCCCTTGTAATAAAATGCATCTTATTTTATGTTTTACGTAAGTTGTTATTAATATTTATTTATTTATTTATAATAATAATTATTACGTTTCCTAAAATTCATATGTAAATAAAAATACTCGTAATTTTATAATCACAGCATCAACTTACTTAGCGGAAACTAAGCTGAGCATGTACTATGACGGGTGTTAGGTGACTGATATACTACATAGATATTTTTATTGAAAAAACATTACATATACCCGAGACCATAATTTTTTTATCGATGTGGAAAATAAAAACAATTTTTTTTGTTCCCATTTGAGCACCACGTTATAACATTTATTGGTGTTCGAATGGAAATACTTTAAGTACTCAATGCACATGTGCCCAAAAAACAGGTGAGCAAACGGGAATACTTATATCGTAGGTATTGTTTTTGACACGAAAACTCGTTAAAAAATAACAATTTATAGGTATAAAAATGATTTACTCCAAAATAAACTTTATAAAATTTTAAAGCTGGACGCGTAATCAAAAAGCTTGATAGTTGAATAAAATCGTACTCTAAATTTGTGACATCGGAACTTGAGTAGGTACGTATCGACGAGATCTCTAGGTTTTTTTATACACATTGGTTTTAAATTGGTGTACCACTTTGAAAATCATTTAGGTTGTGTAAATTATACAATACAATACAATATTCTTTATTGACACACCAACAACATAAATATTAAAATTATAAGTACCTAAATAATATAGATAGGTTGTGTTATCACGAAACTTCACTCATTTGTACATATATAACACGATACTTGAACAATTCCAAAAGTGTACAAGTTTTAATTGAGTTTCTGTTTCTAAGAACATGTCATGCATGGTTAGACCCTGTTTTCCTAGAATGCTCTAATAATACTGTTTACGAACGGAAAATATATATTCATAGAAAGTATGGAAAGTATAGTTCCATACACATCCAAAGATGAAAAAGTTCAATCTATCCGTACTTATTAATCTTGAAGAAGGAAACCTGTTTGTAAAATATTATTTGATAAAAAACGCACAAAAAAGTTCAAGTCCTATTAAAAAGTTTGTAAAACATGAGCACAAGTAAGGAGGACAAAAGTTCAAAAACTACCTGTAAGATACAATGGCAAACAAACATCTTATCAGCCCAGATTTAGAAACGTCACTCCATTCATACAATGTGGTTGACATCTCACATGTCACTAACCTCAAGATGTACCGATTATCTACAATTCTACCATTCAGGAACGGCGATTGTTCAAAAATCGCCCGAAAGGGTGATTCGATAAACATATCAATGGGTTTTTATGTTTTTTTCTACACCTGTTTGTGATTCAATAGTCCTGCGAAGCACAATTGAGTATGATATCGATTAACAATCGATTGAACGTCTTTATCGGGACCTCCCAAGTGTCAATGACAATAAGCGAGCATTTTTGACATAACGTCTTTATACTTTTGTATAGAAAATAAACAAATTACAAAGTAACTGTGAAAAAGAAACTTAACATCGTTAGGATCGTTATTTGATGCATCTATGTACATATACTTATTTATAAAGTTAGTACCTACCTATTTGCTTGTGCTAATTTACTATTAATTAACTCTAATGCTATATCCATAATATTATATACAGCCTCTAGAAACTAGCTAAAAAATAAATAGCGTATAAAACATTGCAATTACAAAACAACGCTGAAAAATTCAAAGTTACTTTAGTATTAAAACAAGCGGGACCTACAAAAGCGATACTCTAAAAAATGCACTGTAAAATGCATCGCGAAGTTTCAGCTGAAAGTGAGGTAACGCATGGCGCGCTGCAGCTAACCAACCGTACGGCTAAGGAAACGGCGCAAAACACGGGCGGAAGCGAGTTATAATCGACATGCTGACTGCACAAAAAAATTGAAATACTGTGTAGTTTTTAAAATATGTTTATATAGGTACATATTATGTTGATCTATATTATT
This sequence comes from Gymnoscelis rufifasciata, assembly GCA_929108375.1. NCBI lineage: Eukaryota > Metazoa > Arthropoda > Insecta > Lepidoptera > Geometridae > Gymnoscelis > Gymnoscelis rufifasciata. Next base: position 12,756,217 of record OV815305.1, read on the forward strand.
CATTAAAGACATGACGTCACGAAAGCCAACAAACTATGTAAAATGTAATAATTCACATGAGGCATTGTTGAATAGGTATTTAAAAACTTGAATTGGTTTTCTTTAAACATCATTCGATTTGATTAAACGTTTATTATCTATTTTTATTGATACTGTCTTACCTAAATTATATGTTTATAGACAGCATCTTAATATTCATTATGAAACGGGAATATTCTATAATTTTATTCGGAAATTCCACTTCTTCTTTTCGAACTTTAAGTCCATCCCGCACTCCGACACACACCTAATATTAGTGCGAAAATATTAGGTGCGAAATGTGTCACAAGCAAAATATTTATAATATAATTCAGCATCATAATCATTTTGCCGTAAAAAGTCGACTGCTGGGCTTAATTAATTTCCGGTTATTATTACACAGTTTGAAATCTAACATATGTATGATTTAATTTGAGCTGCTCGTGAACGCCACTCAAAATAAAAATAGTAATAAAAACTTTTGAAACTATAATGGTTACGAAAACTAGTTAAAGATATCCGTTTAGAAGCATGATGCTAACTATCGCCCTGAGCGGTTTTTGGTTCGGTAGCCAAAGGTTTAAACGGGATCCTATTACTGGAACTTCATCGTCTATCTGTCTGTATGTCACCAGGCTGTATCTAAAAACATAATAAATAAACATGATTGCTTTGTTGTTTACAAACGTTATTTTTACGATGTTAAGCTACGATGCGCGGCTGCTCTGAATGCAATTTTTTTATTTATTTGTGTTTTTTAAACTGTAAACATTTTATGGATGATTGCTGTCTGAAATAAATGAATTTTATGTTTATTTTATTATGAATATCTCTCATACTTTTAACTTTTTTCATTAAAGTTACGATGAAAACTTTTCGAAACTTCCATATAATAATACCATGATTTGTGTTTTTTAACTTATCTCCAAATCATGTAAGATATTGTAAAATGTTATGTCCAACACTGTTGGCCAATTTTGCGTAGCACAAGATGCGATAAGTTTTACGCAATATCCTTTGCCTTAGAGCACCATAGTAGCTGAATAGCTGGTGTCGGCAAGGCGAGCGCCTACCGTTGCATATTTATGAAGCGCCTCAAACACTATAAATAGTTGATAGCAGCCCGGCAGAGTAATGGAGTAAATACAACTACGTATGTTCGCCGTAATTTGTAATGAATGCTAAATACACGGGGTTTTAGTTTGTACGGATAGTTCTGATTGTTTGCTGGATTGTGGTCTGGAGGAAAAGTCATTTTGTTCGCTGTTGTTGAGAATTGTTGCTAGCGTCGACTTCAGCTTAAATAATATGTATGACTGAAATTTTGTTGTTTGGCCACAATCTCAACTGATAATGCGTGTTAATTTAGACCAGGAGGAATAACAACCAATTTTTTACCAAAATCAAAGGTGATGGTGACGAAGATGGATCACAAAGGTCTAGAAGGTATCTATTCACTTTTGGCTCTAACAAACTCCACTCAGATTTCAGTAGGTATATTTAAATACATTACGCACATAATTATGGTTGTTAGAAGTAATGTAACATCGAGTAACGTTGAACTATATTTCAAAATACCTATTCTTACTTAACCTACGCATCCACCCGACCCATCGTCTGAGACGCCGACCAATATACATAGCCAGCGACTTAGATAAACGCGCACATAACTATGCAAACCGCTTACCAAAAACCGTACTCTCTTATGACTTAAGCGCCCAAAACCACAACCTAACCTGAACTTTAACTAGTCTATATAAGGTTGAGTTTAGATTGGTTGACCTCTGTTGTGTTATCATCATTGAGAGCCACGATCCACTATTAGCTACGTGTGTAGGTACATGGCTGTAAGTGTGGTGGGAACGAGACTAGAATACGATATGGGCGTTGGAGCGAGCCTTAAAAAATTAAGCCGTCGTCGTTACAGAATGCTAAGTAAAGATTTGTAAGGCGAGGAACGTTTTAAAACGTGATGGTGACTTTAGACTTGTCCCCTTGTAGGCTATGGCATTTTTTGCTACGGTACGTGATTTTTTCTTTGGAACTTTGCTTAGAATAAATTATTGTTATAAGTAATTTGATGTGGTTATTATAATGTAATAAATGGTTTTCTAATGTGGGGATGAATACATTAATAGGCACATTTTAGTATTGAGAATTTATTTTAAGAATAGATTTAATTAGATCTTTTGTTGATTTAATGGACATGATCCTACCCATATCCTTTCTTAAATTTACCTAAGTTACAATTTACTTTTAAAACATATCAACATTTGCAACTGTACTATGTAGATAATCTTTAGTCAATAAAATCGTTATTGCAACACGAATTTTACGACACAACATGCATTTACGTATTGGTCAGTCTATCATTTCCACGCAGACAGAGTAACGGAAAAGGGTACCTCAATATCTTTACATACGCGTGAATTTCGAAGCTGTAAATTTCAGCGTCCATTGCCGGGCCAGTGCGGGCGCTAGCGGAAAGCTGACCATTCACAGTTTAATGGAAAGCGAGGATTGTGAATTTTCGTTGGTATGTGGACTGGACAGGCTGGGGACTGCTAATCTGCCTACAGTGAAGCTATAGGCCCCGTGCGATTGGGCAGACGACGCTGTCCAATTTTCCGGTGGCAACGGCATTAGTTCGATGAACAACGTCGCTTAGTAACTCGCACATATTTCAATAGCGTCAATACGTTTGATTGATGTGCCGATATTTCATTAGAGGGACGATTTCAGGCATGAAGTGTTCTGGCATTCGGTAGGGTGTTTTGCAATTGGAATTATAAAATGTTTTGACCGTTGGTACCGAGAAAAGTTTATTTATAGACTATGAAAAAAATCCTAAGCTGGCTGTTACATCATTTTCGCGATTTTTTAAGTTGTGTAAAGCTTTTATGATTAAAATGTAGCACACCTAGCAAAGATTGTTTTTTGCTTAACATTGACCATAGAATATTTGGTTGTGACAGTGCTGGGTCATTTAAATTTTAACCTCTTCAAAGAACAAGCCTGATTAACATACTTAAAAAAAAAAACATCGCTATTTTCAGAATAGCCAACAGTCCAAACTTCCACTAAAAACATACCATGTATAACCGAACGGCAATTTGTATTCGCAAACAAATTTGGTGGAGCAAACAGCGCTGCAATCCAGTTCCCTAATGATTGTTTGCTGTGGGGGCTAGTTACTGGCTAATGTAATATTAATGCAATTCATTAAACGTGCAATTTAAGGACCCTTGTTCAAAGGATTCTGAAGCGTGGAGTTTTTCGATAGCATATGAGATTTTTCCATCAACTGTTTTTTATTACACAACATTATTTTTATACGAATAAGGACTTATTTCAATTACACTATTACAAATTATGCAAAGGTTAGCGATGTCAATAATACGTGTCAATGATTAGTTATGTCAAGAGCTATCTCGCTTTGGCACACATTTAACTGAGCGAATGAAATTTTTATATTAACATTGTCTAATTTAATTTTACTAGCAGAAGGTGAAACAGACCCTTAAAGAAAAAATAACAGGGTAGTTTATCAATCAAATACCTACTCTTTATCTGAAGTTTGGTCATAACGATTATCTCAAATTTAAACAATATAAAGTAATCGAAAAAAATCGTTTAATAATTAATACAATTTAATCTTTTCTTAGCCTAAAAATTCCATGAATACCTAAAATATAAAAATCTATAAAAGAGAGTAAACACATATATTTTGATAAATAAATTGCGAAGTGCCTACCCTCAGATATTCCTTCGGATTCTTAACGAACGATTGTCGCAACTAGAAAAATTAATATCGGACAAATCGAGACCGCCTCAGGGCCCCATTATGATCAAAGTAAAAATATATGAGGCGAAGGAAACGAAACCAAACATATGCTGGGGTAAATATTTGGACAAAACTCCCCTCTCCCTGTGGACCTCTCCCCGAGCCATAGACTAAACAAGAGTAACAGCCATAGACTATACAATACTGCCCATAGATTAGTGAGGAATTGGTGTATTACGTCACATTGTTCTCGCATTGATTAGCTCTCCCGTCTTTTGCTGTAATGAACTTTTGTAATGAAATAATAATAATAATAATGATTGATTGGGTTTTCATAATATATACTAGGTCAGTAATAATTTTATGTAGGAATTTCATTTTGGGAAAACACAAACACAAGTACCTAGTACCTATAGGTACTATGATGCTTATAAATATAGATAGGTACATCAAAATTAAATCATTTGTGTGACCAAATGATTTAATTTTGATTTAGAAACATTTTTGGAAAAAAAATCAAATAAAAACATATAACCAAGCATATCATAATATAGAGAAAAAATTGGGCGTAAATAATCTGTGAACATGTCAGATTTTGCAATTTCGGGTTGAAAACATTATTAAAAGTGACCGTGAGAATGTATGAGTATTCAAACTCCCTGGACGCAAAAAAATCACGGAAAAAAATGTACTCGAATTGCTTGCCCGGGTTACATAATAGTGATTGAACTAACCTGTCAGTCCCATGTTAAGTGGTTTTGAGGGAACCATGCTTCTATTGTCCGGGTAACCAGTAGCGTGTTTTCTTGATAAATGTTTGATTTGGGAGTATTTGCTAATCTACCCTCGATATAATACGATATGTGTTTGCTCTACATTTTTTTTAGTTCCTGGAATATTTTTATAGGATTCCGTTTGGCTTATGGCAGTCCATAAAATTTTATGAATTCTTTCATGCTTTGTTATCAGATTTTGCTTGTTTATTGCTATTCAATATTTTTAAAGCCAATCGCAGTAGAATAGCAGTAGATATGTTGAACAAAAATACAGGAAAATCATTGTCAATTCATATCACCGTTACATAAAAGCTTGGCTACAAATTTACTTGGAAAATTTGTTATCAGAATTAAAAATTTGTGATGTAGGCATATTTATTATTAATTTAGCAAAAATATTATTTTCGATGTTCATAATCATATTTATATATGTTATACATACAAATGTTACCATCTTAAAAGATATCTTGAACTTACATTTTGCATTAATCATTAATAAACCTTGTATCTGTTAATTTTCCATCTCGTTTGTCGCATCGCGCAGCCCCATCTCATTGTCGTTGGACCAACAGTAGATTGTTATGGTGATACAAAATATATTGAACAAAATTACATTAATATAAATTGAAAAAGCCGTGTTGGCTAAGTGGGAGGACACTCGACTTTCATTCCGAAGGTCGTGGGTTCAAACCCCGTCACGCACCTCTGGATTTTTCTTCTTGAGAGATTTATGTGCGCTTTAAACACGTGAAGGTAAACATCGTGAGGAAACCGGCATGTTCTGAGAACTTAAAAAAAAAGAGTTTGAAGGACATGAGACATTCACCGACCCGCCCTTGGCCAGCGTGGTGAATTATGGCCTAATCTCTCTCGTCAAGAGAGAAGTACCTGTGTCCCAGCAGTGGGAACGTTAATAGGGTGATGATGAAATTGAAAATACCGATGCTTTATGAGAGTTTATCATTATCACTTTCGTCAGCAAATACATTTGTGAGGTATTTACCATAAGAAACATATTTTTATATATTCAGATAACGGTGAATATAATTTAATAACAGTTTAAGATAGTCGAGCCTTGAATCGCAGGCAAACTTTATTTGAATAAATCATGAATAAAATTGTATCTACGAGCTCTCAATTTCAATTGTCGCATCCGCGTATGCCCACCCATTGTTGTTCGACAATAGAGTTACCACAAAAGTCTGTTTCTAACTCCTCTAGCATTGACCCGTTGGGCCAACAGGTGATTCACAAACTGTTGTTTGGGTGTCTCCGCTACGCCCTTTCAAGACTTGCAATGGGATAAAAGAGCTCAATAGTCAATGCTTGGTTTTTGAATGAACTGCACGGTTTGTAACAGATTGAGAGCTCAACTCTTACTCAACAAAATCCGAGTGAACTAAGCGATGGTTAGTTAGGTCAAATGAACGAATTTATTTTTTATAGTTAATGAATTGGGAATCTCTAGGTATTTCTAGCAAGCCCTTTCAAGACTTGCAATGGGATAAAAGAGCTCAATAGTCAATGCTTGGTTCTTGAATGAACTGCATCTAAGCAATGTAAGGAATAGATTAAGACATGTGGCTGATACACTTGAATTGTTAATCCACTATTAACACTACACTTGAAATTTCAATCTTTAAGAGTAACAGTTTTCAAAGTCAAAGTCAAAACATTTATTTCCTTAGAAGCATAGGGCATACATGGACAAGTACAAGTTCAAGTTTGCTTCTTCGGCTTATAACATTCAGCGAGAAGACCTAGTTTCTTTTAGAGTAGGATAAAAAAATCAGGCAATATCGTTATAAGATCTGTTTAAAAAAAAAATTAGGTATATTGTCTCGTACTCGAAAGAGTGGGGTATTTAACAAAATTTGTGTTAAGTATATCCATAGAAGTAGAATATATAAGCATTACATAGGTTGCTCGGTGATGTGACAAAAAAAAAACATAGGCTAGGTACCTATGTTTTTTTTTGTACGCATATTTTTTATATTTATTAATATCATTTTCACAAATTGAATTTGAATCGCAAATTATATTTAACATATCAATTTAATATAATACATTACTAGCAGCAATTTGGCAAAACAAGGTTCGAACAATTCCAATTCAAATTTTCAAATTGTTTAATTATTTAATTTCTTGCATGTTTTTTAATATTTGTACGCCTACTTTCAGGCAAAAACATAGCGAAACTTATTTTTATTTTTTATATGAGACCAAAATGTTACCTATGTTTTGAGCAAATAAATGATTATCTTATCTTATCTTATCAAATAGCAAAATATTACTTACTTGTGAAAAGTACATTATTTAAGTATATTACACGGATTATTTGATTTTGTAACATTACAGCAGACTATGGAATACGACACCATAATTGTTTATTTACACAAAGAATTAATATTCACCATGTACATACAACATAACAATACACACAATCCATCGGCTTATAACATTCAGCCAGAAGACCTTTTTTCTTTAAGCGTAGGATAAAAAAAATCGGGCACTGTCATTACAAATTCTGTGTAGCAGCTGTGTAAAAAAAAAATAGGTTTTAAAAATCACAATTATTAAAACTGTGTAAAAAAAATTGGTATATTTTCTCGTATTCGAAATCAGTTTTAATAGTTTTTTTTAAATCTTTTTTTATGTTACACTAGTAGCCCGCCCCGGTTTCGCTCGGGTTTTTGTTCAATTTTATTTTCCCGGCAATTATTCGATTTTTTCTCGCCTTTTAAACCTTCCCTAGACCTCCACGAACATTTCGAGGCTATGATAAGATAAATCCGTTCAGCCGTTCTCGAGTTTTAATCAGGCTAACGAACAACAATTCATTTTTATTTAAATAGATATTTTTCTATATTATTATAGGCCTTCATTTGACCACAATCTCACCTGATGTTAAAGTGACGATGTGATCTAAGATGGGGCATGAAGACCTAGAATGTAGGTGGCTTCTCCGGGCCACATTACGAAACACGAAAAGACCACATAAAATACCATAATAATAAAATACTGTTTTAAAGTTTTCTCTCAAATCTAAATATATCGAACATTTTATAATAGGCTATCAACTTAATACCTTTATTCTCTAATTTCTTACGAACTAGTATCACCATTACACTCATGTCCAGTCCAATTAGTTCAACTATCTGTTCAACCAGTTAAACGATTTGGACAATTTCATCCAATTTGTTAAATTTTATAATGTAATTGACTTCTTGCACTGAACATTTTGATATTCTAGCTCACAAAATTGCCAATACATATTACTTACTCATTCACTGTCACTGTTACTGATTCATTACATGCGAGTCAACGACCTCCAGCCCCTAACCCCAAGTCTAACCCCCATTCCTTTCAGCAATCTTAGGGCGTTAATTCGCAGGAGACACCAAACAATGGTATTGTGTACCTGTAGGGTTATAGGTCAGTGTTACATACGCGGTTTTATTGAAAATGCCCTACAGATGTAGTTCATTAGGGTAAGCGCGGATCAATCTAGCTAGGTATTTCCACGTATTACGTTAAACCATATAGCAACATTTTGCAGTTGCTATTGGTATTTTGTTGAGGCGGCTATAACGAGATTTTTTATGTACTTATATTTTGCTCGAGCACATGTTGCCGCCACCGCGCCGTCAAAGCCTAACTTTACCAGTCCACTATACGGCTGTTAGTAATACATTGCTAGTAACGAAGAACATTACAACCTACATATCTATTTATTTTACAGTTTTTAAATATAATAATATTATAGAAAATACTTTATTACACACCAAACAAAGAAACAATACAATAAGAAATTAAGACCAAACCTAGAATGCGTCTAAAAGGCGGTCTTATTGCTAAAAGCAATTTTTTCCAGACAACCGTGGATGGAGAGAAAAAATTACAGGTGTTATGGACGTTGGCTTATACGATATCCATACCGAATATCTAATGCTTAACCTAAAACTAGCCTATACTTAATTAAATTTAGTTATTTTTAGTTACAAGTAAAATATTTATTTACATTGCTAGTTAGGAGTAGCTAAGTTAGCCGCTACGCGGAAGGGTGGCGCGTGTGCAGGAAGCCTAAAGGGTAAAACAGGTCCCTATTAGTAGTAATTAGGAACCTGTTTTACCCTTTTATACTTTCAAAATTTCAACTATCTATATCGGTTTATTTGTTAGAACCTGCTAACAAACAGACGAAAGGACAGTGAAGTCTGAGTCAAGTAGTAGTACTTGACTCAGACTTCACTGTCCTTTCGTTCTAACTAATAAACCACAGATATCTAATACCTCTGTGTAATAAACCGATATAGATAGTTGAAATTTTGAAAGTATTCAACATCTTTTAGCTTGTAGCTGATATTAGCAATCTGATTGATAACGTTTCTGTATTTTGTCATTGAAATACAAACACTTATAAAAATGCCATAAATTTAACCAGCACATTGCACATTTGCACTATAGCACGCTGATATGTAGTTTCTGGCCAACTACCTCCAAATCACCATCAATTCAATCACCGACTACCAACAGCTCAGCCAGACATTACCTATTAATTAATCGTTCCACGCTAATTATACAACATGAGTGACCACAGGCCACACAAAGGGATACCAACATTCGCTGTAATGACGCCCAACACATAGGGCTTGTTGAACGCACAGGTATAAAGATATTGATCTTAGTCTGTGCATATTAAATTGCGCTATGTTTGAGTTTAGACTGGCTGTGTTGAACTAGTCAGAAAATGAGAAATAAGGGTCTACATATTTTTGTAAATTACGTAATAGTGTTAGAAATTATTTTAAAGAGAAAGAAAATAACCTACTTACTACACATGAACCCATAATGTGTCTTGATAAGAAAATAGACTACTTGACATTACATATAAACAGAAAAAAACACGCAATACACAGATAATGATAAATGTTCTAGAAGCGTTTTATATTTATCTTTATAAATTCTACGTTACGTTACGTTACGTTCCTTAATTTGTATTATTCACAAATTTGCACTCTGCTAGAAACTAAATCAGACAATTCCCACAAACTAAAAGTGAAACTTATTTGTGTCTAAATTACATAACTTAAAGTCTGTATTCTGCTAGAATACAGACTACAAATTACAAAAACTGTGATATTTGTCATCATCAATTAGGTCATGGGACGCCCACAGCTGCACATAGGCCTCCTCTCAAATCATCTAGACCCATCACTATAGTCTAAAAAAACTCCACTGAAACTTAATCAAACAATCTAGTCTAATAAAACTTAATCAAACAATCCTTTAACAAATTTAACAAAAATAAAAGTCTAAAAATAGCGGCAATCACAGATACTTGCGTACAATTAGTGGTGGTGGGCGGGCGGGCACGCGTGCACTCAAGAACACTCCGCCCGCCCATCGGCGTCTAATTAATTATAGGGAAAAATACCGACGCCTTTGAGTACTTCAGGGTCTTGAGTTCACTGTGCACGAGTGTACGTGTTAGCTGTTCGGTTATTAGGTATTATCATGTGCAACGGGCTTTAGGTTTTGATTCAAATTATTCAAAAATGATTATGTCTTCGAGTAATTTATAGCATCCTTATTTCACTGTGCGCGAGTGTATGTTTTAGCTTAAATCAATCATGTAAGTTGAGTTTTAGGTTTTGAACTTTTGATTCAAATCGTTCAGAAATACCGTCTTTGAGTACTTCAGGGTCTTAATTTCACTTTGCACGAGTTTAGGTGTTGGCTTTAGTTAATGGGCGTTATTATGAATTTCAATGGAAATAGTTCTAGTTAGCGAGATAGATAGCGCTCTTTGAACAACGGCAAAATTTGGATGTCAGTGACAAAATGTCATTTCATATCATATTTAAATGTCTTTCGTTGGAAGCGTGCATTTGTTTTAATGTTTAATTGAAATTTTCAGTTCTAATGTGAAAATAAATTCTAATTAACAAAGTCTCAGAAACTAAAGTTATAAGGAGTTTACAACAAAATAACTCGTGTTGTCATTTACATAAAACTCGGCTTGCAAACTAAAGTTAAAGATAAATAAAAAACTTTAGAATTTTCCATTACCTATGCAGGTATATTTTTAAAAAGAAGTAATCATGTTGCAAATGTGTAAGACATATTAAACTGATTTTGAGATTGATCTAAAAACTAAGTTAAAAAAAACAACTTATTAGAAAATATATAATTATATATTTATAAATATTAATACCTAGAGAGCGTAATTACAAAAACATAAAACGTGTCGTTTATTTTTTATTTTTTTATTTTTAGCATTAGAAGCTTTTTAATTCCTGTGAAATAAATTCGTCCAAGATATCATTCCTCACCTCCAATTCTTCACGGTACAAGATACCCGTAGATACATTAGTATGATTGATCGGAGGTATCATGGTCTGGACAAAAAACCGTAATGTAACCGTGATTTAAACCTCGTCACCTGACGGCGATATGTAGCCGACATCAATCGCCTGTTCTGCGGCTGCGCACTGAGTCTAATTAATTATGGTAATTAGCTTGATGAACTAACATTCCCATACGGCCTGATAGGAGTGATTGGCTACAGGTTTTTAGATAGAGCTTATACTTTATTTAGATTAGCAAACTGATATACCATGATTGAATGATTTCCGAGATTTGTGTTTCACAATATTCCTAAATGCAATCTTGCGAATTTTTAATTGGCGTTTGAGCTAATTTTTGTATGTGCTTAGATTAAACGAAATTCAAACAAAATTAATGCCGGAGCTATAATTTTTTGGGTTAAAGGTGGCGTATCCTAAAACAAAGTAGGTACCTATTTTCAATTAATGTGTATGCATTCGTGCATAAGGTAGTTGTAAGTTTTATTATAATAGGGGGCTGCAATAATCGTATTGCAAAATAGTCCCTTCCAATTTTCTTTTTATAAAAAAACGTGTGTTTTGTATCTTTATCCAAGGTAATGTTGGTTAAGGATAATTTTTATTTCAAATTTCAGGCAAATTGGTTTAGCCTTTTTCCGTGAAAGAACAACTTTCTAAAAATAAAAACAATAAACACACTAAAATGCATAACTATTCAAATTCAAATATCGAATTCGAAATTCAACAATCCTTTTTCAATAACATTAACCTAGACGCACATACTCTTTGCATCTTCTATCGCTATACAGTCGGCTGCGTGCACATAGCAGATAATAAATAGAGGCGACGCAGGTACGCTGACAGTACATAGAGGTAACATGCCGCGGAACTCCTCGTGCATGTTCTAATGATGCTGATTAAGTTATAAGCTGAAGCGAGAATAATTTTATGTGAACTTTTTTGACGTCGCCTGATTTTTAATGGCTTTGGACTGATTTTATTGTCTTTCGACTGTTGGATTTGATAAAAAATAATACGTTTTATGACAGCAAGAAAAGATTCGATTGAGTACAAAAATAAATTTTGTTAATTAAATCAGGAACAAACTAATAAATAGCACACGAAGTATAGCAACTAAAAAGGCAATAATCACCCTTTTTTAATCAATTGAAGGCTAAACAATAAAAATAATCACTACCATAAAATATTATTAAAGTATTCCAATTCTGTTCAAGGATGACCTTCCTTAAAAGGTGGTGTATTGAATCAACCTAGTTGACAATGCTGAAAATTTAATTTAGTGTTTACATATTTATACTGGTTTATTGCTTTAAGATCGTATTGAAATATATTCTTATACTAAGCGTAAAATAGTAGCATTATCATAATCACACAACACGAAAAAAAATGAATAAGAATGTCTCAATAATTTTTAATAAGTGGACGCAGGATCCTGCGTGCGAAGGTTTCGGATCCGTCTTAATCTTCTGCATAATTAATATAATAGCTTTTCAATACTTACGTAAATGTTATAATCGTAAATAACATTAACATTGACAGAAATGCAATACATCAAACTGTTTCACCTCGCGCTTCGCCACAATAATAATGACCTTATATTTTTTCTTTCTCCTTTACCACTGCCGACATTCGTTCCAAACCACCATCAGCTCCTAACTGACACCACATCCAAGCATTCCTGACGAAGAATGATGCTTTCGGCTCCTCGCGAGTAGGTAGTGCTTTGTTCGAGTGATTAACTGCTCCGGTGCTAAGCCCTTTAGCTAATGAGTCGACAAGTATTCATCACTGGACCGTCCGTGGGTGGAAGGAGGTCGGTTATATCAATCATATTGCTAGAAAACGGTTTGATTTTTAGCGATGGCTTTGATGAGTGAAAGTTTAATTGAAGGATTTGTGTCGATTGATTATTGTCTGGCCATGTATAGTGTGTATTTACCTTTATCTTTGTTCTTAGTTGTACGTATTATTATTTATATTAAAATATATCTACATATATAATACTGATGAGGTTAAGACGAGATCTCTCAAATGTTACTAAAGAGGTTGTATAGTGCTTAAACTAAAAAAAATATAATCAAAATTTATATAAAAAATCCAACGTCCATATGTTTATGTTTATCTAGATGCAAAGGTCTCTCTCAAAAGAAATAAAATTGAAACTGTTTAAAAACTATCATAATTTTACTTTTATAACTTTACCCATCAAAACATCAAAGCCTTGATATATAAAGGTTCCACGCTAGTTGATACTTACCAGTGTTAATATCTAAAGAGAATACGATTGCAAGCTTAAACTATCATGACTATGTAACATTTTCATCTTAGCTTAGATCCGATGCATCAAAAAAACTTCAAAAAGTCATTACGTTCAAGCCGACCCTTTGCCGGTTTAAACTGTAAAAGTACCGACAAATGAGCAAAGTTCCACTGCATCACGGCATAGCACGTCAAGACAGTCGATGTAAATTATGATACAAAAGATATAGAATCATTCAAGACACGATTTCATTTGTTTTATGACCCTGGTCGTTCCGTTATCGTGTCGCGCAGTGGAAAACCGACCAGACGTGTTATCGACCGAAGCGCACGGATGACTGACTGATCCGTCGCAAACTAATGTTCCTTTTTCAAACCATTTTTTATTCTTAAGCACAAAAGGCAAAGAATCATAAGTTATTCCGCCTTGTAGTTTATTAACACTCAAGTTGGATTAATATTGAATAATTTTATTCCTTTTCCTCTACGTGACGGCATGTGACATTAAAATGACAAATCGGATAATTATTCTTGATCCGTCGTGAATGGCTTGATCGTGCTGGACTGATGCCCATCTGTCAAGTGTCAAGTCGAAATGTTCTTTGGTATTTTCTTATTCCTTGAAGCTAACATTTAACAATTAAAGTAACAAAATGTTTTTTTTTAATATGCTGTTACCATACTTTTTGTTTATAAACAAACTCGAGTTGAAATATAAAAAAAAATGTTAAAATTATGGGAAAAATAGAAAAAATTATATTTACAGTATTTTTTAATTTGCCTGCGTAATTTGTATAATATCGTCACTTAAACATATACAACTTCCTTATAAACAACAACATCAAAATCATCAGAGATCTATTCTAAAGACTATTCCCAGATTGTTTCATAACATAAACCAAGTGCCCTTTAAAACATTTCTTAAATCTTCAAAAGTACAATTAGGCTGAAAGTTTCGCATCCTGGGGTTGAATAGGATGAACAGGTATTTGAAAAAATGCGAGTTTCACGAAAATACGGCTTTTTTGTGTTTGTACATTATTATGGTAATGAGATGCATTACCCATTAAGCTGGGTAAGGCTGAAAAGCCTCGGTACTAAAACTCAGTGCAATTTTATGTTGTTAGGCTGAAAAATGTGTTCCATATTTGAAATTAAGCTTATTTCACGTAGGGCTTGGTCACAGTATCCGAGTAAACTAAGCAATGTTTAGTTATATCAAGTTTGTTGTGTCAAGAGCTATCTCGCTTTGTCACATGTCATCATCATCATCATCACCCTATTAACGTTCCCACTGCTAGGACACGGGGACTTCTCTCTAAGCGAGAGAGATTATGCCTTAATTCACCACGCTGGCCAAGTGCGGGTTGATGAAGGTAACATGTCCTTCAAACTCTTTAAAGTGCTCACAACATGCCGGTTTCCTTACGATGTTTGCCTTCACCGATAAAGCACATGTTTAAAGCTCACATAAATGTCTCAAGAAGAAAAATCTAGAGGTGCGTGGCGGGGTTTGAACCCACGACCTTCGGAATGAAACTTGTCACATGTGACAGAGGGCAATACCTCTTTATTTTAACCATTGTCTTTTTTAACTTGGAGATGGTGAAAAAGCCCCTTATAATACAAAGACACTTTAATGTGACTCATAAATCTTATGTGAAAATAAAATGAAAAGACAATTGTTACATACAACACACATAATTAGTAAAGGCGATCCTCTGCCAAGCAACTTTGGATGAATCAGAGTTTATTGACCTATATGACTTTTTAAAATGGATCCTGGTAGGTGCATAGTGATATAATATGTATAATATATCACACTAACATATAATAAATTGTAGACCCCCGTAGAATTTGTCTGTCTTTAAGTTTATGATAAACTCGAAAACTACTGAACGGATCTTTATGCGGTTTTCATCAATAATACATAATAATATATCTCTTTCTATCGTTTGCTTTTTACACAAGGCTTAGAAAGGAAGAAGAAAATATCTTTAATTATTTTCTCCTCATTTCGTGAGGCCCTTACAAAACCATAGACAAAAATCAAAACAACATGTCCGACCATAACTAATAGAACATTGGCATTCCCCCACTTCACCGTCGATAAACCAAGGAGGTTTATTTAGGGCCCCAATGACTTCCGTGGACCTTAATGTGTCCACTGAGAAATGATGTGGACAAGCTTGAAATATGTTCACTACTTTAGGTCAGAGGGCAATGCAACTATGTTTTATTCGTAGGAATTGTGGAAAATAGTATGATGAGGGATGTTTTACACCCCTCATTTAGCTGTAAGAGCACTTTAGACCTATCCAACTTATTTTTATATATAATTTAAGGCTAAGCACCTTAACAGTCTACTGAAAATGCCTTTGATTTATAGGTGTATATATTGTAATTGTATTGTTAATTATAACTGAAATAATAATTTATAGATGTCTTAAATTTTTATGTCAAGGTTTTTTCAGTAGACTTGTTAAATTCTACGTTTGTTCCACAATTCAGCAAATTTTTTTGATAATTAAATTAAATAAGACGAATCAAAAGATTAAAAAAAAGTACAAGGCCTTATAGGGTCTTGGAACCTGAATTATACATAATTATGTTTGTATATCCGTCTTTCTTTGACCTGCGATAGATACTCGTAGCTAGCATACCATTTTTTTTCAGTAATTTTGCATACCTTATTGCAATTTTGTATTATTACTAGCTGACCCCAGCAAACGTTGTTTGCCAAATGAAAAATAGATAGTAGCCGATTCTCAGACACATATAAAATTTGGTAAAAATCGGTTAAGCCGTTTCGGAGGAGTACGGTCACTAACATTGTGACATGGAAATTTTATATATTAGATTGGTGTTGTGTTTATGTTCGTCTTAAAGTATATTTTTTTCCAGCAATGCTATCCATCTAACTTCTAAAAACCAAATCTTTCCAATACTTAATTAGTCGATGCAGTAATGGCCTTACACCATAACTTTACAATTCCAACCAAAGTACCGTCAGTAAAACAATCCCACAAATCATAGCCCGTAAGGCACAACTCTCCTTATCTCCGTTATTTACTGCGCGAGCGGCGATCGCAATATATTGCCGATTTCCGGCCGCGCTGGCGAGTAATACGCTTCCGGTCCGCCCTCGGCACGCCCAAAGACGGTACGCATATGTCCATAGGTTTTTGCTGACCTTACGCAATTTGTAATTTAATTATTGAATTGACTATTTTCTAAACTATGGGATTTCGATAAGTTGTTTATAAGAAAACGACTCGATATATTTTTTATAATGATATGCTCCGGTATTGCAAGGCGATTTCTGTATCGAAATTTTGAATATAAACCTTCCACTTTGATACCTTCTGTTGCTGAAAATTGGATTAAAATCTGTGGTGTCAGATAATCTGACTGACTGCATAAAACTATATCGCCCAAAAGATCAAAGTGATAGGACTATATATTTTAAACCAAGTAAAACTATAATATCTCAGTTGTTTGAGGTACTAGCGGCCCGCCCCGGCTTGGCGCGGGGAATTATATAAAAAAAATCCCGGCAATGATTAAATTTTTTCTCGCCCTAACAATCATCCTTGTATTTCAACGAACATTTAAAAAAAGAATTGGCCAACTCGGTTTAGGTATTGTTGAGTTATGCGCTTACAAATACATTTGGCGACTCATTCATATTATAGATACGAACCCGTAACGCCAGTCTAAATGTTTTAATAAGAATTTATCAGACCAAGCAATGAGAGTCCGAAATGCATCAGAAACCTATTACAAATCTATCTATAAATTATAGTGTTTGACAATATTTCAAACAGGGATATATTTAGTCATTTTTCACCATTGCAACATTGATTTCGGCAGTAGGTAGAGGATGTCATTAGCCGGGGCCAGCGATGGGACGACATTTATTTTACGGTTTCCGGCCATAAAAGTGATCCACGGCATGCATTCTGCAGTGTTGCCCACTGCCCACTACCATGAAAGAACTAACTGGAAGCGATATAAAGAAAAAAATACAAATTTGCTTGAAAGCACGGATATACGGATCTCAATGTTATTGAAGTAAATATTATATAGATTAATTGGAAAACCTGATACCTGATGATGTTATATTCGCTTCTCAACTCAGTATAAAACATTGAAGCGAACTGTCAAGACAATGTTATTTCCTTGATCATTTTTGTTTCAACAATTTAGTTTTATTTCCCTGTGCTGGGGAGTTCCCTGTGCTTCTAAGAAAATGAATGTTTTGACTTTGACTTTTGACTGTGTTAGGTTCTACGACTTACCGCTTATTAACAAATTTAGTTAGTGGGGCCAGTTGACCGATTCAAAACTTACATTTACGTCAACCGGGCCCGAGAGGCCTTTTGGACCGGGCCTGGTCTACTAAACAGGCGGTATAGGGCATCATGAAACATAGCCGATTTATTTGTATGATATTATGGTGTAGTTGTTTAATGTATGCGTAACTGTTACATAATACATTCACAGGTTTTATAAAAATATAAAAACAATCACTTTCAACTCCCATGCATAATCATATCCTACATTGTAAATCATAAGAAAATTATTCTTAGAAAAAACACAAATACCAAAAATATTGTAAGTGACACAATTATTATTTTAGTCACTAAGCCTCACGATGTAGATGCTATAGAAAAGAGAGGGAGACTTAATTAACTCGTATGCGAACTATTTTATTTTATTATGAATGTACTAAACCTAGTATATCCAGTAATTTGTACATCCGCGGCGGGCGCGCAGGCCAAGCCCCACGGAAGTGATAAAGCTTTTTGGCTAAAAAACCATTGGAGCGGTGATGGCGCGGAAGCGAAGTGGGAATTTTTCCCGGATCTTACTGGGGCTGTGTCTAGACCTGTTTCATTTGGAATAAATGACGTTAAAAAAGGTTATCTTTCTCTACTAATAATAAAATTATAAACACAGATATAAACGTCTCAAGTGACAGGTTTTATTGAAACTGAGTGTTGTGAGATTTAAAATTTCATATCTAGGATTCATAGTCTTCTTGGTTGTTCACTTACCTCTGGCTGGTTAAGTCCTATTCTAAATTCAAAATTATTTGGATTCTATGATATTGTATAAACATGCAAAGAGAGAATCAATAAACCGCTGGCAACACAGGTGGAAAGCCAGTTCTACCTACTAGCCTAGTTCTTCTTATACGTTTCATACTTTTTTGGTATGTAATCTCACAAATTTAAAACACCAAACCTCGAACTCATAGTCTTCTTGGTTGTTCACTTACCTCTGGCTGGTAGACCTATTCTAAATTCAAATTTATTTGGATTCCATGCTATAGAAAGAACATGCGATGTCTGAAATTGAAAATTACAAATAAAACGCAGGCAACACAGGTGGAAAGCCAGTACAACGTAATAGCCTAGTTCTTCTTAATCTTTGCGTTGCATACTTTTTTGGTAGGCACAGAACCAGCCATAAACAAAATAGAGTTCATTGATGTTATTAAAATCAATCAGCGCTACGAGTAGTGGACCGAAACACGACAAATGAGCATTAAAAAGGAAATGAACCCGATTCAGGAAATAGGGCATTGATTCAATTCGACTATTGTAGTGTTCGTAGTCTGTTGGTCACGATCTGATATGGACATTTTAGGAGTTTTGGACGGTGGCCTATTTATTTGTATATTTTTTTTTATTTAACATAGATATTGTATGTATATGTCTTATTTGACCTGCTCCAGCCAAAGTAAATTTACTTATAGACTATTTAAGATTAAGAATTGCCACGTAAAATTTTCCATCAAAGAAAAAGTCTAAATAATTAATCGAGCGGTCGATGGTTTTGACACAATTTTAGCTATATATATAGCAAAATTAATCCGGCTTGAATTCGGTAATTTTAATTTTCTACCTAAGTTTTTTTAATGGGTTGTTGATAAATCCAAATAATGTACTTAATAGATAACATAAAACTCGCTCTAGGTCATAAACTCACCAATAAAATTGCTTATTGTTAATAGATAATCCAAATCTGCAACAAGTAAAAATACCAATTAAAAACTTTATAAAAAAACTGGTTACAAAATGTTCAAATTACCTACTACTATATCCATAATCCATTTTGAATCTATTTTGAGAAAGTCTAGCGAAAAGCATAATTACAATCAATCCCGGCTTCGCAAGTTCACATAATTAATAATAATTATACATACTTTTACATTTGGTTAATAATTATACGTAAGGATACCTCTTAAATCACTCTATATATTGCTGAAAACTGTAAAAAATCTCTGAAGTTTAAACAATGTAAAGCGAACAGACAGCCGCGGCGACTTCATTTTACATATTATGTATGTATAAGAAAAAACAAGAAATAATTTATTTGCAGCTTACATAAATTAAATTAACATAAAATTATACAACATCAAATAAGTAAGTCATAATTAACAAATAATTTGTCTACTGCAAAATGGACCTTACTCAGCATAAGCGGGAAGTACAAAGTACAACCCACGCTGGTCTTCCGTAAGATTAATTTCTGTGACGGACATGATACTAACAAATTACTATTACTATTGTATGACTGTATGTAGATTTTTAAATAATATTTTAAATTAATTTTAATAAATGTATTGTAAAATGATTGTAAATACATTGTGAATTGTAAATTGAAATGAGTCTAATAATATTTTATCTATTTACCATCTACATTTGATTTATTTTTATTCAATAATTTCATTTTTAATAGAAGATACAATCACAGAGCAAAATACTGTACCTGTAAAAAACATATTAACATGTTATACATGTAATAAATTTGGAATCATAGTGGGGGAATCGCAGATGTCTATAACACAGGCTTTTCTAGGCTAGCGTAGACATCTACGGCTCACCATATTCAATCTAGATTGCACTAATTTAGTTTTCATAGTTTGTAATTTGATTTTATAAGGTTGATTGTAAATGTTGATTTATGTGAAATTATTTTATTTGTGGAAATAAATAAATTATTATTATTATTATTAGATTAGTACAGATGTACCGTATCAATTACCATCAACAGTAAATCAAATATCATTTCGCAATCACATCAAAACCCAAAAAATCCTAATCCATTACAACAGAAATTAATCAGAGTGCTCCCCCATTATAGAACGACGATTTAGTCGGAGTCCATCGAACCCTACTTTCCCTGCAATTAGTTGCACAGAACAATGTGCAGTGATTTTTAAATGATCGCCCCCAGCATCTGGCGTCCGGCGACAATATTGGTAATTGCTTTGCGACCTGCTGGCGGGGAGTTGGAAGGTGTCGTGCTTTGTTTGGGGAGCTGAGGTAGCTTTCCATTACGGAGTATTTGTTAATAGTTTTGGTTTGGGTGTAATAATATAAATAAATAAATATTTCCGGACAATCCACACAACAACATCTAGCCCCGTGGTAAGCTCCTAGCTTGTGTTACGGGTACTAGACATCTGATATACTTAATATAATATACATACATACATAGATATTTTTTATTAAACATATTAAACACCCAGACCAAGGAGAAAGTGCTTGCAGAAACATACAAACACTTGACCCCTCGGCGGGAATCGAACCCAATATAGGTTTTATGATAAGCATACGACCCATCTTACCTAAAACATATTTCTGTACAATTCAATAATAATAATTGTTGAATGTTTTAATTGTATGTCTACACACTTCTTTTATTTGTAACTTCAAGAATATGATCGAAATAAAAAGTTAAGTTTTTACAAATAAAACAGTTGTCTGTGTTGTTAACTCGGATATACGAGTATTCTCAATAGCTTATGAAACCACCGGTTTTCAATAGTCAAATGTATTTTTCTCGTTCATAATTACGTCAGATAGAACCTGTTAGCTTAACAATATCAGAAGATAAAAAAATCGCCCCCAAATCTTCTAAATCCTGCCAACTATTCTCCTTCCCAGTAAATTTTAATTTAAATCATCAAAAGAGAATAATTTCCTCCACTCCATTGGCGCGCAGAAATTAATATTTCGATATCAAAAGTTCACGCTCAACTACCCACCCCGGGTCGGGGGCAGCCACTATATTGTGAGTTCGGGAGCAGGTGAGCAAATGCGCTTAAATTATTTACTTTTTTAGAGTTCCGTTTAATTCAACAGTTTATACACTAAATGATTTTAATGAGTGATAAACCTCACTTTTTAGGTTAAACTATTTTAATATTTTTTTATGCAGAAAAAGATTTATCCTTAAATGATTAGAATCCTGCGTGAGAAAGTAACGGATGCGTCTTAATCTTTTTCTGCATAAAAAATTAAAATAGTTTATACACTTTTTGTAATTTAGAACTCAAAAAATAAGGAAGATGCAGTCAGCGGTCACTTATTCAAGCTACTACTTCTAGCTCCTCTAGTCAGTCCGATCGGTCGGGACCTACGATAAACATGATTTTATAAAGTCAAACTACGTGGTAGTTTTTAGTCATGTTTATTGTAGGTATAACGGAACCCTATTTCTAAGACTTCGTTGTCTGTATGTCTGTCACTAGGCTGTATCTCGAGATAGATAGAGATAGAATTTAAATGTTAAGGGATGATGTACCTTACCTATGTTGTTATTTAATGTCGTTAATTAAATGTAAAAAATTGTGTTTTTGGTATTCGTTTAACAGAGAACAACAAAAAAAAAGTAATAAATTTTCTGGGTGCCGACTTGCCATAACAAGTATAGAAGTATAGAAATATGTTTCTCATCAGAGCATGTGAACTCTATAATAATTTGTGTATTGATTTAGATATATTTTATTTGCCACTTCCCAAGTTTCGAAGGGCAGTTGTGATAAATGTTGCTTTAACCGTAATAGCAATCATCATCATCATCATCTTCCTGACCTTATCCCACATTACGTGGGGTCGGCACAACATGTTTTCTCCTTCCATTTCCCTCTATCACCCGTCATCTCAACACTCACCTCTTTCTTACACATCTTTCACACAGTCCATCCATCTTTTCTTCGGCCTACCTCTTCTCACATATCCATCTACATTCATATCTAACGCTCTTCTCGTTACATGACTTTCATCTCTTCTCATGACATGTCCATACCACGCTAATCTATTCCCTCTCAACTTATCCGTAACTGGTGCTACTTTCAAACTGCCTCTTACATACTCATTCCTTATTTTGTCCATTCTAGTTACTCCATACATCCATCTTAACATCCTCATCTCTGCTACATGGATTTTCCTTTCATCCGTCCCTTTCACTGCCCAACACTCCGATCCATACATTACAACAGGTCTGATCACGCTTTTGTAGATCTTGCCTTTGAGTTTAAGTGGCATTCTAGGATCACATACTGTGCCTGAGACCTGCCGCCATTTCATCCATCCCACATTTATTCGATTTCTTACATCCCTGTCAATCTCACCATCATTCTGTACAACTGAGCCGAGGTCCCTGAATTCGGAGCAAACTGGTAGGAATACACCATCTAAGGCAATATTGTCGAAGTTGGATGGACCACCGAAGTCACAAAACAGATGTTCTGTTTTGGTCCTACTGATCTTCAGTCCGACACTCTCCAACTTCGACTGCCATTTTCCCAGTCTACTCTGGACCTCGGTTGCGTTTTCTCCAACGAGAACAATGTCATCGGCAAACAGCATACACCAAGGTGCCTCCTCCTGGATGTCCGATGTAAGTGCATCCATCACCAGGAGGAACAAATATGGGCTTAAAGCCGATCCCTAGAAATATATAACAATTCTGTGTTCTTTTTCTTTTTTCACTAAACTGCACATTTATTTTATTTTTAACCTGTAACCTAGTTTTATATTAGGTAAGATCTAATTAATTTTTTAATAAACTGTTCATTAGGTACGCTAATTACTATTATGTTACCGTGAAACTTTATTGGTTTATGTTTAGTCTAAGGTTTATTATTTTTAAGTATTGTGTACTGTTTGTTTCCCAAATAAAACAAAACAAAACAAAATTAAAAACACAGAATTCATATTAGAGGGGACTCCAATACATAAAATGTGACTTTATAGAGTTACATTACTATTGCGCGCGGTCAGTAGTAAGATAGGTTAGCGCGCTGGCTTCACTTTTTTTCAATGATTTTGCTATTTATTACATTTTCATTAAAAACTGCGCAAACTTAATAACACGGAACCCTCGGTGTATGATTCCACCTCATACTTATCGGATTTATTCGAGATCAAACGTTGTCGTGGCGACAAGGGATCATCGAGCCTCGTGACATTAGAGCCTATTGCACGTGCCGCCATATTGGAGGAGCGTAATCAATTGTAATCTTTATTAAGGTAGGACAAACAATTGACTACCGTTTTAATAAACTAGAGGTGATTTAGTCGTGTCTCCAAAAAGGGTTAGTGAGGGGTTAGTTTGGATTTAACACACTAAGAATATTAAATTAATTATGAATAAGGAGATTCTTTTCACAAAAGTTTTTTTAACAAAAAGCAGTTCTATGTCAAATCTTAATAATATATAAATCTCGTGTCACAATGTTTGTCCTCAATGGACTCCTAAACAACTTAACCGATTATAATAAAATTCGCACACCATGTGCAGTTCGATCCAACTTGAGAGATAGGATGGTTTTTACGGCGAGAAAAATTCGAATAATTTCCGGGAAAATTTTATACCCGTGCGACGCCGGGGCGGGCCGCTAGTATTTTAATATATTTTTTGTTAATACTTATACTATTTTACGCTTATATACACATTACAGTTCCTATACTAGAAATCGTACAAAATCTGGTTTGCCAGCTGGCGGCATTCAAACTTACAACTTACAGTCTGCCCTTTCGTCTGGCATTGGCCTACAGCAAGCCACTTCGTCAAGAAGATCGTGGTAGTTCAATGTATTTATAATTAATTAATATTCCGCTTTATTGGAACTATTAGCAGCAGATTACATCACAGATTTATAATGAAACATCAAACCGCAATTCAACATCCGATAATCCACACCCTACCATTTGTTCCCACATTAAACTCGCCTCACTAAACAAATAGCGTCATCGGATCGAGTTGCGTTCGAGCGCCTATTACCGCGCAATTACCGCCTAGTTATCGCCGGAAAAGGCGGAGATAGTTAGGACCCGGAAAATATTCCGTTCACTAATTATTCCAAGTAATTAAACCCGGATTATCGTCACCAGGTGGCATTGTGCGGGTGTGATTTACGTTCTGCGGATGCCTGCCTCTTTTTGCGGCAATTAATTATTGAATTGCTCATTAATAAATGTGGTGGAATTAATGCGATAGTTGGCGTTCGAGGGTTGAGCGTGTGCAAGTGGTCATCGTGCGCCTTCCTTTTAATATTGCCAGTTATTTCGGTTGAAATCCAGTTTTGATTACGAGAAAGCTTTATGGCCTATTTTAATTAAAAAGTTTTAAACGACACTTTTTGAAATTGTGAAAAAAAAATATTATTAAAAAGTTTTTATTTCTAAATAATAAAACATTTTCAAAAACTCTGACAAACTTAAGAGTTTGTAAGTAGCCTGAAGGCACTAATCTAAGGAACTAAAAAAGCAAAATGCAAAAAAAAGTATTTGAACGTTATTGACATTATTAGAAAAATAGTGATGATTTCGTAAGATTTTCTACAGACGATGACGTCACAAGCCCAGAACTGCCATGTTTTATATCTAACCCTTTTTTATTAAATTCATAAAGCGAAAAATATGTGTCCAGTTTTTTTTTGTTAGGACGATGGTGAAACCGAATTCCTATTTTTTTATGTTCCTTGTGTTCTTGAAAATTCATAAACTGAAAACAGTATTCTACAATCCATAGATAATATTGCAATTTTTATAATTCGATGAACCTAAAATGTATCTATTTAATATTCGTATAAATATTACGAGAAGTTAAAACAAATAACTAGGTAACGCAAAAAAATCTTCAAAGTCAGAAAAAAACGGAGCGATTTCTTCAATCTCCTTAGGAACCACTTAGTAGATTACATTCTACCCGCAATATCGTTAGATCTTACCTTATAACCTACCGGATAAATTGTCTCTATCTTGTCGGAATGTCGGAAAAATGTTATCGAGAATTTTCTTTCTTTTAATTTCTTGTCTACTACTAGCATATTAGTCAAAACTGTATGATAGATAGGTAGTAATTTAAGGTTATTTTTCCAGACTTTTCAATGCATTGAGGTAACTGACATTCTAATTCAGTCCCTGAAAATAAATTCAATATTAAAGGTAGGTTTTGACGTCATAGTGAAGTTTGTGTGACGAGAAAACTCGAAAGGAGTTCATAACTAAAAAATTAATACTTACTGCCTCATGCCCTTTCTTTAATTTTCATACTTATGATTTTTCTATCAAAGATATCATCTGACTGTCAAATACATTAAATAGGTAACGTCAGATTATTGGAAAACTGTCTCTAAGCGTTACTTAATACTTTTGTTACAGTATATGAGCAAAATTCTCTGTGTGAGTATGACAATACCCGCGAAAGTTTTTTAAAGAAGTCCCAGGGTATATATACATATTAAATCATCTCTGAGTGGTGTAAGACAATGGTTAAAATATAGAGCTTTATAAAGGTAGCTCTTGACATAATTAACTAAATAATCCCTAAATTTGATAAAATTCCTTAAATTTACATATCATCATTTTCATAAGCACTTTTCTCCTTGGTCTGGGTGTTTAATATGTATAATAAAATATCTATATATGTATAATACGTAACACAAGCTTAGAGCTTACCACGGGGCTAAATGTTGTTGTGTAGATTGTCCGGAAATATTTATTTATTTATCATCACCCTATTAACGTTACCACCACACCACAGCTGGGTCACAGGGACTTCTCTCCTGACATTAGGCCTCAATTCACCACACTGGCCAATGTTACATGTCCTTCAAACTGTTTATAGTTTTAATAACATGCCAGTTTCCTCACGATGTTTGCCTTCACTCAAAACACGTGTTTTTTAAAGCGCACATAATTTAACAAGAAGTAATATCCGGAGAGGTGCGTGGCGGGGTTTGAACCCACAATCTTCGGAATTAAATTCGAGTGTGCTCCCACTTAGCCAACAAGGATTTTATTTTATACTAGCTGACCCCAGCAAAAGTTGTTTTGCAAAATGAAAAATAGATAGTAGCCGATTCTCAGACCTACTGAATACGCATATAAAATTTCATAATAATCGGTTAAGAAGTTTCGGAGGAGTACGGTAACTAACATTGTGACATGGAAATTTGTACGGAGGTGTACTTGTACGGAGGGTACAAGTACACCAGGAAAATTATAGAACAAGCAACGCGTGACAGAAATAAGAGACCAAGATTCCGTGAAAATATTGGCATCGGCGGGAATAATAAGAACAACAATATGGCCGTGATCAGGGTCCACTCTTATTACGACTTCTAATATTCTGCGATTCTGCTTAGACCGTGTCCACACTGTCTGAGAGAATTTATGACATTTAATGAATTTGAGTAATTTAATGTTAGGGTAATTCTATATTATTTTCCATGTAGATATTGTTGTTGCCAAATCAGCTGAGGTAAATAATATAAATATACAACTTGTGAAGATACTATTCTTTTTATGGCTCGGTTAAAATATAGTTATTTATTTTTTAACAATATAATAACAGTGAGTATCATTCAATGGACGTCATATTTTTACAAACTAATAATTCATGTACATTCAGTCAAAAAAGTATCGGGAATAGATAATTTGTCTATGGTTCCCATTTACATTTTTAGTTTATTTTTTTGCTGTTTGATTGGCACAACTGTTTTCCATTTTGGCGCGGATTTTGAGTTGCATCTGTTGTATAAATTTATTATAGTGCTGTTTTTAGTTAGATCATATCTAGTGTGTACTGCGAATTTCACTATGGACAAAAATATCGAGCAAAGAGTTTGTCTTAAATTTTGCATCGCCAACGAAATTTCGTGTTCGGAGTCTCTGAAAATGTTACAGAAGGCTTACGGTGAATCGAATTTATCAAAGACACGTGCTTATGAGTGGTACATAACGTTTAAAAGCGGTCGAGATGTGATAGAAGATTTGCCTCACTCTGGTAGGCCATTAACATCTTCAACTGAAGTTAAGGTCGCTTGTTGTTGACTATCGAGGTGTTGTGCACTCGGAATTCATGCCGGAAGGTGAAACGGTAAATAAAGAATATTATTTGAGCGTTATGCGGCGTTTAAGAGAGCAAATTCGGCGAAAAAGACCAGATTTGTGGAAAGAAAATTCTTGGATTTTGCATCACGATAATGCGCATTCGCACAAGGCCATAATTGTAAACGAATTTTTGACCAAAAACTTAACAAATGCTATCGAGCAACCACCTTATTCACCAGATATGACTCCAGCCGACTTCTTCCTTTTTCCTTAACTCAAATTACTACTTCGTAGCACACGTTTTCATTCGGTAGAAGACATAAAGGAGAAATCGCGACGAGAACTGAACTCAATTCGGGAAAAAGCGTTTAAAAAATGTTTTGATGATTGGAATATTCGTTGGCTTAAGTGTATCGTTTCTCAAGGAGCATACTTTGCAGACGATAAAATACATTTAGATGAATAACTTACATTGTGTGTATTATTGATCTTTTCCCGGTACTTTCTTGACAGAGTAGTATACCTATTAATTAAATTGAATTTTACATATTAAATAAATCTACATTTAAAATTTAAGAAAAACCCCCGATTCCTAAGCTTTAATTTCCTTAAAAGTAAAACACCATTATATTTAGTAATGTACACGCGATGCGTTGATACCCCACTCGAGTTTGTTTGCAGATTTTCGGTTTTCCTTCCCCACTCACCCCCATAACTTTGCAACGGCACAACCGATTTTCATGAGCCATAATAATATCTAATAACTAACAAAAAAATAATTGAAATAGCTCCATCCGGTCAGGAGCTATGATGTCCCAGACAGACAGACAGACAGACACGTCAAACTTATAACACCCCTCTTTTTTGGTCGGGGGTTAAATAAGTTACAGCATACAGCTAAGTCAGTCATTCATCACATTATTTTTTTTTAATAATGTCAAATTGTTAATTATTATAAAATCGATCACTAAAATACAATAATGTCAAGTTTTACTTATAAAATAAAGTTGTGAAATATTAAAATTCATTACTTGTTTCATTAATATTATAAAATGCATGACACTCTAATAATCATTTAATTACATTTTTTATGTATATTGGCAGTTACCAATGTACTGACTGGAAATAAAAGTAATAAGGTATCTTAAAGCATTAAACCAGCTGGGAAACCATAAAGTAAACCAAATTTTTTTTAATAAGAAAAATATTCACATCGGCAGGAATAATAGGAACAACAATATGGGGTCCACTCTTACGGCTCTCTAATTTTCTGCGAGACTCTCCTTAGCCCGTGTTCATCCTGTCTTCGAGAAAAGATAAGATAAGATAAATATTCTTTATAATTCAAAACACAAAACAAAAAATAAGCACTTAATACTAGTGACAAATGGCGGTCTTATCGCTGAAGAGCGATCTCTACCAGAATAAATATATATGGAAAAATAATAAGCCGACAATTCTTCCTTCCAAAACATACCAAGTGTGTTAATGCACTGCTTTTTTGTCTTATATAGGAAAAAATCAGTACGACTACGAGTAGTAGGAATTTCAATTAGTAATTTTGACATGTAAACTTATTTTTAACCAATAAATTGATTCATTATCACCCTATTAACGTTCGCTGGGACTCAGGGACTTCTCTCTAGGCGAGAGAGATTAGGCCTTAATTCACCACGCTGGCCAAGAGCGGGTTGGTGAATGTCACATGTCCTTTAAACTCTTTCTTTTTTTTATTTAATTTTTTTATGATAAATTGATTTTTTTGTAGATTAATGTTAGCTTTTTAATTATTTGCCAAAAATGTTGTGAGGGAGTGTATGTCCTATTTTGGACGTCCTGTGGTTGAAATTTAGACTATTAAATTTAGCATTTTGCAGTTTCCCTACATATAAACTACTAGCTGTGCCCCGCGGTGTTACCCGCGTTATAATGGATTTTCCCGCGGAATGACGTTTTCCCGCGGTAAAAAGTAGCCTATGTTATTTTTCAGGCTCTAGAGATTCTTTGTACCAAATTTCATTTAAATCGGTTCAGTAGTTTTTACGTGAAAGAGTAACAAACATCCATACATACAAACTTTCGCCTTTATAATAGTAGTAGGATTTCACAGTAACGTTTAATCATCATTCATTATTCGTGATGACTATTTTTTGCTTTACCAATTTAATAAGGAAGTGCAAAGATATTATAGAGCATCAAGGTTCCGAAGTGGCTTGTGACTGCGAAGTTTTGTACAAATCGTGCGAAAGCGTTACGTCACGTAAAACTTCGATGCACTTGATTTTGAACAGTTGATTTTTTGATTGATATAAAATAAAATATGGTTACAATTTCTTTTGAATTATCTTAATAACGGACTTATTATTATTTTTTAATCATCTAAGTTACCTTCTTCAAAAGAGAGTTACGAAATTTTCTGTTCACTTTTTATAAATACACATAGATTTTTTTTTATGTTATATAAGTCTTTATTTGACCACAATCTCACCTGGCCAAATCGCTTCACGCACTTGCCCAGCCCGGAGGGTGGTGACAAGCCGCGGCCGAGCCAACCACCAGACTGTTGTTCTTATCACCACCTGGAGGTCACGTGTAAGGATTCAGAGGATTACCACTTACGGAAGTGAACAGAAAAACCTCCTAAAATAAGTTTTAAATAAAAGATAAGTTTTAAATAAACGGTGTATTGTGAGTACACGCTTATTATTGTCGTTTCTCCCTGAGGAGTCAGCCTATTTCTTTGCCTCGCTCTCGGAAAATGAAAATTTACTCGGGAATTTCTCATTTGTTTTTATTAACATACACTTAAGGAACCCTGTCAAATTAAGGAATGATGTGATGTCTGTAATCATAATCAGTCAACAAAGTACATATTAAACATATTCATTCAAAGCTAATATCTTCAATTGGATTCAAAACAAATCAGAATCGAAGTTTAAAAAGAAATTGGGAACCTTCCTTTTTGAAGTCGGTCCAAAATGGTAGTTTCCTTCAAATTGATTATCGAATATTTTCAAGTATTTCAATTATTAAATAGTATTAAATTTTATTGATTACCAGTTTAACCAAAGTAATGAAACGTCAAATATATTTACATAAATATAGTACTGACAACCTTATACCATTATATAAGAACATAAAACGCGAATTCTTAATAAAATGTTTCACAAAATGTTCACCTGAAGCACGCAATCACGCCGCAATTAAATTTAATTAAAATCCAGTATAACGAAATCTTATATTTTCTTCGTGGAAACATAATTTTGCGTATTTTGCTCAGTGTCTCTTATACATGTACTTGAGTATAAGCTCATTAGTAATTAAGAGCTGGCGCGGACGCGTGGCTAAATATTTTCTCCGGCTGAGCTGAGCAAAGTAAATGTATACAGTAGCGCAAGTGCAAGCACATCGAACGCAACCTATGCGACACGCATAGGTTTGTTTTGGACAGTCTACAATATAATTTTACTGTTGTATCCACTGTGTAGGTATAGATACTTTATTGTTCTTTTAAAGTAGTTTAATTAGGTAAACATTCGATTTGGGTTTTTCAAAGTGTTTAAATTATATCTGAAATGAAAAAAAAGATATATAGGACAATTTACGTAAAATAATCTGACGTTATATATGAATCAAAACGTGTACTATGGATTCCAGATAACTATATTACTCAGCTACATTTGGAATAATATAAGGTGTCGTAGTAGGTTATCGACGTTATTTTGTCCATTTATATGGATACTAAAAAAGGTTGCAACAAGAATATTGAAATAAAACCATGACGGCGAACGGTATCGAAATCCAATAAACGAAATGAACCCAAACTTTTGACATTGGCATATAAACTATTTCTTCTTTTTAAATACAAAGGAAGCTATTTCCCTGTTGCATGAAATGCAGGGGCATTAAATGTAAACACAGAGTACTTTTAATGTCATAAATCTAAATTTAAAATTAAAGAAAAACCCCCCAAAAGAGTCCAATGTCTTTATTTCCTAAAAAGTAAAACACCATAATATTTTGTAATGTGCACGCGATGCGCTTTCATTTGATATATGGAGATTTTCGGTTTTCCTTCCCAACTCTCACACCCATAACTTTTAAACGGCACAACCGATTTTCATGTTTCATGAAAATCAACAACTAACGTCAAACTTAGTGTTATAAGTTTGACGTGTCTGTCTGTCTGGAACATCATAGCTCCCGAACAGATGGAGCGATTTCAATTTAGTTCTTTTGCATGAAAGGTGAGTTTGGCGCGAGTGTTCTTATTTGGTCGGGGAAAAAATAATAATGATGGATGCATGAGAAAAGAATGATGTTTATGGCACTTGCGATACTGTAAATCTGTACTACGTCCCACTGCCGCCTGGCCGCAGTAATTAAAAGAACGGCTCGAGGGCCGTCCCCAGGAAAATCAAAAATGATTATTGTTCACGCATATTTTCGCCAAGGAAATATTTTCGTTGGGAAGTGATTAATATTCTAAATTGCTTAATTAGGGGATCTTTTATTCAACCTTATTCGGTATAAGTTATTGCGTAAGAATGGAAAATACTTACATAAAAAATATTCTTTGAGATTTTTTTCTAGATTTTAGTGTGCGTGATTTGAGAACCACTGTTAGTCTCAACGTTTTGATTCCAAGCCCCCCAATTATCTGCACTTATCATTTCGACCAAACGACGTCCATTGTTGGACATAAGCCTGCTCTAAAATAAAGGAAAGTATAGTAAAACGTCATAAAAAGAAAAAAATTCGTTAACATTACGTTAATGAGGTTATGTTAGAACAAAGTCCACGAAGGTGCGTCATTATCGCGTTTTAAGGCTAGGGTTTCCAGCTGTAATGCTGTTCCCGTAATTATGGTACCTAGATTCAGGTGAGAGAGGAAAAGGTTATGTCAGTTTTTTCATTTGTTCTTGTACACGTTTATTTACTGGTTCTCCTCGCTTTTCCACAATCTATGAAATAATCTAGCCTCGCTATATTTAGGCTCTATGCCAATGTTTTAGATAATAGGCATGTAGGTGTATGTAGTATTTTTCGCTTTATCAATTTAATAAAAAATGCCAAAATATGGAGCTTCAAAGTTCCGGAGTGGAAGGCTTATAATGTACAAATTTAATACAAATCGCACGATAGCGATACGTCACACGAATCTTCAATAGACTGTATCATCTTGATTTTTATTTTGCAAAAAAAGTAGAAAAATAGATGATTACTTATAATATGTATCGGAAATGGTTGCACCCACGGGAGGAGATGGCCGGTGCCCGCGGCCCGAATCATAGAAAAATAAAAAGGAAAGAAGGCTCACTCCATACTACGTACAAATATTACTTAAAACTTATTATCGCTGCTGGTACCCCCTAGTTCCACCTATTATGTTAGATGGCGTTCCACTTATTACTTTTATACTGCCATCTACTGAGCAATGTAGAAACTTATAACTCAGAGCTGTAGTATTATTTATTGGATATTACGTATTAAAACGATCAGTAAATTTGGTAACATTGGCAGTGACATAATAGCCTTACGGTATGGAGCTCGACTATCGTGCCAAGGGTCGAGGGATCAAATCCGACAATGGTCAATTAGTATTTTTTTAAAGATTTTTTTTAACGAACAATAAAAATAAAGGCAGCTTAATTTATTATTTAAGTACCTACATTCAAAGGAGCTCATCTATTAGAGGTAAAATTTAAAAAAATATTTTCAGGTAATTTATTACAGATAAATCAGAATAATCGACGATTAATGCTATGAGTGATAAAAAATAAACAAAAACAAAAGCACATAATGTAAAAAAATATATATTCTTAATTTTGAATGTAATTTGTTCAACAACATTTTTATTTAATGTGATTTACAATAGTCGTAAATTTTGACGAGCAGAAGATATCATGCATCTTCTGCTCGTCAAAATTTACGACTTTATAATTCTTTTAAGACTTATAATTCTTTTGTGCTTTAGACAAATATTTAATTTGGGTACTGAGTCTTAAATTTAATGTATCGGTACAGTTTTGCTCAAAAATAATATCTTTCAAGCATTTTGGCAACTTACAACGCTCCGTCACAGTAACAATAGATTTTAAATTAAACTAGCGGGCCGCCCCGGCTTCGCACGGGTTATTGTCCAATTTTTTTCCCCGTCAATTGTTCGATTTTTCTCGCCTTTTAAACCTTCCCTAGACCTCCACGAACATTTTAAGACTAAGATAACATAAATCCGTTTAGCCGTTCTTGAGTTCTAGTCAGACTAACGAACAGCAATCCCCTTGATTGAACCCACACAAAAAATTTCATCAAAATCGGTCCAGTCGTTTGAGAGAAGTTCAGTGACATACACACTCACAGAAGATATATAAAGATAGATAATACAATTATCTTAATCTTAATACATATATATAAATCTCAGCAACAAAAACGACTCCAGTACTGACTAGGTATTCTCAACCTAAAAGTAAGATAACAAAATTATGATTTATTTTTTTCAGACATTGTATACCTAACATGATTCACAATAATTCACATGTTTTTTTCTGTAGACTGGCATCACAATGACAATTTGCAATGTACGTTAAGCGTTTCCGCCATCTACCGGAATTTAGTATCAACAGCATGTTGCCTTTCGAGCAAAATTATGCTGATTACGAACAAGTTAAATAACGTAAAGATTGATGAAAAATAATCTAATATTTATTTGTTATATTCAATTGTTATTTAGTGAAATATTATATTTTAACACTAAAACATTGTTATAACATAAAAGAAAATAGTAAAATTCAATATATTGTCGTCTTCCGCATTTTATAATTTCAAATGAGCATTGTGTCGCCATCTATCAATGTTTTTTAAATACTCTGCAACTTTACAAAGAGTTGGCCTTCTATCCTATTTATTTTTCTATGCCCGAATTAAACTCTATTCACACTTATTTTATATATTCGAAAGTGTATCTTTGTGTCTGTTTGTCTATTGTCCGTTTTACAAGTACAAACGGCTGAATCGATTTGTCTGAAATTTGGTACGGGTTATAGGTACACTCGATAAGAACATCATCATCACCCTATTTATGATTCCACTGCTGGGACACAGGGACTTCTGTCTTGACGAGAGTGATTAGACTTTATTCACCACGCTGGCCAAGTGCGGGTTGGTGAATGTCATAGGTTACTTTTATAATATTTCTAATTCATATTTTCTAACCTGAAAGTCGGTTATTTTTTGTCAAAAATCTACTTGTGAAGACAAAAAACTCTGTTATTAAACCATATTTTCACATGCCACGTCATATTTTATCTTGCATCGTTCCCATCGTTTTTGTGAGGAACATGACACTTGAGCCTCAGTCTGAGTCCGCGAATCGAACCTGCGCCAGTCGTATCGCATATCGCCCGCAACACATCTCGGTTTTCTTAAAATAAAAACAACAGTCAAGTGCGCGTAACTATTTTTGGTAGACGGTTCTGTAGGAAAATAAATTTGAAAACGTCGAACGACAATTATTTCTTAAGTTGATATTTCACGTTGTTAAAAAAAACACAAGCTATCATATAAAATAATCTACTCAAACATAAGCTTTGTGGTCATCTTTATTAGAGTCAATATAATAAACAAATTCTTGTATACTACTTATACAGTACAATTGTTAAAATACAATTTAATGTATTCACTTTGAAATAAATGCAAGGACAACTAGTATTTTTTTGTTGGGACATAGATTTGTGTTTCTTTACATTTTAACCTGATTAGAGGCAATTTTAATATACAGTTTATAAAGTATTTTTAAATTTTTATGCAGAAAAAGATTTAGATGCATCCGTAACCAATTTTCTGCATAAAAAAATTAAAATAGTTTAACATAAAAAGTAAGGTTTATCACTTATTAAATACTATTAAGTTTATAAAGTGACAAAATTATAATAG
The DNA here is from genome assembly GCA_929108375.1 of Gymnoscelis rufifasciata. NCBI lineage: Eukaryota > Metazoa > Arthropoda > Insecta > Lepidoptera > Geometridae > Gymnoscelis > Gymnoscelis rufifasciata. Next base: position 12,791,501 of record OV815305.1, read on the forward strand.
TAATAAAACTACGGATGCTTTTGACCCGCATTGTACGGAACCCTAAAAATAAAAAGTACAAGGTTGATCAGGCAGCGATAGCTACCGCTTACGCGCTTTGTTCTCTAATAATAAAACTCAGACAATGAACGAACATGCTCGGTAAATACGTAGGCTTCAAAGTAATCAGGCAAAAAATGAACAGAAAAACAGGTTTTTTTATATTTCATTTTAATACGAGGAGTTTAAGAGGTTTTACTAAGTCGTTGTATATTTTTAGTAGATATTTTTTTCAGTCAAAATATTTTTTATTTGTCAAAGTTATTATTGACTGCCGTAGTAGCGCGGTGGGCGAAGGCCCGCTTGTTGTACAAGAGGTAGCGGGTTCGATTCGGGTATTCTGTTTCTATATTCCGCCGGCAGTTTCGCCTTGTTCTATGTGTTTAATATGCATAATAAAAAATTACTATTAAATGAATTTCTATTATATTAAGTATATCAATCATATATTACCCCGGCGTCGCACGGGTATAAAATTTTCCCGGAAATTATTCGAATTTTTCTTGCCGTAAAAACCAATCCTATCTCTCAAGTTGGATCGAACTGCACATGGTGTGCGAATTTTATTATAATCGGTTACGTGGTTTAGGAGTCCATTGAGGACAAACATTGTGACACGAGATTTATATATATTAAGATTTACATTTAGCATGTGCTGAAGACTGTAAGTCATGCAATTATAATACCTACTAATTTAGATCTGACTAAGTATAATAATTTACATGAACGAAAATGTCTGTCTGTTTATCACAACTGCGTAGCTTGATAACCTACTGATACTTGAGTGCTACTTTCTAAAAAAAAACTTAAAAACTTGTATTGTACGTAGGTACTCGAACACAATTAGGCTGTGGCTTTTCCTAAAGTTATAAAATAAAAAGTATTAGGTTTTAATTTATTTTGAATTGTGTGTATGGATTTTCATCTGGAATAAATAAATAGAATTGAATTGAACTATCATTATCAGTCACCGCATACACGTTTTGTTCTCTAATAATAAACTCAGACAATGAAAGAACATGCTCGGTAGAAAAAAAAACCAAAAAAAAGACACATGATATTTGATTTTAATATGTGAACTATTAACATTTTTTAGAATACACCAAAGAAAATGATGCTTGCAGAACATTGAAACAAACATTCCTTGACGAGAATCAAACTACATTGTTCTAGCTAAAATAAATCTAGTTCGTGGTTCTAGCGCCCAAAAAGGACCTACGCCTATTCGCACTAAGACAGTCATAACTGTCAACAAAAATAAACCTGTCAGTTCATTTCATACATCTGTAGAATTCCAAATTTAATTTTAAATAGTTTTCTGCTTTTCGCGTGACTGAGTTATTTTCACAATAAATCTGTAGGTATAATATTATCAAAGATAACCTACTTATTCTATAGACTGGAACTATTTATCGTTCTGAAATAGCATAACTCCAGTTACACGTGCGTGTAGATACTTTTGTTAGATTGTTAAAATCCACGTGAACATAACCTGACATTATGGTACAGTCGTATACAAAAGTGGCTGACGGCCAAAAAATCACTTGTAAATCACTTGTAATCTATGAGGAGCCCTAAGTCCTAAGGACTTAGGGCTCCTCATAGATTTCGCAAACGATTTTTCAACCAGTTTGTTTTTTGAAAACCTTTTTAAAAACTTGAAAACTTCATTATTTGTGTTCCATTTCATTGCGAGTATTAGTAGTTTGCAATAAATGTTGATATTAAAGAGGAGAATAGAAGAAAAACACTTGCTTTATGAAATGATTAGATAGCTTTATAATTACTTTAGGCAGTTTCTCATGTATGTAGTTTGTCTAATATATTAAGTACATCAGATGTCTATTACCCGTAACACAGGCTTAGAGCTTACCACGGGGCTAGATGCTGCTGTACCAATGTCGAAAATATTTATTTATTTAGTACGAAATAAAAAATAAAATACTTATGTCAAAATACGTAGTAAGGTGATTAATATTATTCCGGTGTTTCATTCCATAAATACCGGCTATAGTCGTTCGTATGGTAATCAACGATTAGGTACGATCGGTCGTCCATATTAATTTCACTAACTAAAAAACTTTCGGACTCGCCGGTACCGCACCTGGGTCGCCGGGGGCTCTTATTCAAATGCAAATCAAACGTTCCATTTTTAAAATCTACCATCTCGGCACTCTTCGCTTCCGGAATGACTTATGTCCAATGCTACCAACATGATCTCGACGTCTCAATCAATTTTCGAACTTATAATCATGAGATGAGAAATTGTTTTTAGGTGTTTGTTCGGGAGTCATGTGACATTTTATTATTAGTTTGTAATGTCGTTTGGGACCTTTTAGGGAAAATTTCGAGTGCCCAGGTGTGCTCCCGATCCGGTTAAGGGAAGCGTCCTTGTTAGAGAATCTCGTATAAAATCGTTTAATGGTTTGTTTTAAATTTCATTTTTATATTCACTGGCGCGATGTTGTAAATTATTGGTTGTAAAACGGTAGAGGTTTTATTGGTAGTTTGTAATTCGATCATCGGCACACAATAGACGGTTTTGTGAATGAAATTGTAACGTATGTACGTGGGTGGTTACTATTTCGTGTTGGTTTTTGATAATGCTTACGATATTTGTATTGGAGGTCATATCGTTGCTTAATTTTCTGTTGTGTATTTTTTTATTCACGTTCTATAAGTACCAACTGTTTTAAACGAAATTATATTAAAGATTAATGCATTTTTATACCTAATAGAATTTTTCAACTCATCCAAATAGTGTTAGCAAAAAACCATAAACCATTTCACTTTTTAGTGAATATTTCAACATATACATAATAAATCTTCCCTTGAATCCATCATAAAGCATAGACATAAAAAACCATAGAGCACAATAGCAGACCTCACGCAGCAGACGGCGTGGCACCGACTTATCTGGACCGTAAAATCTGGGTCCAAATCCTATGAGACTCACTCATTATCGACAAAAGACGTAAAATTTAATTATAAATAGGTACTAAACAGGTTTTTCGGTGATTTCCTGGCAACATCGTTCACATTTCTAAGATTAGCTGCATCGCTTGTAAAATAAACTACTTACAAATACTTGAAACGAATGTAAGTATAAAATGTAATGGTACGTATATAGGTAGATCAGTTATTCATATCACAAAATAACTTGAAGGAAATAAAAAAAACAACTACGTAGGCTTTAAACCAATTAAAAAATGTTATACTAGACTAATTCCACAAAATACCCAATAAACCCATTTATTTAAATCTGAACGTGCGAAAACAGCCTTCAATAATTAATGGCGGTCATAAATTGTGTCCCAACAAACACAAAAAGTGTTCGATGCCAAAAAAGACACAAAAAGTGTGTTTGGTGAATTCTTGGCATTCCGCACACAGTGGGGTTGAGACGTGTTAATTTAGAAATGAGAATTTTATTAATGGTTTCAATAATTTATTATTGTTTTATCTGAAAATAATCTAATGGGGATAAGAACACTTCAAAGAATTAAGGAAAAAGTACGTACACAGTTCGGTGAAATATTCTTTCTATATCATGATTAGTCTAGCTCTAAGGTAAAAACTTTATGAAAACTTTTCCCATTTACTTAATATAACAAAGAGTCGATTCAAAAGTCTATCGTGAATGATAGATATCAATTGTTTCCAGAAATTATAGTCGCAGCAATTTTTTGTGTTTAACCACCACTGAAAAAAAATCACAAAATATTCAATACAAATTGGAACACTAAATACAACAAAAATACCCGTTAAAAGTAAATTATGAAACATTTCGCAGAACACGTAAAATACTCATTTGCATGCGTCTGTAATTGGCAGTTCATTAGCAAGTCAAGTAATGACTCGAGTAAATTGTTTTCAAGTCAGCGAGTTGTCCGCGATGACACGACAGTGGGCAGAGTCATCGAACCACATCATTCACTAGCCGATAAATCAGTTCAGCAGCTCGCTAACACATAAATCATAACTTTTGGCTGATTTATAGCAAAACTTTAGAATTACGAGTTTACAAATAACGACAAAAAGCCATAACTTTCCACAAGTTAACATATTAAAGAACATATCACAAGATTTCACATAGATCACGCAAAAAGCGGTCCGCATTTCGGCACGCAAATCACAAAACCAAATAAACGAACGTAAAAAGTATCCTGCGAGGCCGAGGGCCACACAAAGGGCGCTCGTAGTTCGCCAATAATAATAGCTAATAGTTTTCTCAAGTTCTATAGACTAATGATTTAGTGCGCTCAAAAGTCAGGCAGTAAATCAAAGAGCTATCTCGCTCCAAAACGCTCAATATTCGATCCAATAATGATCCCAAAGGACACGTGCTCTCTCATTATTTGAAGTTATTCCGTTCTTGATTTAAAATAAATATATTTTATTACGCCATCTGTCATAAGAAAGATAAAACTTGTAATGGAGTCTGCGCGGGAGGCTGTGGTCATTTCTCGCCTGACGTTTACTAGCGATGTGACTTAAGTTACTGTAAATGCTGCGAGCGACTCTTGTTCCTCATTACCACTCGGACGTTGAATTTATTGCTCATCAAAATTGTAATATTGTTGTTATTACCTGTTAAACTGGCACTCGTATTTTGGTCATAATATTAATGAACTGGGGACCATAAAGCTGGGATCCCACGCGCGGCGGATGCTGGGGCTAGCTCTCAATGCAGCGGAAACACATCCTACATAACTAATGCCTCTCTATGCGTGTGCCATGCTCTCTAACATCCATTCATTTGTCATTTTATAGTAAAAGAAGGCATAGCGCAGTGTTTCCACAACGTAATTCTTCCACCTTCTAGGAGAATGGATGACCTGCTACCTTAAGCAGGTTTTGCGGTAGATGCAGGCCGCTTGCAACCAAAACAACTGAAATTCAACTGTTAATTCTATGAGTTATGTTTTTATTATTTCATTCGTTTGCGTCTAAGAAAATATGAAAAAAGTTCCACGATTGCTATGTCTTCCACATAACCGATTTGCTAATAACTTTTTGAACAAATTCAGACAATTTATTTTAAAATATGCTTGCTTGTCTTAACCAAATTTATGCAAGGTTAAGCAAATGTAGTGTGACTCTGGTAATGGACTGTAACGGAGCACACTTACCGTCGACCTCATTCAAGACAAAGTCGTATCTTATGTACATATACTTATTCTAATATCTCTAGACCCACACACAACGTTGACCCATCAATGTTCACTCAAGTGGATTAATCTTAATAAGAGGATACAACCACTTCACAAAGTTCAATAAAGCTCCCAAAATACATAAACCACTCCACTCCAAACTCCATCCAAGCAAATTGAATTTTTACATGAAACGTAATAACAGACGGCATCAAAAGGCCTCCACTGTCCGTGCAGGCTTTCCTTTTAATTAGACCCTAAGTACTCGTTAAAAAACAAGATCTTCCTCACAGACAAAGCGAGCCAGCCAACAAACAGTGCGAATGTAAAAACGTTGGATAAATAAGTGGAAAAATACAGGTAAGTCGAAGAGGGTTTTTGTACGGTCCGGCCGGCCACTTAGGTCATCCTGGGAAATAAAGCCGAAGTTTTTTATATCGCTTTTAAATGCGAAGCCCGTTCGGACCGCCTCATCCCCTTCTACGATAATGTGAAAGGAAACAACGAAGGAAATGTTTCCAGCGCTCGTTGGCTTTTATTGAACGGTCCGAGGAGTTTCGATTGCAAATAGTTTGTGTAATTCTGTTAGCCTTTCAGAGGCGAGTAATAATTGAACACTATAAATATCTGAAGTTTTCCTGCATCTAAAAAAGGTATTTACCAAGCGAGCGTAACTGGAGCTGTGCTTTTGTCGATGTTTTACCACGGGCTATTGTTTGCGTATTATGTTGCGTGTAATTCTCGATTCTGTTTGAATGGAAATATTTCTATAAAATTAATAGAGATTTGATTCGTTTATGCATCAGTTGCATAAATGTTTTTCTTTGCAGAACGATAGATCTCTCTTATGACACTGCTTATGATTTCTATAAGAAAGCACTTTCGTAGTTTTTAGCGAATACCTCAGCTGCAAAATTGCAAAGGTAAAAATTATTTATTCCACATTAAAGAAACTACTGTTAGTGATACAGTTTTTTTTTACATGATACGAGTATGTCTTTTGGCTCATTGAAACATGGATCGGTTTATATCGTTGTCCATCAAATCAAATACAAACAAGTGGACTGCGGTGTGACGTAACTTAAATTAAAAATGTTTACTCAGTCTCTATTCTCACTAATCTCGACGAAATTTGAAGACTTGGATTTACTTGGATCTCACAACTTTTTACCGCAGAACAACTGAGTTGCGCGACTTGGTTTTTTTGACAAGTATTGTTTTTGATGGATCTTTTTGACTAAGAAATGTTTATATTTCAGAAGCACTTAACTTCAACGAAATGAATATTCTACCATAAACTAGATCCAATCTTGTATCCAACTTTAAACAAACGCAGTAGATCGGTCTTTCAGACCGTTTGAAGTAATTAGTACAGGGAGGGTATAGCGAAATAATCTCAGTGGGTCCGTGGGACCGTAATGAGAAAACACTATGCCGGGGGCAGGTTGACGATTAATTAATTTCTTTTCAGCTCCCAGACGGGATTGAAAACGGTTTATCGGGAGCAATTATTAGATTTATCACGTTGGTAATAGGGTTGGTTGTTTTTCGTCTGCACGCTTCCTTGTGTTCGAGCATGTTGTTAGGTACATAGATAAAAATCTTATCTCTGACCGAGTATTTACTCGGGACTATGTAAATTTGTTTTTTTTGCTTCAGACAAAATCATCAAGGTGGCCGTATTATCATAAAGAACGAAGGCGTCAAATAATCGTTGAACTAACAAATAAAATAAACTTGATTTTTAAAAATTATTGTTTTTAATGTTTGACACTAGCCTTTTTTAGCCTAGGTTTTAACCTAATGTATATAGTACATATTTTTATAAATAGTTCTGTAGCATGTTCGTTACCTACATTGCTTAAATACTCTGTAGTTCAGTAGTATGTTCGAAATTTAAAATTAAATTTTCAATTCTCTTCGAATTTGAATTCAACCGAATTGATAGGCATCTAAAAAGTTCATAAACCCAAATTTTTTATGTAGAATTTGATACGCAGCAATATTCTGACTATTGGCAATAACTTCAACCAACTTTGTATAATGACTTTATTAGAAATCTGTATCGTAGGATAAACGGGTTGCCAGCAACTTTTCCAACATAATGGCTAACAATGGAAACATAGTTTTATTAGCTTCCGTAAGGCAAACAATGGGAATCGATACTCGAACTTGTGGGGTCACTCATCTTTTAACTATGGTTGCTAGGTTAGTGTTACCACATTGCCGAAAATTGCCAATATTGTGTAATTTTCCTGAAAATTTTGTAAGCGAAGTGTGCAAAAATATATACTTATACATATATAAATAATGTGAAAAATTTATTTGAATTATAAATTATACTTCATACTTTATATTATATTATAAATGTATTAATGAGGATAAAATTAATCAAACATATAGAGCTATACACCAGACATTAGTTTATAGCCCACTTATAACTCCCGAGTTACATTCAGTTCCCGAAAGATCGTACAGATCTACAGAGTGCTACGGATGTATGGACCTTACAGAAACCTTTTAGAATTACCCTAACCGAACGGATCGTATGGAAATACTGTCAGCGCTAACAGTATTTCCATACAGATTGCTACACACTGCGCTGTCGGTGCCGATGATCACAGCGACACAAAAATCATGATGGACGAAAGCGCTTGGAACGCTGTTGTGAAGTCCACTTTATTATTTAATAATAAATATTATTAAGAAATAACATACAAATAACTGCAAACAGTTAAAAATCTAACTGGTTTTTATGGAACGTAAGAGCACTTAAATATTATTTTCCTTTCGAGAAAGCTTAAAGGTTAATTGAAATGAGGGGTTAAAAAATAAGACAAGACAACGAGTGTCGCCAGCTAATGAAGGCAAAAATAAATCGATTATGTCGCACTTCGATGAGCACAGAAGAGTTCGCTGTAGGGATGTCCTAAGTTTTCTTCTTCAAGGGGTTCATTGTTCACGAATGTAGGCAATTTTATATGAAAACTAGCTAAAAGTGTTAATATAGATGCAACTTTGTGGTTTAATAGTAAGCGTCAGATATTAGAATCTTGAGAAAACATATCTGACGTAAGCATAAACCCCCTATTTACGTTCTCACTGCTGGGACACAGGGACTTATTTCTCTTGACGAGATAGTTAGATAGATAACTCTTTATCGTACACCACAAATTAAATACAAACAGCAGACAATAACAAGACAATACATTGGAGTACAAAGGGCGGCCTTGTCGCTGTGAGTGATCTCTTGAGGCAACCTTTGGATGGACGGAATATAGTGTAGGCCTACAAAAATCTAAATACAACATTTTATCTATTTAATACACATTGAGATTAATAGTCCTCCGATATCGTCTTTGGAGACTATCTGAGAATTAAAAATCGGCCTTATGAAGAACAAACATTTTATAGGACAATATAAAAATTGGAAATATTTAAGTTCTGTTGCTTTGACTAATATATCTCTTATATGATAGCATTGTTTTCTTATTGGAATCTGTATTACAACATAATTGTAAAAACAAATCCACCGTTTCGTTGTATGTATGCGAAAAACTCAAAAACTGCTGAGCGGATTTTCATACGGTTTCCAGCCAATACTTAATAAAAATATAGACTAGTATCCCTCGTTCAAACTTATGATACAGGTAAAGTTTCAGCAAGATTTCATTAGTAATTACTATTTGTAACAAAATTTTATAATCTGTGGTATTACATAAATAAATATTCTCTAACTAATTGCACAGCATCACCTAACCCCAAACTAAGCAGAGATTAAACTACGGGTGGTGAGAGACGAGGTGACTGATACTATATAGATTTTTTTTTAATATACATATAATTTTTTTTGACATAGATAACACCCCGACCCGAAACCAGAAATTGAAGATCGTACAAAATCTGATGCCCCGTCGGGAATCGAACTCGCAACCTACGCCTCAATATTAATTAATTTATCACTAGTATATATGGAAACAAAATTGTTTAATCAGTCTTCCATTAAAACCATCTTCTTTCACACAAACAACAGCTTAGAGAGAAGCCTCTCGGAACACGACAAATAGAAACCTATCAAATAAGACTTTTGTAACTCACCTCGCAGGGCCACAAAGGTGACCGTTTGTTTGTCGAACCCAAATGTGTAATACATTCGAGAACTTACCATAGATACGTGACATTTTTGACACAGAACATTCAAATATTCAAAAACGGAATAGAATAGAATAGAAAACACTTTATTTTACACCACACAAATTAATAATAAACTTTACAAAAACCTTAACTAATTGAAAACAGGGTACAAAGGGCGGCCTTATCGCTTTGAGCGATCTCTTCCAGGCAACCTTGGGATGGACAGAAATATGGAATATACTCTATTCGATTATAATTTTTTAGACACACATTTGATTCTGATTTTGAAATTTCCTGGATTATAGATAAGAAGAGGAAATAATTGCCATCTATTTAATAATTTGAATTTTTTATTTCACATCTTGGGTAGATTTTTCAAAAGAATAAAATTAATTTAGGACGACACATTAAACATTTATTTTAAGTTTATTGATATTATCTAATTTAATTCAAATTGTCGGACGTCTGACTTTAATGTCGAGCGGTTATGGGACAATTTATTCCGCCATCTTACCAACTTTGGAAAATCCAATAAAAAAAAACATGAGGTTGTATCTGTACATTCTAAATTAGAAACAAAAAAAAACAAATATTAAAATTAAAACAACTAGTACGGGCTATTCAAACATTACATATTAATCCAGGTTATTGTACCTACAATGTCACTCCTAAAGGGTTGTACCCTTCGTCCGAAGTTTCGTATTTTAACAAACTTTCCAACGAGAAAACTCGCGTTTAATGTCTCATTATGCGCCCTCTCGTTTTTTCAAAAGGTACTACAAGTTCCCAAAACTCTGGATTGGATCATTTATGAATTCTTTGGTTATGTCTCTCGCTAAATTATGCCCAAGATTTTCTGATCAGTTGGTAAAATGTTTGGAAAAACGTTTGGGATGTGTGTTTTTAACTCAGCTGTATTAGGCTCAGCTGAAGCGGAAAACCTCTATAGATTATACGCCGAGTATGTACCAAGTTACATACTTTAATTAATCGTTAGGCTGAGTGCATATTGTTTACGACGAGAAAATATATCACTCCGCGGGAAAGTCCATTACATCGAGCATAGTGTAACAGCTTTATTGTAACCACATAAAGCATCGAAAAAAATATTTTAAATATAAAAAAAATTGATTAAAAACCTTATTTTCTTTACTTTTCAGTAAATATATTAAGACTAAGTTTTAACATATCATTAATTAATGACAAATGCTCTAACACATCAAAATCCAATAAAAATGCACAAATCCAATCCAAAACTCATTTCAACATAATTAAACAGATCGAATTAAAAATTCGCAAGTAAAAGAGAATTAAAGTTGACGGCATTCCCGACTGGGGGCCTGCGATAACGCGACAATAGCCTTCCCTGCCCGGGCCCTCTTACGGGAATAACCACTTAATTCCAACAGTCATAAAGCTCATTTTAGTGTTTTCAGCCGAGAGCCCTGTTTAACCTAATTACCACTTAGTTCCTTGAGATAGGTACCTATTATAAGGTAATTTTTATTGCAGGGGTTAGTACTCAATAGCTGGCGTTGTATGCAAACTTTTCAGGAATTAGCTTTAAAATCGTTTATTTTCAAAAATATTAACAGCTAGTCCATAACTTACATTATGTGGGGTGCCTACCCCACATAATGTAAGATTTTATTTAAATACTAGTGGCCCGCCCCGGCTTCGCACGGGTTTTATTAAAAAAATATCCCGGCAATTATTCGTTTTTTTCTCGCCTTTTAAACCTTCCCTAGACCTCCACGAACATTTCAAGACTATGATAAGATAAATCCGTTCAGCCGTTTTCGAGTTTTAATCAGACTAACGAACAACAATTCATTTTTATTTAAATATATTTATTTAATGCTTTGCAACCGAGTAAAAAAAAGGGAAGTTCTAAACATGCGGCTCGTATTTTTTTTATTAAAACCGATTTTGATGAGTATTTTTCGGATGAATGCGGCTTACAAGTTAATTCTATAGGTACATACATATAATTATTTAAAAAAAATCGTTTCTTTATTGCAAAAAAATTTAAAAAAATTTAACAATTTGTCAGGCGTTCCAAGACGCCTACACTTTTTTTTAATTTACCGTGGTCGTCCTTAGAGAATGAAGTGATAAGTAGATGATTGAAACGAGTCGCCACGTGCGGGCACACTCCATCGGGTCGCAATACGTACCCAATCAGGATTATACAAATCCCTTGCGGCCTCTCGACGCATTTGCACTGTATTTTTAACCCCCAACTAAAAAAGAGGGGTGTTCTAAGTTTAACGTGTCTGTCTGTCTGTGTGTCTGTCTGGGACACCATAGCTCTCGAAAGGATGGAGCGATTTCAATTTAGTTTTTTTTGTATGAAAGGTGAGTTTGGCGCGGGTGTTCTAAGATATATGTTTTATAAAATCGGTTGAGCCGTTTGAATGGGGGTGAGAGTGGGGAAGGAAAACCGAAAATCTGCAAATATACTCGAGTGGGGTATCAAATGAAAGCGCATCGCGTGCACATTACTAAATATTATGATGTATTACATTAAAGGAAATTAAGGCATTGCAATCGGGGTTTTTTCTTAAATTTTAAATCTAGATTTAATGGTCGTATTTATCTGTCTGTTTTATTTATCTATGACAAAGTCAAAGACATTCACAGTTACTTTTGCTCATAAACATAACGCTGATTGGTTAAAGCGGCAATGAGATAGAGAATGAGTAGATGATTGTCTTAGTTTGATTAAGTTAAATAGCAAATAAGAAATGTAAAAGGCACGCTTGTCTTACAAGAGAATAAAGTTTATTGGACCAGAATGCGCAGGCCATGAAGCGTAGAACTGACAGCTGTTAAAGCCAAAAAGTTCTCAAATTTACACCTTGGATCTGCGTTCACTAAATACGAATACAAAAACACTTTATTGTACACACAGGAAAACATAAATACAACAAGACGTAAAAAACAAATATCCAATGGGCGGCCTTATCGCTGAATAGCGAAATCTATCAAATATATTGATGGACGGATTACTTGGTAAAGGTCGCGGGTCCCTGAACTGAAATTGTGTAATAAAAATATGTATATACAATACATAAAGCTCTGCCCTAGCAGGTTTTACTTAATTAAATAGGGCTCACTTAATTACATAGTAAAATTAACTTAAAAAAAATTGCTTAATTTTATTTCAAATTAGATTATATAAACATCAAAATCACGAACAAAACATTAAAATAATATCCGAAAGACTGTTCTCTCACATATTTTGTGGTAGTAAAGTAATAGTTTTTTTTTTAAAGAAGTTACTTAGTATTTATTTTTTCTTTCCTTACTATGTGACTGCGGTCCGACAAAGAGGAAAATAATTACACGAAGTTAATCAAGTACCGACAAGAAATTGAGGAAAACATCTTATATACGAACGTAGCACCAACAATATCACTCTAGCCATTTTGGAATTAGTTGGAATTGCCAGTCCCAGCCAATTTGTAACGAGGGATATTTAGAGTTTTTTCTCTGGTACACAAAGTGATTGGAAATTCGGGCAACACTGAGCTTTCAGATGGTCAATTAGACTTACGACAAGATTATTTTAATTTGAAAATGAACAATCTTATTATAAACTGTGAATGTCTCAAGTAACAATTTTTTTTGTTTCGCTAATAAGCATTTCATCATTATCCTTATAGCAAAAGCTTAAGCTAAGTACGTACAAAAACATGACAACTTAACGCTAACTTACACTAATAGTTATATATACATAAATATATAAACTACTTATAATTTAAAAATCATTAAAACTTTAATAAGGTTGTTATTAAAGTTTTAATGATTTTTAATGAGTGATAAACCTCACTTTGCAGGTGAAACTATTTTTAATTTTTTTTTATGCAGAAAAAGATTAAGACACATCCGTAACCTTCCTGTATCCTGTGCGCGCGAAGATTACGGATGTGTCTTAATCCTTTTGTACATTAAAATAAAAAAAATAATAAGAAACCGTTATGTATGCCACTGTATGCTTGGCATCTTGTCTTATCCCACAAGATTTAACATTAACTTGTTGAAACATATCCTTGCCTCGTCAACACAAGTTAACTTAAAAAAAAATGACTTAGAAATTAAAGACGCGCCAAAGTGGGATTTGTTGAATTACTAAATAATCATTCCAGTGAATAATTGTTAAATAATCTATCCATAACAAAATAATTATACCAGTTGATACAGTAACATCAGTTTCGGCCAGTCAGTAAGCCCCGAAATTATAATAAAACTAGCGGCCCGCCCCGGCGTCGCACGGGTATAAAATTTTCCCGGAAATTATTCGAATTTTTTTCGCCGTAAAAGCCATCCTATCTCTTAAGTTGGATCGAACTGCACATGGTGTGGGAATTTTATTATAATAGGTTAAGTGGTTTAGGAGTCCATTGAGGACAAACATTGTGACACGAGATTTATATATATTAAGATAAAGCTAGAAAGGTAGCTAAGCTAAGCTAAGTAGTTAGCTAGCTAACTAGAAATTCTATTGTTTTAAAAATCGTACTTACTAAAACGTGTTGAATATTATAAGTCATAATGATGACTTATAATATTTGCAATGACCACAACAAATGGGTTGTGGTCATTGCAATAACTTAATAAAAACAATGCATTTTATACACCACATTTTCATAGTTAAACTTACTGTTTAAAACCTACAAAATCTATACAAAAAAAAATATTTTTACACCTGCTCCGGTTTGATTCCCCAGCTAAAAACAGGTTTTTTTTAAAGTGCTAATGCAATTTTGGATTTCGCTATACTTTCAGACCTTCCCATAATGACCGAAACTCATTATACACCCGTATACTGTTAAAATTGTCCAAATAATTTCTTTAGCTTCAAAAACATTTGTACTATTTGCCTTCGCAGATCCCAATTAAGGAATTCGTAATCCATTATTATGACCAATTACTTTAAAAGAGCCCATCTTGAGATATATATCCACATGAAAAGGACGCCACTTCAATTTAGCTTATGGACTCATGAGTCCCGCTTGACATCTATTTGTGATCACAAATTCCCAATGATTTATAAATAAATCCTCAAATGATAAAAATACACACAATGGCTAATGGGGAAGTTAATAGGGGTGTAGCAATACTTTCTTTATTAAAATGCTGATAAAAATAACGATAAAATATGTATGTATTTCTAACTTCTGTGGCTCGGTGGGCGAAAGTCTGCCTGAGGCACAGGAGGTTGCGGGTTCGATTCCCGCCGCGGAAACAGAATTTGTAAGATTTACAATTTCTTGTTACGGGTCTGGGTGTTTTCTATGTATTATACTATGTATTTATCTATAAAAAAAATGTATCTATGTAGTATATCAGTCACCCACCCAACAACAACGCCCAAAGTAGAAGCTCCGCTTAGTTTGGGGTTAGGTGATGCTGTATGATTAGTCCGGAATTATTCATTTATATTTATTTATTATTTAGCTACATCAGCGGTTCGTTTCGCGTTGGCGCACTAATATATCGTAAACAAACATCAACGATGTATGTATGTTGTACGCGATGAGTAATCGCATTGACACGAATATTCGCCGTAGGCCGTAATTTTCCCGCACTATGAAAGAGTGACTCTGTGGTATACGTATTTTTCATCTATTCTGTAAGGCGGTAGAAAGTCGTAAACAGTTTAGTCTTGGTCAGAGCGTCAAGCGTCAAACTTGCAGAGTTGCATATGGTAGAAGAACCCAAGGAAACCATTTAATAAATAAAAAAAATAATATGTCCGGACGATCCACACAACAACATCTAGCCCCGTGATAAGCTTTATGCAGACATCTGATATACATACTTAATAATAGTATAGGTACATAATGAAACACCCATACCAAGGAGAAAGAGCCTGCAGAACAAACACTTTCACCCTCGGCGGATTTATTAGTTTTCCGTGATGAAAAGCAAACCATTATCTTCCGCGTATTTTTACGATGCTGATAAGGAACAATCATCACATTAATTACTTACTGCTACTTACTACTTACTAATTTCCTAAAGACAAATGAAATCAATTAATCATTAATTTTATAGAATCCAAAGAAAGTATTACATTATTTACTTAGTTTTTACCTCAAGTGCTAGTTAGAAAGTGTATTACATCAAATGCAGCTAAATGACGATGACGAGCTTTTGAAGAAATAGGTACACTTTCCTTACTAAAAATCCATGAAAAACAAACAAATCGCTTTCATTTCCGAAATGCTCATTCGTATTTTCCATAAACAACAGTATTTTTGTTCTAACCCGTAATGCAGTGCAGCGTAAAGGCGCGTGCACACGGTCACTATCGCCGTTCTAGTTCATTAGGCGGGCTATCGCCGGCGGCGCTCATTTTTCACGCAACCTACGACCGCTGTGTTATTTAGGTTGGCTACTTTTGCGCTTGTGTTTTTGCCTTTTTTTTTCTTCGCTCGCTACTAGCGTTCTGCCACTCGAATTTTCTTTCGGGAAAAGGGAACTGGAAGCTTTTCATATTTTGGTATGGTTTATGAATATTTTCGATAGGTACTCACTTCACACCACGACGTTGCACGTGTTTTTATTTATTTTACCGCGGGAACAACATATTTAACGTAAAAAGTACTCTTCCTCAATAAGTAGGCTATCTAACAGTGGAATAATTATTTAAATCAGACCAATAGTTCTTGAGATAAGCTCGTTCAAATAAAACTAACAAACTCTTCAGCAGCATTATACATTTTACTCTACACAAAGATATTACGTTTTCATGCTACTTTAAAAAAGTTTGGCTGGCAATTGAAAAAAAATCTTATGATCTGGAATAGTAGATAACCTTACATACTTTTACTGCAAAAGAGAAAGTGAATGACGATTAATTTGACTTTTGGTAATACGTAGGTTTATATATTGACTAGCTAACCGCGATTAACTTTTTTAAGTAATAAATTGCTTATTTCTGTATGAAATTAAGTGCCTAGAAAACGAGAAATAAAAAAAATACGCAATTTTAATTAAAATTACAGACATTTTGTCAATGTGAACAAAAATCAAATATTGAGCAGTTTATCCTAAAATAATTAAACAATTTTCGCATATGGCTTCAATGCAAACAAAATACCCCGTACCTGCACAGTAGGCACCTACTAATTTAATTTACACTACCCCCCGCCAATCGGGACAATATTCAAATAAGGTTTCATCTATTAACAGATCCCGTGGAGACATATTCCATTATCGCCGCGTCGATCTACCCTAGTGTGTACCGGCTTTAGATTGCGTTTGTAAAATATGGGTTTGTTTTTACCCTTTAATCATAGTGAGGTATTGATGAAACCCAGCTAAAAATCAATTCCAATTAAAATGCAGTTAATGTTATTTTGTAATTTATACAAAAAATGCATCCAAAAATAGAGTTACTTTTTAAATTCTGTTGAGTAAAAATTAATGGAATCTTTAAAATATATCTACATAATATTTTAGATAACTTTACCTTTTATAAAATGTCTGTACGATTATTAACTAAGCATTAAGACCAATATTATATGAATGCAAAAAAAAACAACACTCAGTTCGCGGTATATCTGTACCCACATATCTCTTTACACGTCATACTTCCGAGCCAGAAAAATTCAAATATTTCACAGTCAATTCTAAATCTAAATAGGTTCTATTAAAAAAAGATTGTTGTTCTTTGTCGCCAATAGGTAAAAAGTTTGACAAGCCACCCTCCCCCTTGCGGTGAAACAAGGCGGGCTGTTCAACCCCTTGAGCGCCCGCTGCGCTCCTCTACTATGACCATGTCAATCCCAACTAATGCGGACTACTGCGCTTGACGGCGAGCTTTTTAATTAATACTGCTTTTAAATTACCTATGTATATGAAAAGTAATTAAAATTTTATGTATAGGTATCAAATGTAATTTTAAAAAAAATTGAGAAAAAATGGTTATAAATATGTATTATATTGTATATAAATATTGTATCTACTGTTGAATAGATCTCTTAAATAAGGAAGGAAATACTAATGATGTTTCACTAACATTTCACATTTTCAATATCATTTTCGAAGACCTATTGAAAGATACTCCAGATGGTTTTTAAAAAAAGAGTTTTGTGATTTAGTTATAGGTATGGGGAATCCTCTAATATAAATCTGTGTACAGAATACATTTTACACTAGCCAAGATTCAACACTTGCCAAGATTCAACAGTATTAGTTCTTAGAGTTTTGGAAAAAGTGGCTATGACATACTGACGGAAAGACAGACATGAGCAATCCATAATGTTCCGTTTTTTGCCTAACGATACCCTTAAAATCACACTTAAATTACTTACAGATAACCTTAAACCGTGCAAATTTTTTTTAACATTCAGAATGTTAACTCACAGACGATATCGAGACCTTAGCCTAAATCCCACCTTATAGAAAATTATATTTACATTGCAGGTACATTCTCCACACTATCCAAACTATTGCACGCCCTCAAGCACAAATCTATAACTATTAATATCTCAAACATTTTCGCGTAAATTTTAATATTTGAAATGTGCCTTCTGATTTGATGGCTGGCGGCCTTTGTTGGATAATATCGGGCTGGATCATTGGATGCTGCACTTTAGACTATTCCATCTGTTTTGTCTGTGATTTAAAAATATTGTTGCGATGGGGTATCGCGTGGAGCCATATTGAAAGCCCGAGGTGAAATGAAATGGAACGAACGAGGTATGTACGTGATGTAGGGAAAAGTGTCTGGACGTATTATCAATAAAATAGTGGATTTATAGGTTGTTACGAATTTCTTGACTGATATACATATTTTGTTGACGTTGTTATCCAAATTCCATATCAAACACTTAAAAAGCTTTCTCTTTAAAAAATTAATTTATTCGATAAAAATAGGAGGGCGTTCTTAAATCGACGTCTTTTTTTTGTCGTTTGATAAGTAGAACTATTGCACTCAAAGTCGAGGAAGTTACACAAAGATTTTCTTTCCTGATAAACTTTTAATTATTAATAAGAATTATGAATTTAAATTGCCTAAAATATTCCCAACTAATCATGTAAAACAAAAGCAAAACAATTGAAATCTACCAATTCCCAAAACTCAATTTCATTGCGCATGACATGAAACAAAGTAACAGAAGTAGGGTGCAAATGAAACAATAGATCACCCCTCACAACAAACCACAGGAGAATATCATAAACGTCGGCTTAAACACTCCTCACTGGATATTGACTAAATAAAAACATAATAAAATAATAAATTCGCGGTGGCATATGGTGCATCGCGGATGAGGGGTTAAATCCTTACGAGATTCGCATTGCGACGAGAAATTGTTGTCAGGAGAATGTCTCTGACAAGTTTATAGAAATAAAGTGCGTGAATATGAAATTCATGGCAAATTATGCCATGCATTTCACATTCTTGTTTATACACGAAAGAACTTTTGACGGTAAAATAGCCAGTTGAAGGCCATTAAAAAAATAATAATAAATAAATAAGATAAGGAAAGACAGTTATCACAAAATACATGAAACAAACTTAGTGATTTATATACTCTTTGATCGCAGCTTCTCGGCAATACGTCAAACATAATATATATATATTTTTTTTTGTAAATGTCACTATCTATGGACTGTCGAGCAAATATTACACCATAGTGCAACACCACACCCCGAGTTAACCGAGATCTAGAGTAATAATCGAACCCCTCGAACGCACTCTCAATCTCTGGGATTCAACCAAACCCCATTTGCACCACACAGCCAAAACTCAACCCTATCCTCGATAGAATAAAAGTTCCTTCCGATGTAAGAAAAAAACTTGTCAAACGATTCCCTGTATTGGGGTGACAATCCAAAGAATCATGGACGTTATTGAATTTCTTTGCATTTTTGATTTGACTCTTCATTTAGTTTGTTGTGATTTAGCAACATACATAATTGATTGACGAAATTTCGAGTGGTTGTGTGGCACTAAAATTTTGTATGACTGATCTCTTAATGCATTATTTTAAACTTACGTCTATTTTTTAATCAATCTAAGACGTCAAGATTATTATTATTCATTGTGAAGCCTTTTTAGAATTTTACAATATTATATAGTTGAACTATTTTAAAATTAACTAAATAACACCGTGAGGTGTTATGAATATGACAAGCAACACTATTTTAATCAGTAGAACAGAAAATTGTACTATCAACCAATATACAACTTCAAAAACGTTCACTTAAAAAATCGTCCCACTATCAGCAAAACACACAACTCGTATATTCAAACAATTTGATCACACTCACCATGTCACCAAATGCTATTCTATTTCACTTAACAAAAATTGCCTCCAGCCTAAAATAATGATGTGCAAATCGCGATTAGAACGCATGAAGCCACTCCGGCCGTTCGAACGCACATCCTGGGGGATGTTGCTCCACTCGAGCGGTGCGCCTCGGCCCTGTGTGGGGCAAGGGATAAATCCGGGAATATTAAAAAAGTGATAATACTTACATTGTTTTAGGCTGTTAATTTGAATCTATAAATGACTTGGAATCTAGATATATGTTAAGAAAATGTCGAAAGGAGCAAAAGGCCTAGAAGCATTTTATGCTCTATTCTACATTCATTGTAGGTACTCAATTAGAATTATTCTAAATTTACAATTCCATTCAAAAACACTTTATTGTACACCAAAACAAAACAATAGTTACAAAAATCACATATGAAGAAGAAATACAAAGTGCGACCAATCGTGGGTGACATTTACGTATAAAACTCATACGTACATTTACGCATGAGAATAACCGAAAACTGACGGTATTTGTGGAGGTACATAGGGTACCTAAATTGTCTTACTCAGTCAACTACTAACTTATTATTGGACCATGCTTAACAGTAACATTGAAAAAAATATTTTACCATGAAATTTAGTTGAAGATTAATACACACCAATTTTAAAGAACATTAGGATATTCAATTCAAAATATTTTATGGATTTCTATATTTTCACAAATCATGCTAGTATTCTATAGATCTAGAATTGAATTATCTAGAATTATCTAGAATCAAGCCAACGCTAAAGCCAACTTTTTAGGTCGTTGGATCAAGCATATACTTACTAACTATCACAGCCTGTAAACTGGCTAAGTAGCACAACGACATGAATGCCTTCGCAAAGTAGCAGTTCCACAAATACCACTTTTAAAGCATTCCTCTGACGACAAAAGATAAAGGTCTTAATACTTATCGCTAGAACTAAACAAAAGTTCAATCAAATTGAATCAGTGATTATTTCTCCGAACGTCATGTCTTCATTTTCAATTAATGGCGGCATGCGACCGAATTAATTCCGGCATCTCGATAGTCGCAGTGGATTAGCGGCGATTTGCCGCTGCAATGCTGCCTGATGTGTCTCGTTGAGCTAGTTTTGCAGATAAGACATCGAACTTATGTGAATTATTTTGGATTGAAATTGAAAGAAAGAAAAAGATTTTATAATACAGAAAAACTTACTATTAAAAACAATATCTTAAACTAATAATAATTAAAATATATACGTGAGAATTGGAGTCTTCTTTTTTAAGAAATTTGAGTATCTAAAGTATAACATATTTTTTTAAGATTATCTTTTAATATATAAAATTTTCATGACATAAATGTTAGTTACCGTAATCTTCCGAAACGGTTTTACCGATTTTTACCAAATTTTATATGCGTATTCAATTCAGTGGGTCTGAGAATCGGTTACTATCTATTTTTCATTTTGCAAAACAATGTTTACTGGGTTCAGCTAGTCCTATATAAAAAAGACAAATTATGACAGCTAAATCTGTGTCATAATGCAGTATGAAAGTAGTTTCGATTTTCTATTACTGATTAAAATTGTTTAAGAGGACGAAATGTTTCCTTGATACAGTGTACCATTAATATAAATACTTAAATAAAAATAATCAGAACAATCCACACACCAACATCTAGCGCCATGATAAGCTCTATACGTGTGTTACGGGTACTAGACATCTGATATGCTTAATACAAGTCATACACACATAGATATTTTTGCTATACATATTGAACGCCCAGACCAAGGAGAAAGATGCTTGCAGAACATACAAACATACAAAAATTGTCCTAAAATCCAGAAAATATTTGTTGCACACATTAAACTTTCTATACCTTCTACGTCTTAATTTTCAATTTTTAATAATTGTAGTTGAGATAAATAATTTTAACTCCTGTCCATTCTGTGCACAATTCTTTGTAATATTTTGGGTAAGCGTCACTCGGTGGTGCGCGCGGTAATGGAGTGTCACCGCGCACGTGCCGGCGTGTGCGCGCGCGCCACTCCCACCGATTACTCGCTACCACTGTGAGAAACAAATGCCAATGTTAAATCAAATATTTGAATAGAATTCTTAAAAAAAAATACTTTGTAGGGCGTTAGTATTAGTATTTAAGTCAATGTCAAAGCAGATAATTTATATCGATTAGATTTGTTCAAAGTTGACGTCCTGAATTGATTGAGTGATCGATTTGCCTATTTCCCGCCACGGCCGGCGAGTCAGTCTTGAAAGGTTACTCGTTTATGTATGTCAAAATATAATATTGTAACTTTTTATGAATAAATGAGATTATGAAACTCTACAACTTATAATATATCTACGACATCCACGAGTTAAGTTCATTTTAACCTGAATATCAAGAATTTATTTGAATTGTATGGTAATCATGTCGCTGAGCTCAAATGATCTACGTACTTCACGAAATAGCGTCTATTATACACTTGTTCAGGTGATTTGCTCTCTCAATAGCGCGCCAAAGAAAGCTATTCCGATTTCCCTGCTCGAATTTTCCCATTACCCGTGAAAAATTCACAGCAAAATGTGTCATGCCAATAAACTTGAAGAGCTCGCAGCCGGCGTTTAACCGCAAAATGCCTGTATACGAACACTGAGGTATACAGCGCGAGAAGTAATATTTAGGTGTCAACTGCAGGCGATAATCGCGGGGTAAAGAGTAAAAAATGGTATGGACGCGGGAGCTAGGGAGCTAGTGCACCCTTGGTGTATCTGCTCGTTTATCGGCGATAGTATCTGAGTGAGACATCGCTGACGTTTGAAATATGATCGGCGCGGTCCCGAGCCACGTGCGGCGCATATTCAAATCAGAATCGCACGCGGAGGGCCCCCGTGTTGGCTAAATACACCCGCCGGCGCCCGGCCCACCCACTTACGAAGGGTCGCCGGTCGCCGCTCCAACCTCGGCCCTATGTAATCGAATTTGAAAATTATTCTAAAACACTGAATAATGTATTTCGGAGGGACCCGGAGGCGGTGCGGCCTCTCGCTGATTTTTTAAATAAATTAAAGTTAATCAAGTGGGTTCGCACACGTAAACGGATTAACTTGGCGCTGATTTGACTCCTGTTTGCACAGCACATGAGGGGTGGCTTAAAGGTTATTTGAAATAGTATCGGACTAACATCGTTTAGATGTTAACTACGTGAGACAACACTATTTTGTACAGATCAGCATTTAATAGAATATCTATTGCATAATTTTAATGCTTCTAATGTCTATGATCATATTTATAAAGACTACGTTCGACTATAAAACTCTACTAGGTACTATTTTATGGGTTGGTGTGGTAGTGTATAAGAAAAACCAAATTAACTGTTATAAAAACTTTGCCTTCATCAATCTGTACACAAATATTATTTCTATATTTTACTTAAATGAAACAAATCGCTCAATTCAAACCTAAAAATTATTTTACGAAATGCCTTCCCACATACCGTTTGTCAAACGATATGCACCAGTAATTAGTGATTTCAAATATCTTTTAACTTGTGATTTACTCAACTGTCAAGTAATTGATTGAGACCTATAAAGTTAAATTTAGGCTAGAAATTAATATTTTTAATAAAGTCGATAAAAAATTCGTCATAATATAAAACCTGTTCGTGTATAGTTTAACCTTTTTCGTCCAGCAGCGAAATGGGCTGGCGGCATCTATAAAGTCGCAGGACGTACCTGGATGCTGTATAGGACCTTAATCACCACGCTGGCCCTGTAAGTGTTGGTAACCGGATGGTTTGAATAAAATGAATTGAATTAGCGAAGGACTGCGGTAGTAGCGGGAGCAACAGGAGGATAAAACTCAGCAGTGGGAAAAGTCATGTTGTTGATGATGATGATGACGACAACCTTTGCTTAAGATTCAAAAACTTTCATATTGTTCATAATCTCTCTCGTTCAGATGAAAGAACTCTTTTCTTCTACGTCTTTCTCAAAACACACTAATGTCAAACGGAAACAGCCACTCAACAAACCTCTAACCACCAAAATCAATCCCCTAAACCAATAAAGTTTATGATACGCAAAAATTGGCCGAATTCATTTTTTAAAAATTAAATATCGTATAAAACAATATTAGTTCACTCGCTACATTAAGTTTTATTACGTCATGAATACATTTTCCTCGGTGCGATTCGGTACGCAGGGCTGCGCCACCATTAGTGCCCGATATGAAATTAAAATTAAAATATATATAAAAAACTGTGAGCACTCTCGACAGACCGCTAAGGGGCAACCCTAAAGATTTAAAAACAGGGCCGTGCATGGAGTTGTAAGTGCCTACTTGGCGGCTTATGCAGTAGTTGCTCATTACAGAGTAGAGACGAGTTTTTGCAAATATTCTTGGCAGTGTCGCGTGGTTTAGTAAGTTATGCAATCGCCTATGTATATTGCTGTTGATTATTATGCCTAAATTGTAAAAAGTTATGAGTATTTAACTCAAAAGTAGCTTCTGAAAATAATGAAAATTTTGAAACAAATAGAGATATTACTATTCACAATACAGTTTTAAACTATTTTAGCTACCTATGCAAATTGATTTGTAACAATCATTATTAATAAGAATTAAAAGATAAAATCTAGATTCTCACTTCATAAAAGGCATAAAAATAACTAGCTATTTCTTTCAAACCGATTTCTTAAAGACTTACCTAATGTTAATAATAATAAGTGCCAATCCGTGAGAGCAATGGATACCACTAATATATAAATAAATTTTTGATTTTTAAACAAAAGCGTCTCCACAGCTTTTCCCCATAAACTATCATGTAGCGGTGCAGTAGGGGTGCCACTCGATGATTTGGTTTTTCGATTCGTTACGCAGTCAAACTACCCTACCCTCGAATATGTTCCCTCCTTGAATATTATTTATTCGTTTGTTAAGTGGAGCCAGAGGATTACAGCTTCCAGCTTAGTACTTGAGCAAACGACGATTATTTTTGATATCGATGTTTGGGAGGTGTCCAGATAGTATGTTCAGTTTTATGTGCTAATTTATAATGTCAAAACATACGACATCATGCCTGTTTTTTACAGTAAAAAATAGATTCTCATTTGAATATTTAATAAACTTAAAAAAAAGTGGAGATTCTGATTTTGGTGTGTATTTTTAGATTTCGAGTTTTCAATTTGTATCAAAATTGTTGGGAAATGGTTGCACCAACGGAGGAGATAAGGACAAAGTTATTAAGCGGGTGCCAGGCGGCCCGAGTTATACTCAATTCATACTAATATTAAAAATATAAAAGTCTATGTGTGTCTGTTTGAATGTTCGACTTTTACGGCAAAATGGCTGAATCGATGATCCTTAAATTTTCTACTGGAATGGGTTATAAATGGTATAAGGACATAGGCTACTTTAATTTTATTTCCATTCAATTTCTATTACTGATTCATACTATCCAATTGAAAGTCAGTTGTTTTTTGTAAATTTTTACTTTCATACATAGGACTGTTTAACACATAAACACTCTTTTGCATTGCGCAATCGGGTGAAAACAGCAGTTGCGCTCAAATATCTAAGCACAAAAACACTATTTCCATTATCAGGGGATGTAAAATTAATTATTTCACACATTAACGAAACTTAAAAAAAAATATTCTCTTCTTCCTTAATTTAATGTTCAACGCATACAATTTAAAGACGCAGCAAAGAAATTATATTACTAATAATTTTATTTTGTTCGATGTATCGTTCTCAGTCCTCAATGACCTACCATAGTTTGTAATAATGTAAAGGGTTTTCCGGTCCCAATACCGCAACTTTAATTTTATGATAATGGAAGGCAAAATTGTAATTATTGCAATTTATGGTCTTAATATTCCCTCTTGGTGGGAAATTGTGATTGTTGTATGTAGCGTTGATTTATTTTATTTCAATATAATAACTATCTGTCAGATTTATAGTCAAACTGACAGATCATTTAGCAAGTAGAACAAATGGGCGTTGGGACTAAAACTTTGCAAATGGCGCGGGTTGACTTTGGATGCAGGCTGCTTCCAAAGTCAACCAAATGAAATTAAAGTAAGTGTTTAAAGGTGGCCCATCTCAAGCAGTGGACTATGAAATTATGATGATGTCCTGTCACTTATAAATATTCCGTTACTTATTTCATCTCATCAACAATGTAAGCGAGCTGAAAGAAAACAAGTCGTTCTATTGTAACAAAAACTTCTTTAACCTGCAGAATCCTAAAAATCATGTTGCCAAGCCGTAGGCATATTTGCAGAACCCGCTGAAAACATGTCAGGGAAAACAAGCCTTGAGCTCGCTCCGGTCGGCTCCGGTTAGCTATGCAGAGCAAACATATTTTCTCTCGAGACTGGCACAAAGTAAACAGTGGCCAACATGGCGAAGGTTGTATCCACACATGGTACACACATACAGAAGCTTATCTCCAAAAGAATCCACAAAAACACCGAAAATCAGCAGATGTGAAGTTGTTGGTGCTCAATTGTTTCAACTGTTACAGCGCAATTTGAACTTTCAGCGTGAAAAAAGCAACGCTCTCCCGGAAATGCTGCGAGCGGAAGTGTTGGGATGCTAGTCCGAGAGTTGTACTATGTCGGACCTTGTTTACCGACGCTGCGTCGCCCGCCCTCATATATTAAACACGGCCCGGTCTACCTTAGCTACCCGGTCGCCTTCAGCCGTAGCTAACCATTATTTCACATAGGACCGCGCCACGAAATCCTTTGCAAATTTAACGTTCCATAATGTCACAGTCACCCCGCAATACGAGTAATGAATACGTTTTTCAGCAAATTTACATCGGCATAAAAATAAGGTCGTGGCAGTTAACACGTTTATCGGGCGCTCATTAAGCGAGGGCGATCTTGCTTCGGAGTCGTTAAGCGCGCAATAGTTCGCGAGATCCTCGTAAAAAATATCTCGCAAGCGACTTTACGAGCGCTCTTTGTGAATGCATCATTAAATTTCCATCTAAATTTAAATTACTACGGTGCGATTCGACGCGCGCTCTCCCACGTGTTTCTGTTTTCCTAGTCGGTGGAAATGTTATAATTGCTGCACACAGAACGAACCGAGTCGAGAATTTGAAAAAAGATGACGTCAGTCGGAATTATCTTCAGCGCAGCGCAATTGAAACGGCTTTGCGACGGGCTTAGTGAAAAAGTTGGCGTTCGTTTTAATAATTCCCAGCTCCGGCGCCTCGTCAGAATGCCGTTGTCACTTCGCGGATTAAGCTCCGACACGGTTGAGTTGGGATTTGAGACTTATTTTAATTTGCATTTTTCGTATAATTCGGAGGAAAATGCAGCGTTTACGATGTTTTTTTAGTGGCGGAAAGTCATGATGTGTTCACGCATCAAAAAGTTTACGAGCTTTGGATGACCGAGCGAGGGTTTGAGGTCGTTTGTATGCGCGGCCGGGGAAGGCATAAAGTCAGGTGAGGCCGTATCGCGCGGTCACGCTATTTAGATAACAGCGTTTCGTGACCTCTCACTCCCCTTTACGATAACGTACCTACTCCACCGGCATTTCTTTTACTACCTGCGCTAAAAGATCAACAGCACAGCTTTCAGTAAACAGGGAAAATCCTCGAACAAATAGGATCATTCGATTAAGCGGAATAATTTGCAGATCACTTAAAAATTCCAAATGCCGCGATTTCCCCCGAGTTGTGACTTGGGAATGGCGAATAAAGTGAGTTTAGAATAAATTGTGCGACTGGATAGAGCAATATTTGTTCGTAGCCCGCATTACGGCGGCCATTAGCGAGATGCAAATAACGTCTTGTCATTTTTACTTCTTTATTTTCTTTTTCCTTGTTGCCTCGATCCCTGCCCTCGGATGTCGCTCCGTAAAATGAGCCTTTATTTATAAATACTTTTTCTAGAGCATCCACTTCGCGAAGTGTGTTTACTTATTTTGTAGTTTGCTAATTGAATAGACTGTAAACACAATGTTGATTTTATTAATATGACTATGACGTAATAAAATGCCGGCAGTTTTCTGCCATTTTAATTATAATTCAAGAATGGTTACGAATTTCACTGTATTTATCGCACGATGTAAATCATAATTGATGGGAAGTGAAAAATAATAGGTTCTTTTCAGATCTCAATTTTTTTTTAGATTTAGTTACATATAGATATTGCTCTTCAATTTTTTCACGAAAATGAAACATCTAATATTTAGAAATAATAAGCTTAGAAATTGGGATAGCAAATAAAATGTCATCATCACACATCGTAGTCATTTAAATGTCACATCGTAGTCATTTTAATTTCATTGAATAAGTAAATCTTAATCTTTGTATCTTTATAATACCTAAACACACGATAAGTCTCTATTCAGTCTTAAAATTATTATTTATTCTTAATTTTCTTTTGAATAGCACTCCTAAATCATAACCACAAAATTGTACCCTCAAGAGTCTAGCCCCACACTTGTAGACCACAGAGAAGAGCTTTTTGCCAAAATGGCGCCGATTCGTGCTTCCGACTGCGTTTTAACCCCTATTTAAAAATGTGGTTTATTCGTAAACAGAATTACTTCTGCCAATGTTATTTATTGCATTTTTAGTGGGGGTGGATGATTATTAAAACCATACACCATTTCGTAGCTACTGATTTTATAGAGTACTTTATAATTAATTTTCGTTTCAGAAATACTAGCTGTCTAGGTTATTTTCAGTTTTTGTCAAGTTTCTGAATTACTTTTATAAGTACGTAAAAGGACCTTCAAAAAAGTACGTTACTTTTATGTTATTATGTACATACTGCATGAACTTTTAGACCAATTCTCTTATTAATTCTAAAGAAGGGTTACAATTTTTTTTAATTTATTAAATATTATTAAAATTAGAGACCCATTTGGAGTATAAAACTACACAATATTAAATAGTCGTGGTCATTACAAATTACCAAAAAAGAAAACCTTTCGTATTTTTTAAAAATAATACTGATTATTTGAATTTTTAGAGAAAGTATTAAATGAGTGGAAGTGTTTTGGAGGTATTTCTGTTCACGTCCGTAAGTGGTAACCCTCTGAATCCTTACACGTGACCTCCGGGTGGTGCCAAGAACAGTCTCTGGTAGGCTTCAGCCGCGGCTTGTCACCACCCTCCGGGCTGGGCCAGTGAGTGAATCGTTTTTTTCGTGTTTCGTAATGTGGTCCAGAGAAGCCATCTACCTTCTAGGTCTTCATGCCCCATCTTAGACCACATCGTCACTTTACATCAGGTAAGATTGTGGTCAAATGAAGGCTTACCTAACATAAAAAAAAGAACACTAGTACAGGAAGCTGGCTGGCGGCGCCCGCGCGTGGGCGGAGACATAACTCGCGCGCAACGAGACGCGCATGCCACTAACTACCTACCCGATACAGGGGGATATAATACTCAGATGTCAATAAAGATTTACATAGAAAGAAAGACAACTTTTGAAGTTAATACGTTAAAACACATTGACATTGACATTTGTTGACATTTGTGTTATTGACTATATTGTTTGCAATTTGACATATTTGACGGCGCGCGCCAGTAGCGCCGGATAACCGAATAAGAGCGAGACCGATATCCGGTTTGCTCTAGTGAAGCTCCGTATCTGTGGTGGCGGGGCGGCCATGTTGGTTTTGGCACTTGTCAAAACTTGTCAGAACGGAATGGTCGCTTGCGCACCAAGTCCACGGCGAATCACTAAAATTCGGTGTAATCCTATTTGATTTCGATTATAATCAAATCTAGAATTGATCAGGGTAGTCTAGTTTATCTATCAGTGATATTATTTAGTGTTAATTTGTGTAGCAAGAAAATTAAATTAAAACCTGTTATACCTGGTGTTGTGATTTAGCTCATTGCCCTAAAAACCTACGATGCCTGACCCAGAGAGGCTTCCTGTTCCGACATCAGAAGTGGGATTTATTGGGCAACCAAATGAGCGATATCAACAACAAATGGATGAATCCTCTGCCACAAAATTACTAAGCAACATGGAAGCGTTATTGTCTCGTGTGCTGCACGCAACCGATGCCGCAGAATGCAACCGTGAGTAATACTCCGACGAAGCTATTGCAGGATGCCGAAATAGACGGCTAGTGTAACGTGTCTGAGCTGATTATAAAAGGAAAACGGCTAGAAGGTGTGGATTTGCTTGTTGCGCTTACAAGTGCATTAAAAGGACGTGCCGCCGCGTGCCGTACTAGGCTGAATTTGAACGAACTGACTTGGGATGTGGTTAAACAAACTTTAATCGCAAGGTTTTCCAAACCCAAACTTTATCAGGATTATTTTGATGATATATTGCGTTTTGAAATTGGATTTAAGGAGTCAGCATCCGAAGCCGTTATGCGTTTGTGGAATTTTATTGAGCGCATACCCAAATTAGAAATGATCGAAGAGATTATAACGGGGCTCGTAATATCAGTGCTATGCGCCGAGAGTTGAATGCTCATACAATCACAACCAGGGCTCAACTCTTTAGAACACTTGGTGGAATATCTCTAATGTGACGGTTTGACGGCAGTGATAAACAAGAACCGGAAATTAAACGCTCTCGTATTTCGAATGAAAGATTTAATGGTGAATGTCACTATCGTGGCCTTGCGGGTCATGGGCGGGCCGACTGCCGGAAACGACGACGCGATGACGCTGCTCCTTCTAGCAGGAATCTTCAGGATCAACTCGACTTCTGGAGGGGTCACCATCAGTGTCCTGCTACACATGTGGAAGGCCTGGCCACATAGCTCCTGCGTGTCCGGACGGAAAGAGCGGTCATGGGGCCGCGGTTGGAGTCGTCAGTCTGTGTGAACATCGACCTTCGGGCGGGGCAGTGGGAGCATCCGGTGAGCGCGTTCCTTTTTTATTTGATAGCGGATCATCTTGATCAGTTACTGTCAGTTTCTTTAGGGTGCTGTGTGCAATAATCTATTGTGTCTTAGCGGTATAGGTGGGGATAATATTGAGTGCACGTCTCAGATCCTTAGTGAGGTGGCGATTGATCAAATAACAACGATATTGCTTTTTCACATTGTGCCTGATAGCAGCATTGCTGTGCCTGCTATTATTGGTAGGGACCTTTTGGAGAAAGGCATTAGTGTTAACCTTGATAATGATACCTTGTCATTCAATTATAAACAAACTTCCCATTTTTGTGTCATTTTTGTCACATTGGCTGCGGGAAAACAATTTACAGATGTAGATACAGATTTTCAGGGGAAGGAAAAAGAGGCACTTGTGACATTGTTGAATAAATACGCCGATCACTTTATCAAAGGTATACCTACAAATCGAGTCAAAACGGGGGAGCTTAAGACAGACTTAGTCGATCAACACAAAGTGGTTCAGCGTTGTCCTTATAGACTAGCTCCTAGAATCTGGGGTCATTCGAGAAGGTTCCTCTCCTTTTGCAGGCCCTATGCTCCTGGTGATAGGGAGGGACAATTCTTTAGAGTGTTATGGCGCGGTCCTTGTGTGGAGGAGGGGGGTCTCCCTCATGTCGTGGAGTACTTTGGCCTCACTCGGAATCTCTTTATCACTCGTGTGGGTTGGGGGCACTTGCGGTCGTACTTGCGGCTGAACACTTCAGGCATTGTCTGTACGGACGACAGTTTCATATACTGACTGCAATTCGCTTAGAGCGTCGAGGTCTAGGGTCGGTTAAACTGCTCGAGCGCGCCTGTGGTGGGCATTTTTACAGGCCTACGACTTTGACATAATTTACCGTGAGGGTCGCGGAATGGAGCACGCCGATTATTTCTCTCGAAATCTGCAACCCTAAGCAGACGCTCCAAAACCGGTCACTGCAGAGGCTAAATCGAGTTACATCAAGGTTGGTTATCGGTTGAACAAAAGCGTGTTAGTGAAGTCCAGGATTTGACCACAAAATTCAACAACGATGAATT
Organism: Gymnoscelis rufifasciata; assembly: GCA_929108375.1. Taxonomy (NCBI): domain Eukaryota; kingdom Metazoa; phylum Arthropoda; class Insecta; order Lepidoptera; family Geometridae; genus Gymnoscelis; species Gymnoscelis rufifasciata. The sequence continues at coordinate 12,823,034 of OV815305.1, forward strand.
ACCCGAAAATGTAGCGCATACTTATGATGTGACTATATACTGTTAGTGTGTGTGTGTGTGTGTGTGTGTACTTATGACTTATGATGTGTGTGATGGTATTCTCTATAGAAAAGTTGTTCGAAATAAAGTAGTTTCATGGTTGCCAGTATTACCGCGTTCATTGATTTGGACATTAATAAATCACGTTCACAATGAGATACGGTATTTAGGCAATAAAATAAAACTCTCGACAAATTTTACGAACAGTATTGGTTCCCGCAAATGTCGAAATGCGTACGTAAGTTTATCGATTCTTGTATAGTTTGCAAGTCATCAAAAGGCCCACCTGGTGCTCAACCTGTTCAATTACATCCGATACCCAAGGTTTCCGTGCCCTGGCACACTATTCACATTGACTTTACGGGACAGTTGCGCGGGAAGAGCGACCGAAAGGAATAAATACTGTTCGGTAATAATTGACGGCTTTACCAAGTTCGTGTTGCTAGAACATACTATGTCTATTGATGCAGAAAGTGCAATTAATGCATTGCAAAAGGCTGTTCCCCTTTTCGGAGCGCCTAAACGAATTATAGTAGATCAAGGAAGGTGTTACGTTAGCTCCGAATTTAAAGACTTCTGTGCTAGGCATAAAATTGAGCTCTATTTTATTGCTTCAGCTTGCTTACGGTAATAGAAAATGATGGTAATAAAACTAGCGTGACGAATTAGGCAATGTTCAGCTTGCAATTAGCGGCACCGGGTCAGCTGTTACTAAATACACACCCACGGAATTGATTTTCAGGATTCGAGCTCAATCATTAGGCATATCTTGCTTGGACCCTGTATCACAAAACTTACCAGCTCGATTAGAACTCGATGTTATTAGGGAGGACGCCTTAAATAATATTAAACGGGCTGCAGCATCTGAAATATAACGCTTTAATCGCAGACGTTCAATCGTGAGTCCGTTTTCTGAAGGGGATTTCGTGTTTATTTAAAATAGCGAGCATAGTTAAACTTAACTGGATAGAAAATTTAAGGGACCGTTTATTATAACCGCTGTTCTTGAAAACGACAGCTATTAGCTAAAGGGCTTAAATAATTCTTCGCGCTCCTACAAATACGCACGTGAGGGCTTGCGCACAGTGCCTGCTGGGCACGAAGGTTAACTGGAAGTTTCATCTAGTCTAATGAGTGAAGGGGAGACCGTGACGGCACCGATAGATGTAGATGGTAGTGATAGCCTTCAAGTAGACAGTAGTTATGATAGATTATCTAGAAACTGCGCGTGCTCTGATACCATTTCTGTAAGCCGCTCTGATACACTAACGGCGGGTTCGGATACTGATAGTGTATACTCTGATCCTGAGACGATTGAAGTACAGTGTGAAGTCGAATTTACTATATACTGAATAAGATGGTCCGCAGTCTTAGGTATGATCATTTTGATTTGTGTAATACCTATACTTTGTGTGTGATGATTGTGAAGTTGGTCGAAAGGACAGTGCTGTTGTTACCAGAGTCTGGTCAACGATGCACTCGTCCGGTCCAAACTTGTTGAGTGAAATGGTTGATGGAGAGTGTCGTCCGGGCCAAAGAGTATTTGGTTGAAGGGATGCACGTCTTCATTCTCGTGAGTGGTCGAAGGGACAGTGCCGTCCGGTCCATGCCATACTTTTAACTAAGTTATGGCTGGTCGAAGGGACACACTCGTCCGGTCCACATAATTTTGTGTGCATTGATTCTCGTGGGTGGTCGAAGTGACAGTGCCGTCCGGTCCATGCCATACTTTTAACTAAGTTATGGCTGGTCGAAGGGACACACTCGTCCGGTCCACACGATGGGTGGTCGAAGGGACAGTGTCGTCCGGTCCATGCAATACTTTTAACTAAGTTATCGCTGGTCGAAGGGACACACTCGTCCGGTCCACATAATTCTGTGTGCATTGAGCTGTTGTAAGAATAGTGTCGTCCGGTCCATGCTCCGCTTTTCATTAAGTTATTGCTGGTCGAAAGGACACACTCATTCAGTCACGAGTAATAGTCGAAACATTAAATGAGATGAGATCTAGGAACCTTTAGGCTTGTCAGGCTGGACGAGCGGATATCTAGGTCATGGTTGTTGTCTTGTTTCAAGACCAATTGCTGAAATGCGCCCGAGGACGGTCGATAGTCAGTATGGCCGTGACGGCGCGCGCCAGTAGCGCCGGATAACCGAATAAGAGCGAGACCGATATCCGGTTTGCTCTAGTGAAGCTCCGTATCTGTGGTGGCGGGGCGGCCATGTTGGTTTTGGCACTTGTCAAAACTTGTCAGAACGGAATGGTCGCTTGCGCACCAAGTCCACGGCGAATCACTAAAATTCGGTGTAATCCTATTTGATTTCGATTATAATCAAATCTAGAATTGATCAGGGTAGTCTAGTTTATCTATCAGTGATATTATTTAGTGTTAATTTGTGTAGCAAGAAAATTAAATTAAAACCTGTTATACCTGGTGTTGTGATTTAGCTCATTGCCCTAAAAACCTACGATGCCTGACCCAGAGAGGCCTCCTGTTCCGACATATTTATTAAGTAATTGAATTTGATGATTTCTTTGGTTTGACATTATTAGTACTGAAAAACCAGTGTCAACAAAATGTAATTGTGACGTATAATAATATTATCAATAAATGACTATAAATGACTTTTAATGACTATTAAAAGTAGCTTTAGTTTTTGACGAAAACAGATATGCTACAGATTATGAATATATTCTTGGCAAATTTGATCAAAATCGGGCTTTGTTCGCAATTATTGTTTTTCCCGCGAAAATACCACTTTAAAGCGGTAAAAAGTAGCCTACATCTTATTCTGATACGTAAGATATATTATTGTGCAGTTTCATCAAAATATGTTTAGTAGTTTATGCGTGACACTTTCACATATATGCTGACAAACTTTCTAGTTTAAAATATAAGTTGAATGTAAACTTAAATTCATCATCAGTATCATCATCGGTAGGACGTCCACCCATCTAGTTGGTGGTCGTACTATCTAGTTGGTGCGCTTACCGATCCGTGGTCTCCATTCTAGAACTTTTCGGCCCCAACGGCCATCTGTTCTAAATCTTGAACTTGAACTCAACTTGATGGTAATAAAAATAATACCAGTCTCATTCAACGATGAAAACAAAATACATTCATAAATCTGTCAATTCAAAAAACATTTCAAGATATTAACTTGAAACACCCTGTGCGCTACACATCCTACTCAGTACAGGTACGGGATCAGTCTTTATGGCCTATAAACGTGTAATTCTCGCCTTAATCCGGCCCTGCACAAATAAATCTGGATTACCGGGCCCACTGTGCCCGTACGAATACCAACTGATTATGCCGTTAACAATTGAACTTAGTACGCCCCTGGCACGGCTCGTTAACAATGTATAAATTATTTCTGTCGCTAACATTTTTAGAAAAATAAATATTGCTGGACAGTTCTCACATCATCTAACCCTGTAAGTTCTGAGCTTGAAAAATATACTCTACTATGTGCAGACTAAAGACTAGCGACGTTATGTATCTATTTATATTATTACGGCTTTCTTATACGGCTATACATCAGTTTCAAATACTTGGACTTAAAGGGTGAAGATTTTCTTTGAGACAATGATAACACCCTCAGACTCGCAAAGTGATGGTAGGTTGTAGGTAAGTACACTTTGGTAGTTTAAGAATATTTAAATTGGAATGGTACCTAACATAAAAGTATATCGAAATTTTAATATTTTTGTTATAACAATAATGTTCTGTCATTTTTGGTTATTTTACCAAGTCTTGAAGATTTGGTGGTTTATTTAAGGGTTAACACGAAAATCTTCGTCGTACTCTCTTGTCTTGGAATCATAATGTGATGTAACATTTTAATATGCCTCTGAACATTCAACAATGTTCAATGTAAGATTTAAATTAGTCTAGGTAGACTATAATACATTGGCAGACAAAAATTGGGAGTGAGGAGGTCTGGACCAAGGTAAGTGTTAACAGGCTGATAGATAGATCCGATTAGTTCCGTGAACCTTCTAAAGATTCCGTCCGAACGTCGTCCGCCGTCGTCGTTGCCGGCACCGATGAATGTTACCCCTCATCTCTACCCGAGAGACCGTACCCGGCCAATGCGAATTCACCAGGAGACGGTCTAGGACCTCAACACCAAAACCTGCGCTCAACCGGCCAGCAAAACCAGGCGAGTATAAGCAACCCCCCCTTCGATAGATCACAATCAAACACGGAGGCCTATGTTATCAACTCATTGAGGATAAAAAGAGGTGTATCCGCGATAACATTTGTTCAGTACAGCTCCTATCATCTGATAACAAGACAAGGGTCTGGACCCTCCGATCATTACTGACTGGCTTCCGGCTTTACGTACCACCGGGACAGTCTGTTCGACAAGATTGACATTGTAGGGGAGGTTTTGACGATTTTTGTCTTTAGTTTCTATTTGAAATGTTTTAAGAAAATGAACTATCGTTTAACATCTATGGTGGTTTAACGAAGATCTGATCAATGATCATCGGCCTAAGAGGCTATGCGATTTCACATTAATTAACGGTGTTATTTTATTTTATAAGATTTTTATGTTTATAAGTATGTATGGTATGTGGGTTTTTATGAGCCTGAGGTTCCTGAAATAAATAATTTTGTTTTATATATTCTTGCGAATTTTCGGCGCTATATTTGAGCATTTTACCATTCATGTCATTTGGTTATAAATTGCGTTTATTTCTCTGTTGAAATGTTGGCGCTTGGCAATACGGTACGCGCAAAATATCCTTTACATTACAAAATTTTACTTAACTTATTGTGATTTGATTAACTATCATGTTTTATTTCCCCCCATGTGCATCTTGCGATCGCAGGTTAGTCGCTAGAATTGGGTACATTAGCCACATAAGATCATTGCTAAGAAGGTCACTGAAGCCGAAATCGGCTAGTTGTATTAGTATAATGTTTTATTTCTTGTTAAGATTATCATAGGTTCGCAATCGGTTCTTCACACTGTATCAATTCACGCGCAAATTTATTTCTTCAGGTATTTTTTAACGAAAATACACTAAGCGAGTTGTAATAAAACTTACTATTTACATAAAACTGCATTTCTCATATACCTGTGCAATAAATTGTACTCATTATGTATGAATGATCACAGCGTCAGAAATATCTGAACAGCTCGTTTGTTCAACTGTCTCCAGCCAGCCTAAACCTTTCAAACTTTGCACTGTTATGGCAAATTTATGTCAGGTATTAATTTACGTTAGTTGTCACTGCGAACTCGGCCGGAGTTTACCGAAGTTAACCGGAGTTACCCGAAGTTTACCGGGGTTGGCCGACGTAGTTCGAGACGTGGCTCTGACGGTTTCTTCGGGTTAAATATTTATTTGAGCTTGAGTAACTAAGTTGTTGGTGAATGTTTGATGAAGTGGTTCGAAGGCTTTGTCTTTGTTGTGTAACGTGGGCTTTATAACTTTGATATTAATTGTTAATACAATCTTCTATGTATATATATATATATATATATATACTAGCGGCCCGCCCCGGCGTCGCACGGGTATAAAATTTTCCCGGAAATTATTCGAATTTTTCTCGCCGTAAAAACCATCCTATCTCTCAAGTTGGATCGAACTGCACATGGTGTGCGAATTTTATTATAATCGGTTAAGTGGTTTAGGAGTCCATTGAGGACAAACATTGTGACACGAGATTTATATATATTAAGATATATATATCTATATATATATATCCATTATACATTTGACAAGTATGAGATAGTCTCACACTACACCTAGGGTTCCGTAGTGTTTATACACAATTTGCAGCAATATTAAAAATAATCCAAAAATCCAAAAAGATGCAGTGTAAGCGGTCACCCATCCAATTACTGGCCTCGCGCAACGTCACGTAACTTTATAAACATCACGTTTGTTGTATGTGAGCCCCCTTAATTATTTGATTAATATGTGTGTTTTAGTATTTGTTTTTATACCGGCAAGTGAAATACATCAAGCGTCTCTCTCAACTCTCTATCTAGAGAAGTATACACACTTATTTTCGACCTTGCTTCAAGCAGTAGCTTCGTGACGTGTTATTGTAGAAAATGTGTACTCCTTCTCCTTAGCGAGCGGTAAAAGCTTAGAAAAAGGATTGAATTCATAAATTAATTCATTAATTGAAGATAATTGGTTTTCTGAGTGTAGATGTAGGTTTTTTTTTAATTCAGGTTAAAGGTAGGCAATACTCAATTTGCCATACAGCATCCGGACTAACGTCACTTCACCATACAGCCACAGCTTCTCTTTTTCGTCGTAACGAGCGTACGTATGATCAACTGACTTTTGCTTTCTTAAGGCTACCCTCGGTCGTTAAAAGATGAGTCAATAATATAAAAATGCTAGGGACAGTCACCAGTGGGAGATATAGCATTATTTTTTATTTATTCTGCGATGTGCCTGATCGCATTTTTATAATGCATCTGAAAAAAACAACCTTTGCCGGGTTAGCTATTGGACTATAAAAATAATACTGAGTTTAAGTATCAATAAGAAACATAAGTCCTTTAACTATTTAAATTTCTTCTTAATATTTAAATTTGTAATAAAGACCAAAAAAGGTTGTAAGGTCGACCTTTATGTCAGTTTTTGTACACCTGTTTTTGGCACCGTCACACTTAAATGAGAACTACCTCTTAAATTAAAAACGGAACTAGTTTTGAAAATTTTAAATAAAATCTTTGGAACCAATCTAGAACGAAAAATGCTTTCCATCTGAGTTATGCGCCACCGTTAATATAAACAAAAACTTGGATAATGTCCCGAATATACAATACCATACTGGTTTCGAGTCAATAAATACTTTATTTACGACTGATAGGAAAATCTAAAAACTATCTTACCTAATGTTCCTCCCGCCGCACTTTCCTACCAACATCCCACGTAAGATAACTCCCACTCGAATTAGCTAAATAAATTCACTCGCCCAATATGCTCAGTAACTCGATTTAATGCCGATAGAATTGATTTATTCAATTACGAGGAATTTTTAGTGCCCCACCGTGGGGTAAAATGGGGTAACGTGGAGTAAAATGGGGTAACTTTGTTTTAGGGTACGTGAATAGTTCTCACGGAGTCCTTATGCGTATTTTATCGTTTATTTTGATGCAACATTTAATGTATGGGAATTGTTTTATTGTACTTAGATTTATTAAAATGCGTGTGTATATATTTGTTATTGCGATTTGTGATCTTTGTTTAACGATATAGTATTTGGCCGTTTATTTTGTGTTATTTTTTATTAGAACTCACGGATTGTAATATCAATATTCAACTAGTGTAGTGGGTAATTATATTTTTATTATAAACCCCATAAATAAACTTTTCAGTTATGTTCTATTGTGCGTTTTGATCACGCTTCAGTCAAACCAAACCGAAAAATATCTATTAGGACTAATGCCGAATCCTCAAATCCTCAAAAAGATACTAAACTATGTAGGTAAGTCATAAAACAAGACACATAAAGCAGTTAATAGGTAATAAAACATTTGATATTAAAACTATTTATTTCCTATTTCCGCACTCACCCAAACCAGAATCCAGTACCTATAAATCAAACTCGTAGCATACATCAAAGCAGTAGAATACACCTGCCCCTGATTGGGTATTTATCAAAGTCCACATAGCCGGTTCGGTTCCGCACCGGACCATATTTCACCCGCAACGCCGTGTGTGAGGAAGTGCGAATCTCAAAGACAAAGGGTTAAAAATACTAGAAGTGACAATTGCGTAAAATGATAGCCTTATAAACGCTTATATTTGTAATGTTGTTAACTTATAAGTAAGTGCTTACAAAATAATTATGCGTTAAAATTCTCATTAAAGAAACATTATGCAGAACAGAATTCTTACTAATATATTCTAGAAGATCACAACCTCTTCTGTTTACCTTTACAGTGTCGCGTCCGGCCTATCGCCATAAATTACCTAAAATAAGCAATACCTACGACCAGCAAAATGCAGAACTGAGTCTCATCCAGGAAATATCTACCTCTTCCATTCACTCTTCCCGTGACCCGCCAGACCTTGTCGTCAGGCCATAAATTAACTAAAACAAGCGGCATCTGCCTACAACCTACTTATACTTGTCTCATCCAGGAATTGTCTTCCTTTTCCATTAACCTTTCCTGTGTCGCGCTAGGCCTTGTTTTCAGGCTTAAATGACCTAAAACAAGCGCCATCTGCCAACAATCTACGAAATTAAAACTAATACTAACTAAACTAACTCAAGTTACACTATTAATTTTGAAAACGGGGTTTACTCACGTAGACTGTTACGATATTATATTATATCCTCCGACGTTCCTATTCCCCAATCCAAGGAATTTTCATCAGGGAAGCGGGAGTCCCTTTCCTGTGAGATCGCGCCCGCGACGCTGACTCATTCCTTCTTGAGCGGCATAGAAACGTCGGAGGATATCATAAATTCTTTATTGCACACAGAAACAAATACAAATCTTTGTAATAAGGTCCTTTTTTATGCTAGATAAACCTTCATTTGACCACAATCTCACTTGATATAAAGTGGCGATGTGGTCTAAGATGGGGCATGAAGACCTAGAAGGTAGATGGCTTCTCCGGACCTCAATACAAATCACGAAAAAATCGTTTCACCCACTGGCAGAGCCCGGAGGGTGGTGACAAGCCGCGGTCGAAGCCACCAGAGACTGTTCTCATGTACATAGGCGAGCTTAACCCTATAAGAGTTTTCTTACAAAGGTTTGCCTTAGGGTATGGAGTACTGTATAGAAAATATGGATAGGATAAACATTTATAATTTCGTCACAGTTTACGTGAGTAAACCCCGTTTTCAAAATGAATAATTCTAGTCGCATCCAGAAATTCTCTAGCTCTTCCATTCACCTTTCCCGTGTCTCGCCCGGCCTTGTCGTCAGGCCATAAATTACCTAAAACAAGCGGCATCTGCCTCCCCGCCGGTAATGGGGGCATTAGTAGCACTAATGGCTGCGGTGACGTCACATAAATCCGTGTCACGTTACGACGTGTTCCAGTCACTGGGTAATCTGGTAACACATATATACCTACCATTTAAAGGCAAAACCTAGTTATAGTAGCGACAAACCTGAAAAAACCACAAAGATATGTGATTAATTAGCAGAAGGGTTTTTGAGTAGTACCCGGGGGAAACTACAATTTAGTGATAACCTAGTTACTTAGTAGTGGCGAAATGATTAAACCGAAAATGTTTTAACCTGCCTGTGGTAGGTATACCACAAAGTTAAAATTAAACATTGCCGGGTTTTTGAGTGAATCCGCGTTACCACAAATTATGTGACACAACCTAGTTACTTAATGAACGCGTTCACTATGGAACCAACCGAAAACGTTTTTCAGTCACATAGTAACTTAGGTAATAAATTATGACCCTTACGATTCACAATCTAGGTAGTGAGTTAAATTGTGGAGTCCAAGGCGTATTAATTCAGTAGGTACCTAATTATTTAACAATTATTTTTAAGCATCCTTAAAAAACTAATCAGGTTGGATAAAATAATAAAAGCTGAAAATACGAGAGGGAAAAGGACTAATCAAACCTTAATTAAGTTACATTTATGTTTTTTTTATTTCAAATAATAAATTCAAAAAACTCCCGATTTCAATGCCTTAATTTCCTTAAAAGTAAAACACCATAATATTTTGTAATGTGCACTCGAGGCGCTTTTATTTGATACCCCACTCGAGTATATTTGCAGATTTTCGGTTTTCCTTCCCCACTCTAACCCTCATAACTTTTTAACGGCTTAACCGATTTTGATGAAACATGTCTAAAGACACTAGCGCCAGACTCACATTTCAACAAAACCTAAATTGTAATCGCTCCATCCGTTCGGGAGCTATGATGTCCTAGACAGACAGACAGACACCCCTCTTTTTTGGTAGGGGGTTAAAAATTACAAACAATGACATAAACAGATACCATACGCGTACAATCAACACACCTTCAAATATTCCAACCATAAATAACACAACACGGAAAAACAAATTAAAACCCAGCACGAAAATATGAACACTTCAACCTCTGAAAGATGACCATCCATCGAGGGCATGGAGTCAATTTATCACACGGGAAAATGAAAAGTCCCGGCCCATTAAAAATAGTCGCACATAGTCGCATGACCCATAAAACGAGAGAGCTACGTGAAAAGGAAACACAACTGGGAAAAAACTGTGTTAAGCGCGGGTAGTGGAGCTGGGTTCTGTAGGAACTTTTGAATTTTGTTGGGTTATAATGTGAAATGGCCAGGTATTAAGGTCATTCAGATGACTATGTCGTGTGCGGTATGTTATTTCGATAAATCGATTAAACTCGAATTACACTGCATACCGAAATTCATAAAAATCGTTGCAGTCGATTGGAAGATTATAACTTTGTTTTAGACTCTTCTAGAATCATTGGGAAAATTTGGTCAGTGCATCGCAAACAAAAAGAATAAGATTTTGTTTAATTTTTCTTTGATCTTTTACGATCTACAAATTTTGGTAATGCATCTAAGAGAGATTAGTTGTGAAATACATACACACGTAATAAACGAAATTATGTATCCTAGTTTACTAATTGTTTTGTTTTTATTATTTAAAGTAAATTGAATCAAAAATAACTTTATGCAGACGTGAATACTGGAATGCGCCATGTATTTATCTGCCAAACTACTTCCAGGTTTGACACACAACACTAACCGTTTCCTGGCGGGTAACCGGTGATACACTTTTACAAAATATTGTTCATCAAAACTCATAGCTTAAGCTCAGCATAGTTTGGGGCTAGAGATATTTTGGGAACATACACATACGTATAAAAAACATAAAGTTATTGAAGTGTGCGTTGTTGAGTGCACCTGCGGAACCCAGCAAATTCGCCACCTCGCCAACCCCGGCGAGGTAGAGCAAGCCAAAAAAGAAAAGCAATTTGCCCGCATGAAAAGGTTCGATCCAATCGCGCTCGTATCTACTCATTTGATATTTTCGCTCGCCGATAGAAAACAAATTACAAACTGTCGGCAGCGACTCACAGATTATTATTAGCTATTTATTCTTCTGTCATTCAGCTTATGGAAATGGTTTCTTGCGTTTGAAGTTCTATTAGCGAAGTTCCATTATGTGCGGCAATTTATTGGGTTTTTACGCCATTGAAAGATTTGCGGATTGGAAAACGTGTATATTGTGTTCGGAAGTTATGAAATCAATGTCGTACTGAAAGATTTTATGGAGTATTTCAACGATGAACATTAAATTCTCTGATCGACTGGCAAAGATAATTTTGCTGTGACCTTTTTACTGCTAGTTTTATTCAGGAGTGAAATGCTGACATATAAGGCTCTGAATGATGACTTGAGTGCTGATAAATCTTTTGATTCCTTTTATGAATACTTATATATGTGTAGGTGAAAGGTTTGACATAGTGATTTAAACAGATTATATCATTGAATAATAATTAATTACGGGATTAATCGAACAATATCAATCACACAAATATCTGAGGCTCAGTTTAACAGAGATATAAAGTCAATAAGTAACTCCGACAGCGTTTGCACAGAGCAGAAGCCAAAGAAAGAATGCTTCCCGGACTATTGGAACGGTACTTTAAATAGCAGTGCAACTCGTAAACAACCCCTCTACCTGCGGCCACCCGATTGGCTGTTAGACCGGTCGGCTGGCACAGACCGGTACCGGCCGCAGGTAAACATCGCGCGATCGAGTGGCGTGAGCGCCCCGCTCACGCCATCGGACATTTTAAGTTGATTCTATGCTACTACAAACGCACTACAATGAAGAACCAGGACGTCACGCCGTCACTGCCATTCTGACTTGCGAACGTCCTCGTTCGCGTAGGCTCAGTTAAAATTATCTGTAAGTGAAAATAATAATAGTTAGTGCTCGATTATCCTGACAACTTACTATACTATGTTCTGGACTGGTCTATTTGACCCTTCAGACGACTGGCCCGGTAAAACACCCTTCAACACTACAATACCAATCTTATTTAAATCATCTTTTACAATCCCTTCAGTTGAGAACTGGCCTGGATTAGTACCATTGCTAGACCGAAACTGTTTTTTTTTCCCTTTAGCAATTATCTGAATTTTTTTTTTTTTTTTGTAATCCCTTCAGTTAAGAACTGGCCTGGATTAGTACCATTGCTAGACCGGAACTGCTTCTTTTTCCCTTTAGCAACTATCCGTATTTTTTTTTGTAATCCCTTCAGTCAAAAAACTGGCCCGGATTAATACCAATGCTAGACCGGAACTGTTCTTCTTTCCCTTCAGCAACTATCCGTATTTTTTTTTGTAATCCCTTCAGTTAAAAACTGGCCCGGATTAATACCAATGCTAGACCGGAACCGTTCTTTTTTCCCTTTAGCAACTATCTGTATTTTTTTTTTGTAATCCCTTCATTTAAAAACTGGCCCGGATTAATACCAATGCTAGACCGGAACCGTTCTTTTTTCCCTTTAGCAACTATCTGTATTTTTTTTTGTAATCCCTTCAGTTAAATACTGGCCTGGATTAATACCAATGCTAGACCGGAACTATTTTTTTTCCCTTAGGCAATCAATTATTCGTTTTTTTTTGATGCGAATAGCCCCATAACCTTCTTAAGTAATAAGCGCCATGCAACTTATCGAGTTGATCATTACTTAACGGAAGTGGATAACTATCGAGTTGCGTATTTCTGTTAAGCTCTAAGCTGCTAAACTAAGGTTATCTACACACATTAAGTTCGTTCCATTTTTTTTTTAATTATAAGATTTGGCTTGAGAAAGGCGAGTAACTTTCCCAGATAAGATTGGCATCAAGTAAATCTTGAATTTTACTTTTAACAATGTCTAATCTTTATGGAGGCATCCATAAAATTTTGTTTGAGTCTATCAAATTTATTTTAAACTAGGAACATTGACGAAAAAATTATTAATAATGTCAGGAGGTTGTGGAAGCGGATATCCCACTTCTGATGTAGGTGAAAGGTTTGACATAGTGATTTAAACAGATTATATCATTGAATAATAATTAATTACGGGATTAATCGAACAATATCAATCACACAAATATCTGAGGCTCAGTTTAACAGAGATATAGATAAAGTCAATAAGTAACTCCGACAGCGTTTGCACAGAGCAGAAGCCAAAGAAAGAATGCTTCCCGGACTATTGGAACGGTACTTTAAATAGCAGTGCAACTCGTAAACAACCCCTCTACCTGCGGCCACCCGATTGGCTGTTAGACCGGTCGGCTGGCACAGACCGGTACCGGCCGCAGGTAAACATCGCGCGATCGAGTGGCGTGAGCGCCCCGCTCACGCCATCGGACATTTTAAGTTGATTCTATGCTACTACAAACGCACTACAATGAAGAACCAGGACGTCACGCCGTCATATGTATATTGCTTTCTTGAATTTATCGGCATAAGATACTAAGTAACAACGATTTGAAATTTTAAAAAACCTGACTTTCGTCTCATTGAAACAACATTACAAAATTATATGAGGTGTATTATCTCCTTATCAAGGAAGTAATAAACTTTATGTATACTTGGTTTTCAAATCTTTAAATAATTCAAGAGACAAATTTTCAAATAATTTAATGGTACATTACCAAACATGGTATTGATATTGGTAACCTTTCTCTCCGTAAATATTGTAGTCATTGCGTCATAAAACATCAAACGTACCTGTCACTAAGTAATTATCATTTCCAGTGCTTCCAATAGAAGTCAATTTTCAAGACGACCTCTGTGGCTCGGTGGGCGAACGTCCGCTTGAGGCGCAAGAGGTTGCGGGTTCGATTCCCGCCGGGGGACCAGATTTTGTACGATATACAATTTCTGGTTTTGGGTCTGGGTGTTTTCTATGTATCATTATGTATGTATTTACAAAAAAAAAATATCTATGTAGTATATCAGTCACCTAACACCCATAGTACAAGCTCTGCTTAGTTTGGGGTTAGGTTTGTCCGGAAATATTTATTTATTAAGTGTTTATTGTTTAGACAGTTATACCTTGCCTGCCTTAATTGTTATTCATTTCCTTACGTTACAAAAAAAAACAGCATTGCAGTATCGATAATTATTTGTTATACATACATAGTTATATTAATTCGATTTTACCTATACCTATTATTTTCCGAAGTGTCAGGTACTGTTTCATGATTGAGTAAAGATAGACAATGGTTCTTTCATATATAGAAGAGCTATTTCGCTCAGTAATTTATGACAAGGCGAGATAGCTCTTGACTTAATATACAACCAATGACACGAAATATAGACATTAACCATTGCTTATTTTTAACTCGGCTTTTGTATTGTAGCCCTAAGTATTGTTGAATAACACGGGTAAAATAAGTTCGGGTAAGATGATGATAGCCAAAAACACAAATCATTCAGAAATAGTCTTTAAATCTTTTTTTTTAACGGAACACTTATATGTACCTCCGGTTTTATCAAAACTGTATGTACATAAAAATATAAAAGGGCCCTAAGCCGCACAACGTATTTAATTTAGGCATTTTTATCAATTTTGTTCGAAAAGTTCTGAAATGGACAACACGGTACAGTACACGGACAAATGCAGCGTAGGATGTCCACCAACTAGAACCTGGTGAAGGCTGCTGCCAGCCAAAATTTCTGTTAATCTTTGAGGAAGGCCTATGTCCAGCAGTGGACGAACTACGGCTGATGGTAACGATAATAATGATCCCGTTTTAAAAAATCAAACGCCAGACGTGACCAACAAATCTTACTAACGCACGTCCAACAATATCGTGAACCAACAGCGCCTACAAGGATTGATAAATCGTATCGGGAGATTGATGCGAAGCCGTGAAAGGTATGATTTGTGTGACGCAACAATGGCGTGACGTCACGGGAAAATGGTGCTGGTATTACGGTGTTTCGCGCGTCATTTTTCACTGATGGTCCTCTGATATGCAAATGATGTACGGAGAGGAATATTTGTGATTTTTCAGATATATATTGGAGAAGATAGTCTTAAATTGTTGCAGGAACTACTAATTCTAACATAACTATGTCGTATAGTTTCATAGCTCTAATTATTTTTCCGTCGAATGCTGTATTATTAATAAATTTTATAAGTATGATTCCGTGTAAAATCTATGCACATTTTGCAATAAAATAAACACAAAAACATGAAAAAATAAATGATTTAAAAGTGCAAATACACATGTAAAGACTTCGCGCAACGTTGCATACCTGTATAAAAATTTCGTTTGTTGTATTATTATGTAATTTTAGTGTTTTTGTTATAGCGGCAACAAAAATACCTCCCTCAAAATTTCAGTTCTTAAAAATTGAGATTCTTTGTGTAAAAAATTGAAGCAAACTGTCAAGACAATGTTATTTCCTTGATTATTCTTAGTTATTATTTAAATTAGCTTCTAATTGACCTGTCCATGTATGAATAAGCGTCTAAGGAAATAAACGTTTTGACTTTGACTTTAACTCAATCTGTCACGGTTCTTGAGGAACAGCCTGGTGACGGACAGACGGTGAGGTTTCATTAATAGGGTCCCGTTTTACCCTTTAAAAATGTTTTTTCTTGTCGTACCGCTCAGTCCTCTTCATGGAAAATTCTCTCTTGACTGGAAGGGAAAAACATATAGTGTTAGTTGAAGTCATTTATATTAATGGTTTTTTCAAGATTAAAATTAAAACTTACCATAATTTTCAAACGATAAATTCAAAAACCACCATGAAAATTGTATACAAAATACTCAAACAATGGACTTTAACTCTTCCCGATGAAGGACTTGTCTTGACCATTTGCTGTCCGAAACGTTAAAAGAAAGAAAAAAATTTTAAAAAATAGAAACCAAAATTTTTAATAATACGTGAGTAAATCCCGTTTTTTAAATTAAAAATACTTGAACTTTAAACTCAGTTGTCCGAAATAAACTCTTTGTTTTGGAATCTGAGTCTGAAATTTGAAAATGTCTCGAATTCGCAAAAAGGTCCATCTGCCTGCCAGTAGGATTTGCCCGGAGCCGGAAACTGCAGGGAATTCATTTCTGCGTAATAGGCTTCCTGTAGGGTCGGACGGACACGCAACGGAAACACGTACCGAGTTCGGAGTTCAAATCTTGGAATCTTTATTACAGTATTTCATTTTGATTTCAGAATTAAGGGTTTGGACTTAGTTTATTGTTCTGTTTAACCCCCGACCAAAAAAGAGGGGTGTTATAAGTTTGATTAGTCTGTCTGTCTGTCTGGGACATCATAGCTGGAAGGATGGAGCGATTTCAATTTCGTTTTTTTTTGTATGAAAGGTGAGTTTGGCGAGGTCGTTCTTAGTTTCATGTTTCATTGAAATCGGTTGAGCCGTTTAAAAGTTTTGGGGTGAGAGTGGTGAAGGAAAACGAAAATGTGAAAATATGCTTGAGTGGGGTATCAAATGAAAGATCATCGCGTGCACAATACTAAATACTATGGTGTTTTACTTTTAAGGCAATTAAGACATAGAAATCGGGGGTTATTCTTAATTTTTTTTATTAATAATTCACACCTCGTAGCTATGCTGTTGAATCCGAAGTCCTTAAATTGATAATAGAATAGAAAAACCCTTTATTGCATATCACACAAATAAAGAATAAACTTAACAAAACCGTAATTAAATAAAAACAGGATACAAAGGGCGGCCTTAAAATAGCTTGGTCATAATTACCTAAGTTTAGAACTAAGGTTTTCATAATATGAGTATTAACTTGCTGGGTTCATATTAGAAACATAATGTAGGGAATTTAATCCGTAAGAGGCAGGTACAGTCAGTAAGATAACTTTCTATAAAATACATAATTATCATATCTTAATAATTGTAAACAACTATACCATGATTTCTATGTCTGTTCCGATAAAGTTGCTATTGTTATTTTCACACCAATCAGTTGGCTATTTTAACACCAGAACATCTCTATGACCATGCTTTTAACTAGAATATAAAATAATCAATTACTCAGTTTTATGCTAATTTTTTGTAATTTTAATATTTTTCTTAAAAGTGATGTTGTCTTTCAAATTAAAAATTTATCACTCAAGTAACTGTCACCGGCAGAAATATTGGTTTAAGCCATTAAACAAAAAAATAGGAGACGAATAAATTATATAAGATTTATTCCATAATAGAATAATAAAAATTTTTAAAAGCCATGTATATTAATTATTTTTAGTTACTTTGTATGATGGTTTGGTATGAAGGCATAGTAACATTCAAAATTTTTAGATGTTGTATCCGTAATAGGAGATCACAATGTACCAAGTTATGATTTATTTTCTTAATTAAGATAGATGCGTTCTTCTGTGAGAAGCTCAACAAAACTTGTCGCCGACAGTACCGCCGTAGTCTAAATGTTCAGAAAAGGGAAATTGCGAGAAAGCGACTTCTTATTTCCATTTCTAGACTCGCTTATGAAATTTAAAGCCCTGTAATGTGCCACAGCATGCAGAATTCTCAGCTTTTCCCTGGAATTGTGGACTTTTGAGCGAAAAAACGATAAAAATGGTTTTCATATTAGCACTTCACCTAAAAGCTCGGTGAAATTGTTTACAATGTGGGAATCAAATAAATACGCCTGGATATATACCTATTATATGTATGTCACATAATGCTTAACCACACGCACATAATAAGATGTGTGAGTACTCTATACAGCGGGTGAAGTAAAGTCACACAGTCAGTCAGTTATAATTTCAGCCTTAAGGCTGAAATTATAACGATGGTGAGATAATTATTACAAAAAAACGACCGAATTGAGAACTTCTACATTCTTAAAGTCGGGTAAAAAAAAATCTTGGTCAATGTTTCTCGAGATGTAGAAATTTGGTAAGTATATTTTTGTTTCCTATTCCTTATTTCAATCTAATCACATAATCAGTGTCGCATGTTCATAAACACCTGTTAACGTAGACAATTAATATTCACACAAATGTTATCAATCACTTATCAATTGCTGTTCAAATCACTCCAGGTTTTTTCGTATTACAAGTCTAACAAACAAAACTATATTTTATATATTAAGATGAACATTCCGCTTAATATATTCAACCATTTATATTATTAATACTTATGATTATTTCACACGTGTCAAGTATTTTAGCAAATGAAAGTTAAATAAGCGCCTTAATTGCGTATCCATCAAAATACC
This sequence comes from Gymnoscelis rufifasciata, assembly GCA_929108375.1. NCBI lineage: Eukaryota > Metazoa > Arthropoda > Insecta > Lepidoptera > Geometridae > Gymnoscelis > Gymnoscelis rufifasciata. Next base: position 12,841,271 of record OV815305.1, read on the forward strand.
CACGTTTCTAATTTCCTCACCGAAACAAACCCCAAAATACTTACGAACAAAATCCATTTCATGAATAAGTTTATCCGCAACTTCTCAGACACGGGTCGTTTCATTAAAACTTGCATGACGTGTCATTAAGCGCCATCTTAATTATTGATATTATTATTCAAATCGGATTTTGGGGAAGGTAAAGCATTAACATGTCTGTACTTTACTGCTTGAAATTAAAAGTTTATAATCGTAGTTTATTGGGTATAGAAGTATGTTACTGTAAAAGCCCGTTCTTTAATAAGTGCATTATTTTTTACTTTAACCTAAATATCTCAGAAACCGTATGACTTAGAGATATATTTTATTGCACTTATTGTTTGTTAGCATTTACTCTGTGGATTGTATTTTTTTTCAAAATAGCGGATGATTAGTTACGTAGGCTCATACAAAAATATCGCTACCCCTTTTACGAGTTCGTTAAAGCCTTAAGCCATAGCCATAGCCAGACATCAATTAGTATATTTAATTAAGTCGGCAAAATGCGAAATTAGACGATAAGCCATGAATGGTATAGAAATTTCAAAAGTCGGCACTTTCACAATACTTATAAAAATAAAATTTCTGTATTTTACCTGTATTGATAACTGTAAAAGTTGTTGGATAGCGAAAATAGCTATCAAAGCTTATATTTACACTTGATTTATGAAAGTGTAGGTTATATGTAAATATTTTTGTTATTATCCTATATGCACAGATTTTTTATTCAAAATTTCTCTTTCCTTTCTTCTTGTTTAAAAATATCCTCAATAAACAGTTATGACAGTTTATTTTCTCTTACAGCGATTTCAAATTAATTTCAGGCTTCCACGTCAATATTCAGCTACGATAATTTCTGTTAAACTTGTAATTAATTTAGGCTCAATAGCCTTCTTTGTATTATGAATACTCACACGCTGTAGGCTTCTATCGTATAATAGACTACATAATAACTCACTGAAGCCTTAGAGGTACTGTGAACCCTATGGGACTACTCTGAAATGCTTGATACGATATTCTTCATGATTTCAGTGATAAGGCAGCGACGCTAAGGATCTATCAGAAAAGGGACAGACGGTCAAGCGTTCCGCGTTCTGAACAATGCAAAAACTAAAAGGTTACCCTGAAGTTGTCCCAAGGTTGTCTGAAAGAGATCGTTATCAGCGATAAGGCCACAAATTGATTCACAAATTTTATATTCTTTCAGTATAGTATTATGTATTAGGTATTTTATTGTAAGGTTGTGTTCAATAAAGAGTATTGTATTGTATTATTGTAAAAAAAAATACGATACGCGGAAGTTGCTGTCAGTCATAGATTTCCGGACAAGTAAAAGATTATATGCATGAGAAGATTTAAAAGTACCTATTACCTATTTAATTACTAAATAAGGAGACTGTATCCTGTGAACAACTCACCTTTGCACCTCGAAGAAGGTCATAATAATAATAGTCAATAATAGTCATTTATTGCTTAATATAAATTATCAATTTATTACATGGTCATCCTATGAGATCGCCATTTTAATTTGCTACTCATCATTATATTTCACCACTAGGGCAACCACTGCAAGAAATAGGCCTCCTTTATAGATTTCCAGTCATTACAGTTGGTAGCTGTTTACCGTACCCTAGGCCCTAATTAAGCCACACGTCCATCAAATTAATAAAAACCATATCGCCAACATAAAAATATCCTTATTATATTTCTCGTGTAGACTGTACCTATAATATAATCTCTAACGACATTATCGTAATTGTTTTCTACAGTAGCCTGCCACTTTCAACAACCTGCCCAAGGTTGGACGTGTATTGGACACGGAGGCGGCCAGGTCAACGGACCCGTGACCACTCGTCCCGTGTAGGGTAAAAGAGACGGAAAACAATGTTCTATTTAGGCGACATTGTTTTTGAACATCTTTTGGATTTCAAAAACAAATTTCTATCGTGAATCAAAGGGTGAGTGGATAACTAGAAAATGAGTTAGGAAGTAGGAAGATCTTGTTTTCCTGAAATGGGTGGTTCTACGTAATCTTTGAGATATAAATCTTTTAGACAAATAAAGCACGTTGATTGATAACTGGTGTACAAACAAACATAAAGAACATGAAACGTATTTTAAAATTAACTTTAGTGTAGTCTACTTTAGTAAGTATGTTCAAAGTTACAGACAGCTAAAGTAGAAGTATTATAATTAAAATTGATTCACACATCAGCATCTGCCGGCTTAGCACTGCCATTGTTCTAGGTAGAGAAGATATGCTGTCTCATGTTAAAATAGAAAAGATGTATCGTCTCGTGACATCATTTTTATAATGTCTTCTGAAATATCGTGATTAACGCCCATTCTAATAATTCAATTATTTATAAGCGTAATTATTTATTGAAAAAGATATACTTTTTCAATAAATAATATAATTGTCATATACATTTATACGAGACATTTTTGAATTTTGCCTTTGGAAGTGTACATGTTTCAAGATCAGATGACAATTTATATATTTTTTACTTTTTAGAGTACACACGGTTTCTACATGATTCGAGACAAGGACAAACTGCGTAGATTTCGTGCAGCGCCAATAATCGCTCGTATCTCTTTCCTGCAAAGCCAAAGGCGAATTGTCGTTTCCTGGGTAGAATAGAAAGGAAATTGTCGTGCTAGGCCGGCTGGTAAGCTCTAACCTAACCTAATTCAATTTCAAAACAAACTTACGCAACAAACAAACAATCATTTCAACTAGGTATGTTTACATGAATACCCATTCGCGAAACAAGCACCTTTAAAAAACAAAAACATAACCGCTACCACGTTCACAGTAAACACGACAAATAAAAACTCAAACACGTTCCCGCGCACTCCGAAAACAAAAACAACTCTCATGAGCCAGTTTTCATAAATATAAAAAAATTGTAGCGCGATTTACGTTCAAGAGCGGGGAATAAAATAACTCGGTATGAGCCTCTGGCGACGGGGCCAGATTTCCTTACATTTTTTTATATACAGTGTGATTATGGATCAAGTTTCTGTGTAATACTGTTTTTTTTACTGAGTCATTCAACAATACGGAGATAAAATAAAAAAGAATCGCTAATTATAACTATGATTCAGACCACAAATTTTTGAAGCGATTTCTATTGAGTGTGTTGTTTTAACCGACTTTCATCGAAAAATGGAGGTGGAGGAGAACTTTGATCTTCGTGGAACGATTTCGATGATTCTTTTTTTAAATGAAAGTTATAAAATATAAACCTACCCTGGTTGCACGTAGCAGTGCAACCAGGGTAGGTTTATATTTTATAACAATCGGTAAAGCAGTTTTCGAGTTATGTTGAAATATTTCAAGTTATCCATTACATACCAAATTTGGTCGATCCCGAGGTCCTAGGCGCGAATCTCACGTGTTTTATGACATTTTTTTTTTAACTTTTTGTGATCTGTTAAGTTTTTTGAGCATTTAAAAAAAAATATCATTGATTAGTACATTAATTCATGTATTACAAACGGAAAGTCGGTTATTTTTTGTTAAAAATCTACTTGTTTTTGTTAATACTGTTTGGTTTTTATAATTATATAGTATCTACACAATCCGGAATTCAAATTCCATCTTGTTGGTGGACGTCCTAATCTGTGTTTCCCAACACATACATCCGCGAACCTTTTGGCCCCAGCTACATGGCCTGCCCACCGACATAGTCATAATTTCGGTGTCGGGCAGTCGATTCTCCTGCGTATCTCCTCAATTCTGATTCGATCCCGTAGAGAAACCCCCAAGCAAAATATTTAGTTAATATTTATTATTTTTCAATATCTTCAAAATTCAAAACACCCTATATTTATTTAAGTTGCCCCCTGGCTACGCGCGTAGCTTCGTAGCGACGTCTACGGCGTAGCACTCGTAGCTTCACGCCACTCATTTTAGCAACATTACAAATTGTTATGGTTGACATTTGTGCAGTAATTACAAAACAAATGTTGTTGTAAAGGTAATTTTTTTTTTTTATTGAAATTTAAAGGATTTAATAGAGATATATGTTCGGTAAGACACGGTTAGCTGAATAAAAGTAAATAAAAAATAGTACTAAATGGAATACAATCTCAGATTTTGTTATGTATTGTGGTCAAATTCAGCCGTAAGTCAGTCGATCTTAGATTCGATGTTGTTGATGACAGTAGCTGATGATGTGGTCAAGATTACTGAAGAAAATAGCTTATTAACAAAAGTAGGCAAACTTCTTTAATACATCAATAGGTATAATATTTCAATTGCCACAAAACACTAACAATCAAACTATGAAGAAACAAAGACACTAAAAAGCAAATTCTTGAGAGCAACACTCGCCTGCAAAGTAACATCAACATTATTCACAACGAAATTCATCGTCGAGTTAAAGCCAGATATTAATCTCTCCGCAGCATCCGAGCGCTGGATTCGCCATTTTGCGCCTAAATATGATAAACTTTCCCCCGAATTTCTTACTCTGACCCCCTTTCTTACCCCCGAGGGGGGTAACTTAAGGTGGGGTATTACGGCCCTGCTTTTAAACTAAGCTCGTTAATTAATTACAGCCGAGTCGGGTACGCTATGTAGCGCTATGTGCCAATTTAATATTGCACCGAGTGTCGCGATGTCGGCTCACAATGGATTCCAGAATGTTCCAGCAAAAAAGTCATGAATTTGTTAAGAATAGTACATATCAAGTTTGCAAAAACTTGAGTTCTTTCTTTTGCGGCTATCGTAAAAATGTACGATAATAGGTTTTATATCTCCTGGGATTTGGTTAATAATAAAAGAAAAAAGGGTTAGTGCTACTATGCTCGAATCCCGGATTGCTTGGATTTTTAAATACCTAACCCATTCTACCATCCTGCTTCGAATTTTGACATCTACTTTATTTTACTACATTGGAAAGTACAGTTCGTGAGAAGAGTGTTTCTAAAGAATACTGTTAAAGTTAGCTTTGTCAGCAAGTCAATTAATTTACATTTAAACGCTTCACAATCGCATCTTGGCTGTTAACTCACTCAGAGGTATCAAAAATGCAGCAATATAATGTGTGAAGTACATCTTGCGGAACTCGAGCACAGCGGCACTTACTCCAGAAAAGTACTGGCATCAACTGTTTTGTCGCGACTGATAGTGATAAAGTGTCTACAAAACTGGCTTATCTTCAAAATGTCTTTTAATAAATCAAAGTGAAGGCTTTGGCTTTTACACTTTTAAACGAAATTTTTGTACATTCTTGGGTTTCGTTCACGAAAATAATAATTCCTCCATGGCTTTGACATAAACTTAATGACAGTTTGTCCGAAAAACATAATACTTAAGCTAAAACTGGTTCCTAAAGCCAATATTAGTCAATACGTTCGATTATCATTCCAAATCTTCATAAATTAGGTATAACCATAAAACGCATCGAGCCCCGCAATCCCCAGCCATTGTGACCTCAACCCCAAAGCACTAAATCACAAAATTATCCACAATAATATTAATTACAAAATCACGGGCCTAACACTAAGGACACTTCCTCGCTTCTATAATTAATTGCTACTAAATTCGCCCCAATTTGAATCCGGTTACGTCTAAGAAACTTCGTACATAAGACTTAAGGGCAGGGCCGTTCGGAAGGAGGGAAAAGGGCGCGACCCTAGGGGGAGATGGGGGCGGAAGGACGTGAGATTTACTCTAAGTAATTGCAGTAATAAACACGGGGATATATCACGCGTAATGAGGAGAAGCGCCGAAATTGCCAGCGTAAATAGCGTGTGTGTGATAAGCTAATTTTTTGCCCGGTCCCTTGTTTTTCGCAGCGGAATTAAATTGAATGCACTCGGATGGACGGAGCTGGAAGTTCCTTTTATTTGATTTTTTTGAGGACTGATACTATCTTGGTATTATAGAGCGCGTCTAATAAACCATACTAAAAACTTACACAACTATTGCTACTATGTCTAAGGGAACATATTACTTGAACTTAACCATTAAAATAAAAAGTGTTGTTGTTCACATTTATACACACTTTTTACAAGAAAAACTGTAAATTACTTAAAAACAAGCAAAATAATCACGACAACGCTTTCCTCATTAAAAGCGTCAGTAAATTTCGTTTTTGTAAAATATTAGATTAAAATATTGAACTTATTGCTGTCTAAAATATATACATCCCAACCGATCGAAAAGTAGAATCGACGGTTCTGCTACTCGCTTCATAAAACAATGAAGGTAAAAAGAGAAATATTTCATACTTTTGCAAATAGAATAACAGGGCAACGGGCAACCATTTTCCGTGCGAAGTATTTACGTGAAAAGTCTAGGAAGCAATAAACCAGCCCGTTTCCAGGCAATTTCGTAGATAATAATTTCAAGCAACAACATTGTCATAAGAAGCTACCGCATTAATTATTCCAAGACAAGAAAGGGGAGCCCCATTTCCAATATTTATGTGTTGCCGATGACTTTGCGAAAATATCGAATGCTTTTTAAAACGAAGAAAGGGCAAGGAAAAGCTTTAATGCACAAGCAGGCTACTAACCTGCCCCGCCTCACCTGCCTCACTTGATTTATTGAAGTCTTTGTTCGGCTCGTTACAAGCTTGTTGTTGCGTTTTTAATTTATTTCCGTAGAAAATTTGCGAGATAACTCCGTGGAGAAATGGGCAGCTGAAAGGTTATGGAATGTTTGTTTATAAATTCGAATATTCATTGTTTTGTTTTAAAACCGAATCTGACAGGCAAAAGTTAATTGACCATGACCATACAGCCTCGTGTTCCATTTATGAAACTTTCATTGCTTTCGCATCCTTGACTGTTTTGTTTAAAACCGCGTGCGTTCTAAATTCGAACTCGGAATTTCGAATCCTTCCAAAGTTCCAAAGACAAAACAGACGCGGCCTGAGGTCGTCAACATTTCGTCCGCTGCCTAGCAGCAATGGGCCGTGAATGAATTGGAATTGCCGTCACCGCAAACGGACTTGGCGATTGTCAACACCACGATTCATTGGCGATTCAACGGCGCGCTTGCAAATTCACTTCTGTATATATTTGGGGGTTAGGCCAATCTGCGGACTTTTGGAGCGGATGGTGGATTGATTACTACGGTTTTGGAATATTAAATTTTGGAATTTACTTTAGGCAACTTGGAGATGTTCAGTCAGGTTTAAGTTTATATAAAAACCTTTAAGTACCTACTATAAATGTATTTTTGTTTAACTATATTAAATATTATTTTTTTCTGACTCTCATAAAATAACTATGTTACAGTTACAGGGGTTAGGTACTGCTACCCCCTTATCCCTCCAAGTGTCCAGGTCCTGTGCAGAACTCCACCATTCGCGGTCATACGCAATCGCTTTCGTGGCCGACCTTTACTTCGAGCACCGTGGCTGCAATGACTTACAGATCTTTGTCCATTTTTAAGATCCCATACAACTGACATGGCCCGCCCAGTATCAAGTATACTGCGATAAATTCAAAATTTTAAATTAAATCTATCTAAATAAAAATGAATTGTTGTTCGTTAGTCTGATTAAAACTCGAGAACGGCTGAACGGATTTATCTTATCATAGTCTTGAAATGTTCGAGGAGGTCTAGGGAAGGTTTAAAAGGCGAGAAAAAAACGAATAATTGCCGGGTAATAAAATTTAATAAAAACCCGTGCGAAGCCGGGGCGGGCCACTAGTTTAAAATAAATATTACTTCTCTCACGGCATCTCCTTACCTCAAACTAAGCAGAGCTTGTACTATGAGTGTTATGTGACTGATATACTACATAGATACATTTTTTTTGTTCCTAGGTACTTATGATACTTACATAGAAAACACTCAGACCCGAGAACAGAAACTGTAGATCGTACAAAATCTGGCCCTTATCGGGAATCGAACCCGCATGCCCACCGAGCCACAGAGTTCGTCAAAAATGTACCAAGTTTTAAGAAATCTTTAACACAACAGCAAACCTTTCGCCATTCTATCAGTTAAAACAAAACTCCACCCATCCCGCCAAGACGCTTGCGGAAGTGAATTTGCATATGCAGACGCTGTTAGCATAACAAAGCCCCGCTCGATATTTATGCGAGCCCATTGATTGGCCATCGCATTGTGCGCTCGATTGCCCGCATGTTGCATGCATTGCTAATGTTGAGACGAATTCTAATTTCGAATCGGTTTTACGCGTGGTCGCTGTTCACACGTCAATGCTGGTGATAGTTAGGTGTATATTAGGTCCTTACATATGAAATTGGCGTTTTGTATGGGAGGAACAAAAAGTCGAATATTTTTTAATATAATATATTTAATTAATCAAAGTATGAACCATTATTTTCTATGCACTTTTGCCATCTTATAGGTAGTTCATTGATCCCTTTACTAAAAAAAACAGTCGGACGGGAATCAATAAAATCTTTGAAGGCGATTTGGACTGCCCCATCGGAGTTGAATTTTTTCCCTTGCAAGAAGTTATCCAAATTTCGAAAAAAATGGTAATCTGTTGGAGCAAGGTCCGGGGAGTACGGAGGATGTCTTAGACTTTCCAATTGAAGCTCTTCTAATTTAGTAGCCGTCTGTTGCGCAGTGTGTGGTCTAGCGTTGTCGTGAAGCAGCAGTGGCGTGGAGCGATTGACCAGCCTAGGTTGTTTAGCCGCTAGCTTTTCCATCATGGTTTGCAATTGCTGACAATAGACATCAGCCGTAATAGTCTGGCCAGATTTGAGAAAACTGTAATGAACAATACCGGCACTAGTCCACCAAACGCTTACAAGTAACTTTTTTGGGGTTAATTTTCGCTTGGGGCAGGATTTGGCTGGCTGGCCAGGATCCAACCATTGCGCTGAGCGCTTCCGATTATCGTAAAGAACCCATTTTTCATCACAGGTAATGATTCGGTTTAAAATACCTTCATTATTGTGCCGGGTTAGTAATGTAACGCAGCAGTCGACGCGCGTTTGCCGGTTTGCTTCAGTCAATTCGTGAGGTACCCACCTTTCAAGCTTTTTAATCTTCCCAATTTGCTTCAAGTGAATTAAAACAGTTTTATCACTAACACCGCAGCCTGCAGCTAACTCGGACGTGGTTTGCGATGGATCCGCTTCCACAATAGCCTTCAACTCTTCATTATCAACTTGAGTCTCAGGCCGTCCACGGGGCTTGTTCTGCAAGTCGAAATTTCCAGAACGAAAACGTTGGAACCAAAAACGAACTGTGTTTTCTTTTGCAACACGACCGCCATACACATCATTCACCCTTCGAGTTGTTTCCGCAGCACTAGTGCCACGGCGGAACTCGTACTCGTAAATAATGCGATATTTTAAGTTTTCCATTTTGTAAAATGAGTGACGCAAACAGAAAAAAACAGAAGAAAAAAAACAAATGAATGACGATCATCGAAGCACAAATACATGAGTCTATAGCTGTACAAATTTGAATTTGGAATTCCTTACCAAAGAGGAGAAATTTGTGATTAAAGTGGCCAGTACGAAAAACGCCAATTTCATATGTAAGGACCTAATATTTGAATCGTTGTATTTATTAGGTACCTAAAAGTGATTTCATTTAGCGATTCTAACATTTTTGACTACAAAAAAATCAAAAACACGACTTAGACACGACTTTAGCAGTTGCTAAGCAATAGATTCTATGGATCACTTTTGCTATACTTCTGTTGAACACGTGTTTAAGTTGTGTTTATGTTTTTGAAAAGTCCTTAATTTTAGCATCACTAAACCTGAAATAACTTTTTCATAAAACAAAATTTATATAACCAAAAACCGCTTCTTGATTTTCTTACCCCAATATAATAAAATCATTTAATATCGTCACAAAATTAAACACCATAAAAAATTCATAACAGAATAACATCCAAGATAATATAATGTCCCCCACCTGACAAGCTATATCATAACCCATGTCCGCATTAAACCGACATGCAAAATTATGTCGCTGGCCATATTTACAAACACAACTAGACACTTTGAATAATGCCCAGAGATATAGTTTACTTAAAGCTTCAGAGTAGTTAAACTCACGTCATCATTTTATAAAGTAAGTGAAGTCAAGGCAAAATATAAAAAAAAACTGAGATTTTATTTGAATAATTGTAACTTCTCTTACATGGCTATTTTATAAAATAATTTTATCATTTTCTATAGCTTTCGTTGAATAGAAAACAACTAAAATATTTTGTAAACGAATCATTTATTCCTGAGATTATAGTGCTTTTATTAATTATCATATATTTCAATTTCATATTATACATAATAATGTACACACGTTTGTTTTTTATTTCTAAAATAAATATGTTGTCGAGTATATTTTTTTTATTTCTTTATGTTCTTTCTTTACCCTTCAACTTGGATGCTCGTTGGAAAATGGCGGAAAATTATAGTTTTTGTGTACAAATGAGAATTTTAAAATCATTTCTGAAAAAAAATCGGATAGACATTCCTTATTATATATAATAAACGATTATAATACCATTATATTGTAAATATAGCTAGCTAAGATACCATAAACCTGATGAGCAATAATAACATTTCAGATACTTACTTTGAAATATTCGCGAAGTAAATCCACAACTACAGATAAAACAAAACACGACTCGAAAGTTCAACACACTTGTTAACGAATTACACAGCCAAATAGCACTTTGTATTTTTCTAACACCAGTAGACAGTTTTGACAAGTACGCTGAGGTATTTTTTTGTAGAATTGGGTTCGTGGATGATAATTATTATAAAAATATCCAAATAAACTATTAAACAGTGAAAGTCAGCGATGAACAACCCTTCAGTCATGGTGTCTAAGCGCAAAAAAAAAATTCTATCTTAGTTTTAGCAACTTATGATAATAGCAAGTTACGTATTAAAATGTCTGTATATAATATTTGACGGTGACAGTGACAGGCAGCGATCACCAACCCTTCCTTCCTCATCAGTCATGGCGGCTAAGCGACTATTCAAATTGCCGGCCGATGACGCTGCTTTCACGACCCCTGCCTTGTCTATGGCCATAGCATAGATCATAAGAAGAGATGTGTTAATAAAAATACTTACAAGGAATTGCTTCATTGACGTTTTATTCAGGTTTTGAATTTAAAGGCAAGGCTGTAAAATGTAAATCATATTTTTTTGTAATAATTCAACAGACCCCTAAACAAATCAAGCGGGTTTAATTTTCTGTATATTTTGCAAAAATATTCGAATACAGAGGTATAGTACATATTTTAAGATAATCTACTATTCCAAACACAAACACAACGTTTGCAATATAGCTCAATAAAAAAAAACTTTTATATATAAAATTGTTAAAATATTTTTAATAGATACATATCTACAAGACCTGATTGAAAAATGTAATGCTTATTAATTCACTATTCTATTCAATCTACATGCAGTATATGAATAGTAAAAAATCTTTGTAAGCACCAATTTTGACCTGACGAACAGAGTGTCCGCTCTAGCCCGGCGAATCTGAATATTGACCTCCAGAGCATTACGCAGCAGGGACATACTTTTTACGTCATTAGACATCGGATCAGAAGCGGGATCGATTATGAACAGGGGTGATGTTAATCGATGTACTTCGTGGCTTTGTGGGGTGGTGTCTATTTCTTCTTTAATTGATTATAAAATAGAATACCTACTGTCAACAATTCTGTTTTTTTTTAAATATCGAGGCGCTGTCGATATAGACGATGAGCTTTGTGTAAAAATTAATTAAGAACTAAAATGAAAATATTAGTTATTTACCTACTCGATTAAAATAGTCTACCTTCTTACCTAGTTGATCTATCTAATCTATCTGTTCCAGTTAAGTACCTACTAATCCTTGCAAAACATGATTTTCATCAAAAATTACATGAAGAAAGGTCCTTAATCGATTATAACCATCTTCGTAAAATTATTTCATAAATTTCCCTAGACATCCCGTAACAACCTGTCCATTAGACGATAAATAAACAACAAAACATCAGCCCCTCCCAAAATGGTAGCCGGCAAAAACGCCGCATCATACTCGAATCATTTACGAAATATCGACAACAATACACTTAAAAAATACCAGTTATTAATATTTTACTTTCTTTGTGCCCCACGTGTCCTGGCACCTGAATTCTGCGGATGACATCGACGAAAAAATAGAAAAAAAAAATATCGGGCGAAAAAGAGCAGCGCAAACAGACAACAGGCAGTTTGAATGATTGCTTCGCGGGAAGAGCGGCAAGTCCATTTTTCACAAGTGCCATTCGCCATTCACGTACCTACTGTATTTTTATATTATCTATGGGCTTTCGGCGTGTCACTTTGGCCCCGCCAAATTGATATTCGAATGACGAAGTTCAATTTTGAATTTCGGAACAAAACTTAGAGCATAAACGAAAGGCGAGAAATTTAATGGTCGAGTGATTATTGCCAGCCTACAGGGCGAATTCGAATAAAATATATTAAAGTATATGACGCATAAAAAGTACTTATCACCTACCACAGAACAGTATATTATTACTAAAAACCGAAACTGAAATCAGGAACTATAAATAATGCTTAGATAAAGCAAAATTCCTTATAGAATTACTTATTAAATTTTATTACATATCTAATATGATTCCCCATTCTAGAAGAGCCGCTTTTTTGATAGGATCTTTTCTAATGTGACTCCATGATTAACATAAAACTGTCATGACATGATGTTAGACGATATAAAGACGATTGGAAAAATCGTCCCCAAGTGTTAAAAACAAAACGTACCTACATAACCTCTGAAACTATAACTGTTTTTATTTACCCCGCCATTCGTTCACCGCCAAATTGATATTCGAATTTCGAATTTACGCTGTCGGATTCCTTGTTTTATTCGTTAGTGATGGCAAACAAACAGGTACCTAGGTGTGTTTAATTTCGGAATGAATGTTATTGGCGGGTTCCTAGCGACTAGTATTTAATCTGTGGTTCCGCCATTTTAAATGACGGAGCTATGTTAACACAATGTAGTTACATTTTATCATTTTCAATGTGAAACTTTAAGGTTATTGAAGTGAGTTACAAAGGCTTAGTAATATACTTTTTTTCATAATATACTTTTCTATCATTCATCTCTAGGTTCTTCAATTCTGCAATGCACTGTATACCTAACTAAGTAATTATCGTAAAAAGAAAAACAAGAAAAAAGGTTTAAAACTTTGAAAAATCGAATAGTACTAAATTTGATAAAATACATAATAATAATGAAGATACTACAAGAAATACAAATGAACTGCGAAACTGTTAATATATAAAATGTTATCTTATCTAAAATTGTAGTTGTGAAAAATATGTCAAATCCAAGGATGGGGTTACAACTTGTTGTAATCTCCATCAGTCGTAAGTGGCAACTCAAGGAGAGGCTAGTGATAGCTAAAAAATACATCATCATAAGAAAGATACTAGAAAATAAACAAATCAACTGCCAAACTGTTTTCAGCTGACCATAAGACCTAATTGGAACATCACTATAGCATTGAAATAGTACGAGTAATACTGCGCCCAAAAACTCGTAAACACACAACAAAGCGCTGCAGTAGTGTGAGGGCCATTACGCTAATCAAAGGTTTATTAGGTTCCACCGGACTATGCGAATCTTTTGTTGCCAATTTGAAAAATAAAAGAGAACCTTATTACGAATTCACCTTTTAGGAAGATTAACTGCTTTTAGTTTATATTATGTTATACTCGTATGCCCGCGATAGTATAATTATTTTGAGGTTATAATAAAAATGTCGTACCGAGGAATAATGGTTCCGCAATATAATACGTATTTGACGATCGGTCAAGTGTGTGATTCCAGTATATCAATAAGACCTTGTAAACCCACCATACTTGTCCCAAATAAATAATTAGATTTGATTTGATAGTCTATTATTAAGGTAGCGTATTTGTGTTTTTGTTAATTAACCTAGATTAAGATTTTTTTAAAGTATTAATGCTTATCTTATCCGTGCAACTAAATAAATAAATACCAAAGCTCATATCTCATATCTGGTTCAGAAATATTAGTAAAAGTCGAATAAACTCAGCAGTTAATCTTGTCCTTAAGCCTACTGTTAACCTTTTTTGGATTAGTATTTAAGTACGTATCGCTGAGACCACTACACTGCCTAGTCAGAAGTGGAACAGTATTTAGCGTAGCTATTTGGGTAGCTGTCAAACACGCTATGCTGTTACCGTTCTAGCTTCCATCAAAAATAGTTTCGCGTGCTTCGTATAATATAATATAATACACTCGACTACCCCTAGTACATCCCTAAGAGTAAGTACAGTGCACGGCACTTGCTGCGGTAAACCCGAAGCTGTCAGTTGAGCACTCGTCGGGAAGTAGTCGCTAACGAACGCGCGTGTCAAACGAACACTTCATTAGGTGAGCGACGCTCTTCGGCACTCCTCGGCGCTCTTCGGCCCGAACGCGGTAGGGGAACCATGATTAGATTAAGTAGGAGTCTTTTTATTTTTTTCTGTTGCGCTAAAGAAGCTAAGTTAAACATATGTATGTAGAGAAAGTTTTATGTTTTTGAATTTTTTTTTTACCTAAAAGTAATATTATGTAAATTTGTCTTAGTTAAACAAAATAGAGTCTTACTAGACATATTAAACCCTAAAACGGTAAGAAAATTAATGATTTTAGTCATCATTCTTTAACTTGAACGAGTCTATATCTAATCTATTAAAAAAAAAAAAAAATTTCTTATATTTTCGAAAGAATGGGAATTTTTTACATATGAATTGAGAACAATGTTAATTCTTGCTAAAAACGATATTGAACTGCACGAAAAAGTAAAAATATTAAACTTCTAAATGTAAAATGCTAAAGATAAATCATGGCATAACTAATATAACTATCGCTGGTCTAGTGGGCGTCTTACCACGCGCTAATTAGACCCTCATTATGATAATAATAATACAATCTTTGTTCATCAGGTCTTAAAGAACAACTTTGTTTTATTCCTAATTTAAGTACTTATATTAAAGACCTAATTCACATAGTAATTTCGTCACCTCGCTCTAAATGTCTATGCAGGTAGGTAGCTAGGTACAGTATGGGTAATATTTATGTGTGAGTGAAGCCTGAGTTTGGTGATAATAGTTTAAAGTAAAAAAAGTAAAAAGTTAAAATTTCTTTATTGACATAAACAAATGTTTAAACAAAGTTATTCTTCAGTAACACAGCTTTCATGAATAAGAGGGACCATTTTAACAGCTTGTTTTATTTTGTGATAAGCGAGTCATGTTTAGCTTCAATAGTAGTTTTCTGTAAAAGGGTCAGGCTTACTAGTTTTTCTAATGTAGACTGCTATACTTTGGGTTTTCAGTATTTAAAGTTAGCATGTTGTTTATATTTGTTAAGCTAAGGTATTATCTTGCCAGGAGGTATTTCTGTTATACATACATATATAGGTATATATTTTTGAAATACATTTATATAGTTATCATTAACGGCGGAATTATGCTGTTTGCCAGAATTAAACTTCTAAGCATAAATACTTTAACAATGTTAAATCATGGTGGCCTCAGACTGATTTAGTGGGCGTCCTACCTCGCACTAATTAGTCTACCAGAATTCAAGTAAAATCTTACTTCTAAATATGAATACCCTAAAAAGCAAAATCATGGTATCCCGAAGGCAGGTTTAGTGGGCGTCTTACCACGCGCTAATTAGGAGCTCCCTCATTAGTGGCGGAATTATGCAGTTTGTAGAATTCGGGTTAAATGCTGAGACGAGCTCTCAAAGACGTTCTAATTCTAATACCTATCTAGGCGGCTGTTTTCACGTGATCCCATTATAATGCCTCAATAATTGGTCCACGTGGGATAGATCCCTCATAGTCCATTGCTAAGTCTTACAAATATTGTCGTATTTAGTCTTTTAGATATATAGAGATAGATAGATAGATAATTACTTAAAAGCACACCAATACTTACAGACAACTTAAAAATAATCAATCATAAAGATTATTCTTTTTAAAGAAATCCTTCATAATTGTCCTGATACTGGCCTTTAGTACTTTATGGGGACGCACTATAAGAAGAACATGAACGTCGGGTCATTATTAGATATCGTACTCCCAAAGATCTGGAAAAAAGGTTGAAAGAACACAAAAAAGCTTGAAATTTTCATTATTTTTCTAAAATTTCATACACAAAATCCAAAAGCAATATTCAAAGACAACACGGTATGGACGTAAATCAGTAAATCCGGCGTCCACCTCGTAAGTCGGTCTAATACTTAATTGCGTCCTATGTCCGCGGCACAATGGCGCGCGTAATCAGCCCGCGCACTGGATACAATTTCATTTCTAGGGGTGCCTCTGTCCTCTAGCCTTTAGATACTCTTAATTTACAATTAAAAAAACCGATTCCAGAAAGTAAAAGTTATACTATTTTGCACGTTTATAATGTGCACGTAATGCGCTTTCGTTTGAGACCTCACTCGAGTATATTTGCAGATTTTCGGTTCCCTTCCCCACTTTTACCCCCATAACTTTTAACCGTGGCAACAGATTTTCATCAAACATGTCTAAGAACACTCGCGCAAAACCCACAATACTCCCCAAGCCATCTTTCGCGGTCTGCGGCTATGTTATATTCATCCACATGAACTCGAATGTAAAATAACAAACGAAACATTTATTTATTGAAAGTCAATATTTTCACGTAAAACATTACAGTGTTCACTAGACTTATACATTTATATATTGATAAAAGTTTACTAGATTGAAAATATCGAATTTATTTATGATTATTATGATTAAGTCTTTGTTAACGGTTTTAGTGATACTTTATAATTTCTACTTATATTCAAAGAGAATATAGGTACATAAATCACTACGTCATATATTCTGCCCGTAAAATCTTAATTTAAGAGCAAAATGTTTTTCATTTGCTCAGTTTTTCCCAGCGCATCGTGCGTTTTTGCAGATTTATTTATAGTAATTATACCACTGAAATAGTACGATTTTTCGGGATGAAATCTAACCAATTCAAATTTGAAGAAATTTTCTTCAAATTTGAATACTCAATACTCAATTCTAAAAACTAAAAATAGAAGAAACAAACAACTTGCTTTCGCATTGACGTACTTATATTATCTGGGATTCGTTCGAATTTAAAATCTATTCTCCATTATATCCATTAATTGTTATAAAAAAATGTTTAGTAAAAAAAATTAATCATATTCTCCCTTAAGAGTTTCCGTATTGCTTATAAAGTGGCCCGTGGCAAGTGGCAACCCTACGCCCCCCGCTAGGTCGCGTAATCCAACTATTCAATTTTCAGCAAAAAGGATTGTCCACGTCTTAGGTTTTTTATCTTGGCCGTTGAGCCGTTACACGCTGTTATTACTGCTGTTATTACGGGAAATTGGACTTTATTATCTTAGAAATGTAAGAACATAAAAATACATATTTGGAACAAACGAGTGTAAATTTATACCAAGGACAAACAGTCCAATTTCAAGAAAGAGTTCTATCGCTGAATCCAACATGGTTCGGAAAACTACGACACGTCTTTTCGTCGAAAATACCGCCACAAGACGAAAGTCTTCAATCAATGTGTGTTGCCAGTGATCATATACGGATCCCAAACGTGGTGCTTCACTGTTGGTCTCATGGATAGGCACAGAGTCGCTCTAAGTCGTTCTATACTACAACATTGTAAGAACTGATAAAGGTTCTCAACTCAGTATAAAACATTGAAGTGAACTGTCACGACAATGTTATTTCTTTAATAATTTATGTTGGTTTTTTAAATTTTAAGTTGACCTGTCCATGTACCCTGTTCTTCTAAGGAAATACATCTTTAGACTGACTTTTAAGAGCTATGGACTAGAAATGAGGAGATTCGTAGATGAACGTGGGTCGCCGACATAGCCAAACGGATCAGCTCGTTAAGTGGCAGTGAGCAGGCCATATAGCACGCAGAACAGATGGTCGTTGGGGCTGAAACGTTCTAGAATGGAGACTTCGGATCTTCAAGCGCAGTAAAACGTCCACCAACTAGATGGACGGACGACCTGGTGAAGGTTGCGGGCTCACGGTGGATGCAGGCTGCTGCCAGCCGAAATTACTAAAGATATTTGAAGGAGGAATATGTGATGTAAAGTAAAAGGTACGCGGCGCAGTTCGAACCCGTTCGTTGATAGTAGAGTATGCTCCCACTTAGCCACCACGGCTTCCATAAAATGGTAGCAGTTTTTCTATGTACAGTCAGCAGCAAAAGTAAGTGATCAAAATCAGCGTTCCATCAAATTCAAATGAAGTTTTAATTGGTCAAAATAAAATGCTCCGTGGATCGACTTATGTTTGCATATCTAATGAAAAAAGTTGATTCTCCTGATTGTATTCAATGTGGTACTGTTGAAGATGCATATCACGTGATAATGGAATGTAAGCGTATTGCGGATGAAAGGAAAAAAATATTTGAAAATCGTACAGTAAATAATGTTGGCCAGTCTAATTATATTTTTAATCAAGAAGCTGAAAACTGTATGAATTAGTTAAGTAGTGTTTATTTTAAAGAAGTTAGTGTTTTTTTTTTATTACTTGTTTGGTATATTAGATTAACGTTAATTTACAAGGCGGTATGGTCGCTAAGCGACAAAGCCTTTTTATACAAAAAAAAAAGTGTGATCTCTTACTTATGACACGCTGTTTGTTGTCAGTAACTTTTGCCTTCAATTATTGAATATATTATGCTAAATAAATCACTTTTTACTTTACTTTACTTTAATTATTGAATATATTATTTTGGGGCCCTGTTTCAACAGTTTCTTTTGCTGTTCAGTAACAGCAAAAGAAACTGTTGAAATACTGAATGCTCATAGATACTACATATCCAGATGCAAGTTTTTAAGAAATGTTTTGTAATAATTGTTTTAGCTACAGTCACAGTAGTACAGTGTGTAGTAGTACAGTTACTACTACACACTTCTTAAAAACTTGCATCTGGATATGTAATATCTATGAGCATCAGTCCCAAATGCGATAATATATCTGCTTAGTTCGGAATTAAATAAGATAACCTTATTATCCATAAGGACATAGTCCCGAAATATTTATTTAATTTAAATAATCAAGATTTTTTTTGAAATCAGGTATAGAATTTTAACGGATCGATAAGATATTTTAAAATACCATACATAGATTTTTTTACGGTATGTTAAAATATCTCATCGATCTGTTTAAAATCTATAAATGTTTCCACGTTTAAAATAAAATTATTTTATATTAATTCTTATATTTAAAACTTGAAACGGGTACACACTCATGATTTGAGAGTTTGTTAAAAACCATAATATTACATTAATTTATGAATTTAAACAATTTCACAATCGCATTCGAATTCTATTTAAAGTGTACTAAACTAAAAATTCAAATATTAAATTGATAAAATAAATTAAATTCGAAAAGAATAATTAAAAAATAAACTGAAAGATGTTTTGTTGCGAGGGTGCTATGCTACTATACCATAGATGAATATGAGGCTGAAAACTTCCTTTAAATATGTACTATTATTATTATTGTTATTATTTAAAATAATAATCATTTAAAAAGCCGTGTTGGCTAAAAAGCCGTGTTGGCTAAGTGGGAGGACACTCGACTTTCATTCCGAAGGTCGTGGGTTCAAACCCCGCCACGCACCTCTGGATTTTTCTTCTTGAGAAATTTATGTGCGCTTTAAACACGTGCTTTAACGGTGAAGGCAAACATCGTGAGGAAACCGGCATGTTCTGAGAACTTTAAAAGAGTTTGAAGGACATGTGACATTCACCAACCCGCACTTGGCCAGCGTGGTGAATTAAGGCCTAATCTCTCTCGTCAAGAGAGAAGTCCCTGTGTCCCAGCAGTGGGAACGTTAATAGGGTGATGATGATGATTATTATTGTTTATATTTTTACATGCCTATAAGATTATTTTATTTTGATTTTTTATTTTCGATTAAGACATAGAAATAAGAATAATTTTCAACACGATTTGTAAAATAATTGTTAAGAAATAAATGAATATTTATCTGAATATTAAAAAAAACATTCGTAATTTATTTACATTCCAAATTTAAACACATAATTTATCTCCAGACATTATGGTTTATAATGAGTATGCAGGTACGTATAGCCGTGATAAGGGCGCCTAGGGAGGCATTGCGCCTATGCGCTGAGATTTAATCTCAGATACACGTTGTTTGCATAAATTCACTGAGAGCCTTGTTTACAAGCCGTCCTACCTACTTGATTTAAAGATTGCTGTTGTTTTATGGGGAATGGGGTCTGGAGTAGTCTAACTTATTTGATACTTAATGTTTCTATATTGAAATTGGCAAAAAAAAAAAAGTTATTAACAAAATGCAGGACAAACACAGCATCATCAAGCAGCATCTATCTAGCCCCGTGTTGAGCTCTAAGCTTGTGTTACGGGTACTAGACATCTGATACACTTAATATAATATACATATATTATAAAATATTTGGATATAAATTTGTTGTTCTTGTATTACTATCATTATTACTAATTATAATTATAATTTTTATGTCACCGCACCGTCCAGTTATTTGCTGTGCATTTTCCTCTCCATCCAAAGGATGTCTGGAAGAAATTGCTTTAAGCAATAAGGCCGCCCATTACGCATTTTGTATTTAGCTTTATGTCCATTTTTGTTTTGTTTTATGTTGGTGTGTAATAAACAGTTTTATTATTATTATTATACATATTAAACACCTACCAACGGAAAGTGCCTGCAGAACATACAGACACTGTACCCTCAGCGGGTATTGAACACTACCTCTTGCGCTACGAGCGAACCTTCGTCCACCGCGTCTGAGACAGTCAAATTTATAGATTATGTACTTTTAGAAAACACTGAAAACCAATATGTCACTTTTTACTTTTTCTATGCCCGAAATAGCGTTTTATGCCACTGTTATATAATATGGGGTCTTAAAACACCTAGTTAAGGCAAGTTTCATAATATAACTGGGCGAGACGACGTCTAAGGCCTTATTATCGTATACTTTTAAACATGTAATACTTTACCTTCGTGTAAGTACTTATTTCGTAAATCCTATTTTTAGTCTCAAAAGCAATATACCCATAAGCATTACGATTTCATGTGTATATGTAGAGTCTCTATACGGGCGCCCGGAGATGCATTGCGCCTGCGCTGAGATATAATCTCAGATACACACTGTTAGCATAAATTCACTGAGATCCTTGCTAACAAGCCGTAGTACCTACTTCATTTAAAGATTGCTGCTGTTTTATGGAGAAGTTCCCCTAACTTGAGTTTTCTGTCTCTCTTGAAAACCTACTTACTGTTGCTATTTTGAAATTGGTAGATTTTTTTTGTAGTTTGGTTGCAGTACTTAAAAAAGGAAAGACACGAATTCCATTCTATGCACTAAATAGTGCTTTACGCCATTATTATATCATGTGGTGTCTTGAAACACCGAGATCGGTTTTACCATCGGGTGAGGTTTTAACGCCTTTTTTATTTTAACTATGGGTTTATCCCATTTATGAGAAATGTACAGGATACCTTTACAGTATTTTTTTTAGGGAGTATATGTTATTATACTCCGTTGCTAGTATACTCTGAAACAGGCAAAGTCGTGGCGTGATAAGCTTGAAACTATAATAGGCAGAACAAGATCTTGAATACAATAATAACTCTACCAATTAACCTATCAAAATGTATGCTATAGAAATCTGTATACATACAGTAGACACAAAGACTCAAAATCCCTGAAACAGAAACATTCCAATGCTAATTTGGATGATTTCCATCTCAATTCTTCTCAACTCTTCAAGCACTCGAGCAGATAGTGTCTGAAGAGTGGCGCTAGGGGAAGGAAAGAGAAGAAATAATGAAATATCTTCATCCAGCCCTCCTAATTAATTGCCATCAGTGTCTCCGGCAGTGTTGAGAGGCGCTTTCAAGTTTTTTAATATGCTTCCTCACCTCGATAAAACAGTGGGAATAATTGCTTTTTAGAGTTCCGCGGTGATTTGTCGAAGACTGATCTTGTTATGAGTCAGGTTCAATTGGAAGGATTGGTAATAATTGATTTTGTATCTTGTAGATACAAAATCATTTATTTACATTGTTTGATTTTACAAATCAAATAAATTATTATTATCTCTGGCTTATAGAACTAAATTGGCTAAAACTTACAATAAGCCTAATTATGACTTATTTTGCATCTATTATAGAGATAAAAAAGGGTGTAAAGCTTTTATTGAACTGTTAAAACACAGATTTGATACTAATTTAGGTTTATGAATAATGTTTTTTATCAAACACAAGTTTATTTACCAAACAAACTGTTGCATAGTGTGGCACTTGTTTAATGGATTTTAATGTGGAAACTTGACTTTTCATGTAGTAAAGATGACCAACCATATAAGTATTGAAACCATCATGGTTATCAATACTCGATGAACCCTTTGGGAAACTCGGAAGACAATCAATCATGGTAGGTATCCCGTTGTAAATCAAAATAGTATAAGCCTACCGCTTAAATATTTCTATCTATTTCTGAAAACTGCATACAAAACCGTCGAGTAGTTTTTAAATGTTCGCAGCGAATAGAGAGCGGAAGCAACTTCAATATTAAGCAGAACCCTCTATGCCTGAACACAATATTAGGTACCATCCCTTTTTAACAATCCTGCCAACTTCCCCCCGCGTAAATCTTGTGACAATTAGCAAACTTTTTAAGTGTTTCAGTGATAACGTACCTTAACTAAGTACTGCGTAAAGGATGAAAAACAAAATTGCGTTTTAAAAAAAAATTGTCCTGTTACTATGTTCATCCTTTGTCGTCTTTGATGGTATTACTAACAATACATTAATTATAATCTTTAGGATAAACAGAGTAGCAATTGGGTGCATGAAAACAAATACCAACCAATAGAATTTCTCCGGAACGAGATGCTCTAGGAATGAGATGCGGTGGGATTAAACCGATTTTTCTCTCCTTAAATATCATCCAACTGACTGTCACATTATAACGAAAGTAACGTCCGAGAGCCTACTTGGGCTCAATTCCCGTTGGGGGACTATATTTTGTAGGACTAAGTTCTGGTACTGCAATATTAACACTCGTGTTAAAATCTCTTCATAGATTTAATTTAGGTATTTCAAAGTTATTTATATTTTTATACAGTATAAATTTAATATTTCGTGGTCCGTGCGTACTAACTAGAAAATTATGAATTACCCAATAACCAGGGTGGTCGAACGGTCATTGACTAAAAACTCTTTGCACAAAACAATTCCAAGTTCCTAAAAAGTCCACATTGTTACCAGCTCAGAGCTCACCTTACAAAAGCTGATTGTTTCATGGCATCCATTCACAGAACTTGATCATTGATTGTTTTAGAGACATCGAGTCGCCGTCGTCGAGTCATTGAAACGTTTTGGGACTATCCATCAATCATAGACCCCCAAGGGGTACGTTTCCGACCAGGTGTCCTTGTGGAATTTGCGCCGAAAAACTGCGCTTAAGTTGCAGAAAAAAAATGCATTGTTGGATTCTGCGTATCGCCAGGTAGACGAGTACGGTTCAGTTGGTAATACTGCCGTTTTATGGGTAGGTATTGGTTTTGCGATTGCGCTTGTGTTGACCGGGGAAAATTATTTCGCGGAATGAATAGGGGATTTGGTGGACTTTGAAGGAAGATTTGAAATAGATTGGAGCGCATATACTGAGTATTTTGTACTTTTACTACACGTTCTTTGAGCACAGTAGTTTTTCTTGGTCAAATTTGACTCTTCGTACCTAAATCGTATAAGTGAAAAACTATAAAGCAAAAATAACTCATTAAAATTATACCAGGTCATTTTTGTTTTGATTGTACATTTTGTTTGCTAAATGCGATCGACATTACTGATGGGAAAAAAGTTGTCTTCATGCGATACTAAGGTCTGTTAAGAATAGAGCGTTGGTCAAATGCGATTTTTGGCATTATGCGATTAAATGTATTGATGCGATAGTTGGCATCACGCTACTAAACGATTCTAACTTAATTATATACTTAACCATACTTTTACATAATTTATGTTATGTTATTTTTTACTAAATTTAATAGTATGGGGTACTTATCCCATCAACAGACGGCACCAAAACTACTTATGTAGAAAAACCCATTGTTTTCGAATTTTGGAACTTCTTACAAAATTACAACATAAAAACAACTATTGCCTCCAATATTGATATTAGGTACATGATCAGAATTAAATAATAACCGACTACTACTTCAAATGTCTTATAGCCTTACGGGCTCTTAATCGCGTTGTCATACAAACCAATATTAGAGTATGATATTCATTGACTATCAGATTTAGTAATTCACGTTTTATTACTCGTACAAGGCTTACAAAGAACGCCAATCGAAAATTGATTATCGAAGCTCGGACCATAAAAGGTAATTCCCAAATCGAACTGAAGTCCTGCTGACTGCCACAAAACAAATGAAATACGACATCGTAAAAATATTTAAAATACGAGGTAAACGCTGACAATTGAAGCAATTCAGGACACAAGACCTCACTACCCGTCTTACACTATTTTGAACTTTATAGGCATAGAAATATAGTTGCCTATAAATCAGTGTAGTTTTATAGGCAGGTAAGTAAGCAGTGTTTTTGTGCGTGTCTGTGAATGGGTGTCGGGAATTATTCGGATACGGGGATTTTCACTTTGTGCAACTCCGAAAGTGCATCTATTTTAGTTGACTTTAATGACAGGGACATTTTAATGGCGTAAAAACAAGGATTTGAGTTGTGGGAATGGCTAGCTAGAGTTGCGTGACTTATTCATAAGCTGTAAGTTTTACAAAATAACTTAGCGATCATAGAGACTTTTACTCTAAAAGCTTCACTTCTTACGCGTCCTAGAATTATCATACTATTCAACTAGCAGATCATCTCAGAAAAATAAGGACTTAATTGTGCGCGATTTAAAATGCAGCCAATTACGATAAGATGTCGTTAAAGCGGTTAAAGAGAAACTTAAAAAACACAAATCATATCTGGGACAGTCTAATGACCCATCCAATTTTATCTTAAGCCGAATCGGCAGGTGACAATAACAATAAGGTTGTCCGCCAATTTCCAGCCACTTTAGAATCCCTAACCATCCTCAACGTTACACAGGTGTGACCCAGCCATCGACAATAGAACCTAAATCAATGGTAGGTACCATTCCAACAATAGACTGTACGGCCTCCTTTGTGCGTCTATTATCTTTGGCCACGTGGGGCAGGTGACGCGCACGCGCACATCTGCTGAGATGAAAAAAGCCGGCTTGTGCAAGATTTTAATCGGCTTTTTCGTATGATGACAGTTCTCTAGGTATTTTGATATTTTTTTGACGTTTCGCGTCTTGGACCTCCCGCGGCCGCAGCTGCGCGGTTTTTGCTGTTTCACACTTTTGATTTCGAATTTGGAATGCCGTATAAATTAATGATGATATCATAAACGATTTATGTTTTTAAATCGTTCGAGTCGAGAACCAAAATTGGTCATTTTAACCGATTCGTTTCAGTTCAGTTTTACTATGCGCAGTTTTACATACATACTCAAAGGTATGCATATACATATTTTGTGGATTTTTTTGGACCAGAAATAGTAATAAATCATAATGAGCACATGCAATTATTGTTATGCATAGTAAGGGGAGGATTACCTAACCTACCAATTACAGAACCATACTTCACACAACTACATGCAGAGTTATTGCAGAGGCTTGTGCAAATTTTATTTCATCACAAATGTACCATAAATATTTTTTTATTTAATAAATATTTATTTCGTATTTTTTTTCAATATATTCCGCACAACAGCGGTCTTTGTACGAGGTCTGTATTAGAATGTGCCGCGAGGAATGCGTCGCGAGTACAATGACGTACAAATACTCACTACAGAACGATTACCCTCTCGCGCCGCGCTACTGCAAAAGAAAACATGTCTTGACACTTTAACAAGTTTAAGTACCTATACATAAATTATTTAAGACTGACATTTTCTTTTAATAACGTTGACTATCAAATGTTTGCAAATAAAATAATTGAAAAACCCTTTACCATTAAAATTTAACAAATTCTTTATCATGAAAAAACACCCAACATGGATATGCATCGAAAACAGATATAAAATAAAATAAAATAGACTATTTTACAACTTTTAGACGTTGGGTAGATATTGCTACCTAAAATGAGTATTTACAAATTCATATTCTTAATTACTAAGTCTATTTCTATTGACTGTTGTACATACTATTTTTAATGTCAACATGTGTCTGCAATAAAGGTTTATTATTTACTTACATAAGAAAAAATCAAAACTTGGTGATACGGTTTTGCGTTCGTAATAATTTGTTATAGGTCTGAAGAAGGAAAGAAGGATCTGATTTGAATTATTCTATTCTAAAAGCATTTGTAAAGGCTTAATAAAACAATCCTTTGTTAAAGCATCTGATATTATCTAGCTGACTGTCAACTCAGCCTAACTGAAAAATCGGAATTATAAAGCTGAAGAATTTCTAATAAATCAAGGCTATACTGTACTCCATAATATAATTTCTAATACTTGATTGATCCATTACTTGCCCTAAGTACTGATATATTCTAGTAAATTTTTTTATGAAGCATAAAAGTCGTCTTGTTATTTATGGTATCTCGAAAATAATTATTATTTTGCTTAGAGTACAAGGTACCTATGGGATGTTCTCAAATACAGCGTGAATTGAGTATACCTAACTTAGGTACTATGACGTGTGTAAAGTATCAAGACCTCCCACACACGTTCACGAGGTGCGAATAAGTGGTTCCGTGGAAATATTTCAAATCAGATCGGCACAACGATTGACGTGACACGCATGCATGTGAGGACTCCTAATGCGCGCTGAAAGGGCAGCCCTAGCTCCTTTTATTGCTGTGTTTCGATTCAGCCTAATGCAAAACATGACTAGAAAGTTTTATTTAAGCTTTTAACTGCAAACATTTTCGTCTATTTTAATCTGTGGTGAGTATGGATAAATTGAAAAGCATTGGTGATATTTGTTTTATGTGTTAATTGACGCATTTAGCCTCGAGGCTTATATCAGGGAGCGAAAAACCCATGACTGTTTTAATAAAAATATTGCATAAAAAATAAAAACCGGAAGAAATGAAGTTAAAAAAAACTTACAACTATAGCGAAAAGTGTCGTTACAACTTTTAGTCCTCATTTTTTTGCTTTCGCAACGCGTTATAAGGAACTTCGTTCCAAAAATCAAGCGAGGCAAGGGTATAGAAAGCTTGAGAAGGTTTTACTAGTATTTATATAAGCTATAGACCAACCAAACGTCAACATAAATGTAACTACTTATTTAGTCTCAAAACAGAGCAATTACTTCTTGAGCCAAAAAGCGTACATTTTACGTCTATTGCCAAAATTCACGATCTCCATTCGTCAGTACCTACCAACAAATATGTAGGTACTAAGCCGTGCTATAATTTGTAGAATCAATGAAATAGAGTAATTCCCGGCGGACGCTGCCCGGGCGAGGCATTTCACAACCGACTGGCCCGACCTTTGCTCGCAAGGGACCAAAATGCCATCATGTTTTCATTTTTTCTGCACTCCACGACACTCGATTAATTTTCATGGTACGCTTGTCAAAATGTGATTTAATACGCTTTGATGTGCATGTCCGTGTGCGAGTGCTCCGAGTTAAGTTCGGTTGGCTTTGCTAATGAAGTGGCTGGAGTACTTAATTGGAAATTATTTTTATTTTAGTACACTCGGTCAATTGCTTAGTCGACTGATTTGAAGATTTTTCTTTGTGCGAATGTTTGCTGGAATTTATTCTGCAGTGCGGACCGAATCCGGACGTTTTGCGTTTAATGATCGCTCAAATAATTAACTTATTATGGCGTTCTCCTATAAAATAATTAAATTTAATGAATAAAGATTTACATTCGTACTAGCGGCCTGCCCCGGCGTCGCACGGGTATAATATTTTCCCGGAAAGTATTCGAATTTTTCTCGCCGTAAAAACCATCCTATCTCTCAAGTTGGATCGAACTGCACATGGTGTGCGAATTTAATTATAATCGGTTAAGTGGTTTAGGAGTCCATTGAGGACAAACACTGTGACACGAGATTTAATTAAATTATTAATTTAATGAATAAAGATTTACATTCGTATTTGTCCGTCAAAGGCAGTATTAGATTGCCTTAAATCAGCAAATTTTCAAGCCTAGTTAGTCTTTGGTTGTGCTAATATAGTGATTAAAAATAAGAATTCCTGATGTAGAATTACTACAAATATAAGTATCGACCAATATATTGGAGTTTATTTAACATATTATGCATACAATTTAAAGTGAGTATTACACCTCAATAACAATATTGTCACAAAAATTACCTATCAATAACTCCAAAAATGAAACCGCCATTTCCAATTTGCCATGTCACTCGGGATTCCAATAGGAAGCGGGATAAAGCACCGCATTCCAATATGTCACGCGGCAATTCGGCTTTCGGGATTCGGCTTTTTGGCATTCGGGTTTCGGTATTCGCTATTTGCGTGGCCGAATTCGCCGCGCGCCCCACATTCCTAGCTAGCGCCACTAATGAGAATCTAAACGCAATTATGGATTCATTTGTTTTGTGGCTTGTAATTATTTGTGTGGTGGCGGAATGTGATGTGAATGTTACTGACCAAGTCTCGGTAAAATTGTATAAACTTAAAACTCGGTAAATGAATTTTTCTTCTTTAAAAATGTATAAGCGCTTTAAAAACACGAGCTTTAATGATGAAGGTAAAACATCGTGAGGAAACCGGCATGTTCTAAGAACTTTAGACAGTTTGAAGGACATGACATGTGACATTCACCAACCCGTACTTGGGCAGCGTGGTGAATTAAGGTCTAATCTCTCTCGTCAAGAGAGAAGTGCCTGTGTCCCAGCAGTGGGAACGTTAATTGAGTGATGATGAGGAAACAATTATTAAATACACATCATTCTGAATAACCTTACCCTCAGTAGAAAAGTCCTGGGACTGTCTACGAGATGTCGTTATAGTTGTGGCTTCACCCGATATTTCAAGTGCAGTGGGATATCGACTTTTCACGTGTTTGACGCGCTTGTGTAATTGGTAGCACCTCAGGGCGCTTTCCCGGAGGTATAGGTACGAATCGTGAGTGTGAATGTTTCGAAAGCGTCTTAACCTTTCACTGCATAAAAAAATAAAAATAAATAGTGTTAGAAAGTGAGGTCTATCAATTATTAAAAAAAACATTAAAACCTAACCTATTAATTTAGTCGACTTAAAACCTACACCTACTTTTTAATTTAGCAATATCGTTCCTATCAGCAATAACAAAAATTACCCCAATAACTCATAGGCAAGTACCAACATCTCATGAGTTGCCATAATTAAAGGGAGCCCCACACCATTATCTATCACGATATAATGCAATTAATCTGGAGCTGTTTTAGAATCGTGAGAGACGCCAGTTGCTGGGGTAAAAAACAAGAAGTATTTGTAGATACCATCCATCATGTCGGCAGATTAATGTTTGATGTATGTTTTGGGATTCGCATGCGTAATATTTATTATCTACTAGCAATTTATGACATGGTGTTGCTTGTGGTATTTAATATACCTCACACATAATATAATAATAATTCTTTATTGCGCACACAATTATAAGAAAATATTTAAGCAGTTTTGGCCGAAAGGGGTCTAGTTTCGACGGTTCATCGGTCGCCTACTCTGCAAGGCGACACCGCCGTGACAGATTCCATGATACGGACACGATGGTATTATAGTATATGAGATTTATAATTGTATGTATGTTTGTCTGTAAAGGTTATGTTTATATGGGCCTGAGATGCCTGAAATAAATGATATTATTAAAATATACTTAACACTATGCCGTAAGTGGCGGTTCTACAAATAATATTAGGTTCTACAAAGATTTGTGCTACATATGTTTTTCCGTTGACCAAGTCTTCTTAGCTGGTAGAGGAAGCGCAGCTTATTAAACAACACACACACAACACAACTTTATACGCAAATATACAAGATAGATGTAGAGTAGTCACTTTGAGATAGATAGACTTGTTAAACCTTTCAAGTTGATTTCCATAAAATAATGCGGTATTATTTATCCTAGTTGGACAAATTAATTTTAAGTTGCTATTTTTCAATTTAAGATGGGTTCTATGAGTAATTTCCTTAGTCGCCGCTTTAGTCCCACAGCATCCTGGCTGCACTAGCCAGTGTAGATGTGGTTGTCCGTTGCTCATACTCTGTAATCGGATAATGATGAAATATGATTTTTTCCTATTTTACTCGTTGTTCGATTGCAGTGTGTACAATTAAATACCTACCTCTGTTAAGTAATTTTCTTGTATTTATATTAATTTTATTGTGACTTATTTTTAAGACTAACATAGTAATAGTTAATTGTTACTAATATGATATGGACCTAAACTTAATTTAATTTTTAATTAGTAATGTTATCCGAAATAAATTTATTTTATTTTATTTTAATAAATCATTTTATGTTTATATAAAAAAAATCTACTAAGAGAAAGGCGTATGTCCAGCACGAGACATTAACGGTCATGATAATGATTAAAAATAATAACCAACGAAAACTAATAATGGTATTATTATTTTGCTGTGGGCGATAGGCGTAGGTAAACCGAGATAATTCCGGCCACAAAACTTTTAATGCCTCAGGGGTGGGTATTACGTTCATTAGATGCGACTAGTGATGTGCTCAATCCATCCGGCTTTTTTGGACCGGTCTTTTATTGTGGGAAGATATGTCGTTCCGCGGGAATGCAGTATAACGGAAAATGCAATTATTTATAAATTTATTTTTCTAACTATAAGATTTTTTTGTTAAAAATCTGTTTGTTTTATGTTATTAAATATGCTGCCAATCATCTAGAGGATTTAGGCGCAACGTGACTTAAATAATGTTCTCAAATTCAAAAGAAAGTTACTACTGGAGAAGAAATATAAAAAATATTGCATGCATGCAAATGTTGCCTGTAACTTCTTGAGTGTAAAGTAGCATACCGCGACAATTTACATAATCTCTAAATACATCTTTCACCAAAATATATTTTATAAATCGGTTGAGTAGATCCAGTGATGATGCACTACCTTTATGTATTTATTATAACAGTATTTTAATTTAAACCAAATATTTTGTATCTAAAATCTATATCATATTAAATTTGGGTACATCAGTTATCTTATTGCGTCCGGCTATTTTTAATTTCAACATTTCGACCGGTCATTTACTACAAGGCGCCCCAGCAGAGGGTCATATCGGGTTTAGAGCACTGATGTGTTGATAAGCGCTTGTTTGAAGCTACCTCAGTTTTCTGATGCCAATTAGTGTAGGTATACAATATTGCGCAAAGGATTGGGTATATTAGCGTCAGATATTGTTATGCGGTCGCTGAGGTGGAAATGCGAGCCCCGTTTTGTTTGATGTTGAGTTGGCGATGCGTGAATTCAAATGATGGTAAGCCGATAAATTGGTTATCATGTCGGTCAAACATACGTCTAGTATTAAATACTTACGGCGATTATTTTGATGTATGATAATAAACAATTAATTCTGAATTAAACATTCAAATTTCTTTAACCTGAAACTAGGCAGATCTTGTTTTATAGGTTTGACATATACAAATTGACGTATTTATGTCTGATTCTACATAAATACGTCAATTTGTACCTGAATGTCGATTATTAATTTACACGGCTCTAGTTTAGTTTTATCAAAGTATTCATTTTAGTAAAATTAAGATTTCAGTTGTATAAATCAATATTATATTTTTCTAATAAATACTTCAAATCACAATTTCATAATCATAAAGTTAAAATTATCCACATATAGGTATCTGATACGTACTTGTAAGTAATTATTTAAACACTCGCAAACAAAACCTCCAACATCATTGTTCCAAGCATATTTCATTTAAAATTTTAAATAATTTCAACCCAAATATATCAAATTCACGTCCAAATCACAATGAAGGGAGGCCCCAGGGACTCATATCTGCGGAGTCACTGAAGCGCAATAAATACCCAAATAAAGCGCAAATAATACCCAAATCGCTCATCAGCTACCCTTCCCCTCACTATAATTATCTATAATCAGGGTACACCCTATACTCTGTACACTATAACTGTCTATAAGGTGGACCAGAGTGAGAAAAATAAGTTTTATTCATTCATTAAAACTTATGTACAGATTTTAGCTGTAGAGATTATATTGTGATCAGCTACGAAAATGACGTATTTCAAATCTTAACGTATTATAAATTTAAGTTTAGCCCAAGTTGTGATTGTTCTCAAAAACTACTGAACTGTTTCAATGCGGTTGCAGGCAATGTATGAAAGGAAGAAAAAAGTTTTTTGTTTTATTTACATCTATTTTACATAAAATATTTGCCAAGAAACATGGAGAATCTACTCTACTCACTTTAGTTTTCGTCAAATCTTTAACAACTAAATATATAACCTAAACTACTTACTTATGTACGTATTCTTAAATTTCAATCTAACTGCTAGTTTGACTGCTTCAGTGGCGCGGTGGGCGAGCATGCGGCGCAAGAGGTAGCGGGTTCGATTCCCGCCGATGCTGAAAGTGTTTGTAAGTTCTGCAAGCCTTGGTCTGGGTGTTTAAAATGTATAATAAAAAATAAAAATAAAATTCTATATAATATGTATGTCTATTATATTAAGTATATCAGAATATCTAGTATCATTTATCACCCGTAAGACAAGCTCAGAGCTTACCACGGGGCTAGATGTTGTTGTGTGAATTGTCTGGTAATATTTATTTATTAACCCCCGATTTAATTTATTTATTTAACTATAAATAAATAAATTTTATTCAAATATTAACAAAATTCACTTATAACTATAGGTATAAAAATGTTTAAAATAGGTATATCATAGGCTATCAATCTTATGAGAACTTTTTCATTAGAAATCTAGCCACATGCCCCGGCCCACCCTACTCAATCAGAGCAAACCCAGGCTATAATCACAGCTGCAATTGCTATGTTTTGCATGCGCGAGACGTGATTACCCTCGCGCACGCAGATTGACAACCGCTGACATTTGTTTTATTCGAATCTAATTTAAAATTATTAACTTCATAAAAAGGAGGTTTCTCAATTCGACCATAAATGAGATTTATTATATTTTTCAAGCAATGGAAAAGGGGAAGCTATTACTTGCAATACAATACTTTTTATTGAACACAACATACATACCAACATAAAAAAGATAAAAATGTACCTACAAAAATTGTGAAAAATTGGGCGGCCTTATCACTGATAGCGATCTCTTCCAGATTCTCTTCTTGTTAACCAACTACGACTACTTTTATTACAATTCATTCATTCATTCAGTATATGAGTTTTTTCATATTTTTTCAAAACAATGAAAAAGGGGGCTTTCTTTTTTACCAATTAGGTACGATACCAAGGGACTTCGGCGTAAGTTTTCTCAATATCGAAACTTTATTGAATTATTTTTATATCCCTAACAATCATTGTTTTTAAGTTATCCGACCATCTAGTTAGTAAAGTCCTAAGGTGTACTTACAACCAACCGTATCTATTAAAAAACTTCTCAACCCTAACGGTCATCTGTTCTACGTTTCAACATGCAACAATGTAGTCTCATTTATTTTAAATAAAGAAGTGAGAAGGTCATACAATCATAATATTATGTTTGTAATATAATTAGTATATCTGTGGGTTTTATTTTATATATTTTTCGAATGCTCTTGCTAAAGTAGGTTTGACGTACTTTTTTTCGTTCCTTTTCTGAATACAAATTTGCTTCTGGTGTCGATAACCTTCACTACAACACTATAAACCTTCTTGAAAATATATTTCGACATAAAGCCTCCATTCCTCATAACGCGTGCGACCCCGACCTCCAGTCGATTAAACATCAGCATCTTCCTTCAATTTCATATTTATAAACGGGGATTACGCAAAAATGTAATGGATCACCCACAGCACTAAGGATGGGTTCTCACAGAGCGGTTATATTAACGTTCGACTATCGCTGTGATGTTGATACAAAAATTGATCATGTTACTAACAATATTCCTACTCGGTTCACATAGGCTTCACTGTCTCAGTTGGGCGGTAGCGAAGGTCCGCTTTCGGCGCAAGAGGTAGTGGGTTCGATTCCCGCCGAGGAGTCAAGTTTTTGTATGTTCTGCAAGCACTTTATCTCCATGGTCTGGGTGTTTATTCACTAAAATTAAAAAAAAACTGTATATGTATTTCTATTATATAAAGTATATCAGATGTCTAGTACTCGTAACACAAGTTTAGAACTTACCAAGGGGCTAGATGTTGTTGTGTGGGTTGTACGGAAATATTTATAATAAAATATTTATTCACAGGCGAAATGCTATAGTCTGGCTGGCAAGCTAGGCTGTTCACCCATCCCTGTCACACAATTATCGCGAGCAAATCTTGCTTATAATGCTAAAGTAGGTTTGACGTACTTTTCTTAGTTCCTTTTCTGAATTCAAATATGCTTCTGGTGTCCATAAAAACACTATAAACCTTCTTGAAAATATATTTCGACCCCGACCCCATTTTAGACCACATCGTCACTTTACAGGTGACTTAATCTGGTGAGATTGTGGTCATAAAATATGAAGACTTAAAAAAAAACTTCTAATACCACTGCTGCGTGTAACAGCGGCCTAACGCTATGGTCCGGCGGGGGGGTTGCGGGGTAGGCTGATCACCGAGCCCATCCATCACACGGCTCACGCATGTGAATTGGGGCGTCCTATCTGAGATAGCCGCAGATACCTATTTAAATATTTCGTCGCTTAGGAAGGTAGCTAATGGTTTGTTTGGATAAATTCTACTATATTTCATATTATCCCACTATATTTCATAGAAATTTAAAGCAAGCCATGCTTTACTATGGCCCTTGCATATCTACGCTACAACAAAGGGGTACGTTTTCTGGAAAAAAGTTCCCGTTTAAGTTTGGCTGAAGCCTCAATCTTTAGGTATAGTCTAAAATTCCTCAAACAACGACGTTCAGCATTAAAAACATTCAAATATTTAAAAAAAATTGTTTATGGTTTTATGAAAGGTAACTTTTTTTAGGTCATAAAATAAGACCTGCCCATTCTATGTCGAAGAGTTAATACATTATCTCTTAGCCATCACAATTAACGCTCAGTACTGATTGATGGAAAAAACTAGTCACTACAACATACGATACATCACTAAATTAAAAAAAAATGATGATAATTAATTTTGTTGACAAAACATTTATTTGGAAATTTGACTTAACCGGTATCAGAAATGTAGCTACTTTATAAATACTATTCAGAACGTATCGTAATAAAACTTTGATCGCTCGAAGCTAATCAAAGTAGGTACCAAAACTAAGTATTAAAAAAAAAGAATTAGGAATTCAATTATCACGCTATAAAAGAACTCATTCTTCTCTCATTTTGAATTTCAATTTACTTTTCCTTTTTCAAAACATTTCTTTCCTGCATTCATGAACTCCGTACCCGACGCGACGTGTCGATGTATCTGTCAAACGTCAAAATGACGCATGTACGGAGCGGAGTACATTGAGTTGTCAAAGTGATTGACGCTGTATTCCTCCATCACTAATTTTAGAAATTCGCTTTGGTATCATTTAAATGCCACATTCTACACAGTTTATTTGTGAGTTATTAAATTATTTTTATAATATCCTAGCTTTCTATTATGTGATAGTAAGTTTATATATATTTGTTGGAAAGTTAAATCTCTACGCTTTATTTATTAAAAAAAAAATTTTTTATAAATACATACTATGATACGTAGAAAAAACCCAGACCCGAAACCAGGAATTGTAGATCGTACAAAATCTTGTCCCCCGGCGGGAATCGAATCAGCAACCTCCTGCGCCTTAGGCGGACCTTCGTCCACCGAGCCACAGAGGTCGTCAGATAGAAGCTACCTTTCAGTTTAATGCATTTTGGAAGATCGATTCCTCCTAATACAAGTACTTAACTTAAAAGGAAGTTTTATAATTTTATGTATTTTTTAAATTTTGTTACCAACCACCGCTTTTTCTACTTTAATACATATTTATTTATTTATTTATTTTCAAATACAGGGAGACTATCATTACAGGTTTACCCTTATTCAATAAAGCCCATTAAATTCCACTGTAAAATTAATTAAAATTAGGCATATAGCCTATATTTAATCCTTTTAATCAATTACACTTTTTACAATCGTATTCCCAAAATGCAATGACCCCAGTAACAAGTCTAACTGTATCAGAATGGATAAGTCGTGCTATACGCGTGCTCGGTTTTTGCTCGCCATTGTACTATTATTTGTAACATGCTTATTCGATAGGTACGTCTATTACGAGGAAAATTAGTTTTATTTATAAAAGAACTTTGGGACCGACTTCCATTTTTTTTGCTCGCTATTGTACTTTAAATGTAACATGTATATCCGATAGGTATAATCTATTACGAGGAAAATTAGTTTTATGTATTTATAAAAGAAATTTGTGACCGACTTCCACAAAAGGAGGAACTTCGCAATACACACAGTAAATAAAGTTCTGAGGTAATAGAAAAAAATTGCTATATCAAACTTTTTTTCTCTGTTAACTATTTTTTATAATAACATTAGGATAAAAAATCGCGAATTGTCCAGGTTTTTCTTCTAAAGCTTTATTTGTTTTGTGGCGTTATAAAAGTATCGTCCTGTCGGAATTATTCCAACAAATAAAAAAATATAATAAAGTTAATATTTCCGGATAATCCACACAACAACATCCAGCCGTGATAAGCTCTAAGCTTGTTACGGGTACTAGACATCTGAAATACTTTAATATAATAGACATACATAATATATATATTATATAATAAACACCAAGACCAAAGAGAAAGTGCTTGCAGACATACTAAGCACTTCACCTCTCGGCGGGAATCAAACCGGCTACCTCTGCGCCGGAAGCGGACCTTCTCCCACCGCGCCACTGAGCAAAATAAATGAAACATAGTACTTTATGTTCCTAAACTCCAAATCCCTAGATAAGTCTAGTTTAACTATTTTATTTTTAACAGCGAGATTAACACTACCTTGACTCATTGCTACACAATGGAGCGGTGACAGGTTATAGCAAAAGAAGCCAAATCTGGCCGGGTCATTGAACGGGTTATTGAACATAGCGGTATGTAGTTCAAATACATTGTTCAATTGCACCACTTACTAATGGTAATGATGATGATGACATATAGCGATTTCAAGCCATGAGATATTAGGCTACATACCTACTTTCTAAATAGTGCATTCTGTTTAGTCGTTCTTTTAGCCCGTCCAAAAATACAAGGCGACAAATTTTTTATTAATCAATTTATGATAAAAAATGCCAAGATTGCGAGTAGGTATATAACTTACGGAGTGGAGGTTTGTGGCGAATACATTTAGTACAAATTGTAGGAAGTCGCTAAGTCACGCGAAACTTCAGTTCAATGTGTTGATTTTACGTTGATAGATAGATAGATAGATAACACTTTATTGCACACCACACAAAACACACAAAAAAAAACAAACATAGACCTAATCATAATGTTGGAGTACAATGGGCGGCCTTATCGCTATGAGCGATCTCTTCCAGGCAACCTTTGGATGGACAGGATCAATAGTAACAAAAAAGACAGTGGTGTAATAGGAAGGAAACATATACATAACTATATAACACACATAAATATATAAGTACATAAATAGATAAATGGACAAAAAATCGCCACAAAAAAATACAAACTGCAAACAATAACAAGACAATACATTGGAATACAAAGGGCGGCCTTGTCGCTGTGAGCGATCTCTTCCAGGCAACCTTTGGATGGACAGGAATTAAATAAAACGACATAGACAGTGGTGTAACGAAAAGAAGATATTACAATATAATTTAGTGACGGTTTTCTTTCTTTTGAGTTAGTTACACTGTGTGTACAGGTTAGGTCGGCTTTCTTTAGCTCCTGCAACTTTACAAATCAAAATAAATAATTATGATAATAAATCCACCTATATAATTGTAAATCTGCATTATGCTGAGACGAGACCTTTTGGCACAACACATTCAATCATATATTATGTTTAGATAGTATTTAGTATTATATAAATATTTTATTTTATTTTAACTTTATTTTACTTGTTATGTATGTGTTGTGTTAATATATGCTTTCTCTCTCTCTCTCTCTCTCAAATAACTTTGCAGCGAAAGCAGTACTCGACCTAGTTCAAGCAATTCGTTCAATTGGTCGGCCATTTTTATTTCAGAGTTATGACATATGACGCTATTTTTATTTAAGTCTAACATTAGCTCTAAACCCAAAGAGAATATAATCACTATCTGTGCTAATATAATATTTATCAGCAAATATAAGGTTATAATGAGGGTTTTCAACCACATACAGGTTATGCAAGATAAAGTCACCCTCCCTACAGATTAATAATAATATAAATAGAAGTATTATTTTAAAATAATTTTAAAAGAGGGATAACTCGTCAAATTAAAATATGTCCCATGTCTTCCTTGGGTAGGTACACTATTGATAACTTATCTAAATCTAAATTTAAGAAAAACCCCCGATTCCAATGCCTTTATTTCCCTAAAAGTAAAACACCATAATATTTAGTAATGTGCACGCGATGCTCTTTCATTTGACTCCACTCGAGTATATTTGCAGATTTTCGGTTTTCCTTTCCTACTCTCACCTCCATAACTTTTAAACGGCTCAACCAATTTTCATCAAACATGTCTAAGAACAGACGCGCCAGGAACACCTATCATACAAAAAAAAACTCAATTGCAGTCGCTCCATCTGTTCGGGAGCTTATGATGTCCCAGACAGACACGTCAAACTTATAACTTACACCCCTCTTTTTTAGTCGGGGGCTAATAATTGAAAACCTTGATTCATAAATTGCACACTGATCAAATAATGTAAAAAGCTCTCTACTTATAACCCAGTGGTTATAACTGAAAATTGTAGCAAATAAGACTACCTATTTTCTTTGTTTCAGTTAAATTTGATCCAGCAAACCAATAGAGCATTTGTACTTTACAGAGACCTATAAAGCTATAACATCAAAACGTAAAACATCAATGTAAGACATGAGAGGTACATTTCATAAACCTCAGATTACAGAACTGAAGACAGATGAACTGCATATTAGGGCAAATAAGGGCTTCGGAATTCAATTGACATACCTAACCCGCGCCATTACATCTTTGGTACAGTTATCTTACAATGAAAAAAAATCGATGGCGATTATGCTAAGCTTGTCAAAGCCTTAACGTAGTGACCCTAGTCCTCATAATGTTTATTATCTGTGATTTAACAAAATAAAGGTTTAAGTGTTATGGCAAGGATACAAAGGAATATTTTTTTTACTGTGGCCCTACCAAAGTATGTATTACTTAAAGAGTTCAAGCGTTAGATAAAGTAACTAATTTTAATCTAAGCTTCAGGCTAAGTTGCAATTGAAATATAAAGCTGGATTATTTATCTGTGGCTCTACCAAAAAAAAAAAACATAATTGTCTATGACCATACTAAACTAGATCATAGACGTTTATTTATGTGTAGAACCCAAACAAATGAGCGTGCGGCGGCGTCCGCCCTTGAACTGGTGACTGCGGTCTCAGGCTGCCACGGAGGATGCGCGAGGCGGGGCCGCCTCGGCCAATCAGCGCCCCTTCATTTTTCTACGCCCCCCCACCGGACGCTGCCCAAAAACAAAAGGATCAAAGTCTGCGAAACCTATCTCTTTCTTTATGGGGACGCTGGGCGAGCATCGATGAGAGGACAGATACAGTGTCGCGCGGGCGCGAATCGATATACCCCCCGCCCGCCCCGCGCCGAGCCCCCTCCACCCCCTCCCGCCGGCCATTTGCACGGATGTATACTATTATTATTTTATTGAACGGATGCTCCTAAGTGGTGATATAAGAATATTTACAAATCGTAAGCCCCCGATTTGGGGCAATTAGGGACCTCTTGGCCCTTGATGTCTAGTAAACGTATTTTATTGATCTGTTTTATTTCTTTGGACTGTGAGAGCTTCTTGGCCACTTGAACGACGAACGTTTTGGTGAAAAGAATAGAGTCCGTGTCTAATAACATTCAATTTTATTCGTAAAACAGACATGATTACCAAGTTTTTCAGGAAATCAAGGATAATAACTGAAAATCATAATATTTTTTGTAAATGTATAAGTTTCACAGACAAGAGATTTCACAGATATTATAGATGCTACATAATAATTGTATAGAGCTAGTTATGTTACAAGTAAAGGTATTGTTGTAACTTTAAATTTACAAGTTTTAGTGAAATTTTCGTTATCAATAATCATCTTGAACGCGTCTTACATTGCGACTTCTTTTTGTTATTGTATATACAAATATATACCCATCCAGTTCATTTTTTAAATATATATCCAGTTTAACATTTACTAAAATTTATTTATGGGCTACCTAAATTGTACCTTATAAGTAGGTACCTAAATTTTTATAAGTTTATAGTTATCTTTATTTATGTTTATTTGACCGCAATAACTAGAAATCATTGAGGAAGGCCTTCGTCTAGCAGTGGAAATGATGATGATGAATTTGTTACATAAATAAACCATTTTTTTTCGATCAAACTAACCAGTGCTACCAGTTGTCCCAGATAGCCTAGTAGTAGTAGTATTAGGTGAAACATAAAGAGATAATTAATTTTATAATAAATCTAAATTTAAAATTTAAGAAAAACCCCCGATTCCAATGCTTTAATTTCCTTAAAAGTAAAACACCATAATATTTAGTAATGTGCACGCGATGCGTTTTCATTTGATACCCCACTCGAGTATATTTGCAGATTTTCGTTTTTCCTTCCCCACTCTCACCTATATAACTTTGAAACGGCACAACAGATTTTCATGAAACATGTATAAGAACACTCACGCCAAACTCACCTTTCATACAAAAAAAAACTAAATTGAAATCGCTCCACCCGTTCGGGTGCTATGATATCCCAGACAGACAGACACACAGACAGACAGACAGACACGTCAAATTTATAACACACCTCTTTTTCGGTTGGGGGTTAACAATATACTAAGGATACATAGATCACCTAGTCCACATACCTTATTTTTTGTTATCTTTATGTAAGACTCGCAGCCTGCCTGACTGACAACCGTCACTTGATTCAAAGTCAAAGTTATTTCATACCATACATACCCACTCTAACCCAGCGCCCGCGGCGTAACTAGGGACTAACGTCCCAGCGCGCGTTACGCGCGCCGAGCGTGAAAAACGCCATGTTTTTTCCGTTAAAACTATTTTTCACATAAAAAGTACTAAACCTATTTCAAAACCAAAAATGTATTTATTTTCTTTATTATAATTATATAAACTTGAATAATAATATGAATCATCGTACCTACATCTTCATTTACTAAAAAATTATCAAAAATAGGATGGTAGCATTTTTAGACTGATTTGGAGACCTATTTTGATAAATTTATTTAAAATACTTCATCTGAACATTTAATTATTATTTTGGTACCGTTTTAACGGGGTTGGAGTCTAGTTTTTTCAATAACATATTTAATTTTAATATAGATATCACAAGTAAATCATAAAGAAATTAACTTGCGAAAAATAGGAAAATGGCGGAAAATTTCTCTCACTTTATTGTCAAAATAATTTTTATTTTATAATTTTTGTTGCCAGGTATGGGTTTTCTAATAAGAATTTAGTAGAATAATTATTGACAATGACATCTGACATTGACACTAGCAACTTGTCTTATTAGAAAATAAAGAAAATCCGAAATAAAAAAACCAAAAACTCGTGTGGCACTCTAGTACCATGGACGTAAGTCGGCATAAAGTTTTGTGGCACTACAGTACCACTGGACGTTCAAGTGGATACACAGGGTATACTTGGCAAAATTAAACTGAGAAACAACTTTTTCACTTTATAACTTTATCTAACTCGACACTGGCAAATTGTTGCTTTAAGCGAAGCGCAGAGTCCAATTACAAGAAACTGAACTGGGTATACTTAGAAACGTCAAAAAAACCTTAAAGATAATTTAAAATTAAGTCTCTAGGTATATTATCAAATAAACTAATAAAAAAAGGTTTAGGCAATACATATATTTACAAGTATTATGTTTATTTTTTTGCATTTTTTTTAGAAAGAAAGAAAATTCTTTATTACTTACACCAATAAACAAAAATACAAAATTATTAATAGAAAAATTAAACCTAGCATGGTTTTACATGTTAATGCCAAAATCATTAGAATGGTAACCTAAATACCTAACTTAAAATAATCTGGTAAACATTATTATCTGCCATTTGGTTATTTTACCAAGTCTTGACGGAGGGTTAAATCTGTATTAAAATTAGAACGTATAAAAATAGCGTCGGAGGTCTGCCTTGAACATAATTACAAAAGTTTGTAATTATTATTCCTATTATGTTTGTAACTATATGTACCTACATATACCTGCTGACAGCAAATCTGATGGTGAGGTGTTATAAGCTGTCACGACTCTGTAAATCTACAAAAGTCCTACTTGTGTACCCATCAAGGAGGTAGGATGGTTAGGGCTTAGCTAGGCATGGTGGTAATGCACAATACACTCCAAAGCAAGATGTCAGTGCAGGCCTTAGTCCCCCCAACAACGAATTAGAATTAGAATGTTCCTGCTGTATTTTCAGTTTATTTTTTTGTTTGTGGATTAATAAATGTTTTTTCTTTCTCTTCCTAGTTTTCATTTATCAGTCATTAAATAGGTATTAGGTCAGCCCAAGTTTAAAGCGAGCTCTATATACAAATACAACACTTTCTTGGTTAATCGCGTCTCGTAATGAATTAATTAGCAATATTTATTTATTCATGGAAATAACATGGTGAAAGTAATACTAGGGATGGTCGGATGATGATGATGATGGTCGGATAACTTTAATAAGTATTTATAATAACAAAAATTCAAGTTTCGCCTACGCTCCTAAAAATACACTATCTGCTTTAAGTGCAAAATCTAAATGATAGATAATAAACAAGCGAAACTGAACTACTTAAAATCAATTAAAAATAAAACAAATGTTAAAAATGATGGCTCAGTGCCAATCCGCTAGATGTTCTGGAAGTTGCTGGTTCGATTCCTGAAAAGGAGTAGTTTTCCTAATTCTGATGCTTCCTACAAATATTGTTTTTAAAGGTGTAAAGGTAGGACTTTATAATGTACAATCGAGAAACGCGGTTAACAAGGTGATTATTGGCTTATGGAGTCATGTAATAATAAGAATATATATTTTTTTATTTAACATAAAACCCCTTAGAAAATGCAGAATACGCTATTTCATATTAATATTTTTTAATTGAATCATACTAAAAGCGCTCCCTGGTGGCAGTTTTATAAGCCCTCTTATACACTCTGGAAATAAATTTCAGAAGTTGAAATAGCGCCATCTCGTGTTTTGCGTTAGTATCACGTTAACATGGTCTGTACTTTCAGCTTTAACATAGAGGAGGCTTTTAATGTCGGCTTCAAAGACATGAACACAGATGGCGTTGTCACTGAATCTGTCTTTCACTATTTTACAATAATGTACTTTTATTATAAATATAACCAATAGTTCATAAATCTGATTAATTTAAATCTATTCTAAACACAATTATAATTAAGTAAAAAACGAAATTGACAATCATGTATCTTTTCAAATTGTTATGCTGCGTAATAGAATTTATTTTCACATTTCCGGTTCGCGCTCGGCGACCGACATCACGCAAACTCGTGTTTGCAGCTAACTTCATTTTATTCATGTTCGATCTGTTTTACGGCTACGTTGTCGTTGAGGCTTGTGCTTTCTGGGATTAATTTTCGGTAATTATTGTTTTCATCTTGCGTGAATAGTTAATTTTATGCACAATATAGTCATATTTCGTGATCTAGTAAAAATTGAGTGCTATTAAAGTGCTGTGATCGTAGGAGCGTAACAATTTGGCGCCTATCGGATTCTGTCAACACAGTGTTGAGAACACAGAAGGATTTTAGGCACGTGTAATGTCAATAAAATCGTGATTTTTCCGTTCACAGACATGGCTTTGAGCGTGGTACTACCTCCAGCTGGATTGG
This sequence comes from Gymnoscelis rufifasciata, assembly GCA_929108375.1. Classification (NCBI taxonomy): domain Eukaryota; kingdom Metazoa; phylum Arthropoda; class Insecta; order Lepidoptera; family Geometridae; genus Gymnoscelis; species Gymnoscelis rufifasciata. Next base: position 12,885,541 of record OV815305.1, read on the forward strand.
AGACAGAAACCTTCAATTCATTCAGCTCATTCGGGCATATAATCGACATAGCGGGCCTTGCTAAGTCGCAGTCGAGTCCAAGCCCATCTGTCTCCAGTGAATCTAGCGGTATCGGCTCGCTGGGATCTCTCAAATCCGAATCGGTGAACAGTGATTCCCTGCCCTCCAGTCCTCATACCACAGAGAAGGTGAATGGAAATTTTGCACTCGTTTGTTTGCGTTCGTCCTGGCCTTGACCTCTCTATTTTCATAATATTCTGTAATGGCGAATGTCCATATTACGCTATCAATGTTGTGTACATTATCGACGCATGATAATGGAAAGATTTCAGAGTATTAATAAAGACGTTAATTAAATGTTATCCACAGCTACACTTTAAACATTTTGTTTGTTTCTCTTGATAAAATGTTATGTAGACACATATCTGCTTAGTCCATCTATTTATAGATATTTTCGTTCAGAGTAGTTTAAATGTTTATAAATGTTTAGTGCAATTTATTTATGAGACCAACTTGTTTTCAGAAGATATTTGAGCCAGTTGTGCTACCCCAGCCGCGTCCCATTGAACAAAAGCCAGAGAATATCAAGGTGACATATGGTGGTCGTGATCTGCTCAACTTGATGAGCAACCTGACTGACAACCGGTGGAACTACCGTGCCACTGTGCTGCCACCTAACAACCCTGCACTGTTCTTTGCCAACCGCTCCCAGTACCACCGCCTGGGCCCATATGGAACCCGCACACAGTATGTAAAAGATTCTTGTCGCCATTGTGGCTTCAACTGGGTCGTAGCCGCCACTGACTAATGAGCCTCCAAACAAAGAGAGTGTTTGACTGGGACACAACAGATGCATATCCACTTGGGTCATTTAATGCTTCTTGTGATCAAATACCTGACTCAGTGAATTTTTAATTCATTAATTTTTATGCCATTTGACATGTCATCTTAACTTTGACAGAAATAATTAATCATTTCTATTCATTGTAAATTTTGTATCTTGATAAAAACAAATGAAGAATGAATCATTTATGATTCCTTTCTTCGTGCTTATGCCATTTTTATGTAATATTTTCCCTATAAATAGAGCAGAGTGGAGCTCTGATGTGCCCCAGTCCTGGATGACTGTGGAATATTAATGTTGGTATCATCTCACGCATTCACAGAGTTACATAAACGTGACTTAATACTGTGATCTTAATTTAATCAAGACAATTTTTTGGGAAATTCTGTGATTGACGGAGAGATGATGCATATAACTTCGTTTTTGTTGTTAATTTATTTGTGTGATAATATTAGGCTTAATTAATGATATACATGCAATGCCATAGGATTTTGCAAACATATTCCAAATCAAAGCATTTCTAGGTCACATCCTAAATTACTTTAAAAGACAAATTGGATTATTAATATTCAATTCCATTGTCTCAATAAATTTAATATATTGTACACATAGTTCCTTTTAGAAATGTTAATTTATTTTTATCCAAAGAATTAATATTTAATCATTTGAGCTTCACAATTTGTACCAATTAGTGTAAAGTTTGTATGAAGTTTTCTGTCCAAATCTTAAAGCAATATTTAAATTATAGAAATTTACTTTATATTATCATAATGCGCTAATATTTCCCACCATTAAATTGTAATAGTTGTTATTGTTTAAAATATTCTGTAGTCTGTAGATAACTTAGATATATTCCACAGTCATTTATAAATAGGAAAGTCGTTTAAACCAAAAGGCTGCTTCTCGGATGTTATTTAAATGTACGATTTTGACGAGATAGGCACGAATTTAAGCCAAGCTGTAGGTTAATTTAAGGTCTAATTATGATTGTTGGATTTACCGTCCGAGCATTACTTACAAATAGCGATGATGTATCATTTAGGCGATATGATCTAGACACGGTTTCTGGAGTTCTACTTTCTATCGACATGACACATGCTTCCAAACTCACGAATTGTCGAGCCCATGGTGGAACATAGTCGAAATGGGTTATCAGTGCATATCATCACAAATTAATGCAGTGATTAGATATTCTTAAGGTATTAGTAGTTGTTACATACCATTTTAAAACATTTGAGTCATTGATATGCCCAGAAGCTGGGCTCCTAGTGAAATTATGATAAGTGTCGTTAACAGACTGGCAATATCTCTATGTACGTGCATATTTAAAGTAATATTTGTGGTCTCCTAATTTAGTCAAGATATTTAATAGTGTGAGTCTCTTTGATATCATGTAAGTAAATGTATAACATAACCTACTAACTCTAATATTGATACTGTCCTTTTGTGCAACTTTAGTTCTGCTATGTTGTGATCAGCTTTAAATTAGAACTGGAGTATTTGTATGTTGAAATATTTTCCACAAAGTTATTTTTGTAAAAAATGTTGATGTGACAATACAGTTAGTAGTCCAAAATTTATTTGTAAATACGGGGTTCGCGTGCAAATTCGGCAAATGATTTGGAAGGGACCAACACCCACGTATTGATTTTCTTTCTCTAGTTTTCCAATTTGGCGATAACGTAGCGATACTCACTTCCAAAGCAGTTATCATACTCGAAATTTACATGCATTTTATTATCAAACGCTTTACGTCGAGTCATCGCGATAGAATTAAATAAGCTGTTGTCCTCACACATTGGGCTATGAACACTACCCTTAGCAAGTAGATAAAATATAACAAAATATTTATTTACTTATTTATGATTCAGTGGGTAATGACTGGACATATAGCATGGATCTCAGAATGCAGCTATCATGATACATGAGCCATCGCGGAAGACGGCCCGAGCCATCGACGGTAATGTGAAATCTTCCGTCGGTCGGAAAGTGTGCTATATTCTCAGTCACACGCACATTCACAAAATGGTTGTTTATTGGTTAATGTTTAATCAAATGTTGCATTCAGATTTATTTTAGTTATTATTTTTAATTGTAAAAATGACAAAGCTGCAATCGAATGTAGTTCAAATAAAGTATTGGAGCAATACGCACAGTTGAATAATTGTAGCATATTATGTGTCGGGAAGCGTGGGCGAGCGGAGAGCACCGCCACCGCGGCGAGGTGCGGCTGCGATGCAATCATTGCATTCCAGTTTTTTGTTAAGTTAGCGGCCGAGTTAGTTGTTATTGTTTTTAAATCACATTGCCAAATAATTTGGTTGTTGTGCTATTTATTTGACTAAATTCTAAAAATATCAATTTAGTACCTTCCATTACAAAGTGTCTTCAAATGATTTTATAATGTTTAAATCATTTCAATTTTATGCATTTTATTTTATTAGTCAAATCATTATACACGATATTATACATACATGGTACCTATGTTGAATTATATGTATTTGTTCATTCATATTGTTATGATAAATTATTTTTTCTCATGAACTGTAGTCAAATGACAGTATTTTTATAATGAAAATTGTATAAGGACGAAGGGTTTTTGCCTGGGCGCGGCCCGCGGCGCCCTCTGGTATTACGTATATCTGATAAGCATTATGTAGGTTTAGCGAAATAGAGTAACTGAGACGGACTCCTCGCACCAAATGTCCTTGGTTCAATGTTGTTCTCGTGATATAGAGCGCGCGCGCAAGCGCCGCTGAGCTCAATATTTTAGTAACCCTTAAGAAAATTAATACCTCTTTTGAAAAGAATATAATATTTATTATTATAGTATATCAACTCGATTATCACATATGTATTTCCCTGTTTATTTTGATGTGATATCATAAATGACTGATCTGAATTTAGTTTTTAAGTTGGTTATTGGTATGCCGTGCTATTTCGAGAGTATAATTAAGAATTAATATTGAAAGTGCCAATGCTCGTAATGTAATCTTTATGACTGTTCCTCTGTAGTGTCGGGCTGCTGTGGCCCTTCTGTCTACATCAGTATGATAAATAAGCAACCTTCCTTCCTAACACTAAGTTTCATTGTTAATTTAATATAATCACGTAAATAACGTGCACAATCTCAGTAATGCTTGCAATATAAATGTGTAATACGTCTTATTCCTCATACTTAATTAAATACATCGTAATGTTAAGAGTACAATATGAGATGATGTTATAATATCATTCTAGTATCAAAATTAGCCGAAGATGTTAAATTATAACTTAGTTAGTAAAATTTTAACATAGCTTCGTATATTTGGGATGTTTTAGTATTTAGTAGTCGTATTTATGGCGTTTAGTAGTGGCAAGCAGAATGTCTCGTGTGTGAAAAATAATATTAGTGGCAATAATACTCTATGTAAGTTTCCTGCCAAGAGACTAAGATCAGAGTTCCGTCGCCGTCGTCAGCCGGCAGGCTGCACTGGCGCCAACAACTGAACGATATGATAGTAAATAGGAGTTTTTGTTGTAACTATAATAATAGTCATAGGTATTTTATCGTACTTAATAATTATTCTTGCGATGCCTTAATTCTGGTTGTCAATTAGACATGTCTCTGCCTAGAGTGTTATCATTGTTTTTATTTATTTTCGTTTATTGCTGTTCCGGCTTTCTCCGTGAACTTCCAGTCCAGGCTGTTCTTTTGAAATGATTTTGAGGTCGATTTATTTTTACCTAAGTGTTCTTATTAAATGTTACCAAAATGTTTTTAATAAAATATTTTTATATGTAACACTGTGTTTTATTGCATAAAATATACGCTAAGTCGCTAGCATTATGAAAGTAGGCACGTAACAGAAATAATAACCACCTACAACTAGTTTATTTTTTGCTTTTCTGTTAGTTTATTTACCAACATTGATTTCTCGTTACAAAAATAGATCTGGCTATGAGCCAACAGTGTGTTTAACTTGGGCAAAGTAGTCCTTATTTTGATGGCATTAAGGATTCACTAATTCATACCTAGCATAGCCAGAGTACTGTACCTACCTACTTTATAGTATTCTGCAAAGTAAAGATTTTAAGTTTCACGGTCTCTATGATTCCTTTAGAGAGCCATCTTCTGCTTTTCGGGCGAACCTACTAGTTACCAAATGGTTCTACGTTACCAACCAAGATTGTGTAAAAGCGCCATCTATAATGATGTGACATGCGCAGCGCAAAGTAGACACGCTGAAACAGATGGCAGCACCGGCTTAGATGTGAACTAATTTGTACATCTGAGCGCGAAAATGTAGATTCTACATAATAAACCCCTTAATTTGAAAGTTCTACATTGTAGAACTTTCAAATTAAGGGGTCTTTTCACCAATTTTTCGCTAATTAAGAGTATATAATATTTAAATACTTATTATGTTACTATAACTGATTGATGTATTTATCCCGTTTTACGACGTCAAAAAAATGGGATATCGTTTTTTTCTTTTAATTGATATTCTTAGATTAAAATTACGTCATTAATTGGCTAAAATTACATAAGAGCTATTCTGATGCTATTTACAAAACTTTCCTAAAATTTCCATTAAAATTTAAGTAAATAGTCGGTACTAAATTTGCATTAAAATTAGCTTAAGGTTATTCTTACTTAATTTAAAAACGATAACGTTACAATCGACATCAATAGCAAGAAACACCTAAGGGAACTGAAATTCGGTACACATATTATAATATATGTACAATAATTATAGTATAGAGCCCGAGAAAGGGAAGGGCTACTTTTTATCGCGGGAAAATTCATTATAAAGCGGGAAGCACTTGTGTGGGTATGGTATGGTTGCTGTGGTGAACGAAGAAATAATCAGAACCAGCGTTATTAAACGGGGTCAAGAGCTTACGAACAAGCAGCGAACGATTCAATGTAGGATTTTTTGTAATGTATATTACTAGATAACGTAAGCTCTAAGCAATCTTTGTATCGCCACTATTCTAGTAGGGATAACATGGTTGTGCACACTATAAGCTTAACAACTCGAAAACTGTTTACTTTTTATAATTTAGACGCTGCAACTAAATCAGCCCTAAAATAGGTTTTTGTAAGGGTCTAGACAGACGGACTGCAATTCAACTGCAATCCGACTGCAAAATGGCAGTTCAGATGCAGTTGGAATGCAGTTGGCTCGACTGCAATCAAACTGCACGTCGACGTGCAGTTTGACTGTTTTAAACAACAACTCGATATTAAACCTGTTTTGATCCTAAATTAGCACAAATCATGGGTTACTTGTATAATGTTTTATTTATTTCGCAGACACACATCCGATGATTCTCGAAATACACGGGTTTGCAAGTCGCAAGTGCATGGATGTGCATGTCGTATCGTACCTACAAAGTTAAAAGTTTAATATCTTGCATGCAAAATTTAAAACCCACAAATTATCCTTTTAGCCTATTTCCTTACACAAAATTAAATGTTAGCTTGCATTTTTTTTCTCTCTCGCCATAACTTCGGCGTAAATATATTTTCCCCCCTTTACTGTGAAACACATAGGCGAAACTTAAAAAAATTCGCAATTTTTTAAGTGTCGCCTAATAAAAGTATTAAAGCCAATTATAATTGATACTGCTCACATGGCTGTGTTGCACGCTGATGTAAAAACCCGTGTGGAGACACTCACTTTTTTTTATGCTTATCTATCATTTCGTGTTTCTATCAATATTAAGTAAATTCAGTTCAATAGGAAGGTGTAGGTTATGCAGTGGCGTAGCTACCGGCGTGCTAGGAGGGGCAGTGCCTCAGAGTTCTATCAGAAATCCTATTATTTAATTCGAAAACCTCGGAATCTTAATACAAACAACTTTTTAGACAAGAGTGAATAGGTGATCCATCTTCATCCACATCGACACTTTCCATCAGGTGTGATTGTGGACAAACATAGATCTATCTCCGGCCCGCCCCGGCGTCGCACGGGTATAAAATTTTCCCGGAAATTATTCGATTTTTTCTCGCCGTAAAAACAATCCTATCTCTCAAGTTGGATCGAACTGCACATGGTGTGCGAATTTTATTATAATCGGTTAAGTGGTTTAGGAGTCCATTGAGGACAAACATTGTGTCACGAGATTTATATATATTAAGATATAGGAAATTAAACTGCGGACGTAATGCTATCTTGAACATCAACTTTTGAAATAAGTTTTTTTTAACAGTGAGATAAAGTTGTGTGAATATAGTCTACTAAAAGTGCACTTAATGCACCTGGGTGAATAAACCCAAACCCAAATGAATTACGTATACCGGCCCGTATTTTCGTCATTTTGTTCTCTAGGGAGGATTTATTATTTATTCGTTGTGTTTTATCCCTCAAAATTCTATCCATGACGGTTCTTAAGACTAGGTTCCTACTACTTGAGAATTCTAAGCAATAAAATTGAATCCGGGTGGTCCCGATTTAATTATTTTATTTGTAGGCCCCTAAACTTAGGGCCCCAGTTTTTCTTTGCCCCAGGGCCCTTGGTCTCAAAGCTTCTCCAATAAGGTTTTGTATTATGTACATTATGTCTATGATATGTAATGTGATATTGGGCTAATGTACAATATGTATATGTTACACCCGTACAAAGACAGGGCGGGTAGCTGTAGTTTTATAGGACAGGACCTTTTATCAAAACTGATCTACTGGCAAAACATGTATTTTGATTAAGTAAACAGACCTTTGGTAGGCACCTAATAAGACAGCTTTTAACTATACAAACTTTATTTTCATAATATAAAAGAAATTAATGTAAAGAAGGGGGAACTCAGAAAACTTACGCAAGCAGATCTAACATACTTTTCTGACTTTGGATATAATAAATCACAAATGCGCAAATCTGAATCGTGATTATTGCGACAAAAGCGACTGCTTTCATGAAGCATTTGATATCTAAGGGTCTCCTCTCATAGACATTTGGCTGTAAGAAATAGCCAGCGCTGGGGTTCTTCTTTAAGTTTATGAACGGTGATTTCTTCTGTTGCTCATTCACTCTTGGCATCTTGGCTTGCATCTTTGGTATTTTCGAAAATGAGGTCAATCCAACTCGGGGTTTCCTTCAAATTACATATTAAATCAATGTAAGATAAATTAGTAGGTGAGTAGTAGTTGTAATGACTTCTTGGAGTTGGCAATGTGTACAGCTCAAGATGTTTTTATTTATTATATATAATATTCTCGCAAAAATCCGAATTCTGTGTTGTGTTTTCGTTATAAATCGCAGTTTTGACATTTGTAGTGAAAATGACACCGTTAAAAGCAAGCATAAAATTAGACAAGAAATCAGTAAGAGACAGATTTGAGGAGGAAAAATCCATGGAGGTTATAGTAATAATGTAATCTGGACCGTTTTCGACCTCAGCGACTGCGATAATTGGTAAACTAAAATATTATTCACTAGTAGTGCCCCGCGGTGTTACCCGCGTTTTAATTAATTTGTCCGCGGAATGTTCACTTTCCCGCGGTTTAAAGTAGCCTATGTCCTTTCTGAGGCTCTAGAGATTATGTGTACCAAATTTCATTCAAATCGGTTCAGTAGTTTTCGCGTGACAGCGTAACAAACAAACTAACATTCACGTTTATAATATTACCTCTATATAGGGATTAGGGATTGTGGAATTAGGTTTCCTTTCATGTTCTCTTTGCCGGCTAGAACACTTACCTTGTTGGTGAAGGTACGAGAGCATGTTGGGCATGTTAAAACTCCATTCTCATAATTATAGGATAATGGCCACCGATGGTCTGGCCTTGAACAATAATTACGTCTGTTATCGAGCTCTAAATCGTAATTTTCAAGAGTATATTTAATATAACGAGTAGAATATATTGTGGTTTTTATTTTTATCAAGGTTTTTATTCGAATGCGGTTTTTTCTGGTTTTAAATTTAAAAGCATTTTGTATTATCCCAGTCGAGGCGAAATATTGTTTGCGAATAAAACAATTTGTGAAATTGTAAAGACTGATTTGTTATTGTCTGAAATCAAACAAGTTTTTTTAAATCTATCAATCAATAAATCTAAATTAAAAATATAGAAAAAAACGCCCGATTCCAATGCTTTAATTTCCTTAAAGCAAAACACCATAATGTTTTGTAATGTGCACGCGATGATACCCCACTCGAGTATTGCAGATTTTCGGTTTTCCTTCCCCACTCTCACCCCCATAACTTAAACGGCACAACCGATTTTCATGAAACATGTCTAAGAACACTCGCACCAAACTCACCTTTCATTAAACTAAATTGAAATCGCTGCATCCGTTTAGGAGTTATGATGTCCCAGACAGACAGACAAACACACAGACACGTCAAACTTATACGACCCCTTTTTTTTGGTCGGAGGTTAAAAAATAACATTAACAACCACTAAACTAAATGGAAGCTCAAACTAGGCAGATGCAGCAGATGTTAGCAAGATGTAGGTGGGCAGTCCTAGCGCATTTAGACTGCCTCAGTGGCGCGGTGGGCGAGAGTCCGCTTGCGGCGCAAGAGGTAGCGGGTTCGATTCCCGCCGAGGGGTCAAGTGTTTGTATGCTCTGCAAGCACTTTCTCCTGGGTCTGGGTGTTTAATATGTATAATAAAAAATATGTATGTATATTATATTAAGTAGGTATATCAGATGTCTAGTACCCGTAACACAAGCTAAGAGCTTACCACGGGGCTAGATGTTGTTGTGTGGATTGTCCGGAAATATTTATTTATTTATTCATTTTCGATTACCGGCTAGGCTGTAGGTAGGGTTCCCAACCCTCCCGGAATGTGCCGGAGACTCCTGTAATAATTGTTCATCTCCCGAGCTCCCGTGAAGCTATAATATCTCCGGTAGTTCTAGAATTAAGCTTAGGTTTTAAACTAAGCTCTCTCCGCACTCCCGCGTTTCGAAGCTCGCGCTGCACGGCCGCAGCCTGTTTGAACCGGTTCGTTTCGTTATCGCGGTGCAGCGGTGTCTGTCGTGAAATGCAACAACATCTCATTGAAGAGAATCAAGTGGATTTACGCTGGGTTGATTTTTTTACGAAATCAAAAGATAGAAATACCAGTCCTAAATTGAAAAGGCTTATCACGTTTGTTCTTTCCATTCCTGTCTCTAATGCATCCTGCGAACGCGTAACGCGTCATGGAACAGGTATGGAGCAAGGAAAGAAACCGAATGAATATTTCTATAGTAAAAGCAGAGTTACAAATACATACAAACTTTGATGTTTTATGTAAAACCTTTTACGATTTTGTGGAAAGAAACCGTCAAATATTAGATGCTGCTAAATATAAGTTTAAATTCAACATTTTAAGATCTTATGTATATGCAACACAATTTTACAATAAAGTTTTCTTATTCTTATTCTATTCTATTCTTAAAAATAAAAAAGTTATTAGAGAATTTCATTCAAAAAAAACCCACCCCTTCCTAAAATCCTCCCGGGTTAGTTAATTCGAGAGTTTGCAACCCTAGCTCTAGGTAATTATTACCAAAACTCGGGCGAGTTGGAATACTGTATAGATAAAATTACCGTGGTTTTAACAACTTTACAATGTAGGTAGCTGAGTTGCTCATGAACTGAACATTTTTGAACAAAAATAAAGTACCTAGTTACTATCTATTAAAATATAATTTGAAATTGCGGTAAGTTAATTTAACATATTTTTTCATTTTAAGCACATAACTTACCTTTTCATACCTACAGCAAAGTCTACCGATGTTCAATGAAACAAAAATGTATTTTCTTTACAAACACCAACCTACACAACTCGCAAGGATCCATATCGAATACAATAAAATAAGTACCTACCTACTCTCGCTGTATAGAAAATGTCGCCTATATTGAATAGGAATCAGAAAATATCGCTCAATGAGCAATGTTAAACAGTGTTCTATTCAGCGGAAGCTTTAGAAAATCAGCCTTCTTTAGACGCTACATTTATGTTTTTCATATTTTCCATACAGAATTTCGTGCTTGCGTCTACTATTGAAATCCAACGGCGCCAATTCACTAAATTAACGCCATTCAAAATGGGATGAGCATAGTTTGGGACGTAATAGTGCTTTTGAATTTTGTGTTGTGGGTGCATGACATCAGTCATTACTTGAACATTGAGGTTACTGATTTAAATAGCTTTTGATGGATTTTCGACTTTGGCGATGGCGAGACTTTGTTTCTTTACTGATTTACTTGTTACAAAACAATATAAAAACACTTTATTGTACCTATTCACAAGAACATAAGTACCTTTCTGTATTCTGTGATATACTTATGTATAATAATAAATTATGTATCGCTAACGATAAACTTAATAGTAAAAAAGTGCAAAATGATGACTTAACTTAAAAAGCAATCCTTTCCAGGCAACTTTGAATAGTTTTGCTGTTTTCTAAGTTCTATTAAGTACCTACGTTCATGATGTAAGGTTACTTTACCAGTATTCAAATAATATTTGAATACTGGTAAAGTAATTACCAGTATATATTATATAATAGCTACCCTTCTGGACTTGTTAGTGTAGTTTACCTTACACCAATTCTCCGTTTCGTTTGAAAGAGTGAATCGAGTACTCCTTCCTTAGTAGCATAAAGTCCTTGTACTTGATTAAAGTGTGACTTGAGAGTTACTTAGTTAGTTAGTACTTGAGAAAAATGTGCAAGTATGGTGGATATAGGTACCTAATACACATAATAAGCTACCTATTCATATATTTCCCCTTTTAGGAACGGATAAGCCGCCATCGCTTCTGCTTTAAGGCTAGCCGTAGTTTAATCTCTACTGTGGCTAAACTTCATTCTATAGAAACAGTAGTTCAAAGAGTTCTCGGAATCTAAAGGGCCTTTAGCATTCATCGAAGCTCTATACAGAATCGCCCGCAGTGTGTCATGAAGCATTCATATTTCCCGCGTTTTCCATATACAATATGGCGTCTATACTTGCTATAGTGGCTCACTTCACTCCTGAGAGAAAAAAGGTTGGATCTAACAGTACAGAATGTATAATATGTATGAATGTCATATTATGACGATGAATTTAGCTGCAAAGTAATAGCAGTTATTACGAATGAATAATGTGCACAGGTTCGTAAGTTTTTGGAAAAACTGTTTACCTCACTAGTTAACCCATTGCTTTAATGTCCACGTAAAATATTAAGCAATGTGGATTTTGACAAAACCGGATTATGAAATTACACCTTTTAAAAAAACGGTTATAAATTATCCTGCGGTCATAATCATAACGAACCAGTAAATAAAACCGGAAAATGCCTTTGAAAACTTATTTTTATTTTTGAGTTTGAATTCGCGCACAAACTCTATCTACTATGTTTTTTCGGCTCGTGAAAACACTCCGTTAGTAAATAATACCACTGCAAAAGACGAAGTAACAGTATTTGAGAAGACAGGACATTTTCAACGAAGAAATCCTTGTTTGTTTAATGGTGTTTAGTTATCATTCTTATTTTTATCAATATCAATTCAGCCGTACCACATCCAATGCTCAACATAGGCCTCCTTTGAAGACTTCAAGTTGTTTCCCCGCCTCACTCTTTCGAAGTCGGTAAAAATAAATTTTATGTATAGAAGCCCCCAGAACTAATGTAAGTAATGTTTAGTCAATTCAAAACGAGGTAAAGGTCGGCATAAAGTTTTGTGGCACTACAGTACCACTGGACGTTCAAGTGGTTAGAAGGCTTGCAAACATTTAAGTTTATTTTAATAAGAACCCCACATTCTAAATAACTAAAATTTTGCAGGTCATTAGCCAGATTACTAAATTTTGTGAGCATAATGAGTAGTTTCAGTTTATACATAAAACATTCCGTGTTTTTTTAATTCTGTTAAACTTTGAACAAAATACTCAAAAAAATTGTTCTTAAGGTAGTTTTAAAAAAAGCTCCAAAGGCATAAATTGATTTTAGCATAAGTACCGGCCACTTTTTAGCTATGTTTTTTTCCAAAAATCACGACTCTATTTTGAACAGTTTTCTCAAAATATATATTTTAGTGATACAAGTATATCTAAAAAAAACTCAAAAAAGTTGTATTTATCCAAAAATATAAAAAATCGTAGAACATACATGGGGATAAAATAGATGCACAAGAACCTCCCCCGTCGTTAATTTTATTTTGGACTACATGAAATGAATTACCCTGTATATTTTTTTGGACCTATGAAGGAGAACGGGAAACTTAAAAAATAGATATTTATGTCTATTTTTTAAGTTCTAGTATCGAGACTTGTGGCTATACGCCACTGATTTAAAAATAAACTGTTAAATATTAAACGTAATTAAATTGGTTTGTGTTTTCTACCTACCTCGAAGAAAACAGGTAATGTTTTAACAAATATCAAGCGACTAGATTTTAGTGTGTGAAAAATATGGTTTATTGGATGCGTATAATTATTCCCCAAATAAAAAAATAACCAAATTTAGTGTTTCCCAATCGAGATGTGGTGCTGGAGGCGTATGTTGCGGATTCCGTTGTCAGCCAAGCGCACCAATGCATCGATTCTGTCACAGCTACGGGTCCAAGCACGCCTCTTAACTATCTATCAGCAGAATACTCACGTATTTCGGCCACTTAGTGAGATAGTGAGAGATCACGATAGAAAGCCTGGAGAAGCTGATCATAGTTGGAAACACGGAGGGTAAAACAGCCCGTGGTCGGTCTCCAACCAGATGGTCCGATCCGTCCGAAACATCAAAAAACACACGTTGAATTGAGAATCTACTCAGTCGGTTAATAATACTTTTCTTTAAATCGCAACTCAGCAAGAGTGATAGACTCTTCCCAAGACTACCAGCCCTCCTGTGGCTCTCTTCAAGTCTCCAAATAGTCCATTGACGGAGCCTCGCAAACTCGCAATAGCGAATTAACACTATTCACAGGAACTTTGAAAGAGGACTACTCTCATACAATTTGGTCGCATTCATAAAGATCCACTTCTTAGCTGGAAAGGCTTTATATTCGCTCTATATTTCAGGAATTAATGTTTTATTTTCTAGTTAGCAAAGCACTAATTTAATTAAGGACTAGAAGGGGTATAAAAGCTGGTTTTAGGTACGTACTCTTTAGTTTGTAGACTCCGAGGATTTATTTAAGATCATTTGGTTCTTTATTTGTAGGGATGCTGAAATTCAGGGTACCTTATGATAAAAAAGTAAGTATTTAGTGGGAGGCAATATGAATATTATTATTAGGCTATAGACACGGTGTCACATATTTATTTATTTTAATACTTTTACATTGCCATTACAGTTCTTATGCCCAAAGCACAAGAAAACTCACTATTATTCTTATACAATTTTAGTAATTTTTATCACATAAATTGTAAGTATGCATATTGCACATAATTTGGCAGAGAGGAGGTGTGGCGAAGATTAATGACAAATTTAGAAGATTTTTACCGATTTTTTTAATTACGGTACTTACCTAATTATTTATTTCTTACATACAAAAGCTATCCGCATTCAAAATTTGCAAAAAGCTCCAAGCATAATCTCAAAAAGAACCATCTCAATTTTTAAATACCCGTTCGCATTAACATACAAGACCTCTCATTATGTAAACACAATACGGCACAGAATGTTTTTCAGGCGTTACAGCGTTCCAAAAGTGAAAAGGAACTGAACAAAGCCTTCGAACAATGCCGCGCACACAATGGGAACTATGCCGCTTGTATCACTCTCAGATAAAGGATATCGATGGGTGACAACCCTAAGAAACTGGGACTGTTGGAATATTTGAATTAGTGGGAAATTCAGATTCTGTGATGTCATAACTTCAGGTGGAATAGCGCAGTTTTGTTTGCAGGGACACATGTTGGAGACAGAGCTTATAAATCTTTATACATATAGTATAGAATTGTGTAAAATGAAGTCGTTTTGTGAAATTCTATGAACTTTAGAGTGATTATGTTTAAAGAAGAGGTTTTATTATTTCGTTCGAACAATTCCGCGCATACAATGCCGCTTGTATTACTCTCAGTTATCGATAGGTAGTGACATCCCTAAAATTTGGAACCCTAAGACTGTTGTATACTTCAATTAGTAAGAACTTCAGATTCTTTGATGTCTATCTTCTGGTGGAAATGACAAAGTTTAAAGTAAATATTTATATAAGGTTTAAGTACGAATATCAGAGATGGAGTTAATGATCTTAAGTAGGATTGAGTTGTGTAAAAATGAAGTCAGATTTCAGTAGCAGAAGAATTTTTGAAGAAGTGACTTATGTACTTTTACTATAATTATGTAAAAAGAAATAATCTTGACTGATTTAGAATTAAGTATTTTCTATATCATGATTCATGAATCATTGTCAAACAAACTAATGACTAAATATGAAACTACTAATGCGACAGCCCTGCTTCAATTTTGCTGACTAAGATTAAAGCTAAAATGTGTTTGCCTGTTTGAGCACGCTCATTAGGTCTCAGTGACCTTAATAATTAGGTACCTAACACAAACGGTACGTAAAATATAGATAGTTGCACTGTTAATTTATTTAGAATCCCTTAAACATATAATTTTTTTTTTAAGGTAAATAATTGATATACCTACTTAAAATTGACATTAAAGCTAATTAATTTGATGGATAAGTGATCAGTTTATTTTCATAGGTAGGTACTAACTAGAAGTCAGTTGATTTTTCGAAAAATTTTAGTTATTTGCAAAACACCTCTTACGAACATTTCAAATGCATTATGTCATGGAGATTATCACTGGAGCCACAAAATGACATTTTTGCAGAGACATCAAAGTTCTACTATGTTCCTACTTACCTACCCAGTACGTGCTTGTGCCTACTTAACGGATAGGTTAATTCCCGCCAGTTCAACCAGAAAATAAAACAAAACGTCCTACAACGAACCATTCCCAACAATTAAAAGCAGAACTAGCTCACCTCAAAGAAATTGGCATCTCAAAGGCCACCGCGGTAGGTATTAAAGTTGACGACACTTAGAACATCACATCCGACTCAGCTAACGACGGCGTAACAATGTGCCCTCCGAGTGAGGCACCGAACAATCGAATGAAGACAATAAGCAGCGATACTCCGAGACAAAAAGAGGCGAAATAAAGGCTCACTTGTTTCCTGGCCGCATTGTGAGAAACGGGAGAGGGCAGAGACAAAAGCGTAATGTGCCACGGGCCCAAACAATGGCGCGGGGCTATTATTGTTACTGTAGCGCTTTACGAATATGTAGCAGCGCTGCGAACTTGACATGCTGAGGTGGCCTTGCCGCGCCATTGTGCACTGCTAACAGATGCCGTTGCAACTGAAGTTTCGGGAACTTGCTTGTCCGTTGACGGAAAATTCAGAAATGAGTTCCTTTGAAAAGTTTTTAGGGTTTTTAGACTCGGTTATGCCAGTGAGGAAATCCGTGCAGTGAGATGACTAAGCAAATCTGAGAAAAATGTGTAAGTATACCGAGGGTGCAAGAACATTTCATCGCGTAGCATCACGTGCGCATAACAAAATAATGTGATCTATTACTTTTAAAAATTTGGTCTATGGCTTTGCCATCGGTTTTTTTTTAAATTATGAATTTAGATCATAAACTGTATAAAATAAGGGACGTCCTTTCTTGATAGTCCCTAACTATGTAGGTGCAAACAACTATGTAGTTCGCGCTTCGGCTTAGCCCATTTTTTATGGTTTGAGGAATGAGGGATTTTCCGCAGCATAAGTATTCTATAATATATTGTAATGACATTATGTAATAAATCATTAACCATTTTGGATAAGTAGATTATAATTGAAACTAGTTTTTTTGTATATTCTTATTCTTATAACCTCCCTCAATTAATAGGCAGAAAAGAAACACACCTAAATTGTAGTAGTGTAATTAACTAATTAAAAATTGCTTGCTAATGTTCAACAAAACAAACTCTTTAACGCGTTAGATATTACGGAGTTGTTAGGAACAATCTTCATTTTATACCATCGCTTAATAATTAGTTATACCTTCATATCGTTAATAAGTACCTATATGGTAATACCCATTTTTTAATAATGCTTTACAAATCTGTGAATAAGTATTAATGATATTTAACTAAAAATTTGTATTGTAAGTATACACGGTAGTTTAATATTCTATGTCATGGTGTACCATTTTTGCGATGGCGGGTAAGGCCGAAATGTGGACTTTTCCCGAGTGTTTAATGCTGCACCCCAATACTACTGCGCCTCTATTTTGTTTAAAAAAATGGTCATTATACCAAAGATTCTCTTTAATCTCTTAGCTTCGAAAAACCAATTTAAATGATTCCGTATTACGTTATAAACATACCGCATTCATATTTCGGTAAAAAAACTAAGCATTATATTAAAAATTTAATGCTGAGTTGAAATTTCCCAAAGAGCGCTAAAACCAACGGTTACTTCCAAAATGGCATACCTAAGTGTGACGTCACAGCACTTTCAAACATCGCCATTTTGAAAAATAGCCTGTTGAGTAACGTGATCAAAGACGAAAATATTACAATCTATTTCGGTTTAAAAAAGTAATATCTAGTAATCTAGTAGCAATTTCTTTCATTATTTTGTGATAATTACCTATGATTGTAATATGATGATTTCAATTTTATAAAATAAATAAATAACTTTTTAAATATTGAACTTACCATTTCACTGCGTCTCTGCTCTGCACCACAAAACCTGAAAAGCAAAGATATAATTAGTGTCACATCCTTTTGTATTAAATAAAAACTAGCTGACCCCACCAAACGTTGTTTATCAAAATTAAAAATAGATAGTAGCCGATTCTCAGACCTACTGAATATGCATATACAATTTCATAATGATCGGTTAAGCCGTTTCGGAGGAGTACCTTAACTAAATTGTGCATGGAAATTTTATATATATTAGATATAGCAAAATATCCACAGTAATTTAACACTGGCTGAAAAGTTAGAGATTTTGAACGTGTTTAAGGGCCTTATGAAAGTTTTGCGCAAAACAGTATTTTTCAAAGTTAAAAAAAAAAATTGTTGTTTATGTACAAATATTTCGAAAATTATCAATAATTGTAGGAAATTTTACTACCCATATAGTCTGAACGCCTGAAAACACGTGTTAATTCAATCACCTGAAAACACGTGTAAATTCAATTATTTAGTGCGATGGCCAAGTCTCAATATATTTATATAAATCATTAAAGAATTTTGAGACGAAATTTGAAGACTTGGATTTACTTGGATCTCACAACTTTTTACCGCAGAACAACTGAGTTGCGCGACTTGGTTTTTTTGACAAGTATTGTTTTTGATGGGATCTCATTTCTTTTTGTATTTTGTAGACAGTTCTACTTTTTTCCTTTTCGGTACCTTCTACTTATTGTATATATGTCCATATAATTTTCTTTTTGCCGGTCTAGATTGGATTTATTTATATTTCGCATTGTTATTACTTTAGTACACATTTCGTATATACGTGGCGTTGCGACAGCGCCCTCTATACCGGTCTTTTCTAGATTTTTTAGTTTTTCCTTGATTCATACACCAAACACTACTTATATTCCAAATTTGAAGCTTTCTAGGTCTGCTAGAAGTGCCTTAGAATTTTGATGATCGGTGAGTCAATGAGTGACAAAATTAAGAAATTTGACCCGTTATAATTCTTAAAATACTGGTTCAAATTGAATGAAATTTGAAATATACCGTGTTTTTACAATGCCTGCATGGTTACTGAAAATTTCAGTCTTCTAGTTTTATACACAACGAAGTTACAGGGGGTCGAAAATGGCCTGAATTGCTTCGAGAAAAGGTACGACAGCGCCCTCTATACCGGTTTTTTTCTAGATTTTTTAGTTTTTCCTTGATTCATACACCAAACACTACTTATATTCCAAATTTGAAGCTTCTAGGTCTGCTAGAAGTGCCTTAGAATTTTGATGATCGGTGAGTCAGTCGGTCAGTGAGTGAGTGACAAAATTACGAAATTTGACCCGTTATAATTCTTAAAATACTGGTTCAAATTGAGTGAAATTTGAAATATACCGTGTCTTTACAAACCTGCATGGTTACTGAAAATTTCAGTCTTCTAGTTTTATCCACAACGAAGTTACAGGGGGTCGAAAATGGCCTGAATTGCTTCGAGAAAAGGATGGTACGGCCGTGCCGCTTTTTTGCTCGACTTGGTGGGGGCACTGCCGTGCCCCCAGATTCTGCAAATATGGTATACTCGAGTGGGGTATCAAATGAAAGCGCATCACGTGCACATAACTAAATATTATGGTATTTGACTTTTAAGGAAATTAAGGCAAAGGAATCGGGGGATCTTCTTAAATTTTAAATTTAGATTTATTTTAATATAATAATAGTCTGACAATAAATTCAAGTATATTCCTGAAAATATTAAATTAAAATGTTCATTTACGTCTGTAGGTATTAGTGCCTTTTTTTTCTTATTTACATATTATATTCTTTTTTACTATAAAATGCTGAGCGCCAGCGCTTTAAAAAGCTCGCGCGCTTGGCGAAAAGGCTCTTAAAACTTAAAGGATATCGAGTGACTTTAATTCTAAGACTTAATTTATCTAGTTACTATCAGTAAGGCCCTTATTGTGATAGGTACTCAGAGAGTGCATTTAATATAGATAATTCAACCATCCTTAATGTTCCGCAATGTTTGATTTAGTTAGAATGACACATATCAAGATTTATACCTTCTGAACGACAAATTAAAAACAAGACTAACAAATAATTATTGCACGGTTTCAGAAAAAAAATAGCTTGAGTTTTAAATGGCTTCTTTGTTCTAGTGTAAAAAAAGCTAAGCGAGCCCATACAATATATTTATTTCCTATTTTTCTTTTCTCTATAATCTATATAATAGTATCTATATATTATGATTTAAAACGGGTAACATACCATGATTTGACTGTTTTTGAGTTTTCCGATATTTCGACGCTGTTGCAAGCGCCATGATCACGGAAACAACTGAATTGTCATTGTCTTTGCGATTTGGACAGACGGTTATTCACAAACGAACCGGACTACCCTCTTTCTGAGTCTTTTATTGCGAGGTTGACACTCACTAGTGCCACTACCACTTGTTTCATTCTCGAACGCAACTCGATCACGACACACTATACTGACCGTGTCTTGGCGAATAACCGGTGTTACATGTGTTTAAGTTTTGCATAACCGCACCACAGGATTCCATGCTCCTGACAATTGGAAGCCATCTTCACGATTGAAGTTCCTATATTTAGTAATTTCAATAGCCTCCCGAACCAATCTAGGTATATAGTGCCACTCTGTTGAAATTACCCGTGGGTTATGCAACTCAATCCAGTGATTGGAACCAGACTCCAGTAAATGTTGTGCAATTGCAGACTTATGGACATCCGCGTTCTTCACTGCCTTAATAAATGTTCACCTACACGACACGCGATAGTTCTCTTGGTCTGCCCTATATATGAGCTCCCGCAGCTACAATCTACTTTATAAACACCTGGTCTTCCTAATGGAAAGTTATCTTTCGGCGTTCGTAAGTAGTTTGCGATTTTCTTGAGCGGTGTAAATACGGTTCTCATAGACATCTTACTCAAGATTTTTGAGATCTTGTCTGTTACACCTTTAATGTACGGTAGAAAGGCTGGTCTATGTTCTACCGTACAACTGCGAGCTTTAGGGACAGAACGTGGTGGCAATGTGTGTCCTATGAAACCATTTATCCTCATGACCTTTTTGATGTGAGCCAATTCCGCCGGTAGGCACCTACTATCACACAAGTCATAAGCACGATTTGTCAGCGACGTAACCACGGAGTTCAGATGCCGAGGGTGGTGGTGTGAACTTGCATGTAGATACTTGTCCGTGTGAGTAGGTTTCCTATACACTCCATGGCCCAAACTTTCATCATCAAGCACTTTCACCAGCACATCCAAGAATGGTAAACATCGTTCACTCTCCAACTCGTACGAGAAACGGATCTTACTATGGATACCATTCAAGTGCTGCACCAAAAGCTCAATTTCCGGAATGTCACCACCCAAAACACAAAATACATCATCCACATATCTCTTCCACAATTTAACTTGAATAGGGCTTGATAAGATGGCGATGTTCTCAAAATATTCCATCCAAATATTCGCCATTACCGGGCCGATCGGACTACCCATGGCCACACCATCGATTTGGAGGTAATATTGCCCTTTGTATATAAAGACATTTGTGGAGAGGATATGATGCAACAACCTGACGTAATCTGAGGAGATGTTATACTGTTGTACCACAGTTTCTACAACACCCATACAATCAACTATGGGAACATTCGTAAACAGAGATTCCACATCAAAACTGACCATCACCTCTTTATCCTCAACTTGCAAGCCTTCCAGTATATGCACGAAATCTCGCGAGTCCTTGACAAAAGAAGCCGTACGTCCCACGGTTGGCTGTAACACGGCTGCTACGTGCTTCGCTAAATCGTACGTGGGAGAGTCAATCTGACTTACGATGGGACGCAACGGAGCACCCTGCTTGTGTACCTTTGGAAGGCCATACAACTTAGGGGGCTGGACATTCCTCGGTCGTAATAGGAATTTTGTCACTTCTTCGCCAAGGGCGTTTCCACATTCCTTAATCAACTTGCAAGTACTACGCTGTGTTCGTGCGGTCGGGTTATAGGAGACCAATTTGTAAGTGGTGGTGTCACTTAGTAGGTTTCGGATCTTGTCATCATAGTCAGCAACGTCCATCACTACAGTAGCGTTTCCTTTGTCAGCCTTCAAAACTAGAACCTCATTATCATTACGCAATTCCTTCAACGCAATAAGCTCCTCCTTACTGATGTTAGGTTTTGGAAGTTTGGCTTTTCTCAGAAGAATAGAAACATCTTGTCTTATGCACTCCGCCTCATTTGTCGGCATTTTATTTTATTTTATTTTTTAAATCATAATATTGTTAAAAACCATGATAATTTAAAAAGTTAGTATCTATATCATTATGATAAAACCTCAAATTCATCTACTCATACATGAACCATAGAGGTAGTATCTATAATTATGATAAAACCTAAAATTCATCTACGTACTCATACATGAACCATGGAGACGGAGATCAAACGCCGGGTTCTTTTGACCCGATAACGAAATCATACTCGCTGGACATACGAGGGTGCTACAATTAGCGTTTGAGCATGCGAATTAATTGCATCCCGTTCTAATCTTAATAATAAATTTAAGTATGAAATAGACTCATATTACCAAGGGTGCATTAAAATTCAAAAGTTTTACATTTATTTAAATAAAAAGAAACTAAACAAAGAATAAGTAGTGTGAGAAGTTGCAGTCAGACGGTTATCCATCCAAGGACTGGCCACGCTCAGCGTCGCTGAACTATATAAATAAAAGGTAAATTAACGACTCAAAATCATTTTTGAAGACTATAGAGGAAGATACCCCACACGTATGGGTTGAATAAAGAAAAATTTTGGGTTTCAGTTCTATGTAGGTATTGGTAACCCCACAATATAATGTTTTTTTTCTATTTTGTTGTGAACATTATAGTGCGGTTTGCGGATATTTATTTATTTATACATCAAATTCGTTATAATATCATAGGCAGGAGAATCGCCCCCCAGGACTTGACCTAATGAGTAAATACTTAACATAACGAGGCATTCTGATGCCATTTATAGGTTTATGCTTAAAACAATTATGTTGATCTTTATTATAACTTAATGCATCACTAAAATATGCATCCAAAAAGTATGTCATGGAAGTATTCCACGTTCTAGGGCGTATTAAATATTTGTTATTCGATATTGACATATTTCTTTATTGAATTTAATTATAAAGTATCTTGCCCTGACATCAAAATTTAAGTGTTTTTTTTTAGTTTTCATAAGATGATTCTGTCAGTACCTAAGTACTAAAAACCAGCTGTAGTTGTGACGAATAATTTTATTATTACTACTAATGACTATTTTACTGCAGTCAGCTTAACCTTAATTTATTCAATTGTAAGAAATATAAATACATAATTTAGAGATCAGTTTAATTTGAAAAATGAAATTCAACGGTTACCTCAGAATGGAGCTAAACATCATAATTTCCCATATTTTATTCGTATTTTGATAAACTTTAAGAACGGTTAACAAAAATGTTCCGTAGAGATTTTCATCCATTACCTTGGAGCCCGTTTAACCACCCTCGCGGTATTTTTGGATGGAAACGTGCACGTTCGGTCTGGCAACACTGAATAGCCGTATGAGACGTATCAAATTCAATCTTACGCTGCTCCATGGATTGCAATTTTAAAATTGGATTTAGTATGAATACGATATTTATAATACAGTAATATTAAAATGGGAATACTTATAATGATATTTCCTTTAGAGTGGAGACTCGTTTGGATAGTTTATGAATAGAAATTGTAATAATTTTATACAAAGTGTTTCAATATTTTTATACATAGTCAAAGGGATAAGAATGGCACTCCAACCGCGAACATATTTTGTTCTGCAACATTTTGGTTTAGCAGCCATTTTTTAAGAAAAGTTCGTTTCTTTTCTTTTTGCCTGATTCAATCTCTAGGTAATTTTTAGCCTTGAGTTTATTTTTTTTTTTTTGTGACAGCTGGAAGAAGTTAAATAATTGGTATTTTTTTGATCACACTAAATTAGATAGGTTTTAATAGATACCTCTCAATGTAACCAATAAAATAAAAAATAACAACTGAAGGCTCACGAAACATTGGATTTAAAGATTAAGATTATTTATTTGATCACATCATGTGTAGATAGTTGTAAGTAGGTATATCATTTTGTAAGGAATCAACATGTTTTGCCATTTGCGTGCAAATTTACACTTACATGCTACTTTCCGCATTATATAACAATTTTGAAACACCTTGTATATTTGCAGTTTTGGTACTCTGTATTATTGATGCAGATCAGAAGAAATATTTCCTAAGGTCAAATCTACATACAAGCTACTAAAGTACATACAAGCTACTAGCAAAATTTTATTTACTAAAATATGTACCAGCTTATAAAATTCTCTAAGATTCAAGGTTTTAAACACAATACAATATACATAAATCCTCCCGATTCACATTTTTGTTAATTTAGTACATAGTCCAAGTAACAAATTCCTAAAGAATATGCAGACACCCTCAAAGGGAATAAAACTCACTACCTCATGTGCCGCTGGCGGCCTTTCACCCACTGCGTTACTAAGCATATTAAAGGTACTTCCGCACATTTGCACAAGTTATGTGTATAAATATTTATGGTAAGCACTAGCTTCAATTAAAGTTTAAATGCTGACGTGCGCTTAGGCGGTCAGCCATTGTAGCACCACAATGCTGCTTAATGAGATCGGATCCACTGGACAAAGGCCGCCCCCAGGATTTTATTAATTAATTCATTACAATAGAACCGAACCTGAGTTTCGGACCACTATCTGGCTATTGTTAGAGATAGTGACTTTGCAGGATTGACCCTGGGCTTTGAGCCGTGACTAGATCATTCGCACTATCCACGTGCGTAAGAAGTGGTCAAGAAATATAATTTTTATCTTTTTCATGTGTAGCCTGATGGAATAAATAATGGTGTTATTATTTACAGACAAAATAAACATACCTCAATAAAAACAATTATTTTCATATTTGTCGGAACAGGAGGCCTCTCTGGGTCAGGCGTCGTAGGTTTTTAGGGCAATGAGCTAAATCACAACACCAGGTATAACAGGTTTCAATTTAATTTTCTTGCTACACAAATTAACACGAAATAATATCACTGATAGATAAACTAGACTACCCTGATCAATTCTAGATTTGATTATTATCGAAATCAAATAGGATTACACCGAATTTTAGTGATTCGCCGTGGACTTGGTGCGCAAGCGACCATTCCGTTCTGACAAGTTTTGACAAGTGCCAAAACCAACATGGCCGCCCCGCCACCACAGATACGGAGCTTCACTAGAGCAAACCGGATATCGGTCTCGCTCTTATTCGGTTATCCGGCGCTACTGGCGCGCGCCGTCACGGCCATACTGACTATCGACCGTCCTCGGGCGCATTTCAGCAATTGGTCCCGAAACAAGACAACAACCATGACCTAGATCTCCGCTCGTCCAACCTGACAAGCCTAAAGGTTCCTAGATCTCATCTCATTTAATGTTTCGACTATTACTCGTGACTGTATGAGTGTGTCCTTTCGACCAGCAATAACTTAATGAAAAGCAGAGCATGGACCGGACGACATTATCCTTTCAACAGCTCAATGCACACAAAATTATGTGGACCGGACGAGTATGTCCCTTCGACCAGCGATAACTTAGTTAAAAGTATGGCATGGACCGGACGACACTGTCCCTTCGACCACCCATCGTGTGGACCGGACGAGTGTGTCCCTTCGACCAGCCATAACTTAGTTAAAAGTATGGCATGGACCGGACGGCACTGTCCCTTCGACCACCCACGAGAATCAGTGCACACAAAATTATGTGGACCGGACGAGTGTGTCCCTTCGACCAGCCATAACTTAGTTAAAAGTATGGCATGGACCGGACGGCACTGTCCATCAACCATTTCACTCAACAAGTTTGGACCGGACGAGTGCATCGTTGACCAGACTCTGGTAACAACAGCACTGTCCTTTCGACCAACTTCACAATCATCACACACAAAGTATAGGTATTACACAAATCAAAATGATCATACCTAAGACTGCGGACCATCTTATTCAGTATAATAGTAAATTCGACTTCTCACTGTACTTCAATCGTCTCAGGATCAGAGTATACATACACTATCAGTATCCGAACCCGCCGTTAGTGTATCAGAGCGGCTTACAGAAATGGTATCAGAGCACGCGCAGTTTCTAGATAATCTATCATAACTACTGTCTACTTGAAGGCTATAGGCTACTACCATCTATTACTATCGGCGCCGTCACGGTCTCCCCTTCACTCATTAGACTAGTTGAAACTTCCAGTAAACCTTCGTGCCCAGCAGGCACTGTGCGCAAACCCTCACGTGCGTATTTGTAGGAGCGCGAAGAATTATTTAAGCCCTTTAGCTAATAGCTGTCGTTTTCAAGAACAGCGGTTATAATAAACGGTCCCTTAAATTTTCTATCCAGTTAAGTTTAACTATGCTCGCTATTTTTAATAAACACGAAATCCCCTTCAGAAAACGGACTCACGATTGAACGTCTGCGATTAAAGCGTTCTATTTCAGATGCTGCAGCCCGTTCAATATTATTTAAGGCGTCCTCCCTAATAACATCGAGTTCTAATCGAGCTGGTAAGTTTTGTGATACAGGGTCCAAGCCAGATATGCCTAATGATTGAGCTCGAATTCCAAACATCAATTCCGTGTGTGTGTATTTAGTAACAGCTGACCCGTTGCCGCTAATTGCAAGCTGAACATTGCCTAATTCGTCACGCTAGTTTTATTACCATCATTTTCTATTACCGTAAGCAAGCTGTAGCAATAAAATGGAGCTCAATTTTATGCCTAGCACAGAAGTCTTTGAATTCGGAGCTAACGTAACACCTCCCTTGATCTACTATAATTTGTTTATGCGCTCCGAAAAGGGGAACAGCCTTTTGCAATGGTTTAGTTGCACTTTCTGCATCAATAGACATAGTATGTTCTAGCAACACGTACTTGGTAAAGCCGTCAATTATTACCGAGCAGTATTTATTCCTTTCGGTCGCTCTTCCCACTCAACTGTCCCGTAAAGTCAATGTGAATAGTGTGCCAGGGCACGGAAACCTTGGGTATCGGATGTAATTGAACAGGTTGAGCACCAGGTGGGTTTTTTGATGACTTGCAAACTATACAAGAATCGATAAACTTACGTACCTACGCATTTCGACATTTGCGGGAACCAATACTGTTCGTATAATTTTTATCTTTGCCTAAATACTGTATCTCATTGTGAACGTGATTTATTAATGTCCAAATCAATGAACGCGGTACTACTGGCAACCATGACACTACTTTATTTCGAACAACTTTTATATAGAGAATACCATCACACACATCATAAGTCATAAGTACACACACACACACACATACAGTATATAGTCACATCATAAGTATGCGCTACATTTTCGGGAAATTCATCGTTGTTGAATTTTGTGGTCAAATCCCTTCAATATCACGCTTTTGTTAAACCGATAACCAACCTTGATGTAACTCGACAAACTGAACAATTTTAGCCTCTGCAGTGACCGGTTTTGGAGCGTCCGCTTGGGGTTGCAGATTTCGAGAGAAACAATCAGCGCGCTCCACTCCGCGACCCTCACGGCAAATTATGTCAAAGTCGCAGGCCTGTAAAAACGCCCACCACAGGCGCACTCGAGCAGTTAAGCCGACCCTAGACCTCGACGCTCTAAGCGAATTGCAGTCAGTATATGAAACCGTCGTCCGTACAGACAATGCCTGAAGTGTTCAACCGCAAGTACGAAAGCAAGTGCCCCCAACCCACACGAGTGATACCGAGATTCTACTTCGGTCGTACGTCGGCCGAAGTACTCCACGACATGAGGGAGACCCCCCTCTTCCGCACAAGGGCCGCGCCATAACTCTCTGAATTGTCCCTCCCTATCACCAGGAGCATAGGGCCTGCAAAAGGAGAGGAACCTTCTCGAATGACCCCAGATTCTAGGAGCTAGTCTATAAGGACAACGCTGAACAACTTTGTGTTGATTAAGTCTGTCTTAAGCTCCCCCGTTTTGACTCAATTTGTAGGTATACCTTCGATAAAGTGATCGGCGTATTTATTCAACAGTGTCACAAGTGCCTCTTTTTCCTTCCCCTGCAAATCTGTATCTACATCTGTAAATTGTTTTCCCGCAGCCAAGTCACAAAAATGTGAAGTTTGTTTATAATTGAATGACAAGGTATCATTATCAAGGTTAACACTAATGCCTTTCTCCAAAATGTCCCTACCAATAATAGCAGGCACAGCAATGCTGCTATCAGGCACAATGTGAAAAAGCAATATCGTTGTTATTTGATCAATCGCCACCTCACTAAGGATCTGAGACGTGCACTCAATATTATTTTTAGGAGCTGACTGCCAACCTTCAGTAATGAAGTGGCACCTAAAGAAGAAGACTCAATATTATCCCCACCTATACCGCTAAGACAAACTAGATCATTGCACACAGCACCCGAAAAAAAACTGACAGTAACTGATCAAGATGATCCGCTATCAAATAAAAAAAGGAACGCGCTCACCGGATGCTCCCACTGCCCCGCCCGAAGGTCGATGTTCACACAGACTGACGACTTCGACCGCGGCCCCATCACCGCTCTTTCCGTCCGGACACGCAGGAGCTATGTGCCCAGGCCTTCCACATGTGTAGCAGGACACTGATGGTGACCCCTCCAGAAGTCGAGTTGATCCTGAAGATTGCTGCAGCCTGCTAGAAGGAGCAGCGTCATCCCGTTGTCGTTTTCGGCAGTCGGCCCGTGACCCGCAAGGCCACAATAATTGTCACCATTAAATCTTTCATTCGAATACAAGAGCGTTTAATTTCCGGTTCTTGTTTATCACTGCCGTCAAACCGTCGCTTTAGAGATATTCCACCAAGTGTTCTAAAGAGTTGAGCCCTGGTTGTGATTGTATGAGCATTCAACTCTCGGCGCATAGCACTGATATTACGAGCCTCGTTATAATCTCTTCGATCATTTCTAATTTGGGTATGCGCTCAGTAAAATTCCACAAACGCATAGCGGCTTAGGATGCTGACTCCTTAAATCCAATTTCAAAACGCAATAGATCATTAAAATAATCCTGATACAGTTTGGGTTTGGAAAACCTTGCGATTAAAGTTTGTTTAACCACATCCCAAGTCAGTTCGTTCAAATTCAGCCTAGTAAGGCACGCGGCGGCACGTCCTTTCAATGCACTTGTAAGCGCGACAAGCAAATCCACACCTTCTAGCCGTTTTCCTTTTATAATCAGATCAGACACGTTACACTAGCCGTCTATGTCGGCATCCAAGTCATCAGGATTGAATTCCAATAGCTTCGTCGGAGTATTACTCACGGTTGCATTCTGCGGCATCGATAGCACACGAGACAATAACGCTTCCATGTTGCTAAGTAATTTTGTGGCAGAGGATTCATCCATTTGTTGTTGATATCGCTCATTTGGTTGCCCCATAGATCCCACTTCTGATTCAATTCAATTCAATTCAATTCATTTATTCAAACCATAGGTACATTACAATACACTTAGTTTCGTCAAAAATTACAGTAATACAAAAACTATAAAACACAAACATCTAATTAGGAGGCTGTAAAGTGATGTCGGAACAGGAGGCCTCTCTGGGTCAGGCGTCGTAGGTTTTTAGGGCAATGAGCTAAATCACAACACCAGGTATAACAGGTTTCAATTTAATTTTCTTGCTACACAAATTAACACGAAATAATATCACTGATAGATAAACTAGACTACCCTGATCAATTCTAGATTTGATTATTATCGAAATCAAATAGGATTACACCGAATTTTAGTGATTCGCCGTGGACTTGGTGCGCAAGCGACCATTCCGTTCTGACAAGTTTTGACAAGTGCCAAAACCAACATGGCCGCCCCGCCACCACAGATACGGAGCTTCACTAGAGCAAACCGGATATCGGTCTCGCTCTTATTCGGTTATCCGGCGCTACTGGCGCGCGCCGTCATATTTAATACTAGCTGTGCCCCGCGGTGTTACCCGCGTTATAATGGATTTTCCCGCGGAATGACGTTTTCCCGCGGTAAAAAGTAGCCTATGTTATTTTTCAGGCTCTAGATATTCTGTGTACCAAATTTCATTTAAATCGGTTCATTAGTTTTCGCGTGAAAGAGTAACAAACATCCATACATCCATACTTACAAACTTTCGCCTTTATAATAGTAGTAGGATTTTTTTACAGTTTCAAGGCATTAACGGCGCTTTAGTGTGGTAGTGGTATTTGATTAGCCTGAAAATGCTTAGAACGCATTTTAAGGCTAAGCTCCGGCAAATACCAATTTCTCGAATGTCTGAATATTTATAATAGTAATAATATTTCCGGACTACTCACACAGCATCACCTAACCCCAAACTAAGCAGAGCTTGTACTATGGGTGTTAAGTGACTGATATACTACATAGATACATTTTTTTTTTTGTAAATACATACATATGATACATAGAAAACACTATAGTATATTATAGTTATTAAGTCTTGATAAAGCTTTCAATGAAAATAAATCCCAGCTGCCAACCCGCACAAAACCAAACTTGCGCAAAATTGTGCATAGAAAAGGCTTCTGAAAATTTGTGTATGCTTAAACGTATTTGACAAGCCGACAGATACGTACTTCATTTGTTTTCATACAATGTTGTCTGAAATTGTGATCCATCATGGACTGAATAACATAGCGCTGAATAGTTAGAGGGTAGCTTATGCTCGAAGCCAGTTTAACCAGATCCCTGGATATTCCCAGTGGTAGATTTAGTATTGCAGGAGAGGGGGTCCGTTTATCCTGGCCCCTATTTCACCACGGCGACAGGTGCGACAATTGTCATAAAATTTGACATATGTAGAGTTGTAGATTTCACCACGCTGACAGGCGCGACAATTGTCAAAAAAGAATTGTCACGGCTTAGCAAAGGCAAAAATGTAACAAATAATAAAGTTACTGGGTAAATTATGGTATACAGGTTGGATTTTTGAGACCGGACTATAAGGTTAATGCATTACCCGTGATAGTTAATAGGAAAAAGTGTAATGAGATATCCATATTTTAAACAATTCTGCACTGTATTTACACATTTTGAAAAAAAGTTACAGTCAGCTGGATAAATGCTGAAGTGCTCAAGTAGCAAAAATATTACTTCTATCCCAATCGATCCTATTTCATGTAGTCATCAAAAGACTATGGGGCCATCAAATTTTTTAAGTGATGACATTTCGCCAAAAACTTTTTACATTTGTGCGGATAATTATTGAATCCTAAGTTTTGCTCTTGAGGATAAATAATAATTAAATTAATCATCAAAACTCAATTATAAGTGCTAACGAGATAAATTAATAATTGGTATGATAAATAACTAAAAATGGTGGACTTTTTGAGTAATTGACCAAACCATTAATTTATTTATTTACATACCGAACACACCGACGAATTCACGAACACAAAAGTTGACTCGCTTTTGTTAACCGACTTCAAAAAAAAGGAGGTTTCTCAATACGACCGTATATTTTTTTTTTTTTTTTTTATTTATGTCTGCTGATAACTTTGTCGGTTATGAACCGATTTTGATTATTCTTTTTTTGTTGGAAAAGGAGTATCCCAAGGGGACAACATTGTAAGGAAACCTGGATCTGGTGGTGGAATCCTGAAGAAACTGAGGGAAACTCTTGAAAATATTGTCTTTCCGACTTGTGTGTTACTTAATATTATTCAATATAATGAATTTTAAAACCGTTTTATTAATGAGAGTCTGTTGTTGATCTGATGATGGAGGGAAAGGTGGTCGAGGGAACTCCTCAACGATTTACAGCAAGTACTTTGTGTTTGGCTTGATTAACTTATATTACTGAGACCGTTCATCTAAATGGGTTTTGACTGATATTAGGGGTCTGATGATGAAAATAAAGGACAGTCAAAGGAACTCTATAAGGTATATTTTAGTAGAGTAATCACTAAAAATCGTGAAATAAAACTTTTTTTCCAAAAATTAAACCAACTTCAAACGAGAAACTGAAAAGTACAAAATAAATTAACTTTACAAATCATTTCGACATTATAAGTGATAATTAAAAGAAACATAAACAATAAAATAATTACTTATGTATTTAATAATTTTGAGGTCGGTGCCAAGTAAATACTACAAAAAACTGAATGCAGTAACAAATACATTTTTACCTACACTATACACAATATCAATAGATAGGTATGTCAAAATAACATACTAATTAACAGCATTTAGGACCCAAATAGAAATGCGTGCGCGGATATACCGCGAATGGACTGATATTTAGAGTTAATATCCTACTAATAAATACCTTATGACTTGAGTTGTGAAAAAGATTGATGTTATGTACCTATATTATATCTAGTTATTGTTTTACTTGGCACCAACTTCAAAATTATTAAATACTTAATTATTTTATTGTTTATGCTTCTTTTAATTATCACTTATAATGTCGAAATGATTTGTAAAGTTAATTTATTTTGTACTTTTCAGTTTCTCGTTTGAAGTTGGTTTAATTTTTGGAAAAAAAGTTTTATATTGAGCATGCTTCATTCTTTCTCAGAACCGATAAAATTTAAATACAATCTGAATCATATTTTCATTTATATAGCGAAAATGTCCAGTTATGTCGGTCAAATACGGTCTACAACCACTGTTAGCGTACTTGACATTATGTTATTTAATATTCCCGTTCATAAAGGAAAAAAAAATCACAGTAGTTGCAACATAAAAAAATTGAGTTTATGTAGCCTACAATATTAGTACATAATGAATTTACTACGTCACTACTACTCGCACGGCGAGCCATTTTGAACTACGCATATCATAAAACACAACAATTTGTCACGAAAATCCGACACAGCTTCAATCTCATGTCAAGATTCACCGACAATTCTACAAATATGTCGACTTGAAATAATATATATTTTTTTACAACACTATTGTCATCTACACAATTGTAACAGAATACCAGTCGTGTTTGTATGTAATTGTCAGTATTTCTATAGAAAATATTTTATAAAATTGTAATATGTCACCTGTCGCTTGACAATTGTCACCCGACATATGTCATTGACAATTGTCGGCGTGGTGAAATAGGGGCCTGGTGGTTTCGCACCATTGTTGCGTCGGATCGAGTGCGAATTGTCACAGGCAGTCGGGCGATTTTATCAATCGCTTATTATTCAACTCCTAACAAATGGATGACTCATTTGGGTGAGATGGAATGGGGTGGAAATTGTTATTTTAACGAAAATTGTTGGAAC
This sequence comes from Gymnoscelis rufifasciata, assembly GCA_929108375.1. Taxonomy (NCBI): domain Eukaryota; kingdom Metazoa; phylum Arthropoda; class Insecta; order Lepidoptera; family Geometridae; genus Gymnoscelis; species Gymnoscelis rufifasciata. The sequence continues at coordinate 12,918,364 of OV815305.1, forward strand.
ATTCTGATAAGATATACAGGTACAATTTACCTGTTAAATGAGTATATGTATCAGCAATACTAACAAAAAGAGGTAAGTATTCTAAAGTGTTTCACTTTTGTCATGGCGTACGTAACATATATAACGAACTGGTAGGTAGATGAATACTATGACGTCACTTTTAACCGACTATGACAAAGAGAAGATTCTCAATTCAACACGGTTATTTTAATGTTCATTCGTATGTACTTCTTCGCAGTTCTCAGGTTTTATTTATAAGTCCATATTACCTTATTAATCCATATTTTTGTAACTTTATTCCGGTGTTAGATACATTGGAATTATGGAAGGTTAGATTATCCAACGTCTGGTTGCCAATTTAAATTCATTTAACAAATTCGTTAGTGTGCAGTCGAATGGGCACATTACTGCAGAGGTTAATTCTGATATAAGAGTTTCATAAGAAGCTGTAACTGGCATACATCGCAAATGTATTTTACTTTCGGATTTTACAATTTTTTTTTGTTGCTTGTATTTACAACAGACTGCCATTTAATCTTATTTTTACAATCCATACATAGAAATTCTCAGGAGTATCTCTACCTGCATATCTAGCTTAATATTAATCATGGAGAAAACATGAATCATGAAAAATTCAAATCATGCAGTAGGTACGCGTACGCTCCTAACAACGCGGCGATTTAGTAACGAGTGACTGTTGCGGTATAACGTGATTGAGTAGTGCCAAGAATATCAACGAAAGCTCTACAGCATCAATGCTTTAGAGTCCAAGTAGATATGTCAACAACTCTATAAATAAATAAAAATAAAATCGTTTTATTGCAGATATCGTTGATCCATAATTTGCTAGTATACATAGAAAGCTTATTACTAGAGTTAGTTATACCTAATACAAAAATTAAAACTAATTAAATACTAAATTAGATCACTCTCCGCATGAAACATTTCTACAGGGGAGAGGTCATTCAGGTCAGGTAGCTACGGTTTTTAGGATGTTGTTGGGGTTGGTACGTGACAGACGTACCCTGCGCATCAGGGATGCGGTCTTATTACGGAGGATGGCAGCAAAGCCGTCCGTCTCATATTCCGCAAACATTCCTGATGCACGTATCACACGATTTTGAAGTAGGTATGCGCCTGCTCGTGCGGAGAATTAGTAGGTAAAAATAGGCTGTTGTTGTATGATATATGTAGTAGGTATATCAGTCAACTAACACACATACATAATAAAAGCTCTGCTCAGTTTTGGGATAAGGTGATGCTGTGTGATTAATCCGGTAAATATTGATTTCATTTATTTATGCCATTGAGTAAGTGCGTATGTGGTAAAAACACCAACAAAAGCTCCAAAGCACTAATGATGGTGGCACTACACGGCGTTAATAATACGATTCCGTTCGATCAGTTTGTCTGAGTTCACAGTTCCATTGTGAGGCAAGCATTGTGCGAGTACAATCGCGCCATTACGCAGCATTGTGACAATGTTAACATATCGTTATCACGATCAGCGCCATCTATTGTCCACCGAACAGGACTATTGTGATGGAATTTTATTTCTCTAAGGGTTGTATGAGTATCGATCGGAAAGGAGTGAAAATTTTGTTATAATCATAATCACACATTCTGCCTCTGCTGGATAAGGTTTTTTTTCATTGGATTCCAATTGTGGGGGTATGCCAATACTCATCAGCATCACGTTTGGCAGGCGGGTCGGCGAACGTAAACAAGTGGTGTTGATATTACAATTAAAATTTTTTGGAGTTTAGTCCTTAAGAAACGATTTGAGTTATAAGGCCCGGTACGGAAATTTTATGAGGAGTAAAATCAAAAAGTGTACTTAACACGAAAAGTTGAGGCGTTACGTAGAAAGAGACAAACATATCTGTAGGATTGAACGTGTAAAAGAATGAGATGGAATACATTACACAGCGTATCTCATTCTCGGGGTCTCCTCGCGCAAAGAGGTATTGCTGTATTTTATTTATATTATTTTGTAACATAATTTATGTAATACGCTTTATTGAAGTAATATAAATAATCCGATAAATAATTAATAATATAAATAATTACAGATATATGATTGTTTCTCTTATAATTTTAGCAGATGCGTTCATTTACCCTTTTTTTCTATTCGATATATATCATAATTATAGCTCGTAAGGAGTAAACTCTAATCGTGCGTCGTAGCTGACACACACACACACTTTTTTTTAAATTACAAACAGCTTTATCTATGCCTAGAAAAGCCGCTCTGGTTAAGTGGGCGAACCTTCGACTTAAGTTTCGAACCCAGAACATAACTAGGTTTTTCTTCATAAAAATAAAATTGTTTGCTTTTAGCGCGTGCTTTAACGGCGTCGGCAAAACATCGTGAGGAAACCAGCATATTCTGGCACAAACCTGCACTTGGCCAGCGTGACCGTCATTTACGTTCCCATACGATACGTTACCTTGGGATGTATCCCAGTACTGGAAACGTAAATAGGTTTGCTTATGGCTGCTCACAGTGCCTCCCACAGGGAATTAGCAATTGACTTTATTTCATTTTACTATCATTAAAGATATTTTTTTATTTTATTTTATAATTTTGGGATTAACAGCTAGGTAACTAAATGTAAATACAGTGTGTAACTAACGGCTAATTAAAAGTTTCCGTAATTGTAATTATAAAGTAATTGTTTTACCAACTGTTATGAGGTGGGTGGTATAGGATACACGAAACTTTGATGTTATTTTTTAATATCTTTTATTTATTTTCACATGTTCTAATATTTGTTTCTAATCAAATCTTGTCAGTGCCCAAGTTAAAGTTGAAACACGGGTGAATTCTCTCAACAATACAGTGTGTTTGAATCCCGTCGAGGAGGGGTCAGGTGTTTGTATGTTCTGCAAGAACTTTTCCTTGGTCTGGGTGTTCAATATTTTTAGTAAATAAATGTCATAAGAATGGATTGGACTCACACTAAACCTTGGATTTCGTGTAATGTTTATTAAAATTTGCAACTTATCTTGCAACAATAAGTAAAGAAAATCATTTAAAAGTGCAAAAGGTGCAGTTGGAGTTGCCACCTATCCAAGTACTGGCCTCGCACAACGTCACTTGACCCTAAGAACAGTCGCGCGAAACTTACCTTTCTTACAAAAAAAACTTAATTGAAATAGCTAGATCCGTTCGGCAGCTATGATGATGTCCGAGAAAGACAGACACGTCAAACTTATAACACGAGGTGTGTTCTTTGCAGGGGTTTAAAAATAATAATAAATCTAAATTTAAAATTTAAGAAAAACCCCCGATTCCAATGCTTTAATTTCCTTAAATGTAAAACAACATAATATTATGTAATGTGGACGCGATGCGTTTTCATTTGATACCCCACACTAGTATATTTGCAGATTTTCGGTTTTGCTTCCCCACTCTCACCCCCATAACTTTTAAACGGCCCAACCGATTTTCATGAAACATGTCTAAGAACACTCGCGCAAGACTCACCTTTCATACAAAAAAAACTAAATTGAAAGCGCTCCATCCGTTCGGGAGCTATAGTGACACAGACAGACAGACAGACAGACAGACAGACAGACAGACAGACAGACACGTCAAACTTATAACACCCCTCTTTTTTTGTCGGGGGTTAAAAATAGTGGTTTGGTGGTTTTAGCCCTTTACCGGAAGCAAAGGAAAACCTCAATCACATTTCCTTGATATGCCTCTACGTGATATACATTTTGGCAATCCAACAATCAATATCCTCATATTTACATAACAATAACTCATCAAACATCGGAAGTGCTGATTAATGTGTGTCGCTAGCAGTCCTCGCGACAACGAAAGTGGCTGCGCGACTTGTGTTCATTGCATTATGAATTACGTTAAACTTTAAATATGCATTCAATTAGTGTATCTAGACTTGAAGAGCGAAGGATTTGTCAGTAGCGATCGAAGTTTAGGTAAAGCCGTCTCAGAAATTAGCCGGAACAAACTGACACACAAAATTGTAAGAAAAACGTTTAGTTATTATGCAGTTATTTTAATGTTTATTGAAATTATACCTACTTAATTAGCATAAATATTTTAGCATTATGTTTCCAGTACCCACCATGTGTATCTACAAAACATAGGTATTTAGTAAAAACGGTACCTAATTACATGAAAAATGTCTGTGACATACGGACGGACAGATGACGAATGACATGATAAATCTATTAGGGTTCTGTTTTTTGCCTTCGGAACAGCTTCTTTAGCGCTTGTTTTTCGGTTCCGTAGACAAATGGCAAAACACGGAATCCTTATATAATTATATGTATAAGCTTATTTTATGCCTATGGATGTAGATCCATAGGCATTTAGTAGAAACTGATAAGTACTGCTCTTAATATTAAAAACCACACCAAAGACTCCATGTTTTTATATCTAACCTATTGTGGCGAATGTCTAAAACTGATGATGTAAATGTTACTAACAATCTACTGTTTAGGTGTGAAGTATCCCCGTACCTTTGTAACTATGGTTGATCAGCGACTTTCGCTATCACATTTCAGGTTAGACAAAGGGTGGCGGATAATCAGAGACGATACGGGTTATCAATTTCCTATTGTGTGTTAACAGTTGACTGAATGTGTCAACAACGGAGTAAGTATACCTACCTATCTATTCTACTAGGACAAAAGAAAGAGACTACTCTTCTTTTGTATCACATTTCTACATCATCACAGGTTTGTTGTGAGAAAACTATTATAGGGTTAAGCTCGCCTTTGTACATTATAATAAAACCTTCATGTATATATTTAGTGTGCAATAGTGAATTTATAACAAATTCTACATCTTGTTGCTTCAAGACATAATGTTTTATTGAATCACTTGTAAACAAAACATTACACTCGGTTTTAAAAATAACGGGTCAGTCATATAAACCCGAATATCTCCCGACCTACTTACCTATGCTATCATAATGAAACGAAAACTGCTCGAAATTGAAATAATAATAATAACTTAAGTCATATTTTACTGTTTTTTTTTTATGATTGTGTTTTCGCTGTTTTTTATAATTATATGATATTTAGAGCCATATTATTATACCATATTATGATATAATAATATATATGTATATATAATATATATAACAACTAGCGGCCCGCCCCGGCGTCGCACGGGTATAAAATCTTCCCGAAAATTATTCGCCGTAAAACCATCCTATCTCTCAAGTGGGATCGAACTGCACATGGTGTGCGAATTTTATTATAATCGGTTAAGTGGTTTAAGAGTCCATTGAGGACAAACATTGCGACACGAGATTTATATATATTAAGATATATCTTCAAATCATATTATTGCTTCCATATTATGGAAATAAAAAATAATAATAGAAAAACCTTTCGACACAGAATAACTATGTTACACAGGTAAGACATAATTTAAATATGTTGTGAGCTTTTTACTTTTAATTTTCCCTAGGTGTAACGGATACCAGTGTTGCCGTTATGGTCATAATCTCCAATGGCCACGATCATATTGGGGTTGTACCCTAAAAAACTAAGTTGCCCTTGTCCCGACTCGTCAACAATAGTAATGAAGCTATTTCATTCATTGTACTTGTACTTAATGTGATAAAATATTGCCATTCTATAGTGGTATATGTGGGGGATGTATTTTATCAGATTCAATGTGTTTTTTTGTCATTCTCATGAATTCGCTTATTTTAAATGAAGCCGTAGGTATGTGTCTTAATCTTTTGGTTTAGGTACAAGTACCTAATATTAGTATATAATGCATAACGGCAGAAAACTAAATGTAAAAAAAAAACTAAATCATGAATTGGAAAAACCATTAATTGGATTTTAAACTAAAAACAACCGACTTTCTGATTGGAATATTATGGATTAGAATGAAAAATTGAATAAAAACTGAATTATGTCGTAATCCAATGTATAACCCATTACCGCATCAAATTTCAGGCATATCAATTCAGCCTTTTTGCCGTGAAAGACGAAAAAAACACGTAAACTTTCCCATTAATATTAATATTAGTATGTATTGAGTAAAACTCGGGCCGGCATTTTTCCTCATCTCCACCCGTGGATGCACCCATTTTCCAACATTTTCGATACAAATCGAGAACTCGGGGACTAAATTCAAAACCTTCTCCTTTTTGGAGGTCGGGAAAACTAAAATCCTCAAAATTTCCTAACAAACAAAAAACAAATCACAAAATGTAAAAATAATACGATCTCTGTGGCTCGGTGGCCGAACGTCCGCCTGAGACGCAGGAGGTTGCGGGTTCGATTCCCGCTGGGGGACCAGATTTTGTACGATCTACAATGTCCTGTTTCGGGTCTGGGTGTTTTCTATGTATCATTATGTATGTATTTACAAAAAAAAATGTATATACATATGTAGTTTATCAGTCACCTAACACCCATAGTACAAGCTCTGCTTAGTTTGGGCATAGAATAATAAATTACTACGGTTTGTGGTTAGGTGATGCTGTGTGAGTAGTCCGGAAATATTTATTTATTTATTTAATATCTGAATGAAGAAAAACCTGGTATGATGATCCAGTGGGATCTACCAAATTCGGAATGAAATAGGACACTTTGCTTTATTGAGTAATATTAATTTTAGATTGTTTAGTTTAGTTACATTTTTACTTAGTTCAATTAAAGGATATTGTATACATATCAATATAACTAAGGAACTAGGTACTTTACCGATTATTATAAAATAAAGAAAATCATCATAAATATCGGTACGAGGAGATCAAAGTTTTGAGGTAACGAACATAAAAAAACCTTTAAAAAACCATACGAGTCGAATGATAACCTCCTTTTTTCGTTGAAAGGCGGTTAAAACTGAAGATTGCTACAGTCTTTGAAATAAAATCTTGATTTTCATGTTCTATATCCGAATTCAAAATATATTCCATTTATTTTAACATACCTAAAGGAATCTTATTTTATCGTTTGATAAAAAATGTTATGATTAAATAAGTGCTTAATCTGTTCAATAACAGCGCTACACCCTTGTTTATCTCTATAATAGTTGCAAAATAAGAGTTAAATAGGTAGGCTTAATTTGTATTTTACACCCTTAACAAAAGAAGAGGAGTGTTATAGGTAAGTTTGACTTGTCTGTCTGTCTGTCTGCGCGAGAGTTCTTAGACATGTTGCCTAATGTAGCCGCACCTTAAGACGGTGCTTTATACAAAATTTTAAATTAAAACCCTAGATATGCCCAAGCTATAGGTAGATTACCTTGTTTGAGTATTTAAAGAAATAGTAATAGAAATCATTTATTGGTCCTTACATATGAAATTGGCGTTTTGTATGGGAGGAACAAAAAGTCGAATATTTTTTAATATAATATATTTAATTAATCAAAGTATGAACCATTATTTTCTATGCACTTTTGCCATCTTATAGGTAGTTCATTGATCCCTTTACTAAAAAAACCAGTCGGACGGGAATCAATAAAATCTTTGAAGGCGATTTGGACTGCCCCATCGGAGTTGAATTTTTTCCCTTGCAAGAAGTTATCCAAATTTCGAAAAAAATGGTAATCTGTTGGAGCAAGGTCCGGGGAGTACGGAGGATGTCTTAGACTTTCCAATTGAAGCTCTTCTAATTTAGTAGCCGTCTGTTGCGCAGTGTGTGGTCTAGCGTTGTCGTGAAGCAGCAGTGGCGTGGAGCGATTGACCAGGCTAGGTTGTTTAGCCGCTAGCTTTTCCATCATGGTTTGCAATTGCTGACAATAGACATCAGCCGTAATAGTCTGGCCAGATTTGAGAAAACTGTAATGAACAATACCGGCACTAGTCCACCAAACGCTTACAAGTAACTTTTTTGGGGTTAATTTTCGCTTGGGGCAGGATTTGGCTGGCTGGCCAGGATCCAACCATTGCGCTGAGCGCTTCCGATTATCGTAAAGAACCCATTTTTCATCACAGGTAATGATTCGGTTTAAAATACCTTCATTATTGTGCCGGTTTAGTAATGTAACGCAGCAGTCGACGCGCGTTTGCCGGTTTGCTTCAGTCAATTCGTGAGGTACCCACCTTTCAAGCTTTTTAATCTTCCCAATTTGCTTCAAGTGAATTAAAACAGTTTTATCACTAACACCGCAGCCTGCAGCTAACTCGGACGTGGTTTGCGATGGATCCGCTTCCACAATAGCCTTCAACTCTTCATTATCAACTTGAGTCTCAGGCCGTCCACGGGGCTTGTTCTGCAAGTCGAAATTTCCAGAACGAAAACGTTGGAACCAAAAACGAACTGTGTTTTCTTTTGCAACACGACCGCCATACACATCATTCACCCTTCGAGTTGTTTCCGCAGCACTAGTGCCACGGCGGAACTCGTACTCGTAAATAATGCGATATTTTAAGTTTTCCATTTTGTAAAATGAGTGACGCAAACAGAAAAAAACAGAAGAAAAAAAACAAATGAATGACGATCATCGAAGCACAAATACATGAGTCTATAGCTGTACAAATTTGAATTTGGAATTCCTTACCAAAGAGGAGAAATTTGTGATTCAAGTGGCCAGTACGAAAAACGCCAATTTCATATGTAAGGACCTAATATTTGCAGCTAGACACAAATTAAATCAACATAAAAATTAAACAACTTATAATCATAGTTTAAACAAATAATTTGTCTTCAGCACTGCAAAATAGACCTTACTCATCATAAGCGGGAAGTATGCAGTACAACAATTTTCTTAATTTTTTATCTCAAACATCACGAAATACCATAGTGTGCATTTTGGAAGTGTAAAAACAACACAGCCAAGTCAATATTATTTAACTCATTAATATAGCAATTAAATAATATTTAATTTATTTAATTAACAATTTAATCGCTATACTTATTATTATAATAATTACAGGATCACGTATCCTGCGTGCGAAGGTTACATAGGTGTCTTAATCTTTTTCTGAATAAAATTTAAAATAGTTTAACCAAGTGAGGTTTATAACTTAAAATAAAAATCATTAAGATTTGTAAAACATTAATTTATTTTCGTTATCCCATTAAACGGACAAAAAAAAGAATTAAAGTGGCGAGTAAACGAAAGAGATAGGTCTAATAAACGGAGAAGAGAAGGAATTGGCACTTTTTTCGGAATTTCTTGTTGTCAGGGCGACGAACATAACGTTGCCATGACAACATAATTTGTTTGGCCATAGACAGTGTCAAACATCTGTTCCACAGATTTCTCCGTCATGGCATATCTATGGTTTAAAACCGTTGCTTTATACCCATTATACCCTGTTATTAGCGGGTTTAGACCTATTTATAGGTAGAACTTACAGCTTATTTATGCTGCGTATTTTGGCTGATTGGGAGCTAACTCGACTCCCATTCCCAAGGTTTTGATTAATGACTCTCGATTTTTTCATTTTGAATTTATGTATGTGCGCTTTAAACACTTGCTTTAACGACGAAGGAAAACATCGTGCAGAAACCGGCATGTTCAGAGAAATTTAAAGAGGACATGGTACATTTACCTACCCGCACTTGGCCAGCGTGGTGAATTCAGCCTTAATCTCTCTCACTAAGAGAGAAGTCCCTGTGTCCCAGCCGTGGGAACGTTAATAGGGTGATGATGATAATGATGAGGTTCTTTTTAGCGCATCTCCTGATAAGCATAGCCTTCAGATGGGGCCTGTCTAATCTTTAATCGCAAGCCATTCAAACTATTGTGCCACAGCGCCATTGTATAGGGAATCGATAAAAAACCGCTTGGCCGCTATCCAGCTGACGGAATGCTAAGTGTTCATTAGCTGCATCTAATACGTCAAGTTAATTTAGACTCGTACACTGTAATCGGATAATGAAGAAAGTGGAACTTTTCCTAATTTACTCGTTGTTCGATTGCAGTGTGTACATTATGTATTTGTATTGTAAATTTTATTGTGACTAATTTTAAGACTAACATAGTAGATAATTTGTTACTAATATACCTCATAAATGGTCATTTTCAATTTGTAATGTTGTCCGAAAACAATTTTTTATTTTTTTTATTATATCCATGGACTAATATATAAGCATGATATTAACAAACACAAGTAAAACCTTATATCGGTAAATACCATTATTTTTATTTGATATCCCGTAAGAGCCTTCCTTCTTTAACATTCCATGTGTTCACATCAGTGTCAAAAATTTAAGCGAACTGTCAAGACATTTCCTTGATTAAGTAATTATTAGTTTTTAACCCCCGACCAAAAAAGAGGGGTGTTATAAGTTTAACGTGTCTGTCTGTCTGTCCGTATGTCTGTCTATCTGTGTGTCTGTCTGTCTGTCTGGTACATCATAGCTTCCGGACGGATGGAGCGATTTCAATTTAGTTTTTTTGTATGAAATTTATGGGTGCGAGAGTGGGGAAGGAAAACCGAAATCTGCAAATATACTAGTGTGGGGTATCAAAAGAAAGCGCATTGCGTCCACATTACATAATATTATGTTGTTTTACATATAAGGAAATTAAGTCATTAAAATCGGGGGTTTTTCTTAAATTTTAAATTTATTATTTAAATTAACTTTAAGTTGACCTGTCAATGTATGCCCTGTGCTTCTTAGGAAATAAACGTTTTGACTTTAACTATAAAATATAATTCACATGATTTTCTTCTTATTATTACGTGCATTCGTGGTAACACAATTTCACGGCTTTTTTCTTACCCTTTTATGAGTAAATAACATAATATTCAGCCTATTTTATTAAGTGACCGCTCTGTGAAGAGTGAACCGATAAAGAATAACTATAACTCCCGAAACATCAAAAAATTGAAAAACGAATCCGATTGTAAAGCTTTCCACCAAAGTTGCGAAAATTTCAGAGAAACAAAATAAAAATTGCCAGTTAACAAAAGCTCCACAAAACGTTAAAGAAATGAGACAAACAAAGCAAAGTAGCCAAGTGAGTTCAAATACGGGCGAGTGGGCTATTGTCAATGGAATCATTCCGGCACATGCCGACGTGGATGCTAAACGGCACTGGATGTGGCTTCATTGTCTTAGCACAAAGAACTGCTCCTGGATCTGGCATCCAGTTACAATTAGGGTTGGTTTTCAACTACCGCGTATAGTAGAGCCTACTACCTACTAGCCTAGAGAACTGATGTTTGTAAAATCTAACAACCAATACACAATTAACTACCTATTCTATTCCATATATTATATTTTTATTAATTTGTAAACAGTCTAGGTTAAGTACGGGTGAGTGGACTACCATTGTCAATAGCCCCGTACTGACCGACCGAGTAGTTGAAGTTACTAGACTAGACTAAACTAATGCTTGGCAACTCAGGACGTGCCACGACTACGCCAACGTATGTGCCGCCGCATTGCCCTCGCGAGGCAAACGTCTGAGGCTGCCTCGGGGAGGCTACGTGGCAAATTTTGACATTCCGGCACAAGCCAATGAGAATGTATGGTAGCTGGATATGGTATCGTTACAGTAAAAAACTATATTTTTAAAAAAGAAGCCATGTGGTACGGAGAAGCCTTTTAGGTCATCATGCCCCATCTTAGACCACATCTTCACTTTACATCTGTCAGGTGAGATTGTGGTCAAATGAAGGCTTAAAAAAAAGTGTTTTTTTATCTAGCATAAAAAAACACAACTTACACTTGTCTTATTCATATATTTCCACAACAAGTCCAAACAATTTATTAGATTACATACATAATTCATAAAACAAGATTTCAATGAATTACCTAGACATTTTCAGTGGCTGTAAGTCAAACTTCAAACGCAAGGTCCTCGAAACCTTAAATCATAATAAATAGTGAATAAAGCGTATGTTTGTTCTTCTTAAACCATGTATTTACGTTCTTTTCTTTTGTATCTATGTATATTTATAAATATCTATATGTGTATTTTAATTAAAGAACTAATTTTGTTCGCAATGTTTATCGAATATATGCTGCGCGTCCGAACTGAAATATGTGATAGTAAAACCGTTAGAAAAAGTCCGTGGAATAAAACCGTTATATAAATCTATATTTACAATTTAAGAATAACCCCCGATTCCAATGCCTTCATTTCCTTTAATGTAAAACAACGTAATATTATGTAATGTGGACGCGATGCGCTTTGATTTGATACCCCACACTAGTATATTTGAAGATTTTCTGTTTGCCTTCCCCACTCTCACCCCCATAACTTTTAAACGGCTCAACCGATTTATATGAAACATGTCTAAGAACACCCGGGCCAAACTCACCTTTCATACAAGAAACTAAATTGAAATCGCTCCATCCGTTCGGGAGCTATGATGGAACAGACAGACAGACACGTCAAACTTATAACATCCCTCTTTTTTGGTCGGGGGTTAATGAGACGTGCGCAGGCGTGACAGCCGTAGCGATATTTACATTACACAAGCGAGTAGTGTATAATTTACCTTTACTCTTCTTCTTTGTTTAAATATGTAAGCATTCGTTTATTTATAGATATGTTAACATACAGTCTCGTTTAGACGATAACGCAAATTGTAGCTGTATGGTCAAGTGACTACTCAATTTTAAGTAACTAAGGCAAGTACTTTAAGTAAGTTTGCCTGTCTACAGCGCCATTAATTAAAACATTTATTACGTAATTTGAACAAAAATATATTCTACTACGTGATATTATTTTAAAAAAACCTTCTCCTAAAAATAACGAATTCATAAAAGCAATCCAGAATCATCCAATTTGGTGCTGATGTTCGGAAGTTATGCCTATGTTATCCTCCACTCGGAAGCTCGTGGGAAAATGGCGGAAAATCATAAGTTTTCTTACAAATAGAAATTGTAAAATCAATGCGGGTTATTTGTGAATAAAATCACTAGTAACGATTTGGGTAGATATTTCTTAGTATAATTATATTAATAAACGATTACTTATCAAACTATTTCTTTGTAAATATGCGAAGCTAAAATACCGTAAAGCTGAAAAACGCACCGTGAAATTTTCGCGAAACAAATCCAAAACTTCAGAAAATAACAAAACACAACGCGAAAGATATAACACACTGTTATACGAATTACACAGCAACAGAGCACTTTTTTTCTGAAAACACACACGAATAAAACGTATCAACAGTATGACGTCATTGTTAAACTCAAGAATCCGTAAATTTCTTTGTTAACTTTTCAAATAAGCATAGATCAACTTGATTATTGGATAATAAGGCTGTGTGCACATTCAGAGTGCACGGGCGGGTGCGGGCGCGGGCGCGCGGTTTTTGACGTCTGCTATTACAGAGTAGGTACACAAACGGTCGTGAGTGCGGCCAGTGTCAGTGTTGCCAGATCTCCGAATAAATAAATATTTCCTGAATTATCACACAGCATCACCTAAACCCAAACTAAGTAGAGCGTGTACTATGGTTGATAGGTGAGTGATGTACCTACTACATAGACAGGTACTTTTTTTTGTAAATATTAATATTGTGTAATATTTTCTTGATTTTGTTATTAATAAAATTTATTCATATCAGTGCTCTATTGTACTAAAAAAGAACGTGTTGGTATCCTGATAAAGCAACTACATACTTAATTTCACGACCATCTTAAAGTTCACGTTCTAAAAAATCTAAATTTTAAATTTAAGTAATACCCTCGATTCCAATGTTTTAATTTCCTTAAAAGTAAAAAACCATATTAATGTGTAATGTGCACGCGATGCGCTTTCATTTGGTACCCCACTCGCTCGAGTATATTTGGAGATTTTCGGTTTTCCTTCCACACTCTAACCCCCATAACTTTTAAACGGCACAACCGATTTTCATGAAACATGTCTTAGAACACTCACGCCAGACTCACCTTTCATACAAAAAAAACTTAATTAAAATCGATCCATCTGTTCGGGAGCTAAGATGTCCCAGACAAACAGACAGACACACAGACAGACACGTCAAACTTATAACACCCCTCTTTTTTTGTCGGTTAAAAACAACGAGTCCTTATCGAATGACCTTTGTATGATATATTTAACTATACCAGTCTTCGGGACAATATAATTTAGATTTGTAACCGCAAATGCTCTCTCTTGTTAGTCAATTTCAGATCCATCCAAAGGTTGCCAAGAGATCGCTTTCAGTGATAAGGTCACCCATTCTGTCACTGTGTGTAACGTGTCTCCAATGTATGTTCCTATATTGAGGTGTTAAATATAGATTTTTGTATTGTATTGTATAGGTATGCAGTAGATACATTAAATGTATATCAATACTCCCGGATGTGCGCAAATAACCCACGACCTCATATCCAAGACGTCCAGTAATTGCGAATCCGACGCCTCGAAGCTCTAATTATAACATCATTGTTACGATATCATATTTGTCGACAATAGTCTCCTTTATGTAGCAAACAATCGGGTAGCTGATGAATTTCGGTCTGTCTCGTGTCTTTGTGTGCGGCTCCCTCAGTGGACAACAATGGCGCAAAAGTTGCTCAATAGAGGCAAGCACAAGCACCTAATGCCGTGGCCCTCCCTCCATTGTTTTGGGTAATGTTCGACTTTTATGGATATTTTCAATGGATCGGCTGGCTATACTCGTAATCTGGCGAAGTTCGGAACTTCTAGTATCTGGGGCTTTGTGAGTAGGTTCTTAAGTTTTTGAATGGAAATTTCGCTTCAATAAACTGGTAGGAGTTCATCTGATCTGCTGTACAATAATTAGGTTCTGCAATATGGTACCTCACTTGTTATTGTTAAGGTAGTTTTATTTTAAACCAAATTTATATAATCCTTAAAACTCAACTCTAAGTATTTTAGAAAATTCTCCAATTTTCCTGAAATTTTGCCTGAATTTTAAGCCTAATAATTATATTATACTACCACAGATAATAGAAGTAATTTATTTATTTTTGTGTAAAAACTAAGTACTACCTAGACACCCATATTCCGAAAATTATGAATTTATGCAATGAGCTCAACCACCACATTCGATTTTATATTTTCTTGAAAATTCGGACGAAACGGGTAAATTGAATTGAAATGCATGGTCCAGGATGTTGGGATGGCGTTGACACGAATAACATAATTTTTATTTGGACCATATTAACGTCCTTGTTTTTGGCATTGAGCCGTCAATGGTGCGAAGGGTTTGATGTCTGCCGGGAATCAGATTTCGCACAAATGGTCAATAAACGCCAATGATGATAGTTACTTTAATTTTAATACTTGTCCAAGTTTTATGACGCCTTTTGAAAATCGAACACAACAAAGATTCATCGATTTCTCGATTTTTCTGCCAAGTAGGCTGACTTCCGATTCCGAATAACATTGTTCGAATTTGAAACACATTCGCTACCACAGTCATCGACAGCCCTAGAACAAATACCTAGTAATAAGATAGTTTATTTAAGTTACTTACCAACTGTTCTTAATAATAAGATAGTTTATTTAAGTACCTAAATATAGTTTAGGATACATCTTAAAGATGAAGTTGTAATGCCCCAACGGGGCTCATGTCAGGGAATTTAAAATGTTAACACCTTTATAACCACATGATGCAACAAATAAATAAATAAATAAATAAATAAACACAAAGGCTGATAGCTCATAATGCAGTTTGCCGTTGAAAGCGGCACACTTCCCCGATCGGATTTGTACGATAATCGTGACAAAAGAACTTTGCGGACTCGCGTTACTATACGTATAACGCTATTCACAAGTTAGCTATTCATATCGGACTTGATGTGTATGTGCACAATGCTTTATGTTGTTGATTTTATGAAAAACTGGGAACTTATCCTGGTTTCATTTTGTTGGTGCAGAACTTCGATAACCATTACTAGTAATTATCGTTACTTAGTTAAAATGTAGTAGCTGCCGCTTTAGCTTAGATCTTTTAAAACTACTGTACAGTTCATAATGATGTTTTCGGCAATAGGTAGATAAAGTGATTATTCTGTGGTATGAGTTAAGGAATGTTATAAGGAACCTATATGAAAAATCTTCAGTAATCAAATTATTTGGGTGAGTAATTGTTTTTTTTTAATGTGGGATAAGGTCAGGAAGATGGTGATGATGAATTGGTTTTTGTATAAAATTAGTAGTTATCATCACGCTAAATTGGCACTTTTTATAGTTTTTTGGTCAATAGGTATTTTTAAACGTGTTTCTACAATTGCAGTTGAATCCTGCCGCTTCAGCGCAACATCAAATCTCCTTCACTAATGTGATGCAGCTCTGAAATCTTAGCGCCTCTGTAAATATCAGAAACGGTTGTTCCATGCGCTAAGTACGTCTTAAGGGTGCGTTTCGACCAAAGATGCGCTACGGAGCTTTGTTGTGAGCTAAGCGGTGAACTATGTGGCTCTTTCCACTGATACTAAACTAAGTAAGATGTGCCATGAAGATGCGCCGATGGCGGTACCTTGCTCAAATTAAAATATAAAAATAAAAAAATCATAATGAATATGATTGGTGAATAACAAGCACATCTTGGCAACGTAGTATAGTATAGCTATGGTGAAAAAGCACCGTAATTTAAATTTCAATAACGGCAGCAATCCTGCTACTACAACGTTCGTATTCACTGTCTATATGTCACAGACCAAGGTTTGAGTAGAATTTACTCGACAATTATCATATTATTATGAATAGTTTAGTTACTCTGTGATAAACCCTATTTCTAAACTTAAAAAACATGGTGGTTCCGTGCGCTGAGGTCACCGTAACCGTATTGTACCGTTATTTCAACAACGGCAGTGCAATCCTGCAGCTTTAGCGCTCGCATTCACCCTCGGTCACTTTACTACTTATGTGATGGAAATCAGGAGTCTTAGCAGATATATAAGTAAGCAGGTCGTAGCACGACTAACTTTACTATAAACATAACTTTGTAAACATCAAAAACATGGTGGTTCCGTGCGCTAAGTCCGCGTAATGCGTGTTTCAACAACGGCAGTGCAATCCTGCAGCTTTAGCGCTCAAATTCACCCTCGGTCACTTTACTACTTATGTGATGGAAATCAGGAGTCTTAGCAGATATATAAGTAAGCAGGACGTGGCAGGACTAATTTTACTAAAAACATAACTTTGTAAACATCAAAAACATGGTAGTTCCGTGCGCTAAGTCCGCGTAATGCGTGTTTCAACAATGACAGTGCAATCCTGCCGCTTCAGCGCTCGCATTCACCCTCGGTCACTTTACTACTTATGTGATGGAAATCAGGAGTCTTAGCAGATATATAAGTAAGCAGGACGTGGCAGGACTAACTTTACTATAAACATAACTTTGTAAACATCAAAAACATGGTGGTTCCGTGCGCTAAGTCCGCGTAATGCGTGTTTCAACAATGGCAGTGCAATCCTGCCGCTTCAGCGCTCGCATTCACCCTCGGTCACTTTACTACTAATGTGATGGAAATCAGGAGTCTTAGCAGATATATAAGTAAGCAGGACGTGGCAGGACTAACTTTACTATAAACATAACTTTGTAAACATCAAAAACATGGTAGTTCCGTGCGCTAAGTCCGCGTAATGCGTGTTTCAACCAATGGAAGTGCAATCCTGCAGCTTTAGCGCTTGCATTCACCCTCGGTCACTTTACTACTAATGTGATGGAAGTCAGGAGTCTTATCAGATATATAAGTAAGCAGGTCGTAGCACGACTAACTGTACTATAAACATAACTTTGTAAACATCAAAAACATGGTAGTTCCGTGCGCTAAGTCCGCGTAATGCGTGTTTCAACAATGGCAGTGCAATCCTGCCGCTTCAGCGCTCGCATTCACCCTCGGTCACTTTACTACTAATGTGCGGGTCCCTTTATGTTTGAAGGCCGCAAGCCTTTGTTGGCGACAATGCTGATATGAATTTTCATGTTTGAAACTGGAAATGTTCTTTGGCTATTGTCTAGTAAATGTATGGAATTATTTGTTTTATATTTTATGACTGGACGTAATGTTCAGGCGCTCCGACTGGACGTAACTACGTTATTCAATTACAGCGCGGTACGTACTTACCTAATTAAAAGAGAGACAACATAATATACGACATACGAGTAGACATACCTAGCATAATCGAAATTGCAATTTATTTGGATGATTTTCGAAACACAACAACTTCAAACTAGAAAAATAAATTTCAGGATATGTAAACAACGCATTTTATGTTTTTAGACATCTTGTACCGTGAAATAGAATTAATTTTGTGTTTATGACCAACTCAACCGATATCTAAATAAAAACAGTGTTTTTTATTTGTTGAAAAATCCACAAGCCGGGAATTACAAGCAAAGTTCAAAAATATTTTTAAATATGTAAATACAATTTCATTTTGTTAATCGATGACATGGTTACCTAAAAACAAATCTTCCTATGTCTTATATTTTAAGACCTTCCCATACCACAGAATATATAATAGTACAAGTACCCATACTGACCGAAACTTTTGTTACACCCTGTATTAGCCCATAGTAATTTGACTTGGTGGCGAGTAGTCCAAAATTAATTACTTATCAAATTATTTATGAAATCACTTCCTATCTACAAATATTGCCGTAGACCTCATCTATAGACATAATGGTATCCCACATTGCCAAATAACAGAAATTGCATAGGTACGAGGGGAGAGAACCTTTCAATATGAAGTGCAGGACAAACACTCGGGAACCGTCACTCGCATTTTTGGGGCGAAGCATATCTAGTTTCATAATTCTTGAGACATTTTTGTTTCCCCACAGGTTTCCTGTCGATTTTCATCAGAGGAGGTTTTATGAAATGAATACCTACGATATTCGATAGAATGTATTGTTAGGATGCACAAGCAAGCTGATCGAAATCTAAGGAAAACTCTCAGCTTGGTTGACGGATAGGATATAGACGTCTGTTTTGAGTAATTAAGTACCTACTTACTTCAAACAAATTTTCTTCATAATATCCATGTAAGTATTATATTAAATATATCAGATGTCCATAACACAAGCTTAACACGGGCAGTTCTCGATGTTGTTGTGTGGATTGTCGGTCGGCAAAAAAATATTTATTTATTTTATTTATTAAAAAGCAAACTACTTTTTTAAAACACACTGATTAGTGATTAGACTTAATAAAACTTAACTTACTTAATTTTCGATTTAAAATTAGGGTATTTTTTTGATATTAATTCAAAATAAGGTGAAAAAATAAATATTTTTAATCAAATAAATTACAGCGTATTTGGGACATAAAAAGGTATGTTTTCACCAAATTTCTTTTAAAAAATAAAATTTTTGTAAAAGATACAAATAAAAAACCAAAAACTTGGTTTTTTGGATTTTTCACATAAATTTTGAGGTTATGTGAAAAAAGTGTGCATACAAAAGTTTTAGATCTTTTTATTACCTACAACTTTGCAATTTGACTTTTTTCGATACGACTTTTAGTTTTGCCGGAAATCGAGAAAAAACATTTTTTACCCTTAAAAACTCACCCCCACCCCCTTCCCGACCTCAGATCGCCCGTAAATTATTTTTCCTTTCATTTTTATAATATTCCCCTCCTTTTCTAATGGGTTTCATCCTACTATTATTTTTTCTCATTTTTTATATTTTTTCAAGGCTTCTACCCTTGTCACACCCTGGTCTATAACTTCAGAAACTATAACACCTACAAACTTGAAATTTGGCAGGTAGTTTTCTTAAAGGGTGTTAACGTACGCTATAAGAAAGCATTTTATGAAACTGCAAGGGGGTGAAACGGGGTTTGGAAGTTTTTATGAATGTCCTATGTTTTTGAAGTAAGAGATATAACGCGTACAAATAAGCTGGCTAGTCGAAGTAACTACAAACATATATTTATTTGTAAGCAGAAAAAGATTGAGATGCATACGTAACCTTATGCCCGCAGAATTCGTCGCCGACCATCGGTCGCCGCCGCGCCGCCGCCGGCCGGCCGGCCGTCAAAGATTTCCAGTTATTTCGATTGATGGATTGTGAACACTTGGTGTTTACGTACCAAGTCATCCAGGTACTTATAGTTGGTCCAAGTTGTTCGCTGCGCTTGCTGATCCGTGGTCGGCATTCGAGAACATTTTGACCTCAACGTTTGTTCCCTTTGGCGAATAAACGATGTTCCCGACGAGAATTTTTATTCACTCACACTGTTAACAACTTAGAGGGAGCGCCCGACACTTCTCTGAGCTAACTCTTCGTCTGTGGGTTTGCAATGTTTACCTATACCTTTATTAGTAACACCACTGACTGACACCACATGTGACAAAAGAAATGAGACCGTTAGGAACAAACTCATTGTACTGGGGCCAATCTGAAGAGCAAAATAAAGACTTCAAGTTTTATTCCGAGTTCCTTTTTGATTTCCCGTATGAAATTTCCTAAGAACACGGGCATTGGGCACCCAACACCTCTTAGATTGTAATTGAAAGCTAAGTAGCCGTGGACCGGGTAACCCATATTCCGACTCCTTTGAGAGCGTTCCCGTTTGTCCCATTGTCTCAGGGCGCTTTGTGTTGCTGAGTGGGCTTCGGCTCACACGCAGTTTCTTATCTACGAGCCTATTCAGGACTTCTGTATTCGCCCGCAGATCTACTTCTATGCTGTATTCTTCTACGTTCCTTCCCGTGGCATTGGAGCGTTCCTATCATATTGACACGTTAGGTGCCTATTCTCATTCAATAACAGAAATGTACGAATGCTATATTTCTCAATACTTAATTGAAAATATAATTGTGTAATAATAATAAGTAAGTACCTATATATTGTTTTGTTTATGAGGTAACTTCGTCTTAATTTTTTCTATACAAATTTAGAATATTAGTTTTAACCCATAAGTGGGGTTTATCACTTTGTAAATACATATAAATCTAAATTTAAAATTTAAGAAAAAATTCCAATGCCTTCATTTCCTTAAAAGTAAAACAACAAGTAATATTTTGTAATGTGCACGCGATGCGCTTTCATTTGATACCCCACTCGAGTATATATGCAAATTTTCGGTTTTCCTTCCCCATTCTAACCCCCATAACTTTTAAACGGCACAACCGATTTTCATAAAACATGTCTAAGAACACTCGCGCCAGACTCACCTTTTATACAAAAAAAAAACTAAATCAAAATCGCTCCATCCGTTCGGCAGCTAGGATGTCCCAGACAGACAGACAGACAGACACACAGACAGACATACAGAAAGACACGTCAAACTTATAACACCCCTCTTTTTTGGTCGGGGGTTAAAAATGAGAGATTTCACATTTTGATTAGGTATTTTGTTTTTACAATACTAAGTATATTTTTTTGTACCTACTATAATAAATACTAAGTGTCCCAAAAATCCCATCTGAGATTATCCCATTTGCTTATAACACAATAGATTTCTTTATATATTTATTTAATTGTTCTTAACTAAGGAGTTATGTCACTTATTAGTTTTAAGCTTATTTTTTGTAATATATTTTTTTTATTCTTATAATCTGTCTTAAATATTTTGTTTATAGATTTATTTTGTGTTGTGTTAAAACGAAAAGATTCCATTCAATTCCCAAAAAATATTTGCACGGTAACATTAGACAACGCATACACGATTCAATATTTACGTAAACGAAAACGTATGGTAAGTAGGTACTTACAAAATAAATAAAGATTTTCCATGTTGTTAAGCGAAAGAATGATCAAGATATAAAATCAAAATATTAAGCACATAGCTTGCTTTTCCGTTTTATGTAAGGTCCATGTAATATAAGTATTAAACGAAGAATAGGTATGAAAAAAAAATCCTTTGTGGTAAATTACTTAGAATCGTCGGAAGTTGCAACACGTTGGTTGGTGGGACCTGGAAGTCAAATCTTGCGCCCATTATGGTATAAATAACGAATTCGATCTATAACATAATATCGGTACATTTTTTTCTTTTTTCAATTCTTTATAATGTAATAATTTGCATTTATTCAGTAACTTTGTTTTACAATTTTGTGTTTTTGAGACTTTCTTTTAGATTACTTAATTAAAAAATGGTCTGTGATAGAAGGCCTCGCTCTTCTTTAACTAATTGATAGCTACAAACACATCAACATTTTTATTACCTAACTAGCTGTGCCCTGCGGTGCTACCCGCGTTATAATGGACGAAGTACTCTTAACCAACAACATATTTATTTGAATAAAGATTAATATTATTATGTTGATACAACTTAAACAAATTATATTTCGACCAAATTAGGTACCATAAAAACGGTTTTTGTGAGTTAATCTTAAAAGATAGACATATACTATCGCGGACTGTTTTTTACTTTAATACATATTTTTTGTGTATCTTGAACCGTTTTCACGGCGCACGCAACGGAAGGCTTCAAAGATGAACAATTTCTCCCGTTTTTTACACATTTACCACTATATCTTTGCTCCTATTGGTCGTAGCGTGATGTTATATAGCCTATAGCCTTCCTCGATAACTGGACTATCCAACACAAAAATTATTATTCAATTCGAACCAGTAGTTTCGTAGATTAGCGCGTTCAAACAAACAAACAAATAAACAAACTCTTCAGCTTTATAATATTAGTATAGATAAATGCAATGCAATGTTTCCTTTAAGTATTCTAAACAAACTGTAGGCGACGCGTAGTGTTTTCATAGTTTTAAGTTTTAATTTGATTTTCATTTCTTTAGTTTATGTTAAAAAACGGACCTTATATTTTTGATCTGTAATTTAAAAACATAAATAAAGATATATGCTGTGGCGCGCGGGGCGACGATCGGTGAGGTACGCGGGAGGGGAAGTCAGTGTGCATGACGACGGCTCGCGCGAACGTTCGTTTTCTCGCTCGCTATTGCTTTTTGGTACAAAACCTATGTTTTATTGATACAACACCTACACAAACCCTAAAGGGTTTCTCAATGTTTTAGTATAAGATGTAGTAGTGAACTATTTAATAAATAAATATGTAGTACTAATTAATTTTCTGTGTGATTATTCAACAATTGCCCTTAAAGGCGATTCCAGTGCATATGATTAAAACTATCCGTAAGAAAACCAAAAAAATCGCCGACCTTTGGTTATAATAACGAATTCGTTTTAAAATCGTAGGCGCGAGGATTGCTTTCATGATTTTACGCCGCGCTGAAAAATAATACGTGAATTTCCGAAAACCTTTAAATGAACACACAAAAAAAGGAGACATTAAAAATGTAATTTCTAAAATAATATGGAAGGTTTCATTTCAGCAACATTAAGTATATACCTATTTAAAGGATTATCTGTGCCCATATAATTTTTTTCACTATATATCTTTTTCATTCTGTATCGAGTAAGATAGGAACCATCTTTTGCCACATCGACAAAATAAATATGATCACTCAATCCTACCAGCAATATAGTCTGGTGGTTAATAATAACCTCATTATCCTGATGTAATTTCGCTAATAAAGCCTTCTAAACAATATTCTTTGAATAGAAGGCACTAGACACGACTTCGCCCTTGTAGCTGATATCTTATTTCTCATCCCTTTACAAACTAACAAAAGATGTTTTCAAGACTGCTCTGAAGTCAGCGCGCGATTATCAGCCCCTTTCTGATCTCTTTGTGTGCTACCATGTTAATTCAGTCGATATTTTAGTTATTTGTAGGATTTTAAGATATTAAAAACATGTATTTTAAAATAATCTGCCTTTATCTGCCATGGTTAAAATATAATCTGCTTATTAATTGTTTTTTTTTTTAATATGAATAATAGCAGTAATTTTAAGCCAACAGAGAAAAGTGGCGCGCTGTCGTGAGGCGAATATCAGATGACATTCGCCGTACGTTCGTTCGTTACGTCGTGTGGGCATTCGCCCACACCGCTGCTTTGTAAAAACGTAACGGAAAAGAGGAAAAAATAATTTTATATAATGTTATTAAAAATATGATTTACCCCAGTTCACTAAGTGCTGTCTTTAAAACTACCCTTCATAAGTCAAACTATTTCAGAGCTTTTGAACGTGGGGAAGTGGTTTTTAACGTATTTCATTTTTCAAACTTGGAACTCAGTAAAAATGAATATGATAAAGTATGAGATGGATCTCATACTAAGCCGAGGATACCGTTATAAAAAAAAAAGTGCAAAAAGAGGCAAGGGAAGAACATCATCCCCCAAATTTTCAACTCTCTATTTATCACGGTTCTTGAGTTACAGCTTGGACAGACAGACGACGAAGTATCAGTAATAGGGGCCCGTTTTACCCTTTGGGTACGGAACCCTTTAAAACCATGTCTGTACTACAGAGCTATGATCATGATGTGATGTGGTTCAGTACCTAGTTAAATCCATAATTTAGGTAAAGTTCATTGAATGTATCAATATTGTCAAATAACTTCATTACTGCGACGTGTATTGTTTAGCACAATGGCGGTTAATTCCTGATCCGTGTTATTACGTGCATTGTTCCTGTCGTGACAGATTTTGCTATTATCAGCATATAACATAGATGTGCGGCCTTTTGTATCATAAGCTTGAATCAAAGTTTGTCAAAACCAAAACGTTATGAGCCTATCTGGGCACCGTTATTCAAATAGTTATTCACTACAATAAAAGTTGGCTTCGTTAAACTTTAAAACGTTACATTTCGGAAGAATTAACGTTACTCGTTCATCCGCTAATATGTGTTAAATTGCATTTATATAGCGTTGCGTTAGTGCACCTATAAAACCTGTTGAGGTTCAGGAAGTTAATTTGTTAGGAACAAAACAAAATACTTGTATGTGGATCATGTTGAAGTTCAGTTGGAGTTATTTTGATGTCTTTCGGTAAGCATCGCTTACACGCAAAAAGTACTTGCTGGCCCGATCTGGATACAAAATCCACATATATGTCTTCCGGTTAAGGTTTTAATTACTACACTGCACAGAACACTTTTCTATAAAACTAAATTACACTACACCTTTTTATATCAACACGCAAATTATCACTGACAATAACAAACACAACTCGAAGTTTCACTCACCGGCAAGCGCCGCCCGGCACTTGACGTTACATACTTGCCTGAACCTATTTTACGCACCGCGCTGGTAAAAAGTAGGCATTGGATTAACGAATAACGGACTTCTGCATGTTAACGGCAGTTAACGTGACCGTTAACATTTTTAAAAGTTCATCCTTTAATCAATATGTTAACTTCGTTGATTTACCGGATTGACGAGTTAATGCCCAGCTATGGTAATAACTTAATAAGTAATGAGTTACATTACTTATTTTATAAAATACCTTGTTCATTTATGCTAGATAAGCCTTCATTTGACCACAATCTCACCTGATGTAAAGTGACGATGTGGTAAGATGGGGCATGAAGACCTAGAAGGTAGATGGCTGATTCCAGATTAGCTACCGTCTATGGCAGAATTTTCTAAAATGGTGATGGTGATATATTGTTGCATCTTATCACCTACTGTGGGCGCCATAAAACCGGAAGAGAGACAGACAGCCTTGGAATCTATAGAACGAAGAGCTTTCAGACTAGATGATTGACAGAACCTAGGAGAGACTTAATGTCCAAAGTCTCGGCGCCGATTGCGGCCAAGTCGAGACTGTGTCAAAATCTTTCGATTACCTTTTGAATAAAGCTGAGCAACACATACAATGCATTGCATTGATACCATCCCTCTAAATGCTTATAAAGTAAAGATAGGTATTACTTCCACACTCACTCAACGGATGTCACACAGTTACCTGCATTATTCGTAGTGCTTAGTATACCGTTTTTGCTGTTGCTTTCATAGCTGTAAACTCCCGCTTCAAGACGATTCTAAATCTTATAGCGCCTTTGTGCATTTTGAAGTATGTATATATCTTGAAGTATACAAATATTAAGAAGCTGAAATGTTTGTTTGAACGCGCTAATCTCAGGAACTATTAAAAATTACTTCGGTGTTCGATAGCCCATTTATCGAGGCTCTAAGGCAACTTTTTTGCACGGAAAAATACGTTGTTTGCGCGGAAAATAAAAAAAAACATGGGCAACGCCGTGGTGAGTAATAGTCTATTTACCTACCTACCTAATTACCAAAAAAAAGTATAAAGTTGATAATATCAAGGGGAGCGGGAAAAAATAGTGTAGCTCGCGTTAGTTTTGTGAGTGTATATTTTTTACGGTGATTAGGAATTATTTATGAAAATATGAAACAAAAATAAATAAATGATTTCTATTCCTGCTATAAAACCTATCGTCTTAACCACATACAGAGCGTTAAAGTTGGTATAACGACGAGTCGATATTGTTATTGATTCAAAACGAGGCAAAGCAAACATTTGGTACTAAATTGTAAATATATTCCTATAAAGACTTATGCCACCGTGATGTATTAATAAGTTGAATGATAAATAAAAATTAAGTTAAACATAATTCACACATACTGTGTCCCATCTTTATTCAATCCCCATCGATATAGTAATACAGTAGAACCTCGTTAAGTCGAACCTCGATAAGTCAAAAACCTCCAAATCTCGAAAAAATGTTTTGTTCCCTTCCCTTCAAACACCAAAACCTCCATTACTTGAAATCTTGACCCTCTGTTAGTCGAAATAATCACCGAGTCCCTCCAAGCCATTTTGGTACATATTTTCACTCTAGAACTCGAAAAATTAAATTTGACCTCTGTATCTCGAACATAGCAACGTTCTAATTTACAACCTTTACAACTTGATCATTTGGAATTTATTTCCTCTATTGTTCGAACAAAAATAAGTTACCGACTTTAAGAACTTGCCGAAAATGTGAGTACCTATACTATTGTTTATTAGAAAACATTTTAGGAGTATACAATAATAAATTTATGGCTCACGTAAACACGTGTTTGCTTGCTTGGTGTCAGGTGTTAAATTTTGATTTCCTTTGAAAATTAGCTAAGCAAGTCATTTGTTTTCGACTTAAATACTGTCAGATGTAGTTTGGTTCTACTGCAATACACATCAATTAGTACAACAGTTAACATGAGTGCTGTGAAACGTAAATTAAAACTTTGAGTCTTGCTGAAAAATTAGAAGTGCTCGAAGTTGTGAAGAGGTGTCAAAAAAAGAAAGATGTTGCTGAACAATTTGGCCTGCCAATGAGTACTCTTTCAACAATAATAAAAAATAAATCAGACATCATGAGAAAAATACAAAACGGTCAAATAAATAAAAATATGTTTGTCACCTCTGCAAGTTGAATTTTTATTTATTTTACCTCTCTAACTCAAAACTTATAAGAATAAACCTCAAACTCTTTATGTCGAATCAAAATCCGCCTAAGTCGAAATCCTCCATAAGTTGAAAACTCTATAACTCGAAATTTTTGGCGTCTCCCTTGATGATCGACTTATAGAGGTTCGACTGTATACCAATCTCTCCAACACACGAAACATCGTTCGATATTAGAAAATTCAAATATTCTTGAAATCTCGCCTCATGCCTCTATTGTGAATGAAAGCTACAAAGTAAAGAATGAATGGAAAGAAATTCAATAGGAGGGCGATGTGTTGTGTAAGTAATGTTTTGTGATGCGTGCTAGATAACCGCATTTCTATACGTTGCAGAATATTTCCTTTGGGGGTTTCGTTTACTATGAATTTTAAATAGAATACTGTCCGAGTATTCAAAATGCATCATGTTGGTAAACTGTTAACGTTTTAGGTCGTATCCTGTTCAGTCACATTTTCACAAGAGCCAAATTTTAATGATTCGGTCTGAATGAGTGCTAACGAGATTTTTTAACTTGATTTTTTAAGCTCCGAGTTCTAATAAACTTTTAAATACTTTGTCCGCAAAATGTAAATTCGGTTTTCTGAAATTTTGTCCAAAAGGATTCTAAATAAGGTAAAATGTTACTGTTTAAGCCCAATATCTTTCTTTTTAACCCCATTTTCTATTGTTGTACTGTTCAGGATTTTCCCAATCTGTATTGTAGGTATGTCTTTATCATAAAAATACCGTCACTGACTACCCGTAAATTCTGTCAGTGTGTTTTGGTCAAATTGAACCCGCTACCCACCAACATGGATCTTTGCCCACTGCCCCAAAGGAGCATTTTTTCAAAATCAATCCATAAAAAAAATCTCTAATCTTACTACGATACGCCCTTTGATGTATTCAGACAAACCACAGAAGAACCTCGAAACACTCCAACCCGACTAACAGAGTGACGCACTAAGCATGACTAATGATTCCTTAACAAGTAAAGAGTCACCTTAGTAAATATTTCGCCACTCGACAAGAATATCGCATTCGATAACAAAATATTTTTTAGTTTTTATCTTCTAATTGAGTAACATCAAATGAATTTCCATACTATGTCATGTGTATTAGAATAGAAAAATTATTTACATAAAAAATAATAATTAGACAAACAATTTACCCCGACGATCATTATAAAATAAATAAATATCTTTATTTAATTTATAGCTTTCCGCCAGCGGTTTCGCCCGCTGAGTTACAGATTTTCCCGCGATAAAAAGTAGCTTAAGTCATCCATATGACTTTTCCCATGAAAACAGCAATATTCACAGAATCTAAACGTAAATTAAAGTGCTGGCTTGTTGAG
This sequence comes from Gymnoscelis rufifasciata, assembly GCA_929108375.1. NCBI lineage: Eukaryota > Metazoa > Arthropoda > Insecta > Lepidoptera > Geometridae > Gymnoscelis > Gymnoscelis rufifasciata. The sequence continues at coordinate 12,946,848 of OV815305.1, forward strand.
CGGACCTTCTATATCTATACAGAATTTTTGACATAAAATTAATTGATAATAATTAATTATATTATTTAAGAATTTGTGACATGTAACATGTTGTTATCAATAAAATAACTATGAACTATGCATTTAACTATATGAAAAACCTACCATGTCAATCTCCGTACTCCCAAATAAATGTATGCAAATATCAATAATATAAATTGAGTGGATAGAACGAGAAGAGGTATCAAATAAACAAACGATTTTCTAGCTAATTTGTTTACCTACCTACCCTACGCTTATTAAGCAAGTTTTACTCACAATATTATGCGAGAATCTGACGGATGATATGATAGTTAGACAGATCTCAATAACTGTCAATTAATGTTTTGTATTATATCGCATGCGATATTTATGTCGCAGAGGCGTGAAGTGGGTCCCCAAGAGGCACGAGTCCTCGAGTATGTCGTACGCGGTTTCACGACCAACCTTAGTGTGACTGTGTGACCCCACAAAGCAATGGAACGTCATTTAAATGCACACGTTTCATTGGTTCTGAATGCTTCAGGGAAGTTGAAAAAGAACGGGCCAATTACGGCGCTTTTGTGAGGCGACCTCTTTTGGGTCTCAAGTGTAACTTTATGTGGGGATCAAGCTTTTTATTCGGTTTCGACGGTTTCGCCGCTTTTGTGAGGAAAGTTGTTTCAATAACTATTGAGTCTCTACGAATTATGGTTCTTCATTTTTTGTATCTTTTATGAAAGATGATAAAATATTGTGACTGGAATGGACCTTTGAATTTCTGGATAAATAATTTTAACCGCTCTGTAGGGATTAATTTAAGAGAAAAATATATATATAAATAGCCATCGCCATAGATCGTCAGATCGACAGAAAAGTAGGACATTTGGATAATTCCATTGTAACTTAAGACTTCAGCAGCGATGACCCTTTACCCTTTCCCCATTCATCTCGGTAATAACTGATGAAATAAATAATTAGCAGCATCCTCAGCACTCATAAATCCGCACAAAGCTTCCATGGATGCTGCACTGCCCAACTGCGGACAAAAGAAACAAAAGCGCGCTGTCAGTTACGACACAAGCGTAAACAAAAACCGATCGTACGCTGCCGATAATCGCGATAAAGTTGCAAACAACAAAATAGAGTCGCGAAATTAACGCTCCTATTGTGTTAGTACAATAATCCGCTATCTAGGCCAGCCTCAGTGCTGCAGACGAACCTTTTGTCTTTCATGTTCGCCGTTAATAATGGCGGGCGCCGAAACAGCCGCGCACAATACCGCGAAATGTGCGCGTTTTCATTTGCAAGACAAAACGCGCTTTGTTGTTGTGTCCGCTCAATACTAAATTTATGGCCGCTGGACCGAGAGCCGTATTGACGGCTAACGAACGGCCCGGCCGCCAGTAAATGCATTTTGATCGAGCTGCGGCGGCGTGCCTGATTAATGCTGTTGTTTTTGCTCGATGGAAATAGTGCACACGCCTCCATTAAAATGTAGGCTGTGGATTATGTTAATTTATAATACTTGGAGTGAATACCTTACCCACACATCGTAATCTGTTCAAAGCCCAATCCGCCGTGCGAACTCCGCGCTTCGTAGTCTGTTATTTATAAACGACGTTATTGCACCGAATTTTAACGAATAGTGTCCTGCTCCGACTTCACACGGTTAAAATTATACTTATTAGACTTCCTCTTGAATCACTGTATCTATTGCTGATAATATAAAAAATTGTTGAGAAGTTTAAAAGATCCAAGCGGACAGACAGGGGTAGAATGTTAAATTACTACGGCACTTGACGATTATATTCATCAGGATATCTTGATAGATTATGTTTATCAACTTAAATTATAACACATTTAAAAATATCCACCTTTGACTCGAATGGGCATCTTCGCTATGAAAATTGTTACAATAATTCGATTACTTAATATTTTATAGTGCAAAGCTACTTATTAGATGCATAGGCACATTTAATTAATAAACGACAAATTACCGCAACTACAGAGAAAAACATTTTTGATAGAGTCGGTAGGTAGAACAATTCAGATTTTTCTTATAAGAATCCTCCTGCTTAATAACAAATATTATAGATACAAATTTTAGACTACCTATTTCTACTTACCCCCGTGACAGCTGTTCAAATCGGCATTCCAAATCAAAACATCCACCAAAAAGGCACAGATAACACTAAAAATCATTCACCATTCACACACCAAATAACTGGCACTCAATAACCAAAATTATGAATAAAAAACAGCGCGGGAAGCACTTTACTCGTCGAAAAAGTTCCGTGGCAAATGTACACGCGGTATACAGCCAAGCGGACGCATTCTTTCGCTGACAGGACGAGACTACCGGCCGGCCGGCATGCGAGGGATTCCCGCGCAGAGATCTTGCGCACGCTCCACATCACCCTTTTGGTTACCCTTGTATGCATTTCCCGCTTCATAATGCAATTTAATCTTTATATGGCTGTTTTGTTTGTAGGATAAATCAATTATACTTCATCATGAAATTTGTATGTTATGCTTAGGTAAATACACCACATTGTGTCACATCTTATATTATGTAACTCTCTTAGGAGAAAAGCTCCAAAAGCTTACAAAAATGTTTATTTGTTGCTGAATCAGTCAGAAACTTGTAATAACATCGTAATTTTTATTTTAACCACTGTTTTAGTTGAATGATAATGTAGAATTCTCTTTTTACATTATATAAAAGAAATTCAAAACTCAGATATGGAAAATTATGCTTAGTGAATAAATAAGTGTGTTCATGTGGGAACTTTCAGCCTATTATCGAAGAAAAGTAATACAATACCAATTATTTTATTTATCAGTACCTACATAGTCCTAAATAGGTACTAATAATTATTAAAAACCAACTTTCGAAATTTTAAATAGGTACCCACTTAGCGCCAGTGCCGATTATTGTGACAAAATTACTTTCGAATTGAACCATAGCTTACGTTCAGTACTTCTTGAGATTATCTCGAATAATAATAACCAGGTGGTGTATAAATGTGTACCAGTGATTAACGTTTAAAATATTTTTTTATAAAAGACCGATAAAGTTGTTACTTTTATATTATAATTACTTATTTAATTTTCAAGCTGTTTGAGTTTTAATAAACAGCTTGTTTTCAGCATTCAAAATAAATAAACTAAAAGTAGTAGCATAGATTATATTTTGTATTTATGTTGTATTTTATTGTTGTATCTAGCTGTAAGTTTTCCTAAAACCTTAAAAAATGTATTATTATATAATACTAGCGGTCCACCCCCGCTTCGCACCTAGTTGACCGTATTGTGAATCTAACCCATTCTCGTACCCACTTAAACACACACAAAAAATTCCATCAAAATCTGTGCAGCCGTTAAGGAGGAGTTCAGTGACTTACACACGTACAGAAGATTTATATATATATATAAAGATTATTATAAATAGTATTAGGTAGTTGTAGTTTTACCTACATTTCAATCGTTTCATAACTTTTATAAAAAAAATATAACCAAGTAGCACTGCTAGTACATTCCATTTGCCATCCTTTGTATAACAACAAAAGATTCCTCCCATCATTTCAGCTTTCAGTAAAGTAGTGCGTACGACAAATAAGATACACGTCTCATCAAAAGAAGAAGCTAGAGCAGCAGATACAATGTGGTAACTTCGGGTAATATGTCCGAATACAATGGCGAACGCGAGACACAAAGCCGAACCGCGTATTGTGTGAACCCGCACAATACACCTTGCATACACACATACAACCACCCCCGGAATACACCCGCGAAACCGAAAATCATACGAAACGCAACTCTATCACGTCGTAATAAAACACTACTATCCAACATCAGTGGCTCCGTAACCCAGTTGCAATACATAGCGTATATTGCGTGTCAAAATAACTGTTATTAATGGAAAATGTAGTTTTATGTATGAATTGATATTTCATTATGTGTCCTTGCTGATTGTTTGACTGATCTATACGAATGAAAAGGCTATTGTTAAAAGAGAGTAGGTAAATCTGTAGGTACCTACAGATTTTATCGTTGTAGTTATTCTTTGACTGCCTCAATGACGCGGTGGGCGAGGGTCCGCTTGCGGCACAAGAGGTAGTGGATTCGATTCCCGCTGAGGGGTCATGTGTTTGTTCTGCAAGCACCTTCTCCTTGGTCTGGCTGTTAAATATGTATACTCAACTATCTATAAATGTAAGTCTATTATATTATGTATATCAGATGGCTAATACCCGTAAAACAAGCTTAGAGTTTACCACGGGGCTAGATGTTGTGTGGTTTCAAAAATCAGCTAACTTAATACCAATTTTGAAAGTCTACAATATAAAAGCTAATTAGTAGTATCGTAGCGTTCTCGTAGCGGATTAGCGCGTAGCACTAAACGGCCGCGTAGCACTGAAACATCTGCGTCTACGCTTACCAATTTAAAGCTCTGAATTCGACTTTTGATCTTGTTCAAGCCCAGAAGTTCTATATTGTAATGCCTGTAACTAACTGTCCTTGAATAATAAGTTTAGCAATACATAGGTATGAATAATATTGAAAATAATGAAAAAAATGTAATGTATTTATTACTACGAAAATATAGAGGTACAATACTTATTTCTTAAAAACTTAAATATGTACATCTGTTCGTAGAGCAGTTTTACATGTATTAAAAAAAATATCAGACAGTTTCCTCACTAGGCTAAGCCTGTATCGAGAAAACTTTTTTACGACATGAATATAAGGAAACTAGTTGTATACTCTCTATAAGTACTCATCTAATGAAGGTAAAGTGCTATTATTAAGTCCACTAATTAAAATAAATAAATTGATAAATATGCAACTATATATATATAAAATGTACTTACATATTTAATATTATTTATAAGTTCACTAAATTCCTTTTATTTCCTGTCCATTCTTAATTTTATAAAGGTTTTTGTTAAGTTTATTCTTAATTGCTGTATTTTTTTTTTAATGCGCTCAAAATTAGAGTTTAATGAGATGAATCTCATCATTATTCAAGTGGCGGACTCTTCATGTCTATTCCGTATTTTAAAATAGTTAAACAATAATATGTCGCAGTAAGACTTCAAAGACTACGTTTCATTTTCATTTCATTGGCGCGTGAGGGAAAACGCCGGTATTGAGTACTAGTTCTATACTAGTTAAGTACAATATATACAGTAGGTTACTGCCGCAAATTTGAGAGCCTGGTGACCCGCAACACAGGTTTTATTAAACCCATCGCGGGCACCAGTCTCACACGTATTGCTCAATAATTCACTGCTCACTCCTACAATGTTACCCCAGAGATAATTAAATAAATAATTCCGGACTAATCACACAGCATTACCTAGCCCCCAAAACTAAGCAGAGCTTGTACTATGGGTGTAGGTGGCTGATATACTACATACATACATTTTTTTGTAAATACATACTTATGATACATAGAAAAGACCCAGATCCGTAACCAGAAATTGTAGATCGTACAAAATCTGGTCCCCGGCGGGAATCGAAACCGCAACCTCTTGCGCCTCAGGCAGACCTTCGCCCACCGAGCCACAGAGGTCGTCGAATGGTATAATAGGTGTTGATAAAATAAATGTCTTATTTATAATAGTTAACTGTTACAGTTATTAAAGCGTTCACGTGAAAACCCAAGCAGATAGGTACATACAAAAAATAAATAAGTGTCGTTGAATAGAATAAGTTTCGCCATTGTGAGGGGAGGCCGCTAGTCCAAACAGTGTTCCATTGTGTCTGCCATTACCTAGCCCTCTTTTCTTTTGTATTCGCCACTTCTATTGAAGTGAGACCTTCCAATGACGCTTTATAGCTTTGGTTTGCAGTTGAATGTAATATTATGTATGTAAGTATTATGAAGTAATAATGCTAACTTCGTTTACCCAGGAGTTGCTAATCCTTGCAAGGACTCTGTAACCCGGTACATTTTATTCATTTTCACGCTTCGTCTTGATTGTAAAATGTCAGAAAAGAAAATAAAACAGTTAATAGTAAAAAATCAATAAGAATTGTATAAGCTAATAAACCGCATTCAAATCTGTTATTATTATGGACTAACTGAGCCCTGCGGTGTTTCGCGTTATATCTAATGGATTTTCCGCTTAATGACATATTTCCCAGCGTTATAAAGTAGCCTAGGTCCAAGTTCTAACCTATAACCATTTCAAATTTTAGGCAAATTGATACTGCCGTTTTGACGTGAAAGACGGACAATTAAAATGACAAACACTTTCCAATTTATAATATTATTATGGATAGACTGATTCAAGACATTGCTTATTTACGTATAATTTACACATTTGCAAAGATGGGCGGGACAGAAGTGCGAGAAAATTGCTGTATGTATCGACACATTTGAGGGCATCACGCCCGCTATGATGCGATACAAAGATATTTGATGAAGAGCTTGAATAAGGGCAGGAGTAGCCCATTTTCAACATTTAATATGACTGTACACTTTTATGGTCATTATTTGCATTAATTTTTCTTTTAAATTTAAGTGATAAAACGCCGTATTTATAAAAAAAAATCTTGTTTTCTATACATCATCATCATCATCACCCTATTAACGTTCCCACTGCTGGGACACAGGGACTTCTCTCTTGACGAGAGAGATTAGGCCTTAATTCACCACGCTGGCCAAGTGCGGGTTGGTGAATGTCACATGTCCTTCAAACTCTTTTAAAAGTTCTCAGAACATGCCGGTTTCCTCACGATGTTTGCCTTCACCGTTAAAGCACGTGTTTAAAGCGCACATAAATCTCTCAAGAAGAAAAATCCAGAGGTGCGTGGCGGGGTTTGAACCCACGACCTTCGGAATGAAAGTCGAGTGTCCTCCCACTTAGCCAACACGGCTTTTTCTTAGCCAACACGGCTTTTTATACGCGACGCTTTTGGTTTTCTATACGCGACTTCCAAAATGGTAATTAAATTAAAATCATTTGTGTATAGAACATCATAATTTTCAAATTTATTTTATTAACTCTTTAAACCTTAAACTACAACACATTTATAGAAATTGCAAATAACATCAATTATGTTTACAAAACCAAATTAAATTTTCTTTATTTGATCACTATTTTATGTCTAAATTGACCGGACTAAAACATGGAACACTTGAAATCTAAACATGAGGATACTTCAACGTGCATTTAAAAAGAGATGGCTGACAGATCAACGTGTTTAGAAAATAATATAGTAAACAGTAGGTACAAAGTAAATAGAAAAACCAAAGGATGATAATTTGGCCAGTTCGTTTCATATGAACGTCTGCGCTTCAGTAAGTTGTAACCTTAGAGTATCTATTACTACTCTAAGGTTGTAACACTTTCAAAAACTTCACTTCTAAAATGAATCTTGATCATTAAATACGATGAGCCTACCTACATATAAAATTTACCGCGCATTCTTATTTTAAAACTCCCGCGCCCTCACGCCCTACGGCACTGACAGCTTTGAGTTAAGCAAGCGACCATTGACAATCGAGAACAGTAAAATGAATAAGCTTTTTCGATTGTCACTGGCTGAACGAACTGAAGTGATTTAATGAAAACTTATGTTTTCTTTAAATCATCTCTCTTTAAAGAGGGAATTTAGAGATCGTACTATGTACTGATTTTAATTGAGCTTCATGGAAAATCTGAATCAGTTTCAGTGTATAGTCTTTAAATGCTTATTAACCGACTTCAAAAAAAATAAGGTTTCTCAATTCGACCGTATATATTTTTTTTAATTACCACGTTTTACACCAATCACATTAATTAATTAGATAGGAGAGGAGGATATTAGTTAAAAAATATACTTAAAAACAGTTAAAACTTTTATTAGTACAAAATAATTCTTACTATATAAATAATAATATAGTGTGTAAATTATTATAATGTCAAAAAGGAATCAGAAAAGAAATCAACAAATTAAATAGGTACTACAACTATGTAATAAAAACATATAATTAAGTGTCAATCACATGTTATCTGTTTACTTTAACACTCTATAGATGGCGTAACGGATAAAGATAAGAAGAGACAATTCAAGAAGGTTCACCAAAATTATACGACCGACCGACGACGTAGCCTTGTAACGGAGCACAAAATGTTATTGATATTTTGCTGCAGTCTCAACTACAGAATTTCCTTCAACTGTTCAAAATGTATGTTTATTGTAAGTATAATAACACTCCTCTTCCCTCCGGACCGCGAAAGCATAAAGACGTCTAACCATATTTCAGCATTCTAAAAATAATATTAGTAAATTAAATTCGACAAATTTCGCAACTTCTACCAGGAAATCATAAGTGCAAGAAGCCTGATAAGCAAGAAAACGAGACGGCGCAATACCAATCATCATTGTGGAACAGAGACAGAAATACTTCTGTGAGTACACAGCGCTTGCGCCACTGGTCAAACCCATTGCAAAAAAATCATATTGCGTTGTGCCGTAAATCACAAGCGGAAGCGATTTCTTTTTAAAATCTCTCAAACCCCTCAGAAAAAATGGACACATTCCACACACCAAAAGTCCACTTGGAAAAATCGGCTAGTGACATAAACATCCACAAATCGACCCAAAACGTTGAAAAAACTCCCCCTAGTTACGTCTTTCTTCGCGGTAAGCGGAACAGAGATGACGAATGGTATACGGAGCTTGACACGTTTAAGGAAGAAATGAGCACTATGATGGAAAACCTCCTTAAAAATAATGACACTGAGCTTAAAAACTACTTCAGACAGACACTGAGCGAAATCCAGGCCACGAATAAAAATATTGAAAGCTCTATTAGTCTTATTATAAGTAATAATGAGGAACTCACAAAGAAAGTTGGGATTCTAGAACAACAACAAAAGAAAGATAAAGAGTATATTATTACTCTGGAAAACAAAATAGAGGACATACAAAGATCTGAAAGGAAGAACAACATTGAAATAAAAAACGTACCTAAGAATAAGACCGAAACAAAAGAAGATCTGATTGATATGATTATGAATCTGGGAACGACAATTGATTGCAAAATTAATAAATCTGAAATAAAAGATATTTTCAGAATCAGAGGAAAGAAGGAGGCACAGATAAATACTCCGATCGTTGTGGAGTTAGCGTCAACTATTTTGAAGTCTGATATTCTTAAAATGGGTAAAACTTTCAACCGAAGACACAAAACTAAATTATGTGCCAAGCACTTAGGCTTCAAGAGAAATGAAGACACTCCAATATTTATCGCAGAACAGCTGACGGTCAAAGCCTCACGACTGTATTTCCTTGCGAGAGATCTCGCAAAGTCGAAGGGCTATAAATTCTGTTGGACTGGATATGGAAAGGTATATATTAGAAAAGATGAAACTTCACCAATCATAACAATACATAGCGAGAACCAGGTTAACAGTCTCTTCAATATCGCATGACTACCTTCTCAACTAGAGATAGTTGGGATTCAAGATAGTATTAGGTACTTAGAAAACACAGATTATCTTTATTTTATACACACTTCTACACTAAAATATACACAACATAACTCACAAACACACAAACCAAATTCTCAACACTTGCACGAACATACAAACCAGACATACTTTGCAACATTTATCGTACAAAACACGCGTTATTTCTTGATCATGACAGTTATTACCTATATGTGTAGTAAACATGGATAGCACAATTAATATTACAAAGGAATTAGACAGTGTAGAAATTGCAGAAAATTTTACTTGTGCTATAGATGAGCTATATCTTAGGCTTCCTAAAAGTACTTCTAATTTTTTTACTATTCTATCACAAAATATAAGAAGCATATTATGCTAACATTGATGACCTACAAATAAACTTTACTAAATTTACTTTTAAAGTTGACATAATTGCTCTTACAGAATGTAGACTAAGTGAAAAGAAACCGATACCCCAAATAGTTAACTATAACTCATTTGCCACTACCATAAATCGTAATCAAAACGATGGTGTTGTAGTTTATATTCACAAAGACTATGAAGCTAATGTTGATGAAATAAAACTTGAAGATGCTACATGCCTACAAGTAACTATTAACAACTCAATTATATTATGTATTTATAGATCACCATCAATACTTAATGCTGATAACTTTGTAAACTCATTATGCCAACACTTAACTAAAATAAAATCGTATGACCAAATAATTCTAACAGGTGACATAAATATTAATATTAACCCTAATCATGAAGAACGTAATAACGAAACTAGAAACAGGCTCAATTATTTGAATGCTTTATCGGCTAATGGTCTTCTTCCGGGTCATTCCTTACCCACCCGAGATAAAAACTGTCTTGATCACTGTAACCTAAAATTAGATAAAAATAAAAACGAAGCAACGGTGGCAGTTTTAGAAACATCTATCACAGACCATTTTACGGTTCTTTTAATACTTCGCAATAAGACAAATATCACATACAGCCATAAAACTAAAAAACATATTGACTACAAAGAAACGGTTAAAAGCCTCACAGAGAATATTAACAACTTACTAGAATTAAATGACCCAGAAGAAATATGTAATTTACTTATATCTAGAATACAAAAGAGCTTAAATGAAAACACGAAAATAGTAAAAATACCTAGAAGCAAAAGAATTTTAAAACCGCGGATAACAAATGGGATCTTGAGATGTATTAAAAACAGAAACAAAATGCAAAAGACACTAAAACAAGATCCGCATAATGACATACTTAGACTAAGCTATAAAAGATACCGCAACTTTTGCAACAACTTAATAAAGAAACTTAAAAGACAATACGAGAAAGACCAAATCGAAAAGGCATCTAAGAATAGTAAAGAACTTTGGAAAATAATCAATCAAACAGTACAATATAAAACAAAAGACACTCAAAGCCATCAGCTTATTAACATTAAACCTATTAAAGTAGATTCAGTGAACTTTGTTAATCAATATTTTGGTAATGTTGGCAAAGAATTGGCAGAGAAAATCAAAAAGCAAAGTCTACCTCAACTCAGTAAGAAAATATTGCTCAAACACAGTTCATCTTGCGTACTACTAGACAGTGACACTACTGAAATAGAAAAAGTTATAAAGAGTCTAAAATCAAAAAGTGCAGCAGGCTGGGACGGAATTACAACAACATTTTTGAAAACAGCTAGTAAAATTATAAGTCCTATTGTCTGTCACTTAATTAATCTTTGCTTAGCACAAGGAATATTTCCTTATCTTCTTAAACAATCAATTGTAACTCCCATCTTCAAGAGTGGAGATAAAGATGAAGTAAGTAACTATCGGCCTATCTCGGTGCTAACTTCAATATCCAAAATTCTGGAATAAATAATTAACAGTAGAATTAAAGGGTACTTTGATAAATATAATATTATATCTAAAAACCAATATGGTTTTAGGAAAGGCTTATCTACTGAAGATGCAGTGTCTAAACTTGCTGATCTTATAGTATCGCAGTTAGACAAAAAACAGAAATGTCTTACTGTGTTCTTAGATCTAAGAAAGGCTTTCGACACCGTCTCCATTCCCATTCTTGAAGATAAACTTGAACAGTTCGGAATAAGAGGGGCTCCCCTGTGTTTGCTTAAAAGTTATCTTCATTCAAGAAAGCAAAAAAACTAAAATAAATACGGTAGAAAGCGACTGTATTAACATTGATTACGGTGTACCTCAAGGTAGTGTTCTTGGGCCTACCTTGTTTCTGGCCTATATTAATGAACTGTGTGATCTTCAAATACCTGGCGGAAACATAATTACTTACGCTGACGACACTGCAGTTGTGTTTACAGGTTCATCATGGGATCAAGTAAGAAACATAGCAGAAAATGGTTTGAAAGAAATTGCAAATTGGCTAAAACTTAATTTGTTGTCTCTTAACTTAGAAAAAACCAATTATATATGCTTTTCAAAGTATAATAGTGGTCAACCTGCATCTACTTATAAGTAAAAACTTCATAACTGTTCCATGTTAAATACATCGTGCAACTGTTCCTCTTTAAAAAAAGTAAGCTCGACGAAATACCTTGGAATCATAATAGATCAAAGGCTATCTTGGCACGCACATATTGAAGTTCTTATGAACAGAACAAGAAAACTCATATGGCTGTTTAAAAATCTTAGACATGTAACTTCTCAAAAACTACTTCATAAAATTTATATTTCCTTAGCACAACCAATTCTAACTTACTGTATACCCGTATGGGGTGGAGCTACTAAAACAAAACTTCTGGATCTTGAGCGAGCACAAAGATCATTATTAAAAGTTATGTATTTTAAAAATCATAGATACCCAACCACCTTGCTATATTCTATTCAAGATACATTATCAATAATAAAACTATTCATATTACATATAACCATCAAGTTGCATAAATCCTTAGTCTTTAACCCAAATTTATTAAGTAACAGAAAAAGCAAAAAAATCAATATTATAAATAAAAAACAAACCAAGACAACTTTTGCTGCGCACCAGTATGACTCACGTTCTGTTAATATTAGGTCCTTACATATGAAATTGGCGTTTTGTATGGGAGGAACAAAAAGTCGAATATTTTTTAATATAATATATTTAATTAATCAAAGTATGAACCATTATTTTCTATGCACTTTTGCCATCTTATAGGTAGTTCATTGATCCCTTTACTAAAAAAACCAGTCGGACGGGAATCAATAAAATCTTTGAAGGCGATTTGGACTGCCCCATCGGAGTTGAATTTTTTCCCTTGCAAGAAGTTATCCAAATTTCGAAAAAAATGGTAATCTGTTGGAGCAAGGTCCGGGGAGTACGGAGGATGTCTTAGACTTTCCAATTGAAGCTCTTCTAATTTAGTAGCCGTCTGTTGCGCAGTGTGTGGTCTAGCGTTGTCGTGAAGCAGCAGTGGCGTGGAGCGATTGACCAGCCTAGGTTGTTTAGCCGCTAGCTTTTCCATCATGGTTTGCAATTGCTGACAATAGACATCAGCCGTAATAGTCTGGCCAGATTTGAGAAAACTGTAATGAACAATACCGGCACTAGTCCACCAAACGCTTACAAGTAACTTTTTTGGGGTTAATTTTCGCTTGGGGCAGGATTTGGCTGGCTGGCCAGGATCCAACCATTGCGCTGAGCGCTTCCGATTATCGTAAAGAACCCATTTTTCATCACAGGTAATGATTCGGTTTAAAATACCTTCATTATTGTGCCGGTTTAGTAATGTAACGCAGCAGTCGACGCGCGTTTGCCGGTTTGCTTCAGTCAATTCGTGAGGTACCCACCTTTCAAGCTTTTTAATCTTCCCAATTTGCTTCAAGTGAATTAAAACAGTTTTATCACTAACACCGCAGCCTGCAGCTAACTCGGACGTGGTTTGCGATGGATCCGCTTCCACAATAGCCTTCAACTCTTCATTATCAACTTGAGTCTCAGGCCGTCCACGGGGCTTGTTCTGCAAGTCGAAATTTCCAGAACGAAAACGTTGGAACCAAAAACGAACTGTGTTTTCTTTTGCAACACGACCGCCATACACATCATTCACCCTTCGAGTTGTTTCCGCAGCACTAGTGCCACGGCGGAACTCGTACTCGTAAATAATGCGATATTTTAAGTTTTCCATTTTGTAAAATGAGTGACGCAAACAGAAAAAAACAGAAGAAAAAAAACAAATGAATGACGATCATCGAAGCACAAATACATGAGTCTATAGCTGTACAAATTTGAATTTGGAATTCCTTACCAAAGAGGAGAAATTTGTGATTAAAGTGGCCAGTACGAAAAACGCCAATTTCATATGTAAGGACCTAATATTTATAATAAATTAAATAAAATTTTAAACATTTACTCCATGAATACCAACAAGTGCAAATGTAGCTTAATAACATATCTAACCCCATTAAGCTACGACGAAACAGAGAATATTCTAGTTTCAAATAGCTAATGTCTGCATTTATACCTTTCATCTAACATATACTCACTCACACACACACACACACACACACACACACAACCACGAACCCACATACCCCCCACACACACAACCCACATGCACGAACACACACACACACACAAACACACACACACACACACACATACTCACATACACATTCACTCATACTGATAAATTTTAATTCCATATTAAACATTTCACATCGAAGCACAAACACTCAAAGTTTAAAATTCTGTACATTCTTATAACTTGTACCATACACCATAGCAGCCATTGTACCACCGCTTCCGTCACAATACAAGGGTATCGTTGACCAGTTACAGCAAGAGATATTAGAAATTGAGCATTATAATAAAATTTTAACGAACAATCAAATCGGTAAGCGACAAAAGAGAGGATTAGTAAATGGAGTGGGTTATTTGGCTAATGCGTTATTCGGTGTCCTTGATGACTCATTCGCGAAACAATATGAAAAGGACATTGAGAAAATATCACAGAACGAAGGTCATCTAAGCCTATTAATAAAAAATCAGACTAGCGTTTTAGAAGCTCAATATAATATCATGAAAAGAAATGAGGACATAATGAATAGTAATTTTAAATCCATTACTCAGCAGATGGAGAATATGCGTAGCAAAATGCGTCAAATACAAATGGAGCAGACAAGTGAACTTAATTTATTATCACTATCCTTGACAGCTAATATTATTATAACAAGCCTAAGACGCATTCAAGATAGTTTAATAGATATCTTAACTGATATATCACACGGTCATTTAGATATGAACCTGCTCCCACCAGAACAGCTAGAGAAACAAGTCAGCATTATATCCAGTCACTTACGGGGAGAGCTCACGCTGGCAGTTGATAAGCAGAGCTTATACGAGCTCTATCAACAAATGAAGGCAAGCGCTAGAGTTGGAGAAAAATTTTTAATCATACAGATAAAGATTCCCCTCATTAGCAAGGAAGCGTTAGAACTGGACAGCGTAGTAAGTCTGCCCCATCAAAATCACGTGGTCAGATTTATAGCGCCATTTATAGCTTTCAATATACAGAGAGATATTTTTATTCTAATGACAACCGAGGATCTTCATTCATGTACGCACACTTCAACTAATAGGATGCTATGCCCTTACGATAAACCTATCTTCGAACTACCAATAACAAAGGCGATTTGAAATACCAGCATAAACCACAATGCGAAGCTATGCAAAACCGAGGCATTGACCTGTCAAGAACGGTGGGTCAAACTTCACAATAATAATAGGTGGTTATTTTCATGTTGCGACGACGAATGCACAGTGCGCATTTTTTGCGCTGACACCGACATACAGATAGAGTCATTGACAGGCAATGGCTTACTTACTGTAGGTCAAGGTTGCGTGGTGAAGAGTGATGACTTTGCAATCTACGGTCACAACAACTATCTGAGTCAAGTTCAAATTGAAGGAGATGTGCCAACGGTACCGGAGTTTTCTGTCCTCAACAAAATCGTAAACACCTCCGTAATAGCAGAATTTGTACCAGACAACCACGTAGAAGAGTGGACAAACATGAAAACCCAACTAGAAGACATAAAGGCCCAAACGAACGTATCTCTAAATGTACACGACATCCACCAGTACACGCTGATGTACGCTATACTAGCTTTACTTGTACTGGCTGTTGTATGCTACTACATCGTTCGACGGAGGAGGAAGGCGCGGCATGCAGCAGTTGTAGTACAGCGGACGGCGTCGGTCGCCTCGGCGGCCCTGGAGAGAGGCCCCAAGGCCTCACAGCAGCAACTAGGGTGTGATGAACAGTTTGTGTTACCAGTGTGTGATACGCGATTTAAAAACGGTTTAAATATCCCAACAGTGAAGTGCGAATAGATTAGGATGTAAAAATCAAGAACAATTATATAGTTTACATTTAAGATTCGTTGTTAATAGCTTTACTCGTTCTTACTGTTATAATATTAATACTTATCTACATACATATAATTTTATATACATTTTACTCGATACATTGTAAGACTAGTTTACATTCACAGCTTTGAACATATTGATTTATTTTCTGTTTCCCTTTTTTGAGTGGCCAGGATGTACAAAGTACAATGTGTATAGAGCGAAGGTACGTGCAAGAGCTAGTTCACTTCCTATAGCTCAGCAATAATATCTACGTGATGTTTACTGATAATTACATCTTCATGTTAACTTTAATCTTATAAATTACTCTTTATAGCTCAGCAATAATACCTACGTGATGTTATTGTTTTACGTGATTTATAGGTTCCGTATTATATCTTCGTGTTAACTTTAATCTTATTAATAAACCAGTTGCGAATTATCATCGTTAGAGTTATCATTTCCTATACCTTGGTACCTCTAACAGCCATTGTTTTGAACTTACGCTTTACGTATGAACATTATCTTGACATGGCTACCTTCAATTAGGAAAAATGTATTTATAAATATTTAGGTTACTGTTTTGTTTCGTATGTTGATATTTAACACAAAATGTTTTCGTGGTGCTTTATAATTAAGTGAACATAACTGTTAGTTACGGAAGAGGGTGCCTTCTAATACAAGTATTTCCATACTTAACAGAAGGTCTCCAATATTGTTGTGCAAAATTGTAAACACTGTATTAATGAAAATAAACATTTTTGTATTTGTATTTGTATTTTTGTAATAACAAAAACTACTACTAGGTACTTTGACTATTTGTTTTAGCTAATAAATCTCATAAAACGATAAATTTAAATTATTAATGGGGATGTTATCCAATTTATCCACGATTGAATGAATGAATGAACACTTCATTGCACGCAATATATTTTACATATAAAAATGTTTTATATAACGAATTCCATGTTCAGCAGGTGACCTTATCTTATCACTGAGCGCGAATTCTTCCCGGCAACCAAGCCATAAAATGTAAATTATTAGCAACTGAAATATGAACAGAGAACATTTCCAAAAGAAGTTTTAAACAATTAATTTAAAAAAAACTTGAGAGGTGTCAAGGGACACCCGGATGGAACGAAGTTTTATTATTTTTTATTATTTATTATTTACAAAAAACCTGTATACACCCAACAAAAATAATCGTCGCGACACCACACTGTTCAATGCGAAATAGAAACGAAAATATCTGGCCTGCTTTCTAATAAGAGAGAGAGAGAGACAGACAGAGAAACATGCGACGCCACACAGCTTACAATAGCTTACTATAGCAAAAAGTGTCGTGACAACTTTTCGTAAGAATTTTTTCCGTCTAGCCCCCTTTCACGATAAGGAACTTCTTTCCAATAACATTAAACAAAATATATATTCAAATCCGTGTTGGCAGTAAGTGGGAGCACACTCGACTATAATTCCTAAGGTTCATATGGTTGGGTACAAACCTCGCCACCCACTTTTTGGATTTTTCTACTAGAAAAAAAGATGTGCGCTTTAAACACGTGCTTTAACGATGAAGGCAAACACCGTAAACTTTGAAGAGTTTGAAAGAAATGTGACATTCACCAACCCGCACTTGGCTAGCGTGTTGAATTAAAAGGCCTAATCTCTCTTGTTAAGAGGGA
This sequence comes from Gymnoscelis rufifasciata, assembly GCA_929108375.1. Classification (NCBI taxonomy): domain Eukaryota; kingdom Metazoa; phylum Arthropoda; class Insecta; order Lepidoptera; family Geometridae; genus Gymnoscelis; species Gymnoscelis rufifasciata. Next base: position 12,964,348 of record OV815305.1, read on the forward strand.
TTTCCCTGTTTCCTAGCAGTGAGAACGTTAATAGGGTGTTAATATTAAAATCAACATGTACCATAATTATTATTATATAACACAAAAACTCCTCAATTCATCATATCGCTGAGGGCAGGAAAATGTTGGTGTACTTGGTGTATTTTTTTGGGAAAAGCCTCGTTCAGTAAATCCTTCAATCATTTTTAAATTCTTTGCCATCATTCAGTCGTATTATTATTCTGCATCTGCAGTCTGTGGTTATGGTTTGGTTGGTTGGTTAGTTAGTCTCAGGGTTGCCGTTTTAGCGACTTTGTCGCTAGATCTAGCGGATTTTTAAGGTTTTTAGAGACTTATTTTCAAGGTTTAGACCCTAAAAAATGTTTAAGCGACTTTTAGGGACTTTTTCATGACCATACTTTTCATGACCAATTGACCATTCTTCTAAATATTCTAAGTAGGTAAAAAAAACTCATTGAAAGATATATACATTTTATCACATATTGTATTGGCAACACACAACGCAACACTAAGTTGACTGGGGAATTCCCTAATGAATCAGTGGCATAACATTAATTTTGTCGACTGGAAGTCACCTAAAGACACGGTGAATTTTTGGGTTCTAGTGAGAAATTATAAAAATGCTGCAGGGATTAACACTTACGAAGATTTAGTGGATTTGGCTATAACGGTCTTGTCCCTGCCGCATTCAAATGCGGAAGTGGAAAGAATATTCAGCACAATGAACATAGTTAAAAACAAGTTAAGAAACAGATTAGCATCAATGACACTAAACTCAATACTTCTCATAAGAAATCAGATGAAAATTTTGAAACAAACTTGCCACACCTACATATTACCTCCAGATGTTCTAGATAAAATAACAAAAACAGTTAAAGTTCAAAAAGCACCACCCACAACACAATCCCCGCCAATAGCTTCCACTTCTATTGCCACAGAGCAACCATCCACTTCTGTTCTTCGGAGGCTGCGTGATGATGAGGAAGATGCAAATATGAACGAATTGATGATAGATGAGGGTTTTCAATATATTGATTGTTGATTTTAAATTGTAATTATGGTAATAAACGATTGATTTTATCACAGTTTTTTTAATGAACTCTAAAATATTAAACTATAAAAAAATAGCGACATTTAGGGGAATTTTTGAGTCCCTTTTTCTTAAAATCTAGCGACTTTTTAATAAAAGTTTGGGGAGTTTATTTTTTCCTAAGCGGCAACCCTGGTTAGTCTGAGTCTTACTTAGTCGCCATTTTGGGTTTTGTTCGCGCGGTGCTGTTTGGTGTTTGCGGTGGTGATAATTATTGTGAATTCGCTCGTGTGCTATGATGATAATTGAATAGTGATAAATCAAGATATTACAGCTAAGTAAGTGTTGCAAATATACCTTTCAAACAGTTTGTAAAGTTTTGGAAACTCAAACAACAGAATTGGACTTCTCGGAACATGGCGTCCGCTCTACTCTCCCTTTCAAGATCTGAATTTTAGGCCTACATCTTCTAATAGGTTTTATCGTAAGTATAACTATAATAACAGTTGTTATTGGATTGTTTCAGTTTTCAAAAATGGAATTAAAATTGGATGCGTCCTTGGTGACGCAATCCATCAACTACCATGGTCAGCAGTTGCAAAAAGCGTGGGAGGGCGAGAGAGGAGAAGACGATCTCAGTAAATTGGGCGTGGGGCCGTTCGATTTTGGTATTTACCAGACCAGGCACAAACACTTCACCTTCCAAGACCGTGGCAAGCGGTTGAAACTTCACCAGTTCATTGCCAGGGAGGCCAATGCATTGTTTGACTCCGCAGTAATGGAAGAAGCCCCATCCTCATCGAGCCTGGGAACTGATGGAGTTGCTCCAGAAGACAGTAAGTGACAAGACAATATTACCAACATTATATTTCTTTCTCTAAATGTATTACCAAGTAACAATAATATTATCCCTTCCAGATATGTTCGCTCTGATGCCACCATTTGAGACCTTCTTGAGTGTGGATAAAGTTGCGCGATTGCGGCATTTCTTTGATGTAAGTTAATGTACTCATTTAACAATAAATTTTACAAAGTAAATTATATATTATAGTATTCTTTATTTTTATTAACAATAGTGATTCCCAATATAGAAATGCTTTCTCTATTTACTTTTGATTAAAATGTGTAGCTTAGTTAGATACTACCTTTTTACTTTATACAGAATGTGAACACCGGAGAAATAATCATTGGTGCTGTCATCAATAGAACTGCATCGGGTATGATGTTGAAGGTATTATGCACAGCCGGACCAACCTCAAGATATGTGGCTGATATAAATGTCAAGGTACATAACTAACTCCATCAAACTAGAAATAGTATTTTTGTAATATCTAACCTATTGCACAATGTTTTGAAATAGCTAATTAATCTACTATTAATACTTGTAGAACACAAAGAAACAAAACAATGAGTTTTCCTAACAACCTTGAAACATTGTATGCCTTAATTTATATGCAAATATCAGTTTTTATGCAAACATACAACCACAATTATATGAATGAAACTTTCCAACACATACACACAGTTGAAAGTTATTATTTTTAAATAATGGACTAAATATTATAAAATAATTATTAGTGTTATTAGATACTTATTTAAAAATTATACACCTGTCCTATAAATAAATAAAATAATAATAATACTATGTTGGCACTTTCTTATTAAGTTGTGATAGTGAAAATAGGTACCTGTAATTTTAGATGGGCTATCAGATGGACTAAACAGAACAGAATACATTATTCTTACTATTCAGTCATCATGTCTATTATGAAAGTAACTTTTAACTTTATTCCAACAGGCTTTCTTACCTGTAACAAATATCATACCAGCTGTGGACAAGAAAAATGTATCAAGAAACTACCTGATGAATGACACTGTCTGCTGTGAAGTGATTGAAGTTATACCAGACACTGACAAAATGGTCTGCGGGATGAAAGGAGTAACTAGGGGACCCGATGATCCCCTGCCAAAGCCCCCGCTAGGTCTTCTGAGCACTGACGACTTCCCACTCATATACAAGTATGTAAAACTCAATGCAAACTCTTTAAGATTTTCTGTTGCTTATACACATGCAAAGTCTATTGTTCTAAGTATTATGTATATTTATCATTGTAGTTAAAAGATCTTGAAACTATAAAATCAGTGGTATTTGATTTTTAACAAGTGACAGTGGAAATTAACAGATACAGATCATTGATGTTGGAGACAAAAGATTGGATCTGATAGAAACATGGACAGCTGTAATAACAGAGATGTGGGCCCAATAACCTTAATGTATGGATCAAAGAAACAACTAAACAAAGCTTCAAGAATTGTAAAAATACCTCTGTTTTTTTAGACTGATAGATCATTCAGGGTTGCAAAAATCACCAGTTTGAATTGCACATGGTAGGTATACCTGTCACCGGTCTAAAGAATGGAGTGATGAATTCACAGGCTTACAATCACTTTTCAGTATTCCTACACTGATTGACCACCAATTGTGAAAATGTCAGCTTTTTTTTATAAAACTGAATGGACAAAGGTGTTTCATAAGGATTTATAGAAGAAACTTTCAAGCCGCATAATATCCTTTATAAGGCCTTCATGGACATATTAAAATATTTCAATATTTACATAATTTAATTAAAATATGAAACAAAGGTCAGTACATTTATAGGGAGACTACAAATGTATAAGCGGAACCATGTTACAATTATTTTAAAGCTAATATTTACATTCCAGCTGTATCAGACCTGTGATTGGATTTTATAAAGAGCATTTTGGATTATTTCTATGACAGAGGAGTTCTGGCGCTGACACTTTAGATGTTAAATGGAGGCTCGATATTTCGGTGGCGTAGTCCGATGGACTTTCGTATGACTCTAGTCTGACATCTTTGGAATCATGTTACACCATTATTTTAGGGTGTTCTTTTCTAGGTATAGCATGGACCCCATGAACCTGTTACCATCCTAAGTTGTGACTAGCTGAGGCATACTGGTAATATTAATGTCACATTGTTGAGGCGACTTCACATAATACATATTGACGTTCTATTTGTGTGTGAAAGCAATAAACAAGTAAAATAACGATTTTTTGAACAGCTCAATGGAACAGGTGAGGATTACGTTAGCATAGCTCTCTAATAGAGCTTTGCTTGAAATTCAATTATTTCAGAAAAACTTTGGTTGCATCTTACAAACTTATATGAAATACCAATACCATCATCATAAATAAATCTTAATTTTATATTTTTCTACACTTTACTTGTTCTTATACTATCTGTGTTTTACCAGGAAAACCGTGGATATGAAAGGGGAGAGCTATGAAGCTATTTTGGAGAAGAGTCCTGGCTTCAATAACCCCAACTGCATGCAATATCTCTCTGAAATCCTCGGAATCACGAATATGCACTGCACCAACTTTCCATCACTCAGGTAAATTGAATAAGGCTAGATATATTATATATACCATTAATATTATAAATTCCAACAATGGATATGTAATTGCAACAACAATAGATATTAACCTACCAGTTTTAACCTTCATTCAATTAACTTAATAATAAAAATAACAGCTGAACACTTAGTCCCTAATTTGCCTATTACTTTTTTGACGGCTTTCCTAAATCTTTTTTTATCTATAGGGGCGGATTCCAAACGACAGAATATGCGGATGAACTACGTCAAGCGCAAGCAAGTAAATGGGCGTTCCGCTCGGTCGCTGAGGGCATAGAGCATTTCAAGGCCGGAAGGCACTCTGAAGCATTCCAGTGTCTCAACAAAGCCCTGAGTATCGACCCCAGAAATGTCGAAGGTTTAGTAGCAAGAGGAGCTTTGTACGCCAACAGCGGAACATTCAAAAAGGCTATAGAAGATTTTGAAACATCATTGAAACTTAATCCAAACCATGCGAATGCTAGAAAATACCTGGGAGAAACATTAGTTGCGTTAGGCCGGAGTTATGAAGACGAAAATAAGATAACAGAAGCGCAGAAAGCATATGAAGATTGTCTGGCTATCATACCTTTCCATGAAGAAGCACAAAACTCTCTAGACTTTTTGAAGAGTAAAACATCTGCCGTTAAGCCTTTAATTGAACCAGCTGAGTTGCTATTGCCAGGACTGGCGGGTGTCAAATCTTACGAGGTGAAAGAAGCTGTGAAACAATTGTTAAATTTGACAGAAATTAAAAAGGATAAGAAAAAGAAGAAGAAGCGTGGAAAAGGCAAAAAGAAAAGATCGAGCAGTTCGTCATCGTCCTCCAGCGATTCCTCTAGTTCCAGCTCATCTTCCGATTCCTCGTCTTCGTCTTCTGAATCTAGTGGTTTGTTTTACTTATTTTCTTTATATTTAAATGGTTTTTCCGCTCTAGGACTTAAAGATGGTCTATTTGTAAATATATTTGCACAACTTATATGCAGATTAGATAATCATCATAATTTCAGCTGAATATCCATCATAGGCTGCTGGTGTTAGACTTCCCACATTGATTCTAAGTAAAATGAAGCGGGCTTAGCTTAAGAGCTATTCGTAATATACTGGCTGTAATAACCTTAAGCTGTGCTCTTATAAGTATTTGAAATACTACAATGTCACAGATTCAGATGGGCCCAATCGTAAGAAGAAGCGCCGTTCTCAATCCAACAAGAATCGCCAGCGCTCACTATCACCGCTCAGCAAGCGAATGGCGATGCTCGGCGAGACCGACTCGGCCTCCCGTACCCACAACTCTCAGTTCAACCACCCGTACGGGTATCAACCGCCTCCGCCTCCTGTTGAAGAGATTGCTGCCCCGCCGAGGTCTCAGGCTGACGTTGACTATGAATTAAAGGTTAGTAGTTATTTGTATTGTAATGAATGAATGAGTAGTTACATGTATCATGTTCTTCTACACAATTTTCTCTTCTTTTCGATACCGCGGTTTATCTATATACACGCTGAAAATATTCAAGATATTTCACTTGGTTGCAAACAGATTACGCGACCTATGTCTGGGTTAGATGGAGAAATCTAAGCAAGCTGTTTACTATATTTAGCCACGAGAAAATACTTTAGAAAGATACCACAGAAAACACGGCCATGCCGTAGTATCAAATGCTTTTTTTGTTATATGCGTTAAAAACATCTTCTCAAAACGGGGAATCTGTTGATCGGGGATTCGGGAAACGGGGCTCATGTCAGGGAGTCTATTATGTTAACACTCTTATTGTAACCACATGCAGCAACAAATATGTAAATGAATATGAATAAAAACAGTGTCTAAACAACTTATTCTATAAAGGTGCGGAAATTCCTTGACATGACGAAAGAGGACTCCGATTACGAAGAAAAAGTGCGGAGTTTTCTGGAAGAGACTGCTCAGTATAAGCGAAACCGCAAGATGCAAGAGTTAGGGCAACAGACGCAGCCCGGCGCGTCGCAAGAACACGACAAGAAGAAGAAGAAAAAGAAGGACAAGTAAGTATACAACGATACTAATATTATCATCATCTTCATCCTGCCCTTGTCCCACATGTATTTTTCTTCCATTTCCCTCTATCACCCGTCATCTCAACACTCACTCTTTTCTTACACATATCTTCTTTCACACAGTCCAGCCAAAGCAAAAGCTGAAAAGTCTTTGTGTTTGAACGCGCTAATCTCAGGAACTACTTACTGGTCCTGCAACTCTGTGGCAATATTGAGACCATAGAATATCTTTAAATATTGACTGTCTAAATTAGTCACAACCTGATATAAAAAAAAAATGTATTTATTTGGAAAACTTAAACATATATAACAACATTGAAGGGACCGTTGCCGACGTTATATCCGATAGTTGTTATAAGCAATACGTATAAACAAGTCATTATAATACTAAATGTACTTATCTGCTTACAGTACGGGTTATATAAGACTACACTAGTTTTTAAAGTAATCAGTCATTTAAGTTTTTTTATTTAGCCCATTCACAAATATTTTTTGCATTTTATGTTTCAAAGTATGAGTATCATCAGTATTAAACTGGTCGTTAAACGCAACAAGTTTTTGCAAAACTTTTGTTTTTGTAAATAATACAATTGGTATAAAATATGCAAGGTGAAATGGCCGGGAAGAGGTTCGGATAGGGTAGGAGGAAGTGCGTAGGTAATAATACGCCTAAATATTCCTTCTATGTTTATTTTAAGATTTAAAATCATTCGTATTGATTTGAGTTTTGCTGGAACATAAATCGGTTGGTCGTTATAGTCGATAAATACCGATAAAGGTACGATTTAATTTAGCTACTTAGTTCGCTGTGTTAGCTGTAGGCCTTCTTTATAAATAAATAAAGTTTCGTCGTTCGTAAGCGATAATGTCGCTGTATCCGATGTTGTTATAGGTGGGATGTTTACTGAATAGTTCTGGCTTTAATAACCGATTGGTCGTTGTAAACGATGTCGTTATAATCGGTTTCGACTTTATATCTGTTTCACACAGATATAGAAGTTAAAAGATATGGTTGGAATAGAAGTAATCTATCACATATTATTTTAATCTGCAGGAAAAAGAAGAAGGAATCTAAGAGGAAACGCAAGGAGCAAGAAAGGGAAGAAAAAAGAAAGGCCAAGTTGGCTCGGCAAGCCGCGAATAACGATTACAGCATGGGAGATCTTGAGAGAATTGGGGACAAGAAGCTGAGAGATGCTATCAGGTGATTAATAAACTCCCTTACATTTTGAAACATGTTTAACAAAAGAGTTTACTTTATCCTTGTAATTTTAAGACAAACTTGCCTAAATTACAAAGTTCTATTCTATTGTTTCTATCTCTTGTCTTTTATTGTATTCAGATGAAAACAAATCATATGTTTAAGATTTACTTTATAAAATTGTTACAGAAAAGAGTTGAAGGGGAAATCTAAGAGAGATATTAGTGAAGACGGCGATTATGAAAGAAAGCATGACAAGAGGTTGTACATAAATTTTCATACACCACACATAACAAATGCTTTACATGTAAATAGGTTGTCTTAAATGGCTTACTTAATTGTTTTGTCATTCAGATTGCATGTCTATCAAACTGTCTAAAAAGTCCTTCATATTTTTGTTTGTAAATTGCGCTTGATCTATGTTTACTGTATCATCATCTCTCATTTGTTACACCAACAGAAGATAAACAGAAGGTGTTATATTTTCTACATCTGGCGTTCCATTACAGTGATGCGAAATATACCTGCAAGTAAAAAAATTTATAAGAAAAAATCATTCATATAATAAAACCAAGGAAAATCCATAAACATATCCACATGAATGCATCACTTTGTGCAAAATATCCAGGTTATTTTTCATATTGTGACATGTCCAGAGTACATAATGCATGTAAACGTTAATATCTTTAAAGTATTTGGTTTTAATTATTATTTTCACAATTCAGCAGACTAATAGACCATGACATGCACGGCCTCGAGGAGCTAGAGTCGAAACTCAGCGCGTACCACGTAATGGTTGAGAAGGAGGTGCTGAACAAGCGCGACGGGCGCGGATCCGTGTCACCGCTCGACCAGGCTCCACCGCCGCCGCTCGAGAAACCCAAGTGGAAGATGTCCATGTCAGCTGTCAAAGACCCGTTAGTTATCTGTTCATTGTTTTATTATCAGTAGACCAATTGTTATATCCTCAGAGTTGAGAATGGCCAAGCCAGATCTTAGTTCTGGCCGGCTCTTTCTCTAGTAGAGATCGTCTGCGTTTTGTGAATAATTAAACTCAATTTATAATTCCCTTTTGAAACAAAAGTACTTCTCTAATATTTATATTCTTCCAGTAGGGTCCAGAAGAAAGAAAAGTCAGCTTCAAAAGGTTACAAGGAGCGGTACGCTTTTGAAGATAGCTCTGAAGATTCTGATAAGGTAAGATACACAAACCATTATTTTCCATAAATAATTTAGAGGACTACAACATAAAATAACATTGCATATTGCAACCATTGCGTTAACACTCCGATATAGGCTTTTATACCTCTTTTTAACTCTCATCAGCAATTTATAAAGATGGACATTTTAAAATTGTATTTGTTTCGTATAGCAGGGCGGTGGCGATAAAAATGTGTCAGTTCGTCGTGCCATGGCCATGAAGGAACCACCACCACTGCCATCAGCGCCGCCTCCTTCGAAGAACCGCGAACCAGAACCACCAGGCACGGAGCACCCTCATCCACCTGTAAGAATAACGCTTAAGTATTATTTTACTGCTTTATGTATTTTTTTTAGTAGAAGTAAAATTACTGGAAGAGCCGACATCGACGTTATTAATGATTCAGCACACCAAACGCGGGACAGGAGTAGGACACATTTAATTCCAACAAAAACACTCCGTTCCATCATTCTCATTTGGTGTACCTATTTTCATTCATATTCTTGTCATTCCAGGTTCGAAAGGGAAATATCGTACTCGATAAGTTCGGGTCATTCCGACTGGCTAAAGAAGGCGAAACACCAGTGTCAGTTGGCGACGGAAGACCAGAGCAGTTCGTTACGCGCATCAAGCCGCAGTCTCCCTCTGGCCGGCGACCGCGCTCCCCACCAAGTCCAAGGAGACGATCCTCGAACTCTTCGGACCGCTCGCAGAAACGATCTAGAAGCCGGTATGTGTCAAACTTTTTTATTTAATAAAACTTCATGCCTTACCTAATCACCACTTTGTGACTGTATTCAAGTCTAAAATTTCCTTTATACTAATAAAAGCCTTTCGATGGTGTTAGGTTGGGAATATTAATGACACACTTAGCCCAACATGCATCAAAAAAGTTTAACATTATGTTTTGCAAGACATTGAACAAATGAACTACAACAAAATTTTATCTTTCATCATGCATGCTACCTTTTTTGATATCATATAGAACAAACACAATATAGCTTCGCCGCCTAATAGGTGCGGGGCGTTGTAACTGCCTGCTAACTAACATGAGTCGCAGGTCCAGGCCGCGCAAGTACCGGTCGCGTTCGGGATCTCGGTCGCGCTCGGCCTCCAGCGGCAGCCAGTCGCCGGCCTCGCGTCGGCGCCGCTCCGCCTCGCCGCGTTCCCGCTCCCGCTCCGAGGGCTCTCGATCCTACTACTCTCGCAGCCGGTCTAGATCGCGCTCGCGATCCATGGACAGGTAAGTCTTGATTACTACTAGGTAATTGTCATACAATAAAATATAATACATGCAAATTAGACTAAATACAGACTAAACTTCTCGTCTTAATCTTTGGCCTACTATTTTAATTTTGATTAAACTTGATAGAACGCATTTTCACCGCTATTTAGCCTTTCTTTTTTGCGCTGAAACTGTGCAAGTGGTTGGTAAACAATAATAAAATGGATTTGTTTGTTCGAAAATCAGATACTTATATAGAAAAAAAATCTTAGAACAAAAAAAGAATTGTACCAATTGGTATGTCGTTGTAGTAGATACCAAAAATGACGTAGTTTATGTGTATATGATAAAGTTATGAAAACTAAATAGTGGGTCAGTGCATTTGCTTATTTAAGATTAGTGTGTTAAATCAAGCACTTTCAGATTTATATTATTTTGGATGTCAGACCTACTCATTGTAGACAAAAGTCTCAGTGTCCAAAAAAAAGGTGCCCCAAATAAATACCAATAAAATAGAATAAATAGTATAAATGAACTAATTTACAGAATGCGCCGTGGACCACGTCGCGGCAACTGGCGCGGTCGCGGCGGCTTCGAGCGCGGCACGTACTATCGGCCGCGCTTCCACACCTACAACAACGGGCGGGGGCGCGGGCGCGGCGGTGGCGGTGACTTCCGGCGGGACGACAACCGCCGCTTCCCCGATCAGTGGCGTGACAACCGTTCCCGCGGCGGCCGGCCTTTCCGGCCCCGGCGGGGTGGCGGTGGACGCGGCAGGCCTTTTAGGTACGTACTGCCAAATTCGTGGTGAAAAATGTGGTCTTTGATTGATGCAGATTTTTCCTCAGCTTTATCAAGTTGCATAATGTACATAAGCCTCCCATATAGACTTACCTTCGTTATTTTGAGATACTCCCTACATTGGACAGATGGGTTGACGAGCGCAGTATTGGGTGTAGAGTTCCAAGACCATAAAGACCTTACAGTGCCCATGGGAAGATATGGGATTATTATTAGAACTGCTAAATGAAAATAGTAGTTTGCTATGTAATTGCTGCTCTTTGATACAATAATGTTGACCCTAGACAGAGCCCTACTATTACAACTACGATAAACCAAATTTACCATAATTAGGTATTTATGTGACTAAAACTTTCAACTGTTCAAAATAAAATTTTACCATCAATTTTGTTTTACAGGGGTGGTTACCGTGATTTCCGCGACAGACGCGGTGGACGGTACTCCCGCTCGCGCAGTCCTGACAGACAGAGGCGGTCTCGCTCCTACAGTCCAGAGAGGAGAGATAAAGATAGAGATAGGTGTGTACCACGTTTTCATACCTTTAATAATACTCCGAAGTGCAAATTGTAGGCTACCGGCGCACCCTGGGTTCCCTAATTTGATCCATATAACGTCAGCTAGTTTTGTCAGTGACAGTCTCGACAAGATTGGTCTTGCCGTTTCGGGAATGAGCTGGATTAAACATAATTCATTTGTTACAGCTACTCCCGCTATTCTGAACAGCGCGAGGGCGGTCATCGCAGCGAGGGAGAGTATGAAGAAGAGAGATACGTCGATAGGAAGGAGTATGACGGGAAGTGGGCTGATGGAAATGAGCCTGAAAGGAGTGCACCAAACCCCGAAGAGAAACCAGCAGAGCCAGCACCCAAAGAATAAACATGCTGAACCTATGTTTGAAAACAGTTATACCTACATGAATATTGTTACAAAGCACAATATTTACTGCTATTTAAAATCATTCGTATTTCACACCCAATATTATTTAATAACATTAACATCATAATACAAATGGCATTGATTGGATATATTACATTGCAATGAAGTTTAAAAAGAAAATTGTTTTGTTCCAAATCTTACCTAGATTTTGTGTTAGGATTTAGAAATTTTGTTATTAGATTATTGACATGATAACTAAAATTGGATAGATTTCTACATTGCAACATGGTGCTTATACTTATTTGGCACATATTTTAATTTAAGTCAATTATTTAGGTTGCTATAGATTCATATAATACATTTGAATTGTCTACATCTAAATTTTATGATTTAATTTTGTAACAATAGCTGTAAATATAGATTAGTGGTTTCTTTTGAATTATAATGTAAATCAATTAGGGTTTGGTACAATTGCTAACAACAGAGTTGGCACATTCCAAATTAAAGAGTTACAAAAAATTACAATGTAAGTGACTTTGTTTGTTCCTTTTATGATAAATGGGACATATTAACCTAATAAATGATAAAAATATATCCTTGTTTCTCTTTATGATTACCACCACATGACCCTTCAAGTATGGGCTAGTATAATAGTATTATTTTTTGTGCAAGTACCTAATTTTACATACCGGGTAAAACGGGGTGGATAGAATTCAAGAGGTGAATGGAAATGAAACCAAAAAAGTTTTTTTCTGGCAATTATTAACAAACATTTTCAAATAAAAACGCCAAATTCTACTTTTTTGTTAACTACAATTTTTTTTCTTGACATGGCGAGACTCATTTGCTATCAGGTTAGAAGTTAATAAAATAAAAACACGTTGAAAGTGAGTCGTCGTGAGACGTTAATTTGTGGTCCTCAAAACTTTATCAATATCTCTTTAGTAAAACGTATTCTTGTAAAATTCAAAGTTTTGGTGTAGTTGGCAGTTCATCGTGGTTCGTTTTAATGTAAAGGTAAGTAAAATTATGTTGTATAATTAAATTTATGGCTAAAATTGTAAACCAAATCAATTTTTATCAAACTTTGGGGTTAATAGAAATGCCAAAGAGGCGAACAGATACGTAGTATGGGGTCATAAGATATGAAGTACGGGGCTAATAGAAACGGGATAGGTTTTAATAGAAATAAGAAGGGGGTGTATAGAAAATTATGTGCTAGGGCTGCCACCAAAATATTATTAGGTAGGTACATCATTTTTCATAGAATTCAACTGTGTGGTTGTCTGTGGCCTCCTAAACGAATGGACACCTATTGGTGCGGTTTTTTGTGTCCGTCAGGATGGCGTGTCTCATGTCTGAATAGTCACAGGTTATGCACCAAATAACTGTACCTAAACTGTACCTATATTAAAAAAAACTGTACCTCAAGCAATTAGATATAAAATAAATTGTGATATGGACACGCCATTCTGACGTCAGGTTGGCGCGCATAATCGTGTATCTCCCCAACGTGTGGGAACTATGCTCTGGAACATATATCAATAAACTGTACCTAAACTGTACCTAATAAAACTGCCAACAAAAAAATTGTATTCACACGCGATATCTGTCAAATCAAGAAAGATTTTTTTACTGCTCATTTATTTGATTTAATGGCATGACGCAATCATGTTTGCCGATCAATTTGCAGCAGGCGCTTGTTGTCTCGTAATAATTACATATAATATTATTAGAATATAACATTAAATTCACATATACCTACATAAGAAGGAAAACTATAACTTATTTTTAATTAATAGAAGGATATATACTTAATTTTTCATTAATTTCAAATCAAACTCATTTTTAGGGTTCCGTACCTCATTTGGAAAAAATGGAACCCTTATAAGATCTCTCAGTTGTCTGTCTGTCTGTCTATGGGGCTTGAGGTACACATAAACGAAACTAGTGTATTGTATTAATCATAATAAAATTAAAAGCAAAGGATAGACAAATGGACTTACTTGGACAATATTTTTGTTACTCACCTTGTACACTCACGGTGTCGGTGCAAATGAAAATTTATTTAATATGCCTTCGTTAATTTCAACACTGTCCAGATTAATGACCCAGTTACCTCTTTGGGGTAATTTCATGATGCCGGTATATAATTCTGATAATGAAGTGTCATCCTCTTCAAATGTAGAGAGTAGCTTGAGAAATATCAAACGCTACCTCTTAAATATTTGTACCAAAAATCAGAGAATGAGAGTAGATGACTTTGTTAAAACGCATACACAATTCTTATCTGGCGAAATCAAAACAGCCATTAATGCAGAAAACAGTGAACCCAAAAAAATTAGCACTACAACCAGAATCAGGACTGCTAAAAAACCAAATATTATTAAAAAACATATTATACAGATGAATCGATATTTAATGAGTTTCCTACAATAATTTGAAAATTGGAAAGGTTTGGGAAAAACAAAGAAACGAAATCGGAATACCTTTAAAAACATGAAGAAAATAACTTTATTAGTAAATGGCACAGTAACGAGAACGGGAAAAACAAAGAAACGAAATCGGAATACCTTTAAAAACATGAAGAAAATAACTTTATTAGTAAATGGCACAGTAACGAGAACGGGAAAAATACAAACTATGGTATACAACACTTTTGCGTTCGATTCAACGGCTTACATTATTGGAGTAGGTTGTGCTGACGGATTTAAATTAAATACTACGGTCGTAACTAATAACCAAAATTTCTAATAACCAATTATTTTTTATTTTGATAATTATCCCTTTACTATAAAATTCTTGTACTATAAAACCTTGCTTATCACCAAATTTCCCAATACAGACAGACAGACAGACAGACAACTGAGTGATCTTATAAGGGTTCCATTTTTTCCAAATGAGGTACGGAACCCTAAAAATGAGTTTGATTGGAATTAATGAAAAATTAAGTATATATCCTTCTATTAATTAAAAATAAGTTATAGTTTTCCTTCTTATGTAGGTATAATGTGAATTTAATGTTATATTCTAATGATATTGGTTCCAATTTAGCAAATCAAATACCAACTGTATATCACCTCCAGGAAGGTAACTCCTTGATGTATGAACCAGGTTATAAACACGACATTTTACTGACTGACCTAAAGCCTTGCTCACCCAAAGAAGTTACAAAAATCATAACCCAGCTCAAAAACGATTCCAGCACCGGGTCTGACGAAATTAACACTAAAACAATTAAATGTATTAAAGACTTCGTAGTAACCCCCCTCACAAATTGTATTAATGAATATTTAAAAAGAGGTATATTTCCCAGCAACTTAAAAATTGCTAAAGTGTTACCTATTTATAAAAGCGGGGCCAGAACCGATCCTAACAATTACAGGCCTATCTCTGTTCTCCCAATAGTGTCTAAAATTTTTGAGAAGGTCATTTACTCTAGACTCGATACGTACTTAAACTCAAAAAAATTCTTGATTCCTGAACAGTACGGATTTCGTAAACAGTCAAACACTCTAGCTGCAACTATAGACCTGGTTACTGATATCAAAAATAATATAGACAAAAGAAATGTATGTCTCGGAATTTTCATTGACTTGAAAAAAGCTTTTGATACGGTAAGCCACCAAAAACTGTTAAAAAAACTTAATAATATAGGAATTAAAGGAAATGCTTACAATCTACTGGAATCATACATAAGTAACAGATCACAAAGAGTTAAAATCGGTGAATACACTAGCAGCATGCAAAAAATTACATACGGTGTCCCACAAGGGTCAATCTTGGGCCCTCTCTTGTTTCTCATATACGTCAATAGTATAACTAACCTTAAGCTTGAGGGTAGCGTAACGCTCTATGCAGATGACACTTGTCTTTTTTATTATGGTCCATGTCTGAGGGAAGTATTAGAGGGCGCAGCAAGATCTCAACACTCTTAATGAATGGTTCTTACACAACCTTCTAACTATCAATACCTCCAAAACATCGTACATGATTTTTGCAGCAAAAAACAAATGTCTACCTACTTGTAATCCACTTACCGTAAACAACATACCAATTAAACGTGCTAATACAGAAAAATATCTCGGATTGCTTTTGGATGACAAATTATCATGGAAGCCTCACATTGAAAAAATTAAATCTAAATTAACATCACTTACCGGGGCTATGCGTAACATCAGTAAATGCTTACCCCTAAGCATAAGAAAATTAATCTATAATTCACTTGTTAAACCTCATCTAGACTATCTAATTGAAGTTTGGGGTGCTGCTCCTAAAACCACAATCCAATTATTGCAAACTGCACAAAATAAAGTGATTAAGCGACTTCACAATTACGATTATTTGACTCCAACTAGCACTTTGTACAAAAAAACGCAGCTACTGCAAATATCACAAATTTTTCAACTTAATACCTGTGCACTAATTCAAAAAATTTTAGATAATAAAATACAGACAAAAATAACACTCATAAAAAAGAAATATAAATATAATCTAAGAAACACTAACAAATTATATATTCGACCACCCCGGACGGTTAACTACGGAAAAAGGAATATATTATATGAAGGAGTATTATTGTACAATAAGTTAACCCAAGAAATAAAAGATTCTCAAAATATAAATATATTCAAAAAGAAAGTAAGACAATACCTTTTTCATGATAATTAGAAAAAAGAAAAACAATATGTATATAATATATATAATTTAACTATACCACATAATGTGTAAAATTATATATGTATTCATTTATTATATATATATTATTATTCTAAATTTAAATTACAATGAAATAAAGTTTATATAATCATTAACAACATAAAACATTCACAAAAAGTAAATTTCTTAGTCGGTAGCTCTTCAACTACATTACGCACACATTGATAGAGCGATGTGACCGGGCGGCTTGCGGACAATGAACAAATTCCACAACTACCCTATTTGTGTTTCTAATTATTTTATATATTATTATTGTTAAAACTATGCTATAATATTGTTACATACAAATTTAATGGCTATCTTGTAACTGCGTTTAATCAAAGAGCGTAAATAAGTTATTTTATTATGTTGTTTTATTGTCTTAAGCTAGATAATACTTAGTATAAGTTTTGCATTGTTTAATTTAAGGAAGTGAGCGTTTCGCTATAAATAAGAAAAACTACATGTATTCTCTGTTAAGTGAACTGTATTGTTCTTCTGAGAATAAATATCTTAAACCTAATATTATATGTAATTATTACGAGACAACAAGCGCCTGCTGCAAATTGATCGGCAAACATGATAGCGTCATGCCATTAAATCAAATAAATGAGCAGTAAAAAATTCTTTCTTGATTTGACAGATATCGCGTGTGAATAATTTTTTTTTGTTGGCAGTTTTATTAGGTACAGTTTAGGTACAGTTTATTGATATATGTTCCAGAGCATAGTTCCCACACGTTGGGGAGATACACGATTATGCGCGCCAACCTGACGTCAGAATGGCGTGTCCATATCACAATTTATTTTATATCTAATTGCTTGAGGTACAGTTTTTTTTAATATAGGTACAGTTTAGGTACAGTTATTTGGTGCATAACCTGTGACTATTCAGACATGAGACACGCCATCCTGACGGACACGGTTTTTTGTGTTCAAAAACGATATTTTATATATTAGTTATAATTTATGAATATTCGTTCAGGCGTTCAACAACTTATTTTTGGAAAGTGACAGCCCTGACGATTTTTTCGATTCGCCCCATATGACGCTTCTTTTGACCCCAATTGCGGGTAAATAGAAATCTAACATATTTTTACATTTTACGATAAAATCAAAGCATTATCTATATATTTTCATGATAGGATAGTATTAATTGAACTTCGAGACATAATAAAAAAACACTATTATGATAGCCAATCATACAAAAATCAATGGAGAAATAAAAACAAACTTCAAAACCATGTCTATCCACCCCGTTTTACGGTACAGAATCTTCGCAATACCACATAGGTACTTAATCACTATGGCAATACACAGCCATATGAGGCTTCGATAGGATTATTACTATTGTTCTGTGTACACAGATTGCCGCGCCCGGCCGTGGTCACAACCCAGCCTATATGGAACGGGCACGGGCACATCAATGATGGTGCAAGCGATTTAATTTTTTGCCCAAAGAGTATATACCTTAGCACTACGTTTAGGGGTGCTACAGGCAGGAATACCGGGCGTCGGTCGCCTCTGGGATAAACGCAATGCAGAAATACAAACGTCAAATTCTAAATTCAATTCTAATTTACGCGGGAAATACTAATATAAAATAATGAGTTAAATTTGATTAGTGAATGTTTTATGGAAACAAGCTGACCCCAGCAAACGTTGTTATGCAAAATGAAAAATAGATGGTGACAATTATGCTCACAAAATTTCATGAGAATCGGTCAAGCCGTTTCGGAGGAGTACGGGAACGAACATTGTGACACGAGCATTTTATATATTAGATAATATCACAGATTAGATAAATAATATGTAAGGTAATAAGGATAAAACAGGGTCGCACGCAGGCCTTTCGTAAGTATGTATTTTTTTATACAAATATTAAAATTACTGTGTTAATATCATCCCACGCTTATTTGTATGGAAAGGTAGTTTTGTTATTAACAAAACCACCTTTCCAGCCAGATATGTAGGTAATTAATTATGATCAATTTACCTAAACTCTATTTCGTTGAAACATCACTAAATAGTTATCGTATACTAGCTGACCCCAGCAAACGTTGTCTTGCAAAATAAAAAATAGAAAGACTCTATTAACCTCATCACCCTATTAATGTTCCCACTGCTGGGACACAGGGACTTCTCTCTTGACGAGAGAGATTAGGCTGGCCAATTATAAATTTTTGGACTCAAAAAACTGATAGCACAAGTACTTATAACAATAGGAATGAATGTGTTAATGATTATGTTTATAAGGTATTATATTATGTGTAAGTAATGTTTAAATCATCGTATTTTTTTAAAGTCTCAACTTTATGGTTAAGACTCACCTGTAACCTTCGCATGCAGGATACGGATAAGTCTTAATTTTTTTCTGCATAAAAATTAAAAATAAATTTAACCTACAGTGAGGTCACTCATTAGAAATAAAAAAATATATATGGTATTGAATAAATAGGTACAGATATTTATTAATCTCGTAAAACTCCAATCAGAACAGAGTAGTTTTTTTACCAATATGAAATATATATATTTTTTTGTCATAAAAGTCATTTTGTTCCAAATCTTTAACTCAAGCAATAATTCTAATTTTTCTCGCCGTAAAAACCATCCTTGAACTTCAACGAACATTTAAAAAAAAGATTTGGCCAAATTGGTCCAGGCGTTGTTGAGTTATGCGCTTACCAACACATTTTGCGATTTTTATATTATAGATTTATTTATGCTTGGAACCAACATTTTATCATGTTGACTAGCGGCACACGTTTTAAGGATGATCCCGCATTAATAGTAGTCGGCGCTATTACATTTGAAAAAGGCATTTTTTAAATAACAAAATTTAGGATGCTTTAGACACATGCTAGCACATTCTTTAGAATTTTGTAAATTCTGTCTGGCTGTTCCGGTAATATCTGTAACGCCGATTTTTGCGAAACTTCACTGATATGTTTTTATGTGTGCAGATGATTGAATGGGGAATAATAAAAACTGCAGCTGTTGAATTGTAAATACATTTATTGCATTTAATTGATTTATCTATAATCAGAATCACAATTCACAACCATTAATGCTTCTTCTTCTTATTTTTGTTTGATTTGGTTTTACTAGCTTTATCAACATTCCAATACCAGTACAACTGTAATACAATTGCTGCATTAGCCAGAGTGGATACAGCGTAGGTAATTATCATGATTTGATCTCCAGTTTCCTGAATAGAGGTAAATATTCTGGCAATGCTTCCTCCAAACAGAAGTAGGCAAGTTATAGCTGAAAGCTGTCCGGTACTACCATTTTTGTAGTTAGTAATCACTTGGATAGACTGTAAAAGAAAAAAAAATTGGGTAAATTTTTAATATTTTCATCTTCATGGAGCTAACACAATACCTTCATTTGTCACATCAATTTCTTTCTTGTTTTACAAATTTGTATTCAAAGAAAAAAAATAATTTAAATCAATACAAATCATGGTACAAATGAATAGCTTTTGCATTTCCAGAATAAGTAGGCAATAATTTACAACAAACCTTTGCTATAAGAATAATAGGGACATTAGAGGCTTGAAGGGTCCAAAGAACATCAGTAGGTGTAAATCCGCTTACTAACGCAGACACCAATCCCACATAGACTGTCAGAAATGAAATAGCCATGGTGGGTGAGCCCCCATAATGCAGCACCAGTACAGCGATTATTGCAGTTTGAATTGCAAGGAATGTACCTTCTCCCCAAGCACTGAAAATGTATATAATAAAAAAATATTATTACACTGGAAATATTGGCTAAGATCAGTTTCAGAGGTAAGTATCAAAAAGAAATGAATACATAGTCTGTAATATAATAAATTGCTTGATGCGGGAGTGATTAAATAGTAGGGAATTACTACATTTTAGTAAGGTATAGGTTCTACAGATACTTGTGGTACTTACCTAAAAGGGAAGTCCATAACATAGCTGTAAGCGAAATTCGAAGTGATTGCAAACAATTCCAAACAAACGGCGAAAATACTAATTCCTTCCCCACTTTTACTGCTGAGTATCTTCAGAATTTGAGGCACTTTCACCAGAATGGAACCGGCGATAATACCGATCCCAAGTCCTTTACTCAGCGTCGACTTGAAGCATGGAACTAAAACGTAAATATAATTAAAACTCGAGGGAAACTTTATAGCTTAGACATACATACATACATAACTAATTGATTGATTTACTTACCATCGAGAAAGTTATGGTTCACGAAGTATTCCTCGTAGCACTTCTCAGACAGCAGCGACAATATTAATCCCTTTACTAAATCCGCCATTGTACTTAATTTAATAATTTTTTAGTTAAATCATATGTACATGGTATTTTATTGATTTATTCTCTTTTCGCACCCCGCGCTTTCACGTATCACGAACGAAACAAATTTGTCCGGCAGGCACAGGCAGCAACTAGCGGGCGTTGAACTTTGACCGCAACAAACAATTTAGACACGTTGACATTGACAGGTGATGATGTGGGAATACAGTGACACTGACAAAAGCCAGTAAGACAAGGCCAAGTAAAGGTCAAAAAGAATATAAATCACATGGAAGAGGTCGCATAACAACTACTTTGCGAAGTCTATGTAAACAATTAAAACTGTTGATTATGCTTTGGCTCGTCAATGAAGACGGACGACCGTCCCAGACGGAATCTTTATGCTTTGTATGCAATATTTTTGGTTCTTATCGACACATTTCAATAAATTGTTAAAACACATTATAATAAGTATATTAACCCTAGAAAGATAACCTACGCCTCAGAGGCGCCTGCACGAAAGAAATATTGATGTATCTTTTTATCCTAAGTCCGTATTCACCTGTCCGTCACAACTAACTCAGTCGACGGTCAACCTCGTCCAATGACGGCTGTCTTCATACGGTATGTACTATTGTTTTGGAGTTATGACGAGTTCATGCGCTCCCGAGGCGTATGTTTATCTTTTGTGTAACTTTTAAGTGTTCGTTGGTCATTATTATTTATTGCTATAAAATGGAAGTAAACAGAGTTCTGTTTTGTTTTTAGATATTATTACTTTTGCACTCATTATAACGAGCAATAGAGTGCTAGTAGACGACGATATGTTCATTATTGGGCCTGGAACAAGAAAATAACAGTGATGAACCTCCGGAAAGTGACAACGAGATAGAAGCGTGAGTGAAGACCATGTGTAGAGCGACTTTGAAGATGAGTATAATGATATTGAATCTGAACTATCGTTCTAATTGAAACAGAGGAACGATAGTTCAGATGAAGTCGAACCGGCTCAGCAACCTTTGGAACCCTCTAAAGTTCGTGAATGAGATCATAGAATAATTGTTCCAGCTAGAAGAGTGGCCAATGACAATGTTTTATGGCATATTGAATACAGCACATGTCAATTCCTATGTCATATATTGTCACAATATCTTATTCAAAGGCGATAAACACCTTAATTGAAAAGAGTTCATGAAAAAGTTGAGTACCCAACTAACTGCACCGTGGATGACTAAAAGACTAGGAGCTCTCAGATATAGAGATAGAGATCTGAAGTGCTATTGAAAACATACTTCCAAATTCAGCTGGACCGGCTCCCGCAGTGAATGAAGAACAGCCTCCGGCAAAAAAAAGACGATATTGTAGTTACTACTCTTCTAAATAAAAGAGAATGTCGAACATGATTTGCGCTAAGTGCAAAAATACTGTTTGCGGCGAACACTAGATCGACGTTTTTATTGACTGCCTATAAACCAAAGTACAAGGGTAGTGATAAGTTTTTCAAGACTGGTTATATAACGATGAAGTAGTTTAAAAGAAAAAATAATAGTATTTTGATGATTGGTAAGAGATTTGCTCGTTCAAACAGAAGGCTGTTGATTTTTGTCACTTTTTTAGAGGTCTACTCATTTGGTTTTAATAAGTATTAATAAACTAATATTAAATGCAATGCTATCTTATTTATAAATGTGTCCCTATACCTTTTTTATAATACAATCAAGTCACACAAAATATTAATAAATAATAAAAATATAAGCACTCGAAAACCATGCGCCTCTGAAGCGTATGGTTATCTTTAACGTATGTCTTAATATGGTTATCTATCTAGGGTTAAGTTGAACTTGAACCATAAGTAAAAGTGGTACGGGTTCCAACTCAACCAGATGTTGAGTTGGAACCCGTACCATTAATGAACCGAGCTCACATTACGGCGAGATTCCAACCTTTCAACGCGAACCAAAAATGCAGTCTCATACAGGTTCGCGTGTCTTGTATTACATCCCAGCCTCTGAGTTCACGGTGTACGAGATGTAGATCTGCCTAGTAGGTACTTCTGCTCGGAACCCAGAGATTCGGTCCGAGAGCCCAGTGCCGCACTGATTGCGGCCGTTAGGTTTACGGCACTTGCGAACAACCACGGTATAGCCCTCATCACGTCATCGGGATCCTTGCTCTTGAGAAGCGTGATGTAGTCATAGTAGCTCTGGCTCTTCTCTCCTCCATCCCTACGACGAGATGTCATCTGGTCTTATTTTTTTACCGTCCCATAGAGAGCAGCGCTTTCCCGCTGCATGAAATATGTCCTCCTAATTGAAGTTGGAATTGCAGATCTGCAAGATGCTGACCTCATCCATGGTGTCAATGGCATTTTGAATAAACGCCAGGAGCTCGTTTAAAATAAGCGGTGTGGGTGGACCGCGCGTATCACGAATAATAATATTCAGCGCAAGAGCAAAGGACGTCCGTTTCCGAGCGCGCGTCGCATGACTTTAGATAAGAATAAGACTGTAGACCGTCACTGGATGAGATGAGATGGTCTCATACCTAGGGTTCCTGGTGTTTTAATTGTTTATATACCTACTTATTGTTATAAAATGAACACTAAAATCTCACAGGCAAGTACCTACTAAGTCTGTTAGACAACCCAGTTGAGTAACTGAGGGTGAGGTGAGGAATGTTTAAAGCAACATTTTCTGTTCTTAAAAGTAGCCCAAATCAAACATGCTTCGCGAGCAAATCAATACCTACTAGCTTCAGACCCTTGCACACTCTTACTAAACCTTGATTGTCAAAACAAATTTGGTCTACCTAGGATTATACATGTTTACATTGTCCAAAGGATCTCAAGCTTCTGTAATCATTTTCACACGAATCAAACAGATGGTGTTTAGTAGGTACCTAAACAAAATATTTATGTATCTTGACGACAGAGTCATCGGATAAACAGCTGTTCCGACAGGCTTTGACGGAGTTAGTTGCTCTGGCTCGTCTAAACCGACAGTAAGACAATAAATATTTATGTATCTCGACGACAGTCATCGGATGAACAGCTGTTCCGACAGGTTTTGACCGTGGTCGCTTCCCATAGCATTCTAGACGGACGGAAACTCGGAACCGATGACTTCATTTAGAGCTGTCGTCGGCTTGGATCGTGTAGCAGGCCTTAAACTAAAGAGGTTGTTGTTTTAGTTAGTCGGCTCAACTTCATCGATTTAAAATCCCAGATATGCCCTAAGTGAGTCCGAGCCAAGTTTGAGTTTTTAAAGGTAACCTAGTTGTAGCATAAGTGTATGAGAGTTGATATGCCTCACTGATTCCCATTATATTGACCGGGGTTTACCAATACTCGCCACCTTAGAGCTAACCACGCTTGGCAGGCAGATTGGTGAGCGCAATCAGTTAGGTGTTGGGTTGTAGACAAAGAAAAAAACATTAGTGTGCAGGAAGTTTATTGGATTCTCGAGCGTAAAGCGTTATCTTAAATTTAGAATGAGACCAATTTGTTCAATACAAAAACTCTTTCAAAAATTTACACTATACTTTGCTTGGAGTTGGAAAACAATTTGAACCAAAAAAGACAAAACAAAATTATTTAGGAAGGTTATTGCATTACATTCTGTAAATTTAAGAATTTTAATGCAATTTTAGTTAAATGTACCAAAAAAAAAATGATTGACGTAATTTCGAATCAAAATATTGAAGAAGATACATATACCTATTACCAATAGCAAAATAATATAAGATTTGATTACGCATGAAATAAAATGAAGGATTAATGAGGATGAATAATATGAGTCCTTAGCATTGCTAACTGTAAAAATCTATAAGAAAAAAATAGAAGCTCACATTATGACAAAATGTAAGACATGTTACTGCAACTTCAACCATTTCACTTATTATATAAAATACCTAAAGAACAAATCTTGCTAATATTAGCCTAAATTACATAACTAACATGACTACCTATCTACATGGAATAATTGATGTCAAAATGGAGTAGGGATATATTGCACTCTGTTTAACAACCAAAGTCAGGTACTTGACTAAGGCCTCAATGCTATATTAGCACAATTAACACAGTGTTACATGTACATAATGAAAGTTGTGATTTAAATACACATTTAATTGCATTAAAAAATAACTCAGCCTGTATTGATAGTCTTGTAACATAGTTTTAATAACTTTGTCTGTTGTAGGTTCCAGAGTAATCAACACAATTTACTTGACTTACATAACCTCTAACTAAAGTGAAAACGTTAATCAATTCCATGGATTTAGCTGTGTGCTATTAATTGCGGTTTTTTGTTCCTGATAATTATTAATAAAACCTCAATAATTAGGAATAAAAAAAAATCAGTAGTGTTATAATGACATGATGGAGCATGTATGAAAACTAGAAAGTTATAACTATTATAAATCTAATAAAGTTCTGAATGCTACGCAGCATCCAATATTAGCCGGCTCAGGAAAGAGGTTTCAAAGAAAATGATAGTTTGGGTCTGGAATTGTTTTTTCCCAGGATTTTCTTTTGTTCTTCCTTGATGCGTTTCTCTTGTTCCTTTTTCATCCTTTGCCGTTCCTCATCCATCTTTCTTTGTTCTTCAATCATCGCCAGTCGCTCCTCCGCCTAGAACACGATTGTATTTAATAGTAAAGAATTCGAACATTTTTCTTTCATTATTTTAGTAATAAATAGATTCGAATTTATAAAACTCATTCTGAGTTATTGTTACAGCGATTTAATAGCGTATTTATTGGGCAAGGTTGTAGAATACTTATTATTCATACTATGTATGTACCAACAGCAGCAAAACTTTAAAAAACTGACAAAGTTTAATTAAATGTTGTTTTTTATGATCCGATGTAAGATATAACAGACATTTTATGGGATCGGTATTTATCCTATTGAATTTCGCGAGCCCATTGGTCAGCGTTTCAGATTAGAATTATTATTTTTTTTCAGTTTAGAATAATAAAAGATATATATACGTCGCCTATTTCTTGTTGACATCTTACGGAATTCAACATGATTTTTATATAGTAACTAGCGGCCCGCCCCGGCGTCGAACGGGTTAATTATTCATGATTACAATAACTATAATTTATATTATAACACACACACATTATTAATATTTTAATATATTCTTTTATTGTATTTTTTTTTCAATCACTTTTATCACTCGTATGGTACAGTCTTAGGCCCACGAAGTGAAGACGAGGCGGTGTAGTGGCGCAGGCGCACAAGCGACGCGCCGCTTCTATGTTTAAATCTAAAATTTAATAGCCCGCTACACGAAACCACCGATTTTTTAACATATAACTACTCTCTTTAAGGCCGCCCTTTGTACTCCAATGTATTGTCTTGTTATTGTTTGCAGTTTGTATTTTATTTGTGGTGTACAATAAAGAGTTATCTATCTATCTCTTTCTGAATACATACCAGCTTCTGCTGGGCTTCTTCAATCTTTTTATTATTTTCTGCCAAGATTTCCTCCAACTCTTTCCTTTTACGTGTTTCCTCCTCCTGTTTGATAAAAAGTAAATATTAATTCAGGTTGTGATAGAAGCAGACAAACAGAGTAAAATAGTGTTCATGAATCTACTTTGTCACTAATTTTGTTATTGTTTTTTTTTAATCACCTGCTTCATTAAAATGTATATATAAATGGTCACAAAACACATACTATATTGTATACATATTTAATTTCCAGTGGAAAATACAGACAAATAATAGCAGTCAATTCTGCTCATTAAAAAGTCAAGAGAATGCTTGGAAGCAAAGATCTTGTTAACAATTTGTACTTTTTAATATATGAATACTCAAAAAAATAGGTTCAAAAATACCTTCAACTCTCACGTCAGGATCCTCATGCTGCATCTCCAATTAATTCTTACTTCTTCTTGGTCTTGTTCAGTCTTCCGACCTGACTTATAGACTACACGACTGCCAGGGACAGTCAAGTGAACAATTTAAAAATGCTAGCTGGATGCCTCAGCAGCTAACTTACAAAGGCAGGGTTCTGCCACAGGTGCAAATGGCAAGTATGTTACAAAATGGTGAAATGGATAGGATGGTCTCAATCAGTAAATAAGTTAATAACTTGTAAGCTCGAACTACACCTGACTGGACCTTTAACAGATATCATTTAACTTTAATTAGTTTGTCTTATAACAGTTGGTATAAAACATGTAATTAACACTGGTTTATTGGGTGGGACAACAATGCATTGCTGTCGAATCTTGGTGTCACATGCCAATGCAAGGGCAGTGCAACTTGCACTGACAAATGACTGGTAAGAGATCACGGCAGTTACCTGTCTTGCAAGTTCCTCTCTTTTTTGCTGTTCTCGCTGTCTCTCCAACTCCTCCATCATCTCTTTCTCCATTTTCCGTTTAGCTTCTTCAACTCTTTTGGCTACTTCTTGTTCTATTTCATCTTTTCTTTTCTCTAATTCTTCTTCGACTTTTTTCTTCACAAGCAGTTCTATTCTTTTAGCTGCTTCTTCTTCAACTACCTATAATACATGAGTTTAAGTATTTAGTTTTTTACTTGTAGCAAACATATAGCTGCCATCTATATCTAAATATGTATGTTAGGTTGAGTTGTAAAGTAACAAACAATTGTGGAAACAAAGTTAATTACCTTTGCCTCTGCTTCCCGGACTCTTCTTTGGCGCTCTTTTTCAGCCAATCTGTCAACTTCATCCATTTTATTACGACTTTTAGACTTCTTTCTGCTGTGATTTCTTCCATCATAGGAACCATCACTACTAGTTACTGAAGATATTGAGTGTGACCGTTTCCTAAAAAACATTAGAAATATCATGTGAATGCTCCTAAATACCCATCCCTTTTCCATAAATATAGATATAGATCATTATGTGTATTTTAGAGCTTTAATTCACCAAATGCACATTAGCAGAGGTTTCAATAGTCTACAATATGTAAAAGGCCTCATTATCACTAAGTGTAAGAGAGGCTCTTAATAACTATCATAGGTTGCAGCGTGACAGTGTACAAACAAAATACAGATACTTTTGATGAATTAAACCGCAAATTCACATGGATTTATTCGTAAACAATTAAAATGCAAAATTAACGACATTTTTACCTGGATTTGGAGCTTCTATCCTTAGTCTTCTCAACGAGTTTAGAACTTCTCGATCGCGATTCAGAGCGGTCCTTTGATCGGCTCTTCTTTCGCGAGTGTTTGCTGCTTTTGTGATGACGCCTGGGAGACTTACTGCGTGACCTCGAACGCCCCATGATGGACGTGATTTATTGAGAGATTACTTGCCAAGATAACAATGATTGGTGATAGAATTGATAAAATGAAGGAGAATCTAGATCATAAATCCTTAACTTTTGTAAAAATAAGGTTTGGCTACTTTCGTGATCATTGAACGAATTCGCTTGATTCGCTGCACGTTTGATAATCTTGCTTGACATGACAGACCGTCGGCTTGTCAAATAAATAGGGATTGCTGGAATGCTTGATGGTTTGTTTGATACGTGTTTGATATTATATTCTTCTTCTTTATTATTGACTAGTGGCCCGCCCCGGCTTCGCACGGGTTTTTATTCAATTTTTTTTCCCGGCAATTATTCGATTTTTTCTCGCCTTTTAAACCTTCCCTAGACCTCCACGAACATTTCAAGATTATGATAAGATAAATCCGTTCAGCCATTCTCGAGTTTTAATCAGACTAACGAACAACAATTTATTTATATTTATTATACTAGCGGCCCGCCCCGGCGTCGCACGGGTAAAAAAAGTTCCCGGCAATTTTTCCTTATTTGCTCACCGTTGAGACCTACCCTGGACTACGACAAACATTTTAAAACCAAAATCAGCTCAATCGGCCTAGCCGTTCTCGAGTTTTAATCAGACTAACGAACAACAATTCATTTTTATTTATATAGATTATTATAGATAGATAGATATGCCCGATCAAGCGTCATGCGTATGTATCTGAACCGAAATTCGCTAAATCGTGTTATGGTCGTCGGGTTTAACACCTCTTTGGGATCATATAAACGAACCTTAAAAGCGTTGCGTTAAAATTCGGCGTTGGTGCTTGATTGTTCTGTTTATGCTGTGCAGGCACAGGGTGCATTGAATGAAACGACGACCTTGGCGATTTTATTCCACTTGTGTGAATAGGTAGGTAGTTAATATATAAATCAACGATGCATAACGTCGTTTAAGTAATAACCTGTCCAAGTCCAGCTACTTTGGTCGATTTACAGCGACTTCATCTCATCATCTTGACATCTAATCATCTCTTTACCTAACTACTAACTTAATAAGACTATAGAAGGGCGATGCATATTGCGTGGGTACAAATGGTACAAAAACTGAAAAATCGCTGAATAGTCGCTGTGATGTGGACGAAAAATTATGACGTGTGGCCCAGCTAAAAAAAGGGAATATGACGAAGGAGCGCTCAAAACTGTTCTAGTCCTTATTCTGAGGCTCAAAATACAACACTGCTCTGCTCGGTAAAAAAACGTCGGTCTTTATAAGCGCCGAGTTAGAACAGATACTTGTAATAAATTAACCTGTGTTATAAGAAGGTACTAGGATATTTGTACTTTGCCACTTTATAAAAGGGCTCTTTGAACATTATTTATCTAATGGAGGCACGCTAAACCGATGCTAATGATATCTAGAACTATTAACGCTATGGATATAATATATTGGGTTGGGACAGACAGCCCAACTCCCCAAGTATTCGTCCGCACAATTTCAGTAATTCTATACAAATACCTAGCAAATGACTCCTGGTTTCCACTACCAAATAATCATCATCATTTCAGCCATTAGACGCCCACTGCTGGACATAAGCCTCCCTCAAAGACGACCAATCATTCCGATCGGTCGCCACTTGCATCCACCGAGAGCCAGCAAGTTTGACTAAGTCATCTGTCCATCTTGTTGGTGGTCGTCCGACGCTGCGCTTGCCGATCCGTTACCAAATAATACAGATTAATTAATGTACTCAACCTAGAATTTGTGAAAATAAAACGTTGTTTATGATGTTTTCTATTGGGTAAAAATGTCTTTAATTTATTCTGGATTCGGTATATTAGCAAATTTACAACCTTAACAATTGTATTCCCTCTGTTTCTCTTTGATGAATGAAATTATTTTAGCCGTGGCTTCTAAAACGCTGTGTGAAGCTAAAGTTTTATGATTCTTAAGGTTTTGTTCGAAGTCTTCACGGTAATTTTTATGGAGCACATCTGCTAGATGTTGAAAATTCAGTATGTTTTTGCTACCTCTTTCTTCAAGTCGACTGAAATTAAATGGTTTTGCGTTTTTTAAGCCTTCTTTTGGAGCTGGGTTCGCATTATTTTCCTTTTTTATGACACTTTGTACATCTTTTAGGCTTTTAGACCACGCATGGCCGTTATCTATAAAGTACACTTCTGAATTTTTGCTTTGGGTGAATCGCGTGAAAGAATTTGACAAACGTGTGCAGTGTTCATCTGCAGCCGACGTGATCTTGTCCATAAGCTCCTCTAATTGTTCGTTAATTGCTATAGCTGCTTCACTCAATTCGTGCTCCGAAGCCGTCTTGTTTGTGTGAGATACTTTTTTCGTCGGTGGAATCGCATTACGGTCGTCTTCAGGTTCAATCATTATGTCAGTTTCATAGTGTCTTCGTAGCTTACACAATATAGTATCAACGTCAAGTTGATTATCAAAATCAGTATTTAAGGACGGGTTGTATGAAATGTTACCCCTATAAAAGTATTCCATAGGGAGTGCGTGACCCCGCACGTATAAATCGGCTGCGGCTCCATATCTTGGTATACTGACAGCTTGACTGTATATGAGTTCGAACCTTCCCGTGGAGCAGTGCGGGTTGCTCGGGTAATCAATAACAACTGAAATTTAAAATGATATAAGTAACGAAGCCCTCCAATTTCGCAGAAAATTATAAAACTTACAATTATGTACCTAGGTATAACAAAGATCTATTGATCTTTTCTTTCGAACTAACCTTTGATTATATCCGATATTACGGCAGGGCAAATTTTAGCCGTGACAGGTGTTGTATGATTAAGATCAGGACAAGAATTGATTTCAATCAACCATGGTTTATATTCTCTATCCAATATAAAATCACAGCCATAAAGTTCAAAACGATTTTTACATATTGACAAAGAATCTTGACAACTCAACATAATGCCGACAATTGATTTCTTCATACCCGGATAAATTATATTATCCCATACATTTTCTTTGCCAATTTTGACTAAATATTCTTTGTAATTTTCGGAATCCCACATGTTACTGCGCGGTAGTTCTATATGTCTACCTTGACAATTATTATATTTTCTTTGTACGGCGTTATTCGTCAAATGGATTGATTCATGGAAGTTTTTCAAGTTGTATTTCTGTGAGCTGAACTTCAAATAGCAATCTTGATACATCCAAATTACTAGGGGATATGTGCTAGTAACCAGATAATACTGCCGTATGTCAAATTTAGTTTCGTGTATAAGTATTGGCTCCTCTGAAAAGAATACGTTAAATATAGCATAACTATTGATGAGAAGATGAAAATATCTACAGACTACAAAATACGTACCGATATATTTTTGTATGACATATTTCGAGTTGGCATTATTCAGCAAATTCATGATAGCAGTTAATCTAGAAGCCATTCTTATACCTCGCCCTCTTGAACAATGAGCTGGCTTAATTATCCAAATGTTATGACAACCCTCGCAACTTAACTGGGGTCGATATTTATGAAATTCATTTAACAGAAATTTTGCGTAGCCCAAATATAGTGGCAGTCTGTTTTCTGTGTCTTTTTCAAAAACATCTTCCTTAGAAATTAATCTGTAATATTTCTTTAAGAAACCACTCCACTGTATATTACTGACAGGATTTATAGTTCGATCAATATCATCGTTCTGTTTCCTACGCAAATACTCTTTGCACCTATTCAACGCGAATACCATAACCTTCATCGATAGTTTTCCTCCATCCACAAAAACAGGACGGTCGTTTGCGGCCATAGAAAGTACCCATTTGAGTAAACTGGTGCATGCTGTCATTCTATAATCTTTTACAAATCCTTCCAGCTCACCCGGGTCGTAAATATTGTAAGAGCGCGGTCCGTTAACTTCAGCTTCATCTTCAATGTAAAACCAGTAATTCCTTTTCAATGAAGTACACAACCCTTGTTTTGTTGTCCACAGAGCGTCAATTTTCAGTTTATTGATTATAGTGTTACATTCTTTATTCATATCAATACTAAGGTCCCGCTGTTCTTCTTTCGTCTTCCATATAAAGTTAGGTAAGCACTTCTCAACCATATTAGATAGTAGTAACCGTTCCAGTTCATAATGTATTTCATTTTTATTGCTGAAGTGCCCATTTCGAATTTGTTTCAGATTCATTTTATTGGCAGATATTTTTTCAACCCAACCTCTATCTATTAGAGCTTTCCTAACAACGGGAAAAGTTCCGTAAATTGAAAATATTTTATGATCCTTTATGGCTTTGGCTGCGTGCTGTTTGACGGCAGCATACCTGGTAGATCTGGATTGGCAGCTGCATATTACGTAGCTCTTCTCTTTCGAGGACATGCCTCCTGATCGATAGGTGCTTGCGGGCATCTTTTTCTCTACAGTATGCTTATCAGCTGACGTAGCGTTCACTAATCGAGGACTGAATGGTGAATAGATACTTTTGACTCCTCCTTTGTCGCAGTGTTTTAGTTTCGTAGGGGGTTTCTAAAAAACTTGTAATATATAATAGTGTTAACCTAATTTAATGTATTAAAGACCATGGAAATGTCGACTCCACACAAATATTCGTATTTTTTTCTATAGTAAATTATTATAGCTTTTCGGACAAAATTAGGTACGTATGATTTGCAAAGTCATGCTGTCCAAGTTTGTAAGTATTGGTATAGTAGAAAAAATAATTGTAACAGTATGCAGGTGCTTAATTTTGATTATTATCGCGTGTTTGAAGACTCTGAGGCGTTTTTAAGGCATTTGAATGTTTCGATATTGAAAATGGTAGGTACTTGAAAACTTGGGCTGTTAAATAATATTTATTAAGATACACCAGTATGATCGCATTGAATTAAAAACGAATGTACCAGGTATAACAGGTTAAACTCGATAAAAAACTAACTCCCTTCAACTGTTTGCTGGTATCATTTATACTAGGTACCTGCTTAACGCAATGCATGTTTCCGCCATACCAACCTTATTTACCTCTCGACCATTCGGTCGGATGTCGGTGTAAGTAGCCAACTTCAGTCGACTCACAATAGACAGATTGAGAATAACGTGTGAAAAAAATTGTCATGTGTTTCAATAAATATGTATTGAATACTAGTGGCCCGCCGCGGCTTCGCACGGGTTTTATTCAATTTTTTTTCCCGGCAATAATTCGATTTTTTCTCGCCTTTTAAACCTTCCCTAGACCTCCACGAACATTTCAAGACTATGATAAGATAAATCCGTTCAGCCGTTCTCGAGTTTTAATCAGACTAACAAACAACAATTCATTTTTATTTATATAGATGAGATTTACTAAGACACGATGATGAGTAGAATATCATACCTATAATAGATACATTGTGTCATTGAAGCATACCGGTGTGTCATTATTAATAAATAAATATTTCCGTAATATCCACACAGCAATTTGCCCCGTGGTAAACTCTAAGCTTGTGTTTTGTGTTACGAGTAGGTACATAAATTATACATTTAATGTGTCGGTACGTACGTACGACATCGTAAAACGTGAAAATAAAATTTCACTTTACTCACCTAGTAGGTGTTGCTATTATTGCTCATTATCATTTGATATACTTACTTAATATAATAGGCATACATTTATGTATGATACATAATTAAACACATTATTTATTATTAGTAGTCAGTAATGTGGCAGATTTATTTGTTTAGGAGATCGTCTTGCCCTTTCTGCCTTTGAACAATATGTGTCAGTAAATAGTAGTCCCCTAGCATTGGTGGTTTGTATTTCTATGCAGGAGTGACGAAAAGCTTACTCACTGTTTTTTTCTTGATATATTTTTTTTGCAGAGGCATTGATGTTGTGGGTGGCATTATTTCAATTTAGGCACGGATTTAGGTGGTCATGCTTTTTATGAATTTATGAGTTCTTGGATCACCTGGAGAACCAAGCAGGAATATTATTAATAGTGGCACTATTATAATATTGCGTTGGGTCCATTAATATGACACCATATTATTAAATCTAAGTTGACTCTGATCTCACCATAGCAGTTTGATTTGTATACTTTATTTCATATTTTCTGTTTGTTATTTTTATTTCGTATTTTAGTTACATCATGCTAAGTAATTTGTCATAACTGACAGTTTTTCTACATGACTTTATACTCTTGACTAAGCGGTCGTCGGATGTGTGGACGATGAATTCTGATAAAAGTTTGGCTTAATATTACCTTTCTAGGTATATTTTTGTATAAAATAGAAGAAAGATTAAGTTGGAAAAAGGAATGGATTTGAGGGATATTATAAAAATAAACCTATTAAAATATATAAAATAATTACATACATACATTTTTAAAACATGATATTTATAAACCTTTAAAGAATCAACATGCGAAATATTCGATAAACTTACATAATAGTTAAATACAATGTATAGATTTGTGTAAACATAATTTCATAATAAGCTAAAATATTGGTACATTTAGCTTTTAGCTCATATATTAGGTGATATTTTTAAAAATATAGGTGATTATTCTGTGTTATGTTTTTCGTAGGCTGGGAGAATTACTTTTTTCTCTTGTTTGAATTTTCATCGTTCAACGGGGTTGTAACTACACGATAAGGAGCATAAATAGATGCGCTAGTTTTAGAAAATGTTATTGATCTTTGTTTCTGTTTATTTTCTTCATGAAGTTTACAAATACTCCTACCTATCGCACTAAGTTTTTTGATAGGATCCGAATCTTCCTGTGGCTTTCTTGAACTTAGGGGAGCCAATGAAGCCCGCCTGTGTAAAGTGGTGATTACACCTGATTTTGTCTGCCTTATAGGTATAGCTGATTCAGTCTTTTCAGTCATTTTGTTTTGGACTGATATTGTGGAACGGAGGATACTAGCTGTTTCTCGTTCCCACTCGTCTGGATCTATGTAACAACGCTTATTGCCTACTGACCTATTAATTTTAGCCTTGGGTTTCTCCGCTTTCCTCGCAGACTCAGTCCGGTATTTTCCGACAGGGTTTGCAGATGTGCTCTCGTTAGGTATGCAGCAGGAGTGGCGAGCAATAAGACGGCTAGCTCCTGCATTTTTTTCGCGCCTTCCTCGTGTCCTAAAAGAGTATGCGGACGATTTACGCTTTTTCGAACTATTTTTTAGGGATAGCCCTGATTTGACTACTGTTACAGCTCGGTGTACCGTTATAGATGGTGTATCCTTTAGAATATTGATTCCATCTTTGTTTGTTGATATCACATCATAGGGATTCAACCAACTGAGGAAGTCAGTTATTATTGGTCCACTGTATTCTGAGGGTATTGGCGCGTCTTTCGTTGAATCATGAATCGCATCCCCAGATGAAATACGTGGCGCCAAAGGTGTGACTGTGCGAGGTTCGTGTTTTCTATCTTTGCCTTTCCTAATTATACGTTTTCCATTGATGCACAAAGACAGTCCCAGATATGCGGGGGCTTTGGGTACGTTTTGCCTGTAAGCTAGTTCGAAATAACCAGTGTCTGCTTCGGGGTTATAGCGCCTATCAAGTACCACTGAAAACAAACAATAATTTATAACTAGTTTGACACCTTTGGAACTAATTTAAGTAAAGTAACTTTTGTTGACCTTAAGGCAATACCTTTGACAACATCTTCAAGACATTGGGGGCACAGACGGGCTGTCACGGATGTAGTCGGTGCCAAATCAGGACTCGAGTTGATTTCAATGAGCCACGGAGTAAAGTCCTCTGTGAGCATGAAGTCTGCTCCATACAATTCGAAGCTGTTTTGTCTTTTGTCCATAGTATCTTGACAGGCCAGCATAGCACCAATAAGGCACTGCTTCATTCCTGGGTAAATTTTGCTATCCCACATTTCGTATTTTCCTATTTGTCTGTAATTAAATTGTCCAGTTATCAGAATTTATCTCATCTCTTGGTCCTTTGTAAATCTTATTTAGTTACACACGGTAAATTCAGCAAATTTTTTATAATTAAATATTTCATAAACTTAATTAGGTGCTTAAGAATAAAATGTTGCTTACCTACCTAAGATAGGCTTTGAAGGTGTGACAATCCCACATATTTTCATCCGGAAGCGCTTTGTCCCTTTCTCCGGTGTTCTTGTATTTAGTTTGAACAGCATTATTG
Organism: Gymnoscelis rufifasciata; assembly: GCA_929108375.1. Classification (NCBI taxonomy): domain Eukaryota; kingdom Metazoa; phylum Arthropoda; class Insecta; order Lepidoptera; family Geometridae; genus Gymnoscelis; species Gymnoscelis rufifasciata. The sequence goes on from OV815305.1 coordinate 13,000,485, forward strand.
GTAAGATGGACGGATTCGTGGTAATTTGATAAACTAAATATTTGAGAGCTGAATCTCAAATAGCTGTCCCTAAAATGTAACGGATAAACAAATATTAGATAATTTTATCAAGCGTTGATAAATAAATAATATGGTACCCAAAAACACCTGTATATCCAAATTGTTAAGGGTTGACAATTCGTTATTAAAAACCATTGACGTATATCAAACTTTGTTTCGTAAATCACTAAAGGATTTTCTGTAAACATGAAAACATTTAAAATTATTCGGGGTCCACAACATTTTCTAATTTCAAGAAAGCCTGATGTGAAATGACCTTTCTAAAGTAGGTACGTATATCACAATGAATAAGTACAGCAAAGCGCGATGTAACTAAAACTAAATGTCCCTTAATATCTCCAATGTTTAAAGATTTGTTTCAATTTTATTGCACGTTAAATTCGAAATGTCTATGACTCTAGTCTAATAGATGTTCATTACTGCTTCTGCTGGTACATTGTGCAATTACCGATATACTTTTGAACGACATATCTAGTTTTCTGAGCAGGTAGATTCAGGAGGCCAATGATATCCTTGATATTGTTCATGAGTTGAATACCACGACCACGGCACTTGTTGCCTGGTTTCACGATCCAAATATTTAAAACACCATCGATATCTAATTGCGGCCAATGTTTGGTCATTGTGGATAAAATTTTTGCACCTTTCCTTTCTAATTGTCTGAAAAATATTTAAAGCATCTGTTTACCTGAGTATAGATAGATACACTTGCATTCATGTCCTATTATTTACTAATATCTGCGAAATCGTCAACAAAACATCCGAATTCCTATTAATTGTGATCATGTAATGACAGTATCGAGTCGTACGACAGTTATCTTAATACCTCCCTTATTGTTGTAATTTTTATGGATTGGTTGTTGAGTAAACATTAATTTTAGGTCAGTTTTAATTATTTATTACTTGTTAATCATATTAGTTTACTGGGTAAAATTACGTATTACCTTAGATTACCGTTTTTGTCATCCATGAATTTTGCTTTTTCGTGAACAAGAAGATAGTGGAAAGTTAAAAATTGGTCCCACTCATGCTCCCAAATATGCGCTTGGTCATCGGTGTCGTCTATATCTTTATGGGTAAAATGGGAAATATATTCGTTCAATCTGCTAATGGCAAATTCTATGGCGCTAAAGGGAACCTTCCCATTTGGCACGATCAGGTTCTGCTCGGTAGAGGTATGAAATGTATTAGACAGCCATTTAAGGACTCCGATGCAAGCCGTTATTCTGAAATCATCGATGAATTCCTCAAGGCTGTCCGAGTTGTGGATGTTGTAAGAGCGTGGGAACTTTGTTAGTGATACGCCGGGTTCGGTGTGCCAATACATTTGTGTCAGAGAAGCGGTCAGACCTTCTTTGGTGGTGAAAATCGATCTGCAAAATCTAAATAAAATAAAATTAGGTAGATTCCGCACTTTGAGAGAGGTTACGCTTGTCAAATCCTTGTTACCTGCTTATCATAACGTCTTTATTGCTGAGCAACCAATCATATTTATCTCTTTTCGTAGTCCAGAGGAAATCCACAGCATGATGCTCCATAAATTTGTACAAAATTATTCTTTCAATCCTAGAAAGTTCCTTGCCGGTGCATTTTTTTAGATCAAAACTTTGTGGCGGATGGCGAACCTTGAAATCGAGACAGTTCGTTATTATTTCTAAAAAATAGGTAAAAACTTGAATTGAAGTGCAATCTAATGGCGTGAATATTTTGTTCTTAGTAGCACCACCAATTGGGATGATTATGACAATGGTGTGCGTTTTACTGATTGATGAACATACCAAAACTTCACCCATATCAGGCTCATTTACAGATACCTTGTGCGATTCATATTTCTCAAGCCATCCTCTTTCCAGTAGGGCTCTGCGAATTGCCGGGAAACCACCGCCTTTGATCATAAACACCTTTCGATCTTTCATGGCGTTTTCTGCGATCTTTTTCAGCTCATTCCATCTCTCGTTGCTCACCCATGATTTGTATTGCTTTAGCTGCTCGGTTGATTGTGACTCTGCTTGGATAAGTTGGTTTAATTGGTTTATTGGTAAAGTTATATGCCGAGTGCTATAAATAGGTACAAATATGGTAGGTGCGTATTGTGTTTTCTTGGTATGTCGGTCGGTACGTACATTTATTTATAATATAGATGTCGTTCTGTTAAGCAACAGGGTAATTTTATAGCCCGGGTTTATAGGGTTTTCAGAGCACAGAAAGTAATTACGTAAAACTGACCTGTACAAACTAGAGGTCCATGATCAGACTTCGAGATCGAGACCGAGCTGGATGGACGTAGCTCTTTCTTCGCAATGCTATCTTTGTGCAGCTTTGAGTCTGACACGCTCTCTTCAAGCTCCATCGTTACAGCCATGAGCTCTCAAGAGCCTGTAAAAAACAGTCTGGTTTATTTTCACCATGTTTCCGAAACCAACTTCATGACGTGTATACGACGAAGGAGCCAATGTTGGACTGCCCAACTAAATATAAACTGAGTAGTGCAATAACCTACTTTAATGTAACCTACATTGTGGGTCCTTGGCTCATCAGCGATCAGCGAACCGTCGTGCGAGTCCCCGGGTGGTACCCGTACCGCGCGTGTGACGTCACAGCTCGGTACGTCCTCCGCGACTTCGTGCAGAAAACAGTAACGCGGAAATTAATAAACCTAATGACTCCTACCTGCTGTTCTGTAACCAGGCCGTTGCTCAGAAAAGTAGGTTAGCGAAAACGCAATAGCGTCCAATTAAAATTAATTCAAAATTTGCCGTTGACTTCAAAAACTGTAAATTTTAGATGATGACATATATTTTATCATTCAGTTCAGTTCAGTTCAGTTACTTGTAATTGGACTTTGCGCTTCAAGCGACAATTTGCCAGTGTCGAGTTAAATAGAATTATAAAGTAAAAAAGATGTTATTCAGTTGAACGCCATTTTGACAATCCATTTTATCATTCACTAGTGGCCCGCCCCGGCTTCGCACAGGTTTTTATTCAAATTTTTTTCCCGGCAATTATTTGATTTTTGCTCGCCTTTTAAACCTTCCCTAGACCTCCACAAACATTTCGAGACTATGATAAGATAAATACGTTCAGCCGTTCTCGAGTTTTAGTGAGACTAACAGCAATTCATTTTTATATATATATTTACGTTCCCTAGATTAGCTCGTTCAACCTACGCACTAATGTAGGAAACTACCTACTGTTTATTTTCCATTGGCGTATAGGTATAGGTATAGGTACCTACCTAGCCAATTTATCTTGAAAGACTACATTAAAGGGAGACATACAGATTAATTAAAAATAATTTTATTAATACTTTTGCATGTGAAAAAACATCCACTTGTCTGGTGTTTTGGTAATAGTAAAAAAACTTTTAAAATTTTAAAAATTAAAAAAAAGAACTTGGAAAATAAGATTAGGACAGATGCATATGTGAAGAGGAAGGAGAGTAAAAATATCTACCTCTGTTTAAACAACCAAGATTCAATGTCATGCGTGCGCCAAATGGTGCCACGATAAATGTGTTGACTTGGGAGGGAAAAAGCCCGAATATTATGTGATTTATGACCACCTAATTTATATGTATTTACATACCAAAATAATATCTAGCAGTGCCTCTCGGCGTTAATCGCACTTTAATAGATTTTCCGGAATTTGCCTTTGTCCTTTCCAGGCACGAGACGTCTAGATCATCTATATACATATAGATACCAAGTTTATTTTAAATCGGTCCAGTAGGTTGTGCATGAAAATCGTACAGAGTTGTTTTCGCTTTTATAATATTAGTATGGACTTAGCTACAAAAGTAACATGAGTTGTAAATATTACCTTAAAACCTTTTCTAATCATAAATGTTATTTTATTATATTAATTACTAGCGGCCCGCCCCGGCGTCGCACGGGTAAAAAATGTTCCCGGCAATTTTTCCTTATTTGCTCACCGTTTAGAACTACCCTGGACTACGACAAACATTTTAAAACCAAAATCAGCTCAATCTGCCCATCCGTTCTCGAGTTTTAATCAGACTAACGAACAACAATTCATTTTTATTTATATAGATAGATTTCCAAGCTAAGTAGGAAGGAAATATACTTACATTTATTTTAGTGATTTTATCAGAGCGGTTGATTAATCCGATATTTCTGACTGTCACGTTTTTTAACCCCCGACTAAAAAAGAGGGGTGTTATAAGTTTGACGTGTCTGTCTGTCTGTCTGTTCCATCATAGCTCCCGAACGGAAGGAGCGATTTCTGGATGGATTTTTACCAAATATAATATGCGTATTCAGTAGGTCTGAGAATCGGCTTCTATCTAATTTTCAAAACGTGTGAATATATAAAAGTCCTTAGCTGCTACATCTACATCTGACATACGTAGGTACAAAACTGCGCACCTCAGAGTGACCAAGTCGGGTTTGCGTCAAGTGGGCGAAGATTTCATAATAATATCATAATTTATTCCTAAGACATCGACAATAGTCAGTGTTGTTTTCTGAAAGTATTCGCATTGTATGAGGCCGCCTAATACAATTAATTACGGCCGTTATTTTACGATAACGGCGGCCGGCCGGCGGCGCGTATTTGGTTCTGGGGTCGAAGACATAACTTAAATCATAAATATAATAATAAATATTTCCAGACAATTCACGCAACAACATCTAGCCCCGTGGTAGGTAAGCTCTAAGATTGTGTTACGGGTACTTACTAGATATCTGATATACTTAATCTAATAGGCATACATATAAAGACCTTTTTACACACATCAGCATCGACCACACATATACCATCGATCGAGCCATTATACCTACACTATCTATCGAATAGGAGTATGTAGGTACCTACCTAACTGTGGAACGAAATAATGTTGTTCCAAGTATCTATTATTATTTAACAAACGAGCAAACGAAGTAATACCGCATGTGTTAGGTATTGCATTTGCCGCTCAAAAAAATGCTCGTTAGTTGACGAAGGCGCATAATAAAATTAAAATAAAAACCTCCCTACCGGATTGCACCCGGATCGGATCCATCAATCGGTGGCCTTGCAAAAGTCCGATTTTTTATCGTGAATTTTATGATTAATTGACTATTAGCACCAAGAGATGGCAGCATGTTTTTCAAAGTTCAAATCGTCAAGCCTACTTGTCAGTGACTTGATGTTAGTTTAGTTTGACGTCATCACAGCTTGCTATAGGGATGTCACTTTAATCAAACGAATCTAACTTCACTTCACTCTATTCACGTCAGGTTTCTTGTTTGTTGTGTTGTCTAACATGTAACAAGGTGATTTTTCCGACCAATGAGAAGCAAGATTTTATTATTTTCCGCGATTTGGCAACATTGATTACAACATGAAGCAAGATGGCGTGTTCATCTCTGCTTTGATGGTCCTCTGTATTTTTTCACACGTTTTGTAAATTTTCGAACTTCTTTCGTAATTAACTAATTGACATTTCGTTGCTAAAAAAATCAAAGAGTGTTATTAAAGTGATCGGGTTACTTCTGAAGCAGTAATAACAGTTCTTAGTGAATGTAACCCACCTGAGGAATGTTGGTTTTTTTCAGTGATTTGTGATTCAGTCAGGTGTTTTCGTTTTAGTCAAAATTAAAATTTTGTTCTTGCGCAGTGAGTGAAGTTTTGCAGTTCTGATGTGTTTGTGTCGCGGGGATGCTAGATGTCGGGACCGTTTTCAATGTTGGGAAACAAAAGCGTGAACTATTTATTTTGATACAAGCCAGAGTGAATTGAGAAGAGTGGGAGCCCGGCCGGATGATGGCCTTCAGTGAGGTAAGTGGTCTTTGAAAATGGAATGAAATGAAATGCATTTATTTTGGTACATTAACAAACAACAGCACAGAAGACAGCATACACAAACAGACACAAGAAAATTAACATAAAAACCACAACCAGATAATTAGCTGCCAGGCTGTGCTGCCATGTACCAAAAAAGGAGCAGTCTCAGCTTAATATAGCCTTTGCAGCATCAATATATTATCACCTTGTTTCCATGGTAAATAATAAAAACATTATGCTACTAGCTGTTTGTGTAGGTATTGGAAAAATATTGCTATGGAGAAATGTTCTCTTGTGCATTTTTATCTTTAGTTGCATTTATCTGGCTAGATTAGCTACCAATTGGATCGATTATTTCTTTCTTCTTTTATCAATTGATATAAATAGATACAGTGGCATGAACAAACTGTAATAAAAAAGGCAAAGTAAAAAGTATACTCATGTGGGTTCTGCAAAAGACATTCTATTCAAAAATATAGACACTTAATGTAAAATTTTATAGCACATTGTTATCTAGATAGTCAATATGAGCAACCACTTAAAAATGAAATTATCTGCATCAAATGCATGTTATATGGTCATAGCAATTTTACATTTGATATTGTTAAGTCCTGTACTAGGTAGCCGCTGTTTCCCGTACAATGAAATGTCTATGATTCATAGAATATTGTTTAAAGAACTATCCACTTATATACACAGATAATATGATAGATTCCCAGCATTTATTAATCAATACATGGCGCAAGCCTGCATGGCTTGCAAACAAAGATGTTGCAATCAACTTTTGGATCAATATTTTATTTTATGAACTTCAAGAACAGGTTATTTGTAGGTACTATGTCATAATCATGTTGATTCTATATCTTCCATAATTTTGTAATCTTGGATTACCTCATTTTTACATTTGTTTTTGTAGAATTTTCTCATAATAACACAACCCAAATTGAATTGACATACCTGATTCGGTATTAACTCCTTGACCCTCACCTCAGGTAATAAGGTCAGGTAAGCGGTAACCGGTTACCGCTTGGGGATTAACGAGTTAATATATATACACAGAGTAAACAGAAATAGATTTTTGTCTGGAAACATGATTTATTAGTTTATTTTCCACAAACCTGCTACATCTTTATCCTGAGACTGGATAAAAGAGACCTAGAGCTAAAAGACTACATTTTAGAGTATTTTTCACTTGACTTTTTTATGCTTGATTGGAAGAGTAGCCAAGATGAAATAATAACATAAAATAGTGGATTTGTGTGTTTCTTACATTCTCTATTTGATAAAAGTTATTAATCCTCCTTCATACTCCTCTGTGGACTCCGTAAAATCTTGACTAAGGGTCAACTAGGAAGACGGTCATCTTATTATTCTTGTAACATAACACAAAATAATGCAGTCATCAATTTGCCTGCTAATCATGGTAATATGGAAACTACCCTTAAATAATAATAACAAGAATGTCTAGTCAGACGTTTAACTGGCTTTATGGCTAACGTGGCTTAATGCTAGACTAGCTCTATAAGTATGAAGACTACATTTTATGATGCATCTTTGATTCTTCTAAAGCTGGGTAGTTAAAATAGGTGAAATGAATTGTCGGTCGTTGTCTCTGCGTTTCACAAACAGTGACGTTAGTATTTCCCACGGTTCAATTGTTATTCCTCCGAGACTGCGTCGTGCGTGGCGCCTGAGTCCGACACCGGTACTTTGCGTGAGAGCCAGTACACTTTAGGAACTGACCTCTATTGGGATAATTCCTACTTAAAATGGCCAAATCTCTGTGGAAAATCGACCATTGTTTAAGTAGAAAACGCTGTCTGTTTTTAGTTGGCTGTAACTTCCGTCGACGCATCATGATCAGTATTCAGATTAGCTAGGTCAGTGAATTAAGCGACATTATGCTCGTGTACACCTCTAGAATCTCTTTTGTTTAAATGTAATTGTTGACTTGGTTTAAAATTAAAATGGCAGAACATTTTATGGTATTAAATAATGTAACAACATGAGTCGCAGTTATCAGAAATTAATTGTTTTGGGCCTTTTCCTTAAATTATTTAAATTTTCATACTTCTTTTCCTTAAAGTTTTAAACAGTGACAAATATTTCTTTGAGGGTTTGTGGAAATATTATAACGGGTATAGCCTACCTACCGAACGTCGTTTCGGCAGAAACGAGAACCCGCATAGGTACAGTGTGTGCACGGAACAAAGATTGGTAAAAGTTATCTTTATAGGACTAGGTTTCCTTGTGTAGCTACATTAGCTCCTGTATGCTACTGTACAACCGCTACCTACCCTTTACCACGGAACCTACCTATTCAAGTTTTTGAATTATCGCATAATGTATTTAAGTAACTGGGTACCAAACCATAGAATGCAGAAAGATAGCAATACTAGGAAATGTTTCCTTTTAGGGAAATCATTATCTTCTGGATTCAAAAAATTCTGTAAATAATAGTAACAATTCAAAAGCTATCTTCATCTCGTAAGATCCGTTTATTGTTACCGTCATCGCGTCAATTGGATTCGGTGGAAATCTCTCTCGGCAGTCGTGCGCGCAGGGTCAACAACCCGGACTTATCAACAATCAAATTCGTAGGGCCGCGTGTACCTCGCCGTATTTGCATAGGGGCTATCAAGTCGAAAACAATCATACCTGGAAATTTCCATGAATACGGTAGAACATGCATTTTGTATTAAAACTCTGAGTAACAACAATGCTATTTGGATTGGAACGTATTCATTTTTTTGTTGGTCTAATTTGGTTTGTGCTTGTTGGTACAACATTGACAGAACCAGGTTTAAATATCTAATGTATGTTTTTATATTTGTGATTCATTATCTAGTTTTGTAATTTAATCTACATACGGACAAAATCTGAAATAGTTACTTAGCCCACTTAGAATGTTGTTTGTATTCGCAACCACATCGATCTCGTTACGAATGTCTTACTCGGCAGTCGTATCAAAATATATGAAGGCTCACCTCTGACCGGTACACGGTTCGTGATCCGACTCAACTACCGGCTATTGGTCCATTTTTGATTGGGAGTGGGACCTAAGGTGAAAGGCGATCGTGTTTGCCGTTCATTATTTCATATACCTACCTACTATGGAAACTCACAATCCAATGTTTTTATCTAATGACCAAATTATTACATATTACGAAATTATTTTTGTTTGATCATTTTCGATTAAAGCTTAAGAGCAGATGATTCTAATGAATAATAGAATACATAGTCCACCAGCTAAACTAAATTCGTACAGTGCTCGGTAAATTTCCAGTTTGATCGAACGCCAAAAGGTTGACCTAAATTTATACGGCGTATTTTTATAAAAGTTGCATTGGATGTTTTGATACGGTCCCCGACCGTCGAGATAGAGTTAAATAAACACGCGTGTAGGAATGTGGGGCGGAATTGGAAAGCACGTGTTACTTGCTCCTGTCAGCCTATGGTACTCACTGGAGCGAGGCACAAGCGCAAACATTTCAAAACGCTAACAGACTTAATTTAAACCTGCTACAGGAAAGTAGGCCAAGCACTTGACCCGAAATCCGGTGGTAAACAGGTAGACAAATAAATAAATGCGATTGTATTTTAAAAGCATTTCGAATATTCATTAACATAATGAATTTGTGTATCTAATTTTGATTGAGCTATGACGCGTGTATACTTTCCTCCAACTCGTCTAGATAGACGTGCATGCTCGTAAATGCAAATCTGAGACAAGAGACATCATAATATGTGTTACGTGGTTATGGCTTAAGACGTGCCTAAGAAACAGTCGCCTACAATCTATTATATAGACGTGAACCTTAAATATTCATGCAGGCTGCCGGCTCTGGTCATCAATATTTATAACCTGCCGCCCGCGGTGATAGAAAAGTGCTCCACCAATAAATTGCTTGGGGAGCACTTTTATTTTGCGGTTAAACTATCAATTTTCGTTATGAGGGTCTTTAAATCAATAGTTCCTTCGTAACCGTCCATGTTTTTCTAATCACCAGGGTTAGAGAGGAAGGTCATTAACACCTTTTTAAGTGGCCCTGGGAATATCGAATCTGCCTATCGTTTGTTTATAAATTAACTACTTCAATAGCCATACATTTCGAACACATTTGCAAGTTTTTGCATGCGCATACTTAAGTACCTTCTGTTTTAAACAGGTAACTAACCTCGTTGATTATCATCAACCTAACGCGACTTGCACGTAACTCATCCATCATTTACACATGATGGTAGTTTTTGTAAGCGAGCATGTTTCACTAGCTTGCCTTATTGAATGAACGACAGGTTCTATTATGGTTGGAAATGAGGCAGGAAAATGCAAGTAAGTAATTTTAATAGATTTTTGATTACCGCTTGCATCTGCTACTTCTAAAGCCATATCTAAGCTTTTATAAGGTCAAAACTGACCATTTTAAAGAAATACTCTCCTAATTCATGGCATTAATCATTACTTTATTTAAGGAAGTTTATTTTCAACTAGCGGTCCGCCTCCGTTTCGCACCTAGTTAACCTTATTGTGAATCTAAACCATTCTCGACCCACTTAAAAACACACAAAAAATTTCATCAAAATCGGTCCAGTTTGTGAGGACTTCAACGACTAACACACATACAGAAGATTTATATACATAAATATTTAAATTGGTTTGAAGTTATAGTCGCTTTTAACGCTCATCATACTATTCTTACATCATGTCGGGATCATAGTAATATTCCGAGCTAGATCCAATATTATTCTGAAGTTTAAAATTAGTAAAGTGTTTATTGAAATAGCGAAGTATTAACGGTCGTGTATTTGCCTTTTGAATGTAATTATGGCTCCACTGGCAAGATGGCATTCCGTTAGGCGACTAGTTTGACTGGATTTTAATGTCGTAACAACTACCAGACCAAAGAATTATAAAAATAAGCAAAATTTATTCGCCTGTGGAATCTCACTAATATGGTTAAGCATCAGTACTATATTTTAACAGATGTAGAAAGCTGTTGATAACCGTGAAGTGAACTATGGACCAACTAATGGGATTGAAATAATATAATATAACAAAGTGTATGTTTTAATTTATTTATTCCCATGAATAGAATACTCAAAGAACTATCGTCTTCCATGTCTACTCCTACTATCTTTTGTACTTCTGTCAATTACTGTCAAATGAAATGGCAAAAACCAATTTGTAATGGTGAAATATTGTATGTTCTTCATCCGAGTCCATAAATACTAATGAAGATAACTATTTACTATCATGGAAAACAAATTATTCTGAGAAATCTTAGGGCGATGATTCCGTAAAATTCCCACTTCTTTTCAATACAATTTGCGTCGCACGAAAACGATAAGATACAGTTATGTCGGTCAATATCAGTAATCAACGAGCTAGTTCAATGTTACAATGTTTATTCTGCTGACTATTATCTTGCTTATGTGCCTACTAAAGGCATAGTTTTATTCTGCTAGATGACTCCAACGGTTTGCATTAACTGGTGCTGCGTGTCTGTCCTTGGCCTTAGGGATGGGTTTTCAGCACGCAACCGGAACTACTTCTGAGTCGATAATTATAATCTACTGTTATGGATCTAGTACAGATTATTACGTAAACGTCTTTTCATGGTGTCTTCGAGGGTTGCAAAATGAAATGTATCATAACAATGATATAGGGTCTAACAATGGTAGGTATTATTTATAGAAAATTTCCTCTTGAATCATTCTGTAATTGCTGAAACTGCATTAAACCTCGTTGTGTAGGTAGTTCAAAAGATATAAGTGAACAGACAGCGGAAGCGACCTCATTTTTTTTTAGTATGTAAAAACTTCACCATTTTACGATTAATTTACTTACTTGAATTATGTATTGGAATTTTGTAGAAAATTTTCATTTAATACATGTTGGGTTTTTCTTAAACGGCATGTTTATCGATGGATGGTACGTGATTTTGAGCTCAAAATGATTCTTATCTCATTGTTATCACCTTCGTAGATCGTGTTTGTCGTGATAAGATAAACTTATAATGATATTGCGTAATTTTAGATGAAATCTGTTCGTTTTGCTTGATTAATGTCATAAAACATTCCTGTCAGAAAAATATCCTAATAATTAATGTTTTTATGCGAACTGGGCACAACAAAATACAGTGTTGATTTGACATAAATATTGTGGCTAAGCAAACATGGATTTGGTTTTAAGATGCAAAATTAATTGTAGAGCATATGTTGAGCCAAATGGAAATATAAATGGCTTTTAAAAATCATAGACAACAATATTAACATTTAGGTTAAGTATGATTTAAATATACTTAAGTAAAATTTATTGCACGACGAATTGGCTGGAGGTTAGGTATGTTATGCTTCCCGCAATTTTTCATAATTTGATTATGCAGCAAACGACAATGACCGAAATATTGCCGTAATGTTAACCACTTTTCGAACAACGCAGCCTACTTAAATACGTTTTCTGTGTTATTGCTAAGTGTTTCGTCATAGCACTGTGTGGGTGTGTTTAATGCAAGCTGTTTATTACCTAACACTATTCTGTTTGTAGTACCTACTTACTCATCACATAACATTTCGCAGTTAGCAGACTGACACGGGTATAGGTAGGTACTATAGTCGGCACTACGTAGGACTATAGCTTTTAGAAGCAGTAAGGCAACATTGTATCGTACCTGTATTAAACCTTCACATAACAAAAGTAAACAAGTATTATTAATAGCGAAAGGACCTTGGCGAAATGTTAAATTGGATAACTACCTACGCGTAAATATTTATTTGCACGGGAATTACGATTAAATAATGTTTGTCAAGTTTTACACTTCATTTCCTTATATGCAAATGTTTTTAATGATGTTGTACGGTATAAGTAGGACTAAGTCTTTAGCAAGTTTTATATAGATTTAGTACTTATCTATATAAAACTTTAAGATTCAAAATATTTTTTTTAAGTAAGTACTAATCTTAATCTTTTCAATCGACTTAAAATACCTAAGTAATTAGGTATAGTGTCAGTAAGTTACTGTCGTGCTTCTGGAGAAATACTGCAAAATAGACATAGAAACAAACTTCTCCTACGTTTATCGCGCGATTTGTAAAGAAGTACCTATTAACTATCAAATCGTCGCTCGAGCCACTTTCCGCTTTAAAACTTGTCTCAAACCGCCAACAGGCTAACGGTACTTAGACGAGAAATGGAACAGCTTCCCAGCCTGCCAACATAATCCCAATCAACTTAAGGAATTGCTGGAAATATTAGAAATATGTATCCACCCATTGTACGGAGAGTCAAGTTTCAATACACGCGCTTAATATTTAACTAACGTAAAACGTGATGTTTCGCTACACAACTAAAGGGGAAATAATCTGTGTTTACCGCCGCGTGCTATGTGAAGCTGTTTGTGTTCATTTTGGTAGGTGACACACTTATTATGTATGTTAAATTTTATTAACACACAATGGAGTTCAGTAATAAGATTGCTATTTAGTTAGTTCTGAACCGGAAATTTAAATAAAACGCTTTATAGCACATGTTTATAAAATCGAAAATAGTAAAAATCGACACTATAACAAACCCACTTCTTTCTATTTATTATGTACCTAGGTATGGTGCTCTTTCATTTCACCTTTCACAATATACCTAAATGGAGTCGCTCTCTGTTTTTCCATTTTTGCTGACTGTTTTCTACATATATTGAACTACTAAACTGATATTTTTGCAGTTTTCAGCATTAGAAAGAGTGATTAGTTAGTTTTTAAAAGTTACTACTCCGTCTCTTATTGCTATCAAGTGAAGTATCACGATCGATTGCCGATTTTCTTTAGTAATCCTTCCAACTGTAAAACTGGAAATAGCTCTCAAAGCAACATTGTTCGCGTTGAATAATCGATTGCATACTGGGCTATATGTTATTCTCTTTTCAATAGTCTGGCTTCATATTTTTATCTTTTGTTCTAGTGCCGCAGTTTCAGTTACAAAACCTGTTTATGGACATTGTCGTAATTGACTCTACAACAACAGTAAAGTAACTCTACCAGCACTCACAATGTAATAAACACTTTTGACACTATTTCCCTTTCTGTTATAACGCACCTTCGGGAAACATAAACAACGTGCCACCAGTTTTATAAAAAAACTTTTTATAACTCTCTTGCAAAGGTTCCCATTGTGTATTTATCTTTTTACGTCGTGCATGCGCAAACCACAAATTGTTTTTCAACAACGTTTCGGTCACTGAAACGATTATATTTTGTGGTTCACATTATCTGGAACATTCTTGGTTTCCGATTTATTCGCTTTCCCTTCATCATAGGATAAAATCTGTTTCAATAGACGGAAGCTAAAGGACCATTGAAAGCTATTTGCATTTCAAGTCGAGGCATTTGCATTTTCATTTAAAATCTTTGCCCACTTCATTAACTCGCTGTATTGTTTTGCCAAGTGATAAAATGACTCAAACAAGATACATATTAATAAAAAATCATTTATCCTAACCAAGTTATCTGTGGTGTTGCCCGATTGTGTTAAGAAAGATCAGTTTGGCTTCATGCTTTCTAAACAAAGAATTTAAAGAGAAGTGTGATTTTCTGTACTAAAGGTAATATTCACGAGTACCTACTTACGCAGTTTCTCGACCGAGAGCACTATAATAAAATAACAAAGGTTTTATGAAAAAAATGATAGTTTGCATAGAAACCTTGATCCTTTCCTAAATGGATTATGGTATGTCATGTTTGAAAAATTACAAAATTGCTGTCGCCATAAATACCCCTATCAATGTACTCGTAAATAGATGATGTATAAACAAGATTTTGATTGTGGTTCGATCCTCGAAGTGGGTTTGTACCACTACTTAAATACGTATTAAGAATTAATTCAAAATTTCCAACTACAAAACTAAAAATCATTCATATGTCCCGGCACAACGATGTCTCTGAAGCTTGTATTCAGCCAACATCGATTGATAGTCTTACATAGTTTTTTGATAATCCATCCAATAAATGTAATATTGATTAAGTTACACTGGCTACACTAATTTTCTACTCTTTGAAACAAAACAACCAGTACTTCCTAGGTACCTACGTAACCATCTAGCATGTGTTGATGACTACCGGTCGGATATTAAGCTCATATGTCTTCGGGCCGCTCGGCACATTTCCGATTTGAAGCGTATGAAGCGTTTAGTATTTCTCCGATGCTCATTCAGGTGCGAATTGTCGGTTAACTGGTACGGTGTACGTACATTACGGTACTGTGTCGTTATGGGATGACATCGCAAATGGTTACGAGGCCAGCGTTTGTTTCGCATTAATTGTTTTATGTTGCTTTTGGAGTTCGACCTACACACCTTTATAAATAAATATGTTCATTTAAGTTCTTATAAAAAAATGTTTGTGTCTCGGGTCGCCTAACTGAAGAGATAACTTCAAGTACAGCCTGTGTTAGAGTGAGAGAGGAGAGAAACAGAAGCCAGACAGACTGGCGTCGCCGCCCTTCGCCGATGAAGATATCATAAAATCGAATATTTCATGGAAATCGTCTTCTTCCCCTACTTAATTAAATTAATAAAATGTTAAATGCAATTCCTTTAAGAACTATCCAAATGCTTTACTAAACAAAAAAAGCGTTGTGTCCAATACTTTTGCTTGCAACATACCTACTAGATAGTAGTTTTTACAAGCAAGTAGGCAATTCCTTACTACTGGTACTTGTTTTTAACAAAGAGCAATGAAAATATAATTTAGGCCTTTTTTTGGTACGTAGGTAAGTACATAAATTACCGATACGAAAATGCATATTGTAGCAAACAAGCTTACATTGCAACGGAACCGGAACTATCCCAGTGAAACCTAAATAACAATCATAAATTTACAAAACCCGATGCGCTTAGACAATTTATGAACAGAATGTTTCCGAACTCCATTTCGAACTTAGTGCTTGTTCCTTATGAAAAATAGCCTAGATGTGTTCAGCAGTTACCTCTGTTTTGATTTTGTGTTTACGCAACGTTTTAAAATAGATTAAGTACTTATTGATACTTTTTTTAAATATTTGATTGCATTAAAAAAATATCAACACATAAAACTCAATTAAATATCATGGTCATCGCATTATTTTGAGCAAGTTTTGTTAAAGAGCTTATCAGACGCAATAAAATGATAGTAGGTATTGCCGTCCTTGGTACTTTTCATGACATAAGTATTAAAAGGTACATCCGCATTGTTCAATAGATCTCATCTATGATTTAAATCTGTATACCTACTAGCTGACCCCAACAAACGTTGTTTTGCAAAATGAAAAATAAATAGTAGCCGGTTTTTAAGACCTACTGAATATGCATATAATATTTCATAATAATCGGTTAAGCCGTTTCGGAGGAGCATGGTAACTAACACTGTGACAGGTGAATTTTATATATAAGATTTTTTGAACTGATAAAAACTGGCATCTGTAGTTTTCACAAAATACCTCTCACTTATTCCAACTCAGCTTTATGTGGGCAGGGCCATGTACATTCCTTCTTATGTTGAATTGTCCTTGTTATTAAAAGTATGCTTCTTTGTTCGTCGTCGATTTTAGTCACGCGTAGACTTTGGCGTGTACCGGTTGGAAGACTCGTTGGAATCCGTTTTCTAACAAACTACTTATGTACATATTCAATTTATAAAGTTATTTTATTCTTATAATGACCAGTGTATTACATCGTTTATTGTCAGGAAAAAAATATTGTTTAACGTTTGTGAGTGAAATTTTTTAAGTGGTTGATTCTTTCAGCGTTGATCCTATTATCCTGTTTTGTCATAAACACATAAAACAGCGCCTGTAATGGACTGAATATGGAAAAGACTATGGACTTCTTTGGGTACCCCGGATAAAGAAGTTTGTGTATGATTAAAAGCAACTTAAAATATGGACACGACTTCTTCCTGAGAGAAACCCACTCAGAGTAACATCTGTTGATGTGCCGTATTTGTTGCTTAGAATCAACACAATGATTTTGTTAGAGGTGTTCCAATTTACTTTGAAAGGAAATGTAACGGACCATAGACGAAACAATGTATGTGGGTCGTATAGCCCAAAGTTTCAAAAGTTGATTTGTACTGGTGTCAGTGCATGGAATGCTTGTCCTGAAAATTGGTTGAGTATTCATTGCACGGCGCAGCGGGCGGTGACTCCTCGGCCAGTACCCGGTGCCGTGGCCCCCGTCGTCTCACTGAATACTAATGCCCCCTATTGTGCGTCCCAAAGTACTTGAGCCTTGATATTCCAAGCTGCAGTCTCAACTATTTTGTTTTGCTGTCTTTCTACGTTTAACAGACTTTTGGGTCTGTGACGAACTCAATTACCTAGTTAAGTGTTTGAAATACCAATGAACCTGTCTTTACTTTCCGTTAATATGCACCTCCTAAATATCTACCTTAGCCTTTAAAATGTTACATGTACCTTACTTCTACGTAAGGTAAAATAATTGCCGTTTATAGGTCCATAAAAAAATCTTTTGAAATACCAACAGAAATTCATTCAATATTTAGAGGTGAAATACAGAGACCACGGTGACCACTACTTATGAATATGCACTAGATAACGTGTTCAGTGTAGAAGAGCGGGCGTGAATTTCGTTGCACTGCGTCGAGCCAGCGCTCGCGGCGTCGAAGCAGCGGCTGCTGCACGCTCCGCTGGCTGCCCGCCGCCCGCGCAGCAGCCTCACCCCCGCGCTCCCTTGCGAAAAAATCATAATGCAATCGCCTGGACGGCTGGCGTGGAACGCTTGGCAGCCACTAACAGCACGCAAGCAGTCTACATTCAAATGCGTTCATACCCACACGCCGTCCATCACGATGGATTGCTCGTGTCGGGAAACCGATTTCTCTTGAAGTACTTACGCAGTGGCGCGGAAATTGTGTGCAAGTGACCACAGTATCGCGATCTAAGTTGCCATTGAATCTTGTCTATTCAGTGATGTGAACTACTCTGGTGATCGTTATTTCCCCTCGGTGTATGTTATGTTATGTATTAAGTTGTACTGTTTTTGTACAGCTGATCCTTGGCAATGGATCACATCCCGTACCATTCGATAACAGTGCTATATACATGTTCCAGTTAACGCCTCTACTTACCTGTCCGATTACCTTCAACACTTTGTTTTAATCGACTTTGAACCAAATCTCTTTTGCAATAGCTATAAAATAGAAACAAGTCCACAGCAGACCTTTTTCGGTGAAACAATTGTCCATCAAACTCAAATTAATTCTTAACGCGTTTCAATTGCGTCCGGTGACTGTGGCTTTCGAAGTCCAAGTTTCAAATAGTCTTTCCATCGCGAACAGTGGCCTCGTTTACTCGTCGCTACTGACTGGTAGGCGGTTGTAAAATATGTGATATCGCCAAAACGTACAGTTTTATGGATTCCAGTGATTGGCTAATTACATTTATTTATCAGATCTAATTGATAAGACAGTGATGTGATAGTGATACCAGAGGAATTTCGGCAATTTCAGTGCGCCACCATTTTTTTATGTGATGAGGCGGTTTGTGTTTGGTTAGTGTCAAGTGTAAGAGCGTAGTGTTTAACACAATGTGGGGAGCGGTGTCTAATCCGCCGTCCCACTTCCACTATGTGCAAGAACCTGGACCACAGAGTGGTCCCAGCGGCCCAATGCTCATGGGCCCTCACAACAGACATTTGAGACCACAGTCCTCGTATTCTCTACCCCATGGCAGCAACGGGCCTGGCCGATGGAGCTGGTCTAGTAGTAATGTCTCTTCGTTCGATAGGAGGCAAGTGAAGGTGCCTCCTCAACCAGCCCGCCCCGCCCCTGTTAGGCCTTCTTACAACAGATATACTGGAAATAATGTAAGTTTAAGTATCAGCTTTTGAAACCAACTTTAATACCGGCAAATTGTGACCGTAATGGCTGTGTTATATTTCCTGGCATTGCGTACCTTAGTTTCATGTCCTGATGCAATGCATGCGAGGGGTTCTGATTGGTCGTTGGCAGCCCGTACATGTGTAATTTATTTCCTGGTGCATTGCAAATATTACTTAACGTATAAGGAACGTGCGTTTTACTTTGTTTGAATAATTTTCTATTATTCGTTACTTTTCTACATTTAAAATCAGGAAGGTACAAAAATCGTCCATCGTTCCGGTGATTGACATCTAAGATTAATAAGATTATGCTAATTATCTGGCAATCTGTTGCTGTCGATGACTTCATTTCTTTACTATTCTGTGTTAATTCTTACGTGTTATTGACTTTTCATCATGGTTAAGTGACATCCTTGTCTAAGCATAAAAATATCCAACGATTTCACTTATGAAGGTTAAAAAATCTGAATTTGATAGAACAAGCCAATATACCTTATATGGTTTGTCGGTGTAAGACTGTTTCCTATTAAAGGGCTGTATCGCGGTATCTAATGAATAGCAAATGTCCTCGTATCTGAGGCTGTTCTCTTTACGGTACATGTAAGTACACTGGCAAAGGTGAGTGTCCCTAAGTCACACGATGACTCACAACACAACTCAAGTAGACTTGACACGGTATGATAAACAACCTAAAACAGCTAGCAACACCGTCCGCTATTGTTTTAGCCCCAATTTCACCATTTAATGCTACAAATCGAGTTTCATTGAACCTAGTTCAACCATTGAAAAATGACAAGTTACTATCTATTTGATCTCAGTTCGGCCTTAAAACGAGTTTAGCCTGATCTGATCGCACTTATAACCAATGGTGAAATCGGGGCTTAGAAGTATATCCTTAAAAATAAAGATAATTTTTCAATTTGTAGCAAATACAACTTGTACAACGATAAAGTAAATTTTTGGTAATTATCTAAAAACTAGCGGCCTGCCCCGGCGTCGCACGGGTATAAAATTTTCCCGGAAATTATTCGAATTTTTCTAGCCGTAAAAACCATCCTATCTCTCAAGTTGGATCGAACTGCACATGGTGTGCGAATTTTATTATAATAGGTTAAGTGGTTTAGCAGTCCATTGAGGACAAACATTGTGACACGTGATTTATATATATTATCTAAAAATAGAAACAAACCCAACGCGATAAATTTTTAGTCGAATTGTCACAAACAGAATTCGTATATATATACATACATACATGTAAAAGCATCAGAATAAATAAATAATTAAGTTGGTTTACCAAATCCAGCTTCCAAAATACGATCCCGATAAAATATTCAACCTCTGGTTTGAGAGCTTAAAAAGTTAAATTAATTATTTCTTCTTTTTTGCTGTTAAAGACTCAATTTTCGTTATGAAGTTTCCGACACTAATTCTTATCTTTTAAAAGGTTTTCTTCAGTTAGTGTAAAAGTTTAGACGAGTGATGAACTTTTTGCGGTATCAACGTCGTAATTAATTAAGTGCTTAACTAAAGATATTATTTAGATGAAAGATTCGTGAATTCTTTGTTCGTGATTGATTAAATACTGGAAACTGTCATACTAAATTTATAGAGTTTATCTATTTATATAAAAATGAATCCCTATTTCCCTTGGTCACGGCATCACGCCTGAACGGCTGGACCGATTTCGCTAATTCTCTTTTGTTCTGTTCGTTATAATCAGGAGAAGGTTCTTATGAAAGAAAAAATTAAAGAATTTGCGCGGAAAATTAGAAAATTTAAAATTACTTAACCACCATATAAAATTATTAAACTTTTTTAATGTAACCTTAAGACATTTGACATAGAATTGACAGTACCAATTCGAATTCAATATTCATAGTCATAACTATCGGGTCAGCTTGATCAACCTGACAACTTTATATAATAAAACAATTATTATTAACTTAATAAAATCAAAAATCTGCGCATTTATGGCGTCTAAGGCGGAACAAAGTTCGCCGGGTTCGTACTTTACTTTACTTTACATAAAAATATCAAAATAACCGCCAATTGTCAATACGAACGTTTAATCTCGAGCTAAATTATTTAGAATCCTTCATCAACAAATTGTGTTCGTTTTTTCTCGACCTCGTGTGGAAAATTGGCAGAGCAAGTCAATAAGCCTTTTTGTTCAGCCCGCCTTTTGCTTTATCAGCCCTTTTCAGGCCCAGGTGGAGTGCCATTTTTACTGGGTATAATAAACTTATCGTTTCACTTCCTCAGGTATTTTATTAATTTTAAAGCTTCCAAACCGCTACAGATAGATAATCTTATCTATGTGTATGTGAATATCTTAAGTGAACACTCGAATTCCGCAAATTTTAGAATTTAGCTCGAATTGTAAACTTTGTTCATAAAAGCGCAGCTATCTCAGGTTTATCTCCATCATGCTGTAGGTATGTAAAATAACGCCAACACTTGAGGTTTTACTTAAGACGTGATTACGATCTCAATATGCAGGGTGTCTCATTGGTAGTCAAGTCACGTGTAGCGGTCTCGGAGCCTAGGCTTTTCCACTAGCTATTTGGACCTTTCAAAATAAACTGTAATGCTACATAATAATGTGTCTTTTGGCATGAGCCATTAAAGTGATATTGTAAGAAAAATGCTTGAAATAAAATTCAGGTCTTGTAAAATAGCGACTATATTGTTACTTAGCCGAAATTACATGCGTGAAAGGTTGCTGAACTATATTAATTATTTTTTATTGCAACTACTGGGGCGTGTCACTCATGATTAGACACTGACACCGCACCTTGTCTTGTGTTATGGTCAAGTGAATCCATTGTATGCGGCAAGTGCGCAATCTGTGGCGCAACCCGGATTATCCGTACCACGTGCTGCACTCGCTCTAACCCGAGAATACTAACGTGCTTTCGCTCTAAACTGGATTTAAGGGTGTGTTTTCGCCTTCATCTCTATTCACTTTGTTGCTACGTGTCGTTTTAAACAGTTGTTACGATTGCTTTACGTCCATATTTCTCCTTTCGTTTAAAGATGACGCCAATGTGAGCAATATGCTATTTAGTGTACCGTATACGTCTTATTTGTGCAGTAAACGGAGTGTATGTTAAATCTCGTATTCTAAATCTCAAGTGCCAGCATACTGCAAAAACGTCACGTATTGCCGTCAGTGCTGCACTGCATCATGCACCACGTTGCTTTGCTCTTAAATAGCAATGTCATTCGAATGCTGAGAAGTCTCACTTGCAATTTAGTAGCTGAGCCCCTACAGTTATAAATTACGTACAAGTTGCCTTATAAAATAGAGTCTTAGCCAACAACGTGAAAGCAATATAGGATTATTTTACGGGGAAACGTAATACCTTGCTTTTAATTTATTTTATCAACATGCTTACTTAAGCTTCCATTTCCGTACGTTTATTTTTAAACCGCTTATTATATATGTAATCTTTATTGCGTTTATGTGGATAGTACTCGAGAGTTTGTCAATAAGTTATTAGGGTTCCATAACCAAATGTCAATCAACGGAACCCTTATGGATTCATGTCTGTCTGTCTGTCCGTCCGTATGTCACAGCCACTTTTTAACCAAAACAAAAAAAATAAACTATACTTATGATCAGTAAAGTAGTCTTGATAAGTAGCTGCATTCTGTGAACAGGTCTGTGAACTGTTGAAATACACGGAACCTTTGGTGTATGAGTCCATCTACTTATCATATTTATTTTATTAAATTATCTATGTTATCGCCTCTTATCACATTCCTAGGACTTAATGTAATTATTGTGTTTTATAAGTAGATACGATAGTCTATTGCAAATCTACGATATACGTATTTTTAATATAATACAATTTCTATGAAATTATTATGTTAATGTATGATTTTATTTAGATTTCAAAATGTGTAACCTAAACCTTTTAAGTAAATATATAGTTTTGCATTATATATCTAAAAGGTTTAATTTTTCTTGTATTTGGCTGTGTTCAACCCATTCATGTATGAAACTACATCTATAAAATGGTTGCATGAAGTACTGAAACATAAAATTTTAAATCCATGATCACGCCAATGTTACAATAATGTATTAAGTTATTTCCTTTGACGAAAGACAAAACAATACGCAATTTCGGTCCAGAGGGGCCAATCGCTGTTAGATTAATGTCTTTGAACAAACAATGTTCAAGGTATGTTAGTTTAGTTTCAAAGTATTTGTGTCTAATGTTTCCTTATCTTTGTTTACAGAAGGTCGACCCTGAGCTGATCTTCACAAAACAAGAGAAGATCGGCAAGGGTTCGTTCGGCGAGGTATTCAAGGGCGTCGATAATAGGACTCAGCAAGTGGTCGCTATCAAAATAATCGACTTGGAAGAAGCCGAAGATGAAATCGAGGACATACAACAGGAAATCATGGTGCTGTCGCAATGTGACAGTCCTTACGTCACTAAATACTATGGATCATACTTAAAGGTGAGTGCCAATGCCAGCCACTCACAGCCGCCTATAACTTGAAACTTAATTGCAACCACGTGATGGATCTCACCACGGCCTTGCTGATTTATATCAGCCTAATGAACACGATTGCTCTCTCTGAAATCACTCGCTACAGTTTCGAGAGCGATAACCAGGTTAATTATTATTGTGCACAATACGAGATAAAGCTCGAGGAATATACGGCCGTCCCGGGCCGAGGCTCATCAATCATTGTCTGCGAAGCCGGGTCTTCGTCTTCTTATCTCATGAAGGGCCTTTGTAAGTGACAAGGATCAAATGTAATGTACCCCATTACTTAGTGCTACGGCCCCGTAAAATATTCGCCTTGGGTCAGAGAACCATTTGGAGTTATTCGACTGAATCAGCGTGTCCCATTTGCTCCATGGTCGAACCTTATTGTCGTACCCAGAGCTGCAAAGAAATACTTCATATGAATATCTACTATCATATTGCAAGTTTTATGATCATGATATCAGCAATGAATCTTAGCAATATTGGCTACATGGTTGTTTACGTTTTCCTACCAGAATGAATTATCAGACGCAAAAGCAACGCGTTTCGCTGACATAAAGTACTGTCTAGGATACCTTATTACATGCCATTTTGCACAATAGTCGTTGTCTCTTCTGTAATAACAAACTTTCGTAATTGTACCCCGTGGTCTATTAGCGGGTCTAGGTAATCAGACATTGATAATGTCGTGACTAAGTGAAATAAGATTTCACTTTGTAATTTGAATGCAATTCTATCTAGCCTATATTGAGTGCGTTATTGAAATCGACGTAACATTAATCTCTTGCGTAATGTTCTGGTACTTCGAGTGTCACGATATTTGGTAGTAGAAATTGGCTTAGAACGTTTAGTAGAACGCGTAATTCCTTTGCGTGCTATGCCTCGATGTAGTTAACCGAAGCCCGTCACGAATACTTCGGGGTCAAACCGAGATCACGGCATAAATACAGGAACCGGTTATTTATATTAGAATCTTGTTGCACCCCGATTTAAGCTTCACCTTTTCACATTTTGTATGTTATTGAAGTGAAACTTCTATAGAATCGTAGTGATTTCAAACCGGATGCAAAAAGATGAAACGGAAATGATGTAATAGACACAAATACAATGCTTTATTAAAATTTCTTTGCGCGATTTTATTTAGGTATATTATTTTGTAACATACTTTATGTAATACGCTTTATTGAAGTAATATAAATAATCCGAATAATTACAGATTATATGTTTGTTTCTCTTAACAATTTAGCAGATGCGTTCATTTACCCTTTTTTTCTATTCGATATATATCATAATTATAGTTCCTAAGTAGTAGACTCCAATCGTGCGTCGTAGCTGACACACACACACTTTTTTTTTATTCTTCTTATTATTGAAGTGAAACTTCTATAGAATCGTAGTGATTTCAAACCGGATGCAAAAAGATGAAACGGAAATGGTATAAGAGACACAAATACAATGCTTTTTTTAAATTTCTTTGCGCGAAGAGGTATTGCTGTATTTTATTTATATTCTTTTGTAACATACTTTATGTAATACGCTTTATTGAAGTAATATAAATAATCCGAATAATTACAGATACCTATTATGTTTGTTTCTCTTATCATTTTAGCAGATGCGTTCATTTACCCTTTTTTTCTATTCGATATACGAGTATATCATAATAATAGTTCGTAAGTAGTAGACTCTAATCGTGCGTCGTAGCTGACATACACACACTTTTTTTTTATTCTTCTTATTCTTTCGTCGATTTACTGAAGTTTCACTTCTATCGTGTGTGAATCGCACATACACCTTTTTTTAATATCACTAGTTCTACAAACAAAACAAAACAAGTTTAAAGCGTAATCTATCAACTCTAGAAAGTTAAGACATAACTCCATAAGGCTAAAGTAACACAAAACGACGTTAAACTTTTCCTTTCGGCTAAGAAAATAACAAATTCTAATTAATAAATTATCCATTTTCGCTAATGATGCTTCTTTTTTGCGTGTAAATGCTCAGAAATGAACGTTATGATTCCGAGTGATAGTATCATTAACTCTGATAGCAGTATCGTTAATCATGTTGCTTTTGTAATTTTTTTCATCTACCAGGAACAACGACGAGTAAGTTGTTCCTTATTGGTATGTAATTGTAAATCAATAAACAAATGACGCATTAATTTTGTTAAAAATCTTGGAACTTGCACCTGTTTAAAGCTATTAAGCAATCAAATTCTGTAAACAAAATTCAAGATACCTACATGGTACAACATAGACCTACTTTTAAAGCGTGCATACAAATATTTTCAGCATATTGCACCCGTAAACTAAACAATAACCCGATATGGATGTTCGAAAGCGCTCGTCCCGAGACTATGGGCCCTCAGCCGAGTAGAATGGGTTCCAGGGACAGACAATAATGTCTGCTCTGTTATGATCGATATTTGCATTTATTGTTCCTCTCCGTAGTACTTTATTCATTTCTCGTATTATTTTACCCTGTATTCACTAGCTCGCTCGTGGAGCAGGTTACCCAACCCTGTACACATTCATTTAGCGGACCGTTATGATTAAAATTTTGTTGTTCGACTAAATACTTTCATTTCGGAATCCCAAAAAGACCTAACACAAAATATTTAGGTAATAATTGTTTTGGTTCCGTAGTTTTTTTTTTTGAGGAAAAGCTTCATATATACACACTTGCATAAAATTCCCATATGACTCGAAAAATGTATATAAACGTTTTAGGTACACTGAAAAAACGTGTCGGTTAAAAATAAACGAAATACTGTTGAAAATAACCCAGCATGTTTGTCAATATAGCACCTGCAAAGTTGATAGCTTAAAAACAAATACGTCAACTTTGTTATTATTGCTTGTTAAATATTAACCGTTAAGGTTGGTTAAAAATATTTCTGTAATAATAATACAGTTGCCTACATTAGTAACAACAGAGTAAAGTTGGGTAACTACAACCGGTTCACTCGGTAGCTGCTGCAATGTTACTCGGTTGTTTTAGCCAATTTATTGGGTAACTAAAACCGGTTTACTCGGTAGCTGCTGCAATGTTACTCGGTTGTCTCAGCCAATTTATTGGGTAACTACAACCGGTTCACTCAGTAGCTGCTGCAATGTTACTCAGTTGTCTCAGATAATTTATTGAGTTACTACAACCGGTTTACTCGGTAGCTGCTGCAATGTTACTCGGTTGTCTCAGCCAATTTATTGGGTAACTACAACCGGTTCACTCGGTAGCTGCTGCAATGTTACTCGGTTGTCTCAGCCAATTTATTGGGTAACTACTACCGTTCACTCGGTAGCTGCTGCAATGTCACTCGGTAAATACAGCTAGTTTATTGGGTAGTTACAGCAATGTTATTCAGTACTCGTAAATAATTCAATTGTTTCATAGATAGATATACATTCTTACTGTATTATGAATAAAAATTATTTAATTAGATATTAATAAAATAATAAAAGTACCTAAACAAGTACTTTCAGATATTTTACTAATAAGTAATTAATATTTTTTTTAATAATACAGTATGTAGGTTCTTATGTCTATGTAACGAATGAATTGTTTACGTGAACTGAATAACATTGCTGTAACTATTTAATAAATAATACTTACTTACCTACTGAATTAGTTTAGAATTTAAAGTTGCTGAAAGCATTGCTATAAAGTGGCTATAGTTACCGAATAGAATTGCTGTAAAAGATCGTGGGGTTCTTTGGAAATTTATTACAATACAAATCAAAAAACTATTTAATTAATACTGATTTATTATTGAGCAGTTTCATATAATATTACAATGTATTCAAAATTATACAAATCTACTATAGTTATGAAAACAAATCTTATGCACAAGGTTCAAATAAGGTGGAGACAATTTTGGACAGGTTAAGGATTAAACTAGGCATTGGTTTTAACTTTAACAAAATCAATGATCACCGGGGTACATGAATATTATGTAGTATAAGGCGTAAAAATTAACCTATAGTACACTTGAGGTTGTTGTACCCGTGAAACTGAATAACTCCCTAAGAAATATACCTACAGCGAATTAATTAAATAAAAAGTAGGTAGTCTCGCCGTAGTAGGTACACTTTTTTCGGGCCGTTTTTCAGACGCACACTTGATATAGCCAGAAGTGTCGGGATCAACAGCATGCAGGCAATGTTGGAGCTCTCTTCTGGTGCTGAAACAAAAAGCATTTCTTAGCACTGCAGAGTTGTTACAAACAGACGGACAGGCAACGATTTCAAGATTTTAAAGGGATTTTACTTACAATCTTGCAAACGGTGAAGTTGTGTCCTTGTTGTGACTGCTATTTTTCTTCTTGGCCAGTTTATTTTTTTTTTCTTTTAGAGGAGGAAAGCTCTTACAAATGGCTGTATATGTGCCAGCATATCATATCATAGCTTCAAACTCCTTTTCCAGCTGAAAACAAAATCATAATCTTAGTCTGAAAATAACTTCAATATAACTGTGAGGTGCTTTTTCTTAAACTACTAAACAAACACTTTGATTTAACTGTTTCTGCTCCACTAACATTACACCAACAGCGATAAGGTCATCTATTGTACTGATCATGTTTTAAATTTAGATATAAGGTTTTATTTTGTTATGTATGTACACTTTTATTGCACTTAAATGCAATAAAAGTGTACATTCATTAATTTAAACAATCTATAGCCACAACGATACCAATACCAGTCGGAAACATTTAACAGTTATTTATATCACATGGGAACTGATTAATGGAATAAAAAGTAGCCTATAACTTAATCAAGGCGTACCTGTACTCAAAATATGAAGCATGATCCGTTCAGCAGTTATGGCTATGTTCGCTCTTATGCCGTTTGTTTTCCAAGAGTGTGGAGACGCCAGTAAGTACATAATAAAGAAAGTACGAGCAACAACACAGAAAGGAAGTTAATTCTTTGATGTAACCAAACTTATCATGCAGGCTATGACAAGAAAACAATGAAAGTTGTACTGACCTTTAAAACACTTCGATGTAAGACTCGAGATTCCAAGCAGTTAATAAATTTCGGACCTCCTCATCCATAATTTTCCGTACCTAGTTTGCAACGTATTTGAAACTGCACTGCACTTTAAAATATCACAGTAATATTTCACACAGGTACGGAGTGACCCATGTGGTAGTAGACGAATATTACTTTACTGCCACATGGATCACGCCACGCCATACGTCACGGGCGCGAGTCGACGGAAGAGTGATGTGATGAGCCGAACGAAACCAATCATCTTTGTATTTGTAACTGAGCGCACAGTTATTTTTAAGCAATTGTCTCGGGTGTTTTCTACCGAGTAAATCGGTAGAGAACAGCCGGGAGGTACTCGATTATATATAAATGACACTAGCCGGTTGCTATTGACCATGGTCATTTGCTAGGACCAAACGATTAAATTTACTTATTTAAACGGAAATAAGTAGCTTGACTCAAGTTAAATAATTTCAACTCGTGTATAAATAAATCAGATGGTGTGTAAAAATAAACAATTTAAATACTTGTTTAAAAACAACAGTATGCTTATTAAATTTAAATTAATTCTCTTGGTAGTTTTGAATCAAGTTTGAAAGTGTCATAATTTACAAATTAAGTTAATTGAAAATTACTAATGTCTTATTTGTTATCAGCCGAGAAAATATAACAATGTACACAAGTCTACTCTATGCCAAGTTCGCTTATAAATTTTTAGATAAGTCTTACTTAAAAATGACCGATATGATTGTAACCGAGCCAAAAAGGTCCTTTGTTAAAATAATATTTTCTCAGTGTAATCATGTTTCTAAGATCAAACAGATTTCAAGTCGTCTAGCTAGTAGGAACATAATTCATAATATTCGATTTGCTGTATACTTATGAGCCATCGTGAAATGTGCGTAGCAATCTTGACATACTTTCGAAGTAGTTGTTATGCACGCCTTGCAAAATGCGATGCAACGCGCGAATATGAGCGTACCTACTTACGTCTTAAACCCGTCGTACGTTTAATCGCAACCGCGGAAACTGCCGCGCTCATGTTTTGTAATTTCGAAACTTTTCAGTGAATGTTTTTCGCTTTCACATCCATTTTCCATTTGTAACGGACTGTTGCTAAGTTTTGAGAACATTGAAATTTATCTCGGTGGTTTTTTAGGTACTTCAAGCATTACTACTAAACCCTGTTTATATGTAGCGGTATAATTTTCTCACCTTTGCCTATTTTGGAATGTTTGTACACGCGAACATTATGCGTGTCACGAAGACCTACGACGATACGCTGAATGTTGACCATGAATATGACATAGGGACCGTAATTACTTCATTCAGGTTGTTAATGTGTTATGCTAGATATTCGTTCTATAATATTACTGGGGATATATTTGCACGAAATACTATAATATGGATTTGTTTATTTGAATAACATACAGAATGTTTAGGACATCTTTATGATATGTGACTTTTTAAGCCAACTTAGAAAGGTACCCTGCCTGCTCAAGCGGTGCCGATGTTACTACTATTCCATGCATTGTTACTGCGGTCACGAGCAGATAACCTTTATGTTTAATTCCTGTTAGCAATCTCATGTAGCTCCAAAAGGTCAAAACAAATGAGTCATTTCAGCTCTTGTGTAAAGCACCACTTTCAGAAACATTTTCTCTAAAATCCGTGAGTTTGCTTCACTGGCATGAATGAATTAAAATGTGACGCGAATAAGGTTTCTTTCTACGCAGAGGGTTTTGAATGGGGAAAATGTGAATGCGGATGTCGGAACGAGCAGAGGTGAAGGCCGCGTGTGACTCACCGCGTTGTTAGGAATATAATGTGGAGGATCACCAAGTTCCATTCTAAATGCCAATTCATTATACATACCATTTGCTTTATCGACTGATTCTACGTAGATACGCATTCTTTAAGAGTTATATTTATTTTTTATTATGAGTTTGCAATACATGTCGTACAATTTGCAAGCGCAGTAAAATTTGTTGTTTAATACAATTTCTAAATTCATGCATTGATTTAACATCATCAATGCATGAATTTAGAAATCCACCAACCATTATGCACCAAACATTATGACAGCTTCTAAGCAAAATCTCGTTTATTGCGCATTTTATTACAGTATTATTTTAGGATAAGATAAAAGGCTCGTTTAGGGCTGAACATTGACTATAAAATGGCGTGAAAATATATTAACGGATTAGTTAGAGGCACCTTGACCTCTGCACATATAACGGCTGAAGTCAAGGCTGGTCGCCTTATTGATGCCGCGTAGCGGTTCCATTACTGAACTATCCCTCGAGCCTCGCTACTAAATAGCCAATTGTCTCGCCATTCGGTGTTATCTCGGTTATTGCCACCCGAATTACTATTTGTTCATTGGACTGTATTGAAGCGAATCAGAGTTTTAATGTCGACGACATTGAAAGAGATATTAAAAGCGAAGTTCTTTTAAAGCGTTAAATGAGGTTTTGTGTGTTATCTTGTTTTTATTGAGTCGTCCTTCAGTTTGACTGCAATGCGGGCACGGCGGGTCGAGGAGGTGGGGCCCTCTTCTGAACTTGGAAGGTCAAGTTCCGAAAGTTTGCAATCCGCCATATTGGTTCTGCAGTCTGCCTGAACCCAAATACTTAGTGTAAACTTCATTAATGTTAAGACGCTGTTATGCGCTTTGAAGTTACTTGAGAGTTCATTTTGATCGTGGTACAAATACAAAAATGTTATGGTTAAAGACAAAATAACAAAACTAGTAACTATACGTTAAATGTTCTCGTACACATTATATATAAATAAACTTAGACATTTTCGGAATCAAACACCCTAAATTTATAAAAAAGCGCATTATGAAGGTAAACTGTTGTAATTTATACATTGTCAGACCTTTACCTTATTATTCAAAATAGATAGCAAACGTTTTTAAGTTCGCATGAATGTTGTCTATTTCTAACAAACACAAATGTCAATGTGATGGACTAAAACAAACGAATGCTAGCGGCGTTTTTACTAAAATAGGTCTAGTTGACTATTTCGTAATAGTGGGTAAGTATTTAATGGAGTAATTAATAATACACTTAATTACATTATAATTATTTGTACTGTTTCTTAATGGCGAATATTAATTTTGTTATTTACTATCACTTCTTAATCTATAAGAATGGCTAACCAAAATTTCGTTCCTCGCTTTATCCAAGTTATAAATATTTATTAAATTTTAACCCCAGTTAAGGTGATGAACAACTCACTTAAAATTAATTTCCCTATTAATTACAGACATTTATTATGATATCTCCTTCCTTAAGTGATAATAATCGCGAAAGCTTTAAGCAAGAAATATTGTGTCCTTAAAAACTTTTTGTAAGTATGTATTTGCATATTTTTCATTTTATCATGCTACTTGTTTAAGTAAATCAATTTACTTTGTGACTGAATTTACTTTGTCGGCTTTTAAATTCAATTATCATAATAGTAACCACTAGCCCCAAAATAATGTAAGATATAAAATTAATTTGTATCTTTATTATTATTGGCCGCTGAAGTAACATTTATGCTCATGAGCATTACGGCTGTGGAATCCATGATAAGCTGCCGTTCTGTCGATGTGAACAGGCCGTTACTGTTATAATCTTTATTGTTATATCCCTAGTGGGGTTCCGATGTAATAATCCTCATAAAGCCTTTGCCCAGGATGGAGTAACGCAATGAAAGGTAATGACCCTGCCTGGTCAGGCTCAGGGTTGTACAGAAGTACCCTACAGCTTTTCACAAAAACTGCAACTTTTTTATGATTTCTTTAAATCAATTATTTCAAAATTTCATAAATAAGTATTTTTAATAAAATATCACTTCGCCGCCTCCCTGTCAATCAAGAACCTTTTTTTCTGAACGCGGATTAAATATTTAAGCTTGCGGTCTTTTGCGGGCCCAAATCTAAAACTTTTGGATAATATAAAATACTCCACGATTTCGAGGATATTATTTCTGAATATTCGAGAACCAACTAAAATTAATAAATATTGTGACTACATTCATGTCAAATAATCACCACACTTGCCAGTAATAAAATTTCTGCAATGTCCAATCTTCAAATTAATGACCTTATTATGTGAATTCCGACCCGTCTAGACTGTAGACGAGACATATTAGATTTGAAACCGAGCGACTTGTACGAGTATTAACTGTGAACAAAGGAACGCTTAAGTAAATATGTTTCAAAATCATTTAACTCGTTAAAACAAAACAATGTTTGCAAGAGTTGCGTGCCCGGAATGTCGTTTAAACTTTACAATACTCTGCTATAAATTATGTGGTCGCAGAGAGTGTGAATTGCAAATTCTTTTAAAGTTCCATTCCTGGAGCAGTATATCGTACTCGTAGGAGACTCCATTTTTACGTGCATTATTGCCGGTAGCTCACATTGTTTGCAAGTTTCACGGGTTTTGCAACAAGTGATATATGCATTGCTGGATACGTACAATTCTTAAGGTATCTTGGTTACCCATATGATATCTATGTTGATGTGTGATGCTAGCAATCAAATTAATATATCACCCCTCCATTAATCTCATGGTAAAATAAACCCTTTAACGCAACATCGTCACATTTAGCAATGATTTGTAATGGTCTAATAACTGTTACTCAAGGTTTGTGCTGCAATACAATTCCAGTGGAGCGGCGAACCATAAGCTATACAGGCAGCAAATTGACTTGACAGCGACTAGGCGGTGACGTGACGACATCTCGGCCGATAACGAGATTTAAGCTGTGTCAGCGGTGTTACCACTGCGCTGGACTGCGAGTATCAGGCTTGTTTACTGCGACAACGCCTACGATAGAGCTGCTTGACAAAATTACACGTGGATCAGACGCACAGATAGCTGACACCAAACTAGAGATCATACTGGAAACTGGGGAACATAATGGATAAATTATAATTGTTATGCTGAAATCTGAACGTTTGATACAAATCCTTTGTAAGGATCACTCTACATTTTGAAACCGAGCTTCGGGCCCGGCAAGTTAAATGTCAGAAACATTTCTCCCTTTTGAAATACGTTGCTGTTGCCGACATATTAAACTGCTCTTTGTTTCCTCTGAGGATGCTGTTTTAATTGAATCTAATGGCATTTCGTAATGAATTGTTTTGTTTTCACCGCTGCTTTGTTTCCATACAGCTGGGAATCAGATAATCTCTGAATGAAACAAAATCTTTCTGTTTAAAATTAGGTACTCATGGATAATTCATGTAGAATAAAAGAGAGGTAGGTATGTTTTTTTGGACTATGCCATTAGTTTTAGAAAATATTTGTTATCTGCATTGAGCAGAATCTAACAGAAATATTATATAGTGGGTATTATCATTATGTTTTAAAATAAACGTTCAATACGAGATCCTTTAGTAACATGGAAGTTTCTATCGACCAGCGTGCACTAGTTAGCTCAGGCTAATCTTATTACGGGACGTAACGTCGAGGCTTCCCTAATAACTTAAAACACCACACCCGCGCTCTCAGCGAT
This sequence comes from Gymnoscelis rufifasciata, assembly GCA_929108375.1. Taxonomy (NCBI): domain Eukaryota; kingdom Metazoa; phylum Arthropoda; class Insecta; order Lepidoptera; family Geometridae; genus Gymnoscelis; species Gymnoscelis rufifasciata. The sequence goes on from OV815305.1 coordinate 13,034,209, forward strand.
TCCGTTGATGAACTTCGTTGATTGAATTTAAAGTTGAGGTTCACTGATTTAAGGCTATCAGTATTATGGCTTCAATTTTTAAGCGTAGAGAAACTGCTTTATGATCTAGTTGCAATATAAAATACCTACAAAGCAAAATGCCTCAAAATGATATTTCTAAAGTGGTTTGCCAAATTTGGAATACGGTAAGCAGCATAACGTCTCATAAATTAATATGACTAAAGAATTCTAAATAACACGGCATAGGACTAAAAATCATGATTAATTGACTAGGAAAAATCTAAATTTAAAATTTAAGAAAAACCCCCATTCCAATGCCTTAATTTCCTTATAAGTAAAACACCATAATATTAAGTAGTTAGGGCACGCGATGCTCTTTCATTTGATACCCCACTCGAGTATATTTTCAGATTTTCGGCTTTCCTTCCCACTCTCACCCCCATAACTTTTGAACGGCTCAACCGATTTTCATGAAACATGCCTAAGAACACCCGGGCCAAATTTACCTTTCATACAAAAAAAAAACTAAATTGAAATCGCTCCATCCGATCGGGAGCTATGATGCCACATACAGACAGACACGTCAAACTTATAACACCCCTCTTTGTTGGTCGGGGGTTAAAAATCATTACACACCATACCCCTGGGGGAATGGTGGGGTGGTACGGTGGGTCAAAAGCGCTGAAATGTTGATGCACCCGGTAGTGTGTTGTGCTGAGGCAGTTGGTCAAACTGAACTGCCATTTTGCAGCTCAGTTGTAGTTCAATTTCGGTCTGTCTAGCTGTTTTACCAATCGACTTAACCCGACCATCAACTATTATAACTCAAACATCATTTGATTTTTTGTTTTTTGTAGTATTTTGTATGGGTATCGTCTAATACTTTAGAGGGTGTATTTTACTTCAGAGGTTTTGTGTTGAAGTCACATTGGTAGCTATTGCAATGTTTAGATGTTGTACTAGAAATTGAAGGAAATCAATAAATAATAAGGCGTTTTATATGAGACATTTTGCTTTGTACGTGTTTTCAATGTGTTGTTATTTTGCGAATAGGTCCTATAGCGGTGTAGGCGTAAGCCTTCAAAGTAGTTTCGCGATGTAGGCATTGTGATTAATAAGAATAATTACGGTTATATGTGGTAAAAAATTGAAAATATCCGCTAAAAGTTGAATTTAAAACGTGTTATGAATTGATACTTATATGAAAGTCAAAAAATTTCTTAGCTTTTTTATAATTTAAACAGGTTCCAAGCACACAAAAGGTTCCCATAATGCAGAAATTGTAATTACATGGTATACTAGTATTCTTAATAATTTAATTACAGTACTATGCAATTTATTTCGTTTTGATACGATACCGGCTAGGCTCAACACAGAAAAACTTGAGGTGATACTATATTTTTGTCGTTCATAGCGATATTACTTATCTCCTTTGTTAAATTGCATTGGAGTTGATTGGAGCAGATGCTCTATAATAGACGGGTTGTCTGCGGCCGCGCGTGTAGACTACAAAGGACTCGGTTAGATTATACCAACTTTAATAAGCTTAGTTTCCAAGCAGCTGAATTTACCCAGAGCGATTAAACTTAGGTTGGTCGCGTATCTTAGCCGGCTTTGTCTCTATTGAAAGAGTCCTCTTCAAAGCTGTAAAATATGATTCCCAATTAACCGTTGATTGTATTTTCCTATTAAGACCAGTCGAGTCAAAGAGAAAAGCAAGAAAAAAAAAGTTGCAAGGAACGAAAGCTTCATGTTTTTTTCTTGCTAGAGTTTAAATAGTGCCGCTCGCGGCGATTCAATTAATCCAACGTTAGATTACATACGAGCGAGTCTATTCGCCTCACAAATACCTTTTTTGCTCTTCACTCTCTCTGGTCCAATCTGTAGATCCAATTTACTATCCGGGTCACGGCGTGGTCATCGCTTTTAATTGAACACATTTTCCAGTTCAACACCCTGCAATTATCGGTGTATTATTTTCGTTACTATGCCAATACAGTTACAAATCTGGAGGTAGATGCAGGTATAGCCACTTCACTTTTAAACCAATTCAGAATTGATACGAATACCTGTTTCGGAACTTATGGGTTCGTTATCCTTTGTCGACCTTGCAGAGAGTATAAATTCAGTTAAATTGGCTGCAGGACCGTATGCGTCACACGATGCGCACGGTTTACGAACGAAAGCATGATGTAATAAAGACCACTTCTGATCACTACGAGCTAATGCGTACTTTGATCAGAGAGGGCAGAACCGGATCGAAGCATACGCAATGACGCTGGCAACGTAATTCCACCTGTAACAGATAGTTTCCAGTTTTTACTAACTCTTACGTATCTAACTTGTATTATGGACGCCATACTAGCATGACAAAACTTGTTTGTATACTGATATTTTTATTTATATAGCGCTGATACAAATAAATAAATTGCTGGGCAATCCACACAGCGATAGCTAAATAAATAAATATCACCGCACTAATCACACAACATCCTGACCCCACACTAAGCATAGCTTGTACTATGGGTGACTAATATACTACATGCATATATATTTTTTTGTAAATACATTGATACATAGAAAACACCCAGACCCGAAACCAGAAATTAAAGATAGTACAAAATCTGGTCCCCCAGCGGGAATCAAACCCGCAAAATCTTGTGTTTCAGGCGGACCTTCGCCCACCGAGCCACAGAGTTCTTCGTTTATACCATTAGAGTATAAAAATATTTGAAAATAATCTTACTTCTCGCGTAGCTATCATCTCTCAAATTAATCCAACTTATGTCTCACATACATCCTGATAAATCTGCGTATGCTGCGCATGAAACATTTCTGCATGACTGGCATTGTACGGATGTCATGTCAGGGCAAAAATATTTCACCATTGCGATATTTTTCTGTGAAACGTCGTTTCGCCGCCAACGATAACGGTTATTGGTTATTCAATCATCGGATTTTGAATTGCTGTCGTGCTAAAAATAGAAAACGGCAATATCTAGGTCGTTTTGCCGGCGTGGTGATATGGGGCGGGAGGCAATTAGGGTACACCAATAAAACAACCTCAGCCTTTATCAGCATTGCTAAGTCGGATGCGCCAGGCATGTTATAGTCGGAAGTACAGCCTAGTTATGTTATATTTATTATACGCTCGCCAAAGTAAATCGTATCATTGCTAGACGAAACTGTCTGTAGCCTGAAATAGTCAATAATTAATTAAAAAGATTTGTCCTGCGTACTTAAAATATTGCGAAACAACTGCGTTGGCAGGTAGAAAATGCCTTGGCATTAAGGCCACCTTTTGTATAACTCTTTATTTTCTTGTGCAATAAAGTATTCTTAATAATAATAATCACAATAAGCATTTCAGGTTATCCTATTCATTTAAAAATAAATTTCGTTTTATTTGGAAATATTATTTTCGGCTGATCCGCTGAAATTTTAATAGGAATAATTATGTCATATCGCAGTTATTCCCGGTCAAGGGAAGGTTGTTTCCGTCACCGATGTCAGAGTTAAGTGGCGTCGCACTCGACGTATCCGTACAAAGCCGCTCTCTCCGCTTTGTTCCGCCTCTTTGTTTAACTTGACGAAGGGAAAAAGTTTTACACGGACGATGGCGACCTGTCTTGTCCCTCAGATCTTGCCAGTAAACTTACAGCTTTTATTGGAACCCTTTACTCGTTTCGCTTTTGTATATCCCTGTCATAATAGAAGATTAATGGATTGCTGGGAATGCGCCATGCGGAAAATAAATCTTTTTTACATCAAATTTAGGTATATTGAGCCTATTCATCTTTAATGGATATTTGTTGTTAATTATTTTGAGGGTAGAGCCAGTAGAACTTAAATTATTCTCATAAGGTCATCCTGTAATAATTTTGCCATTGATTACACTCCTTTAAGAACTATAGATTTTATTTTATTTTGTCCTGGGCGTGATTTCACTCGGTAAGGATATATGAGGCGTTAAACCGAGGAAATAATCCATTGCGGTCTTGTCCCTCGACTGTCTCCGCATGGGGGTCCGGCCGTCGCTATTTGCGGTAGACGATGATGTGATGATTAAGCGCTCTTTATGAGGGTCTTAAATTGCCACTGAACGGTACAAGGTTCTCCGTCTATGTAGGACAAACAGTCGATAAATAACGTTTTAATGATGCCCCTAAATAGGAAATCCCGAGGCCACGGTTGGATTTTCGAATAGGCTATTGATGTGACTGAACGTTTACTCTTCATGCTGTATTTATATAGTAAACATCGGCATAAAGCTTTCAGTTGTAATTGTAATGTACATACGACAGATTGCACGTTCATTTGAAACTTTAGTGCAATTGGGTTTGTATGTTTTTTTGGGCAAAACGCGGAACTCTTATGGATTTCTCATAATTGATAAAAACTATTTTAGCATACCCACGAACCTACCTACAAGTCCCTGCCACCGTCTTTACACTTTGAAGAATTCATGTTATCTTATAGATAAAATTCTCTTGTCACAGTTTTCGATCCCGTACTCCTCCGAGACGGCTTGACCGATTCTCATGAAATTTTGTGATCATATTGAGTAGGTCTGAGAATCGGCCAACATCTATTTTTTATTTTGCAAAACAACGTTTGCTGGTGTCAGCTAGTCATGTTATAAAGATCTGGAATAAAATACTTAACGATCAAAGCCTCGCAGTCTCGGATAATATTATATCAACCCACATTTTCGTTTATTAAAATCTTCAAGAATTTAAACGCAAACTACTTAAGAAAAATTTGCTCAAGCCATCTTAAAATTTCAGAAGTGACTGCGTAGGTAGGGCACCTTTGTGGGTACACCGCCCTATCTCAAAACTTTATGTATTCAGACTACAAACAATGTATGGAGATAAGTGGCTGCTAGAATTCGTTAATATTTGATACCATTCTCCTTTATAATATTCCAACGAAGTTGAATTACCGTGAGGCTATGAAATTTTGATAATAATTTTGCCTGAGTTATGCTGTCGAGAATTTGACGAGGGGTACTCATAAAAGTTTACCGAACTTGTAACGACTATGTGAAAATGTGAATGTGTTATTATAAAAGCGCGTTTATTTCTAAAGGAATTCAGTCGCATTATGGTTTATTACGTCTGAAATGTTAGTGTGTTTGTGGAAACACAATTGCTGGCTGTCACTATATGGTGTCAATGGCCGAGTGACTGTCCGGTTGACCGGTTTGGTCGCGATCTGATTGTCGCGCCAATAAACGATTTGCATGTGTTTGTGTTGCGTTTGCGCACCCATGCATCTGTTAATTGGAGCTATCGCCTCCACTGGCTCCATTTATGATTGTGCCATGCCATCGATTAGTAAACCGGATGTTTTACAAATTTGATGTATCATCATAAAACTCTTAACAATCTATCTATATAAATAAAAATGAATTGTTGTTCGTTAGTCTGATTAAAACTCGAGAACGGCTGAACGGATTTATCTTATCATAGTCTTGAAATGTTCGTGGAGGTCTAGGGAAGGTTTAAAAAGCGAGAAAAAATCGAACAATTGCCGGGAAAAAAATAATAATAAAAGGTCGTGCGAAGCCGGGTCGGGCAACTAGTTGTAAATAAAAATAGTAGTCATAATTTAAAGATTCTAAGTACTTATTGGTACTGAATCGGTACTTAATGCATAAGTAAAGGAGTCTAGTTTTAATACAAACGAACTAATTTTAGTTTTTGTTTTTTTTTTTTATATTTCTTTGTCACATTGGTGTACAACTGTAAAGACATTGTAAATAGTTAATAAATAAAAAAAAAAAAAAATTAAGTTGTATTCAATTTCCTGTCCATTGCATCAGTTCCTTTCGTTTCGGAATTGTATTGTATGTTTTTCTAGTTAACTTGGGCCTTAAAGGCTTAGCCTTAGGGCTGTTTAAATAAGAGTGTGGTTCGTAAAACATTTAAATATGTCGGGCACTAAAGTAAAATAGAATCATTCAAATTATGTCCAAAACGAGGTGAAGGATGTGTGTTTTGTATAAATATAGTACTCGGTCAACCCATTAGACAAAAAACAAAAACAGAAAATTTAGAAAAACAACCTGTAAATAAGAGTGTGGTTCGTAAAACCACATCCTTCACCTCGTTTTGGACATAATTTGAATTATTCTATTTTACTTGCCCGACTTATTTAAATGTTATCAAACAATTCAAAATACCAAATAACTAAATTGCTAAGGCTTCAATAAATTGGACAAAACGGGAAGCCCTTCAATAATAATTGAAACCTATTCCGAATGTATTGGATTGATTTGGTTGTGGCGACTAATGTTTCAATTTGCCTAAGTTTCCTAAAACAAAATATGTAATGTGACTCTTTCTTATCCATAGTACCTTTTTTTAAAATAGTTTTTGGCCCACCTGCTATATACCTGGTATGTTGTATTTTAATAGAATGTATAAATATATATTCTTAAAAATGTATTAAACAGACTCTTTTTCTTATGCGATGTTGATGATGTATGCAGATGTCATAAACATCTGCATACATCATCAACATCGCATGTTTGAAAATTTACAAATTTATACCTTTTCAACTATTTTGGTTATTGTGCTCATTATATTCGAACAATTATTTTTAAACAACCCTAGGATTGTTTAAAAATATTTGTATAAAATAACATACATAACATACATCAATATTCACATGAATTACAATAATAAAATATTTTGCAATACATAACTAAATGCATTAATTTACGATACATCACCGATCTAAATTTGTGTACGATTTCAGGGTTACGGTTAGGCTATAGGCAATTTTCTATTTTATTTTTATTTTATTTATGTGCATTTCTCCTTTTATGTAACCATAAAACTGATGTTGAATGTCGGATAATTGTACAAATTAATTCGATAAATATGTATGGACTCAAGTTATTTTTATATCTGTTCTAAGTACACTTTAGTGTTCCTGATTCATTTGAAATAGTGTAAAAGTTAAATAATGGTCAGTAAACCGACCTTTTTAACTACATTATATTCCAATTGCGGCCAGAGTATTTGGTTAAGTGCACTAATTCGTCATAATTGAATCCCTGTTGCGTCTGTTTTTGCGGACAAGTTAATTGCTGGATCTCTGTTTTTTTTGGCTAATTACCTGGATTTCGGATGGGAGCGATGTGATTGCGAAATAAGACACTCTGCAGTAAACGCAGTCCACTGCCGCTCTCATAAATCTAGCCAGCATAAACACCTGTGTAAACAATGAGATGTAATATTGGCAATACAAAACAATTGTATATCGATGACTGCACCGTGATTCACAGGGTATTTTACGCCAACATGTCTTTCTAGTGTCTCATTTTGGATATGTGCGTGAGAAGCGAATGATTAAATTAATTAAGGGCGAGTTTTATTTGATTCTCTATTGTGCGCCTTCACATGTTTCTGAAACATGATATAAATACGATTATTGGCTTGTTGTGCGCTTTGTATTGTCAGGATAACAGTAATGTTTTATTGATGCGTGACTGTAATCGATCCCTGTATCTATGAGTACTTGATAAATATGTTACCCGCATCGTCGTTTAAACAGCTCTAGTGGGTTGCTTGCGACACAATTTTATCGTTTAACCCAAATTCGCTTCGGGTGGGCTTATGACTCATACAAATGCACTTAAGTTGTCTAAATTAACGCTAGAAAATTCATGTTTAATCAGATTTTAGCGATTGTGGTAGGCGAAGTACAGTATCAAAATCAGTATGCCACGAATGTTCATATTTCGCTGAACATAAAATAATAAAGAAAATACCAAATACACTCTACGGTTATTACACTAAGTACGATAGGCTCATTGTGATATTATTTTCAAACCCCAGACCTTCTCATTTCCCCCCAAGGCCACCGTATTAAAGCTGAAATACTTATTACATTGAGTTTTGTTTTTATACTCTGGCAACCGTGCTCTGAAGTACCTACTTCGTTATTGCTCAAGCCATTATCTGCGTCTTACATCAGCGCATAATAATGAATAGAATGCAATAGTATTCTCCCCTGAGATGCGTCGTCCTTCTCTTCTTTGTGTGGGTTCCAGACAATGCCACCTTTCAGTGTCGACGCTGTTCAACGGTCTGCATACCTGATGCTCGATCGATGGCTGTGACGCATCCACTCGCCTGTCTATCACTATCGCTAATGTTAATTATGTTATGTATCCGACTCTATCGTTATCAGGCGCACTCTTGTCGGAAAGTTAAGTGGTTCCATGATTTAATGTCGTCGTACCATGGAACTGACGTATTCTCTCGGACTATTGATTCAGTCAGCAAGATTTAACCTAGTTTATTATAATAGACTAAGAGTTAAATATACTACAATGATTATTTCCTTCGCCTTAATCTATGCTAATATAATTTACAGTGAAGTTTTTGGTAGTAGTTGTTATGAGTGCTTATGTGGTAAGTTACTACAAGTTATTTAATTAATTCTACCTGCAGTAGGTTAAAACGCTTTTTGGCATCTGCAGTGTTCCACCAACACTGCCCTATTTTTGTTCAACTTTATTTCTATCTGAAACCCCATTCACGTCAGGAGTAAGCAATTAATGGGTGCAGATTTTTAATAGCTCGGACTTTATTTACCTGTCTCTGTAGTGGCCAAAAATACATTAGATTTTTTAATGATTTATTGACGTAATAACAACATCATTCATACAAAAATGGACCATTCATTACATTAGCAAGCGGAAACTTAAACGGTATTTACAAGAAACAATGAATATAGAAATAAATGAGCCTTCTCGAAAGAAATAAGTTAATAGGGCAAATGGGGGTTCATTTAAAAGGAGTCAGCTCGTCGGCTTTCTACAAAATAGGTACCTTTATGTAATAATACGCCGAGTTATGGTTATCAAAAAATTACTAAAATTGTACAATTTTATTTCTGTTGGGATCTTATTTAATGAAAATATTTAGATAAATTTATTATTCTGTTTATAATTAATCCAAAATAAATATGCATCAAAAATAAACATAAGTTTCTGATAGAAAGGTACCATGTTACACGAGTTTAAAGCTTACCACGGGGCTAGATGTTGTGTGGATTTACCAGAAATAAATAAAAAACTAGAAGTTGACTAGAGAGAAAACATAATATATGTAGCAGCAGAGTTGCAAACTGCAATTAACGATAATGGCATAGTCACGCGCAGTTCGCTGTGATGAGAAGATTGCTCCGCAATAATAATTCACATCCTGAACATCTTCATTACCAGCATTAACACTCCCCCAGTGACATTGACGGATTATTCGCAAAATCAACCGGCTGTGAAGCTCTAAGGGTCACGAAGTTATTGGGTCAAACCAAATTTACGTCCCCTGAATCTCTGAAAAATTGACGTTCTTCGATAAAATATATTCCGCCGTTTTTTTAGACAGGATTTATCAGGATGTTCCATTACGTTGCCGGCTTATATTATCGTCTAAATTAATTCAGATTTGCTTTGTTGAATAAATTAGTTTTACGTGTTATGTGGACGAAATCTAGACAAATCTACTGTCCTATCTGACAATAGTTTCAGCTCTATGAGTAATTCAAGGATAAATGCCTTTGTTCCATGGATGGATGACTGACAGTGCGCTTTGAACCACTCCCAAAATACATGTGCTAGTTTTTGGCCGTTCGTATTTGTTTACTGATGTATCTACATCAGAATTCAATTGTGTTACATTAAATAAATTGGCACAATTGAAAACAGGTGGCGTAAGTTATAATAAACCTGAAAGATCGATGCTTGTATTAAGAACAACGCAGCAAGCGCTGTGCGAAAAAACTCGTCCGAAATGTGATCAGTATATACGTAAAAAGCTGACAGCACCGGGACAAATTTCACCGCCTCTTTGTGAGCTGCGCTTGATTTATGGCTGTGATAATAATTTCCGTGTTGAGGTAGGGCCGTCTCAACCCAACTTATATGCCAATGGGTCGCTATTTACACGTATTTACGGTGTCCGGAGTAAAGTTAGCGGGAGTATAGCTCGAGTCACGATTATAGACCTTATACCTACCTCTTATGTTGTTCGCAATTCACGATTCTATCAAAATCAATCACTTCGAAGCACTTTAATACGATTCAAATAAAGTTAATTAATCGGTTAAGTAATTTTATTGCAGACGTAAAATTATCTTTTACGCAAATGGACGACAGCTTTACCCGCGTACTCTCGATTCGAGATTTGAAGATAAAATATCCCAAGTTCCCAGTACTCACTAGTAACAAAGCGAGTGGAACTGCAGTTTCAGTTTTCAGGGGAATATAAAACGAGTCATTACTCGTCGGACTTGGGTAAAGTTCTACTGCGGAGTTGTCATCTCGGCTTCCGCGTCGAGGGAACCTGGTCCTTACGACTTGGCGGTGACCGTCAAGACACTTCGGAAATTGGCTGCATTACTCTTCGTGTCGTATTATATTTTTTATTGGAAATTCTTAAAACTAGAAATCTTACAACGTTGTCTTCACAAGAAGTTTTTTCTTTAAGAGGATCTAATAGTTTAATAAGGCGTATAATAATTGACAGATAATTTTATACGCTGATAATGTCACTGTGGCACTGATAATGCCGTATCTGAAAATAATCGTAATAGATTCAAGAAAAAAGTTACTCTTGTTACCCATAAAGTACCATAGTAAATCTAAGAATAGTGTTTGCATGACGTAAGCGCAGGCTTTCGTGTACAGCTGACATTAAATCCGGCTGTTTCTATTCCTGTTACGCCCTTCTAATTCGCAAACTTTGGATCTGGCTACGAATACCCAATCTCCATGCCAAGACATTGTTTTCACAAATTGTCTGTGTCTAGCATAACACATACAGACGTATGCTTGCTTACATTGCATTATGCAAAGCGTTCAATATAGAAATTTCTTTAAAGTTATATGTTTTTGTTTCAGGTAATTTTTGAATTAGCTTGTCCTGACTGAGACATCAGTTTTCAAGGTTAGTTTTTAAATGACTTATATGACACCTGAATACATGTTATATGTTGGTTTAATAGCATACAACAGAGATATTTGCGTCATACGTTAAACAATCTACTCTATTTACTTGAATGAGCTTCGCAATGTACTTAGGTTTTTGTTTTATTTATTAGTCAAGTTACAGTATGAGTTTTGAAATAGTGTTGAGGAGCGTTTACTTGCCCGAGATTTGGTTGTTTTATTTGTAACGCATACTTATAAATAATTATAGTACCCTTTGCAAGTCTGAAAATATTACAAAATAATACAAGCTAGTCATACCTTGATTCCTTTGCAGTTTTGTTAGGGTCAAGCTCATTTTATACTCCTTTATGTGTTGCGACTTAGAAACTCACTAAGCTTGAAACGATTTTCTTTATAAACATATCCATTAAAAAAATGTTTGGTATGGGGGTGTATAAAATAGTACGTACGCAATCGTTCAAGATTACACCTGAATTACATATTATGTAGTCCATATTTAACACAGAAGCCATCATCTGGCTTATAAAATATTCAGCGAAGGCACTGGCCCCGTAAGGATTGTTTAGCATTTTATTAAAGAATAGTAGAGACTGACGGTTTGAGGAAATAGATGAACTGGGTAGTAATTCAAGTACGACTATTTTATTCACATAATACAACTAGTTACTGAATATGTTACATAAGTTAACGATGAAACCTATAACCATTGCATTCACAGGTTTAGTTAAGGGCGATTTTCCGACAAGAGAATAAAAATAACAAACCAATAAAGGTTAAGATGGCGGAATAGAATTGTCACTCACCCGCGAAACATTGAAGTGAAACTTCAGACTACTTTTTTGGAGGTTTTGTCTGTTCACGTCCGTAAGTGGTAACCCTCTGAATCCTTACACGTGACCTCCGGGTGGTGCTAAGAACAGTCTCTGGTGGTAGGCTTCGGCCGCGGCTTGTCACCACCCTCCGGGCTGGGCCAGTGCGTGAAGCGATTTTTTCGTGTTTCGTAATGTGGCCCGGAGAAGCCACCTTCTAGGTCTTCATGTCCCATCTTAGACCACATCGTCACTTTACATCAGGTGAGATTGTGGTCAAATGAAGGCTTATCGATCATAAAAAAAAAAAAAAAAATACTTCAATCTGCCGTCTTATAGCTTATTGATTTCTTAACTTTATTCAGACGTTGTAAATATCGGCCCTTATTTACAATATTTGATTTATTTAGCTCGATTGAATTATATTTGTGACTTCAATATCTGCTTCGTTTGACATCCCATCCCAGGGTCTCGTTTTTGTATGGTTAGCTCATCGCCACATTCGCTTCGTTGCTCCGCCTCAAGTGCAACGAGCTCTTTTAAATTGTTTACTTCTCCCTGGCTCGCCTCTCGACGGCGCGGCGCTTCGCCTCTTGAAAGCCTGTCAACGTAAAATATCTCACTTTGTACGAGCTTTCTACTTTACGACCCATCGAACAAAGCCCTAATAAATTGCTCAGAAAATCATAAATGTAGCGTGCGGCTACTGCTACGTGTCATATACACCGGTCTGTTGGCGAGTTGTTCAGTTGCGCGAGGTAAACATTGTTTCGAGTATATTAAATTGGATTATACTACCAGCCCTCAGTCTCGCTAGGCTTAACGGTCTTCTTATACCTTGAATTTATTCGTTCAACTGTAAATAATAAGCCTTAATTATTTGTTTTGTTATTGACAATGCCTTCCTCCCTAGTTAATGTTATACTAAATCCTGTTCCTAACGTAGTCTTTAGAATGAAAGGATCACTGAGCAAAATTTATACCTTTCTAGATAATATGCAAATGTATATTCACGTGAACCATTAATCTCCGGTAATAATGCAGATTTCGTCAGTTGAAACTGTAAGCACCATGATAACATAATCGTTAATACCGTGGCCTCTTCTACACGCTAATCTGCTGGCATAATAATAAAGGTACTTTAGAATCGAATTGATCGAACATTTCTGAATAAACTCAGTACGTGAACTGGGTAAAGTAATCCTATGAATGAATCAGTGAAGGCTGAAAGGAAATTTCATTAGTACGTACTAGCAGATGAGCTTAATATAATTAAGTATCTCAGCCTTTTGGTGTACGTGGTTTCAGAACTGCTAAATTTGTGTAGGCTATTGTATCCCTTCGAAATGGATTTTCAGATAAAAGCCTTTTGTATAAGAAATTTACGCATATTTTTCCTCTAGATTTTATACACAAAACAAATAATAAAATTTATGTTAAGTTTAATATGAAATTGGATTAACAATGGGCTTGACAGGTAAATTAATTTAGATCCATTCATTTTCGGTGTTTGCTCGTTGAATCCACCTTCGGTATGTAAATTGATTACGCTTTCAGGCCTATGTTCTTTTTAAAAGATACAGATCGTTTATTATTCTTAAACGTTACATGAATTAACGTTATCTTTAATCGCTAATTAAACAAAATATTTTTAAAACCGTATCACCGTATTGAGACGGAGATTATCGCGAACAAAACTACATAATAGTATAGTAAAGTTTTTATATAGTAAAGATTCTAATTCCACGCGAATCCTTTTATTGAGCTCATTTTTTACCAGTCTACATCAGTCATTAGACCTTGACTTGGCCGGCCCGAGCTGGTCTTACACGTCAAACATTCAGAGTAGTATCAGGTGTAGACCAGAACAGAGCGTAATATTAGTTCAATACTAGAATTAATAGGAACTTTATTGCTCTAACCACAAACGCTTCTTAAATTAACTTGTGCATATAATTACGAATCACCATAAATAATATATATTTACTATACGTGACTAAACGGAGAATGTAAAAGGTAAAGTTTGGTCGTGGCAGCCATTGTTCCACGATAGCTAATCAGCACACATTGGATGCGTATGCGCAGCGCGGGCAGGGGTCCGTTAGGTCACGAGCACACGCTACGCCGCGCGAGTCAACAACGGGATTTCTTTAGAACTGCTGCTGTGACAACATAAAACCACATTCAACACACTTCTTTCTCTGGTTTATTCAGCCGATACCTTGATAAATTGAAAAAATATATATATATAAAATAAACGTGACTTGGGTCAAGATTGCGCAGAACTTAAATCCACGGTGTTCATAGGCAAAGGCTATAATAGGATTGTTGTTGGAATTAATCTTAATATATATAAATCTCGTGTCACAATGTTTGTCCTCAATGGACTCATAAACCACTTAACCGATTATAATAAAATTCGCACACCATGTGCAGTTCGATCCAACTTGAGAGATAGGATGGTTTAAATCTCAAATTATAGTCGCAATTTTAATTTATTGATATTTATATTTGATATTTAAGATATTTATTGCTAATTATTTGTCTGTTATTATCTACAGGTTAACAAAAGTGTAAAATAAATGTCTTTTCATAGGTTCTCTATGATTTTTCTTGATAAGCTATTCATACGTGGTGGTTATATACTCTTTGAGCTATTGTCTATGTCTCGAAAGTTCAATATTCAACATAGTTTTCAATCATTTTTTTCTGACATGAGTTTGAAGTACTTAATTATTATTTTTTAATTTTATATTTGTTGTTAAAAGCGTCCGTGAAATAGCGGAGATTATCTATATTCTATATAAATAAAAATGAATTGTTGTTCGTTAGTCTGATTAAAACTCGAGAACGGCTGGGATGGCTGATTTTGGTTTTAAAATGTTAAAAAAGGTCTAAACGGTGAGCAAATAAGGAAAAATTGCCGAGATCTTTTTTTACCCGTGCGACGCCGGGGCGGGCCGCTAGTTAAACTATGAAATTAACTTTAAAATCTTGTAAAAAATTTAGGTCTGTTGAGCATCCATCAGATAAATTAATAATCTGTTTTTTTTACTTGACGTTAGTTTCTTTTTTAATAATTTTTTTTAGTTATTTGTATAACAAAACTCGTGAAAGTCAAGAACGACAGTAACACAAGAAAAAAAATCTTTATAATGCAGTTACTGCTGTATGAACAACACGCAAACTCGTGTAGCTCGAAAGTGGCATAACTTATGAAAAAAAATAATTTGCATCCGAACAAATTGCAGCAATATATCAACTGTTCACAAGTTAAAACTTAACTAAAATCACATGACCAGGACTATAAACGTTTGCACATACTGTAGGAGTAGGAGTAAAGTCTATGCTAATGAGCCACCAATGCAAGACTACGAATCACTCTATGGGGCGTCGTCGTGAATGTCTCTACTTGAACGTTAACCTAAGAACCCGTGAGAAACGTGAAGATATATGTATTTAATTGTCTATAGTATGTTATTCACATATCTTGTACACAATAGAATGAAAATTAGACAACAATGATCATTGTAAAAACGCGCCTTGACTTCGGTCCCTCATCAAGCAAAAAGGGAAATTCTCTATTACTAAAAAGGTCAGAGCTTTTATTACTAAGAACTCGAAGAATGGCTTGAATGTTAAAAGTATGGATGGAATATTACCATAATTCTAAAAGGGAACGTAAGTGCTATTAGTAATGAGCTAATGCAATGAACAAAAAGGTAAAGGTACCGGACCTTTACCTTATTATTGGCACTTGCTTAAAATATTCAAGTTCTCATCCGAGCAGATTTGGATATTCTAAGTACGATGATACACCGTTATAGAAATAACCATATCGCATGCTATTGTATACATATAATTGAAATACTAAATACTAAACATACTATTTTTAAATTTTATGACATTCATGTAAAACCTACACAATTGAAATGAGAATATCATTACGAAGTTGCTGAATAAAATTACGGGTTGCGCGGGTGTTGCAACATTAGAAAGTACGAAGTTTCGTCATGATGCTCTAGCTATTCATCAGTATAATGGGCTGCAAAATGACATCCATCACACTTCAGTGAATCAGAAATAACGCATTGAAATTGTAATTCTAAGCAAAAAATACTCCGACTTGTGCTGGAAAACCTCTGTTGTTTCCTGATATTTGAATTAACCCATCGTAAATAAGCGGATGGTTCGAACATTGCCAGCCAAAGATGCACTTAGCTACCTTGGCAATGAGGAAGTCGTTAGACGGACGGGGTAACACGTTGTGACCGACGACTCAGACGAGTAGAATGTTCGCAAGTGGATGCGGTGAACTACGAAAACGATTTTGAGGAATAAATAATTCCTTTATCGTCAGTTTTATAAACGAAATGTTTTTGTAAATTTCTCCTATGGGAACGAGTGGCTCCTCTATTAGAACAATGATTACGGGTTAGTAAATATGTTCGAATCCATTGTCTAACGTTGAATCAAAAGCTGGAGTCTAGGAATGGTGAATGAAACGGGCCTTTGTAATAGTAAAAGTATGTTGGCTAGCCGGTTGCGTTGTTGGTCAAGGACCATTGGCTTTGTTCTCTCATTGGAATGGAACACGATCTCTTTGTCATTTGAATACAGATTTACTTCTCTACCTACTGTGGATGTTGATATTTACCATCGGGTATATGTTTTTGATAGTCACGATGATTGAGAATTAGTGTGCTCCTGTGCAATAAGTGTCATAACTTCATCATATTATCTAACCTGGTGCTAGAATCATTATTTCTTGTATAAGAAAACGCTTTTGCTAAATTTATTACCATCATAGCTGGAGAAAGGATGCCGCTTATTGTCTCACCGCCCACCGCACACCGTGCCAAATCCATCACCAAAACTATGAATAACCTGGTATGTATTATTATACTACCGGAAGATGCTACACGTCAAAGACCAATTTGACACAGTTTAATTAAGGACTGTATTATTCACTACGGCGTTGTTGAACTCGAGCACCTCCTAAAACTAATAAACGTGCATAATTTAACTTCATTTGGGAGCACGCAATCCGGCTATTATCCTTTTCTCCAAGCGGGTCCTGGATGAGATTACCGTAGGTGCGCGGTGTAGCATTTACATTCTGTCAATATCCGAAACCCTACGGTTTCGAGTCACTTGGGGAGCGGGCTACCTTCCGTAACTGCGATTAGTGCCGCGTGCTTTGCCGGTTTCCTCGGGGAAATGTCGCGCGTTTATCGAATTACGTATCTACTTGATGGTGCCTATTCCTCAATCGACCACCACCACTGTTGAATACTGAAAGACAACTCCTTTGTTATAAGCCTCTGTAATTAAGCAATTTGCAAGATAATACCATTGATTAATAAGGCAGGATGTGATGATTACGATCATCTAAATGTCATGGGTTAACAGGAGCGGATGATTTTGTTTACGTAAGCCTTCCTGTTGACATGCGGCTTAGTTTTATATTTCTGTGTAATCCGGTGATAAATGGGGCGTTAAAAAAATCTATCTCTAGGCGCGTTAATATAATCTAACTCATATAACCATCGCTAACTGCCTTCAATAAAGAAACATACAATATAATCGCAACGTTTATACGAAAATTATTTTTTATATCACCTCTTTATGACTGAACAGAACAAGCAAGCAAGAACTGTGGACCAAAGGAAATTTGGAAACCTCGCTCTAAATGAGATTTGCTATTACTGATCGTATAACGCGCAAGTTTATGGCCTAAGGCGCTTGCTACGTTATAAAATTTCGATTCTGTGTAATTTTGCTTTAACTTGATGGGTTGTTTTACACGACACTCGAAGCTTGAATTCCGTTAGTGGTTATGGTGCTGGTTAATACTGATGTAAAAGCTTTGATGTTGTTCACGTAACGGTTTGCTGCAAACGGAGGTAAATAGATGTGTACTCAATATTCTATAATTCAGTTTATTAAGATGACAGTACAATAAGTATAATCAAGAATGTGATTTTTAAAAATAGGGAGCGCGTGGCTTTTAAATACTTTCACTGTTGCGATGAATAAGGAATAAGTGTTAAATACAGATATACTAATAACCTATTCACTTATTTTATTTATTTTAATACAGAATACCTAAAGTTGCTCTAATCCAATTTCTTATATTGAATGCGGATAATGCGCAGAATGTTGCTGCTGGCCTTCAGTGTGATGACATTTGATTGATTGGAATAGCTCATTTCAATTTAATAGCATGTGCAGGTATAAGGCATGCGGAATACGAAATGTCAATTCAAAACAACGGATGACAAAGTCGAGTTGCGATTATTTATGGCTATTAATATGATTATGTATGAATTTGAGGCTTTTTTCCCATGGTCATCGCACCACGCGTGAACGGATGGCCGTGTGGCAGTTTCATTCCCTTTTTAGCCGACTTTCAACAAAAAAAGGAGGTTATCTATTCGTCGCGTATGTTTTAAATTGCCAGAAGGTTATTCTGAAAGAAAAAATATAATAGCTGAGCGGAACAGTAGAAAATATAAAGTTCCAACTCACTATAAGGTCAAAGATCGGACCACTACAAGAAGACAGTACCACGGTATTTATTGTAGTTATCACACAAAAACTGTCCTGAAATACAGATGCCAAAATTACTTTCCTTCATACGATATTAAAATTTTAAATTTCCTGCAAAATAATAGGTAGGTATCGTCGTACTTCCAGACACATTAATTTAGCCTTTAATGGGGTCCTGTGACAGTAGTAATGGTTATTTGTTACTTTTGTTTATAAAATAAAAATGAAACATTTGAATTTCATAAAGCTTACATTTCTTATCTAAGCTCCAATTTACGTAGAAAGTTTGGCGTCGGCGTATTTCCAAATCCACAATCTTTATGGCTAATTTTATTTAGGTTGCCATCGTAAAATGCTAGTATCTCGACGAAATCAAACCACGCACGTTGACTTGTTAGTATGATGTACACGTGTAATCAGAATTTTATGCAAGATTTACCATATACACAATCCCACCTTAGTTTGCGAATCTATTTTCTTTTGAGTCTTCAGGGGAGTTTTATGGTGTGGTGTTACTGTAGATTTTATTGCCGGTGAGACGACGCGAAATGAGGGTCCTTGAAAATGTTACGGGGAAACCATTCCCGACACCCGCCACTTGATATTACCTGTCCGTTTCCTGAAGGAAATGGAACACGCTTCCACAAACAGATATATTTAGAGGCACACAACAAAGCAATCTTGCGGATTCTATTTAGGTTATGTCATGAAATCTTTCGTTAGAATATTTATGCTTCTTGTCATGCGATGAATATAATATTTTCAATTGTAATGTCGCATCGTATTGTTATTTGGCCACTAGGAATAAAGAGTGTTAAACAAAGAGCCCCGAGCGCGCCGCTGCCGCCTGAGATAGGCCTCCGTTGAAATGCTTGCTAGGCGACGACGTAGCTCACTATCTCAACAGCTCTTATCTCTTGGCAGAGAAACCTTCGCGGCGGGCTCTTAATCATTTCATAACTCCGCGCTAAGTAATGTTGAAACATTTTATTTGCTCTCCAGAGAGGGAACTCTAGCTATTTGTTCTAAGTTCATATATGGCGCCTTGAGAAGTTTGGCGCAGTACGTTGCCCAGCCACTGGGATAATTCCCTGTAATGTCTGAGATTACGTCGTCTCGGGACCCGTCTTACACAGATGACAAATGGGAAGATGTCATCCTGTGTAAACTTACTTTTGCTTTTGTAAAGAAAGAAGTTTTCGTCCATGTCAAAATTTTTGTCTTCATTGTCTTAAAGAACCAATTTTTACTAATACACTTAGTGAAAGACTAATGATAAAAAAATAATAATAAATGGGTAATTTAACTTCATTTTGAAATTTGTTTTTAAACACGGAATTGTAACATTTAGGTATTATTTCGTTTTATGACAATAAATTCTTGGAATACCAATCATTTCAATGATTCTTTATGGGTAAATTTATTAAATGACGCATATCAAATAAAATTCATACTAAAACTTACTACATAATGTGAACATCTTAATCATAGTAATGGTAGCAAGTAAAAAGATAAATTAGGCGCAGAATCTTATCTTTGCTATTTTCTTGTACAGCCCTAGATTATTCTGCAATTTATCTGGAGTACAGATAAATTGATTTCTCCAGGTTTTTAATAAAACTGATTTCAACCAACGTCCGAACGTTGCTGTTTAAATTGAAGTGCATCGAATTAACTCTGACGTTGATTGAAAAGTAAACCTGATGCAATTCAGTAGAGTCCTCCTTCCCTCCTACTGAATTGCAGTTCTTACGAAAATGTATTTGAATACTATTATTTAAAAAAACCTTCTAGAACCTTTTCTGTTTACGAAGTTCTTTATCAGTAGCATAATGCGAAGCTTTATGATATCCCTGAGCTTAAATGGAACTTTTTAATTCGTTGCATCTCTAGCTTATATAATATTAAACAGCTAGCCGTTTTAAAATGAAATACTTGGTTCATTTATTTTAAACCTAGTTAGGTAATAATACAGAAGTTGTATAATAAACTAGCAGTGTATAATAAACATTTTTTATAAACAAAAAATATCCTTTTTGTACATAGTTTGCGCGAAGATAAACTTCCAATGAACATGTTATATGCCATATAATAATCTAATCAGGAAATTATGAAGAAAACAAGTATCCATCCATGCTACCATGGCAACGCGAGCCCTGAATTAGTTAAACGAATGATGAACTCCCCTTTGGCTCCGTCCCCCAACGGCTTCACAGACTTCGTTTGCTTGCTTTCTTTTAGACTTTATTGCGAAGTTTATTGAAATTAAATGAAATTCTAACAGAATTAAAACTCTATAAATGGGCATTTAAAACGTTTGCATTTAAACTTTGCGAAACACCGTACGGAACACAAATATTTAGTTTGCGCCACACGAGGGCCAACACAAACACCACAGGCACATAGAAACGGAAACTATGATTCAATTTTATCAACAATATTTATTGTACATTTTCCTGCTATTTTCCCCCAATCAATCATGTTAAATTATTTGTCTATACGTTACCTAAACAAATAAATGACTCAGCCATTTGTAAAACTTGCTACCGCTTGCTACCTAAGTATCAGGTGAAATAAATTTCTCCGTGAAAACTTTAATATTTAAGGAAAGCTTCGCTATTGATCCTCCTCAAAGTTGCTAAAACTTTGTACGTTCTTTGTGCATGCTTTATTTTGCCGAGACTCTTGTTCGCTCCCCGCATCTGGGCCCGAATAAAGTGGAGTGTTAATTTCAAAGTTACATTTTGCGTATTTGCTGAGTTGTAATTCGTGTTGTACGTTTAAAAAGCAATTAGACGCCTGAAAGCCTGCCGGCGAGGCCTCGTAATGAAGCAACATCATAACGAATGAACTTGTCTGAGTTAAAGGGTATTATTAACCTCTATACATGGTGGATTTTATTCATTTTATTGTACAGGGGTGTTTATAATTATAACTTAATACAATCATTGTTACAGCATTATTATACCCTTTTTGACCCCTAGAACAAACAGCGTAGCTCTTGTCTTACCATGGTAGGTGTCGCGACTGAGAGGTCATTGACCGATGCCGGTGGGTATCCATAGCAACGAATACCTACATGGGTGCCACACAGAGTTCCTTCGGGAGCGGCTCCAAAACAGCTTATTATGAAAGGAGCCTTTGAGTTTTTATTTCTCGTTTAAATTTTCCTTTTCATTAGGAGCTCGATGTAATGTTCATTGAAGAGTGTGCCCTTTTTTCTTCTGGAAAATTTTTACTTGAACCGTTAAAATTTAACCCTATAACGTTCTCCTTCTGAGGTATTGAACTAAAACACTAGAAGACTTAAATTGCTCTCGTCTTTGAAATATTTTCGGAGAATAAAGTTAAATAAATTAGTACGTAGTTCAATGAAACAGGTTAAACAAGATACCTAATATTGGATTTCCAAAGTATAAGAAAATGCTTACAAAAGGAGCGTGTTCACGTCGATTCGGCGCCGTGCTGTGTTTGTGATTGACAGCAAGCCGCGCGACGTCTCGGCGAATGCGCGAACAGTCATTAAAATGCATGAGTTTATCTATGTCATTATAATAATGTATAATGTGTGAAGAATTCTAAAAATACATGACGTTTAAACTAACAGAAGCACTAAACTGTTAATAACAAATAATCATCAATAGGGGTAGGGATACTACGCGTAACTCTCCTTTTTAAGGGGTTTATGTCGTTTGTGACTTCTATGATCAATAATCTCTTTTCTCTCTGATAAACTGCTAACCAATAGAATCAAGAACCTCTTTTCTTCTCTGTTTACTGTCAACACTAGTGCTTCCTAGCAGCACATAGCAGTAATGTTAGCAATGTTACCACTATTCCGTTCGCAAATTATTCAGAAACGTCGCATTATGAACTGTTATTTCACTGAAATGTTTAGCGGTTCTGTCAAATAGTTAAATACCTAAATAAGTATCAATCATCTAACTAAAATGTTTTGAATGAAACGCATAAATAACTTCACCGGAATTGTGTAATTACTATTCGTTATTTATTAATTAATTGGTATTATTAAAGGTATACTTCATTTTGGTATGGCTTGCCGATTGTTTGTCAATGCCCTCGTTGAATAACTATTCTATGCGTAATTAATGTGTACAAATATAATAGCGAATTAAATGCTTTACTTGAGTGCTTACCCGTTCAACCCATGATTTTTCTACCCAATAATATTTTTACCCCTTCAACCCAAAACATATGCCCCGTTCTACCCAAAGCAAAAATCTGAGTCACAGTGTATTCTAAATAGTACAGACACCGTAATTTGTATATCTTTATATATATAATTATTCTGTGAGTGTGTATGTCACTGAACTTCGCTCAAACTACTGGACCGATTTTGATGAAATTTTTTGTGTGTGTTCAAGGGGATCTGGGAATGGTTTAGATTCACAATTTTGTCCGCTGGACAATGTTTTTTTAATTAATTTTCAATTTATTAGTAGTTGTTGATTTTGTGTATATGATCCCACGAGATAATCCTAAAACACGGGCAAAGCCGTGGCGATTTCTTGTCTAATGTAATGAATGACCCTGCTTCTTTAGTATTTCACTATGACATTTATTTGAATTCAAACAATAGAAATTAGGAATAAGTAGGTGTGGGTAGAACGGGTAACTTGAATCTATTGTTTTGGGTTGAACGGAGCAAAATACCTATTGGGTAGAAAAATCTTGGGTCGAACGGGTAAGCACTCCTTTACGAGTGCTTACCCGTTCAACCCATGATTTTTCTACCCAATAATATTTTTACCCCTTCAACCCAAAACATATGCCCCGTTCTACCCAAAGCAAAAATCTGAGTCACAGTGTATTCTAAATAGTACAGACACCGTAATTTGTATATCTTTATATATATAATTATTCTGTGAGTGTGTATGTCACTGAACTTCGCTCAAACTACTGGACCGATTTTGATGAAATTTTTTGTGTGTGTTCAAGGGGATCTGGGAATGGTTTAGATTCACAATTTTGTCCGCTGGACAATGTTTTTTTAATTAATTTTCAATTTATTAGTAGTTGTTGATTTTGTGTATATGATCCCACGAGATAATCCTAAAACACGGGCAAAGCCGTGGCGATTTCTTGTCTAATGTAATGAATGACCCTGCTTCTTTAGTATTTCACTATGACATTTATTTGAATTCAAACAATAGAAATTAGGAATAAGTAGGTGTGGGTAGAACGGGTAACTTGAATCTATTGTTTTGGGTTGAACGGAGCAAAATACCTATTGGGTAGAAAAATCTTGGGTCGAACGGGTAAGCACTCCTTTACTTGTTTTATCTACATTTAACAGATAAACAAAAGCATTACTGATATTGTCCAATTGCCATTCAGGTCCGGACATTCCGTTCACATTTTTATCTTTGTATTCTGCCGCTTTTCACTGAACATTAATGAAATATTTTTTGCCATTTTGAATTATTTTACATCGTTCCTACTATGGTAAAATCAAGCTATAAGAGGAGACTATGAGTTTATTCTTATTTAAAAATATTTTCGCTTTTGAAGCCACATTTCCCTCTATAGTTATTTTCCTTGTATCCATTTTCTTTGACGGCTCGTCACAAAGAACAACTAACAAGTCTCTCAATGGGGTCGCCCCGTGGATTGAAGAAACACATTATGAACAACAAAGCAAAAGGAAGTTAGAATACCCAGGATATCATAATACGCAACAGTTCAGTATTTACTTTTTGAATGCCAGTTTAATTAAATAATATATATTGCAACCTTTACATATATATATGCAATACAATTAGGAAAATGACTCAATCCCACGAACCTTTACTCATTGCATGACTGGTTTTTATACGATTTTTATCCATATCCTTTTCCAGATTCCACGCTGATATAAAATATACATACTATACTAGGTATTTATAAAGAAATACTTCGCTGAAACGTACGCATATTTGAGAACTGGTTCTCTAAATTCTCAATTTTTTTGAGTTTTTGTCTTGGGTTTGGTATGCCTAATGACTAAGGAAAAGTTATTCTACGGGACGTGTCGCTAGTAACGCAATAATCACGGGCATCGTCGCTCAAAAATGGTGTGATCTCTTTTCCACTAAGGTATTAAATATGGGTCAAAAAAACCATAATTAAACTGCCCATAACAGCTCAGTCTATGAACACACTGATTGCACATTCAGAACGTTGTCCATAGACTCAGCTGTTATGGACAGATGCTCGTTGATGGAGCGTGAATGGGAGACGGAACCCCGCTCCGGTGCGCCCATTGTCGCTTCCGCACGTGTACCGCAATACGTGACGACACTGTCGCCCCATATGAGTTATCACCACTTCGTCGTTCCTGTTATGAAACAATCTCGAGCCTCGCGCCTCTTTCCACCATGCATCTTGCTGAATCACCAACAATACCTCATACGTCTGTTTATACAACAACCGACGAATCAGCCTTCCGACCCGATTCGAACCCTGATTCTACTGATAAAATATTTTAACCTCGCTGAAGCCCAGCGTCATTTATTAGCAAACAAATCTCAAGTACTCAACGGTACTTTATTAGAAAGCCCGGGTTTACCCTGAACTTAATCAGTAAACTGTCAGTCTTATCAATTTTAACAACTTTGTAAAGTATTCCTTCTGGTTGCTTAGCTTCGTTGATTAATTATAGCCGACTTGGTCTTCGAAAAATATTTGAAGTTTTCTCGCCGAAGAAGCAACAGCAGTACAGGTCCCCTTTATTTAAGTTTTTTTAATTTAAAAATATTTACAACACTATATATTACAGATTTATAGATTTCCACTTGTTTCGATTGAAAGCGGTCAGCATCCACCGTGAACCGGGTTTAATCAAGATTACATTGGGGATACCCCTAATAACAACGCATAGGCGAATGCCTACGCGTTGTTTGCCTTCTGTTCTACTTCCTCCTTACTGCCACTTCAATAAGCTCTTGGCATTTTTTGTATATGTACTAAATCTCGTTATTGCATTCAATTGTATGATGAAAATATAATAAATTCGAAAATATTACTGTAAATAAATAACCTTCGCCGACTTTTATTTACTGAATCCTTTATGGACTCAAAAATCGTTGAAACAATAGTACTTGTTAGAAAACCAAACGAGTGATTATGATTTTTTTCTTGTCTATGGGCCAGATTTCTCTTTTATAAAATAGTACCTAATGCAAATTTAACGCCCAGCATTACCATTTTGAGACCATAATATTAGAGTTAACGTTAACAAAATCTCGGTGGGCGACGAAAGAGTTATTTTTATAACTTTAACACTTCCAACTCATCTCAAAGGTATTCGTAATCATAACCTTAATCTTTTGATTTATTACCACGTTTTCACTATCAGTAGGCCTCACAATATCGAGTGTATAGTGGGCGATGATTTCTAAAGATAATTTGGGTGTTGATTATCTTTATAAAATTCATAACAACATCCGTTTAGATAAAATGAATAAAAAATTTGTTTTTCTTTTCAGGGAACAAAACTATGGATTATAATGGAATACCTCGGGGGCGGTTCCGCCCTCGACCTGATGAAGGCGGGCAGTTTCGAGGAGATGCACATAGCGGTGATCCTGCGGGAGGTTCTGCGCGGTCTAGACTACTTGCACTCTGAGAGGAAACTGCACAGGGACATCAAGGCGGCCAACGTACTCCTCAGCGAAATGGGAGACGTCAAGCTAGCTGATTTCGGTGAGTCTCTCCTAACAATAGATAGGTTATCTGACAACATCTGAAGAAGCCCTTTTATAATAAATACAAATACAAAAACACTTTATTGTACACAGGGAATTAAATACAACAACACATAGGAAAACAAATCTACAATGGGCGGCTTTATCGCTAAAAAGCAATCTATTCCAAGCAACCTTTTGTGCAAAAAAAAAAAAAGTGTGTCCATGTGCGTAGTGTGAATTGTTAAGATCTCATTCATATCGTAGTTGAAATTAATTTTTGACGGACAAGTATCCTTTTAAAAGACTATCTTAATAAATAAATAGGACTTGACTGCCTCAGTGGCGCGGTGGGCGAGGGTCCGCTTGCGGCGCAAGAGGTTCGATTCCCGCCGAGGGGTCAAGTGTTTGTATATTCTGCAAGCACTGTTTAATTTGTATAATAAAAAATATCTATGTATGTAAGTCCATTGTATTAAGTATATCAGATGTCTATTACCCGAAACACAAGCTAAGAGCTAGATGTTGTTGTGTGGATTGTCCGGAAATATTTATTTATTTATATTTATCTGCGTCTAGTTTAATTCTATATTCTACCTACACGAGTACATTTCATGTATAGATGACACTAGTCCGTCGCTTACAAATAGATTGCGAAATAGCGCTTGTCATAATGTGAAATATTGCATGAACCTATGACTGTTCAGTGCCAACTTATTAGGTGGCACAAACCGTAGCACTTTGTCACCCTTGATAAAATATAGAAATCTGTTTTGTGGCTCATTTCTCTTTCTGTATTATGTTTATCTATTTTTCAAATGGACCAAAACATGTTTGATTTATCGTCATTATAAATCGCAAAACCTTTTCAACAAGCAATACAAGTGAAGCCGTACAAAAGTAGATGCGAGAGGGTTTAAAAGCGATAAATCTTAACGCGGGGTTTTTCACCGACTGCCATGCTATGAAGTCACAATAAAATGTGACGCGAAATGTACAGCATCTCGAGTTTCTCTGCGGTAAATCGCGTAGTAGTAAAGTTTTTATCGTATTTTTATCGATATGCAGCGGCAATACGATATCGAATAGAATCGTAACGGATGGGCGGCCGCTCCTTATGTCGATGTAGACTATGTAGAGCGAACGATGCGTGAAGATTGAACACGAAATTATTTACTGTTACTGCTTATCGCGGCTGCTGATCGTACATCAATGTCTCAAGATGAATGCCTTACGCTCTGAGGCATACTCCAACCCATACTTTAACGATTGTAAACCAAATCTGACATCATTGGGGATACAGTAAATAGCTAGTTACACAGACATAAATCTAAGTTGATCTAACTTATTGTTCAAACTTGTGTAGCTGGAATCCGAACCCTTTGCACAAATACATTTCTAAATCACCTAATACCGTACAGTTCTTTCAATTTATCGGAATCGATATAACGTATTTGTTGGCGACCACTATTCTCTCAAGGGTATCCTTCTTTTCTCCGTCTAATATTTCCAGTAAAGTCGCAAATACAGAATGGCTTGAGTTGAAATATGTATGATATTGGTGAAATTGGATAAAAGGGCCATATTTTGTTTGTTTATAAATAGGAATATCTGACGTTGCCGTATCTTCTTAAGTGTCATTTAGAGGGCAACCTTTAACCTCAGTAATACAAGACATTGCATTACAAGTTAAACCCGCATTACAGCCACTGGGAGTTTGGCGTTCGGCCAATGTTTGAACATTTGCGAGGCGGCTTTTGTTCCGCGTCAAAGCAAACGCTGAACGCCCTTTTGCATTCAGAAGTACTGTAAAATTTTACTAGCTCTTCTTCAAACAGAACGTTTTGTTATGTTTTGACACACATTTCAACAATTATGGTTTGCGACATCTTGCCAAGATTAGCACTTTCCGGAAAGTTTCCGGAGTGATGAAATTTAGGCAGAAATAATTTACTTAAATTAAGTCTTGTCATAAACATTAAAGTAGATTATTAAATTCTCCTTATCGTGATCTAGTACAGTTCTAATGGTCTAGTAATGGTTTCTGTGTAAAAAAGTGTGTTTTTTAGATTTAATGCCTCACAGATCTTAATGGTAAAATAAGGGAAGCGTGACCATCGCTCTGTCATCTGATATGATACTTTATTTATAATATCCTCTGTGGGTCATTTGTATTGTTATAAAATTAACCTTGTACAGGATAATTATACCTTTATTATATAATTGAGACAATCATCATAATTTACTTATAAAATAATATGTTCTAATATTTCATACCTAGTAATCTGGTAAACCTCTTTAAGGACACATTAAATTATGTGTCTTAAAGGGGTTTACCTGGGAAATCTTTATATTGGATTTGGCTTGCTAAGAAAACATCCTCTCAATTTCGGCCGCAAGTATCCCAAGGAGTGAACTCGTCAATACGTCTGAAACCAACTTAGCACCGGGATTCCTCAAACTTTTATTTATTTCCAGTGTTTATCTGTATAGAATTACAGACAGAAATTTACCAAGTTTGGTATTATTACGAATAAACTTTGCCAAAGTTTAGTCATAATTTAAACCGATTATAATCATATTAATTGAGGTCGAGGTCGAGAGTGCTTTCATTCTTGCGAACTTCTAATCGTTTGGGATTACCGTTATTTATTGAACTTGACATCTTACAAAAGTATTATCATAACATTCCTTCTTTTCTAAAATCTTAATATATATAAATCTCGTGTCACAATGTTTGTCCTCAATGGACTCCTAAACCACTTAACCGATTATAATAAAATTCGTACACCATGTGCAGTTCGATCCAACTTGAGAGATAGGATGGTTTTTACGGCGAGAAAAATTCGAATAATTTCCGGGAAAATTTTATACCCGTGCGACGCCGGGGCGGGCCGCTAGTATATTGTACTTTTTACCAACACAAAATATATTTTCCTAAACCTGTTGAATTTTAAAGTATTTTTCTCTGAATGTAATGTGTAAGAAATGAGTAAGTTATGCGAGGATGTGGAGACAAAATACATCTTGTACCGTGTGTGTGAATGCAGTTACCGTTTTGATTATGATAGCCAGTCTCAGTACTTCATTTTATAAAACAATATTCATATTGCCAGGTGTCGCGGGCCAGTTGACGAACACGACGAGTAAGCGCAACACATTCGTGGGCACACCCTTCTGGATGGCGCCTGAAGTGATCAAGCAGTCCTGCTACGACAGCAAAGCCGATATCTGGTCGCTGGGCATCACCGCCATAGAGCTGGCCAAGGGAGAACCGCCCAACTCGGAGCTACACCCCATGCGCGTGCTCTTCCTCATACCCAAGAACAACCCGCCGCAGCTCACGGGCAGCTACTCCAAGCCGTTCAAAGAGTTTGTCGAGGCGTGCTTGAATAAGGACCCCGAAAATGTGAGTGATTTTTCTCGTGTTTACCGTTTATAATTTCAGCCGTATGACGACAACTGCTAGTTATAGGTACGGCTGTCGCAGTTGGATGTGCCTTTGTTATTCCGCGATATTACGACGTTGACAAAAAAATCAGTTCTCATCGGTCACAATTTTTTGCTAAACATTCATACTAAATTATTTCTGTAAATTGGTAAAGTTAGAATGTAAAATTTTGAATTTTAAAAATTATTTAAATATAAATTTATTAATTATTAGTAATTTTGAATATCGATTTTAGGTTACGTTTACTGAATATTCCGTTACTATAATATATAAAGTCTGTGAATAAACGTACTTAATCGAAAATTTTGGTTTATTCCAGAGACCAACGGCAAAGGAGTTATTAAAGTTTCAGTTCATCAGAAAGGCTAAGAAGAATTCGTATCTAATGGATCTTATAGATAGGTATAAGAAATGGAAAGCGCAGAGGAGCGAGGAAAGTGAGACGGAATCCGAGAACTCAGATTCGTAAGTAACACCCACGTTTTACTCAGTTCAGCTCATCAATTAATATTATTTGTGAAATGCGATATTTTTTGGCAATCTGACCTGATTCATAGAATACGCAATAGTATTCACAATACTGTTTCCATTTACCTTGGCATCTATACAAATATATAACCTTGACAACTTGTATTTCAAATATTTACAAAACATCCAATAATGTGGTTATTTTATGTCTGCCGCATTCAATTCAAATTTTCGTAATTTATCGCTAGTCGATATAGTTTACCCCTGAGTTATGCTTTAATATCGCTTCAAGTGCTGTTGCACTGCGTCCATTTAGATATTTCATACGGACATATGGTACGGGAGCTAGCAACGTTTGGAAAGTAAGAATTTTAGGTCAGCTGATTTTGTGATATGGCTTTGTCTATTCTTGCTCCTTGGGTTGGAGTCTGGGCTATCTGGCTGGCGGTAGCGGTTGCGTTCATTAGTGCGCATCCTTTTCATGACTTTTTTATTGACATATCACAAAATTTGCTGCCGCCCTGAAATTCTTTCTCGAGAACGTTGCTAGCTCATATACTTATAATTCTGATACCAAGGGACAAAAACAATAACTGTTTATTCAAAAGCTTGTAGCTTTGTACTTGTTCGAAATTTTGTTGTTATCATTCATCATTTTGATTATGGGACGTCCGCTACTGGCTTCCCTCAAAATGTAAGGAGGGTTAAGAATGTTTTTCGTTCTTTGTTCGGCGGTTCGGCTGCTAGTAAATTCATTCGTTATGTAGACTACGGTCGCTACGATAGTGCTTCAAACCCTTAATCCCCCTTCATTAAGCTGTGCACATAAAGTAATTCGGTAATCTGTTGTACAGAGAGGAAGGCAGCCGCGGTGACGGCGAGGCGGACGAGCCTTGGATCATGACGGTCCGCGGCGGCGCCGGCGCGCGCGCCCTCCTGACGCAGCACGCGCCGCACCCGCCGCACCCCCCGCACCCGCCGCCGGACATCGACAACAAGCGCCGCGCCCTGCTCGAGGACACAGGTACTGAGGATCTGCTGTATAGATGTTATAGAGGAGCAGGTAGGACGAGGGACATAGGTGTTAATGGCTGATATCTTTTGAAGTCAAACTTCTTTAGAATCGTTGTGATTTCAAACCGGATGCAACGGAAATGCGACAGGTAAGCCAATCTTAAACGCTAACAAGGTTAAGCAACTTTGCGCGACGCCAGTACTTGGATGGGTGACCGCCCGAACAAAATCTTTTTGCACAGTATATTTATTTTGTTTTTTTTTTGTGCTGGATAAGCTTTCATTTGACCATAATCTCACCTGATGTAAAGTGTCGATGTGGTCTACGATGGAGCATGAAGACCTAGAAGGTAGATAGATGGCTTCTCCGGACCACATTACGAAACACGAAAAAATCGCTTCATGCAATGGCCCAGCCCGGAGGGTGGTGACAAGCCCCAGTCGTTAATATCTTGCCGTAGTAGACAAAAGGTTGGGGGTCGCCCAACCTTTTGTCCGTACCGTGTACCATAGTAAAACATAGCTTCTTCCACAACCAGCATAAACAGTAAATAATAATAATCATAAGCATTTTCACACACAAGTACAGACAAACAACAAAAACAGTAACTACATTCAAGAATAAAAGTAAAAAAAAATAGAATTTGTAAAACACTTAAGTCTATTGAACATAAACAAACAAGAAAACAAAATATTATCATCATTATCACCATAAATAATAAGCAAGCCGGATATGGATGCAGTGATGGACATAGGCTGCCTAGCCTAGCGCAATCTGTATAGTATAGTACACTCCGAAACCTTTATACCATTTTGTAACTATAAAAACTGTCTCGGTGTTTCATGACCACGAATTATGTATCAAAGGCATAATGTTTCATTAAACCGCTGCAATATTGTTAACGAACTTTTATTTGTTACATCTCCAGTGATAGCGTCCCCCACGGCGGTGAGCGCGAACAAACAGAACGGGTCCCTGAATCGCAGCGAGGAGCCCACGCCGGACCCGCCGCTCGCGCTCTCCAAGCCCGTGCAGAACAACAACAACACCGCGGACAAGCAGACCGTGAGTATACTACATACATTCATCACTATGATACCACAGATGCTAACTGGGATAATCGAATCACGAACTAAATCACTCAGGATCCTTCACGGCAAAGAAAGACTAAATGAAATGAAATGAAATCGTTTATTTGCGAGAATACATAATTAATAATACATGTCAGATCTTAAATAATAGTTTATGTCACTGTATTCAGCCTGCAAGCAGGCGTGCAAATATTTTGTCAAAATAACATATATTAAAGATGTCATTATAAAAAATTACATACATATAACATCATAATTCAAATACTCATTCACATTATAGAAACATTTGTCAAGCAACCAACTACATAATCTGTTCTTAAAGGTATGATACCGCTGCCGCTGTATAGCACACGTACTTTCTCAATTGCTTCGCTGAGGCGGACACGATACTTTAGGGTTTATTTCACGAAATCCGAGTAAGCTAAGCGTACATTTGACAATGTCAAATACGTATGTTTGATGTACCAAATGCGCACTTAAGATCGAACTTAGAATAGAGTTTGGTTTATTAATACGGGCCAAGCAATGGTTAGTTATGTCAAGAGCTTTCTCGTTTTGTCACATGTGAATGAGAGAACTATTTCTCTCTATATTTTAATCATTGGCTTATTTCACTCGGTGATGGTGAAACAAGCCTTAAGGACGATTCACACATATCAGTGAGCCCACAGTTCCGGCACAGTACCGTTACAGTTCCGTATCCGTGCTACAGTGGTGCGTCAGTGCTTCAATTCACACATATCAGGCACAGTACAGTTCAGTTTCCCTTCAGACTAGCATTGACGTCGATTGTTTTGATGGCACTCTTCAATACCATGTCAGTGATCCGTGATAAAATATCGTCGTCGCCGATCACGTCCGTGATGGCCGGTGCCGGCACTGACACTGACGGTACTGAGACGACACTGACACGGACAAGTGTGAATACATCCATAGAAAATGTTTGAATGAATAATTATCACTGATGCGGTACTGTGCCGGAACTGTGGGCTCACTGATATGTGTGAATCGTCCTTTAGTCTGTTGCGGCGGCGAGGCAACAGTGCGCGGCAGTCCGATGGAATACTTTCGCGGCACGGCAGCGGAGTTAACGTGACCATATTGGCGTTCTTTTTTGATCACCGCCGTAACCATTTAATGGCCTTTGACTGATAATATGTGACTATTACCTGACAGATACACAATACAGAGTCATATAAAATCGGTCCTCCGTTTAATTTATGACTGTTCGTAGTTTCTCTAAACCGTTTTT
Organism: Gymnoscelis rufifasciata; assembly: GCA_929108375.1. Classification (NCBI taxonomy): domain Eukaryota; kingdom Metazoa; phylum Arthropoda; class Insecta; order Lepidoptera; family Geometridae; genus Gymnoscelis; species Gymnoscelis rufifasciata. The sequence goes on from OV815305.1 coordinate 13,067,504, forward strand.
TGTATTTATATTAGAAATTGGCAGCTACTTGAACCGCCCATAGTTTAAGTAACATAATGGCGGTCCTTAACTCTAAAATAATTATGCAAACCGAAAATATATAAGTCTACAGATCTTGTGTATTTGTATTTTTTTGGTCGTAGGTCCATATTCAGTGTCACTAACAATAACATCCGTAATTTTCAGTCACGACAATCACCAATAGTGCCAGCGCCCGTCGAGCAGCGGAGCTCGAAGGAGCGAGAGAGAGATAGGAGCGATAGAGAGGACAGGAAGGAGAGACCCGACCACCAGCCTTCCAACCGGGACAGTGTAGTTTATAATAATAAAGCCGTAAGTTAACCATTTAATGATATTTCTGACCTTAGTTCTTTTTACATAGTGTCAAAATGGTCGAAAAATGCCTTTCTTGATTCAGACTTTCATTCACTGGAGGACTTACAAATTTAATTTTTGGATCTTAAGTAACATTTCGGCTAATTTACGCTAAATGGTTAATTATCATCTACAGAAAATTTCATTAAATTCGTTGTATTTTTTATAATACCTTCTTCTGCGCAATTTTATTACATAACTAAGCTATGCGCTGTTTGTGGCAATTTAACAGTAACTATTCAAGATTATATATCCAGTCCGGGTTTACTTGTTGCCAAATAAATATAATGATGAATTCCATGATTGCTTTCAGTCATCACCACTGGATCACAGAGGGCCTAACAACGGAGAGGAGAAAGTTAGAAAGCATCCATATTTACAGCAGCTTATCTACCCGCTACTCAATGAAGTAAGTTATTGTAACAATATTTTCTATTATGATACCCGCATGATACTCCTAACTAAACTTTCAACATAAAACTTATGAAATAATCATGCCAAAAGTACTGTTATAAAATAAAATCTTCAATTTATTTAGTTTATACATACATTGTGTATAATGTTATAGAGGTACGTATAATAAGAAATATATCAATCTATGTATGAATATTATTAAAAGTACATTATATGAAATGTCTAGTAACACAAGTTTAGAGCTTACCACGGGCTAGATGTTCTTATGTAGATTGTCCGGAAATATTTGTTTGTTTATAGTATAAAGTGTCAGCCGAAAAAAAATAATGACCGAGATGTTGTCTGGGCGAGCATGGTCCATTAGAATGTGTCTTATCAAATTACGGTTTAGTTGTCATTAAAATTTTGTTTTGACAAATATAGAAAACACAAAACGAATAATAATACGCCAATTATATTATCGACATAAGAACATCTAATTTAAGGTTATTTTGGAATTATATTGCTGTCTGCCAAACCATTCAGAACAGGACAGTTCTGTATGGTTTGGCAGACACCTTAATTAGGCTATATATACACAATTTTGAAACTTAAGGCATATTATATACACACATATTTTACATACAGACATATATTTTTAACCACTGACCAAAAAAGAGGGGTGTTATAAGTTTGACTTGGCTGTCTGTCTGTCTGTCTGGGACATCATAGCTCCCGAGCGGAAGGAGCGATATCAATTTAGTTTTTGTATGAAAGGTGAGTTTGGCGCGAGTGTTCTTAGACATGTTTCATGAAAATCGGTTGTGCCGTTTTAAAGTTATGGGGGTGAGAGTGGGGAAGAAAAACCGAAAATCTGCAAATATACCCGAGTGGGGTATCAAATGAAAGCGCATCGCGTGCACTTACTAAATATTATGGTGTTTAACTTTTAAGGAAATTAAAGCATTGGAAACGGGGCTTTTTCTTAAATTTTATATTTAGATTTATGGATTATATTGCTGTCTGCCAAACCATAAAGTACAGTCCTATACATACAAAATAATGAGGCTACAAATATATAATTTTGAAACTTAGGTATATACACACATCTTTTACATACAGACATATATATCTTTACTCGAGTGTACAACTGTTGAATGTTTGACAGCTCTCTCGCAAGCACGGGTCGGGCAGTGTGGCCGCCATCGAGGAGCTACGCCGCGCCTTCGAGCACGCCGAGAGGAGCGCGCCGCATCTCACACGCGCCTTTGTACAACAGGTACATTCTATTGCATGCTATTCATTATTATGCGCTGATGTAAGACGCAGATTTTGTCTGTTCACGTCCTTAAGTGGTAACCCTCTGAATCCTTACACGTGACCTCCGGGTGGTGCTATGAACAGTCTCTGGTGGTAGGCTTCGGGCGCGGCTTGTCACCCCCCTCCGGGCTGGGCCAGTGCGTGAAGCGATTTTTTCGTGTTTCGTAATGTGGTCCGGAGAAGCCATCTACCTTCTAGGTCTTCATGCCCCATCTTAGACCACATCGTCACTTTACATCAGGTGAGATTGTGGTCAAATGAAGGCTTATCGAGCATAGAAAAAAAAAAGATAATAACGAAGTACCTAAGCACGGTTGCCAGAGTATAAAAATAAAACTCAAAGTAAAAAGTATTTCAGCTTTAATACGGTGGCCTTGGGGGGAAATGAGAAGGTCTGGGGTTTGAAAATAATATCACAAGGAAAACCAACAGCTTTTAACAAAGAATACATAACAGAATATTATAATAATAGAAAGCTAATTAAAGGTCTTCACGAAGAGTACTAAAATAATAGAATAGAATTTATTACACACCAGATGAACAATAACTGCCGGTGACAGAAAACGTCTTATAAACTAGGCTTGTCGGCGTGTCTAAGTTTTGTAAAATCAAACAATGGAAATAAATGATTTTGTATCTTGTATCTTTATAAAAACAAAAAACTAGTGGTAACAAAAAAATAAAATCTAAAGAATAAGTAATTCAAAGGAAGTAAGTAAGAATAAGTTATTATTTTGCTTCGTTTAAATCTAGTCATACTTTTATGTAATGAAGGCCACTACGAGTGAATTTGATGCCAGGGGGGGATAAGTCCAAAATAACCAATTTATAAATGAAATTTTAGAAGTTTTTTTATGTAATAATTCATTCATAATTTATACAAAAATTAAAACAAAAATACACATACAAAAGTTGATAACATAGCCAGAATGTACAAAAGCTTGGTGAGCTGATGAGCTTAACCCTAAAAGAGTTAAGTATGTAATCTTATAAGTGATAGTTATGCCTGCTGACCTTGTTCTACAGTGGAACGAGTGATGAGGGCAAAAAATGGTTGCCCTCATTAAAAAAGATCTCGATCCAGCCAATGTAACCCTGGCTGGATGGAGATACAAATTCATCGATGTTTGAATCGACTCTAGCTGATAAGTTGCATATTGACCATGACGTGATCTACTAATAATAAATACGTCCCGTTTTTTAACCAGACCCAAAAAAAATGCCAAGATGTGGATGCACGCGGTTCTTCTAATAGTTATGAATTGAATCAACTTCTCCGTTACTGATATTCTGGTACTTATAAGAGCTGACAGAACATTATTGTTCCTTTGAATCTGTAAAAATATGTATTTTTTAATTTGCAGGTGGTACAGAGGGTGGCTACACAGTCGCACCAGCCGTCGACCCCGTCTCACAACAGCTCTTCGCAGTGGATGAGGTAGGTACGGATCATTCGACTGTAAGCATGGTGGGAGATGGGACATGGTGGCTGGACAGCGTTGGTGGTGGCAGTCGCTATTAACAACGAAATTACTAATACAAGCACTTTATTAAACAATGTTTCAAGCACTTTAACAGTTCAGACATTTTTGTACAGACTTGTACTCTATAATATACATTTGTGACTTGCACTGTTATAACTTGGGAAAGACTGATTATAAAAATGATAGTTGATGCCTGACTTCTTTAATTTCGTCAAAACTTCTTCACTTCACCTTTTAATCTAAGCGCACTCTGCGCAATCTGTCCGATAAACGTGTTCAACAAAGATCTAGATGCTAATCTCTTAAAACTCTCTTTCATTTCGTAAATTTTTCAACATTTCCCATTTGTTTTTACTTTTGTGAAACTATAACCGAAATTTAAGAATTTTTTTGTGTAGCGTATCTACGCTTGGAGTAGGAATTTATACAGCTTGCATGTGAGTGAGTGAAATAGCTCTATATTTTAAACATTGTCTAATTTTAACATGGTAGCTGGTAAAACAGGCCCTAAATAAAAATCTGCTATCTTGCGTGTAAATTAATATTTAAGCGTAAGTTTTATTTACTCTCAAATATATTTGGTGAAGGTATTCAATAAGATTCCCAGGCGGCTCCCATAACAAGATCTGACGCGGTCTTATAAATCGTCGTTTAGCAATGTCAACTCCCCCTACTATTATTAGCTCCATTAATGAGAAATAACGTTTGTTGTAATAATGCATTGTCCTCTCCAGGGATCTATAACGCGTGCAGCTGGTTCCGGCCGCGTGGCGTCGCTGTGTCTCCCCTCTGCGGCTACAACCCTCCGCGCCCGACCTCACTCGGCATTCACCTACTAGCCATACTGGACATAACAGTACTACTCATACGATATCGAAGCTGTACATTGCTTCATTTTATATGGTACACCACCATTTCTTAAGTAAGCGTATCGCTTGCATCTGCTTGTATAAATTATAATCGTAAATAACAGTATGTTGAATGTGAGGCTGGTTATTGTTGAGAAAGAGTTGGCCTCTGAATGCCAATTTTTTATATTCATCGTAAAATTTGTTAATTCTCTTTCTTTTTCATTATTGTTTCGTTTTTGTGTAGCCGCAACCGAGTCACAGGTTGCAATGCCATAGTGTAAAAATAAAAAGTTTAAAATCTTATTATGGTTATGTATTCTAATATTTTATTATGTAAATATCACTTTAGTTCACCGTTCACCTGGTTTATTGTGTTGTGCTAACTTGTAACGAGTTGTAGATGTTACATTGTAACCTGTTAAAAGTTCCATTATAATTATTATGTTATTTGCCTCTGTGTTTTGTACATTCAATTAGGATATTACGTGCTGTTTAGTGGTTGCTCTGGCCGTTATCGGCCCCGGTGTGTATTTCTTTGACCAGCTGTTGGATCTTTTATTTAAATATTCGTGGAGGGCTCTATCGCTACTCTTCGCCAATATTTTGCCATACATTTTCTAAAACTTATTTTTTTAATAATGTCGTTTTTATATATAGTCTGATTTGTATTGTGATCGATTGTCGAAATTTTAACTTATTGTGCTTATATTTGTTTTCCAACTCGGTTTAACGAAAGTTAAGTGTCATTCCAGACAAAAGACAATATTGTCAGCATTTATAGTTTATTGTTTGAACTTATTTTGGTTTGTTTTGTGAAGTTAAAATCTATGAAGTGTCTGTTTTATTGAAATTGTTATAACCTTGCGTAGTTTAGTTTGAAACTTAGAGTTAGTTATTTTGGCTACTTACCGAAATGGTGTTTTTAGTGACTAACTCACAAGTTTAATAGATACTGCCCGATCACTTTAAAATATAAATCTTCCGGAGCGATTTGAATATTGATAGGAAAGTTTTAAGATGGGTAACAACGCTGACACCGCGGCCGTGCGGTGTCGATTTTATAAAAAATGCTTAATATGCGACAATATTTAGCAATCGGAGTTATGTAGAGTATACTGCGAAGACTACAAAACAATTATAACTGCTGTGTAAAAATGTAAACCTAATATAAATGTGTAAATTGTGTAGGTAGTATAAAGCTGTTTATGAAGTGTTCTTATAAGCATATGGAGAGCGGGCAGTGAGGCGCGAGAGCGACGCCCGTCCGCGCCGCACTTCGCCCTATATTTCATATTGTTTTGCCATGTCGATAAAGCATGGTACATTACGATGGAAGAACAAAAAATATTTTTCCACTTGATCGTATTTAATAAAGCGCGTAGTGTTAGAGGTGGGCGATAATTGTTGATTATTGATTAAAATTAGGTGTTTGTGGCATTGGATTGTAGTGGACGCGTTGATGGTGTATGGGCGCGCGGGGCGCTCGGGCTCTCGGGCTCTCTTGCAGGACTCTGGCCCTGGAGCGGACCTGAAATAGAACAAGCGAGAGCCGCGCGCTCCGCCCGACCTGTGGCCGTCGGTAGTTGTTGTTATCTCGGAGAGGCGGATTGTTGAAACGCGTCGTTTGGTTCATGGGTATTTGTGATCATAATTGCATAGTTAATATAAAAAAAAATCTATATTATTATTAATATTTAAAAAGTCTGTAATAAAACTGATAGTAAGTTATATGTGTAGGTTAGTCCGTGCGTCTTTCGAGTGGTTTTTGCACCGTGAAGTTCATTACTTCGTTGGATTGAGAGCAGACGGCTATAAATAGCCGCGAGTCATATCGGGAGTTAATTAGGGGACTAATGACGTGCGCGCGCTGGAACTTGCAACCCGTAGAGGCAAAACACAAATGCCTATCAATAACAGGATAATATGCCACGGTCATTAATTATGGTTTCCGTTTGTTTTATTAAGTTGTGCATATCCCTTGTTTTGCAACTTGCAATGACGTGTTCGGGTTAGCTATCAGGGAATGACGTAATAGTTTCACTACAGCAGACGCATTCTGTAAAAAATCGAATCCGAACTCGAAATCACTCAAGTGACCGAGCTCACTTCGAACGCTCGTCACTGAGGCGCTACAGGCGCTATCGAGTTTTACAGAATACAAAACTTTAAACTCACCGCGGATTCAGCTTAGTAAGGATCGAAATGAGTTTACAGAATGCGTCTACAGGGCATGTTATCTTGGCGCACGTGTGGGGCGCAGTGCGAAAGCCCCGAGTATGACGCGCGGACTGACGGTTTCTAATAAAATAATTTCACCGACCATCCACTCGCACCAAGCTACAGCTAACGACGTGCAAATGGTCAATTAATGTTACGCCGTCTGTCGTTCTAACACGTAGGAAACAAATTTGACTCTGAATAAAAGAAGTTATTTAATTTTGGATGTATTTGTTTTATTTTAGATATTTGTAAACCTACCTCTATTTTTGCATTGTTCAATTATATTTCAGATAAGTGGTGGACGTAGTCGATCTGGGGCTTAAGTAGTTGCGGGTTCGATTTCCACCAGGGTGGGTACATACCAGATTTGGCACAATGTACAATTTGTGGTTGTGATCCTAATTATTTACCCCACCGTATTCATAAAAATATTTCACGTTTGATAAAAAAACGTGATTTAGAACCCAACTCAGGTTATGAAAAAATATACGTAAATAAATTCTTCTGGACCTTTCGAACAACAGAATAGCCAAGGGGCGGGATGAGTCCTAAGTACTGAAAAAAGGCATAACTTATTCATATCCAATTTCTATTTTTTTCTCATCGTGGCCTCTTTTTCTTCCTTATCGAAACGATTTTCTCTGGTAGGCTTCGGCCGCGGCTTGTTACCACGCTCCGGGCTGGGACAGTGCGTGAAACGACTTTTTCGTGTTTCGTAATGTGGTCCGGAGAAGCCATCTACCTTTTAGATCTTCATGCCCCATCTTAGACCACTTCGTCACTTTACATCAGGTGCGATTGTTGTCAAATGAAGGCTTATCTAGCATAAAAAAAAAACTTTTATTTAGTTTTATAAAGTGGAGTAAAATAATGTTATGACTAATATTTACCCAAGCAATATTGAGTGGGTAGTAAGTACCTTATAATTGTAATCCTTTAGTCTGTTCTCATTCTCTGCACGAAGCTTTTGTCATTCTATAAACGCGACTCTAAATTTAGGTACCGGTAAAATGTGATGTTATGCGATATCCCCAGAACGCTAATGTAATAACTTCTGCTGAATTCAATCTTCTCGTGTTTCAACTATTATAATAGGATTCGCTTAATGTTCCTATATCCTATAGAATAGGTTAATTGAATAACCTACTAGCTAGTTATAATATAAAGATGCCATATCTAGTAACTATATTAATAGCACGTATTCGGTGGGGGTTCGATTCCCGTCTAGGGGTCAAGTGCTTTTATATTATAATTACTTAAAACGGGTAACATACAAACATACACAGGCAATGTGCCTAGTACGGAGGCTAACTATAACTTGTATATAAGTAAATATTAGTTTTATCGATGGATATCTATCGAAGCTACGTAGCATAAAATATCTAACAGTAAAGGCACAGGGTTCTTTTCGCGCAGAGATACATGAAACAGAATGGTATTCTCATGGTCACAACAAAAGGTCTCGTCTAAGTAGTGAATAAAAAGAATTTCATTTGTTTTACAATTTATTGACTAGCTTACATAACTATAGCGAATTTACAAAAATACAAAATATCTACCTAATAGATAGTTCATTAAAGATACTACAATCTGTTTGTAGGTAGGCCTTAAAATTAACAACTTTCCAGTCATAGATACACGAAGACATATTTCTGAAAAAGTATGCATAGGCTTGTTCAGAAATGTATCTTCATGTGTGAATTATAAACTCTTATCTAATGCACCACAGTCTTAATGCACATGTATGACATTTTTGGACAAGGCTGTTGTCTCCGAGTTATCGTCTAATGAGTTTGGCCTAATTACTTACTACTTAGTGATTAATGAGTCGATAGATATAATTCAAAGTGTAAATAGTTTGACATTAATGTGATGTTAATAAATTATTTCTACTTGGGTTTAATGGTGGTTAATTAGCACACTTAAAAGAACCAAAGTAGTTATTAAAGTTAAATATTCACAAACGTAAAATAATTATCATGATGTACAATTCGTTTAAAATCATAGCCTATGCAACTGTACAAAGTGAATGTACATGTATAGTAGTAGAACTAAATATTGAATTACACATCCCTAAAAGAAATTCAATAATTGTTAAGAGAAATTCAATAAACATCGAAATGTAGTACCTATATAAAATCTTCTAAACGACATGAAAGAAATGTTAAAAGTTGAAGGGTCATAGGAACTTTTATTCACAATGCAAAATTCCTGTCCAGTTACGAGTTACAAAATTAAGGAAAAATGTAATAATTCGTACCTAATCAGTGCAAAATGGTGTCTTAGTTATGAGGTTAAACCCCGTTACTCACCACAAAGTCGTGAACACAATGACACACCTACTCAGAAACCTACGCGACTTCCCACTTGCTTTCTCTGCGGTCTGAACAACTATACAAAGACTATAAAAATTGAAAAGTCGTGTGTTCTTCTCATTTAGGTTACGTTGCCTTGACGATACGAGAACGCCAGGTAGCAAATTAATGAGATTCAAAAGAAATATAATGAAAATCGAATTCGACATCGTATCGTAACCAGCATCAAGGTAATCTTACCCATTAAGTATCGTAGCAGATAATAATAATGAGATTAAACAATTATACTTATAGCTAATGTAGATAGACTAAGAAACAGAAAAGAACGGTATACAAAAATAAAAGACGAGGATAGAGAATTTTCTAATGAACGAGTCATTCACAGAACTTTAATTAGTTCAGGACGCATTATATACGATTGGTGCTCGTGTTTGATGTCACACAATAATTTGTTTACCATTTAGCGTTTAGCCTCATTTGGATGCAATATCTGAGGTTAATATCCACTATTGTGGTTGTAAATGAAGTGTCCTTATTTACAACGATGATTCAAACGGACAGAGAATGACATTCAGTGAATGGGTAAGTGAACTTGGTAAGCATTGTTTTTTTGATTAGGTTAACGTGTTCTACCCTTGCACAATAAGGTAAATACATAATAATACATTATGTGCTAAACATCTAATTACAATAAACATACAGATGTGGATGTTGTTGGGGGTTTTTATAATAATAATGTGCTACTGATACCTCTATGGTAAGTATTCAAAAACGAAAAAGAAATGAAAAGAGAAGATTTTTAAATTAATTTTAATAGACTATTAGAAATAAACGTGTAATTGAATTAACCTTCCATGAAAGAGTTTTTGAAAGACAAACAGTCTTAGTTCTTAAATTACTAGTAAACAGTGGTGCTGTTACATTACTTATAGCTTTACAACACTACGTCAGAGCAAGTACATACAACGATCAGAGATTACAAATCAAACAAACTACGTTGAGTCATCTAGCCAACTCAACCATACAACTTAGATATCACAGTAATTAAATAATACGCTAATGAGAATAAGATCTTGTTGAGACAGTGACACCATCGTACCTACGCTATATACAATCTAGTCATTCTACGCTACAAAATGATGTCCTACATTCCTGTCTGAACAAGGCCTAATACCGACAGCTTACGTTTGCGACGCGAGCACCGGACGAATGCAATTTCTTCATCGCGGCGCTAATCACAGGCAGTGGAATGGGTAACCAGAGACGAGCATCGGACCACGGCACCGGACCCATGGCATACCTTTGTTTCGTACCTTCGTACGGGAATTGGTCCGTCTCGACGCTGTGGCTCGGTGATTCAGCGGGTAGGTACACCTATGGGGAAATAAAACTTAATGTGAGAAGAGCATAGCTGTGAGTCAGATAGTGACTCAAGTTCGCGGTCACAATCGAATGTCAACTTAGGTGCCAACTACACAAATATGCGTTTATTATGACGAATGTAACTGATAGAAAATTTTATTCCATAGTAGGTGCCTACTTATTTTATTTATTTTTATTTGGGTGGGCTTAATGCCTAGGCGTTTTTTACCTGCTAACCTGTACCTAGGGTTCCTGTATCAAAAAATCGAAATTCCGGAGTAAATTCCGGACACTTGATGAGTTTTCCTGACTTTCTTATAAATATAATATTAATGTTGATAAACATCGTGTTTATGATTAAACAAAGAAAATTTTCAAATTTACTTTAGGACCGCCTCGTATATATTTGCGATGCAAGCACAAAATGCCAATGTTGAAAGGGTATTTTCTTTAATGGGAGCCCAATGGTCTAAATTAAGGAACAGGCTTTCTGTAGAGTCGAATCCATCGATTCCTATAACTCAATATAATTTTAAAAACCATGAGTTGCTAAGTTTTCTTTAAAACGATTATGAAGGATTCGGAAGTGTTAAACAATATTTTATCAGCAGCATTATACCTCTATATCAGAAGCAATAATAATCGAAAATCATCATCATCATCACCCTATAAACGTTCCCACTGCTGGGACACAGGGACTTCTCTCTTGACGAGAGAGATTAGGCCTTAATTCACCACGCTGGCCAAGTGCGGGTTGGTGAATGTCACATGTCCTTCAAACTGTTTAAAGTTCTCAGAACATGCCGGTTTCCTCACGATGTTTGCCTTCACCGTTAAAGCACGTGTTTAAATCGCACATAAATTTCTCAAGAAGAAAAATCCAGAGGTGCGAGGCGGGGTTTGAACCTACGACCTTCGGAATGAAAGTCGAGTGTCCTCCCACTTAGCCAACACGGCTTATCGAAAATAGAGGTAGAAATATTGTTGAACATTCATGTTAATATAATTACCTTGAATTTAACAAATATATTAGATGTATGTTTTCTTTTATAAGTCCGGATGGTGTAGAATTTCCCCCCGCATTCCGGACAAGGACCTGTATTACCGGACATGTCCGGAAAATTCCGGACGTATGGCAACCCTACCTGTACCTCTATATCTTTAACCTGTTACTTACTAAATTAAAAAGCTTCCCAGGGAAGCCAATTGTTGCAACGTGGTTTACGTTGCAACAATTGGCAATATAAATTGAAAATGTTGCAATACAAACTTAGCTTAGCTGGTAGGTAAGTTTATCTATTATGTTAGGCAATTGCTGTATAAAATATGATAGGTCGCAAATAATCGCAATCTCAGGTTGCAAGAGCGTTTATTAGAGGGAGATACGAAGGGGCTATAAGCCTACGATATAGCCTCACTGAAGTACTCACCTGGACGCCCACGGGTAAAGGGACCGGTCGTGGCCGGACTATTATAAATTCTCGCAAGAGCTGGTTCAACAGTATAATGAGGAGCGCCGCTTTTGTAAGAGAAATAAGAATAACACTTTTGTCGAGGGACTGACAGAGTTAATATCTGAGATGGAATCTACCGCTGGTTGCCATATAGATAAAGACTATACCATTCTTGTTAATGTTCAAGGCAGACTTGGTCTGCACCGTCATTGGAACTATAAAATAGATATCAAATAGAATATATTTAATATATATATGAGTTTTATATGCACGTAATAAACAGATTGTCACAACATTAAAATTATCTATACTTAGGTTTAAGTACCTACTTAAATATAGCAGTTCCTGTTAATTATGAATTTATTATAAATTGTTATTTTTAGCTACTTAGGAGCTACATAGGTAAATCTACATATGTGTCTGCTTAAACTTGAAGTTACTCTCCAAATTGGTATACGACAATTAACAGCTAACAATTAATAATGGAATTTGTATTGAACCGGTTGTTTTTGTTAGCATCGAATTGTTGTCCATGTATTTCCTAAAACAAAGCATTGGCTAACTTCAACAACAAGCAAATAAAGACAATAGGCCGCTTAATTATGAATTACTATTTACGAACAATAGATAATTGCGTAAACGTTCAATATGACATTAATGTAGAGATACTAGTTATAGAACTAGAAGTTTCGATATATTTCATTTCTTAAATGCTTTATCCCTTTGTTGTGTGCTACTTATCTGTTTAATTGCCGAAATATATTATAATCAAATTGATTTATGCAGAAATCTTGTTATCTTTATTTAAAAGATACCTTATGTTAAAGTTTACTTGAACTTTTCAATGAACATTTTTACAGTAAATTAATTACACCATCGATATAAAGCTATCCTTTGTGGCTCCGACACACCTTCAACCTTTTTAATTCAGTAAAAGCTCCTAACTCTCAAGCCATCTAAACATCGTAAGTTGTCTCAACAGTAAAAGCTTGTGGAGTATAAATAGAAGTAGGTACTATCTAAATTTTACGAGCAGATCCATAAAGCCCGCTATAAAATGTATTGAAAAATCATAAATTCATAAATGGAGGAAGCATCCTATGGCCATGCGTTATATATAGACCATAGAAGAAGAAGCAGTGTCGTGGGGACAAACCAGTCCTTATACGCCGGGGTCCTGACCTCTTATCTCTGAGTGGTATCATATGGCCACTGCACGCGTAAAATGACCGGCATTCATAGTTTGGTTTGGTCAGCGGGACATTGTAGAACTAAACGCGTTTTTTCCAGCTTGGACTTAACACTATTTGTGTATGTGTATTTATAAGAATGTTCTCCACTTTGACTCCTACTCACACTCTTATAAGAAAACTATTAGAAGAAATGTAGCCCGAAATCAGTGCGGTCTTAAATTCCAGCGGCATTGACTCAGAGTTCTTGAAACTTTTACTAGCACTCGATTTCTAAAAAATGAATGAAAAAGAAACCGAAGCAAGCCTAGATTTTAGTATGACTGATCTTTCGTCGAAATGCTACACATTGTACCGTTAGGTTTGTGCTCGATTCGATTCCTATGTCAATAAACTCGTTCTTGATAATTAACGTTAATTAGGACGTCTGAGTTAACATTAAAAATACAAAGATTATGTATCGTTAGTAGGTATTGACTTTAATTCCACTGGATTTTCTCTAAGTCTCATTTTATAATGTTTGGTAACTATGCTTATTCAATGCAAAACTTAAAGTACAAAAATTAATAAATATGAGTTCTTTTAATAGTTTCTCTACTAGTTCAATACTGCTCCAGTTCAATGAAACAGGGTTAGTTTTGTACTTGTTCTGTTAACACGCCCACTTCCGATTCGTGTACAATGAGAAGCTGAATTTATAACAGCGGCCCAAGTCTAGATTGCAGAAACCCTACAGTTATAACATGCCGTTGGTATGATGTCGTTATAATACTTCTAGCTGACCCAAGCAAACGTTGTTTTTCAAAATGAAAAATTGATAGTAGCCGATTCTCAGATACTGACTAAGTTATGATTTAAAACGGGTAACATACTATGATTTGACGGTTTTTGAGTTTTCCGATATCTTGACGCTGTTGCAAGCGCCATGATCACGGAAACAACTGAATTGTCATTGTCTTTGCGATTTGGGCAGACGGTTATTCACAAACGAACCGGTCTACCCTCTTTCTGAGTCTTTTATAGAGAGGTTGACACTCACTACTGACAATATACCTATGCATAGACAATTTCATAATAATCGGTTAAGCCGTTTCGGAGGAGTATGGTAACTAACACTGTGACAGGTGAATTTTATATAAAAGATAAACAACACGTTTAGAGATTTATAAAACCTATAGAAAAAAACGTAGCAATTTGCAAAAACAACTTTAATGTGTAGCGATTTCTAGGAATTTATTTAATAAACGCGTATGTTAAAATGTTATAAAAACGAACCTCAGTAATCGTATCCTGTATTTTGATATTTCTTTAGTGATTATTTTATTATTTAGTATTTAGCTTTTTTAACCCCCGACCAAAAAAGAGGGGTGTTATAAGTTTGACGTGTCTGTCTGTCTGTCTGTCTGTCTGTCTGTGTGTCTGTCTGTCTATCTGTGTCACCATAGCTCCCGAACGGATGGAGCGATTTCAATTTAGTTTGTTTTGTATGAAAGGTGAGTCTTGCGCGAGTGTTCTTAGACATGTTTCATGAAAATCGGTTGGGCCGTTTAAAAGTTATGGGGGTGAGAGTGGGGAAGCAAAACCGAAAATCTGCAAATATATCAGTGTGGGGTATCAAATGAAAACGCATCGCGTCCACATTACATAATATTATGTTGTTTACATTTAAGGAAATTAAAGCATTGGAATCGGGGGTTTTTCTTAAATTTTAAATTTAGATTTATGTCTTAATTAGTATGCATAAGGTTTACTTTCACTGCCTTAATAATTGAATAATCTTTAAGACTTTCAGTGAGTGAGGTATCTCTATATTTTCGTGGCAGGTACGGTCACGTTTACAGCATGTTAACGTGTTTGTGCTAAATGGTGGCAACTTATTATGAGTCATTGAGCGAAGCCTTTGTATGTACTGCTACAAACGTAATCTTTAGTTATTGATTTAGCAAATATTTAACTGCTTACTAAGTTTAGTACATATGTGGACGAAAATATATTTATTTGGGCGATGATTTTACAGTTTAATGTAAAACTGAAAGACGATGGACGACGTGGATGAAATCAAGTTGTTGGTTTATTATTACATTATGTTGTCTATAATTAACAAAGATCGATAACTTTTATTAAAATAAAGCAAGAGATTTTGGACTCCGTATATGCAGAGAAAATCAATCCGAAGAAGAATAGCATTTGCGGTAGAGAGTTTTTCATTGAAAGTGAAGTGCGATATAATTATTTACAATTTATATAGATTGCATAGATTCTACCTCTATAAAATAAAAAGATAAGTGAGAATCTCTCTCGTCAAGAGAGAAGTCCCTGCGTCCCAGCGCTGGGAACGTAAATAGAGGTGTTTCTGATGAAGTGAGAATTTAAAATATGGAAAAGTGGTAGTATAGGCGTAATAAAAACGTTTTATTAAAACCCCAAGTGAAATACCGGATGTGATCATTGTAGGTGGGTAGTTGACATATCATTTTATTTGGTCATTGTGTCTACGCAACAGGAAGGCCATGGAAATTGTGTGACCTCGCTGCCGCCTGGATCTCCATGATAAGGAATAATGCGGACTTGACGGGATTCCCATTACCTGATTTATGATAAGTTTTTATTGGAACTAACTCGGCTTTGTGATGTCTCGTGGTAAATTCAAGAGTTATTTAGAAAGTAGTTTCTGTAAAAATGGAGGGTATAATTATATATTGAACCTACAGAGATTGTTGAGGAAAGCAATGCGGTATAATCAAGTAGGGAAAATACCTTATTCTCGCAGATAATCCAAGCCTATGTATAATGTAGATTAGATACCATACAGGTATATAGGGCAGTTAAAACATATAAGTAGGTATTAAAGTTTTATTTTCCTGGTTCTTTATAAGTTAAATATATTTAAGAACAAAAGATTGAGGGTGATGACTCTTTGATTCAAGCCTTAACCTCTTCCCAAAATCCATCGTATAAGGAATGTTATTTTGATGTCATGTCAATTGACTTTTCAGATTAGTCATTCATTCAAATAAGAGAAGTTGATTGTAAATCTATCATCAACAGGTTATTTATTAGTCCGCAAACATAAGTATGTACCTATTTTATCTTTTTGTGCTCAGAAATTGTTTCCTTTCTCCCATTAAGATAAGTTCACAGACGAAACGGTAATAAGTCAAATGCTGCTTAAAAACTTTTAGTAGGTACCGTTAAAGAATTTACACGAGCTCTCGAATATAGCTATTTGTCCAATTGAGGCACTTAGCGAAATTTGGATACGGAATTCGATAGACGTAAGAGGAAATTATGCGGGTGACTCATACGAACTTGGGTCGATTCTGCTATGAATATTATTAAACGTTTTTTGCATAGATTATGACTATAACACAAGGTAAAAAATTATATCTACAAAACTTGCGTGATTCTTGTTTGTGTTGTGTCGATGTTTTTTTACTAGGATATTAGGAACCTAATATATGTATAGGAGTAGATTTCCTATCTCCCTCTATCAATTAATTATTTATAATAACAAAACAAAACATATAAGTAAAACGTTTTTTACACCTACTCCTTAGAATCTATACTAATATTATAAACCTGAAGAGTTTGTTTGTTTGTTTGAACGCGCTAATATCCGGAACTACATGTGAGATTTGAAAAATGTTTTCATTGATAAATAGCCCTTTTATCGGAAGGCTTATAGGCTACTTTAAAATACGTTGTTCTCGTGAGAAAATCCAAAAACACGGTCAACGATGCGGCGTGTAAAGCTAGTAATACATAAAACAGAATTCACCATTTGCCATGTCCAATCGCAGGAAAAAATGTAAAGTTCGATTAGGTCCCAAGTTGGTTTCTACCTACCAAGCTCTTATATATTTCGTTATAGCGTACCTAGAAGGCCTGCCTTGACACGCGCCTTGTAGGGCACTCGCAGCATAACACCATACCGCTGTGTTAATTGAATAACCCTAATTAACGGAGCTGACATTCGACTCCTTTAGGCAAGTTTTTGTAAAATTCTCAGGAATTTCAGACATTTTGATTAAGTTAAAATACGCAATAGCTCTCTACCGATGCACGATTTTACGTAAATTACCTCATTTTACTACAAAATAAATTGTAACATTAAAATTCCAAATTACCTACAGTAAGTCTGTCCTCAATTAAAAAACAGGATAATATCTGTGTTTACAGGAAAATAAGTAACTTTATGTGCACGTATATAGGTTTTTGCTGTAAACACATTTTGCGGTATAAAAACCACATTAATTGGGTACCACATTCGTTGAGTTAGTGTACAGGTATTGGGAGTTCTTTATTATTTTCTGTTAGGTTTCACTCCACTCCGCAAAATACACAATTATTATAGGTAGGAGCACTTCAGCTTACAAAATATATTAGTCAGATAGAAAAAGGATGAAAATGTCGCGTCTGAACCAATGTATTTATTTATTAATATTGTTTAGTTATATAATGACATGACCAATATAATCATTTACATTTAATATACCTACATTTAGTATATTTTATTAGACAATGCCACTATACAGCAGCATCAATAAAATATGATATGTGTTATTTTATGATGGACTTGTAATTTATTTGATTTAATTGAATTATTTTTATTTAACATAGTTTTATAGTTGACAATGCCACTACTCGACAACTCAATTATTGTGTTATTATCTCATATTGAACGTTTTGTCTGTGTCTTTTGCCGTATTTTCTGCGTGTGAATTAAAGTATAAAATACTTTTTATTAGAATTGAAAGAAATCGAGAGTACAATGTTACATATGATTAATAAATAATCTATGAAACTATGTACCTAATTCAAAGTTTGTGAATATTCTAGTTAGACTCGGATCACCCTCCTGAAATAGCAATGAAACAACAATTGTACTATATCCGTTTCATATAATGATCAGCACGGGATCCCCGCGGGCAGTGTCGGTCGCCGAACTCTTGAGGTCAATATTTTGTGTTCCTTTCACAATAAGAGAATAATCTTATTAATGGCGCCGAAATGTGCACACC
Source organism: Gymnoscelis rufifasciata (assembly GCA_929108375.1). Lineage (NCBI taxonomy): Eukaryota > Metazoa > Arthropoda > Insecta > Lepidoptera > Geometridae > Gymnoscelis > Gymnoscelis rufifasciata. The sequence goes on from OV815305.1 coordinate 13,085,489, forward strand.
GTAAGGCGATACGGAATTCCATGGCGTCTTCCTCGATGGGATGGAGTATTTTTTATGTTGGATTGAGTAGGTATGAAATTACTTTCAGACAATTTTGTATGTTATATGAAATAGCCAAGTCTAAAAAGGTCATAACAAGGTCAACGTGCCTCAATGGTAAAATATACTGGAATTTAATCTAATTTCGAGTTTTTACATTACCCTTTCTTATTTCGTTACCTCGTAAAAAACTCTAGAATGTTTGGGACAAGTGACACAAACCCCTTAACATGACACCATCACACTAAAAATATCGAAGTACCCCGTGATCTGTTACTGCAAGGTTTAATATTCCTAAGTTGCATATTTGAAGTCGATGTCTCACAAACTTATCGAGCATTCACATACAGTCATGTCTCTTCCTATATTAAGTGCAATATCAAAACATTGAACGTGCCGTTTTGATCGGACATTTGCTCTTATCAGAAACAAAGCGAATCGTGTATCGTATCAGACGCCTAATAGATTTATTGTTTACTAAAACATCGTATTGATACGCTGGTAGGAAATGGTTATTGAGGAATTCATTACCATATATAGTATGAGCATTTGTATTCTCTTAGTGTAGGGAAGGAAATGAAGGCTTCATTTATTTAATTGTAAAGAGCAAAGAACACATAAAACTGATTTAAAATCTTGAATAGAGTTCGATGTTAAATGGATAAAATTGTAAAATAGGGTTATCATAAAATTGAAAAATGGGGAAATGGAAAATTATCTTCGTCTCGAGTGGATTTTTCTTAATTACAAGGTAAAAAAAAAATATCACAAGTTTATGCCCTATCTTTTTTTTATGCTGGATAAGCCTTTATTTGGCCACAATCTCACCTGATGTAAAGTTACGATGTGGTCTATGATGGGGCATGAAGACCTAGAAGGTAGATGGCTTCTCCGGCCAGATTACGGAACACGAAAAAAATCGCTTCACGCACTGACATCTTTTATTGACATAGAATTTTTTTAACCTTAGTTTACAGAGCCTCTTATTGTTTTTTGTAAAAAAAAACCTTAGTTTATATATTTATAAATTGGTATAAAACACATATTGCTAGCATTTAAAGTGAAGATAATGTTTAACTTTTTTCTTTACATGTTTCATTAGTAAAAAACTGCTTACCTACCTTACGTAGAAATTAAAGCTAGAGGTGGATTTTTCGCGCCTATTTCGTCAATATTTGACAAATAATGACGGTGTCTGGATCTTTTGACAGAGAAATTAAAGTACGTATGATAAATCTACTTGAAGGTATAAAAAATCCTACACTCGTGATGTTTGGCACGTAGACGTGACCGCAAAATATCTAACGTGTTATTAGTAATTGAAACTCTATAGTCATTAACTTTTGCTCGGGAGTTAGGTACCTGCGTTCTAAGTTTTCATAAAAATAAATTTATTTTTATTGTATCTATTTTCTAGTTTTCGTACCTAAGCACTTGCTGTATTTACTGAGACAAATTAATGTACCTAATACTTTTTCTATTTTTCCATCGCTATAATACGACGGATTAGATATATGCACATTTATATATACATCACATCGACTAACATTCAATAATTAATGATGTTACTCACAGCCTATGCAAATGCTCTTCTACGCCAATGAAATGCAGGCAATTATGGAGATCAGTTCGACAGAAAAACTAGTCGTTTACAAAATAGTAACGGTTAAAATCTCGATCAAAAAACCAGTCAAGCACGCGTATAAGTTGTAGGTCAGAAGGTCTCGTGTTGAGAATAGAATGGTTGTACTGTTTTATGATAAGTGGTGCTGAAATAACCATGTTTTACGTTTTAGTCAATTTTACTTCATCAATGGTTAGATAAGAGAACATATGAATGAACTTGGCGCCATATCGACTTAATATATTTATGAGAAATGGATATATGATATTATTAATATTTTATTACCTTTTTACACGTTTCATCACCATCAATCATTTAGGAAAGTGGAACGGTCAAAACAATTTAAATGTAATAAAAAAATAGCTGTAAATTTATAGTTGACTTAGATTTTCATAGGCTATTAAAGTTTTATTGTTTCATCGACGGTTTCAAGGCGGCCACGTGTTCAATTCAATAACTCTACTAGTTACTAGTTATTCACTATTGTAGTTGTAGAAATAACTACGTACTAATAATGTTTGACTATTTAAAACAAAGTCAAACATTATTAGTACTAGTTATGGTCATAAATCTACTGGCTTTTAGACCAAGGATGCCTTGCTACCGAATCTAAGCGCTAAGATTTAGATTGGTATATACAATCTAGGCCTTAGATAACTGACTTTTGCCTCGCGGTTTTGATCGTAAAATTCGTATTTTAAACTATAAGTTTCCATGTTTTCTTTGTAGAGATTAAAAGTATGTAATAAGCCTTGATAAGATGTATTTATTTATTTATTTATTATTAGGATGTATATCATATCGTTTATTTTCTTTTTTCTTTCTCAACATCAGCATTATGTAGATGAGCAGCTATGCTATCTTAACCCAAACAAAAAAATGAAACGTCCGCGGAGAAAGAGCTCTACCTGTTCTGTACTGTACTGTTGTTTATCAAAACATTGCTCTAACTTTACGAAGTGGGCATCTTTTGATATATTTTGCAAAATTTAATGCACCGACAGTACATAAGTACCTAGGTTGGCCTATGCAGGCCTTTCCAAGTTGCAAGTGAACGGTTATCACAAGGTTGCAGCACCGATAAAACAATATTGGAAAGTACTTGCAAAACTTTGATTGAAAACAGAGTATTGTTGAACGATAAAATGCATAAATGTACCTTTATTTCAACAGCTTTTACTAACAGCGATAGGCTAAGGTACTTAAAAGAAATGTGTATTATAATATTTTGGGGATGATTTAAGGATCTAGCTGGGTTTAATTTTAATCAAACGTGCGTTTAAAAAAGTTAAATTAACAATCAGGTATGTTATTATAATTGGGAAGGGTTTTGAGCTATGTCATCATACTATTCGAACGATAAGGTCCTATAATATTTTAAGTCAAGATCTATGTCAAAGAAGAGTAAAACCATAAATAATTTACGACGCTGAAAGTCATATATAAAAGGTGAGAATGAGTTCAGAATTCAGTTGCATCTGAAACGGTTTGTTTTATCCATTAGTGGTTATCGTCCGTGGGATCCGGAAGCCACTTAATTAAATATTGAGTTTGATGGTTACACGTTATGCTTAAGCCAAACAGTTGTGCAATATTTGGTCGGCAATAATTTTATAAGTTAGGTACAGTTCGTCATAGAAAACGCATATAATATAGTGGCCATGAAATCTAATGATTTAAATGTGAAATATACATCGCAGTTGTAGGTTATCTACTGTTGGACATAGTGCCTCATTGATTCTTATCATATTGAACGGGGATTGTCAATAATCGCCTCGCTTGGCAAGGGGATTAACGAACACAGAATTTGGTATTCAGTTCCAAGAAGATTCTGCTGCCCATCTTCTGGCAAACTTATCTTGGTCGGACCAGGTTCTACGGAACCTACGGTGGTCCCAAGGTTCTTACGCTGTTAAACTTCCTCTGAAACATTGCGTCGCCTTCCAAGCATGGCGAGTATACCAACTCAATATGATGTTAAGTCTTAAAGATTCAATTCCAGTGGAAATTCTATGAAGAAAGAAAGAAACTTACCTCGACTACCATTTCCCATAAGTAGGGTTCTTGAAGGAGGAGGTGGGTGGCTTGTAGAGTGGGTTCTCGCCCCTGCAGTCTTCAGCGTCGATGTTGGCGTATTGTGGGTCCGACATTGGCAGGGGTGGGAGCGCGTTCATGTGCTTGTAGAGGAGGAAGCCTCCCACCGCGGCTATGGCTGCCACCAGGATCAGGATGCCCAATATTAGGGGTACTGGAACAGAGAGATACTTTAATATGGGCTTTTGGGAGAAAACAGTCTATAACTATTTTTGTCGTATGGCAAACACACCAAAATGTGATGATCCAATGTTCAACGAAAAGGAGTTTTATTATGCAGAATATATTTAATTGAATTTATAAGGTACCTAAAGTAGAAACCAATAATTGCTAAAGGAGTCGCATAGAAAGTACAAGGACAAGTGTTGATGATACTTTTGTAAAAAATCAGTCAGTTACATATGAGTTAGATTGGAACTAAAATAGCAAAAGTAAAATTTAAACATAGAAAATTAAAAAAATAGAGCAAATATTTATTTTTTAAATAACCTGCGTCATGTTTTAAGTGTTAAGTAGTTTGGCCCAAACACTTAATCTTTTTAAGTTAATAATCACAAAAACATAGTTGTTAGGTAAGAAGTCGCGTAAAAGCTCCAAACTCCATATCAGTTATTAATAAAGATAAAGTTGACACACATGTTTAAAAATGACCCATTTAGTCACGCAGTCAGATAAGTAGGTCGGTTGCAGTTATGCTCCCTGGGAGAGTTGACTTGACTTATGTCATTTGCTAATGTTTATTTTAGTATATTTTCTTTAAAGGTGCGGGTGCTGGGGTAAGTCAGCGGGCGAAGATTCGCGACGCTAGAGTCATCGTGAACGAGTATACGCGATGTTCTTGTCTACATTTAGCGGTCAAAGATTTGTGTCACGTAGCGCGCCAAAAGATTCTGAAGTGTTGTAATTGTAGCCACGCCCGAGTCAGACATAGTCTTCGTCCGAATACTTTGCGATGCAATTATGTACCCGGCCACAGACATCGCGATGACACGAATATTCCCCGTAGGCCGCTTATGTAGCCGCAACATAATAGTAAACATAAGTTTAACAGTCTCTTATAGTTCAAAATTAACAAACATTTTTGAAAAAAACTAAGACTAAGTCTACCTACTGGGTACGAATGAAAAGAAAGAAACTACTGACAGCTATGTTTAAAAAAATCCATATAAAAGTTTTGGAGTCGTTTGAAAACAAATTGTTTAAACTAAAGTATTACCCGAATTATGTAGTAAACAGTTATAAACATTAATAAAAATAATAAACAAATTAGTCTCAACACTCGTCCAACACATTTGTATCTCAATATTAGACAAGTAATATTTTAGAACAGAAATGTTTGTAACAACTACATTACAAGCTAACAATACCTCTAATTGCACCGCAAACAAGATAAGTTTTACAATTCGGGGTCAGGAGCAGAAAACGTGATAGTACCGTCGTCACAAGCTGCAACCAAATTAACTAAACATCTGACAGGGACGGATATATTAACGACATATAATAAGACCACAGGAAAGACAGAGAGAAGTTATAAAGCATCTGTTGATTGCATATTTATACCATGAATGTCAGAGATATCGGACAACTGGGTAAATATTGGTAGAGCTCGGAATTCCTTATATTATTGTGGACTTTATTTCTTGGTGTTAGAGGTTATTTTTTGTAGAGAAGACGTTGAAAAGGAAAGGATTAAGGGTCATTGTTTAAAGTGACATGTGGTTATAATAATGTTTTCCTATTTTCGATGCTGGAGTTTTGAGTAATACGTTGGACTTGGACGTTGATTAATTCATTCAATTTTTAACATCTTCTACTACCATACCACCTATTAAGTACGTTATGACTCGTGCAACATAAACAAGTAATTTTTCTTTATCAAAAATTGATTCAGAAAAAAAAACACTTTTTAAGCTCTAATCTTACTAAGTATAAGAGTATAGTATAAGTAATGTAATGAGTTAACAAAACTGTACAGAATAAGAAAATCAGTAATTTAATGAATTTATTTAAATCGTTAATTTACTTTGCTATTCTGTTTAGGGCTCAACTATTATTGCTATTTAAATAGGAGGAAATCCTGTTAACTTAATGCAAATCCCCTAATTTTTCCTTATCTACCTACGTAGTCATTCTGGTGTTTTTACGTCTTACTTTCCGTAACAACGACCTAAAGCACACGTATACTCTATGGCGCTTGTAACAGCAATCATGCGTGATAGAGGGCTCGTGTAAAGGCAATCACTATCACTCGTTCCATCGCGCATGATACAGAACATCCGCGTTCTTCCGTAAACCGTATGAACTACACACACTCGAAAATACCACGAGTATTCGCGCGCGAAAGACTGGAAGCGTTAAAACCTTATTTTCTCGAGCGCAATCCTGCGTTCCAATGGCACCATGTAGGTACATAATGTGTATAGGCACTATTGCTATCTAACCTCATTGCTCTAAATATGACTGACCGTTGGTCCCAGAGCCGGCAGTGGTAACCATGCCCCCGGTAAAGTTGTTGCAGTTGCTGTTCATCATGATTGAGTAGATTCCTTCTTCGTCCTTCATGGCGTAGTAGTTAAAGTCGCACTCGTCCGCTACCTCCATACACTGGACCCACACCTTCCTGTTGATACATTCATCTATTAACATAATGAAACAGGTAGGTAAAAGATTCAATAGAAAATGACGGTTTAGGCAGATTATTTCTAGGGAAGATATGCAAAGGATCAAGGGTGATGGTGCAGAGCTTTCAGCTTGTTTTATTTTGTAATTAAAACACAATAATTAAGCTTGAAAGAAACACAGTAACTAAATAAATTGGAACGTAACGTAATAAATTAAAATTTGAGTAGAAAAATAAATAAGAGATGCCCCGCAATTTAATCTGCGTATGGGAAACGAGCCAACCTTAGTGTCGTCCTCACCTTGTTTTTCCTTTGAATACTACTGTGGAAGTGGCCGCTTCAGTTTCATTCCTATATATCATTTTAATGGTCTTCATATTTTCATATTGGGAGGAGGTGGGGCATCTGCAATCCCCCAGGGTACCGTTCCGTAGACAAGCACCGCATTCAATTGTTTGCATGCAGATGTCGGAGCACTTCTCGTCGGGGTCGTAGTATTGAGAGCCTTCGTGGTCGTCGTAACACTTGCAGTTTCCGCAGTCGCATTTCCCATTGCCGGAACATGACAGGAGCTAGAAGAAAACGATAACTTTAGTAAGTGATTTACAATGCTAACGATCGTGCATGTTAACAGATTTTGAATGGAAGGAATTTAGACATTCATATCATTTGTTTCACAAGATTTGAGTGTTAAAAATATAAGTATCGAGTACCTACATATACATATAAAACATATTTTTTATTTTATCCAGATATATATTAGTTTGTTATGAAATGGCGAATTCGTCTTTAAAAAACTGAATAATATTTAATTTTATATGTCATTCATTTTAAATTTTATAGTATTCGTTATATAGCTCATTATATCAGTTTTCATTGATTGGAGTGTAGATTGTTTGCTCCTTCTAGTGAAAATTCTTAAATATAATATTAATAATCTGTCTGTTATTATTAATATTAACTTTGAATTTCTTAAAATAATATGAGTACATGCATACCAAAAAATATTAAGAAGATTTGTCTTATATACATACATCTCCATGTGAGTTGTAGTTATCACACGCATCCGACACATCTCCCCGAGAACAACTTCGCTCGCAATTGTTGCCAGTCCTGGTAAGAATACATAAATACGTTTATTAAAATAATGAGACACAATTTTTATAAGGGACAAAAGAAACATTTATGTTAAAGTGTATTATGATAATGTTGCCGATAATTAACATTATGTTTTTAATAATACAAAGTTATTCTTATTTTTTTTTTTAGAAAAAGTTTAAGACGCATCTGTTACCTTCGCACGAGGGATTCGAACTAGCACCTCCGGGAAAGCACCCCAATGTGCTACCAATTTACACAAGCGCGTTAATCATTTGATTTCGGGTGTAGCCCCGACTTAAATACACTAAACTACTTCAAATTGAAAAATAGTTAAACCTAACGTAAGGTTTATCTTACTTATTAAAAATAATTAAGTTACATAGTTATGTTTATAAACTCACCAATCGGAGTCACAGCTACATATCCCACAAGAATAGTTGCCATGTCCGGCGCACTTTGGGGAATTGATCTCCATGTACTTGGTACAATTGCAGGAGCACGGAACATGGTAGTTTATGGTAGCTTCGTCGGTAAAACCATCGAATCTCACTTGAATCTCGACATCTTTATAATGAGAGCAGAATTCATAGGCTGGAGTAGCTTTTATTCCTACAGTACAGGCTGTGCCATTGCAACCGTGCTGGATCACTGAGATTCGGATTTTAGGGTCGTTGTTTGTATCTATTAGTTTGTTTCTGAAATATGTGGTTACCTGTGGAATAAAATAATTATAAAAAACATCTGATTTGTTAGAAGTTTAGAACTCTAGTGGGATCAAATTAATACTATTGCAAAGATGTTAATTTCATTCATCGTCCACAAAATGTCGAATTTTCAACTAATTGCAATTGCCCTTAGTTGGCATATTACGTAAGTATAATATAGTATAGTGCTATTTGTACGGTTTCTGTCAAAAGAGCATCAAATTTGGTTATTAAATTTGATCGTCAAAACATAGTAAAATTGTCATGTCCCAATTTTAGCGTGGGATCAGATCATCAACTTTAAATGACGACTGGCTCTACTATCATCATCATAGTAATTACAGTGTACAATGGTTGTACAATTAGCTGTTCCCTAAATTGCCGGATTGTCTCGGTTAAGAAACGGATACCGGTTTGTGCAAAGCTGTGACACTGTAAGGCAGGTGTGTGCTTTTTATGTAAATTCTGCATCTGTTGATTAACTTCGATAAGATTATGAGCTCGGTTGAGCCTGTTTTCGGATTCTAAAGGTAGGCTTCAATTGTTTTTTATATACATTGTGTGTGGGTACTCAGATTTTGTATTAAAGTTTAAACAGGATCATTATTGGGCGGTTAAGTGAACCGCCCAATAATGATGTAAAACAATAATTTTACTCAGAAAATCATATGATGAACATTTTAGAGGTGTAGTATTGATCAATTTTGTATGCATAGTGTACAATTTATTCTTAATGCATACAAACTCAACTAACTCCTAGTATAAAATACGGAATATACGGATTATTGAACATAACTCTACCTATTGGACCGATTCTTACATCCATTACATTTGCTAGATGTGACTAGCAAATAATCTTAATTTCAGGTAGGTACTTAGAAACTAATTTTACTCACAGTCCTTCGCGTATCAGATACATAAGTTAAGTTCAGCTCCTGAGCTCTGGTGTCGTGGAGGAGCAGCGTGGTTTTAGTGTACATGGGGTTGAGCAGGTCTCCTGGCTTCGAGAAGTCAGGGGTAACCACTATAGACTCGTAATTTGCGCCGGGGCAAGCATCGTCTTCTTGGCCGAAAATGCATTGCTGTTGACAAAGAAGAAAGATTGTTAATTCAGTTTTATTATTAATCTGAAATAAATTTATTGAAAAAAGTACTTTTTCGCAAAAAATATTACATTAAGTTAGCAATTACCACTCTTTTAAAAGTAGCTGACACAACAAACGCCATTCTAGTATATTATAATGCTGAGTGGTTTTTCAACAAATTTATTTTATTTAAATTTTCAATCATCCAGTTAATGTCTTCTGTATAATTGTATCAACTTAATGTTAGACAGAGCTTATCTGATGGTTTATTTATTTTAAATATATAAATTATAGGGCTCTGAGCCTTTTGCCGGCTATGACAGCATCCAATAAAAGTAATGAAACTGAATTTTCAACGATCCTAGAAAATATTTAGGCGTTAAACAAAATGTGGATTAAATTTTTAAATACCTACATTGTATGTTTCCTATTATTGTATAAATTAATGTTGACTTCTGTCCGTGCTGTCATAATTATAAGCAAGTTGGCGCCATAGTTATTTACATAAGCTTATCTCAGGTCGAGGTGTAAATATCAATGCGTCAATTATAAAATACTTCTTTATGGCGTTGCAATTGGATTACTTTATATGGATAGTCGCCTGAGTAGGAACACAATTATACAAATTGCAAAGTCAAATTATGCAGAGATTGGAATAAAGAACAACCGAGCACACGAGTAAGTGCCGATTTCACCAGTGGCTATTAACGCGATTAGATCAGACTAAACGTGTTTTACCGCTTAAACAGAGATCAAAGATGCCATTTTGCATTAGTTGAACTTGGTTCAATATAACTCGATTTGTAGCATAATTTAATCTTGTAAATCGATTCAATAGAAGTGACAGGCGTGAAATTACAAACAGCCAGCTCTAACGACGTGACTTGAGATAATTATTACGGGTATGGGTGATTTAAGAAACATGTATGGCACTCCAAAAACTTTCGATGTCTTTATTTGAGTTAGTGTGCCAGGTTTTCTCTTTACTCTTTCTTATTTGATGAGTACTGTAGCAAGATTATATCATGTTAAACAGTCATAATTAGATGAAATGTTTCTGGTACGGCACCCAAAATATTATAATTAAAATCCAAAGGCAATTAGAACGGTCGGTCAGTAATTCGATAGCATTTAAAAATGAATGATGTCTATAGCGATAAGCTTTTACAAATCGCATTTGAAATGGATACGTACCTAACTATTATATTAAATTATTAATCTTTATATTAATTAGGTACTGGTAGACAAGATATTATAAGAACAATGCAGGTTCGCAATACTACCTAGTTAAACGGCAAAAAAAGTTATTTAATTATGTTAGATATAGCTAGGCATTATCGAATAATGATATCGCTGGGATAGCTATTATGTCATACTTTAAGCATTTTAACAATAGTCTTAATAGGCAATAATGTTAATACTTAAACACGAGTTGTCGAGTAAACACTCTTCCATTTACAACTTGGAGCCTGAGCGACGGATCACTGGCGCCGTATAGTACGAGTCGAGTGAGTACTATCACAAACAACGTACGTACCGTACTTACTGTAAAAGTATTCCTAAATAACAATAATATAGGAATATTCAAAAAGGATTATTACTCAATGAGTGAGAAACCGTGGAGGAAGACAAAGCTCGCCCGCTCACTCTTTTCGGTGAGGACTTCTCTTGATTTGAATTTAGAAACATTGAAAGATTATCAACTCTAGTTTCATCGCGAGTAGGTTCATCCCGTTTAATAAAGAAACCAGACAATAATTAAAAAGGTAAATTAAAAAAATATTTTTTATGTTAATTTTTATCATGATATGCAACATTCCTAGTCATTATTTTTTTAATTGTTGTCTAGCTCTTAGCTTTTGTTCACGACTGTATCAGTAAGTAATGGTGTAGTTAACTAGTTTTATAGGAACATGTCTTTACGCAGATTATGTCTTTGCGGTGATTATAGCCTACACTGTAGGCCCTACAGCCTTCGGGAATAAATAGCCCAGAGAAAACTGTGTAGGTAGTTACTGAGCAATCTAGGCTCAAAGAATGCTATTTAGGTGTTCGCTACACACGCTGATATTTTTAAGCCGACAGTTTTCTTTTTATAGCGTCGAAGTGGAATGCAGAGCTATAAGTGAATTCCAGTTTACTTTGTCTGCAGAATTTATCCTTTCTTGAGTAAAACAAATTATATCTTTGCCCATATAGGGCATCACGCAAGCGGTTTTCTTTGTTCCTATAATATTATGTTTAACTTGAACAACAAGATCATTAAGTGCGAGTGTGGTTTAACTTACCCGTGGTGGTGAACCTAGTAAATAAAATCGTTTGACTTTGACTTCGTTTGTGGTTCATTAGGCAGATTGTATGGAGATGAGCCCTCAAAGTTGCAGGATTGCGGATCTTACAGCAGCAAGGTCATCTGGTTATTGATAATATGGGTAGGCATTGATAATATCGATACAACTATGGAGTGGAATGTTTTAGTAATTCCTTATATCCCTACTCCAACGAGAGTAAATCATATTTTAAACCAAATAAAATCATACATCAATATAAAAACAACTCCTAACTGTGAAAATAACCCGTAGGATATTGAAGCTATAGGTTCCCATCATATAGTATTATGAATTTTAGTTACAAGCGATGATCCCTTGCAGAATCGACTGCAATTTAGCATGAAATATTCATTGCAGATAATTACAAGGCAAGATGAGGAAAGACACCCACGTATTGGGAGGGTTAAGCCTACGTAGGACCGCACATCCTGGGAGGTTATGACAATAAGTAGGTGCAACGACATGGTACTGACGATACAGTATAGCAATACTTATAGAACAAAGACTATTTTGAATAACATGGCTTTGAACTGGCAGTAATTGTGATGGATATTTAGATGTATTTCTTACCATTTTTTCTAGTTCCATAGAGAAAATATTAAAACCTTAGTTTACTTTAAATAATCTTGTTGGTTTTCGTATTTTTAGAAAAGATTAGTGCGGGCTTAAAAACGTCGTGCACCAATAATGATGAACAAGTGTCTTTCATTTTACTTTATGGTTTATATATGTGCTAGTAAATAAACGAAGCTAATTCTTAGGAAATTTCTTTGTCCCTGCTCTTATTTAAAATCACTTTGCTCAATTTTGAACTCTACATCCCCGGTTTAACGTACAAGTTTAACTAGACACATAACATCAGTGCAAACTGAGTGCAACGAGGTTAGTATCACCATCTGTGTGACCAGTTAATCCGAGACATAAATAGTTAATTCACTCCGGCATTTGAACTTGAAGACCTGAATCTTTGCGGTCTCATTCTAAGTTGTTGTTCTGGATTCAGCTGTTAGATAAGAAGAGGCTTTAGGCAAATAACTCGCAATAGACTCAATCCTCTTTTAATCTGGCATAAGACGTGACGATACCTATCGCCTTACTTTCTATATCTAAACATGGACGTAAACTCATAAAATTATAACTAAGAGCTCTAAAAGTGCAATAAACTCTGTGTAAATGTATCAAATGTGGGTGTCTCGGTAATCTTACAGATGTCGGCGATAGGTTCTCGCCCTGATTTGATTGCTCTCTGGTCCCATTCTTTAGCCGTATGTTAGAAAGAGATGAGGGAATAGCTATGAAAGTTCTGAGGTGGATTTTGTGTGGGTGGTAAAATATACAGCCTAGAGAATGTTGTTTCCCTGTTGCGACATCCTTGGACAAGCTGCGAGAGCAAGATTGAAGGAAGGAAGCTTAGACTTAACCGGGTAACGGTTTCAGATTACTGATAACGATATTTGCTTGGCTTATTATAACTGTACTTTATCTAATAATATTGCGTGAAGTGGAAAAAGTGTTTTTATGATATCTACGTAACATGTTTTGTTTTCCATATTCATACGGCACAAATCCGACGACCTCTGTGGCTCGGTGGGCGAACGTCCGCCTGAGGCGCAGGAGGTTGCGGGTTCGATTCCCGCCGGGAGACCAGATTTTGTACGATCTACAATTTCTGGTTTCGGGTCTGGGTGTTTCCTATGTATCTTATGTATGTATTTACAAAAAAAAATGTATTTATGTAGTATATCTGTCACCTAACACTCAGAGTAAAAGCTCTGCTTAATTTTATTTATAACTCGTGTTAATAACATTGTCTGTTTGATTTCTTAACAATATATATTTTACCAAAGCAAATATACTAGCAACTCGTTATTTTGTTCCAATACACTTACGATACATGTTAAAAGCTGCTTTATGTTTCGATATTTGGCAAATCCCTAGGAAATTAGCAACAAAAGTGAATGATTAACTATAAAATATATAAAATGCAAAGCCTTGTTTTTCTAAAATGATATCACCCGCATTGTTACCCGGTAATTCCACACCGTTAGTCATTTTAAAGCGAAAGATGAGGGCTGGAGCCGGCAAATTTAAGACGCTATAAATAACTGCAATAATAGAGTATCGGGAATTCCTTTGAATAGTGACATATTGCATCTCGTTTTCCTTCTCGTTTTCCGCAATTTCTTAAATCTGTTGTTTAAGGATGTAGACCTTTACTTGACGAACATTTAAATAAATGGTTTAGTGTGCTTAAATATCCATGTTAGCATTGGATTTTGTGGAAATAATTGTCTTGAATTTTTATTTTAATTACTAAGATATGAATAAAAGAATATGTATGGTTTGAAAGTCGACTTTTGGCTACACAACCGTATATTTTTATATTAACCCAATTGGTATTTCGAAGACAAGGCAAGATATTTGTATGCAATATAAAAACAAAAAAAGTTTATTGAAATAGTTTGTTAGATAAGATATTACAAACTTGTACCCATATATTGTCAAATGGGATTGTAGTTTTATTGTGCGGTACTAAAAAGTTCATTGCTCTGTAAGCCCCACTAGTAAATAGGATGAAAACCGTAGACGTTGTAAACAAGCAGAAAAATCGATCAAGTCCCTGGCGGTACTCCAACGTCGGAGCATTGACATTGCTTTTGTTATGCAGTTATTTCCTACACGCAAAATTCCAAGTAAATTAAAAAAAAGCATCGGAATTGTTCGGTAATGTTCTTAATTTAAATAAGTGGATGATTATGACAATGACACTGCCCACGGAATTGTCAAGCACGCATAATTTAGTAGACAATAATGGTGACAAACCAATTCACCTTCCCATAAGCAGTAATATCTTCAAAAAACTCTGTACGTATCTTAAGGATTGCTTTTTAAATTAAAAAACCGTGCAATGAAGTGGGCACGGAGCGACTAGCAATACAAACGGTCAATATTAGATTCCTTTTAGCCATTTCCTCTTATCTAAATCGGTATAGTACAGGATACAACCAGTTGGTACTTACTGCTAAACGATCTAAACTGAGCCGTCGTTGCATGGCAGGCGATTTATTTTGGGCAAAAATGTGATGCCATAAATTCACATACTTTTACAGCCGTTAAAGACAGTAAAAATGTAGAGATTGTGGCATAATGTGACTAAAGTCCAGCCTTTTGTAAGTTCTTTTACAGTTTACGATTAAACATGCATTTAAACACAAGAATAATGCGACAGCCAGACACTTGCAATCCGAAAAATCGTGCAGTAATAACTTACTCGCCTAAGATTGTTTTTAATTCGGTAAAGGCAATCCAGGTATCAAAATGACCCTTGCTTAAAAGGTTAAAGAGTGTAATAAATGCGTGACAAATAAAGTTATTTGCAACGAAAATTAACCTCAAGACTGGGCCACCTGCAGCTCCTCATATCAAGCAGTATCACTCATACATCACTCTTGATTGTTCACAGTGAGAGGCTAAGAAAGCTAGATCAATGTAAACGACGCTGAAAACATCGTAAAGTAAGATAGGCTCATATTTTATGTTATGGCTCGAAAACCGTGTTACAGCAAAGGCTTTATGTGTACAATTGCATTAGTATTCCACCACTACCTTTACCAATTATATTCAATACTAGAGGCCCGCCCCGGCTTCGCAAGGGTAAAAAAATTCCCGGCGATTATTTTATTTTTTCTCCCCTTTTAAACCTTCCCTAGACCTCCACGAACATTTCAAGACTAAGATAAGATTAATCCGTTCAGCCGTTCTCGAGTTTTAATCAGACTAACGAACAACAATTCATTTTTATTTATATAGATTATATTAAAGACTTTCAAAGTTTAGCAGTTACCAGACTTGCATCATGTTTAATCAGTTTCACCATTTTCTCCAATATCTCAGGAACTTACCAGTGTTGGACCAATTTTTTCGCAGAATACTTATATAGAAGCTTTAATTCAAAAGTAGTGAACATATCTAATTAAGGCTTAATCTCTCTCGTCAAGCTGTGTCCCAGCAGTGGAAACGAAAGCTTATTATGCAACATAAGTATCCCTAGACTTATGTTGCAAAAATAAGCTTTCAATAGACACAGGTAGTGTCTATGTCATATAAATACGAAGATTATGAACATAAATAGAGATTTAAGTCTCTTAATTAAAACGGCCTGGTTTAAGTTTATCTCTTTGTACAGAACAAAGTGATAATTTGAGTAACAGAAATTTATAACTAATAATATTCAAACCAGGCAAGAACTATTTCAATAGGAACTAATGGGCTATAATCAAAGTAGAAGAATAATTTTAAAACTGACCACAAATTGACGTCCAAGGCTTTGTTACGAAAATTGGATTGTAATGTTATTTTAACGTCTCCAATTAATGCTTAGTACTTTATTATCTCTAGTTTTGGGATATCAGCTCTTTCGCGTAAGCTGTGGCAATTGCGAGATCATGCAAGTCAAGAACACTCTTTGTATGAGCAATTTTTAAAGGTAACATTGCGCAAAGATCGAAAACTGAGATGTTTTACACATTAAAACGTGTTAATGGGTAAGTGGAGCGGCTTAATTGAGCAGATTGATATGCATCAGGATCTCTTTTTTACGACCTTTTAGCCCTTTCTAAAGGTTATCGTTCATCTTGAAATAATGCTGTTGGCGTGTTATTAATTGCTTGATAATTTATTACGTGTATTCAACTTCTTACCACACTAATCATGGAGTTTTATTTCCTTTCACATTTGTAGAGCACTGTGGTAGAGCACTTATACGTCAAAACAAATGCGAGCCGGTGACATGTGTTTTGTGACTAATATGTTAGTTCTTGTTTCAATTACTGTAATAAATTCAACAAACAAGTATAATTCCTGACCGGAATGACTGTTAGAGAATGCTTCTAGCATTAAGTCCTCCTCTGTACATTGTTTTTGTGCACAAAGTGTAAATAAATTAATTAGTTGAAAGAGCTGTTTTATTTAATTAATTTATTTACACTTTGTGCACGCAAAAACAATGTACAGAGGAGGAATTAATGCTAGAAGCATTCCCTAACAGTCATTCCGGTCAGGAATTATACTTGTACTTGTATAAGACGTGAACGGTTAACTGCACGTTACAGAAAACGGCAAATAAACACTATGTTTTCAAATTGATCCAAAACAAAACCTTGTTGATACACTTCAGTACATTGTAATTCATCTTTATAGAGTTCCAGCAAACTGTGTGCGGTTAGAGAACACAAACGGCCAAACAACCGCGCAATCACACCATTCTCAGAATTTATAAATATGTGTACTGACCTATATCTGGTTGGTGTTTAATACATTAAAACATTACACAATTTACATGCCCGTGAGTGTAATCATGGAAGATCATTAAAAAAAGTACTTACAGATGATGAAACTTGCGTGTTGCCATCAATCTTCTACAACTACCACTCATAACCCTGCTCGTTTTGTGATTATATTTAATATTAAATTTTGCAGACAAGCCTCGGGTTTTTCGGTGTTATCAGATCGTGAGATCGTTGTTATTTGTATTCTAACAGAAATTACTATTATGGGTTGTTATAATACAATTTTTTTTTGTAATTATCATAGCTTTTGTATTTTTATTTTATGTTATTGCCGTGATCATGGCGATGGCGCTTGCAACAGCGTCGAAATATCGAAAAACTCAAAAACCGACAAATATTATGTGATACCCTTTTTAGTCTAAGTTTAATAAGGAAATGTTCTATACCTATACCGCTACATACCTATCAGTATAAATTATTATTTTCACCAATGTCTTTTCCTTGGTATTTCCCCAAAACATTTTTAGATTTCACGTAAAATATAATGACTTAGGTACTAGCATACTCTACTTGAGGTCGCATTGTCGGGCGTTAGCGTAAAAAAAAACTGATTAATTGTATCAAAATCCCTGAACGTTGTAGGTATGAAGAATGACAAGTTGTCAGGCTGTTAAGTGATCCTGAACCGTGAACTTTTTGCAGCCTTAAGTAAATTGAACTTATCCCAAGTTTCGAAACGCATCAGAGGTACTGTAAATATATTTTGCGCAATTAATCGGGTGTAATCACAGGTCTGCCTTGATGGATGTCGCTAGTGTCGCAAGCGCGTGACATTCAGCTCCGTCCGCACCCCAAAATCACCACCTCGTGGTCCGTAAAAAATGACATCTGCCATTATTACGAATAAACAATTCAGTTATGTTAACTCGAAAATGAGTTTTCGTATGCACAGCAAAATTATTTAATTGGTCATTGTGCGCGTAATGGTTAATGTTTATGACCGGGGCGTTACCTTTAGAGAATGACTTCGATATTTCTTATTTTCGGTATTACCTGTAAAACATATGAGTAGAATCTAGTTTGTTGCAGTGTCATTAATAGATTCGTCCAAGATTAAAGTATTAATTTGAGAATAAGTTAAGCAATGTTAATCAAACACACGAAAAGATAATCGATTACGAGATACCATTTTGCTCTTTACATTACAAAATTGTAATTGTGATTTCCTTTTACAGTTTTTGATAAAGAAGCTGAAGAATAGGTCAGAGGAGAGAAATATTCTGTTATTCAATTTTGTATCCATACTGAAAATTACAAAATAATCCCAATTCCCAAAATTAACGATTACTTAAAGCTTCAGGCTTCAGTCAACAAAAATATGCAAAACCAAGAAAAAACTGTAAGCATATCAGTAATTACTAATTACCTGACAGAAGAACTGACCCCTTTAGAACAAACGTAAAAACGATAGCAATATTTTACGGCACCAGAAATTAATCGATTTAAGACAGTTTAAGTTTTTCTACGCTTTTTAGCATATAAGATGGCATTGAGTGCTCTCGTGACTATTTGTTACAGTTAGGAGTTTCTCAAATATTTTACTTATATATCAAACTATGTTAGGTTATAAACGAAATTTGTTGAGACGACATATCTACGTGGAAAAGTCGAAGAAGATTAGGAAAACGAGGATCATTGCCGAACGGATTACCATAAGAAGGATAAGGGAGACAACCAAACTGATAAGCAATTTGAAATAGGCCTAGATCTAGTTCTTTGACTAAAGTTATGAAATTAGGATAAATTGAAACGACCTCAACAGTATTTAACAATTATCTGGAAAAAGTATGTAGTTTCAGGTCATTTAAAGTTGTAAAATTGGACAAGGCCTCTTAACAGCCGCTGTTAAATGCTTTGACAAAGCGAATGCTCAGCTGCACTGATAATGAATTATTTTAATTCGTTTTTTAATAATAATGTATCGATCCATTAATTTACTGACGTATCTAACGAAGTGTTCTTCAATGTCTCAAAAGTTAAATAAACTAATAAATGTGAATGCTTAGTCATATAATTGGTTGTTTCGTAAGAAAAACAGCATACGGGTAACCCTGTTGATTTATTTCTATGACAAACAATACCTATGTATATATGATATACGCATCTTATACGCATCATTATTCATGTTTTTTAAAGAGATTTTTCATTATTTTATGAGGTATTACGTATAACATGCTATATCTATGATTGGCTAGCTTACCGGATATTGGAAAATGGGGTATAACAGGAAATGGGATCGATCGGCTCGATACACTTTACACTCACCGACTTTTTTCTAGAAAATATTTTGTACTAACTGCATTATTTGAATATCACTTTATATTTAGACATTTATTATTATATCCAGACGAATAAAAGAGAGTACCTACAACTGTAATTTGGTTTTCTAGTTCTAATTATCATCTAGATGAATCCCGATACCCACATTATTAAATAGAACCATATAGGTAATAGGAAAAGTAACATACCCCCATAAGCATAACGCATACGCAGTTCGTAAACCAAACCTATATATATAATTATAGTTATTAATGCAGCTTTTATCCCCAATGATAAATATCACTTTACTGACTTTTAACATACTAATTATAAATGTTAATAAAACAGACATGTTAAATGTGAAATAATGTTGTGGCTGTAAGCAATTTATAGTTAAATCAACTCTATACTAATTACTTTCTCATATCGTTGCAATATCGTATCGGTGTCTGTTAAAATATTGTCGTACCCCTACGTTATTAATGATTTGATGACTTAGCAAACTCTGAAGTTCTCTGAAGTTTATCTCTTTCTAAAACGAAGTGGGAACTTCAGAAAACTTGTTTTTACCCTTTTGAACCCCATTTGTACCCAAAGGGTACGGCTTTGTCAACAAAAGGGTTAATAAGCGAAACGTTGGTAAAACAATTAATGTAAGTACATGTTTATTCTGGTAGTGAGTAAATTAGGAATTCAGTACGCAGTTCATAAATTGCATTGTTCCGTTTTATTTTACGACCGGACAAGGCAATACCAATTACAAAACAAATGACGATTATATCGTGTACACAAATTTACACAGTAAACTTCCATTAGGTATGGCCTCTTCAGAATTTCAGTTTTATCTGTTTTATACCTACTTTGAACTAAACGGTTGAAGTATTCAGTTGTGTATACACACGATGTCAGGTTAACTGTACAGTTTTGGGTTTTGGCTACACACGTACATTTTGTCTGAACAACTGTTCAGTAACTGTGTTGGAGATTACAACATGTAATCTCCAACAGTCGTATGTGGCAACTCGTGGTAGGGCTGGGCTACAGTTCTGAAGCAGTTGCAGTTTTAGTTGAGACTTTCGGTCTTACCACAAAAAACTATTAGAGATTATTAGAGATAAGTCTCTAAATATCTCTCTAAGGAGACATAGTGTTTAACAGTATTTATAAAAAATATCTTTTTTACTAAACAACTGTTCAACGCGTGTCTAAGCAGTGCTTAAGTTTTTGTGGTAAGGCCGTTTATGTTTAAAGTCAAGGTGCGGTGCTACCTAAATTTAGATGTCAGAACATCTACTATTGTGAAGATTTGTATCAATGAAATATTTTAAGGGTCTACTTCAAGAACCATGTGTCACAAATCCAGCCAGACCAGGATTATGTGGTACCTTTACCGTAAGTACTGGTATTGTACTTTTGGTGCAATGTAATGCAATTATGCAAATGCACTGTAATGTGCATAAAGTTTTTTGCATGTAAAGTACCTAATGAAAATCTTTATTTTTAAAGGAATGTACACCCAAAATTATGAAATACAGAAGTAAATTGAATATCATAATGCGATAACTCCTATGTAAAATATCACATCATACCCTCTTTACGAGAATTGCCCCCTTCTTCCAATCGAGAAACATCATAGAGATTGTCAAGAACTATTTCAACATACCTAATTATTTTGTGATGTATAATTTCCCTATTTGACAATTTGTATTCTAGTTATAAATTACATGATTAATTTTATATGAATAAGTGATATTTAAAAGATCTTCCTACCATACCATTCAATAGTATTAAAAAAATGTATATCAGATGTCTAGTACCCGTAACACAAGCTAAGAGCTTACCACGGGCTTAGGCTAGGCATGTTGTTGTGTGGATTGTCGGGAAATATTTATTTATAGATAATAAATAAACACTTAGACGAAGAAACTAGTCGTATATTCGATTTTTGGCATCAGTTATAATTGGGATTAGTTAATTTTCTCCATTTAAATGACATATTCAGACATCCTGATCGTCATTAATGTCTTCAATTGCTTCCTTCCTTTTGCAGTTTGAATGGAAACGAAACAGTTCATTATCATAATTAATAGTAGCTTAATTTACCAATTTATAGGAAAAACTATATTTTTGAACTACTGTAACTCTGAATATGGGTCTGTGTTTAAATAAAAAAAAAACCTCATGATGAGCAATTCCAACAAAAAAAAAACATAAAAAAGATCACTTTTAAAAAGAACAACACTTGCAAAAAGCTTAAGAAATATTAATTTAAGTATAAAATATACATAAAATAAGGAAATAAGTATAGCGCGGAAATTAAAACCGATAATTAAATTGATATCTATGAGTACAATTTTATGTGAAATATTTATGCTGAGGGTAGTGTCATTAATTGTTTGACGAATAATCTAAAATAACTCATATCGAAAACATGGAGACACAAAACTTACCTCTCCTACTTTGTTGGAGAGACACCATCGTCCTGGTTTTCTGATGCAGAGATCACAACTATAATGATAATCATCATTTGCTATCACATTTTGTACAGTTAACAACACTAGCACGAACCCTAGCTTCGCCATTTTATTTTACAATTTATAACACAGTTCCAAATTCAACAAAACTTTATCTGCGTTCGTAAAAAGTCAACTTCGTATCCGTTCGTATTACAAGACGCGCGCGCTCGCCGCCACAGCTCGGTACAGACTAACTCAAACTCTTTGCATTGATTTCAACCATGTCTTTTACGAGATGAATCATCTTTCGAGGAAAATTCACAGATATTGGTCATAGCTTGTTTGTCAAGAATTCCTTGTGACGTTGAAATCCTATCATATTATGAACAAGATTTAAATAGGTACGTCGTACGTTTTCCTGTTTTTATGGGTATTTTTTGTTGTTAATACTCATACAATTTTTGTATTGTCAGCACAAAAATGACATGAAAATATTTGAATTGCATTTCAAATATTCCGTGTATGATAATAGCATTTAACTTTTTTTTTGCGATTGACGTAATTTCTGGTACCTAGATACTCATAATCCCGCACAACTTTGATAATCCCGTAGTTTATTTCGAGCCCGACATGAAATAGGATCGATTAAAATAAATAAAATATTTTCTCGCTGACTTTCAAAATACCTAAGAAGTACCTTATTTAAAAATTTGTAAATGAATTCAGAATATCTTTAAAATTTATAGATGGTTCGTTATCTTGTTACTACAAATTGTTATTGTACCTGCCCTTAAAGTCCCATCACAAAAATATACCGTGACAAAAACCACCTGTACCTACAAATTAATTAATCACTGTTTTAGCTGGAACACAGATTATATAATATTATTAGTGGCCGGAAAATACGTTTCAGAGATGTTCATTGATATAAAGGATAATAAAATTAACCATTAGTTTTCATGGTTAGTTAATCTATAAAATATATTGCTTTTCTATGTATCTAAAACTTCCAGTTACCGAGCAAAGCAGTCTTTTAACATAATTCGAGAGATATTTTAATGTTTTATTTCGAGCAAATATAACATAAAAACTACAGACGCAGAATCCAAAGATTGACCACCTTAAGATATATTTATTGCTTGCAACTTTATCGGCCAAGTTCGATACATTCTGTGCTAAGGATGTCATTTCTTAAACGTGATTTATATTATCTTTGGTCATTTAATTATTTCACTAAATCGCTCACTGATGAACACTTCGAGTATAGTCCTTTTTGCTTATTAGTAGGCGAGTTAAAAGAAAAGATTTTCCGCTTTAGGTACATAATATTTTAATTTTTCGTCATTAGAAAATATTAACAAAGGAAATTATTTTTTTGTAATAAAATAATCATTGGATTTATCGAACTTCCCACAATGTAAAGTCAAGATCAAACTCTTAAAAAGGTTTTAGTTCAACTAAGTATTCTGTCTGAGACTGCCTCTGTAGCGCGGTGGGCGTAGGTCCGCTTGTGGCGCAAGAGGTAGCGGGTTCGATTCCCGCCGAGGGATTAAGTGTTTGTATGTTCTGCGAACACTCTCTCCTTGGTCTGGATGTTTTATATGAAAAATAAAAAAATATCTATTAATGTATTCTATGTCTCTACCTATGTATATTAAGTATACCTACCTATCTGATGTCTAGTACCCGTTTAAAGTTCTCAGAACATGCCGGTTTCCTCACGATGATTGCCTTCATCGCCAGAGCACGCGATTAAAGCGCACATAAATTTCTAAAGAAGAAAAATTCAGAGGTGCGTGGCGGGGTTTGAACCCACGACCTTCGGAATGAAAGTCGAGTGTCCTCCCACTTTAGCCAACACGGTTTTCCGTTTGCCGGAAATATGTTTTATTTATTTATTTTATTCAAAGAACATCTCGATAACATAGTTTGTCTAAGTGAATTTAAACTTTTTTGTCAAACAATTAAAAGATAATTTTCAACGAAGTAACAAAGAAATTTTCCTTATGACGAGAACATACATACGTAGGTACACAATTTATTCCTCACCTGCTGAGATAGAGACCGTGGCTTAGTTCAGTTTATAAATATAATTGTATTCGTTAAAAGAGAAGACTTTACTTGATAGCTTCACTTACCTTCTGTTTATTTGAACACAATGGCACTTTTTACCCGACTGCTCAACGCAAAGGAGTGGTAATGTGTTTGACAGTCCATGTTCGTTCCTTTGTCCCACTAGACAAACCAAACGCCTGGGTTGACATCTATGATTCACATGTCAATCGATTCCTCTTAGTACGGCGAGTGTTACTAAATACTTGAAGTTAGTGAAAATTCAACATGGCGACTACTGGACGACATTTTGTAAAAACAAAAAATGAAAGTCAACAAACTAATGTCTTGTTGAATGTTTTTTGTAAATGTATGTTTATTTATTTTGGTTACACATACATTTATACAGCATACTTGGGCACTGACAAAGAGTTTGAGTTTGAAAGAATTTAAACATATCTTTTTGGTATTTTCGTCATTTTTTGATCTGACGGTTTATCGACTTTAAGTTGCGAAACTATTCTTTTTCTAAAATTCGGAGTCGGGTAATATTTTATATTCTTCTTAAATTTTTATAAAGAAGACTTCTTTAATATATATAATGTTATGTTAAAATTTAGTAAATATTGTTATTAGATATTAAAGTTTAATGTAGTTCAGTTGCACACATATTGCGCTGGCTGTGGCTACCTATAATTAAGAAAGCACTAAAACATTGATATATTCTATAGTTTAATTTTAGGGTATTTTAGTGTATGTTCTTGTTGGTGGTCTTAATAATCAAATAAATAAATGTTTTGAGTGGAAATAAAGAATGAACAAGTTCGTTTTTAAGTACTTGATTTATAATCAAAATAAACAAAGAATAGATGACATACATTATAATTATATGCATTATTATTATTAGGTACCAAAGAGGTTGGAACCTCTGTAATAAAAGCACACCAACGCCATTTTGAAAAAATATCGCGCGCTATTGAGTACGAAACTGTTGCAAAAATTTTCAAAATAGTGGAAAATATTAAAATATTATAACTCAATTATATCTATCTTATTAAATAGTACGTATTTATTTTACCAGATTAACATAAAAAATATTTGTTTCTATGAATGTTCATTCAGAAGACATAAAAATTATATCAAGAGACAGTAGGTCTATTCTTTAAACACAAGTATATTCTACATAGACAGCGTTTCTTCTCTACAATCGCCTTGATAAGACGGCAGATTATAAGAGATCTCGTTTTAACTATTAACAAAAAGCAGAAAAGTAGATTTCTTAAATTAACATTCACACTTTACCAAAAGCGATATATTTTTGTGAAATGAATAAATATTAATCTAAAGTAATCCTATAATTAAGATGTTAACCACACTTCTGCAACAAAAAGGCTGTGTTGATATTTACAACTGATTTATTGGTAAGTGCTCTGAATACGAAAAAAAATACTGGAAAAGTTCAAGAACGTCAGGTTTTTTGAAAAGAGGTTTTGGGCTAAGTTTAACGTCACAATTTAATAAATAAGATAAAACTTAGTCAAATTTTGGTGAATTGAGTGAAAAATGTCACCAAGATATTAAAAATATGTAAAAAAATTACCAGGGAAGATAGTGCGACCTAATAATATCAGTCTAATGTTGGAAACTTTAGAGATGACCATCCAGAAGCGAAAATGTACCAAAAGGAGTCTTACTGGGAGAAGTAAATGTGTAAGTATAATGGTTAATAATTAATATATTTTTGATTAATATAATGGCTAAATAATCATAAATTTTAGTAAAAAACAGGGTAAATAATTGTGTTTAAATCTTATTTCATATGTTTGGATAAATAAATAGATTTCTTTTTTCTTTCTTATTATATTATTAGGTATATTTTTTATTATAGAAAAATGCTAAATGTTAATTTTGACATGATCAGCAAATCTGACACTCTATCACAAAACGAAGGATTGAAAGCACCCAGGACCATAAGAATCACGCAAGAAAATCAATAAAGCTCACAAGTTATTTATTTGCCTGTGCATTTTTCGAATTAATTAAGTTTATGAGGATTTGGTAAATGCTGGATTCCTAAAAGTGGTTGTAGGTTGATTGTAAATAGGATTGGCGCAGATATTGTACAAATCCTCTTTGTGTTCCATTTCAAACTTCTCGAACTCCTTGCGGTCGTAATAATTGGTGAGACACTTCCAAGCTACTATCGTAAGGATACCAATTAGTAGTAGCGTCCCTAGAAGTATACCGCCGTAAGCTGTAACAATGTTTTTTTTTTATTTTAATGTGGAGCAAATAACATTCCTATTATTTTTGATATTTTATGATGGACTTACAAAAATTTAATAAAAGTTTATATAAATCAAAATTTAAGAAAAACCCCCGATTCCAATGCTTTAATTTCCTTAAAAGTAAAACACCATAATATTTAGTAATGGGCTCGCGGTGCGCTTTCATTTGATACCCCACTCGAGTATATTTGCAGATTTTCAGTTTTCCTTCCCCACTCTCACCCCCATAACTTTAAAACGGCTCAACCGATTTTCATGTAACATGTCTAAGAACACCCGGGCCAAACTCCCCTTTATACAAAAGAAACTAAATTGAAATCGCCCTCCCTACCGTTCGGGAGCTATGATGTCCCAGACAGACAGACAGACAGACACGTCAAACTTATAACACCCCTCTTTTTTGGTCTGGGGTTAAGAAGGAACAAATTTGTTTTTCAGGATCTTATAAGCGGTCTTGTTACTAAAACCTTTTATTTAGAAAAGTTGAGGAAAGATAAAAAACAATAACTGGAATCGAACACAATTTTGTTTTAGTTATTCCACTTGACAATAGATGGCGTTAGCTGTTGTTAGTTGTGTATTAATTGTAGACAAGAAGCATTAAGAGTTCAAAAACTCGACATTACTATTCCGTGAAAAGTAAATCTGAGAAATTATAATTTTTTTCAAGCCTGGATATTATGTGTTTTGTGTCTCTCATTTAGTTACTTTTAAATTAAATTAATAATATATACTTAGTTTATAAATCGAAGTTCAAATGAAATTATGTGGATTCTTGTTACAGCGATTATGTTAGTATCTGATAAATATTATTATTAGTAAGGATTTTGTAATTAATAAAATCCCTACTAAAGTTTTGAGGAACAAAATGAACTTTTCTAGCATACTTTTATTCTATTCTAAAATAAAAACACTTACTAAAATAACTTTCAGCGCAATCCACTCTCTCCTCCAACTGCAGTAAGATTATATTATTATCATCATCGTATTGATAAACGAATTTAGCGTAACATCCAATCCTGAGTCTCTGATTCTCACAGAGGTTCCACTCAGAAGAGTTCAGTAGGTTCCCTGGAAGAGTGTCGTGTTTGATAGTATCTATGCCTTGGCATTCGTGGTCACAGTCGGAGTCGATTTGGCATCGCACGCAGTTGCTCAAGCTTGTACACTGTAGGGGGTGGCAGTCTCTGCAGGGTCGCATACGACAAAATTCATCCTGGTAGGGTCGCTTGTCCCAAATCGCTGTCGGCTCGCAAACGCATTGGTTGCATGTGCATGTCCCACGGTTGTTGCATAGCTGAAACGTGAATAAACGATCAATATTGTCACGACCGCATTGTCAGACTAATTAGAACTAGTTGACCCGGAAATCGCTGTTTTGCCATTTATATTAACCGAATCCTACGCCCGCTCCTGCTTGTAGGTATGTCTACTCCTACTTCTAATTACTACTACTCAGTTTCAGTTTCTTTTAATGGGACTTTGCGCTTGAAGCGACAATTTGCCAGTGTCGAGTTAAATAAAATTATAAAGTGTAAAAGATGTTTCTCAGTTGAACGCCATTTTGCGTCCATATTACCTACTTACTCAACGCAGCAAACTGGGAACCAAATCAATGGAAAAAAACTTTTGAAACTTTGAAACTATAACTGTCTGTCAGTCCGTCAATCTGTCTGACTGACAGACGGATATTTAATGATTAATTATTGAATAAGGTTGATTTTAGAAAAAAGGACTCAAAATGGCGTTCTACTGAGTAACATTTTTGTCACTTTATAATTTTATTTAACTCGACACTGGCAAATTGTCGCTTCAAGCGCAAAGTTCAATTACAAGAAACTGAACTGAAATATAACTGATATAAAAATGTTACATAACCTTAGTTATGTTACATTTTTATATTAAATGAAAACATTGGAAAATTATTTAAATTTATAAATTTTTTGTTTAATTTTAATGCCGGTCACGTTTAGCTTGTAGGTCGTACTATAAATAAGGCGTTCTGCTTTAATGTCTTTTCGATACGAAGCAAAAATTACGTTGAAAGCGTTGTTTGAAAGTACATCGAAGGTATATCTTAGTACAAAGTATGTAATAATTATAAATGTTACTTGCCTTTCCACCTCTAATGCACTGTTCCTTAGAAGATGACTTACAGGAACATACTGGACTATTTTCTCTGAAAGAATAACAAGCAAAAATTTATGTTGAACTAAAACTGAAAACATGGGATTATTGAGGCAAAGACCCTACTTTGCCAAAACAATCTTAATAATGTGTAAGTAATAAAAAAAAATAATGAATGAAACTATTGTAACTTCCGATGTTGCCACAATTCTCTTATAGTTAAAGAAAACACAGTAGTCAACTACGTTAATTCAAAAATAGATGTACAGAAGAATAGCGCATGTTATTAGGAGTATTTTGGTTAATTTTACCTCAGGAAAATCATTAAGACACAGATAAAATAAAAAAAGCCTTGTAATATATAAAGCGCCCTCAAAATCAACTGAACTCGCAGGCAAGGTGGGCTATGAAAGCGTTGGCGAGACGACCTCCAAGACTTCTGAGAAAGCTCAGCAAGACAAATCAGACGACTTGAGAAAGTCCTCCTCTTTTACAGTCTGTTAAAAACTTTAAGGGTTCTGAAAGAGGAATAAGTACCGATGAGTCCAGCCATCTGCGCAGGAGCAGATCTCTGAGCCCCGCCCGTCCTTGCCCACTTCGCATTGGCATTGGCCGTGGTTGCTGCAGAAGGTGCCGTCCACTTCGTACCCTGGACAGAGTTTCTTGTTGCACTCGCACAACGGGCCAAAACTGAAACCGAAAATTCTTATATTTTGACTGATTTGATTATTTTTTAATTAAAGTCTCATCATAACCCTATTAACGTTCCCAATGCTGGTACACAGAGACTTCTCTCTTGACGAGAGAGATTAGGCCCTAATTCACCACGCTGGCCAAGTGCGGTTTGGTGAATGTCATATGTCCTTCAAACTATTTTTTAAGTTATCAGAAGATATTAATTTTTTATTCGACACATCCGTAACCATCGCACACAGGATTCGAACCTGCATCTCCGGGATAGCGCCCCGACCCCCGACCCGACCGAAAAGTCCTTGGATTTTCTACGAGATGTCGTAAGTCGGGGCTTCACACGATATAACAAGGTGTAGAAGAATTTCGACATATCACGTAATTGATGCATTGGTGTAATTGGTAGCATGTCGAATGTCTTAAACGTTTTCTGCATAAAAAAATTTACTAGACTAACCTAAAAAGTGAGGTTTATTACTTATTAAAAATCATTAACATTTATCAGATCATGCCGGTTTACACACTATGTTTGCCGTTAAATCACGTATTTTAGAGCACACAAACAATGTTCAAGAAGAAAACTCCTGAGGTGCGTGGCGGTGTGTGAACCCACGACCTTCAGAATGAAAGTCGAGTGTGCTCCCACTTAGCCAACACGGCATCATTTAAAGTCTATGAAAGTATAATATATACATCGTTCTACAGCTAAAAAGGGAAGCACAGGTCTTTAGAGTCTTTAGAGTTGCCTTCACTAAATTACCTGACTAGTAAACACGTCTCATAAACTTTAATAATATCGAGTATGGCAATAATAAACGGCAAAAATATAATAGAAAATGCTAGTCTGTGGTTTTTGTTTTAGTAAACAATGGCGGCTGACGGCTCTTTTCCAAATGGTTTATAATAGAAATGATAAAAATACTTACTAAGAGTCAGAACACTCGCACTCTCCGCATTGGCACCGACCGCGCCCGCTACATACCACTCCCTTGACATTTCTGCACTTGGAATCATCCTCCGTTTCTGACGCCTCGTCAACATCACACTTACAATGGGTGCCACGCCTGCAAGTAACATGGTGACAAGAATACAGGGTAACATGAGATGGGAAGGATTCGGATAGTTAATTTTTTATAATAGAGATCTCGTAACTATGATATGGCCTGCCCATTGCCACTATCATGTGCCGATCTACTTATCTCATTTCTGATTCGAACTCGTTTTAGAGAGAATCGAATTTAATTATACAATTATTTCAATATAAATATCAGCGTATAAATTTATTCGATAAATGAAAAATCGGTCATTTCACTTTATGCAGTAACAAAGGTGAGATTTTCCGAAAATAAATCTGTATCATAATATGAAGCAGCTTTTGTGTTCTTTTATTAACTTACTGTTTGCCTTTGCAAATGCAAACACCGCATGAACGAGTCTGACCATTGCATTTGTCTGATGGTCCTTCTGAACCTTCACAAGCACATTTGATGACGTCAACATTAACTGGATATTTATGTTTCGTCCCTTGTACAGACATCTTCATAGAATAACTATCTTTTCCAGTATACTTTTTCAATGTGATATTTGCAGTGAAGTCAATCTGTTTACCAGGGGCCGCTTCACAAATGGTCTGGTTACTGTGTGCGGAGCAATCGGGGTCGATCTTTACTTCAAAATCATCACTGCTACTTAACACTAGCACAACATTCGAGCTTATTTCCTGAAAATAACATAATTTTATTATCCTACTACTATTATAAAGGCGAAAGTTTGTAAGTATGGATGTATGGATGTTTGTTACTCTTTCACGCGAAAACTACTGAACCGATTTAAATGAAATTTGGTACACAGAATCTCTAGAGCCTGAAAAATAACATAGACTACTTTTTACCGCGGGAAAACGTCATTCCGCGGGAAAATCCATTATAACGCGGGTAATACCGCGGGGCACAGCTAGTCTTCTATAAATATTCAGCGAAATGCTCAGTAAAACGTAAAATGAAGTGAGTTAATGTATACTCTCTAAATCATCTCTATGCGGCTTTAAGCTTTTGAAGACCATAGATAAAATAATATTGGAAGACGGGGAGATTGTCCATAAGAGGACAGACGCATTGTCATGGCGAATCTTTAATGGATTCCTTGTTTGGGTGCAACATCCTAAACAATGCAAAGTTTAGGATTAATATAATTAATAAAAAAAAAAGTTTTACCCATTAGTAAAGCGCCATAATGTCAAATTCAAATTATAGTCTCACCTCATAAACTTCTCTTAGTTTTGCTGGCAATGAAACCTTCGAGGACATATAAGTCACTTTAGATCCTCTCAAGCCACTTTGTATCTTGTTAAAATATGACGCTAATGAAGCTTGAGAAGTAAACGGTCCGATAAACACTCCAAAAATGATGGTAACGTCGTTATCAGAGGCTAGTTTGTTTATGGTTGGTAACGATGGGTAATCCATATCGAGTTCTTTTGTGTACACTCCATTTTCGTCTATATGACATTTTGAATCGTAAGGCTGGAAGATTCCTCCTAAACGACCGTCACCGGATGTGTGTTGGAAGCTATCAGAGAAGAGCACCACGATGCGACGGGATTTCAGCCTCCACTTCAGATCACATGCGATCACCTGAGCAAGCGCTTCGAAGCCACCTTCTGGGGCGTCGGTATTACTACCAAATGTTTTGTCACGCACAGTGTTTTTGAAAAGCGTAATGTTGTCTGTTAAACTTAAGTCGTTTTTGAAGGAAAAAGCCTGGCCGTCGACAACATTTCTGAAATATAAAGAGAATCGTAGCGTATCGTATATTTCATGCCTTAAATTTTACTATGTAGTTGCACATTACTCACGTAGACAACATTTCCTCTAATTTAACCATTTACTTTTTTTATCTTTGTTTTTTAGTCAAAGGTGTGCTAATTGCGATTGGACGGAGGTAAATACCAAAAATCGCAATATTGCTTAAACGATTTTGGACCAACAAGTTTAAAATTATGTCTTAGTTCTTATATTTCTTAACTTCAACTTATTTCAATCGATGCCGATGATTCGAAAATTATTGCATTACAAACAAACATACCAAAAAACTCCATTTTGCTCCAAATTCAACAGAATTTTTAATAATCATAAATTATTTATTATTAAAATATTTATTATATAACTTTGCCATATTAAAACTTGAAACGGGTAACATTCCATTATTTAATTATTCGTAACCATGGGATTACCCCATGAAATATCGGGACACTCAAGAACAGTCAAATCATGGTACGTTCCCATTTCAAGTATTTATTGTTAAAAACCATGATAATTCAAAAAGTTATAGCTTTGACTTACAATGAAAAGGGTTGTGTATTTTTATCGATAAATGTTCCAAAACCCATGCGCACATCTTTAGTCATATTATATAGCGTCATGTATATTGTATCACTGTATTCTTCCAATTGCTGCTTAATGGTACTCATGGTATTTGATATATCTAACAGCATATACATATCTAATGGATAATCTTCTTCTTCCTTGTGTGAAAATTTAAAGGTTTGTGTTTGTCCAACGCGTAGTTTCAAATTGGTTTTATTGTTTGAGTAGACTACAGTTGGTTCTGCAGGTCGATCTACATTTCCAGAACACCATTTCTCGTCTACTTGATCTTGGGCCTTGCATCTGTCAGTTATTGTGTCATCCTCCTAAGGTAACAAAATTAGTTTTAAATCTTTAAATATATAATTCTTCTGTGAGTGTGTATGTCACTGAACTTCTCTCAAACGACTGGACCGATTTAGATGAATTTTTTTGTGTGTGTTCAAGGGGATCTGGGAATGGTTTAGATTCACAATTTTGGAAAAAAAATTGAATAAAAACCCGTGCGAAGCTGGGGCGGGCCACTAGTATGTATATAAAACCATAAAAATGCTCCAGTACTTTCCTGTCCCGATGTTTGTCTGCAATCAAATCTTTCAAGTTCAGTTATGATGGCATGAAGAGTATTTATTTCGTTTAATTTTTTTTCATAAAAAACTCTTTACCTTTATTACACACTGTACATATATTTTGAACAGCTCGCCAGACTTGTTTGTAGACTTCATTAATATTTACGATATTATGGTAGCTTTGTGAAATGTATACTCAGCTTAGTACGAGATTTCTGGAAGTGTATTTATAATGGTTTGGCTACAACAGCGGGCGAAGATTCGTGCCGCGTTGAAGCGCTAAAATTATCGTAAAATGCGATGTCTACATTTCGCAATGATATGTCTACTTTTCATTGCGAAATGTAGACAAGCGTTCGAAGTCTAAATTAGTGTCGCGTTGCTAGCTATAAGTTTCTGAAGTGACGTTGGTGTAGCCTCGCTCATGCTAAGTATTGTCTTATCCATAATACTTCTCGTTGCAACGATGTACCCGGCCACATATGTATATGTTATGTAGGGCGCTTATGTGGCCACACCATCATAATGAGTCAAGGCACTTACCGAAGCACACCAAACACAAACTCTAGGATCCGTTATACAATCATGGCACGTCTTATGATTCTGACAGGCTTTTGTTATCAGAATACACTGATACAGAAGAATTATAGCAAATAATAATTTGAAGTACATTATTCTACGTCGTTCCTGTTTAAAAATACGAATGATCTGACTTGTTGACAGGAAAAATATAGGGAATTTTGAATTTTACAGTTTTCCTTGTACACTAGTGATTAATGTGCATTTAACGTTTTTGTGAGTAAGTTAAACTCTTACCCAGATTAAAAACAAGAATATTGTATGGATAATGTTAATTATCATTCCATTGTTACTCAAGTCCATCCACATACCACAAAATCGGTCCACATTAAAGAAAGAAACGTTTGAAATAAACGTTTTGACTTCTCAAAGAGACTATTTCCCACTTGCTCAGTAATAAATTAACATTAGCATTTATTGATATTTTTAACGCTAAAGCCAGTTTCTTTCACATCTTATCATCTCTTCTATTCTCTGTTCTATTTCTTTTCAGTCCATCCAAAGGTTGCCTGAAGAAGTTGTTTCGGCATGTTTTATAAAGCTATAGACAGATAACATGTAAGTTTATGTGAGATTCACTTGAAGATTGTAATTTTTTTACAATTATTATAATAATAATACTTCTTTTATTTCCACTTTAATAAAATAAATTTAAATAAATTATCATTTACAATCTACCTTATCAAATCAATAACAAACTATGAAAAATATATTAGACCTAATGAGACATGAAAATGGAAATAAATGAAGTATTCTCTATTATTACTATTATGACTATTATTGTTAAATTGTTTTTCACCAGTAGGTATTCCAACTTCATACAAACGGTCGAAATGCGAGCTATACAAACGTGATTTTTATCAAGTGACGTTGCGTGAGGTCAGAACATGGATAGGAGACCGTGGAATTAAAAAAAAACATATTTTAGTTTTACTTTTCGCTATTGCAAAATTTTACAAAATTATCCTGTACACGGAACCCTTTACTTATGAAATATAAATATTTTGATATGCCTTTAAAAAAAGTACTTTTTCAGAAGCTAACTAGAACTAGAAACAGATTACAATATTTAATAATCAAAACTTTTAGCATAATCATTAAGAAATTTAATAACATTTTCGTATCTGTTCCTAGAATTTTGTTCGACATCACCTATGATATAATTTAAATTGTTAATTAATAACTGACATACCTTTAATAGATAATTATTATTCAAGTAGACTCAAGTTCATTGCAGTGCCCCAACATGAGCATGCACCCCGCATGTACATGATGACTTAAGCTAGTAATAAGCCCTATGCTGCATATATGTATGTGTCATCATCACCCTGCCCTTGTCCCACACTATGTGGGGTCGGCACAACATGTGTTTTTCTTCCATTTCCCTCTATCACCCGTCATCTCAGCAATCACTCCTTTCTTACACATATCTTCTTTCACACAGCCTTCATATCTTTTCTTTGGCCTCCCTCCTACCACATATCCATCCATAAATACGTAAAATATAAATAATTATAATAATTTATATGTATAAATGTATGTGTAAAAAAAATATTTATTTATAATAATCGTAACGAAAACTTCAAATATGACAAATACGTGGGTTGATTAACATATATTAATATATATCAATTTTCCTTCCTCATATTGCAACACTATGAGCGGTACGTTATGGCTCAGTCTGTTCGAGCTGTCTGTCTGTCATGAAGCTCCTTGTGTTGTTGGGTGTGGCCTGCCAGGCGTGGGTGATAGCTTGCCTCTCAGACTGCAATAAGCTAAAGTCATGTGGGCAGTGCATCGGATATGCGCAGGATAGATGTGTGTGGTGCGCGCAGGTGAGAATTTTGCACTTAACATCCTGAATTTAATTACAAAGTTTGAAGGACTACTCATCATCATCACCCTATTAACGTTCCCACTGCTGGGACACAGGGACTTCTCTCTTGACGAGAGAGATAAGGCCTTAATTCACCACGCTGGCCAAGTGCGGGTTGGTGAATGTCACATGTCCTTCAAACTCTTTTAAAGTTCTCAGAACATGCCGGTTTCCTGTTTGCCTTCACCTTTAAAGCACGTGTTTAAAGCGCACATAAATTACTCAAGAAGAAAAATCCAGAGGTGCGTGGTGGGGTTGGAACCCACGACCTTCGGAATGAAAGTCGAGTGTCCTCCCACTTAGCCAACACGGCTTCAAAGGACTTGAAAGACTACTAAATAATAATAATTTATTTCACTCAACTCAAAAGCATTACTCTATGGACATCATATAGTCATTACTAACATCTCGAGGGTGTAGAGTTAAAACAATAAATCGTAAACACGTTTAAACAGCCTATAGAATCAGATTTATTTGCTCTTTCTGGTGATGTTTAAATTTTGCATAGTTATCGGGTATTATCACTGAACTCGATCTGTTTTATAAGCGACTTTCAACTAAACAAGTTTATTTAACCGACTTTTAGTTAAAATACACCGAGAGAACCTTCTTTTTTTTGAGAGTCGGTTAAATTAAAATGTTTAAAAACACATATAATCTATAAATGAATCCCTATTTCCCTTGGTCACGGCATCACGCCTTAACGGCTGGACCGATTTTGCTAATTCTGTTTTTGTTCTGTTCGTTATTATCAGGAGAAGGTTCTTATGAAAGAAAAAATTAAGGAAATTGCGCGGAAAATTAGAAAATTTAAAATTACTTCGAGTTATATTATATAGCGATCATCGCGCTACTTAACCCTCATATTATATTTTATTCCCATAGAATTTGGTCGAACCCTGGAATTGTTTTCAGTGTTCTTTTTTGAGCATATTTTACCAAAAAAGTAGATAGTTCTTAATGAGGCTCGTATTTGAAGTTTTTAGCATGTATTTCTAGTTCTCGAATTATTTTCAATTTACATCGAAAAATATATAATTATAAGATATCGTATTGGTTGCGCTCGAGATGAGCGCGGAGATGGGAGGCATATTTTCATGCCGGTGCCCGCAACTCGAGTTTTTCTTCCTAAATCATATTTTCCATACTAAAAATAGGTTTTTTTTTTAAATCGTCTTTAGTAAATAAACCTTCCATACACACCTGGTGCGAGTTGGAATACATCCTACCACGGATCTTGATGGCCTAAAATTAACCTAATGTAGAAACCCTACGAATTCATAAAGTTACTCTATTTATTAATGTAATATTTAATCTTACTTATTATAAAGTAAATCAATATTTGGCCGTTAGATGGAAAAGTTAGGTAAATAATAAGATACATTTGAGGGCTGTTACTTTTGTTACATGAATAAAATAAACTTTATTCAATACATCTTTTGATTGCAAAAATATATCTTTGATGAACATACAATATTTCAGGACCTAATTAAAACCAATCTTGCAAGATGTCAATCTCAGAAAGATGTTGTGGCACTCGGGAAAGATTGGTGTGCAGTCGAGCATATCGAGGATCCAGAATCTTCTGAGCCCATTTTTATAACAAACAGGAACTTTTCTTCTTCGGGCAACGATGTAGTGCAGTTACGTCCCCAGGACGTGGTGTTAAAACTTCGTCCCGGAGACCCCGTGACTATCAACACGTATTACAGACCAGCAAAGGAATATCCACTTGATATATACTTTCTCATGGACAATTCTTATACAATGAAAGTTTACGCAAATGAGTTAGCCAAAAAAACTATACTTATCTACGAGGAATTAAAAAGATTGACAAACAATGTTCAAATCGGGTTCGGCACTTTTGTTGAGAAACCTTTGATGCCATATGGCAACCCCGTGTAAGTACCTACATTCTTACTGATTCACATCTTAATTCATCTATACACAATCAAATCAAATTAATTCACTGAACGGGTTTAAGGCAATGAATTGTTTCTATTAGTTCTTTTCCAACGCCTAAAGTCCTAACTATGTCCTACAGCTATGTAGCAGATCTTTGATGTCCTAAAACGGCTTAAAGCTATTTGTTTACAGAGTACAAAGCACTTACGTTTACAAACACCAATTGTCATTGACAGATGACAAGGAATTATTCAAAAAGAAGGTTGGAAACTATGCCTCGAAACACGGATCAAATTACGATTCCCCTGAAGCAGGCCTAGACGCCTTGATGCAAGCGATGGTCTGCAATCACCAAATTGGATGGCGTAATGCAACACCTTCCAGCCCGCAATCCCGAAGAATCATTCTCTTGGCTACCGATTCAACTTATCACAGTGCTGGAGACGGAAAAACTGTCGGTGCATACAAACTGAATGATATGAAATGCCATTTAAACAAAGCGGACGCGTCAGACTCCATGATGTCTACAAAAATGGATTACCCGTCAGTCAGCCAAATACATCACATAGCTGTAAAACACAATATACAGCTTGTGTTCGCTGTCATTAAAAGGGTTCTCAGTGTTTATGAGATTTTAGCTGAAGATTTAAAAGGCGAAGCTATTGAACTGGTAGAAAATGAAATAGTGCGAACTGTTACAGATGCATACATGGTAAGTTTGTGGTTGAATGATCAAATAACTTATAATAGCTTTTTTAATATCTTTATTTTATAAAATAAGCACCATAAGATAGTATTTGAACTGACGTATATTCCAACCAATATGAAACTACATGTAAATATAACCGGAGGAGGATTTTCTTTAAAAAAAAATATTTTATTTTATCTTTTTTTTGTGTTTTCTACGTACATAATAATACGTATGTTTTTTTTAATCTGTAGTTTATCAGTTATCTAACTACTATTTTATAAGTTCTGCCTTTTTTGGGATTAAGTGATGTTGTGTGATTAATCAGGATAAATTGATTTCGTTATTTGAAATAAAACTTAAAATTCTTATTAATTTTCCTTATTATTAACCGATGCTGTTTAACAGTAAATATATATTTTATTTTAATATAATTAATTAGATATTTACTGTTAAACAGCATCGGTTAATAACAAGGAAATTTAATAAGTATTTTAAGTTTTATTTTAAATAACGCAATGAATTTACTGTTAAACAGCATCGGTTAATAAATAGGAAATTTAATAAGTATTTTACAGTTATTAAACGTATTCACTATATTTTCTCAGAAATTATCAAGAAAAGCTAAGATTACAGTAAACGCACCTAGCGGCTTACATGTAACAACACAGTGTGGCGATTGCAAGAGTACACACGATAATCAGATAGTTGCTGTCAATGTCACTGTGACAGCGATGGAATGCCCAGAAATCGACATACCAATGACATTTGACATCAAAGTCGAAGGAGTAACAGACAAATTAAGAGTTACAGCGGAAGTAGATTGTAAATGTAAATGTGAAAAAAAAGCACCTGCAGTTCCGAGTGAGGAATGCTACAATGCTGGAAAGAAAATATGTGGAATATGCAAATGTGATAAAGAAAGGTGAGATCATTCGTCGTAGGTAGCATTCTGTACACTTGACTTCGTTTCAATATAATTATATAAATTAATATTATAAAATCGAAAGTAAAGAAGTATTACAAAAATAGTGTCATAATAATTAATAAATGAAGCTGCTGTACAGGGGCATTGTCAAATTAAGCTCAGATACAAATAAATAAAATTAAAATAATTGCATTTTTATAACAAGATATTGTACCTATCTTACAATTGACTCGCTCGGACTTAAGTTACCTATACATAGTAATGTAAACCTGCTTTTTAATCAATTTAACTGTTGCTACAAAACGCATGAAATGGTGTGGTTCGAGATAATTACGTACATACAGTAGTAGAGACGCAGTGAAGTACTGTCTACTAGTATAAAAAAATATAAGGTTAGGAGGCGTTTTGTTCCATACAGTTTTACAATCATCATCATTATTTCCGCCATCGCACATCCAGCGCTGGAGAAACAAACAAGGTTAGACCATAACCCACTACCTACTTTTTTTTTCGTGTTTTACAATTTGAGATCGATCTCAGAGCGACTCAGAGCTGATTTATAAGGAAACGCCATGTTTCGGATCTTCATATATTCATCATCACTCACTCATTGAAATTTTATAATTATAATATTCTAAATAACGTATTTACTGGTTACATGCATTGTAACACCCGCGATAGTATCTTTGCTACTTTTCTATATACACATGTATGGCGTAATTTTAACGTGTATATTTTTGGTCTATCTCACAAAATAGAGGTTCCTTGTTCCTAGGTCTATCTTGTTTTAATTGTCCAAGTAACCATAAACAATGAATTTCATCCTTTTCTACTTTTTTTGTTTTTATATATACGCCCAAAGATAATAATTATATTTATCACTTGTATACGCCAACTCAAGAAACATTTCAGACACGAAGGAGAAACAACATACACAAATTAGACACTGGTGGCGGCTGTGTGCGTGTTACGTATTCGACTTTAAAATTTAAAAAATATCTAATTTGTATTTATTTTTGTTTAATACAAAATAAATAGTTATTAAGTGTCTATTTAAGTATTATTTTATTCTTTACATAACTACATCAGGGGGGCAACGGGGTGTAGACTATACTTATCATAATTACCATTTACTTTTTATATTTTTTTATTTTACATTGTGCAATTGTAAATACAAAGTCATGTTACAGGAGCGGGGAGGATTGTAAAATTAAATGTAGCGGTAAAGATGCTTTGAATCGTAGACCGTGTAAGAAGGACGAGGAAGATAGTACGTACTGTAATGGCCACGGCAAATGCGAGTAAGTTTTTTTTTATTACAATACTACTAAATTTGACATACAATACAAAAAAAAAATACTTTATTGTACACCAAAACAAAACAATAGTTACAAAAATCACATATAAAAAAAAACAATGGGTTGCCGAGTGCCAGCACAGTGAAAACTTGAACATTAAGGGCGCTTTCAATTTGGGCTTGATTGTCATACAAAAACATCGTGCCGCGAACGCGCTGCCAACCGGCGTTTGCCGTGCGTTCGCGGTTTCTACTTATTTTTTTTACCTGACTGTTCGATTCACTTCGAACACCTCAGCAGCATCAGCGATTTGTCTTATGTAGGTCGATGGTTACTACCTTGAACCAAGCGAATCTACGTAAGACAGTGCTTAAGCAGCGTGCATCCGCGTCGCACTCATTATCATTGGAGTCGTATATTACTTATAAGCAATATATATATTGTTAAGTAATTGCGGCTCTAATAATTAGCAGCAAAGTCTAAGGATTCCTACATTGACAAAGTGCTCAATGCCGCTCAAATGGATTTTTTCAATTCAATATAATTTAGATTGATATAGATCTCGAAATGTTCAGTAATATTTGGTTGTGCGAGACGGTATTATAGTTTCAAGAAACCCGTGCTTTAGGGCTGGTCTTACTATACATTGTCAAATGCTCCCGCCGTTATACTACGCTTACCAACTATGAAATTTAAAATTATTTAAATTTCAAATATATGTCGTATCCTACGAATAAGGTTACAGTTGCCAATGTGACCATTGTAATTTGATTGTATTTGTGAATCACAATCGTCATTTATCAAGAACTATCAACAAATAAAAAGTTATTCCGGATTTAAACATGGGTCACAATAATATTAGCTTAAGTGCATCAATATTATTGTGCCCCATAGGCAAATAGGGTCGTAAACAGCTTTAAAACATTTTGTTCCATTTGCGTAATGCAAACTATACGCGGATTTCGTGGCGAATGAGGTCACAAACTCCACATCCACGCACCCTCGGACTAACTCGAGGGTGCGTGACTCGCTGCTAGAGTAAATGAGACTGCGAACTTAACCACTCACCAAGCAACTATAGTTGCACGCTCCCCAGAAATTCCCGCGCCCCGGGCAACCACAGTTGCACGTTTTTGTAACCGGTTCGCGCGGCCACTTTTTTGCTGTGAATTTAAATTATTTAAAACTAAGTGAGGTGATCTATGAAACCTTGACCACAATATTATACCCAACATTCATCTTAGTATTAACTAGAAATATAGTTACACGATTCAGAATAAGAAAATATACCTACACGTGTCACAAAAAGAAATCAAATTATAAGAAAAACTCGTCGTTTTTAAAGTTAGTGGTTTGCAACTGCGACCTTCTTCGTACCACGAACTATTCATATTATTGAAAGTACATTGCAATCAATTCAGTATCTTCAAAGCAAAAAACGTGCGGAAAGATTACCAATACTTATGTAAACATGAAGAACTTTGGCATAATCAGATTAATAACCCAATTACTTGTCTAGATGCGGTATATGCTATTGCAATAAAGATTTCTCTGGAACCTTCTGCGAGCACGACAATGCAGAGTGCCGGAAGCATTGCCCTCCCTTCCAGGGAGACTGTAAGGATGGACAGTGTGTTTGCAAGGACCCCAGCCAATGGGCAGGTCCCTCCTGCGATTGTCGGGTTAGCAATCAGACGTGCATCGGTCCCTTTTCTAAGGAGGTAAGTTTGTTTTACCTTCTTAATTAAATTTATTTATTTAAAGATCTTAGGAAAACTTATAGCTAATACATTAAGATAGTGAAAACAAGTACCTGCATTATAAGATCCACACTGAAGGCCATTTAATAGTTTTCACATATACATCTATAATAAAAATGGATTGTTGTTCGTTAGTCTGATTAAAACTCGAGAACGGCTGAACGGATTTATCTTATCATAGTCTTGAAATGTTCGTGGAAGTCTAGGGAAGGTTTAAAAGGCGAGAAAAAATCGAATAATTGCCGGGAAAAACAATTGAATAAAACCCGTGTGAAGCCGGGGCGGGCCACTAGTAGAAAATAAATAAGTTACTTACAATAAACATAATAAATCTCATCTTATCTGTTTTTCTCCTTCGATAACCATTGGGATGCTCGAGTGTTCAGAATAAAGCTTCTAAATTCTATTCAGTCCGTAATTTCGGGATTGAAAAAATAACAGACAGGGAATTGTTGCTTTTTCAATTAAACCAATTTTCATTCTGTTATGGTGCAAAAAGCTTTAGCGGTGGGCGCCAGTGGCATCAGAGCGTTCTAGACTTTGTACCACGACGTGGCGTATTTCATTTTAATATAACTGTTATTTTTCTATTTAAAGTAACAAAAAATATTACAAATCGGACTTAATATTAGAATTCAGGCAACGAGCCTATTAATCACAATATTTTAGATGTGTGATTTCTTGTCTGTGTCAGGGTGCGTCCACATCTCGCGAATGCGCAGCTCGCAACCGGCTATAGAGATGCGCTCGCGTTGCACGGAAGTAGTCACTTTAATGGTTTGATGCGCGTCGCAACTCACTCTTCTCGCGCTAACAGTTCCGTCACTGGCTCAGTATTAAATAAACTGTCGAAGATGTTGAAACTCCACGACAAGCGCGTAGGTTTTGCGCGAATTGCACGGTGAACAAGCATACACAGTCGCATCTCTCGAGCGGCTCGCAAGCCAATTGGCCAGGTGTTGACGCAGCCTAAAGCATTACGGTCTATTAGCAACATGACCTAGTAGCAAATAGGACTAATCACAACGACTCAGCTGAACGGCCTGGTACAATTCAATACAAATTAAAATTAAACATAGTAATTCATGAATTTCAATCTATAATCTTACAATGTTTTTTTAAATATACAAATGTTACTTAACCTTATTCAATAATCATCGTATATAATTATTTAAGCATATTCAACTTTTCACAATTTCAGCCATGTTCTGGCAGAGGTGTTTGCCAGTGCGGTGCTTGCATCTGCGATGTAAAGGACGGCATTGACTACTATGGCTTGTCTTGTGAATCATGCACGGACTGTCACAAGGATCTGTGCGAACAACTCAATGACTACGCCATCTGTAGCCATGAGAAGAGAATCAAAAGCGATTGTGATAAAAGGTATGTATTTTTTGCTAAACCGATGAGTTACCGAGATCTTGAATGTTGTAATGAACGTTTTATGTTATTTTACTCAGACAATATACTTAACCTTAATATGGTTATAATCACGAATCGTTACGTTGGATAATATGAAGGGCTGGCTGATCACTCTATTATTCTGAGTCGGATCACAAACACATACAGTTTTTGTTTCCTAGCTAAATTAATAAATCGACCCACGATTTATGTATTACATTACACAAAAAAAGTTATGGTTTAGCATTAGGTTTTTGATTTTGGAAATAACTTATCAAGCTCCTTCATTTCCAGCTACACTCAAACAACAGTCGATACAGTAACGTATATGAACCAAACCACACTCCAAAATGTAATGACAGCTACTTCCTGCCGCAAAAATCTTGAAGATGGAAATATACTTGTATACAAATTCAAAGTAACAATGAATTCAGTTACTGATAAGGCTGAGCTGGAGTTAATGATTCAAGAGGAACTTGAGAGCCCTCCTGTGGCAAATATATGGTGTAAGTTAATTTGAAATGTTGCCACATGAAATGCCAATTTCTCTTGAGACTTCCTGGGGATTCCTCAAGAGAAGACGTTTAAGAAATTAAAATAGTTTTATCTACAAAAAAAAAGAAATTTAAAAATCAAACTTGCAGCCCTCCACGATGGTACATGGCCCTATATGATGCCAAAAATTTGTATTCTCGGCTTAATGTCGCTTCGCCCTAGGCAACACTGGTTTACTGGTTAGACTAC
This sequence comes from Gymnoscelis rufifasciata, assembly GCA_929108375.1. Taxonomy (NCBI): domain Eukaryota; kingdom Metazoa; phylum Arthropoda; class Insecta; order Lepidoptera; family Geometridae; genus Gymnoscelis; species Gymnoscelis rufifasciata. Next base: position 13,129,420 of record OV815305.1, read on the forward strand.
TCCTGGTAATGGTAAAGTTAGAAGTGTGAACAGCATTTTATCCGCGTAATGTCAGACCGAGCAATCTCGCAAGGCAAACTTTCGAGGCATAATCTAAATTTCAATAAAAAAAAACCGAATCCAAATCTTTGTTCCCTTGAAAGTAAATAGTCATACTAATTTGTAATGTGCACGTGAAGCGCTTTCATTTGAGTACTCTCACACACGCACCGAGTATAATTGCAGATTTTCTGGTTTTCTTTGGCACTTTTACCCTCATAACTATTAAACGGGTCAACCGATTTTCATCAAACATGTCTAAGAACACTCGCAATATTCACCTTTCATACTATAAACTAAATTGAAATCGCTTCAACTTATAAAACCCCTCCTTTTGGGTCGGGGGTTGAAAGCACTAAACAACAGAGTCAGGACGTATAGGTATCGCCCGCGGCAGATGCACGCGCCGCCTGCGCAGACGTCCGAAACTCCCTCGGCGAGGTTGCTCGGTCTGCCAGTACAGTTCAAATACAGGAATAATATTATGTGAACGTAAACTGCCTGTATCATCATCATCCTGCCCTTGTGCCACACTATGTGGGGTCGGCACAACATGTGTTTTTCTTCCATTTCCTTCTATCACCCGTCATCTCAGCACGCACTCCTTTCTTACACATATCTTCTTTCACACAGTCCATCTTACCACTTTCATATCTAAAGCTCTTAAAAAAAAAACGTAAACTGCCTGTATCTTACACAATTATTCATTTCAGTAACCGTCGGCGGCGTTGTTGGCGGAATATTGCTGATTGGCCTACTCACATTGATCATTTGGAAAGTCACTACTTATTATTACGATAAAAGAGAGTATGAAAGTTTCTGCAAAGAGGCTACTGATCAGGGTTTCGATGTCAAAAATCCGATTTACAATGATCCTATGACTAATTTTGTTAATCCTGTTTATGATCCCGAAACCAAATCCTAATTAAATTGTTAAATATTGTTCAGGATACTTAAACTACTTACTTACTAAATAAAATCAAGTATAACATATACTATAACCTATCTTATTATTTTTTGCATAAATTACAGACTTTTTCAAAACCTAATTCCTTCATATTGTTTCAAAATAAAAGATACTTACAAATTTCACATTCGTTTATTATGCCAATTTCAACGTATACAAATTTAAATATAATAAATTATGAAGTAAATAAATACAAAAATAAATAAGACGTATAAAATATAAAACTCACAAATTTTTACAAATAAACAGCTGCGCCACCGACAAAATATTTAGAAAGTTTGTTTTGAATGTTATTGCCACGACAGTTTAAGCATTTATGATTTAACTAGCTGTGCCCCGCGGTGTTACCCGCGTTATAATGGATTTTCCCGCGGAATGACGTTTTCCCGCGGTAAAAAAGTAGCCTATGTTATTTTCAGGCTCTAGAGATTCTGTGTACCAAATTTCATTTAAATCGGTTCAGTAGTTTTTACGTGTAAGAGTAACAAACATCCATACATCCATACTTACAAACTTTCGCCTTTAGAATAGTAGTAGGACTAGTGTTTTTTTTTATTTTCTTATAAAAGTTAAACGTCCAAAAAGATGGCATGGTGCTGGCAGTTGCGTTGGTGGTTGTTACTTTTTGGGTCGTAGTGCGCAACGGTCTCTGTCGTGTGTTTTCCGCAGGCGCGTAGGCATTTCATCTGTGTAAATCTTCTTTTCTCGACGATCCTGCGCGTCCAGTTTAGCCAGCACAGCCTGATAAAAAAATCAATAATAAACATTAATTATTTCGTAATAATATACCTATGCATTACGTTACTTGCGTTACGTTACTGACGTTACGTTACTTGCAATTAGTAAAACAAAGAAAAAAATATTACAAACTATTTGTATTGAGGCATTCGCTCTACCAATGAGCTATTTTAAGTACTTAATAAAATTCTACTACATCAAAAATCATAGTATTCCCCATTTATTAAAATCATGATTAACATACCTTGGACGACATAGCTTAGCAATAGTACCTTTCTAGTTTTTCGCAAAAAACTAAAAAGGGATGGATTTCTTAAACACTTTTCTGATTTACTTCGGCATACATGACATACATAGGCACTACCCACCTAAGGCTGCGTTTCCACCAGGGATGTGCGAGGGAAATGTGTCGTGCGAAGATGTCTAGCTTTGCTGTGAAAATGTTTGGGTATTTCCACCAAAGCTGTGCGAGGAAAATATGTCGAACGAGGATATGTAGCGGAGCTGTGAAAATGCGCATTAATGTGCGGTGCGAGGATGCGTTACGAGGATGCATTGCGAGTTGCGAGGCTGTGAAATGTGTCGCGGTGAGGGAGTGCGGTGTAGTGGGAGCGGCGCGTACGCCTGCCTGCCGCTTGCGTCTCACTTTGCTATCGGTAGCGCTTGTTTCTCGCACACATTTCTCGCAACACATTCCTCGCACATATCCCTCGCAACACATCTCTCGCCTGTTTTGTATAATATACAAAAACCTCGCTCCGCTAAACCGTTTCCACCAGAGCTGTGCTGACCGGAGCTAGGTAAATGAAGTGATTCTATTGGTTCATGAAAAACACATTCCTCGCAACGCATCCTCGCACATCCCTGGTGGAAACGCAGCCTAATGCTATGCAATTCACTGTATTGCTAAACGTCATAAACATACTATACTGGTAAACTCTGGGTATACAGTAACAGGTAAGATCGATACATGTTGCACCTATTCCTGTTAAAAAAAGTTCCAAAACCTGTTACAAAATAAAAGCCTGTTATTTTATACTATGTGGGAGCAAATGTTGTTCGTTCTCTGGTACAGTTGTCTGTTAAAAATAGGTACGCCTATTTATGTTCCCACCGCTAGGACATATGAGTTCTTTCTCCACGGGACAAATTAGGTCATAATTTACCACGCTAATTGGGGTTGGTGAATATCGCATGTCCTTCAAACTCTTCAAAGTTCTCAGAACATGCCGTTTTCCTCACACTGTTTGTCTTTACCGTAAAAAAAATTGTGTTTAAAGCGCAGATTATTTTCAAGAAGAAATATCCAGAGGTGCTCGTTGGGGCTTGATCCAACGACCATCGGAAATTCGAGTGTGCTCTCACTTAGACAACATAACTTTTCCATTACTACAGTAACAGCCTGTTACATTCGTAGCAAACCCTTTCCCTTTCAAACATAAATATATACATAATGTATAATGCCATAAGCGAATAGAGAAAATAATGTTTATCATTAAATTAATTTTGTCTCGTGGAACAGTAACTGATAAGTTTACTAGGCGTGCGTGAGACTTTTCTAAAAATCCTCACGCACGCCTAGTAAACTTAATGCCAAACGCATTATTAGAAAAATCTTACCGAAGTACATGTAGTATGTACAGGATCTATGTAGCAGACGAAATCCGACTTTGAGAGTTACATTCGGGAAACAAGTCGCAACTTGAGAGTTGGCTTCACTTTCGTGGGATACGACGAGTGGTTATATAGAAAAAAATAATTTTCATGTTATTTTTCAATACAAAATACCTTACCCTGTTGCTTTCGTTTCTAGTTCTTTTCGGACGAAGGCCTTTGGATACCTTGCCGAGCTCGCCGACAGAACGCTTCTCGAGAGGGTCATAACGGGCGCCCACTCTGCCAATTATAAATTTAAATACATTAAATATATATTTAAATACATTAAATTTATATTTTAATACATTAAATATATATTTATATATATATATTTAATCTAATTTAAATATATATATTTAGTCACATTGATAATCTATACTCATATTATAAGACTGATGAGTTTGTTTGTTTGATCGCGCTAATCTAAGATTCTACTGGTTCGATTTGAAAAAATATTTCAGTGTAAATAGCCCATTTAGTGAGGAAGAAACAACGCTAGGAAGGAACATTTTTTGACTTCAAAATTAATAAATAATTAATTATTTAATTGTTTAAGTTTCTTTTAATTATCACATAAAATGTCGAAATGATTTGTAAAGTTAATTTATTTTGTACTTTTCAGTTTCTCTTTTGAAGTTGGTTTAATTTTTGGCATAAAAGTTTTATATAAATAACTAGCTGACCCCACCCAGAAACGTTGTTTTGCAAAATGAAAAATAGATGTTGGCCGATTCTCAGTTCTACTCAATACGCTCACAATATTACATCAAAATCGGTCAAGCCGTTTCGGAGGAGGACGGGAACGAACATTGTGTGAAGATTTGTGAAAAGCTTTTAACTTCGCCGTAGTGTTTCTAGCCACCCGAAACTTTGATGTCTTAAATTCTATTGCAATTATTTTTTTAATGTTATTCGTTGGTTAATTATTGAATATCAAGTTCAGCTAACCCGTGTTCTGATCAGCCCAAGCTCAGCCTAAATCTACACGTTACACAACTCACAGCGTATCGCGTTCAGCATTCGAATGCGGCTGGTATACGTTATCCGCGGTGAGACAGCTTCGGCAAACAGCCTCTCCCACTTCTTGGAGCCGTCGTCTTTCCTCTGCTACTTTACGGTCTAGCTCTGCAACTGTAAATAGAATTAGAAATACAAATGGCCGACCAAGGCATAGCACAGACATTTCGTTCAACATTATATTTATTATGGTTCTTACATTAGGTCACACAGGTAAAATGTGACCCATGTGCTATTTTAGGTACATAATAAAATTTGTTGAAGTAAAATCTCTTAGGGCTCTTCGCTGTAGGAGAACAACAAATAAAGAAACACTTGTAAACTGTTGCAGTTTTAGTGTGTTTGTCCTGTCTTGAACATCTAGACAGAGAATGGAATAATAATTGCATGCTTACTATTTTGTTGCGTATGTTTCTGTTTACTCATAAGTTCAGCTTCCAATGAGTAAATTCTCTTCTGCAAGGATTCTTCTTTGCTAAGTTTCGTCTTCCAAATGCGGCACACTTTAAGATGGAGAAAGGATAGCTCTTGCGTGTCCAAGGCCTGTGTTTAGACATTTATATTGTATTATGTAACAACTGTTAAAAAAAATTAGGAACCAAATTGCATAAGCCTTTCATTACTAACACGCTACTGACTAGCATACGTCACCATCTAGTGCGGCCGAGTTTGGGACATGGAGCCATAACAAACTACTAAAAGCACCTCCAACCTCACCGAATGATATTATAATTAATTTGAGCAAGTTTGACACACACTTCCATCAGATTCCTTTTTCGTCAGAAGCAATTTTTTTAGAATTTCAGTTCAGTTGCATCAGGAATTACCGATGTGGGAAAAACTCCAATTACCAGATCAGGTCAGGCTAAACTCGTTTTACCCACCTAACTGAGATCAAATTGACATAAAATAATAATTTTTCAATGGAACTTGGTTCATTAATACTCGAATTATAACTCAAAATGGTAAATTCTTCTTATTTCACTTACGTCAACATTTCCAAAAAGAATTTTATTTGCGATGTGTTTGAGGTAAGAATGCTCTTGTAGCTTTCTCTGCTCAACGTCGACCTGCTCGAATATATTGCGGATTGTATCAGATATGTTCAAATCAAGAGTGCATGAGCATGGACTATGAGACTTGCTGTTTGGTTTTACGTTAAACGCCTCTATGTTGGTTTTTGTTAGATTTTTCTGGTCATGTCCGTGGCAATGCTTTTTACGTTTCAATTCTGGGCTGGATTGTTTTGTAGGTTCCTGTAGACAATGATTACATATTTTGTTTACTCACAAATTATAACCTACAATACAATATAACCCAACACCGAAATCAAAAAGATGTGATCATGCATAAATAGGTAAAATATATACCTTGTCTAAGCAGGAGCAGCTTTCAACAAATTTATTTTTCAATGTTTTGTTTTCTTTCTCCAATTTATCTGCCTTTCGCATTGCCTCAATACTCATAGAACGCAAATTTTCGACTTCATTTTCGTGTATCTTTAGTATGTCTTGCAAAGTTTCTTCATGCAGATTTTGAATACTTTCGACTCCTTGGTTGTGTTTATTTAATATACTTTTAATATTACCATCGTATTGCATCTTAATTGCGTCTATTTTTTTCTTATATTCTTTTTCTATACTCTCTAGATTTCTTGTAAGTGCTTGAATTTTATTTTCATATTCTTCAACAGTTACAAGATTTACCATTATACTACGTTCCGTAAAGGATTTTGGACTAGTTTTACTACATACTGAAACAGTTTTGTTTTCTGTGGATGATTTTAAAAGTTTTAATCTAGTAGGACTGGCGTCCATACTTCCTTCGGGAGAAGAAAATAAACGTAACTGTTGATCACTTCTACTTTTTCTAAGTCGCTTGGCCGCTATGTTGGTATTCATATTATCGGGATATTTATGACTATCTAAAATATAATTCAAGCCATAGTCAAGTGACTTTTGCTGAGATGCGTTTTCTAAGAAGTTTTTATCTTTTTGCTCTTGCTTTGATTTTAAAAGTAAAACATCAGCTTCAACTCGCAACAATTTATGATGAGAATCGCTTCCAGTAAACCTATCTGGATAGTTTTGCTTGCTTTGCTTATTTCTGTGTTGGCGGTCACGAGAAATCGAGAGTGTAGATGAAGTTTTATTTTTTTTTCCATGTGATTTATCACGAATCTCTTTTTTATATTCGTTGGATGAAGAATATGCCTTAGAATACTCAGCCAAGGATTCTATAGATTTATTCTCAACATCAAAGGCATCGATTGATGGACTGTTAGTACCGACTCGAGGTAAATTTATTTCAAGTTTTTGTTTAACACTGTCATCTTCTTCATATTCTTCTTCTTCCAAATCCATAAATAGTTCATTTGCATTGTCTTCATTCTCATGTTTTTTATTCGTTGGCAGGAATTTGTCTTGAACATCATTTTGACCTATTGTTACAGACTCTACAATAATTTTTGAATTTGCATTTGCGTTCCATGCCATTTTCTTGTCATAAGATTTATTAGGACTAATTTCATTATCATTATATATAACAAATAGATCTCGGTCTGTAGATTCGTCAGAAGTAGATCCAAATATATCTTTATTTTTTGAATTATTTTTTATTTTGTCTGCAGTTGCGTAACTATTATTTTGAGAGTAATTTTTTGTAGGATATTTACTAGAATATTGTTTTTTATTGTTAGAAGTAGATTCATAATTTTCGGTATATTCGTTATCTAACCCTTTCGAAGAATTAGTTTGTACTGATTGTTTATTGAGGTCTATAACATTAAAACTTTGAGATTTAGAGTTAGATTTGTAACTCTTTTGAGGGGAAAACTGTTCTTCATTAGTTGAAGATAGTACTTCAGTTTTCGTATTGATATTCTCGCTGCTTTGGCAAGATATGGTGCAAAGCTCAAGCCGGCCTTGGCTCAGTCTCTTCAGTTTATAATCTAAGTAACTGTTCCTTACAATATCGTAAGATGGGTCTATTGTTGCTGTCACTACTTGGACTTCATTCACTTTTTCGTTTATATTTTTGGCTGAAGATATTTTTCTGTCACGTTTTTTGATTGCTGGATCGATGTTTTTATTTTCAATCATATCGTCTAAATTATCCTTAACTTGAGTTTTATTGTAGATATTTTCTTCGGTTTGGTTATTGGCATTTTTGTATGAAGTTGCCGTAGTTTGGATACTAACGTTTTCGCCTAAACTTCTTTTCATAGCGTCGAGAATTTTATTCAGTGCTTCAACTTCTTGCTTCTTACTTTCTAAATCTTTGCTTATTCTCTGTGTATAATTAAGGTGTTGAGATTGATCATTTTTCAGCTTTTTCTCTAAATTATCAATTCTTTGGAGGGAATTTTGATAAAGAGTCTTGAGAGATTTCAATTCGTCTTCCAATTTAGCAATAAATGATTGAGTAGATTGATTAACTTTGTCAGTGAACAGTTTATGGTTCAATATTTCAGCTTCCAAGTCTTTAATTATATTTTGGTCACGTGATTTTTGTTTACTTAGTTGTTCATTTAGAAGTTGAAGTTGTTCTTCCATATTTATTTTGTCTTTAATAGCTTCTTCCTTTTCATTAATAATCTTTTGTTTTTCTTTTTCAACTATTTTTATAGCTTCGTCCGTTTTTGTTTGTACTAACTGATAAGAATTTTGAACGGACAGCAATGATTGTTCTAATATGTTGCTTTTCGAACATTTTAGTTCCAAAAGCTTGCTGATTCTATCTAAAGCTGTTGATATATCGCCTACTTCACATCCCTCTGTAAGTGCGCTATCCCCTACACTTCTTATTTCAAGTTGCCGAATTTCAGCTACGATTTTTTTTCTTTCGTTCTGTAAATTTATTATTTCAGACCAATATTTTTGCTTATCTCTCTTCAAAGCCTCTTCACTCCTTATTTTTGTTGATGATAGTTTTTCTTCTAGCATTGCATTTGTTGCCTGAAGTTGTGCTATATCCATTTTCATATTGTGGGTAGCTCTTGAATCTAAAACCATATACGAGAATATGTCTAATTTTATCAACACCTTTAGGCGTTGATAAAATTAACGATGTTTTTGAATAGCTAGGTTTTATTACTAAAAATGTTGGAGCTTGATTAAGAAAACGGGCAGAGCAATTTTATCTTCTCCATTTCAGCCGTAAAATGTTCGCTGCTGGACATCGGCCTCCCTTATTGCTTTTCAGTTATTAACTTGGTAAAGCGTCGGTTTTATTTTAGGGCTCTTTAAATACTGCCCTCTGCAACTGTTGGTATATCTGTGTGGCCTATAAAAACTTATCTAATATATAAAATTTACATGCCACAATGTTAGTTACCGTACTCCTCCGAAACAGCTTTACCGATTTTTACCAAATTCTATATGCGTATTCAGTAGGTCTGGGAATCGGCGTCTATCTATTTTTCATTTTGCAAAACAACGTTTGCTGGGGTCAGCTAGTAAAAATATATTACGTAAAAAAAAATAATTGGTTACAATTTCTATAGAATGAATAGAACAAAAAACAAACGGGAAATCTGATATTTTGCCTTATTATTATAAGCATTGAACATACGTATGCTCTTTTGACCAGATGCCATAACTATTTAATAAATTTCCATTTCAGGTATAATTTTTTGATAAGACTTTATAATTGTATTATTTGTCTCAAATCTTGCAAGTTAGATTTAGTTCGTATTTGTTGCTATACCTAAAACCCTTAAAACCCTTTAAAATACGTTCATTATTATAGCCTAAATTCGAATTTGACTAAAAGTTAAAAGTTTGAGTCAATTTTCTTACGGTGAGCGTCCATTGCGAGCAATGATTCATTAACTTTTTTGGATGAATTGTCCACAATCTGTTCTCCTGTCTCAACCGCTGCTTCTAAATTCTCGTGCAGACCCCGCACCTCGTCTTGCAGCATATTGATATGATGTTGTAGAATCGCAATTTTATCATCACGTGCCTGGATGATTTCGTGTAGATTTGAAATTACATTTTCCTGGAAAACGCTGTTGAGTAATTTATGTCCTTTTTACAAATGTACATACATAGCTTTTTAACTAATTAGTGATTACAAGTTATGTTTTATACAATATTTTAGTATTTTTATATTAAGTTTCATGGTAAATTTAAATATATACAGGGTGGAAAAATCGAATGCCACATGGATGACAACTACCTTAAATATTGTTCATTTTGTGTAAGGGAAGTCTCCCTTACATACTCTTATTTACTTACCCTTACATTACTCCCTTCCTTCCTTTGTTTTTTAAAACAATTAATACTGCATTTAAGGAGTTATAATATCATGACTTTCTGTTATTCTGATTGTATTTGTTATTTAGAGAAAAATGAACCTTATCAGTAACCCTTTCAATCTGCATCATAAAATACAGCACATTATTTTTTGTCATATCTGACCGGTTCGAGTCCCGACTGAGGCAAGCAATTTTTCATAAATCCTTAAATGCATTATTATTTTTATTGTTTTTAAAAACAAAGGAAAGTCTGCCTTACACAAAATGTGCTATTTACAATATTTAAGATACAAGATACAAGATATAAAATCATTTATTTCCATAGTTTGGTTTTACAAAACTTAGACACGTCAACATAAATTACAACAAAACAAAAAAAAATAATCATAGGTGCTTAAAGATAAGTAGGAAATAAATTTATGGTATCTGGTCGCTTCGCTTTTTTTACACTAGAGCAAAGAAGCGATTAGAAACTCTAGCTCATTTTTGTATTGAAACTTTACAATCATTATTTGTTTGTTAGTCTTGTTTTTGATTTTGTGTTGGAGCAGATTCCGTCCCAAGCAGTTTTGTCCTCAAGGTAATCCGATATATTATAATAATAAGCTTTCTTACAAAGATTGTTTTTTACAATTTTCTTAAATTGAATAATTGACAACTGTTGCAATTCTTTGGGAATCTTGTTGTAGAAGCGTATACATTGCCCTTTGAATGATACATTAACCTTATGCAGCCTAGTGGTGGGCAAAGCGAGTTTATATTTATTTCTTGTATTTACATTGTGTTTATCACTATTTCTTGTAAACAAATTAATATTTTTATGCGTATACATAATGGCTTCATAAATATATTGACAAATGTCTAAGGTAGTTGTCATCCATGTGGCATTCGATTTTTCCACCCTGTATACATAAATATCTTTACATGTATGTCTATTATATTAAGTATATCAGATGTCTAGTACCCGTAACACAAGCTTAGAGCTTACCACGGTGCTAGATATTGTTGTGTGAATTGTCCGGAAATATTTATTTATAAAGATTGATTTCGTACATGGTGAATTGTCATTGTTCGAAATCAATCTTTGGTGGTCAACGTTATTACAAAAATCGTGAGACCCGTTGTCTGTGATTGCTCTGCTGTAGATAGGTATATTGAAACACCCTGTATAGTATACATATATCTCGTTATATGAAAATTTAATGTTTGTGTGAATCTGCTGTTTTAGTCATTCATCGATATTAATTTCATTATAGCAAAAAGGTAATAATAATGATAGTCTGTCATTAGTTCATTACGAATATATGTATGTTAACAAAATAATTTATAATCATCAACATTACCGATTCGTCGAATTTATCTAAGAGCTCACGGAGTTTATTGTGTTGTATAAGCTTTTCTGTTTTCATTTCTTCGATTTGTTTATGGATATCAGCATGGGGAATACCTGTGTAGCTATGCTTGTCTTTAAGCTAAAATTATATAATTTATCATTGTTGAAAAATTATCAAATTACATTATTTTGGTCTACTCAATCATTAATACTCACTTCAGTTCTAGCATTAATCAGAGCTGTCTCCAAAACTTCACTATGTGTCAGTAACTCGTTGCTTTGGCTACTCAACTCTAAGTTTTCGCGCTCTTTACTTTTTAAGTCTAAAATTTGTCGGGCTAATTCTCTTTGCAGCTTATTTTTCTCCTGACAAATTCGGTCATGATCCCTCTTTAAATTATCATATTCTGCTTCTAAAGATTCATAAAATTTTAGTTTATTCAACAGTTCCGAACTTTTCTTTTTTAGTTCATTCAAATTACTTGAATGATTCTCTTCCTTTAGCGATGTTATATTATCGTAAGCTATTTGATTTTGGTCTTCATAGTCCGTTAAATGCCGTTTTAGAATTTTGTTTTCTAGATTACTATACAAATCATTATATTCTTCGGTTTGGTTGTTTAAGTTCCTTTGAAGATTATCTCTTTCCTGTAATAATTCATCGTATGCAGTTTTCTTCTCACATAATTCACGGTACAAAGCATCGGTTTTTAAGGATTGCTTATTGAAAGAATCTAGAAGGTTATCAAAATCATTTTGTAAACCCTGCTTTTCCTGTAAAATACTACTATAAGCTTCGTTTAATGCTTCAAGCTCTGTTTTGAGGTTTTCAGACCCATGTAATTTATCTAATAATAGTTCACTTTCACGATTACTAATTTGAATGGAATTCATAACATCATCAAGGTCTCTAGTTTTGTGGCTTAGAACGATTTCAAGTTGAGTTTTTTCTTTTTCTAACATGTCGTAAGATTGTTTCAATCTTTCTAACTCTTTAGATAGATTTTCAAATAGATCTAGTTTATCTTTCAGTATTTGGCTTTCATTTCTTGTAAGTTCTAATGAGTATTTATATTTGTTTTTTTCTTTCTCGGTTAAGCGGGTTTTTTCACGAAGTTCTTCCAATTTTTGTGAGAGTAAAGAGTTATTACTCTCATGTTTACTTAAATCTTTTTGTAGATTCACGTTTCGACTTTGTGCTTCAGCGAGTATAGATTTTATTTTGTTATATTCTTCACTTTTTGCTTCAAATGAAGTTTCCAATTGGTTATGCTTGCTAGCCATATCATCGTAACTTTTGACCTTTTTCAACAGTTCTTTGCTTTCTTGTCTAGCTAGTTGTAAGTGTTTTATAGCCTCTCGTTTCTCTGAATCTAGACTTGTAACGCTTTTATCATAAGATTCTTGTAAATTTTTATAAAGTTCGTCATTTTCCTTGTTTCGTTTTTCCATGTCACACATCAATCGATTGACCTCATATGATTTTTGTTGCAATATATCCATTAGATTCTCTAGGGCTGTCGATTTGTCTTTAAGGTCTTGATCAAGTCTTTCAATTTCGATCCTGTAACTCTCCGCATTTTTTTCTAAGAATTCGTTACGCTGAAGAACTTGTTCACATCCACCTAAATTAACATAGCTAGATTAATGTTATAAACTGAGGAAATACTACTGAATATGAGATGATAAAAATAAATTGAGTGTTGAGATGCTGTGTTTTTTCTGTTAACCCTCTGAATCCTTACACGTGACCTCCGGGTGGTGCTAAGAACAGTCACTGGTGGTAGGCTTCGACCGCGGCTTGTCACTACCCTCCGGGCTGGGCCAGAGCGTGAAGCGAACTTTTCGTGTTTCGTAAGGTAGTGTGGTCGTAATGTGGCTCGGATAAGCCATCTACCTTCTAGGTCTTCATGTCCCATCTTAGACCACATCGTCACTTTACATCAGGTGAGATTGTGGTCAAATCAAGGCTTATCTTAAATATAAAACATGCTAAATTATCAATAAAACTATAGTGTTTTTTTTTGACAATAACGGTGTGTCCATGAAACCAAACACAGAGAAATGGTCGCTGACGCAGCATTGTGTTGATTACCAGCAGGCTAGTAACCAACGCTGATCTTCCGTAAGCTCCATTTTTGACAATATGGACTTCATCATCATCACCCTATTAACGTGACCACCGCTGGGACACAGGGACTTCTCTCTTGACGAGGGAGGTTAGGCCTTAATTCACCACGCTGGCCATATGCGGGTTGGTGAATGTCACATGTCCTTCAAACTCTTTAAAGTTTTCCGAACATTCCGTATATTTATTGTTCCGATTAACGAACAACTTATAAAAATAAAAATACATTTACGCTCAACTAAAAATAAACTAAACTAGAATAAGCATAAGAATAAGTTCGTTGGTCTAAAAAAGGACATAATATGTACATAGTTTCCTTAGATCTATGGCCTCCAAACTAGGAAAAACCTGTATCTTGGAGACCTCCTTCCATTGAAGAAAATAATCCTAAACTAGAATTATATTACTTACTTTTTAATTCTTCTATTTCCATCTTCAAGTCGTTTATTAAATTTGTTTGGAATTCTTCTTGTAATTGCTGTTTTCCTTCATCATTGCAAATACATACTGCCTTCAAGTTAGTTATCTGTTCGTTCAACTTGTTAATTTCATCCCGCATTGCTATGCTATCACCCTCTTTTTGACCCTGAAACTTAGCTTGTATCTAAATAGAAGATATTTTTAGCGCTAAACCGATAAATATCCATAAGATAGTCAATAAACGCGAATGGACGACATCATAAATGTTCTAGAATTGCGCAAAGTGATTGCATTTAATGATGTGGGTTGCTCTCGACGCGAGTGTCTATCCTGAATACATGCGACATTTTAGTATGGAGCCTGGCATACCTAATAGTCCGCCATATTGACCTGAAAACTCAAAATTGACAAAGTAAATGTTTTAAAATAAAAGTGTTATAGAACCAAACTTCTAAGTTGCACGGTTTAGAAATATAGGTATAGGTTTAACAAGTATGAAAAAAATAACGCTCAAATATCGAGCGTGCAGTGATAATACCCGATAAGTGTGCAAAATTAGTTTACGTTAACTGTAAATCACTTGAATGAGCAAAAAATTCTGATTCTAGTAGGCTGAACGTATTTACGATTTATATGTACTCTGTCGATTGCCATTCGTTTCATCACTGGCCGCAATATCACTTTTTTATTGAGAATAGCGGAGGCTAGTAGCAATGCCAAAATGTTGGAACCCTTTTCCCAGCATACATAATGATGACGTCAATTCTTCGATATGCTAACGTCAGGTATATTCATATTAACCTTTTCAGATTCTTGTTCAAGAAGTCGATCAATTTGAATAGATAAACTTCTTATTTGTTGATCTTGACACATTGTTTTACATTCCGATTCTTTTAACTTACACTGAATTGCATTTTTTTCCTTTTCAAATATCAGCGAGGCTTCGTTAACCTTTTTTTCCAAGAGAATATTTTCTTGCCGTAATTCGTCAATGGTTTTGCTTTTGATATTATTGATTTCAGCTTCTGTTTTTAGCTGAACTTCGATATTTGAGGTTTCTTCAGAAAGTATTAAATATTGTTCTTTTAAAGAATCGAGATCGTCTGATCTCCTTCGATAGTGTTCTTTTTCATTCCAAAGCATGCTGTACTCTGTTAGTTGACATTTTAGTGCTTCAAATTCTTTCTGAATCTCCTCATATTTCCAAACGCGTTTTTGTAAACAATCTTTATCATGTTTCAGATTTTCATAGCATGTCATTAGTTCGTCATAGTTTGTTTGCAAATTTTTAAGTCTTTCTAAGTTTTCCTTGTCAATGTTGTAATCGTCAATTTCATACTCCTCGGTTTCCAGGTCGTTTTTTATTGATGCGTTTTCTTTGCTCAGTATTTCTCTCATTTCGTCGTTCGCCATGATGTCGGCCACGAGTTGAGCTCTTTTGTTATCGAGTTGCGGTTGTTTGGCCTCGGTGGATGTGAGGGCGTAGTTTCCAATCCTCGACTCGAACTCAGCTCTATAACATGAGCACGAATCATTCCGCTTAGAGCTTTCTTGTGTACACGGACTTATTAGCGCAAGACTGAACTTCTCTAGTATTTTCAGTTTATACAGTATTTTGCCCCGTATGTCAATGCTACGCGTGTCTTTCCCTGAAATCTGAGTACAAAATACGAAAGATGAACTTAAAAACTCTTTAGGGAACACAAAATAACCACAATAACAATTAAAAAAGCGATGATGATTGATCTGGGGTGTAGGAAGGTGCCTTGTTAAGGTGCCTTGTAAAAGGGAAGGTGTGGTTATTTCTATGCATGGTTTAATAATGCAAAACTAGATAGATAAAATAATAGCCAAGTATTAACCATGGAAGTCAAATAAGCTTTGTATTTCTCATTTTGACACAGAATTCCAAATATCTTCTCCAATGCTGTGTAAATGTGTGCGTAAATACAATACGGTTCACAAACATCATTCTCCAATACCTAAAATAAATCGAAAAATATCATTACAGTTCAGTAATTACGTACCTACCAACTTCCTTAAAGTAAGCATGATTCATCAGTAACTTGTTCCCATAGTAAAATATATATTTTTGTGATATATTTACCGCCATGGTATTTTGCATAGCGCTCATCTTAGCATCTTTGGAGATAATAGTGTCCTGCATCTCTTGAATTCTTGGGTCAGTAACCACTGAAATAAAAAAAAAAAATACTTTTTGGCTGCCTCGGTGGCGCGGTGGGCGAATGTGCGCTTGCAAAGCAAGAGGTAGCGGGTTCGATTCCCGCCGAGGGTAAAAATTGTTTGTATGTTCTGCAAGCACTTTTCTCCAACAGCAGACCAAGGTCTGGGTATTTAATATGTATAATAAAAATATCTATACATGTATGTATATTATATTAAGTATATCAGATATATAGTCCCCGTAACACAAGCTTGGAGCTTACCACGGGGCTCGATGTTGTTGTGTAGATAGTCCGGTAATATTTATTTATTTATTCATGCTGGTACCGTAAAGTTAACAGGGAAACGTACTTATGGTTTAATAAACGTTTAAATATTTTACGATAGTATTTTTGTTAAACTGCTTTTATGTTAATTTTAATTGTAATTGTATTGTCTGTTTATGACGTAAATAAAACTCTTTCTATTCTATTCTACCTCTCAAAAACAAACAGTGACAGACATCGTAACAAAGAAGTGAAGGCCTCCGTTAATTTGATTCGTTGGTAAAAAATAACAACGAAATTGAGATAGATTAGGGTGCACAATTGCATATTAGAAAAGGATTCTTTTAAAAATAGTAAGCCTGATTACTTAATAAAACAACAGATAAGATGACCTAAATCTCTTTTATTGGAGGTCGATATGTCTACCTTCATAAACATCAACTAATCCATAATCCTCTTTCCTAATACATGTCCCACTGACGACTCGTATCTATTAATCTATCAGTAAGTAGGTTATCTTACTAGTGCCCGCGGTATTTTTCAAGGTGGGAATCGTTTGGTGGGCTGCATCACAATATTCCTTCTCATCTTTTCTTGATGTCGGAGTCTGGAATTATCACGAAATTGTAAATTGAATATAGAACAAATAAGAGGTAGGCTTCGGCCGCGGCTTGTCACAACCCTCCGGGCTGGGCCAGGGCGTGAAACGATTTTTCGTGTTTCGTAATGTGGTCCCGAGCAGCCATCTACCTTCTAGGTCTTCATGCCCTATTTTAGACTACATCGTCACTTTACATCAGGTGAGATTGTGGTAAAATGAAGGCTTATCTAGCATTGAAAAAAAAAGAGTAACGGTTTTTGTGTTTACCACCAAGCGCCATCAAAGAATGAGGTAGGATATGGCCGTCAATCACAAAATTACATAACATTTTTCTCGTATTAAAACAAAATATTATAAAGCTTACCAGTTCGTCAGGACGATCACCCTGTGAAAATAAAAAAAAGAATACAAAAAAATAAAAAATAATAATATTACCAACTGAAACAAATCCTGTGTTGGTAAAACTATCTAAAGCTAATTTTTGTGGGCATTAATATAATATTTTCTTGTAAAGAGATAACCCAATTATGTTCTGGATTGTTATTTTATCTAAATTTTTTTACAAATATTGCTTTTCTTTGTCGTTGTGAGATTTTAATTTTTGTTTCCTTTTGTTAAAATTTATATGTTTTATTAATAATATTGTGTATATAATAATAGTTTTAAATTTCTTTTCTTTTGTTCTTTGTCCACTGCTTATTTTATTTTGTGCTAATGTTATTTTAACTGTCTGTTGCCATTTTATATTGTACTCGATGTGATGCCCTGTTATTACGAGAACACATCGCATTTAATCCTTTTAGTCATGTTTATTTTATGTTTGTATCTTGTGTTAACTTGTGTTGGGTGTCCTTTCTTAATAAATAAATAAATAAATTTAGGGTTATAATCTCCGAGTAAAATTGATCAATGGTTAAAACATAGATAGAGCTATCAAGTTAGTTGACAACTAACTGACCAAGACTGCTCTAAATTTTTACCATTGACTAAGTTGGAAATTGTGAAATAAGTCCTTAGGGTAAATTTATAAATCCATTAACATCATCTAACTGATTGTCAAAAGTGAAAAATAATGCCAACTCGAGCCTATCTGAAAAAAAAACGCAAAATGGCGTTCAACTGAGTAACATCTTTTTCACTTTATAGTTTTATTGATATAGATTGATATAGATAAGCGATAAGAGTCCAATTATAACGAATTGATTGAATTGAGTCTATCTGTCAATTGCAAAATCGGTCCACACAGTACTGATATTTATTATACAGGGTATTCGATGTGAAGAAAAGAAAACTCAATTCATCTAGCAACCTAACGGTTAGGCATTTAAACTAAAATAATAGATTATTGGTATATAAAAGTTACCTCGTCACCTCTTGAATTTCCAGTCTAAAAATAAAAAATAAGAATATTAGTAAGGATATTTATAAGCTTACAATATTATGTTTCTCAAAAATATATTTTCACTACCCACCTCATACGCTTCAGAACCCTGAAACAAAACAACAAAATTGAATAATATTAAAATGATAGGTTATTGCAAAATGGCGTCAATTTGTAAAACCCTATTAACGAATTATTGACGACCTCTGTGGCTCGGTGAGCGAGGGTCCGCCTGATGTGCAAGAGGTTGCGGGTTCGATTCCCGCCGGGGGACCAGATTTTGTTAGATCTATAATTCCTGGTTTCGGGTCTGGGTGTTTTATATGTAGGTATCATAATATGTATGTATTTAGAAAAAAAAATGTATCTATGTAGTATATCAGTCACCTAACACCCACAGTACAAAATCTCGGCTTAGTTTGGGGCTAGGTGATGCTGTGTGAGTAGTGCGAATATATTTATTTATATAGATAGATTTTATATTCAGTCTTCTTATTATTGAATTATCAGAAACCAGATGGTATGGTGATTGACTAGTACGATGCAAAAACCTTCCTATTAAATCATTCTATCTATTGCTGAAAACTGTATAAAATCCGTTTAGTAGTTTTTGAGATCTCGCGCATAAAGAGATAGACAAAGAAACTCATAATTTCAGCGGTAGGACGTCCACTGTTGGACAAAGGCGTCCTACAATGACTTTTAGTAACTCCGACCCTTATTAGCAGCCTGTAACCAACGCGGCTACCTTCAGAAGGCAAATTTGTAATGGTTATAAATAAACTAAGAACTAATTTACTAAAACGTAATAGCTACTCACCTCAGTAAATTGAGATATGTCCAAATCCAGATTTAAAAACTAGAAAGAAAAAAATAAAAATGATGTGTCCTGTTTAACTCATGTCTTAGTTCCTCGTCATCATCATCATCATCATCATTTGTTGTATGACGTCTCAACATTTTTATGTTAAATTTATATTATGTACTTACCTATAGTTATTTAAAAACACTAACATTGTAATAACTATGATGATAAAAAGCGATGTGTCGATCTATTCGCTTCTCAACTCAGTGTATAAAAATGTAAGCGAACTGTCAAGAGAATAGAATAGAAAATACTTTATTACATACCAAACAAAGAAACAAAACAATAAGAAATTAAAAGTAAACCTAGAATGCGTAATGGGCGGTCAATGTTGTTACGACAATATTTTTTAAAATAAATTAGTTTTTTAAATAATTTAACGTTAAGGTTAAGCTGTCCATGTATAGGGCGTGCTTCTAAGGAAAACGTTTTGACTTTAATTTAGTTATCCCTCTGTGATTTACATTTATTATTACTTATGAAACTAACTTATTAGTTTATCCTTGATCTGGGTGTTTAATATGTGTAATAAAAAATTTATTTATTAGTTTGTCTTTTATTATTAAGTATATCAGAAGTCTCGTACCCGTTACACAAGCTTAGTGCTTACCACGGAACTAGATGTTGTGTGGATTGTCCGAAAATATTTATTTATGAATTATTTATTATTATATTATTTGCAAAGTAAAAGTTGCAGATTAACGATGGCTGGACGTCAGCTACTGAGTTTGGCGATCAGTGGTCTGCTTTAAAGACCATTTCAGTACTAGTATTGCATTGTTATGCTTCATGACAGTCATTTAAAGAACTAATCGGCCAACAATATCTTATATAGGTACTTTTTACTTACGAGTCCATTGAGATCTTTGTTGGCCTCTCTTATAGTTGCATGCTGTAACATGAATTACAAAGTTATATCAAATGGGTATATATATTAAGTTATATACTTAGAACATAACTTCATCGATTTTAATCATCAGCAATATTATTATGAGCAACAGAAATAAATAGTCCACGACATGTTCTTAAATGCCAATCCATAATAATAAAGGTATAATTACCATGTGTGTGAGTAGTATTTTGAAATAATTAAATAACACAATGTGATATTCACCAACCCACACTTGGCCAGCGTGGTGAATTAAGGCCTAATCTCTCTCGCCAAGAGAGAAGTCCCTGTGTCCCAGCAGTAGGAACGTTAATAGGGTGATGATGATGATGATTTAAATTTAGGAACAAAATAATCTACAGGTACTTACAGCCTTAGCTATCTCGCATTTTTGATCACAAGTCAGGTCCAGTTCATCATAAGCCGCCAGCATCTCTTCAAACTCATCTATCTTCCGTTGCATGGCATATATCCTAGCGTTCTTTGAAACCATCAGCGTGTCGACGATGGTTTCGGTGGGGAAGTACTTCGGGCGGCACACACAGTTGTTCTTCTTGATGGCGTCCACCAGGTGCTCCGTCTTGTCCGACCGGAAGTGCGACCACGCCCTGGTATCCGTACACGACGAATACGCCTTCAGCTTACCCTCATTCCTAATCGGTAACTCTACCGTGTCATACTCATTAAATATACGCTCTCTTTTTGTTATAAAAGACATCTTCAATCTTTTTAATTTTCTAACCTATAAAATTTCTACTAATATTTAAAATATTTTATTTCTTTCCGCCATCCCTTGTACAAAGTAACAGTAAGATTTTAAATGTATGTATTCACAATTAAAATAAACGGCTATTGGGTAAATAAGGAAAACAGAAAATATTATTTGGTAAACGTCATATGTTGCCAATCTATGGGGATTGGCATTTTAAAATAGAATGACACAATTTTCAAACTGATTATCCTGTCAGTTGGTGTACTTTGGCCAGTGTCTATCGCGAGCTCGATAGAAAGGGAAAATGTATTGTATAAAGATTTATGTTCCAAAAAGAAGATCTTCAAAGTTATGTCCAATAAAAAGAAAATACAAATCACTAAACATGCCGACAGCTTTTTTAATGATCTCCTACAATTTAAACAACCTTTGTAATTCAATCAAAATGCTGGATGACTGGAAAGGTCCAGCAGAGAGTATATAATCACTACGTTTTAAGGTCCAGTCATAACTCATAAGTCAACCAGCATTTTGACACAGTCATGTCAAATAATTCGAAAGGATTCTCAAACTTACTCTACGTTTAACTTGACCTTATAGCAAAAAGGTAACTTTTTCCTAAAGATTCATACTGTAATAACAAGATTGCGCTTGAAGCGTCAGTTTGCCAGTGTCAGGTTAAATAAAAATATAAAGTCGTATTGTCTTTCTCGTCTACGTTTCGATACCTCACGTTGTCATAAGCTACAGAGAGTATTATAATCACTACGTTTTAATAAGCTATTGAATAATCATATTATATTATCCTATGCGCTGTATATAAAACTTATTTTACTCTATGCCCATTTCAAACGTTTATGTCATAAATCTAGTGCGTAACTTGTCAATATGATGACACCCTGCCACAGAGTTCAGCACTTTTAGTCCCTAAATTAAACGTAAAACATTTCTAATGGCCTACCAGCTTCGAAACGCTGTATTTCGTTTTAGCGTTCAATGATTCTCACACCCATAATCAACTTACGACTTGTAGCTCGCAACGAAGGGAAGATCAAGTCACACGATTCTTGCAGCGATTTGAGGGCTTGGAGCCACGATGGGGGCGTGAGAGACCTCTATCTGCGGGAGTGGATGCGGGGGTCCATGCCGGTCAGCGTGATCCCTGTCAGCACTCTCTCCCAAGTCGTTTACACTATGACGTGCAGGAGTCATCGAAGGGTTGGTTCAAAGTTCATCTTTTTTATGTGCTTGTTCTCGTATCAAGTGGTTTAATTTTAATTGTGGATTCTAAATATGTCGAACCTATATAAAAGAACAACAAACGAATTGTTGATGCCGTTACTCCCAGATCTTTGTTCCTTATAAAGCATTTTAAAATTTTTGAATTCTGAGTCTAATGCGATTACTGTTACAATATACCACCATTACATACCCCCAATGGTAGTTTATGAATAGTTGATAGGTACATTATAATAAATAAATATATCATTGCATTAGGGCCAAAAAAATAACCTGTAATTATTTTGTTTTGAACTGAAAATAAATAAATAAGACATGATAAGATAGGCATATAGAGCTGGTCATTAATTTGTTAATGGTTCTTATTAAAAGTTTTAGAGGTTTTATGTAGTAGATGAAGATATAAGGGCATTTGCTTTGTTCTAGAGAGCACCAGGATGCCATCCGCAGTGCAAATCAAAAATTTTGGTCGAGAGCATTTGCAGCTCCTGTCATGCCATGCGACAATGTTTTGAGGCAAACGAATACGAAAAGTTTTTTGTGGAGGTTTGTAGCTTCTGATATTTTTTTTTGTTTCTATTCAGTACCTACCTAAGTCCGCAACGTTTTACAATATTCTAAATTCTTAGGAAGAACTAGAAACTAGTCAATGGCCATGCGAAAGGTGTTTAGATGCATTGAAAAGCATTAAAATGTTCTGGAACATCATAGTTGACAAGATTTTTCACATTAACATTAAAAAATGTCAAGATAACAGTACGAATGAATGCTGCGACAGGGGTGACGTCCGATCCATTGCTAAAACATGGCAAAACGACCTTGTCTCTCAAGCTTATTATGTAAAGACTAATAAAACCCCCATTATCAGCAACCTGCAGTGGACTCAAAGACCCATCAAGAAGCGCAGTTCACAACACTCCATTAAAACCTGGCCAGTAGACGAAAAAAACAAAGAAGATAAAACAAGGTACAGAAGTGTACGTAAAAGGTCTGATAAATCTACACACACAGCGATCAAATTAGCTCATAAAAGCTGTGAAACTTGCTTCGTAAAAAGAGATCAGGAGGAGATTAAAGAATTCAAGAAAAAAATTGCGGCTCTTGAATCAAGGTGTCTCGAGTGTGCCGAGGAAGTGGATCGACTGAAAAGAGAAAACAACTCTTTGAGGCTTGAGCTTGAGAATGTTTACATGAGCTGCCCGTGGAAGGGCTCCTTCTATTGCCCCGGTTCTCACACTACGCAAGCTGTTAACCCGAAACCTTATGAATTGGAGGAGAACGGTACAGATCCGAAAACGCTTGATTCTGAAATGGTTATAACTATGAAGGAATGCAAAAATGAAGTAAGTGATAAAATAAGATGTAAAAATGTAGAGATTTTAAATAAAATAAAATGCGTAAGTAAATTTTATGTAAAAAATAGCTTGTCTTGATGCCCATGTTTTTGTGAAATTCAAGCTCGATGTTAAATTTCAGAATTTCAAACACGTGTCTCTATTGCAAGTACTTCATAAAACGAACACTGAGAAGGTTGTGGCGACTGGACCAAATTGCAAGAATGGTGACCCTATTGGTATCTTGACAAAAGGTACTAACATAACCTATTGTAATTTTTTTATGCAGAAAAAGATTAAGACGCACTCGTAATCTTAGTACGCAGGATTCGAACCTGCTCCTCTGTGAAAGCGCCCCGACGTGCTATTAATTACACAATCGCGTCAATTACATGATAGGTCGAAATCGACGTCGCACTTTAAATATTGGATGAAACCCCGACTATACCCCGAAAGTCCCAGGACTATTCTACTTTCCATATATTTAAAAATAGTTTTACCTAAATAGTGAGGTTAATAATTAAAAATCATTAAGATTTAACTTCACCTATTCGTAAAGCCAGCAGGACGTACGAGGTGCTCCTAATAGGGTAGATTGCAAAAAAAAATTAT
This sequence comes from Gymnoscelis rufifasciata, assembly GCA_929108375.1. Lineage (NCBI taxonomy): Eukaryota > Metazoa > Arthropoda > Insecta > Lepidoptera > Geometridae > Gymnoscelis > Gymnoscelis rufifasciata. The sequence continues at coordinate 13,153,061 of OV815305.1, forward strand.
TATCCGTCATTTAGATTTCTTGTAAATACTGTATATATAATATATATATATATATATATACTAGCGATTTTTCTCGCCGTAAAAACCTATCCTATCTCTCAAGTTGGATCGAACTGCACATGGTGTGCGAATTTTATTATAATCGGTTAAGTGGTTTAGGAGTCCATTGAGGACAAACATACATGTAACATATCTTTCTTTCCATATCATTTCTTGGTTTTTGCAAACGAAAAATCAACACGATACAGTGTTTTGCTAGACTTATACTTTCGAGCAAAATTTACTGGACAAATCGTCACAAGCACTCCGGAACTTTGATGACTCTATATCTTGGCTCTTTCTTATTAAATTGAAAAATAATTTTCCATTTATTTGGACAAGTTAACAGACGGACTGAACGCATATCTATATTTTTATTTTAAGTTGTCATAATGCAAGTTACACCAATGCGCATTATGAATTAATGTTAACCAATGAAGAATGGCGGACTATGGAGGAGGCGTATGTGCAGCAGTTGTATACACATGCAGAGTATTACACATGAATTTGGTTTTTGCAGTGCAGAACACGTTTGATGAGATTGTGAAGCGTGAGTTGAGCATCAACATTGAGAGACGTCAGCGCAAGGGGACCGCGGATCCCTTTGATAAGGCAGACATTGAGGCCAGCCACACCAGGGGATCCAAATAAGAGACATCTGCACTGCCATCACGCTTGGAGCCAAAATGAATAACTCTTTACAAAAAGTACAGTTTCAGAAGATGTCATGGTTGATGTAGATTGGTAAAACGTTATCCAAAACTTTATGTAGAGTTTACTTTCAATGCATATTTATTTACTACTAAATTTTAGGCAACCCTTTGTTTCATCCGAAAATATCTATGGCAGACCATAATAAATGCAAAATAACATTTGTATCATTTTGGCTCGTATAATGCACAGCTTAAATAGTGCCATAAACTTTTTTGATGTCGGTAAACAACTCCCAGAGACACATAAGTGAAACAAAAATCTTCATTCTTACTTTTTTATTTAAATTCAATTAAATATTTACTCTACATAACAAAGGTAAAGGTAGTCACAGACCAGCTGCATTGTTATTGAAAGATTTCTGAAGCAATCCGTCGACGATAGTGAAATTTCTCCTAAAGCTGAGCTCATTTTGCTATCTGGTGATTTATGGATAGCAATCACAGCGTAGCTAAGACCCAGCGCAAACGGGCTACTTGTGGCGGTCTCGCGCTAACCATACATCTGTTTAAATATATAATTAGTGTCAGAGGCGAGTGGCAGCCACTGGTGTTGGGAAGCTACCACTTTTCATAGCTAAGCGGGGCGGGTGTAGTAGCGGGACAGTGGCGCTTAGTAGCGACTGCGCGGCCCGTAGTGACCACAAGAAACGAGTCGCGGACACTACTGCAGCGACTATAGGGAGTGGCCGATACCGGACACATGAGTGTGCGCCGTGTTTAACAATATGTATGAAAAGTCTGCTAGTGGCTGACCACCGGTCACTGTGGTCGGTGGCCCGTTTGCGCCCGGCCAAGAACTAGTCCTAACTAGAATATATCTAATTACTAAGCTATTGTAAAACTTTACTCCTTTTTATTTCAGGTAAATCTAGAAATAAATTAGCGAAGGAATCTTTAAAACGGCCATGGTCAATAGTGTATTTCATTGTGAAAGTAAATGTGTATGTACTAATAAACAGTTCAGAACCTAAATGTTTTTAAAATTTGACATGATCTTCAGTAGACGATTGTAAACAAGTTCTGTAGCATTGATTGCGAAGACAAAATCTAAGTGGTTGAATTTTGGTAGAGGGATTTTAAAAGATCCTATAATGGAGGGCACTTGTTTGGCAAATTTGTTAATGTCTTTTGGAGTGGACAACCAGTCGTTGTCTGAGTAGTGAAGGAAGATAGGTGTCCTTATATTCTTCAGGTTGTATTGTGGTGGGGATATACTGCCGTAGAGTCGACGGTTCTTGAGGATCCCGTGGTTGAAGTTTGCGAACTTGCCAGACTTGAAGAGCTGGGCAAAGTGGATGACTTGTCTTGATGAGGCTCCAGCCGGGGTATGACCGAACACTATTGGAAGCGATTTCTGTAAAAATGGTAAATGTTAGAAATACGTGTTTTTTAGTATAACTTTTTAAATTATCATGGTTTTTAACAATATGCTATTGAAATTACTAAATATAGGAACTTCAATCGTGAAGATGGCTTCCAATTGTCAGGAGCATGGAATCCTGTGGTGCGGCTAAGCAAAACTCATGTATATGAACATCTTCTCCCGCATTATGATTATGTCACCGGAAAGTATCACCGAGAAGTGTCATAAAAAAGTACCTACCAATTTATCTCCTGTTTAGAATCCTACGACAATTTATAAACACATGTAACACCGGTTATTCGCCAAGACACGGTCAGTATAGTGTGTCGTGATCGAGTTGCGTTCGAGAATGAAACAAGTGGTAGTAGCACTAGTGAGTGTCAACCTCGCAATAAAAGACTCAGAAAGAGGGTAGACCGGTTCGTTTCTGAATAATCGTCTGCCCAAATCCCAAAGACAATGACAATTCAGTTGTTTCCGTGATCATGGCGCTTGCAACAGCGTCGAAATATCGGAAAACTCAAAAACCGTCAAATGATGGTATGTTACCCGTTTTAAATCATAATAGTGTTTTTTAGTGTTTCGTAATGTGGCCCGGAGAAGCCAAGATCTTCTAGGCCTTCATGTCCCATCTTAGACCACATCGTCACTTTACATCAAGTGAAGTGAGATAGTGGTCAAATGAAGGCTTAAAGAAATATACAGCATAAAACAAAAAAAAAACATTAAGGGCAGAATGGAGAAAATAATAATTATGTCCTTCCTATAAAAATAATATGAAATTACATAAGCACCTATAAATTTACATTACATCACATCTCTATACGCCAGCTAGATTTACTACATGTACTGGCGTGTGAAAGACAACTTTAAGCAGCAAATATATTTATTAGGTCACTTGGAACTTTTCAAAATAAAGTTACGTGTGATCATTTTAAAACACCTTTTCTTAGATAGATCTAATTGCGCAGAAACATTATTTTGCCAAATTTCAATTACCATATCTAGCTGGTCCATATTAAATCCAGTGATGAGAAACAGGAAGTTTGCACACGCAAACTGCACCATGGATTCCTCAATGCACAGCTTCTGAGCAGCTAGCTGGTTCAGTTTGCCGTTTGGTAATAACTCGTTGGTTCCCGTGATTTTGAACATTAACTGAAAATAATGAAGAAAACTGTATTGAACTTTGCAACATGATTTGTAATTGATAAATGAGAGCTTGCTATTGTTTTTTTTTAAGAAGATATCCAGGTACTTACTTCTAAAGTATTGGAGAAACGTGCCAGTGCCCTTATAAACGGGCTTTTAACATGCTGAACATAAGCAACGGGCGCAAGCGCTTGCATTGCAATGATTTTATCATTATACTCCGGTCTGGTTGTCGTCATCACCCAGAACACAGTGGTTCCTTGAGAAAAACCGATATATTGGATCTTCTTCGTCTCTGTAATGTTTAGTGTATAATCTATCATTGCGGGTACATCGTAGTAACCGATCTCGTGCCAACTGAACTGCCAAAACTTGCTAGAGGTGGGTTTGAGGCTGCTGTGGTTTCTAGAGTACGTGTTGCCCCGGGCGTTGCCCATCCAAACATCGTATCCCTCGTCTGCGAGGATATATGCTGAAAGAAGGTATAAATTATGATGATGAATAGGGAGTTAAGGGAGGATAACATATCGGAATGAATAATTGTATAATGCATATAAATTATTGCTATTCTATAAACCTGTGGTGTCACACTGCAGGGTAAAGGTCTCCCTACCTTTCTTCCAGATATTATTCTTATGTGTGATGAATTCCCTGATTGAATTTCAAGACATTTCATTCTTAATACTAAAATTACGATCACCATATTCCGTCATATTGAGGAAAAACATGCTTGACTATGTAACACTAACCAATAAAACGACAGTCCCAGGCGTATGCCATTCCTTTACAAATCTCTCTCGCATTAGTCGTGGTCTGTTCCATATGTTATTGGTATAATTCCGAATAATGATTAGTATGGTGTTTCTCTAAAACTTAGCTTTTGTATTCTTTATAATCTTACCAAGTCCTTTCCCCGGCCCCATGAGCACCCACTCTGCGGAAGACGACAGCAGACCATGCATCACGAAGACCACGGGTCTCCGTCCCGGCTCCTGGTCCTTCCCGTATGGAATCCGGTGCATCTCCAGGATGTACCCGTCATCCGTAGTCACGCTGTGCGCTTCGCACGTGTAGCCGTACTTTCTTATGAGACTGACCTGTTTTGAATCGTTGTTGAATTGTTGGAATGAATTTTGTATTTTTTCTCGCTAGACACGAGAATATGGGACTTTTACAGGGAGCTAAAGCCTCTTTTCGGACACATAGGTACCACATACCTCTCTAGGAAGAAAGATGATAGATAACAACTTTATTGCACACCATTAACAAACCATTAAAAACACTAAAACGTTACAAGTGATACAATCAGCAGCCTACCGCTAAAAGCGATTTCTTCCAGGATGGAACCATCAACCAACGTTGGATGGATAGGATCTATTAGGATAATTAATGGCGGTGCACACAAGTTAATAAATATTAATAATTATGTATCTTATTAACATATAATTAATGATTAATAGCGAATATCATATACATATTAAACTTTAAATTAAGCTTAAATAAGAAAAAAAAGATGGAATTTATATTAAACATTTTCATCGCTCTTTTTATTGTCATCCTCGGGAGGTGGGAGGCTACAGTAATTTTCCATGGATACAAAGATTCCGCATCTGAACACCTTGAATCTATTTTATCTGATTTACTCCGCTAATTTAAAGACGAACTTGTATTCGCAATTTAACCAATTATGTACGAATATAGGTTAATAATTTTTATTTGAATATAATACAATTTTCGACCCGATTGGTGGCATAGTGACGTAGTGGATAAGGATAATTTAAGAGTTATGGAAGAGGCCTTAGAACCGGCCTTTAACCCAGAAAATAGAAATTACCCTGTTATGTCTGATTAGTTAAATCAGGATGTTTGAATGATTAAATTTACATAAATTTTGCCCATTTCGAATTTAAATTATTGATTTGTGTAAACTCAAGTTATTCGATAACTTTACTACCTTGCTAAAAATACAAGATACCTGTGAAAATATCGTGACGGACTCGTGGTCACACCGTTTTGCCACACCAGTGTGACTACGAGTAATTTATATTCCTCGTGGTTACACTACTCTGAAAAGGATCGCACTTGACTGAATAGTAGGTGTGTAGTGAAGTGCCCGATAGATAAAATACTTATTCGTAAAATAACTAGTACTTTGAAACTCCTTGATAAATACTTCATGAATCAGGAACTATTTAATAGTGACACGTAAATTGTCATTCTGAATTTTCAAATTATGGTCTAGGTTACGCTTAAATAGCACGAATTTTACTGTTGGGTACATAAACGTAAAATGGGTAAAAGAATCAAAAGAAAACGTGGTGAAGTGCTTATAAGCGATGGATACCAATACCATAAACATAAAGTTTATGCGAACAAAAATATTATATGGTTCTGTAGCCAACGGCGAAAGCATAAATGTACGGGGTCTGTCACTACTGCCAAGGTAAATAATTGAATACATTCTCCGTGACTGCATAGGCATCCTTTGTTCATCATCATGAGCCTATATTTGTCCACTACTGGACATAGGCCTTCCCTAATGAGCGCCATAGCATCCTTTTTTTTCTAATGAGATAAAATATCCACTTCGTCCACGTTCGTAAATGAAATGAAATGGTTATGCAACAGTGAAAAAAAATCTAGATACTAAGCAGTTATGAGTGGACGAAGGGGTTATATATTTTCCAACTGTTAGTCTTAACTTATTGTGTTTTTAGGATGATAAAATTATGAAAATAGTTAATCATACCGAGGAGTGTAAACAGAATCACGCCAAAAATGACTTAGCGATGTCGATAGTGAATATGAAGGAGGAGGCTGGTACTTCGGCGGATTCAATGCCTGCTATTTACAAAAATAATTTGAAACCTTTATATGATAAAGGTATTCACTTAGTCACTGAAGTACCGTCGTTGCGCAGCGTAAAGTGCAGCTTATATTCGGCAAGAAAACGTAAGCTGCAAATGGACAAAACAGTTTTTACAAAGCTGAGCGAAGTTGAGATTCCTGCACAATTTAAAAATTCTTTGGTGGCTGATTATCTCGACGTACGAGTACGAGTACGAGGACTCCAGATTATTGGTGTTTTGTTTTGACGAAGCAAAACAGTTATTGGGTGAAGTAAAAGAATACTTTTGTGACGGAACCTTCAAAAGTACACCTAAACCATTTCATCAGTTATTTATTATTTACGGTGATTTGGGAAGTTCATCCGGAACAACTAATGTGGTTCCACAAGTATTTGCCCTTATGAGTGACAAAAAAGAAAGCACGTATTCGGCTTTGTTTGACATATTGCAAGCCAAATTTCCCGAATGGAAACCAGATAAGTTCCATCTAGACTTTGAAGTTGCAACTTCTAATGCACTCAAATTAATTTTCCCAAATCTCGAAATAAAAAACTGCTACTACCATTTCACGCAGAGTTTGTGGCGAAAAGCTAAATCTATAGGCATAAAGACAAAGTTGTATCGCCGTTTAGTAGGTTTGTGCACTGCTCTTCCACTGTTACCGGAGAACCAAATTAAAGATGGTTGGGCGTATATACAATTGCAATGTGCTCATTTAAAAAACAATAAAATTAACGCTTTTATGGCGTACATGAAGAATACGTGGCTTAAAAATGATGCATGCATAAGAGATTGGTGTGTCAGCAACGAACGCCATCGAACTAATAATGTCGCTGAGAGTTATAATTCGGTGATTAATAAAAGTATTAACAAGAACTATGTGACAATAAATAAATTATTAAATGTTCTACATAATGACATTAGAGTAGCAAATTTCAACCCAAACGAACGGAGACAAACAGAAACGGAAAAAGACGATTTTATTTTAAATACTCAGATGCAGCTTATCCATAACCAAATAACTGTTGGCCATTTTTTGAAAATTTTACGCTAAATTATGAAGATGAGAAGTCTAATCACTAATAAACGCACTGAAAAGGACAGACACACGATCAAAAGCATGCAATTACTATTTTTGTTTCGATAACTACATAAGTATTTTATTTTTGAGTAGCGTATTGATCGGTACCTACACTGTCACTTTCCCGACACTAGTAGTGTAACCACGAGTCTTATGTTTCACTAATTACTGTTGATCACACCGCACAGTGTGACCACGAGGAAAATAAATTACTCGTAGTCACACTGGTGTGGCAAAACGGTGTGACCACGAGTCCGTCACGGAAAATATTTAGTTTAATCCGTCTATTCGTTCTTGTTAATGAAAGAAGGACGTCCCGCCCGCCCTGAACATCAGCAGCCATCCTCAATAAATTTTCTATGAGATTTTATAGTAAAAGGTTGTTATATAACGACGCGCTCAGTCAGGTAACTGAAAAATTTTGAAAGCCTGTAACATCGAATTATATAAAAACTCATGTAATTGTATACAGAAAGGCTTTACTGTAACAATGTTACTATTTTTACATATTGAACATACCTGATTGTGTTTTGATGTAAGCACAGATTTAAAGCTCTGATTTCTTTGACAACCCAAAAAACTTACGGTACTTAGCTGAGCATCTTCAAGTACATCCGCATCTGCTGTACTAATAAAGCTTCCGAAAACTCTACACATTAGAACTGAGCTTATTAAAATAAAGATAGAACTTAGACCCATATTTAATTTCTTGTTAATCTTTAAAAACTACTAGATTTATTTAAAGTTTATGTTTGGGCAAACTGCTCGTTAAAAACGCACTAGTTAAATGTTTTTTTTTAGATTTAACTAAAATAATTGATAGTGATTAATTAATAACAACAGCGGATTAAGATAAGAAGTGTCATGGTTATGACCCATTTATTAATATAAAATGTTTACAATTATCCTTGACGTTAACTATTTAACTATGGAGTGCTTATTATCAGATAAATTGATAATGAGATTACTTGTATAAGTCCACCACAAAATTTTCTAATTGCTTTTCAAGCCACGGCGTTGGCCGTGTTTTTTAGATTTCCCGCGGACACGACATATTTACCTGCGGTAAAAAGCAGCCTATAGCCTATAGCCTTTCTGTATAAAGAGGCTATCTAACAGCAAAATAATAACTCAGATCGGACCCGTAGTTCTTGAAATTAACGCGTTCAAAGAAAACAACAAAAAGTTTCTTATGCTTTATAGTTTTAGTATAGATTATTATTTAGATTCGTTATGTATGGGATCTCCGTAGTAGACACATAATAAAAACACTATACTAGCTAGCTCTTCGTGTTACGACCTTGCGCGTATTTCATGGTATTATCCGACTGTAAAAGTACCTATCCTAATGGGTTATCTTTCACTGATATTTTTATTTTATTCGGTCCTGTTATTCCTGATATTAGCTCGTTAAAGTACACAATAAATCAAACAAACTCTTCAGTATTTTAATATTTTAAATAATCTTGAGACTTAGTAAAATGGCTTAGACGGTATAAATAGGTACCTAATACATAGTAACCTATAGGTACATTAAAATATACATCAACACCCTATGGGTTGGTGAATGTCACATGTCCTTCAAACCCTTTAAAGTTCATCGATTTCATTGATTCCAAAAATTCGACTTTATTAGTTATTGATTGTTTTTCATCATGTCAGTCATACTGTGGTCGTCCACTGCTGGGCATTTTATACCTTTAGATAATCATTCGTCCAATATAAATTGTTTATTACCTTGTTTTACTTTTCGGCTAATTCCACGCGTACCTACGAAGGCTACCTGTGATAATAATTATAATTATCGACAATGTAGCGACATCTAGAGTTCAAATATTAAACTTTTATGCTAGCGCCATCTAGCGTTGAGTAGCTACAGTATCAAGAATTAGGAAATGACGTACTTTATTGTCATTCTCGACAGTTTCATAAAACTGGAATTGTTATGTTTTCATGTTCTCACAGATAAAAATTTGTGAACCATTATTAATAATATTTTAACCGGCTTAAAAATAAGAGAATGTTTACAATCGTGGCTACATCTAGTTTTATAGTTATTGTAAAATACTTTGACAAATGCATGAAAAAAGCTCTATGACTGATCTGCCTGTTTTGCTTGCTTAGAAAAAGTATTGTCTTGTCTTGCTTGTCTATGGTATTGATTGTTTTCCTTGCGAGTGATCGCATCGCGATTTTGTTTTTGTTTATTTTTATAATGCAATCATTTTAAACACTTACATGCCCCTATTAAATAACTCGTTATGGCAAACCAGGAGATAAGTCTGAAATGGAACGGTTATCAAAATAATATCCTAGCCAATGTGAAAGAGTTATACAAAGACGAAGGACTCTCAGACGTAACTCTAGTATCAAACGGGCAGAGTTTCAAGGCTCACAAGGTGATTTTGTCCGCAAACAGTGCTGTGTTCAGAAGCATTTTCCAGGTAAGGACTTCAAAATGTAAATTTCTTAATAATCTGCTAAGTTGTGATATCGATTAACGCCTACGCTATTTTCAGCAAAACCCCCACAAAGATCCAATTATAGTGCTCCATGACATAAATAATGACTCTCTAAAGACTTTGCTGACGTTCATGTACAATGGAGAGGTAAATGTGACGGAGGAGTTCCTTCCTGTGCTCTTGAAGACTGCGGAGACATTGCGGATATGTGGATTATCTACTGGCTCGAACAGTGAAGTCAAGGATACAAAAGTTAGTGAGGAAGTAAGTAAAACATACTTCAATTAAAGGGTAAAGGTATAACAATTGCAAAAAAACTTATTTACTATCTTATTTACCATATTTCCAAGTTCAATGTGGCTTCAACTCTGATACTAAAAGCCATGAATTGCTGGTAGGTTAGTTAGTATTTGTTGTTGTTACTTTGTGGTTCTTTTTTTTTCTTTATAGCACTTAATGTAAAGACACTTTTAACCTCTGTTTGTCTGTTTTGTCTTAGAATTTGTATGCTTTTACAGAAAAACTTAACTACAACACATACTAAGAAGAGAAAGAAAAGTGTTCAAGAAGACAATAATAATCGAACAAAGAAGCCTACTCTAGTCAAGCCACCAGAAGCTGTTGAACCTCCCAAAAATAATGTAAGTCTCTCTCAATTAAGACCTCAGTCTTATCACCATGTCAACCATATTAATGGTTTTAAGTCTACATGAAAACAGTACCTACTTTAAATAAAATTTAAGGCAATTTATTGTATGGAGATCAAAGGTTCTGGAGTGGATGCTGCAAAAGTAGAACATCCATCAATTTGACAGATATATTTTATTTTGTCCAAGGCCTAGATGAATGAAGGCAGCATTCCAAATCAAATAGAATTCTAATTTTGCCAATTTCAAGGAGTAGATGCTCTTGACAATAATATTACATACCAGGTAAGGTTGCTAGTTAAGACTATACATTTATGTATACTATGCTTGGGTTTTCAAAATTTTTCTCATGGAAATTGTACATGTTCCTGCAATAAATAGCCTTTATGCTGCCTTTCAAAGCCTGACAATATGTCAGACCGGTACCGTGTATCGCTCCACTGCACTTTAGTCATGTCTCTTTACCACACATTAATGTAGGAGGAGAAATGTTTGTTGAGAGACTGAGTTCCAGGAATAGCCTTTTCATACCCTTTCCCACATTCAATTCTTACTCCATTGGACAGAATTGACATCTTTTATAGGAATAATTTGTGTATTATCCCATATTTAATTTATCCCAGCTCCTTGAGTTTTAGACAAATTGAAATGCCGGCATCAGCAACATCTATGCAATTTGTTATTAATTGGTTTGGCAAATTAAAGCAGGACGTAAAACTTTGTAAAAAGCTATATGTGATCTAAAAAATCATTAAAAAACAATCATCTTCCTAAGTTTTTTCCTCAGTCCAAAATTAATATTAATTATAAAATTATTAATATACCTATTTATCAATTGACTGCTTCAGTGGTGCGGCGCAAGAGGTAGCGGGTTCGATTCCCGCCGAGGGTGAAAGTGTTTGTATGTTCTGCAAGCACAATCTCCTTGGTCTGGGTGTTTAATATGTGTTTAATATGTATAATAAAAAAATATCTTTATATGTATGACTATTATATTAAGTATATCAGATATCTAGTACCCGTAACACAAGCTTAGAGCTTACCATGGGGCTAGATGTTGTTGTGTGAAATGTCTGGAAATATTTATTTATTTTTAATTAATCATATCTCCTTTAAATGCTAAGTTGTCATTGTTAAAGTTTATTTTGTTTTCCAGAATATTATCCCTAAATTGGAGCCAGTTGATTCCCCATTAACAGACTACTCCGGCGAGAACACCAACGACACAGACATTGCACTCCTGGAAGAAACCATTGATAGAAAATACCCTATAATCCCCGAGAATTTATCTGGAAAACCCAACTCAATAACCGAGCATAGTGTTAAGAGATGGATCAGCGAAGTAAGCAGTACTCAACCATGCATACATGATAAAAGTATAATTGACATTGAAGATGAGAAAGAAAGTGACATTGACAAGGAAGTGGAGACCGTGCTGCAGAGCGGTACGATTGTGGAGTCCTTGAGCATAACTACGGAGAATCTTAATGCCATTTCCAGTGAAGCGCATAATTGCAAAGGTACACTAATAATTTTAGTTCTCTAATATCTGTTTACCAAATAAGAAGTAACATGCTTATGTTTATAGTCCTATGTTAAGGCTAAAAATCGTATTACAGAAAATTATTAAGCCCTATTGCCTGATAAAAGAAGGCCTTTATACCTGTAAAATACCTTTCTACATGAAATGGGTTTAGCAAAGACGAGCCTTATCCGTAAAAAGCCTTAGCCATAGTTATCAAACCAAACCTCAGGACGAAAATACTATAAAACAATTATTTGATTTCAGATTCTAAAAATAACAGCTGCTATGCTAGTCCGTCGTTCCCGTGTCCTTTCTGCCCTCGCGTATACAACAGTTGGGGATATCGTAGGAGACATGTCAAGTCTAGGCATGTTACTAACAGGTATATATCATTTCCATTTACAATACGGCTATATAAATATATACGGCTATATAACTAATAAGTTAGGCCTTAGTAATAGCGACGTGACCCCCCATCTTTTTCCGTGCGTCGTAGGATCCTACCAAAGTAGTTTCACCAAAAGAAGGGCAGAAGCATTTTCTTGGAACTTAACACTCTATAACTGCGCTATCCCAACCCATTTGCCAAGCTAGTATTGGCACATTCTCTCAGTAATATTAGCATAAGGGCACCATAGAACAACATACGGCTGATGAACAATCTTCAGAACAGTGCTAAGGTTCACATAAAGTCATCAATATACACTGCAGTCAAAGTCAGGTCACCTTTATTTCTTACTATAGTCTGGCCATGAGAGATTGCGTTTTTGACACTTGTCTATTCGTCATGACTAGTGATGTACCTTAGATAACATTTAGTAACTTGATAATAAGATTAGTTAGATTGTTTATTACATTCATAAGGCATATTTTTTGAACATACCATGTCATAATATTGTTAAAAAACATGATAATTTAAAAGTAATAATATGTATATTAAAGTTAGTAAATTGAACGACAGTTCGAAGTTACACCGCCCATTCGATCACAACCAGTCAAAAACACAATCTAAGAAGCCAGACTAGACTGGATTCTGTTTAGATACTTACTATTATTTTAGATTAAGTGTGCCTGCAAATAATGTTTTAAACTTACATGTTAGTTTAATACTATGGAATAAAATACGTTTTTTAAATACCAGTTTATAAACCATGCACGATGATTCATCTCCCATCACTAGATATGTCGGCATACCCATTAAGTATTACAATGACAGCTATCGGCTATACTATTAAGAAAGTCAGGACTTCATACGCGTGATTTTACTGTTAATCTGAGAGCGGCCATACTATAATCTTAAAAATGATAAATTAATCATAAAACAATCTACATTTCAGACTATCCTGCAAGTGGTGCATTCAAGTGCTGACATCTACCGGCGCCTGGTACACCCACGCGACCCGCAGCCACGGTATACCCCACGAGGAAGCGAGGAACTCCCTCGTGGTGATGGTGGAGGCACATGCTGTACTCACCTTGAACGAGCCCAGTGTCACACAGCTGCTCGGGCAAGTTGGCATAGATGGGCATGGAGAAAAGACTACTGCGAATTAGAACAAGCCAAATTATATTTTCTGATACATGTTCGCGAATCTGGTATGTTATCGTATCATTTTCATTTAAATTCTTATACTCTGCTATGTTTGGGGTTAGGTGATGCTGTGTGATTAGCCCGAAATGGCTTGTTCTGAAAAGTGAAAATTTGCTAACACCATGTAGTCCAGTGAAAGTGTGTTTTTATTGGTTTCCAACACGAATTTAGGCGCGTAGGGCTAATATACGTGACAAATCAAGTTGATCTTACATATCGCGCATGACTTTATGGGAAATACAAAAGGAGTGCATGTTGTTTTTAGCAATTTGTTGATGACGCTGCGTTAATATGTTTTTCGTAAATTCTCAAATATTTTTCACTAATAATTACGCGAAACTCAGCGCAGATAGCGCCACAAGCAGAGTCATGAAACATTTACTTTAGGGTTTATGGCTTTTGTGACCTATGATCAAGAAACTCTTTTGAGCTTTAAAAGACTCGCTATATATAAAACTGCTAATCTAGAATCAAGAGTTCACCCTTTTCTTCTCTGTTTGCTGTCTACGCTAGTGCTGCCCTCTGGCGCGAGCATTAACACTGATGTATTTTTAATAAGTACTTTTATTTAACAAAGTCATACATATTGGTCCCGTTAATTTTATTAATAAGTATGTTTACTTACCAACATTTTCATGTTCAAGTTTATACACAGTTTGTTTTGTAACATAATAGGGCTTTCAAATGGCCAGTGAATGTATCCATTTTTTACAGTACTGATAAAATCAAGGATGAATTAATAAGTAAGGAGTTTTTGAGGCTTCAAAATATTGTTCATGATTTTGTCAACACCATTAATTTTTGATAAGTCTATTTTAAACACTTGTTTCCAATGTTGCACGTAGTAATTAAGGGTTTGATTAATTTAGTTTATTATTTTAGCAAACATTAACACCTATTATAAAACATAAAAAGAGTAATTAAAACGTTATATCTTTTAAGTTTGTGATCTCAATAGTTACATTGAAGTCAGGTTTATTAAGTACATCTATTGTAGTTTATAGTTTTTATATTAAGAAAAATCTACTGATCCCTAGAATAAAAAGAATAAAGGTATTATTGCAGAGTTTATAGAGCTTAAGAATATAAGAAACTATATATATATATGAAACGATATTTTTGTAACTTTGTATACTTTTCTAATATCTATTACTCAAAAGAGTGTTAAAATTTCAGCAATAACTTAAAACTTGTGATTTATCGAGGTTTAATGTAATTTTAAGAATAAGGTATTTTTGGAACAAAATTATATAAAAAAATTAAGGCCTAAATTTTTATAAAATTGTACCACGGTAATTGTTGTGTTGTTTACTCAATTAAACTTATCAGAGTGACAGACACTTCTGTAATGTAAGAATTTAAAACGAAACATACGAAATCAAATGAAACAGTATTTAGGTAACTTTTAATATTTATTGAACACATTTGAGAAATAATCATTTAATAACGAAATGTAACGTTACAAGTAGACACATATACATTTAACAAGATAAAAATAACAATAATTAAACATATCAAACTGTACAAGCTATTTGGAGCTTTTAAATATAGGGAATATTTATGTAAGAATACTCAAACAATGTTAAAATATCATTTTCATAATTGTTTACACAGGTAAATCATGCAAATGTAATTAATATGCATAATATTATATTCAACGCTACATTATGTCCACATAAAATAACTTGCTCAAACATTTTGGAAAATTAAAATAAAATATAAATCTATATTACTAAAGTATGCCATGTTTGCTAGCTCTCTCTTACGCATAGGTTAAAAGTTAAATAAGTTACCAAAGCAATTAATTTAGATTTTAGTTTTATGTAAGTTCGAATTAATAAAATATATTTTTATAAGTACGGAGAAAAATCTATATAAGTAAAAAGTGTGTTGACGCCATAATTTGCTTTAAGTCTGGTACAATATACTTAACTCTATTGAGAAAACATACAAGTTCGGTTATATAACAAAATATGATGACTTATTTTTATACACATAGCTTTAAAATATGACAAGATAACCCTTTGCAAATGTGTTGCACCCTATAATTATATAATGCAAATAACAGAACACAAAATGAATGCTAACTTTGTAATCTGTGTCAATTTATCGAGAATAAATATTAATATTTTTGAATATCTTATTTTACTACAAATCCGTTACCGTACCTTCGATAGTGATTCCCGGAGCTAGTTCAATAATTGTACTCTCTCTGTTATCTACAATAGGGTATATCATTTCGGGTTTGTTCTCTTGTATGTCTCGCAGAGACTCCCTTGAAGGTGTGGGTGTCCTCGCTTTGATGGGAGGAGGTTTCTTGGGAATATCTGGCGTCGTTCGAGGCGACGGTGTGTATTTGACTTCGCTCGCGAAAGTGACCGGCGGGGGCGGTGCCATAGCCTTTTTAGACCCAGCGCGCTTTTCAAGCGACGATGTTTCCGACTCTCCCGATCTTTTCATCGATGCACGGTTTCGCGGCGTTCGCTTCAACATAGCTTGGAAGTTAAACGGTGGGTCATCATCGCTCATTTCGTTGTTGGATCTCGCCATTGCCTGCAGTTCTTTTATGGGGTTCAGTTCAGTTGAATCGATGCCGTGCATACTTCTGCTGTATGGTGTCTTTCGGAGGGCATGACCGCTATTTTCTAGGATATCTGTGTCGTCTCTAGCTCCGATCCAAGGTGCGGGTGGTTGGTAGTAACTTTGTGGGGCTTGAGGTTTCTTCTTGTAGACCGCTGGTCTTCCTTTTGCTGGTTTTATGTCTTCAGCGGGTAACACAGCCACGGGCTGGGTGGGATCCCTGCAGAAGGGTACGGCGATGAGCGTTTGTGTGCTCGCGGTGGCTTTTGTGACGTCAGACGCTGAGCTAAATCGCCGCTTCAGAGGCTCATCCCATTGCTCGTGGTCTGAATCGTATTGGCTTGCGAATGTGTCGCTGAAAGGGATAAAGTGAAGCGTTAAGATACTGTTAGAGTGCATAGTGCTAAAGAGAAAGCTGCTGTTAAAAAGGAATATAGTTTAGATGCGAATTATTAGTAAGAAATATCAAGTCCAAAACTTCGGGGATTAAAAAATCTGTACATAAGTGTACAAAACATTATCAGAATATTTATCTCCAATTCCAGATACATATTTAGACGTTTCAATTTACTCACTTGCTCTTAGCACTGGGGTCGCACATGTAAGTGGTATCGTAATATTGCAATTGGTCGATCCTGAATGGTAGCTTCCAAACTGTCGGCGGAGTGGATCCCAGGAACTCCGGTCCTTTCGCATGGGGGTCAACTCGGTCCAGGAGGACGGAGGTGCTGGTGCCTAATAGGGCTTCAAGCACGGCTTGGTTGTAGATGTGCACCTAGAAAAAAAGTACGGTATTCAAACCAAAAACTATGCAATGCTCTTTTCATTAGTGTCTACGTGATACGTTATGTATGAATGGTAATGATGACCTCTGAGAAATGAGCGCTATTTTATTGGTTTTGGTAGTGTAAAACACAGAAATCGGATTATAACTTGAATTGAACCGGAGAAATGGATATGTTTCGAAATTGAATTCTTGACTAACCTATTACTATTAGGAATAAAGGCTGCGCAGCGAAATTGTTAATTTTAAGGTAGGTATACTACTTATCACTCATAATTGCGGCCTTGCGATGTCTATTGATGAGCATTATCATGCGTCTTTCAAATATAAGGGTGTTAGACTATAACCAACTACGCTGGTCGCGGATACCACGGTCCGGACGAAATTGTCCAGCAATTTATTTACCTGCTGTGAAAAATGCACCAGATCCTGATATCGGACCGCTCGATACTGCAGCAGCACTTGGAAGATGGACCGGCTCTTCCATTTCTGCGCGAACCGCTTTAGGAACGACGCGGTCTCCTCGTCGATCTCTCCCGAGGTCTTGCTCACGAGGGGACCGTACGCTTTCCGGACTATGTATCCGCGGTAAGCTGAAATCGTTTTGAAGGCCATTTTAACAGTTTCCCTATTGGATCTTGTATGTATTATTTAATGTGTAATCGCGCGTACATTATTAATTCTTTAAAAAATAAGATATATTTTTATCGACAATGATAATATTAAAATAAAATTTTTGCTCTAATGGAATATACATAGGTACATATAAAAGTTAGTATTTAAGTATTAAATATCAATAAGGACTGTTACGAGAATTCTTATGATGGCAAACGAATAGTAGACTGCAGTGGTGATTGCCTGCTCATTTTAAGAAGGGTTGTTTTAATAATTTGTTGTTTATATTGTCTTTAAACATTATCTTTAAAACTTTAAGATTATGACAAAATGGTCTCTATTTTATTAGTTTAAAGGGATTGTACCTTTTTGTATCAACAAAGCGGCTTCGTCTTCCGAAACGTTCATTGATTGGTGTTTTTTTAGTTCTTTAACTGTAACAAAATTAAAAGTTAATCACTGTCATCTCATATCTTTCTTTATATTTAGTTCTGTCAGTCATTTTCTAACTTACTGTGCAAATTCTTCGCTTTGTTTTTGATAGCATTTCTTCTCGCCACGAACGCTCGCATCATACATTGCACCTTTATTATTTTCTTCACTTGAGTTTCGTATAACCTGTAAAATATATAACAAACTTTAATAGTGGTTATGATTTCATATATAATTTTGTCTATATGAAACAGTTTATGAATTATCTTACGCTGTCTATGTTGTGAAAGTGTCCAAGTTTTATACGCGCATATTGTATTGCGAAATGTTTATTTTAGTTAAGCTTTCAAGAAACTATATCTATTTTATTTATTGAACTTTTAGTGTCTTACCTTGAAAGGAATTCTTCATTATAATATTTCAGGAATACTTTAGTTTTCCCCAAAATCCATCCTTCCATCTTTAATCGTATCATGAGTAGACGACAATTGTCTTTTGTCTCTTCCACATTTTCATCAAAATCAAAGGCTAGGAAACGGTATCTTGAAACAAGGTAGTTAATATAAGCTTAATTCCTATTCGCATACAAAGCATTAGCTCAAATATTCATAAAGATTTGAAGATTGTAAATATGTAATACTAAATTAATATTATTCCTTTTTCAAAAATGGACTAGGTAAATTTGTCGCCAGTAAAATGCTTTTAAATACAAATATTCTCAGTTTTCTTTACAGACAAATATTAGCGTAGGTATATATTTGAATATTCATGTTAAATAAAGAATATATCTTACCTTCTTATAAACTCCGCAAAAGGTATCCGACAAGAATAACCATTCTGTCGCGCTTTTGCGGTATCCAAAACAGCCAAAGCCCTCAGCTGTTGTCTTACTATTTCTCTTTGGAATCCTCGAGGGTTGTCGCTCATATCTGGCCTTATACATCTCACGTAGTGTGTTCCACAACTGCCTGATGATAGTTGCTTCAGGATCTCTAAGCTTGTCGCCCTGTAGGTCGCTGCTGCTGTCCTCATTCGGTGCACTTGAGAGAATTGTCCTTTCGACTCTGTGTTGTATTTCTGAAACGATTAATATCCACAATTACTTACACATAATACCTACTTCTTATCTACTTTATTTCAATAATGTTGCTACTTACACGAACTTTGCTGTTTGATTCTTCTTTCTCCGACTTTGATTTCGCTATCACAACTTTTGGATGACTCGGAGACATGGTCAAGTTTCCAGTTTTCGTTAGTTTATTCCTGAATAGTTGCTGTACTGTGATATTTACAGATGCACGTAAAGTTTCTATCATTTCAGGCGGCAGGAAGTCCTTGTTTTTGTCAGACATTTCCCTGGCATCGTAACTTACTTTTCCAGTGTAATGTGCTACACTAAACTCGTGGCTCCCAGAAAGTTTAACATACGGGCCCTTGCATGTCGTTCTTATTGTGCCTGTAAAAGGACATACACACGTGCTTTAACAGTGAAGGTAAACAGCGTGTTTGCAGGAAACCGGCATGAGAACTTGGAAGAGATGATGGACATGTGACATTCTTTACCCACCAGCCCGCACTTGGCCAGCGTGGTGAATTAAGGCCTAACCTCTCTTCTCTTGTCAAGAGAGAAGTCTCTGTGTTCCCAATGCTGGGGCATTGGAAACTTTAATAGGGGTTTTTATGAACAGGACATATGATCAGAATCATAATAGTAGCATTGCGTTGAGTTTTTATCATCATCGGAATGAATACTTACTCATTATAAACTCCTGTCCACTCCCCGTACGGCTAGCTTCATCAAGAATATAGAACAAACCAAGTGGTCTTCCCATTAACTGGTCCACTGAATTTTTATTATCATAAAACTGAAGCGACACAACCGGAACATCTTCTTCTGAAGTCTCAGCCATTTCCCAGGCAAATATACGTTGGTTATACAGAAATTGTATTTGTTCATTAGTTGTGTTAACAATCAGCTGCTCTAGTCTATTTCTATGGAAGCATTCGAAGCCAAACATATCGAGTAGACTAACTGAAAATTTGTCGCCGCTGTAAAAAAATATAAACTATGGTAAAATTTATCGGTAAATAATACATTGATGAAAGAAAAAAACTGAAAACCAGCGCTGTGTCAGTATCATCCTGCTGACACAGCCTTCATGCTGAGCTGGTGACCTATTTGTGTTCGAACTAAGATATGACTAATTGTTTATCTACTCTCTTTCATGTTTGTTTATAATTGTGTACTCTATGTTTGACGTGTTTAATACGCAAATAAACTTTTTATGATTATGATTATGATGCCTTAATTATCAAATTGGTTACTTACAAAACTGATCTCATAAAGGACAACTTTGAGTTGATTATGTTCACCATCCAGTCAATAAGCCTTTTGTATAAAGCACTTGCTAACGTATCTCTAGCGTCTCTTGCTTCATCGGTTGAGTGTTTTCTTTTCACAGCAGTTCCGCTTTCTATCAAACAGTAGTTTAATAAGGCCCAAAGGAATTTTGTCTCGTCTAGCGATAAAAGCTTAGCTACTTTTTTGGCTTCCTCAAGGTTTTCAATTTCTGCTGAACCATTTTTACCTTCTTTGAACCTCACGTTTCCGAGTGCTAGTACTGCAGCCAAGATAGTTTCGAAAAACGTTATATCTTCAACTTCCCAATCTACTGCTTTCAGGTTTTCAATAAATTCTTTATAGCTTTCAACGTTGTTTTCTGAATTTTCCTTGACCCCTTTAGCTCCTTTGACGGGCTCGTCCTGTATCCTGAGATATCTATGTTTTCTATTGCTTTCTAAGCATAGTTCTTCTAACCGATTATCAGCTTCCATAGCATCATAAAAATAATAGAGAAGGTCGAAGTTTGCTTGACTCCTGAAATAAACTTATTCCATTTAAACTTATTATTTGTACCTTGTTACCCTATGTTTAAGTTTTCCAAATAAATACTTTTTTATTTATTTAAACATTGACCTGTTTTTTTATGTTTTTTATTTGTTAAGTACTATTTACTTACATGTCGGTAGAAGACACACGCCATTTCTCTTGTTGGTAAAGCCAAAATATAGCACCACTGAGCTTTCCAGAGCTACCGTAAGTAACTTGAATTTGAAAAATTGCTCTTGTCGAGTGAGCATTACACGGGGTCCCTGCTGTGATCGCTGCTTGAATTGCTTTTGTAGCCTTTTGAATTCTTTCACCTGTATTGTTCTTCATGGCTCCGAGATGAGTTAGATGAGATAAAGCATGCATCATATTTGTAGTTTTGCCAGATTTGCTTTCTCCGGAAAATACTATGTATTGAGGCTCATTATGGTGCAAAGCGTCTTGGTAGCCACTATCAGCTACGGCAAAAATGTGCGGCTCATTATCAGATCTTGATTTGCATTCGTATTTTTTGTGGTGCTAGAAGAAAATATTCATTTTAATAATTTTAAGATCAACTATAATTATTTCGGGAATTTACTTACATTCTCGCTATATATGTCTTCATTGGTGTTGGGGTTCAATATAAGTAGTATTTCTCCAACAAATGATGTGAAGGCGCCTTTTACTAGCTTAGTTTGTAGTTCGTTCAAAACTTTTTCCTCCGTCAGCTCTTCTAAAGCTGCTAGATCCTCAACTTGCATGGTCTCCGCTTCGTGACTTCCTTCGGTAGTTAGCAGGCCGTTTTTGATAATTCTTTCTGGTATCTTACTTGGTGATGTAAAGTCTTTTACTTCAAATGCTAGCATTTTGAGCTCTGTCGACAACTGAAAGTATATAATTACAATTTGAATACGTTGCACTATGTTTGCTATGTAGAATGTAACATGAGTTTTGGTCAGTATGGGAAGGTCTGAAATTATTAGAAAAACGAATTTTTGCAATGAGACTTTTAACTGTAGATAGCTAACCTTTGTCGATTCCACGATCATCGAAAACTAATATTATTGTTTATTTTTAACCACTAGTTTAATAGTCTTGATTCTTTTAATGTAGGTACATATTATGAATAATAATAAGAAAACATGTTTTTATGAATCGTTTCGACGAATGGTTGGTTCAAACTGGGTACGCGGCAAGGTTTAAAAAATTGTTCTTAGCTTGGGAATCGAATCTGCACTTTTCTATTAATAAAACATATCAATATTTCTGAAACCCTGTATACATATAACCAACCATTACTACTAAATAGAAGGTAAGAACTAAGAGAGGCATTTATCTGACTAATTATCCCATTGGTACTTTAGTTATCTTAGGGCTTGTTTCACAAAATCCGAGTAAACTTAGCAATGACTAGTTATGTCAGTAATACGTGTCAATTGTTCGTTATTTCAAGAGCTATCTCGCTTTGTCACATGTGAGGGAGCGAAATAGCTCTATTTTTGAACTTTATTTGTAAATGGTGAAAGAGGTCCTAAGTATAAATAAAAACAGTATGTGTCAAGTCATGTATAACAAAATCCTCCGTAGTTTGTTTAGTCTTTAATATGCAATATTAGGTAGGTACTAGTTATTCCATAATCCATTGCTTAATAGCATTCGTTCCATTTAAGTGTCTCCTAATTATTATTTACACTGGAATTTGACATTAACTGAAAAAAAACAAAACTATCGCACTATAAACTTAATAATATTTTACCCTTTTACCCATTTTTTTCAATTAAATTTATCTGCATCTGCATATTTATGTAGTCATTAATTATTGTGAAAAGTCAAAGACATACCATGAAAGTATAATATATATTGTATATCTTTGATCGACAACGGATAGCAAATAAATTTGATAACTACGAGTACTATTACTAGGGTTCCGCGTACAGTTTATCCACATTTTGCAATAAAAATAAGAAAAAAACAGTTTAACAGTTCAAAAAGATGCAGTTGGACCAAAAACTTCCCCCGCGCAACATCGCTTAACTTTATGAAAATCACGTTTGTTGCATACGAGCCCTCTTATATATTTATTTATTGTGTATTATTAGTATAAGCTGTTATAGCGGCAAGAGAAATACATCATCCCTTAAAAATTTCAACTCTATCTATCACGGTTCTTGAAAATTCATGGTGACGAACAGACAGACAGACGGACGACGAAGACCCAGTAATATTAAAACGTTATTAGTACGTTTTAATCTTTGGGTACAGATTCCTAAATATCTAAATTAAAAATTTTTAGAAAAACCTCCGATTTCAATGCATAAATCGAGGGTTTACTGCGAAAACCAGTTAAATGCACTCACATGAGTTTTGAGATATTTGATTTTTAAAGTTTGTGCCTTTGTTACTTGATAATCCATCAATTGTTTTGGCATCGTATTATTTATATGTAACAATACATCTATTAGGACTAACTTCTGTATAGTTTCAGGAAAAAATATCGGCCAGAATTCTTTATATTAGGAAAATTATGAGAAAGGTCATGCAGTTATCATGTTTTACTTGTTAACATACAAAAAGCTGTTTTAATCATTTGTATTAGTGTTTGAGATTATTTATTAAAATAAACATATCAAATATGACAAATAATTGCATTTTACGTCACATTGAGATGCTAAATGTGTAAAATAATTGACTTATCAATCAACGAAAAAAATCTAGTCGGTTTTACATGTTCCTGTTTAAAATTTTAAGGAACTTGGTACTCTTAAATAAAAAACGAGTAAATGCTAAAGTATGATTAATTGTTACTAAAAATCATATTTTAATCAGGTACGCTATTTGGGAAATGAAAATCGATGTTTCTGAGCCATTTTCTTGCAAAAACTACTCATAAGTCAGCATTTGCTCGAAAACGAATCAGAAACTTCGAGCTTCGTTTTTACAGGTACGGTCCCAGCGTTGAAGGTTATTCGTCCTCCTCATTTGTAGAATCTTCATTAATTGCTGCCTCAGGTAACCTATCTTTTACTTCTACACCTGTTTTTAGGTTCCTGAACCAGCCTTGAAGCTCTTCTGGTATTATGCCTTTAGTACAAAGATTCACGAGGTCTCTCTTCTTTGCTTCACTTATTTTTAGCTGCTCTTGATGAAGGTGTTGTAGTTGGTCTGGAAACAGGTTGACAGGAACGATAGGTGTAAGCTGTTCTTTCTTCCTCCTCTTTGATTGACGTACAGCAGCGGCAGCATTGCATTGGGAAGTAGATGGATTTTCTCGAATATCTATTATGTTAAATTTCTCGCTCATGTCATAATTAAAAAATATTTATCTCTCCTCTCCTTTGACATACTTTATTTGCTTAATCTTCAGCCATTGAACTTTTTGCCCCTTGTCATCTTTTGTTCTGCTTTTTATAATCGTGTTAGCATGATGCTTCAAGTCAAAAAACTCATGATACTTAAACTCTTTGACTTTGTATGGATCTATTGTAATTTTCTTTCCATCAACTTCCTTACATTTCTTGCGTAGAGCTCGTTTGAAGATAGAAATCCAATCTGACATTGAAAAAACAGAAGCGTTCGTTTTAGCAGGTTCTATGCTGCTATGCATAGAATCTGCTTCCATCTGAGTATGCCTAGATTCTATAAAAATCTGTTCGATGACTTTCAGATGGTCTATCATTTGAACGGCCCAGAGGAGCAAGGCAACAACAAACTGATTGCGGTTTTGACCACCGCCAGTGTCCGAAAATAAGGTCATTTCCGTGATAGTACTGGGAACATAATTTCTAAGGTAGTGCAGAAGTATCGTTCCTATTTCAGGGCTACCTTTCTTTCCATGCACCTCCGACCAAGTAAAACAATACGCGTTATTAGGTAGAGGTGCTTCATAGATCGTTAGATTATACACACACAGCTTTCTGGAATAATAAAGCAGACCTACATCACATACAGGAATTTGGAGGACCGCTTGCAAATCAAACGTTACAGAACCAAAATGTTCATCTGTGTTGGATCTGACTTTATCCTTTTCTTTTTCGCTGTTGCAGATCCTCTTTCTTTCTTGATGAGCTAAGCAAGCTTCTTCGAGTTCTTTTTTCTTTTCCGTGTCAGCTTGTGCAGTCAGCAATTGTTGACATGCAAAACCAACTAAACGAAGCTGACATGCTTCGTTTAGTCGGTTTTGCATGTCAATTTAGTTAAAAATTGAATATTTCGTTCAAGCAGTAACGAGTATAGTTATAAAGAATGTTTTCACAGACTATTTTAATGTCGTTGTAGTGAAGTAAATTGTCCAATTATTCCGTTTAAATGCTTTTAATACATTTTTCATGAATAATCTTTTAAACACTCACATAATAAAGGTATTTTAGATATTTTACTGCTAGAGTATGAGTTAATTTGCTTAATTTAATCGGTTTTACCATTGAATAACTCCTGTTTGAGTTGTCGCATCGCTTAGTGGGTTTTACCAGTCGAAAGAGCGTGAAAAATTACGTATCACTGTGTCATTAACTCATTTTTGGCAAAATTGTCATTTAGTCGGTTTTCGCAGTAAACCCTCGAAATTTCCTTAAAAGTGAAACACCAAAATATTTTATAATGTGCACGCGATGCAATGCGCTTTCATCTAGCAAGCTCTATTTAGCTTGGAGTTAGGTGATGCTGATTAGCCCAGAAATATAAATAAAAACATAGTATGTAAATATGAGATCGGAATTTTGCTTATTAAATAAGAAAATACGTACATGGAAATCATTTTCGGGTACCAATTGTAGAAAAGGATGTTCTTCTAACTCCATTGAAAATGGGCGATGTTCAGGATTTTTCTCTAGACATCTGTAATATTAAAATGCTATTTATTGTAATGTCTAATTAAAAATTAAATATAATATTTTATCTTATTGAATAACGTTTATTATGTATAGGAATCATATAATATGTTTTTACAGTGACACATTTAATAATTACTAATTACTATTATGTTACTGTGGAAACTTTATTGGTTTATGTTTAGTCTAAGTTTATTATTTTTAAGTATTGTGTACTGTTTGTTTCCCAAATAAAACAAAACAAAACAAAACAAAACAAAACATTTATGAAGCCCCAATTTCACCATTTTATGCTACAAATCGAGTTTCATTGAACCTAGTTCAACCATAGAAAAATGACAATTTAATGTGATTTTGATCTTAGTTAGGCAGTAAAACGAGTTAAGCCTGATCGGATCGCGTTTATTGCCAAGTGCGAAATCGGGGCTTAGCGATTAAACTCCATTTAAACTCTCAAAGAAACTTACTCAGAAATAAAATCGTTGATATCATTAGACGACATAGCAGGTTTCGCGACGCTTGGTGGTGGATTTCTCACAATTTGGAACAACGCAGCTGTTGGATGCATATCCTGGAACGGTGCCTTTCCGTCCACCATCTCTATCGTCGTTATACCCAAGGCCCACACATCAGCCCTGATCCCATACCCCATATCACCACACGTTACGACTTCAGGAGCCATCCAACTCGGCGACCCGATGTTCGCCTTATTCGTATCAAGCGTCCCCATCAACTTGCAAGACAGTCCGAAATCTGACAATTTGATCTCCCCATCCTTAGTAATCAAAATGTTGCTGCACCGCACGTTCCGATGGATCACTTTGTTCTCGTGCAAGTAAACCAGAGCCTGGAAATGCATATGAGATTTATCGGACCAATCGGAGAAGGCAACACGCGAGTTTGACAGCGAGTGATGGAATGACCGCCCCTTATGGCGCATCTTGTTAAGGCCGGCGATAGTAGCGTCACTGTCAGTCAAATGGTCGACGCCCCTGAGATTCATTGGGGTCTATTTGCATACGTATCTGGCTGATGTCGCCGGCGCAGGCGGCTTGTCCGCGCGCTCCGCTGTCTGATATATCAGCGTGCTTAATGCGTTCATTATGCTTGTTTAGCGGTTAGTGCTGTAATGCTTTTCGAGAGTATCAACGAAATTATTGCAATTTTAAAGTTCGGTTACTTTGATGTATGCAACAAAGTTTTCTTATCTTTGTAATTAAAAAACATTCAGGATATTTACATCCTACCGATTTCTTAATTAAACCTTTACCTACCTAAGAATTCGACAATTATTTTCTTCGTTATATATCAAGTTTTTGTTTTACACGTAATAGATTTTTTAATATTTTTTTATCAAAATATAAAATTGGTAAACTTTTATCGACTTTGTCTACATCACTAGTTCTATCATTCATCACGAGGAACATCGATAGATATGCATGGGAGATGAAGCAAACGAAAAGGACCAAGCACTGGTATTGTGAACCAAGTGGCTTGCATAAAGATAATACGCATTTAAGCCTCACCGATGCCTTTGGAGCTTAAGATGTCGAATGAAATTTATTGCGTTGAACCATACGCGAAGGTCATAAGGGCCGCTTTCGTCTGAGGTCCCGGAGTTAGAGAGATCATCGGCTACCGCGTCAGAGGTTCGTATATCTTGTGTGCGCGAGCATTATTTACGATAATTGAGCGATGCGCCGCGATGGGGGGCCATCACGGTGTTGTCGGGCGCGCTCCGACATTCGCATCGACAACTTCGAACGCTCCGTCGCGAATCACATCAAATAAAGCGGCATGCATTTTAAGTAATGGCCCTAGATTGTATTTCAACGTACGTGGACATTCGCAGGGCAATATTTTATTCGCCGTCACGCGAACAGAAATCGTCGGGCTGAGATCCGAGAACAATTGAGTTTGCATTCAAAGTACCCACCAATTGATTCAGCCGTTGAAAGGTGGACTGCCAGGCCCTTTGTTTTATAAACAGCCATCTCAACTTAAATGTGACGAGGGACATGTTTATAGTCAGTCGCATATGGGCTTACCTTGATTGTATATTTGAGGATGTAAGATATGTGTTCCTCGGACATTTTTCTGTCCGCCGCGTTTAGCTTTCTGACAATGTCGATGACAGACCCACATTCGCACAACTGAAAACAAACAACCCAATACGGTAACTGTCACAAAAGCGATATAAATCAAACGGGGGAATGGCATTGACTCACCTCGAGGACAAACCAGACATCGCGTGCATTTTCGGACTTGTCACAAAAAACCCCGTAGAAGTCGATAAGGTTGGGATGTTTGGAGAAATCTCTGAGGATTTTGTATTCCTCCTGTATGTGGGTTTCATTTTCGTCTGTATAGGTTTGTACTTTGATGGCGACTGACTTGCCGGCGGCCTGGGTGTCGGTGGCTCTGTAGACCGCTCCGAATATGCCCGAGCCGAGCTTGGTGCCGAGCTTGTAGCGCTCCGCGGGGCTCGGTAAGGACGCCACATTCAGCCCGTCCTTCATGCTTGCCAACGGAACATATAATTGACAGAACAATCCTGCTGGATAAGTTACAACCTTTATTATTGTCAACTCTGGCCAATGTTAATGTTCGAGTTGCTTTAATGAAAATGCTTGTTACTTTACTTGTTCAGATCATTCATTACTTTTCTTCTGATTTAATGATGCGTTGGGATTCTTTGCTGTGATGTTTATGGGTTCAGCGTTCATAAGTGCACTCCTGAACAAGCACTTGAATTTTAATAAAAACA
Source organism: Gymnoscelis rufifasciata (assembly GCA_929108375.1). Taxonomy (NCBI): domain Eukaryota; kingdom Metazoa; phylum Arthropoda; class Insecta; order Lepidoptera; family Geometridae; genus Gymnoscelis; species Gymnoscelis rufifasciata. Next base: position 13,181,359 of record OV815305.1, read on the forward strand.
ACTTAACATTTACGTATTCAATTTGACCTCTCCTATTTTCTGAATCTTTACTGTTATGTATATGTACCAGGGTAATGTTATTTTGTTTGCCTACTCACCCTATGCGTCCACACTCCGCGCAGTCCACCCGAGTAAATGTCAGGCAGCCGGAGCACCCATAAGTGCCAGGGCTTCACGTATTAAGACCACGGTACTAATCCCTCGGTAATACCATTAGGTAATAGCTGGTGACCTTCGAACGCCTTTACCATTAATTGGGGACGCCGTACGGTTTTAATTGGAATGTAATTTGATTTGTTATTAATAAGATTAGACTGGTATTTGCTTGAAGGTGTTTTCACGTGGTTCTTAATTGGCTTCTTGTTGTTGTCTTTCGCCTTGGTATTTATATTGTTGAAGGCTTGAATGTAGTCATAGTTGTCTTATGAAGACATTCAGTTTTTTTATTATTATCCCAAGTAATAATAATTTAAATTTCATAATTTACTTAAATAAGCGGGATAAAAATAATGTGGTTTGTATTTCGCATACTATTTCAGATTATCGTATTTATTTTGCACAGATAACACCTAGACCAAGGGAAAAGCGCTTGCAGAACATACAATCACTGATCTCTCAGCGGGATTCGAACCCGCTACCCCTTAAACTGCAAGCTGATCGCCCAATGAACTACAGAGGCAGTGAAATGGGATACTATCAATTCGCCTAATGAGTAGCTTGTCTACTTATCAGTGTAACAAAAACTTTGCGACCTTTCAAACACTGAATAATTATGATTATTTCCAGATATTCTAGAACCTATATTCGCAGCTCGTAGTCGAGCTGCGATGTAAACGACGAATCGATACTATTCCAATAAAATTTGATACTTGGTTTCGTGACTTAGTAAGTACTACGTTAAACCTAAAAAATAATATCTAGATTCAAACTACATAAGTCAATCTCAATAACTTTATCTTCAAAGTCTCTATTGGGCTAAATCCGGGGAGCATTATTGTTAAGTATAGTTTATACTTTCCCGACAAGAAAAGGATCCATTTCATTCAACATAAACCCATCCGTCACTGCTACGTAAGTAGTAACATCAATGTAAAATGTAACTCAATCCGTTTGAGTGTTTTCTATAGATTCGTATCGCCAATTTTCGAAGTATGTGATCCGTCTCGTGATCTCCAAAATATATTAGTCACGCCTTTCCGATCAAGTCTACTTGAATTCTTAAACATTAGTACAAAAGACCCATTCATTGATGTTCTCTTAGTCCCAGATTGTGTAGTAGTTTGTTTCTTTATCCTTTGGTACTGTTATCCTGTCAAATGATTTCTAACTCAATCTTTTCATTCATGAGTGTATGAGTACAGTTAGGATGCTTTGTTTGGTGAAGTGGAAGTCTTTTGCTTTTGGTTTCTTCGACACCGTTGGCGTAATTTTGCGTACAAAGGTACACAATAGGTATCTAAATAGGTATGGTGTCCCTTAGTCATCATCATCACCCTATTAACGTTCCCACTGCTGGGACACAGGGACTTCTCTCTTGTAGAGAGAGATTAGGCCTTAATTCACCACGCTGGCCAAGTGCGGGTTGGTGAATGTCACATGTCCTTCAAACTCTTTTAAAGTTCTCAGAACATGCCGGTTTCCTCACGATGTTTGCCTTCACCGTTAAAGCACGTGTTTAAAGCGCACATAAATTTCTCAAGAAGAAAAATCCAGTGGTGCGTGGCGGGGTTTGAACCCACGACCTTCGGAATGAAAGTCGAGTGTCCTCCCACTTAGCCAACACGGCTTTTTTCCTTGCTTGGTCCCTTAGTACGCAACTAAAACTGTTTAAATTGTTGTTTTTATGCTCATACAAATTCCAAGTTTTCATATGACATCTAATATTTCTACGTAATTGTTACCGGTTTCAATTCATAATATTGTTTAAAACCATCATAATTTAAAATGTTGCATAATATATAATACATATCTAATATATAAAACTCAAAAACCTTTGCTTACCTTACCTTTTACCTTCACATATAAACAGCACAGTATTTCTTTCAAAAGCTCTTTAAATTATCTTCACATCCTTCACAAATCGGCTTTCTTTTGTGCAATGTATACCTACAAGTCAACGCAACGCGTTGATCCCTTAAGAACTCTCAAGATGTCCAATTAAGCGAAAGAAACTTGATAATTGCTACTTCACAAAAGTGCCTGCTATAGATACATTTTGCTACTCTACTTGGGTGATATTTTTACCCTTAGTTGTTTGTTATTATTTTGAGTAAAAATATTTTTTTTAACTACGCACGTATTGTTTACGTATGTATTAGATGTCTAGTACAGTCAATATCAAATTAAACTTATCAAATATGGTCCCAATAAAAAAAACAAAATATCCAGTAGATATATTTAGTCAAAAGTTACTGACTACTGTAATTTTTGTGTTATTTCTGTCTCATTGGCGCGGTTTGCGAAGGTCCGCGGCGCAGGAGGTAGCGGGTTCGATTCCCGCCGGGATTTTGAGTTTTTATATGCTCTGCGCGCACTTTCTCAATTTTTTTTAATACATTTGTAATGAAATTGAATTGAGTTTGAAATTGAGGATGCATTATGATTGGGGTGGGTTGTTGGTCAATAAAATAATTATAGAGATTTTTGGTCATAAGATCTTTCATTTTAAAATAACTACATTACCATCTTAAATTACGAAATAAATAAAATGATGAACAATAAATACTTAATTACTTAAAGTTATCACTTCATTGGAAGGTTACAGTGCAAGATATTTAATATTTTAGTCTTATATTATAATGTAAAGTATATTTCCGATATTACATTAAATACTTACAAAATGTTTACAATTATAAGCTAAATGGAATGTAAAAAACTATAACTACATTGATCTTAAAAAGAGTAAAATCGATAATTTAAATAGGTACAAATATTACATAATGGAATTTGAATAATACTGATTTAAATATGTTTATTACATTGAGGAATGGAAATGCGAGCCAAAAGATAATTCTAACAAGCTTAGGGTAAAATTTTCAATCTGTCATTAAAATCATGATCGTGAAATTAGAAGCGATACACTAGAGCTTTTACTCGTAACATTATAACGAGCCGCTCGAGGATTTGTTACAAAAAGGGTTATATTACACAAAAGTACAATCGTATGGGTGTAGCGTTCGTCAAGATTTTGCGCGAGGTCGGGCGATACACTTGCAGTGTGCGTCGAGCATACGCAATAATGCTTCATTACATAGGAAATGCTCTGGTGTGTTACCTTATAATTTATAGACAGGTATTTTTACATAATGGTTGCGGCTATATCATAGGGCGAAGATTCGTGTGATAACCATGTTGTACACCAATATTGTTCTAATAACAACATAAGAGATGGAAGCTGAGTTGTTCTATTCGCTTCTCAACTCAGTGTAAAAAATTGAAGCGAACTGTCAAGACTATGTTATTTCCTTGATTATTCTTAGTTTTTATTTAAATTAGATTTAAGTTGACCTGTTTATTTCCTTAGAAGCCTATGCTTACATGGTAAGCATAGGCTTCTAAGGAAATAAACGTTTTGACTTTGACATTGATTCGTGTCGCGTTGGCGCGCTTAAACCTTCGTTCTTGTCTACATTAGCGAACAAAGATTTATGTCGTATGCACGCTATAAAATTCGTACGTTCGTCATTCGAACGAGACGTCATAATAGCCACGCCCCCGCCAAACATCGTTTTCTCCCGAATAATTAAATCTAATTCATTAGATTTCCATGTCACAATGTTAGTTACCGTACTCCTCCTTTACCGATTTTTACCAAACTTTATATGCGTATTCAGTAGGTCTGAGAATCGGCAACGATCTATTTTTCATTTTGCAAAACAACCTTTGCTGGGGTCAGCTAGTAACAACATTAATTTTCCCATCGCATAAAAAATAATTTCATTTGTATTTAGATCTACGTTGTATGTAGGTTTAAAAAATCGCATCCTAATTCAGTCTCTACCATTTCTTGTCTAATTTTTTTACAATATTAAAAATTGAAGTCACTATTTTTTTTGTTTTTTGTAGAGGTATATTTATGCGATTTTTACACAACATATGGACACAATTTATACATATTGGCTTAATTACGATTGTACGTAACTTTTGTGAACTCGTTCACGACGGAATGTCATTTTGGGAGAGTAAATGATAATAGGTTAAGTATTGTTATTTTGTCATTGTGCATTGTTTTTGTGCATTTAAGTACAACAATGTACATACCGTCTATTAAAATTATTATGTCCGTTTATGCGTTATTTTATCAACATTAGCTAATTAACAAACTAACAAAGAGTAAGCGTACGATGGAATAAAATTGACGCATCCCGTAAAACATTGAAGTGAGATTAACTTTATTTTGACCTTGTAAAAATCGGCTCTAAGATGTCGATGACGACTAATGAATGAGACTTTTACAAAATGAGCGCTACCGTATTTTGCTCTCCTTTGGAAGTCACATTAAAGTGAGGTAATCAGAACTAAGACCTCAGCATCACCATCACAAAATTATGTGAGTTTTCATTTATATAATTTATGCGAATGTGAAATCGGGCCTTACTCTGCACCAACTCCTCTAGCGGCTAATTCAGAAATAGCCAAGGTTTGATTAAGATGCTTAGTGTCGAGCTTCGCACTTTGCCGACTTCGCAGTATTCAAAGCTTCGAGTAACAGCGGAGTGCCGACTTTTGAGAAAGAGCTCTTGATCTATTCATGCCGAAGTCCGAACTGCTCGCGGTCCGAAACAACTAAAGATCCGAATTACAAATATCGACTTATTAGTCATCGCGGCATCGAATCTACAGTACCAGTGGAATATACAGTTTGATTAAATAGTTTGGGGCCGTCTTTTGCAGTCTTCTAGTATACAATACAGGTGACAGCGGAGTGTCGATTTAAAAATACATTGCTAGTTGCTACTTACAAATAGCCACCCACTTATCATCTCGGCATTTCTGACAATCCACCCTACAGCACCAGTGGAACTTGCAGTTGCAGGGCTTGAGGCTGGAGCGCCTGATGAGGGCGTGGCCTCTCCCGCAGCAGAGAAGGTCGCAGGAGCCGGTGCGGGAAGTTCTGCCGATGCGACACACCCGGCCTGAGGTGCCGGCGGAGTCTGTGCGGGGATTCGCTTCGCAGAAGCTTGGGGATCTGAGAAGAGGGGAAGATGTTAGAAGGATATAGGCATTCCAGGCTGCAAGCCGTGTTGGCTAAGTGGGAGGACACTCGACTTTCATTCCGAAGGTCGTGGGTTCAAACCCCGCCACGCACCTCTGGATTTTTCTTCTTGAGATATTTATGTGCGCTTTAAACACGTGCTTTAACGGTGAAGGCAAACATCGTGAGGAAACCGGCATGTCCTGAGAACTTTAAAAACGAGTTTGAAGGACATGTGTCATTCACCAACCCGCACTTGGCCAGCGTGGTGAATTAAGGCCTAATCTCTCTCGTCAAGAGAGAAGTCCTTGTGTCCTAGCAGTGGGAACGTAAATAGGGTGATGATGATGATGATGATGATGATTTCAGGCTGAAGGATTGTATGCGAGGAGAAGTAAGATAACAATATACCTATTAAAATCTTTTTAAACAGAGGTTCTTTGTACCAATTAATACTCAAGGTATTTTGGCTTCTCATATTATGTATGTATAAAGTTGTTACTTCTCATAAAACAGCAGACTGGTCTTCGGCGCTATCCTGGCTTTGGTCCGCTTCCTGCCTCGCGGTCTGCCTCGGAGTACGTTCACTCCGTTGTTCATCTCCTCTTGTGCTATTATTAGTGCCTGAAACAAGGAGTATTATAAACCAATAAGTTTTCACAAAGTGATAAACCCCACTTATAGGTGGAAAATAACATTCTAAATTTGTGTAGAAAAATTTTTGACGAACTAAAGTAGTTTACTAGCGAAATGCGGGACTGGAACCCACATCATCCATTATACTCATGGATTTGAGTAAAATTATCCGTATACATACTTTAAGTATACGGATAGGCAATAAGTAAATAAACATTACGAGTAAAAGAAGTATTTTATAACATAAGGAATCTGCATCAATCTAGATCCATCATCCATTTAGGATTGCATTAATGGGGATTATTTTTGATCTCCCTCGATATTTGCAAATAAATGTTCTTTCTTTCGCGGCCAGTGTTTTAAAAAATAATATTAAATGTAGTTTTCATTGGTGGCTATTAAAAGTTGACTATTTATAAACAACAAAATAATTAGACTTATTTTGAACTACCGACGCGTCCGGCTTAGTCCACGTGCAAATAATACGCAGGTATTAACTAATATATATATTCTCTTGAATCACTTTTTCTACAGCTGAAAACTATATTTTGAATCCGTTCAGTATTTCAAAATAAAGCGAGCAAACATCGGAGATACCTTCATTTTATACTATGTAGGTACAGACTTCTGTAACTTAAAATCTAGTTCTTACCTTCCTATACCGCTTCTTGATGGTAGAAGCTACAACCCTTATGTCCGGGGTGGTCCTCCAACAGGTTCTCAGCTGACAGCTTCCGGACATGCCGTGGCACTTGCAGCGGACCTCCATGTGAGATGACAGGATCTGGTAACAATCATTATAAAAATGTATTCTAGGCTCATTTTAAATTCATATACGAACAAATTATTTATATCCTTGAGGACAAGTGGCTATATCTATAACTATTTAATCAATAATCCATTCTAAACCTATTGTATTATTAAATGTCAACCTAAATTCTAACCAACTCATTTGAGTAAAATTATCCGTATACATACTATATGTATACGGATAGGCAATAAGTAAATAAATATTTCCGAACTATTCACTCAGCAATAATTAGGCAACTGATACAAAGGAAAACACACCAACAATACTGTAGACCCAGAAAATATAGTATGATTGAATAATCAGCCTTTATATGGTAAAGTAGATAAATATTACCAATATTTTTACAAAACTCAAAATCCAATCTGCATCATTATTTACGTTCACAAGGTCCGCAGAACCAGCGCAATCATTATCCAAGTCAAAATGAGAAATACCATACAAAAGTATAAATCCAATTGTCTCCATACGTGACCACATAACCGCAATTACCCAACCACCCACCACTAGCTCATAACATTTACATAATTAAACGCCTTGCACAGGCGCAATCACGTTGACGTCTTAATTTTGCAACGCCGCCGGCCGAACAATTTCCCAAATTGAGTCGGGGCAAAAATTCAAATAAATCGGTGTCCAACCCCGCCCCCAACGCCGGACGGGCCTTAATAACGTAGTATTAAGAACGTTCGCGATAGAATTCGCCACCCAAGACGTTTGTAATACGCCGTAATGAAGCCGGAATATTAAAAATGGCCCGAACCGCTTATTATGTTCTCACCTCGATGGTCGTTTCGTGAAATACGGCGGGCTAATACAGGCCCCGGAGCCTCGCGGTTCAATAGGCCGTGATGGTGGCGCTAGGAAGGCGTCTTTAGAATTCCGTGATAGCTCTTACATGCCACCCATGGAACAATCAGCGAGCTCTATTGAGTTATCTCATCTTACCGCATCTTACTTGATGGGAATGAGTCTGCTGCTGGTTTTAAGCACCATCTGTGGCCATTTCTTTTAATTGAGCAATTTATTACCTGTTCGTTTTCTTGCTGCCTCGCTCTACCAACGTTTATTTACTGAATGAAAGCGAGGATTTCAACTACAGCACGCTGTAATCTACTTTTTGTCGTATAAATCCGTTCCGAATCATCTTAGTATACTTTCTAAGTATCTCTTGGCATAATGACTGGTTGGCATAATGAATTACCATCATGATGTGTTGCAATCATCAGATAAACAGTGTCATCAATCTAAATTACCATTCAAGTGTCGAAGTTATTTATGTAGGTGCTAACCCATCGGCTGTAGACTAAACATGATGTCATTATGAGCCGGGACGTAATTATTTATTTATTTATTTATTTATTTATTTATTTATTTATTTGTTGCATCATGTGGTTATAAAGGTGTTAACATTCTAAATTCCCTGACATGAGCCCCGTTGGGGCATTACAACTTCATCTTTAAGATGTATCCTAAACTATATTTAGGTACTTAAATAAACTATCTTATTATTAAGAACAGTTGGTAATAAACTATCTTATTATTATCCCCTTTGGCTTGGCTAGTGCAGGTAAATTCAGTTGGTAACATTATTTCCACGATGTTGGAAATTTGTTTGAATGTTGGTATGAAGAAACACTGTATTTTGCTTGTACGCGGCAAAATAACGAAACCAACACTTTTTTCGCGCAATAAGTCAATTATATTGAGAAAATCATGAATTTATCCATCCCTCGCTATTTTACTTAGCTCTATCAGAATTTTGCGCTTCGAAATAAACCATCATATGTCATTCAAATTTCACAAGCGGCGCAGCGTCAGACGTGAAAGTGTGGCTTACAAACACTAAATCAATTTTATGATATTGAGAAATCGTCTTATTAACACTTACACTAATATTAGGTTTATCATTTATTAGGATGAAATAACTGCCAGTCATTGGGATACGGTTGATTATGTTACTATAATAAAAATCTATTCGACTAAAGTCACGGGAAACTGCTAATTATCCAACACAATACGATATATGGCCATAATATTTAAATCGATATCATAGTCATCGAGACAAAATATTAACTCATCGAATGCATTTTTTGTAACATAATTATCACCTCCGAGTTTTAATGCGTTGCCTAATTTCTTGTGTGGGTCGGGCGATCTTTTATGGTGCGCTGTGGACCGTGGCTGAGTTTACACTGCTGGTGTTAATGGTAGAAATTTTGACGTCTTTTAATATATGTATTTAATAATATATATATATATATCTAAGTCTAGGTAAACTAACGTATTGGTAAGTATCCTAGAATGATGTAAATTAAGCAAACATTGATTTTGTTTTGCCTTTATAAATGCGTATGCAGCTGAACTCTTAAGAGGATGTCGAAATAATTCAAATATATTATCTAATAAATTCTTATCACTCACACTCCATTTATTTCTAAACTATCGTAATCTCAATCAAATCGAACATTCCTTACAGTGTAAATTCGGTCGCCTTTATTTTGACATTAATAAAAATATCATCGCGGGGGTTATTACTGAGCGTGTCTAACGGAGATCTCACTGGGAGGCTGTTAATTATGCCCTCCTGGGCAAGGGGGCACAATGGGCCAGGGGGGAACAATGGTCAAGCGAGGTCGGACCACCGGGCTTGATATTGCGGGTTGCGGGCACTTGATGGGTTAAAGATTAAAAATCTCAGAGATTGGCGTATCGTCAGGTTATTAAGCGTTTCAATTTGACAGTTTCTTGAACTCAAAATGAGGTTAGTGTTTTTATAATATTAATAAGGTTAATTGGCTATATATATATCTTTTGCTCTTAGGTTTGTATTAAACTAGCTAGATTAAACAATGATAAAATTAATAAAATCGACATTTTAAAGTGGTACGTTAGTTCTTTTGTTCTTAGTTATTTTGAGCATATTGCTTGTTAACAGATTTCGATTAAATAATAGCGGTCTCAGATTGTAAGGCTATGCGGTTGGTCTACAACATGATAGTAATACAAGAACAAAACTACAACAGGTTTGCAGGCCTAGCTGAATACCGGGTGTCTGAAAGTACTCTTATGCATTCTAAAATGATATTATACAAGGTGTTTCAAAATTGGTATATAAAGCGAAGAGAGTGGGTAGGCACCAAGCAAACATAATTTGTTCTACGATCTTACAATTTGGAAGCCCATTTGTCGAAAAAAAATCTTTAAAGAGTTAATCCATTTTTTTCGATTTTATCATTTTTTAAAGTATTTATTAAAGTAAAATCCATCTTATTTAGTATAATAATAATCACTGAAAAAACTACTTCCAAGGGTTAAAAAAAATAATACACTGGTACGACGAGGCTTTACGGATTGTAGTTATTCTGGAAAATAAATTTGGTTTTACGGTACTCGACCTTTTCCGTTTTGCATTCCAAGGTGAGACCATTTTATGTAATGAGGTATAAATAGTAATAAAAGCCCCCTTGTACATATGATATGTACTTCGATTATTGTTTTCTGTTTTATTATTTTTATGGTTTTCACTTTTACTTATCTATCAACGCATCCGCGTACCAAGTTGTAATATATTTTTTTATATAAAACTGAATAATTTACCGAACTTAAAAGCGCTATAAAATTAACTATAAGCTATAAACACTTCAGCTACTTCATTAGGCAATTACAGAATTAGCTACATAGTAACTAGGAGAAGTTGAGGCTACCAAATGACAAGTCAAGAGTTATGACCGAACCGACCACATAGCGAGAATCGTTAAAACGTCCAATAAAATTATCCATTTAAAATAATTGACAATCTACCGTTTAATTTGCTTCAGCAAATTATTATATTCATAGTTTAACGGAAACGATTTGCGAGTGAAAAACAAAAGAACATTAACTCTGTTCTTTTGTTTTGGTAACATAAGTTGTGTTATAACTTATATTCTGTTTTTAGATTTCTGTTGTTTTTAACAGAGTATTTTGCATGATTAGACTTTAATTTATATTTATGCCTGTTGTCCAACAACATTTCCTAAAATAGTAACGAGTTATATTAAGTATGTCCGATTTTTGTATCACGCTGATTATCGGCGCTGACAGCTTAGCGCGCAGCTTCCTGAATGGAAATACTGTCAGCGCTGACTGAAGATCATCGTGATCCAAAAATCAGGCTATGATTAACTTATCTAAAGAAATAAGTCACTTTTGTTCTATGCCCGACTTAGGACAGACTTGAATTTTATGAACCATTGGTCAAAACGGGCATTAAGGTGACACTGATATAGAATTTAAATAGTTTATCCCGTGAGTTATATAGCACATGTAGCACAGGCGACGCCATGAAGTGTGTATAATAATAATAAATGGTAAACTTCGAACGCAAACAACAAAACTGTGTAATAAACGAGTTAACGCTAAACATTTCCTATTATCATAGCTCTACATAATAAAATTGCATAGCATATTATGCTGCTTATTACCTCAATTAGGCCAATTTTTCTTTCTTAGTTCAGTCGATCGGTGGCTTCAATAGGCATAAAATCTAGTTTACAAGAATAAGGAAAATTTGCTCTATAATTTTTTTAATAATCTTAATGACGGATTATTTTTTGTCTTGCTATATACTATTAAACCAGTATTACCCTGACACTATTTCTCGAGGTAGCAACACTCCCAAATTCGTAATTAAAAATCGTATACCCTTCAACGCCGTAAATGTCATAGTTGCGATCGGACTCAAAATAAATTAAACACCAGCCTAATTAAGAACCATAAACGGATAACAAATTAAATAACTTTGTAGCCACGTCGTGTTTGTATTATAAAACCTTGTAAGAACGTAAATTGTATCAATCGTAAATCGCTTTAATATGTCCGAAGCTATGCCCTTTTAATGTCAGATTTAGTTAATACCAACATCATCACAATACTTAATGGGCGCTTTTTTAAAACTATAAACGAATGAGCTATTGTAATAGAGCACAGTTTTGATTGTGTCTTAGCAAATGGACGCTTTAATATGTTGGTGGTGTTGTATTTAACATCAGTTGGACATGTTTATTATTAGAGGCCTATTAAATTATTAGAGGTAATCCGCTGTCTGGTATTTTGGCTTGCCTGTCTGTTTGTCGGTAGTGGTCATAGGTTAGCGAAGACATCTAGTTTAGCGTTATTTTTAAATAATTTTAATTATCTTTAAGCTTTTTTTGACATTTCTAACCATACCCTGTGTATTTATAGAATACGTTATTTTACATGTTTAGCGAGTTAGTTAAATATAGTCCCCGCAAAAAAAATGATTTCAATGCGTGTCCCGTTTAACGTCAAAATGACGAAAGAGAACAAATTATTAGAAATCCTACTCGTCATGACAACATAACTAATACAGGAAAATGGTTACTCTTTTTGTAATATTCAATGTTTTTTAATGTAACTATTATTCGATGTATATGTCATCTACTCATAGGCAGGTTCATGGTATAAATATTTCTAAGAAATAAATAATTTTCTTTGAACGAGTAAACTTTGTGAGTAACTTATGGTTTTCATTTTCTATCAGTATAACCATAAAACCATAAGACCAGGAAACAATCCCTAATCCCATGGTACCACGGGGAATCAAAATTACCCGTGGACCCGATGATGGGTCGACTGGGATCACAGGTAAACACTCTATCAAAGTGATCTAGCTGCAACTATTCCTACCTGGAATACAGTGGCTTAGATCTGTTAGAGCCGGCAACTGAGCTACTTGAAGTCTCTTCGCAGTGACGAGTTATTACGATTTCATTGGAATCACAGCTGTAGTATGCCTTTCAAGTCTACGCAAAATGCTAGCTTCGATATGAGGAAGTCACCCTTTTAACTTTCCTACTGCTGGGACACAGGGATTTCCCTCTTGACGAGAGAGATTAGGCCTTAATTCACCACGCTGGCGAAGTGCGGATTGGTGAATGTCACATGTCCTTCAAACTCTTTGAAGTTCTCAGAACATGCTGGTTTCTTCATGATATTTGCATTAACCGTTAAAGCACGCGACTTAAAATGCACATCCATTTTTCAAGAATTAATTTTGATTCACTCCGATCCTAGAAATTTTAGTATTAAAAGTATTATCTAAAATATGTATCTGTTCTGTTTTATAAGCATATTATATTGTAATGAACAATAATATTATATGATGCAATTTCTTAAGGGTTATATGCAGAAAAATACTAATAGTTTGTAACAGCAAAATTGAAACTAATAAATTTGAACAGATTTTGACATTACTATAAAATATACCTACATTGTAATTTTGGGTGTATATAATGAAATATAGCAAAACACCTCTGGCTTTGTGGTTTAGGTGTTCGAATAACAACGTCGACGTGATGTGATTCGGTGGTTAGATGGCTACAGACCATAATGCCGAGACATTTTAATAATATACCCATTGATGACAAAAATATTATTATGACTCTTAGAACAAAGTCTAGCAATACTTTTGAAGAGTTAGATTTCGAATTTCAAATGATTTATGACTCATTTTGTACGATGTTGATTCCGGGCTTATTATTTTTATCCAAAAATGCCAATAAAATCTCAGGTCAGGTTAACTGGTAGGCATTAAGCTCTCCTTTTTGTACCACAACTGTAGAATTAAAGTGTTAAATAAATCAAAGCACATCATGTATAACATATTAATAGTTCACTAGTTAGCTCTCATTTACTATAGAGTCGTGTCCTGAAGTCTACAACTCTGTTGTATACAACATTACTGTAATAGGAAGGTTCTGATCATCTGTAACACAGCTTTAAGCAACCACAGGTTACAGAGTTCTAAACATGTTATGTATTAAGCTATATGTGAATAAATGTTTTTTTAGTTTATTTTATTTATTTTTATATTTTCGCACAGATAGTTTGATTTACAAATAACAAAGTTGAATGTAGGCTTGTTTCAGTTGGCATTATTTCGACTACTCGCATTATCGAAAGCAATTAAGAGCACATAACACTATTACGTCATACAATATATTCAGGCATGGTTACCAGATGTTTCTCGCGCCTCGGTCCAAAGCCATCTGGCAGCTCCTTAGCTCAAATTGGATAGCGGGAGGCGTGGCAACAATATCCCGGGTGGGTGGTCTGCCGTACCAGCTACATGCCCATAAAATATGTTATTATATAGCCATAGCCAGCTGCGATCACACCCCACTTTATGTGCTATAAACTGTATCTCAATCGGTATTTACGGATGGTTATTGATACACGAAAAATTGCAGGATTTTACCTTTTTTGGTTATTAAGGTAATGGGTTTGTGTAATGGCTTGGTTTTGGGTGTCCTTCTGTGTTTGTTAATTTAATATGTGCTTATGATATTCTTGGATCTTGAGCTGAGCTTGAGAATAAAAATATATTTTATTGGCACCGGCCTCTCGCTTGGGGTTGCATTTGATATTTAAATGAGGCTGCTCTTTGACTACAAATACGTATGAGTATTTTGTTTTCAATCTTTGTTTTGTCTTATTAACTTGATTATAAATGAGCTTAGATTGAGCATTTCTCGTTTTTGATATGTGACAAAAAAAATTACTTCCAGTTGGCTGTTTACATGTCGCTCATGTTGCTCAATGATAGGTAATCAAGCGATAATATGTACCAGTTATTCTCAGTTTTAACCCCCGACCAAAAAAGAGGGGTATTATAAGTTTTACGATACGGACATCATTGATGACCCAGACAGACAGACAGATTTTAATTTTGACATGTTTTTTTTTTTTTTTTTAGTTTAGTTTCCTGGGGTTTTATCTTGCTAATAATAATTTTGTATTTGACGACCTCTGTGGCTCGGTGGGCGAACGGCCGCCTGAGGCGCAGGAGGTTGCGGGTTCGATTCCCGCCGAGGGACCAGATTTTGTACGATCTACAATTTCTGGTTTCGGGTCTGGGTGTTTTCTATGTATCATATGTATGTATTTACAAAAATCTATCAAATCAAATATCTTTGTAGTATATCAGTCACCTAACACCCATAGTACAAGCTCTGCTTAGTTTGGGGTTAGGTGATGCTGTGTGAGTAGTTCGGAAATATTTATTTATTTATTTATGTTTATTGGTGTGTGTAATAAAGAATTTTCTATCAATCTATCTAGGCTCACGCTAGCATTAAAATTACCTTCTCAGTTGCGCATGCAAATAAGACCAGAACCCGGCACTTATCACCTACCTAATTCCGCGTCTACACCATCAAACGTCAAACGCACTCAAATTTGAAATTCACCCCGCATGATCAAACCGGCCGTATGCGCGCCCTGCTCGCTTCTAACGAGGTAAATTGAAGTGCCATCGAGTCTTTTCAAACGCGTCTGTTCAAAGACAACGCTTGATTTTGATCGCATTTGATGTTGGGGCGTTTTGAGTTTTACTTTTACTGATTGAGTGTTTTAGGAAGTTTGTTGGATGCCTGCTGATTTATGCTTATAGTGATACTTTAATTAAATATATGCGCGTGCCCATTGCAATAGTAGAGATGTGAAAGCAACGCTGCACTCTTGTTTATAAAATTTGGTGGAGAAGGTAAAAGACTAAAAATACATATATGTATATTTTGATATTCAAGTTACTCGTAATAGGTATTTTGTATGCATTGGGTAAATTAGTGTGCTGTTGTTTTAGTTGTTCTAGTTCAAACAGTCACACCATTATATTTTTTTTGCAGCTACAGAAACATAGATACATAAACCGAAAAAATACGTGAACCAACGAACTTGCTTTAGTAATATTTGAAAGTCTTTATTGCAAAATATATTTAAATTTTACCAGAACCCTAGGTTTAGTATGGGTATATCTCAAACTTAACCAATTTGTTTTATGTTATGGTTGAATTTCGATCACTAAGCAATCCCAATTCTTCTTAGATATAATTGGGTTCAAGGTTAACGAATTCCTTAACAGAAATAGAGTGGACATTAATAGCTCTACAATGACACTTCTGGTTTTTACAACCAGAATAAAATAAATTTGTGTTGTCATGACATAAAACACATCTCCCATGAAAGTCGTTTCTCAATCACTTTTAATTTAGTGAATGAAATCAAATTAAATTGAATATACTGGGCTGCTTATGCTCTGCGTTTTACAGATTTATATCTATATAAGTCTGATGATCTTAATGTACATTAAGCACACTTTTATTAGACTTTATTCACCCAGGGTTGCACTATTGCAGCATTCTCCTGTAGTTGTAACAACCTGGAGGAGGTTTTGTCTGTTCACGTAGATAGATAGATAACTCTTTATTGTACACCACAAATAAAATACAAACTGCAAACAATAATAAGACAATACATTGGAGTACAAAGGGCGGCCTTATCGCTGTGAGCGATCTCTTCCAGGCAACCTTTGGATGGACAGGAAAGAAATAGAACGACATAGACGACGTAGACACGTACGTAAGTGGTAACCCTCTGAATCCTTACACGTGACCTCCGGGTGGTGCTAAGAACAGTCTCTGGTAGGCTTCGGCTGCGGCTTGTCACCACCCTCCGGGCTGGACCATTGCGTGAAGCGATTTTTTCGTGTTTCGTAATGTAGTCCGGAGTAGCCATCTATCTACCTTCTAGGTCTTCATGCTCCATCTTAGACCACATCGTCACTTTAACTCAGGTGAGATTGTGCTCAATTGAAAAAACCTGATTCACCGAATACAAAGAACACTCACCGATCTTCCAGCTTCATTATTATGAACATTAATCTTCGACTGCACATCGTCCACATTCTCTCTCACGTCGAGGAACTGCCTGGAGAACTCCACTCCATAGTTCAAGTTGTGGGAACACCCGCTCCATTCCCACTTGTTGGGCTTGCTTCTGTCGCGGTTGTGGGAGGCTTTGTATCCCAACGGGTCGCAGCCGCATGAGAGCAGTCTGCCTTGCGCGCAGGCGCGGGCGACTGCGTGCGCGACGCTTGCCGCTGTCAGTGCGTACAAGAATGATGATTCTCGAAATCCTGTGGAGAAAAATGTACAATTTTATTTAAGTTAGGACATTGGAAACATACAGAACACACTCGACTTGCATTCCGAAGGTCGCGGGTTCAAACCTCGCCGCCCACCTCTGAATTTTTCTTCTAGAAAAATGTATGTGCGTTTTCAACACGTGCTTTATCGGTGAAGGCAAACATCGTCAGGAAAGTTTGAAAGACATGTGACATTCACCAACACGCACTTGGCCAGCTTGATGAATTAAGGGCTAATCTCTCTCGTTAAGAGAGAAGTCCCTGTGCCCCAGCAGTGGGAATGTTTATAGGGTGTTGATGAGTTGATGAAGATTGGTAACATTCCTTTGAATTGGCACAATAAGTTTTTCAACAAAAGCAACTTTAAAAAAACTACCATAGTAATAGTAACCAAGTTCTAACAAGAAATTAAAGAATACTTATTATTAGTGTAAGAACTTGGTAAATATGGCTATAAAATACATCTTCATTATTTTAAACATTTTAGTTTTAGGGCGATTTTTTTTTGTAGATATAACTTCCATTTTTCTCTATCATCAGTCGCGTCGTCTCAACACTTACGCTTTTCTTACACATGTCATCTTTCACCTATGTTTTTACTGGCCCATCCTTGGCCACATAATTATCCACATGGAACACTCTTCGTCACATATCTTTCAACTCTTTGTTTTGAGTAGGTTTATCGAGCGCTAAAAATTTAAACCAAACATAGCAAGAATAAAAAAAACTTGATATCAATAAAATTACAATTAAGTTTAATAGATCTTTTGTATAATTTGATTGCAATTGAATTCTTCACTTGGATGTATGGGTTTGTCATTTTCATAAAATTTAATTCTATATTTTAGTAGGTATATGTTATTAAATACACTTAAAGACACTGTGTATACGTTAAATGTACCTTAGGAGTTGAAACTACGGCCAATCCAAGCCCATAAATTATGCTATGTTGTCACTTGCCATCATAATAAGCCACATATTTTCGCACTATACCTAATCCTTATCTGACCGCAACCAAAACTTCACGTAGAACCTTAATCAATTAATTGAATTGACCGCTATTTGAATATGCTAAAACCAGCAAATTGCGTGTGGTCCTTCCGTAGAAATCAATTCAATATTGAACCAGTTCTAAATTGTATACCTCGATTCAATAAACTATCGGTATTTAATAGATAAGCCTGACCGAAGTCGTATTTTGTGGAGAAAAACGACTTCGATTTGTACTTAATAAAGATAAGTAGACATTATTTCATGTATCTCAGCGTAAGCCTCTTTGACATTTCTTAGATTATTAGGATAAATTCTTGCATTACTGTTATCCTATGATTTTCGTAACATTAACTCTAGCACAGTAGGCGGTAGATTTTGCTTTTTTTTAAAGTTTTTACATCGCGTAATCTAGATCTTGTTGATCGCTGCCGATCCTAGTTGACCAATCGAGAACTTAAAGCCTTAATAGCTTTAATACACATGCCGTATTATATTTCTGTTTAACCCTTGGACAAGTCTAGAAGAAAACTTGAGGGAATTTGTGTTCCTTTATTTTCCAGTTAGTTCAAATCCTTTTGGAATGCGTGTCTTCTTTATTTTCCATATTCGGTGTGGGCTCGGCTTGCTTACCTACATTCCTTTGCGAATTACACACTTGAAAGTTATGCAGATGGGTAAATATCAAGATTATTGAGATTTTTTGCTAATTTGCATGTTGATTTTGCTCAAATGAATATTGGATGTCAGCTAAAGAAACAAAATTACGACACATTTTTGAGATAAAAATATCTTTCAATTAAATTGTTTCTTCGATGTTGCGATTCAAGCAACCTACCACAAAGAACATCTGTTTGCCGTGTGCCTATTTGCTTGATTCTACGAATGTGATTATTTATTTTTCAATCCCGTAGAGAATCCTTCGATTAACAACTCTAAGCCTATTCATAACTGCTATAATAATTATAGTTCTTATTTAAATTTAAATATTATATATAATGTCTTAATTGTAATCTATACTATTCCAAGTGTACATTTACTGTATCTGTATGGAATAAATAAATAAATAAATACTTCTATACTAATATTATAAAGAGGAAAGGTCAGATTTTTTGTTTGTTTGTTTGTCTCGAATAGGCTCTGAAACTACAGCACCTATTTAAAAAATTCTTTCACCATTCGAAAGCTACACTATCCCTGAGTGACATAGGCTGTATTTAGTTTAAAACAAAAATGATTCCTTACCAAACCTCCAATAATGTAACCCAAGGTGAAAAAAAAACCTAAAAACTTTCTTTAATCGCGAATGCTGCGAAAACTATTGAATATATAACAAAGTGATGTATTATAATTTTGTAGAACTTATCATTATCTACAAAAAACGTCGTAACATCATATATCTAACTATTATAGTTTTGTGATAATAGGCGTTTTTTTATATTAAAAAAAATAATTAAAATACCACTACTTGAAAAGACTCTATATTTGTACCTCGTTATTAATCCTTAACAAACCTTATATATAAAATTTCCATGTCACAATGTTAGTTACCGTACTCCTCCGAAACGGCTTTACCGATTTTTGCCAAATTTCATATGCGTATTCAGTAGGTCTAAGAATCGGCTACTATCTATTTTTAATATTACAAAACAACGTTTGCTGGGGTCAGCTAGTGTATTATAATTGTGTTTTTTTAGAACTTAGATTAGCTAGTGTAATTAGATTATCTGTACTAGTAATTAAATAAATCAATAATAAGGTTCTGGCTTCAAACGTCCAATTTCCCGAATATATAGTCCCTATAAGTTAAATTTATTTATTTATTAAACCTTTATTTAAATTAAGCCGATATGTATCCTTGAATGAAGTTTTAAAATCCCGCGTTGACTGGAGAACCTCCAGCGATTTTTATACGCCGGATACATGTTTCAAATCGGGCTATGACAAGCAACCTTGAATTTAACGAAGATAAATTCATATAATCTCTGGATCACTATCGCCTACAAATCTCATGGCTTCAGGTCCATCGCCGTCGATTACAGCTTCGCTAGATAGCTTCCACACTTCAAATATATTACAGCAACAACACTCTTGCGCATACCGATCGTCGATAGTCCCGATATACTGCTATATCATACAAGACTGCTCAGTGGCGGACTTAGGACAGTTGAAGTTGGGGCAAAGGAGTATTTTCACATGCTACGCGTACACCATCATTATTGTCACTACGCGAGCTATAGAATATTATTATACCTATAGTTTTGGCCGAGACAAGTGTTACGTATTAATTCATAACACTTATCTAATACCTCCAATCAAATATTACTCTTTTCGAAAACAAACTTATGATACATACAAAAAAAAACCACATTTGTACTTGTTGATTGCTTCGAACATTTAGTTGCATGATTTCTGGGTAGGTACTGTTTCTAAACAAATTAATATCAGTAAATCAATTAATAAAAATTTTCTTTGTTTCGTTAGCTCCCACATTAAATTTGCGTAGGTACCCTAAGATAAGAATTCTATTAGTACGCTAGCTATATGTGTTTTATTATTAAACCTACACGAAACGCTTGACTTAATCCAGCCCTGCTTCCGATACAGTATTTTATCAAACTATTGGAGCTTTCAACTCGGGATTTATAGGAACGCGGAACATCTATCTGCCTCATGCCTCCATTTATCTGTTTTATTGCTATAAATTAAATGGTGAATCCATTGGAGATGAAAAGATACGCTGTGTAAGGCTTTGTCACTACAAGTCTCATTTTATCTGAGTTATTCCAAATTTAATTTTACTTGTATATTTTTTGTTGACGATGTTCTTTTGGGAAGATTTATATAGTAAAGGTTGAGATTATCGTCTCTGACTTAGATGGTATTTACCTGGAAAGCACTAATTTACAAAAAAGTTCCTTGATGTCAAGCTTCAATAAAACAGGACGGATCGTTTTGTCTAAGGACCGTTAAATTTTTAAACTAGTCATTAGATTATGACAAAAAAATGTTATGTAGTTATCGACGGAGGAATAGTAAAGTTCGGTATTTCGTTGTTTTCCCAACGTGTAACACTTCATCGCCATCACCCTATTAACGTTCTTACAGCTGAGACACAGGGACTTTTCTCCTGGCCAGAGAGATAAGGCCTGAATTCACCGCGCTGGCAAAGTGTGGGTTAGTGAAAGTCACATGTCCTTCGTACTCTTTAACGTTCTCAGAACATGCCGGTTTCCTCACGATGTTTGCCTTCACCGTAAAAGCAAGTGTTTTAAAGCGCACATACATATTTCAATAAGATAAATCCAGAGGTGCTTGGCGTGTTTGAACCCACGGCTTTCGGAATGAAATCGAGTGTGCTCCCACTTAGGCTTTTTAACGCTTGTTTGAGTATGATTCTAGCAGAAAATATTTCCCAACATGTAACAAAATGACTGAATCTGACGTAATTCATTGGGAGCCAATCAATCTATTTTATAAAGTTGCTAAAAATATATTTTTGAAGAACATAACAAAGATCTTTAATTGGGTAGATTTTCGTACGCTTATTTGATAAAACTTGAAGCGGGTGACACTTATTAATGTAAAATGGGAGGCCCGTATTAATAAACCATTCTCAACCCTAAGCCGATCTTGAGAGCGCATTGGACAACGCCAAATACGCACTCAAGATACAACTTAAAATTGAGTATAGTTTATTAAAACGATACCTAGTTTTCCTATATTTTGACGATGTTGCAAGGGTCATCATCATAAATTGTTTATTTCAAGATACCTTATTTTATTTGAATGACGAGAACATAAACTTTTTAGTGAAAATTATCGATGGTATTGATAGCGAATCTGTGGAGAGATACGCTATTGCTGCACAATGTAATCTTTTTACCATAAACAGATTATAAGTGATGTGGCATTTGAATTAAAGTTAGGTTAGGTTAGTTAATTGTGAATGCTTGCTTTCATTGTGTCTGAATAGGGGATAGCATGATAGGGATTCATGGTCTGTAAATTAGTATTTGAAGGCTAAGTAAATGTAGTTATTGAATAGGAAATTTACTTAAAGTTTGGAACGCTAGTATTAAATCAAGGCAGCTGTTAGTATTGCAATCTAATTTTATAAGGTCCTTTCATTTGTTTTTCCACATATAAAACTTCACATGTGTCATGCAGTGAGAAGTCACTGAGATAGCTCTCTTTTGGCACAGACTGATTCAAGCTAAGGACCAGATTTTTTTTATCTTTGTATTTTTTTCATTTCTTGCGCCTCGATCCTTAGGTATTTCTGTTGTGTATTTAAACCCCAGAAAAAGTAACATTACAAAAACAAATACAAAAACATTTTATTACACACACAGAGGAACAAAATACAACAACACGTAGGAAATCATATGTACTATATAGTATAGTAAGTACAATGGGCGGCCTTATGGCTAAAAAGCGATCTCTTCCAGGCAACCTTTTAAAAATACATATATGTATAAAAAATACATATACCTATATATATAATAATGGAGCGATTTAAATTTAGTTTTTTTTTGTACGAAAGGTGAGTTTGGCGCGAGTGTTCTTAGACATGCTTCATGAAAATCGGTTGTGCCGTTTAAAGTTATGGGGGTAAGAGAGGGGAAGGAAACCCGAAAATCTGCAAATATACTAGAGTGGGGTATCAAACGAAAGCGCAACGCGTGCACATTACTAAACATTGTGGTGTTTAAGGTTTAAGGAAATTAAGGCGTTAGCATCGGGGGTGTTCCTTAAATTTTAAATTTAGATTTATCTATATTCGGGAACATTATGTTCTTAGCTCGAATCTTCGACGTTGGTCTCTTGTTGCTCATAAAAGTTTTCACACCTTACAGTTTTCTGAGCATAATTATTAGTAATATTTGAGCGATTGAAGTATGAAAAGTATTCCCGAGTTACCCTTTGGGTACGGGACCCTATTACTGAGACATCGACGTCTGTATATCACCTGTACCTCAAGAACCGTGATAGATAGAGTATTGAAATTTTGAGAGATGATGTATTTTTTTTTCCGCTATAACAGGCACACCACACGACCAAACGACCACCAAACGATCGATGGACGCCCTACGCGTTCAATACAATAATATTTTTAGAATGTTGCTGCGACTGCCTCGGTTCTGTAGTGCGTCGGGAATGTTTGCGCAGTACTACACGGATGGATTCTATGCCATTATGCGCAAAAAAACCGCGTCCCTGATGCGTAGAATGCGGGACAGTCGTAACAGCATCCTAAACAGCGTCGCAGAAGACATTTATTCTCCACTGTGGAGGTGTCTTGTGCAGAGGGTACTTATTTCCTTAACTAATCGGTCTCTGCATATTTTACTCTTTCATATTAATTGTGTGTATAATTTTCAATTATTTCTTCAAATATGGACTTGTATGTCTGAAATAAACGATTTTTATTTTTATTTTATTTATTTATTTATAACAAGAAATACTAAAAGAAAAATAAATAAATATATAAGGAAGCTCTTATACAACAAACGTGGTTAAATTTTTATGAAGTTATGAACGATGCGCCAGGTAATCTGGTACTGGGGGTGACCGCCATGATTTAATCTTGTTGCACTTAAAACAATTACTTTTAAACTGAATTTTGTGTATTTTTTTTTGCAAAATACGTACAAACAGTTCACGGAACCCTAGGTGTAGCAGGAGTCTATTTCTCATACTTATCAAATTTATTTATTATTATACATAAGTAGGGAATAAAAGAAATCGTAAACAAAGGTAAGTTGTCTGGACACTTACTGTCTTTTTATGGACAGCAATTTGGATGGATTAATTAGTATAATGTATTTTATTATTATTATTATTCTTAATGTTAAATGTATTTTATTATTTTCTTTAGTTATTCTTAATGTGTTTTATTTTAATATGGTCATTTAATTTGTATTCCCACTCAATTAATGATGTCTGAAATAAAATGATTTGAATTTGAATTTGAAGCTTCTAGCCTGTATCAACAAACCGTGTCTAATGTAAATGTATGCTTAGTATTAGAGCATACGTTTAAGCTATTAAGAGCCGCATCTCAAGAACGTTTGAGAGCTTTGAAATGATAGCAATTTGTGAATGGGCTTAACTAGGTATTCATGACTTTATAGACCTTTTAGTAGATAATTTGTATGGAAGGCACTCCGTTTATAAGACTGCTAGTTTAAGGCCACGGCGTTTCCCGTTTTTTATGGAATTTTCCGCGGCAAAAAAGCTAATAACCTTCCTCTATAAATACTCGCAACCAGTAGTTTCTGATATTAGCGCGCTTATAAAAACAAACTGTTCGGCTTTATAATATTGGCATAGATTCGTGTAAAATGGTTTATATTAATGTCAAAATAATAATGACCTAGATCTCGCAAAAATAGCCTGTAAATATTTTATACAGACACAATTTTTTTTTCTATAAATAATGTATGTTTATGTATTGTATTCTGTTTAGTACCTGCCCGTATCACAAGATTAGAGTTTACTACGGGACTAGTTGATGCTTAGCGGATTACAGAATATACTATTTGTAAGTACCCCTGTTTACATCCTATTGTTGGGACACAGGGACTGTTCTCTTGATGAAAGAGATTAGGCCTTGATTCACCAAGTGCGGGTTGGTGAATGTCACATGTCCTTCAAACTCATCAAAGTTCTCAGAACATGCCGGTTCCCTCACGTTGTTTACCTTCTCCAAGTAAATATATTTCATTTCAAAAATTAAAATTTAAAGGTTCGCGGCCGGGTTTGAATCCACGACCTTCGGAATTAAAGTCGCGTGTGCTTCCACTTAGCCAACACAATGTTTATGCTATGTGGATTATCCAGCAATATTTATTTATTTTCAACACTCGCGAACTACCGACCCGTTCATCTTACTCGATAACAAACGTATCAATCAAATATCCATCACTAATTTTTAACGATATGTGTTATTTTTATGTTATCATATATTCCAGTTATTGCTAACGTTATCTAAAATACCTTACCAATACCAAATAATAGTTCTTCGGTAGTCAAGTAAGACTACCGAAGATTTTACGTCTCTAGTACCTACTAGGGATGTCAAAAACTGCTCAGATTTCCCTACTCGAAGATAATTGATAGTATATTAATTTCTAATCGTTGCCTTTATTAACAGGCAGTATAAAGCGAACCAGATATATCTCGCTTTATTACGGCACTGGTTTATGTGAGGCCTGAAGCAACTTAATAAGCGATGAGAATGAGTTCATCAAAATGAATTTCCTTGGCTTCGTGGTGGGTAAACTGTTTTTTTTATCGAATATTAATACATTATGTTATGTTATGAGTGAGACAAAGTATCATCTCATCGCATTTGCAGATATATATGATTATCCTTAAATGGATTGATTCAGTCCGACCAGAATTTGAAAGCAGTGATTGTTAATAAAAAAAATTACTAGCGTTTTTTGAAGAAAACTCTTAAAAAACAACTAAGTATAGGTCTTATTTTTATAATTTTTTTTTTATTTCTTCAAATATGGACTTTTATGTCTGAAATAAACGATTTTTATTTTTATTATTTTATTTTTTTAAATATTAATCAAATAATCCATTTGGAATGCAATAGATTACGGACGAAATGATTCAAGGAATTAATAAAAAAATATTTATTGCGCCTCTTTATTGAGCAAAATATAAAAAAAAAATTGCAAGTTTAATTAAGAACATGCCCATTTTCTGAATTTGGTTAAAAGTTTATAAGGATCTATTAAGTATGGTATACTGACGTCTTTTCAGTGACATTTAACAGACAGATGATATCGGAAGACTGAAAAATCAACCTTTAAAAGTAAAACGTTAATTCTTGATAAACAAAATACTATTTATACTACAAAAACAAAAGACTCAAGACTCCTTTTATAAATCCCTCTGTTCCAAGTTCGAAAGAATAAAAACGCCATTACCAATATACCGTATCGCTGGGTGTCAATTAGGCTCACTCTGACCCGGCCTAATCCCAGATAACCGCCCGTATTCATCTCGGCACTCGTTTATTCGATACTCGTATCGAGACATCAAGATATCGATTGAATTATATTGATTAAATGTACCTACCTACTAGGTTGATAATGACAGTTCTCATTCGAAGCTTGAAAATTGATTTCCGTGTTCAAATAGCGTCGTAAAACTTTATTGTCCTATTGTTTTTAAATGCCTCGGCCAGTAGGTAAGACGGATTATTAGATTAGAGATGGATCGACTAACATTTTCAAGTGCAGATTGAAAGGAGAATATGGTGTTATAGTTTGTTGTATTTAAATAAAATGTAGAATAACACCAAACGTAGAGTAGCTGCAGATACCTTTCATTGATATCAAAATTTACTCCAATCGTTATCATTCATATCATGCTGTTACGGTCCCTGACGAATGTTACTGGGTCCGCACCAAATATGTCCACTTATTGTTTATTTATAAACTGCCAACGACCAGACACAGCTTTTCCGAGTTGCCAGTGACAAATTTATATTTGTCGATCGACTGAGACGCGATAGAATCGATACGACTCGATTTATACCACGCTCGATTGATCGATTTTGATGATTCCAAGTTATTGGTGACTCGCAAGCCTATACTGTTATAGCCGTGTCGCTATCGACTCCTTAAATGGGTTTGATGTATAGTTATATAAATCTTATTCATTCTGATGCTCAAAAATTGATCGGTCAGATTAATTAATACTCGAATATCGAATAGTGGTCATCATCGTGCTCGTATTATAATTACTTTCAACCCATTTTAGTGTCAATTTGTGCCAATTAGTGCCCATAAGGTCGTTAATCGCCTGCGCTCGAAGCCCGTGCCGAATTCCTTAATCGACTTTAATGAATTCCGATTTATTCTTTTTCGACTTTTTCCAACGAAATGCTCTGAATTTTCAACGGGTGACAGATTTTAAATTCTTCCCTTACACTTGTACATTTAGTTCTTGCTGGTGTTTGTTTCAATAATGCATGACGTGTAGGTAATTATTTTCGTTGCAAGACGACAAAGTAAAAACCAACATCGATTCATGACACTCGTTCCTTCTGTATTTGTAATTAATGATTTGCCGCATTACCATAGACTTGATACGGTATTTAAAAACGATGCATTTATTTACATTTGAGATTGCGGATTTCTTAACGGTTTACGCTGGTATGTACTAGTTTAATCGCAGAAAAAAGCTCAGCAATTAATTCTATAAATTAAACCGTGGTTTTATAAGCTTGTTTGTAGGTAGAACATAATATCTGGGTAGCTAAGTGAATGCTTGGACTAATTTGGCAAATCCTCGTTACCGTATATGGCAACCCAGCGCCGCCGAGCAAAAAAGTTGTAACTGAGTAAGCACAAATTTCAATTATGGTGCGTTTTATTCATCCGTGATTTTAAAAACGTTGTCGATCGCTTATGCGCATAATGATGTGTTTTTCTTTGCGCTGCGGTGGTCGCTTTTTCCTTGCGTAACATTGTTCCTGGAGCGAGGGCATGGATGGGTATGTGCGCTTGCGTCGCGCCCGGGGCAGTCTCAAGCGTGATTTATGTATATTCACTGTCAGATTTTGGGGTTCGGATGCTGATCGGGAAAACCTATGACGTCTTTGTTAACAGTTCAAATTTTATATGAATAAGGGTTTTGGGGGTCAGTGAAGGGTATTTAAATGATAATCCTTTGATAATAGTTACGGTCAATTGCAGTCCCTAACCTAAATTATAATGACGCTTTGTTTCCCTTTGTTATATCCGCGTATCTGTAACCTATTCACGCTTCAGTTACTAAACAGATTCGAATAAATTCGGCCTAGCTCTAGGCTAGGCCGAGACGTGTTAACCTTTTAAAAATAGAATATCATTATCTATATCGGAATATTAGCTCTAAACTGATTTTGAACTCATAAACTACCTATTGAAGAAAGTTGACAACAATCAGAAAAAAAATGTTTGTTTCCTTCGTAATTTCTTCGTTTTTAACTAATAAATGTTGCAAACGAGACTATATCATTAATTGTTTGCACGCATCCCTGAGCAGAACAAGACAGTTTTTACCAACTTCTCACTAAGGAAAGCTTATAAATCGGGCGCCAAAATGAATGAACGGGCTTCAATTTTTTAGCCCATTTTGTTGGAAACCCTGTATGTATTCACATGTCTCGCTTCTGAATGGTTACTAAGAAGCTTCTTTGAATGGGCAACGGGATTCTGTATTCATTGACGCTTGCATATTTATTGTTTTCATGTATTTAACTTGCATTTAATGGTAGCTTACTTTAAATAGTTATTGTAGGATAAATTTTAGAATAATGTATTTCTGTTTTTGGGCCGCACACAGTACAAGTTAATTATTTTTGTTAACATCTTATTTATATATGTGTGGATTCATGGATTCTTTCTTTTATAGATTCATTTAAAGCTAATTTTAAAGTATGATTTTTACAGCGGCTCGAGATTTCACTCCGAAATATTTCATTTCATAAAAACCCACAGGATTGTTTTGGTGTATGTCTGTCTGCATATGAAAAACCAAGCACGAGGGGGAGCAAGAGCAGCGAGCGTGCATCGGAAGCGGCGTTGAAGCACCAGAAAGCCTGTTCAAATGTTTATTTCTCATATAACGTTAAAATTAAATGAAGATGAGAAGAATAAATCCTTGCTATCGACCAATCAGAAAGCAGGGTGTTATTTTCCGTATTTCAAAGAAGCGTAAAATAAAAAGCTTTTGTGATTGGTTTAAGCCGTTTAGAATCTTACGAATGAATGTCCGTTAATTTATTAATTTCAAATGATAAAAGTGATAAATTTTTCAAAAATGTGGGTTTAAAATTATAAACTTCTTCAATTGTTTAGAACATTTACAGATTTTGTTTTTTCCGGAGATATTATGTATATAAGCTTTTATGTAGTATCACCTGCCCCGTGTTAGTAAAATTTGTGCCCAAATTATGTTGGTTTTTGATTAAGCAGAAATTTTGCAACATTCGAGATACAAAATCATTTAATGAAATTGTTTGATTTAACAAAACAACAAAAGTCAAAACAAAATACAAGAACCACATTGAACTATAGGTACTTAAAGATAAATAAAGCACAGTGTCTCTCGTCAGAATTCATTGTTATGACTACTGATAACATACTGTTGATAATAATGGAGTTGAAAGGTGGCGAAAGTGGTATACAAGATGTTTCAAAATTAGTATATAAAAGTTTTCAGTGAGAAAACTTTAGAACCTGCCCCGGTTTCCCCCGCCCGAAAATTCGAGAAATTCGAGAGAAAAGTAAAATCAATTTTTTTTTCAATCAAATTAATTAGCAATCGATTTCAAGCCTTAAGGTCAAATTTTTATAAGGAAATTAATTCCATATAAATATCGATTCAT
Organism: Gymnoscelis rufifasciata; assembly: GCA_929108375.1. Taxonomy (NCBI): domain Eukaryota; kingdom Metazoa; phylum Arthropoda; class Insecta; order Lepidoptera; family Geometridae; genus Gymnoscelis; species Gymnoscelis rufifasciata. Next base: position 13,210,376 of record OV815305.1, read on the forward strand.
GCCAGATTGGTCGATATCGAATAAAACACTGTCATCTTTTAAGATTCATAATTCATGTATTTGAATTAAATAATAAACATTAATTTGGAAGTGCTTGCGGGTGCTTATTTAAGAAATGAGTTTATATGTAAAACAGGTTTAAATAAAAATCACAGATAGGTTCGTAATAAAAAAGTGGCATCTTAGAAGAGATGGTAAAAAGTTTTAAGAGTTGGTATCTTGGAAATAGATGTTTGATTTTGAATGTATTAGTGAATATACTTGCAGTTCTTTTGCGAACCATCTTTATTATATAAGGATATTGGGGCAATCTACGACATGCTAAAACAAAAAAAGTACAAAAATGATAAAAAATCCGTGTAGATATATAAATAATAAAATGTATGGTTTTAATTTGGTACTAAATTTTGTCATTTAATTAGTTTTAGCAAGATGTTGTGTATTGCCCTTAGATAGTAGGAATGTATATTTTAGATTCATCAATTGATGTGCCTTGTACAATTTAAATAATTATTACATATGACTTTTTTTCTTGACTGAAAAATCAAAACAAAACAATTTTTCTTATAATCAATATTATAAACGAATTTACTTTCCAATCCACTCGCACCACTTTATGCACAAGCTTTTAAAACACATCACAGTTTTTATGACTAAACCAAAATTAATTTACCAAACCAGATCAAATTAAGATACGAACAAAATAAATAAAGTTGACTCATCGCATTATAATAATATTCGAAAATATCCGCAAGCTCACTTCTCGACTTAATTAACCCTTAAAAGCTGCTACATAATCCGACAGGTAACAAAAACTTAAACAAAAAGACTCTTGATGTCACGTTTGAAGAGGATTTAAGATGGTATAATGCCGTGGTTGAGCACCACTCTGGTATTATAGAGTGGCCAAAACAAGCCATTGAAAAAAAATAACGCGTGATAATCTTAAAACCTGAGTTAGTTGGTGGTGATGTTATGGTTTATATAAAATACATACATACCTAAAATACAAAAAAAATATATATTGTTATCTTAAACTAGCCGTTTTTGATTTTAAAAGTGTTAGGGCGTTTAAAATTTTAACAATTTGAGACGGTTTTAGACATAGATCACAGTGTGGCCACAGTAGCTATGGCGTACGTACGTCATCCATTCCAGGTGTCGTGCATTCGCGGCCGTTGCTTTTTAACCGACTTTTAACGAAGAAAGGAGGTTCTTAAATTCGTCACTTTTATATGAAAACAATCGAAATCTGAGCAATGTAAGTACGTCACACGCCGCGCCGCAGATGTACGACTAAATGCGCCCAATTTAAAAGCACCGTTAGAAATAATTATTATTGAACTAATCTACATTTATCAAAATGTCGCCGAGATTTACTATATACACGCTCATAACTTCTGAACTACTGCACCAAATTGGATGATCCTTTTTTATGTGTTTGTAATTCTTAAGACAAGGTTTGTATAACTTATTTTCTTACATTTTATTATTTCATTCGCCCTTCAAGCAAACAAAAGTCAATTTACCATAGATCTTCGGGCAGTAGACTCTTGAACATTCAGCCACGTCTTCTGTATTTATCTTAATATGAATGTATGGTCAAGTGACTGTTGCCTGGCGGAATTGATTATATATATATTGATTATATTATAATGTATGACAAACCAACGTTTGCCGGGTAAGCTAGTATAATATAATAACAATAATTGTAAACCACGAAAATTATTAAGATCTGAGCATATTATTTATCTATAGACCTACTATTTAATATATTTCATTGCAATATCACATAAACACAAAATATAACTTTAACTCGTAATGAACGACCACGTCTTAAAACCATGTACGTCACTAAAAGCAGAAGTGAGATCGTAAAATCATATTTTTTATGGAGCCTTTTGTGTTTCTTCTCACAGTTTAAACGACGGCAGAGCACGCCCGCAAGGCACCGATCCTATCACCCCATTAGACCAGCCATTCACACATTTTGACACGTCCCCCTGAATCAACTCGAACTTAGCCTCACATGTGCCCCAGATCTATCTTCATTTTAACCCCGACCGCAAATCACCGCATTATTTCGCCACAATGTCTCAATTCTCACACAGATAAATATTTCGCTTCATAATCAGACATTGTCCTCACCACGTTGTTGATATAAAACGCCAATAAATGTCACTTTTTTATGAGCCGCGAGCTGGATTCATGTCACGTGCGGCAGATGTGTATCGAAGCCACCCTGTCGAGCTCGCGTTCTCTCACGGCCGACTCAAGTTAATCTCACCATCGACTATTAACACTACCTTTCCGACAATACCCTCATTAGGTCCACAAAAGTCATTAAATCTTTGTAGGCGTATTGTACCAGCATCACGCGCACAAGAGCGCTAACGACGTGTGGAAGATCCGGGGAAGCGGAACGAAAACCAGATCAATCCAGAATTCTTCAAACTATCGGCAAAAACGGCAACGGTCCAAATCATTATCTCTCTGATCGTGAATCGCCATTATCCTATTTAAAAGCATCTCGATTTGTTCTATCATTTTTTCCTTTCATTCCCCGATGCGATTCAATTCGGGGTCGACAATGGACGTTAAGAAAGATGTTTAAGTGTTTAGTTACGCTGTTTTTTCACAAGTTTTCAATATAAGCGGAGTCGTGTCGCTGAGGGCCGGAAGGTGTCGTTACGGAACATTACCAATACTAATACCGTCGACTACAATGCAGTCCGTAGCATTTCTGAGTATAATCCGCGTACAATTCATGTCTTAATCTGCGTTTATCTGTTTGGGATTGTTTCGGAATTCTCGGATTGATCGTCGATGTTTTATGGGTCTGTGGAGGAATGCGTGCAGTTGAGGAGCGTTTGGCTCCGGTGGATATAAATTGAGAGCGGAGTGGAGCGGCCGGACCCACACGAAGCGTGAAATCGCGCCCCGCACCTGGCCACCTCCGGCCATCTTATTATTTGTTGTCTCCCATCCTCCATGCTCGTAAATTTCCACGACAACGTGTGCGATGTGGAAAAAACGAGCTCCACAAAGCCTTTTCACACCAGACTGACGAACTGTAAATACGCATTAAGCATATAGATTCCTTTCACCTGGCCGGTAATGTGCGTGGATAATTTTTCTTCGTAATAAATTTGGATTTTAATGGCTGATCGCGAATGGTTTGAGTTTTCAATGAGAAATATGGAATCGGGTGGGACTGGTTTGGCAGTAATCGGTAATGATAGCCGCCTACGACGGGACCGGCTAATCCCATCGTGCCATTGGCGCGCTCGTGACAATAAACCGATATTGCATTTTTAGATAACTGGTGATCTGCACGCACGCAATACTGATTTATTTCATAAATATTTGTCATTGTTCTAATTTTGAAATTTTCATTACTAGATAAATGGAGATACTGTGGATCCAGTAACATTGATGCTAAAGGGTCCATTACATTTCTATAACTTTTACCACCATATTCAAGCATTGAGAGAACGTAACATTACATTTATAATTAATACAAGACATAATTGTGGCAAAATACGTTCATTTAATACTGAATATTTTTTAATATACTCCAAGATGACTGGTAGAGAATGCTTCTAGCATTAAGTCCTCCTCTGTACATTGTTTTTTGTGCAGAAAGTATAAATAAATTATACTGAATATACAAAGTCATGGCTAAGTTGACGGGCAATAAAAAAATGATTTTTAATTTAATTTCATTACTGTTACGGCAGGTGTGCCAACTTTTATGATCTTACGTACCCTATTTGTAATTTAATGAGTATTTTATGAACCCACACACGATTTCGTAATCAATTTGAAACATTAAAATTGCGTTATGTTTCAAAAGCAGTACACAGGATTCAGGTTTGAGGTAGTGCTGAGAGAATCTCTTCATATCCTGTAGTACTGGTATTGATAGCAAAAGAACTTAGTGTTTGACAAATAAAAAAAATATTATTGTTTAATAAACTTGCAAAAAGGATAATTATGTTTCATAAATACACACTTTTTTGTAATCTTTATCATAAAGTTTTTCATTCAAGTTTTATTAATATTTAAAAACAGTTATATTTGACCTAGGTACCTACATATATAATATTATAAAGATTGAAATGGAAAAAAATTAAATAGATTGTACAAGGAAATATATACAATTTCCCTTCCATTAAATAAGACTAAAACTTCTATTTGTAATGTATATTTCGAGTCTCAACCTCTCACAAATGCTTTTAACCGCTTTATCGTGAAAAAGCATTTTTATGATCGATAAGCCTTCATTTGACCACAATCTCATGTGATGTTAAGTGACGATGTGGTATAAGATGGAGCAAGAAGACCTAGAAGGTAGATTCTAACATAATTGCGCATTTATATTATATATACACTAAACATCTCTTACCTCTTTTCATAATAGAACTACTATGTGGATTATTCCCTTTAACCGCCAAACTGGAACAGTTCCACCTGTGCCATCTGAACTGATGCTGGCACTCCTTGACCGCTACCTGCAGACCCTCGAAGGCTACGGCAGCAGCATCAGGAGCTTCGTAGCACGCGGCTCTTTGTTCCCTGGTCAGCCCTCCGACTAAACGGCAGGTCAGCTCGGAGCTGAGTTTGATTGGTAACATGTTGTCTCTTGAGCTGGAAAGAGATAAAATATGATCAGTATTGCTGGACTATTCACACATTAACTGAGCACAAACTCAGCAGAGGTTTTACTATAGCTGACTGATGACCTCATCTTCTTTTGTAAATATGTACCAAAAAATACCTAAACTACCTAAGCCGTTAACATTGTTGACCTTAATCTGGCACTTTTTAATGTTATTTAAAGGTACTTTTTGCTCCGTTTACCATACAAAAAAATGTATGCCAAGACGACATTTCCTTCCTATAAAAAAGTAGCACAGTTGAAGAAATAAAATATTATACTTAAGAATTTATGGACTGACTACTCTCAGAAACATATTTGTCTATGGCTATGCTAAATTATCTATTATTGATTATAATATTATACTTTGTCAATGTATTTTCTCCTTTTTTTTATATAATGTATGTATTTATATATATATATATATGTATTATTATATTTTTTTCTTTTTCTAATTTTTTATGTATCTTAGCGCACTGTCTTTCGTGTTCCTAGCAGATCCTATCCATCCAAAGGTTGCCTGGAAGAGATCGCTTTAAGGCCTATACGGCCTATAAGGCCGCCGATTGTACCACAAATGTGGCTATTGATTGTTATAATTAAGATAGTCTGTAAGCATTGGTGTGGTGGTGTATCTATCTAATTATCTATACCTACCTAATACTTTAAAATATATTATTCATTCACTAATATCTAAAGGTATTTATGTGTGAAAGTGAAAGCGTACCTAGTCACAGTCATGATATCATCGTCATAAAATTAGTCAAGGATCAGTTTCCATTGGTAATAATTATTAAAATTTTAAATACAAATGATTTTAATGTCATTACAACTTTATCACGGGTGGTCCAAAATTAATTAGGGACATTATCTCTTCATCAAAGTCTACAAATATCATTATAAGTTAACGCTTCTACATAATTCCCATTGAAATATTACACCGTGTTTTCTAATATTGTTACTAATTGGTCGATTATGTCAAAATTAATTTATTCGAATTTTGAGATTTTATCGCAGGTTGTATTTTAATTATGTTTCGGAGTAGACACCACAGTAGTATTTTTTGTGTTTGGTCATTTATATCCATTTTTACAAATCTTAGATTCGTAAAATATTTAATACCTACAAAAAACATCAACAAATTGTTGAAATTTTTTAAAACCAAACACAAGAAAAAAAAGTTAAGAGAACTCGCTTCGTTAAAATTATTATATTACTTTTTGCTCAATAGTGAAAAACAAAGCCAATAAACATATAAATGATAAATAATGATGAAAATATATTCTATAATATAAGATATTCTCTTATTAAAACTGAACACAATACGCGTTGAAATCTATTACATAAATACGAAGTTGTGTTCAAAACTTTCAAAATGCATTTCAAGTGCAAATTTCGAATCGAAAAACTCTTTTTTAGGGTTAAACAAAACCCTAATACTTCTTCGTCTGCTTGTCTCTCTGTCTGTCACCAGGCTGTATTTCAGGAACCATGGTAGATAGGGAGTTGAAATAACGTCATATCATCATAAAAAAAATCGACTGCATTTTTTTGCACTTTACAAATTTCTTTTTTTTTTTTGCAAACGAACCCATGGTGTAGTAAGAGTCCATGTGATACTTATTTCTTGTTATTCCATTCCATAGATTTAATTTGATTCTTCTTCAAACATTTTCGAAAAAGGTTTCGCTGGTTTGAAATTATCCCTATCGGTATCGTAATAGTGTTGTGACAAATTCATTCCTCTCAATTTTTTCAAACTTAGAAGGATTTTTTTTATCGTTTCATTGATTAATTTAGCTTTTCACATAGGTATTTTTGAAAGTGAATTTCGTATGATTAAAAATAGTTAAATAAAGTACCAACACTTACTATATGCATTTTAATCAATCAATTTGGAGCATCAAAGGCTCGTAATATGTACCTACAATTTTATGAGTTTATGCTCCATAATTTTTTATAAAACCAGAAAGATCTACAGGAAGTGTTTTAGATTAAATGGGTAAGTGGCGTCACGTAGTGGCAACACAGATCAACGCGACAGATCATCTGATACAACTATGACACATTTATTTTGACCTTCCAGCGCTTTTTGGAAATTTTCAACGCTATTATGCTTTTAAAAGTGTATATGATTGAGTTTAAATTGAGCTTTATAATGTTATTTATACATAACACACTCTCAATGATATTATATATATAGGTATTATCAAAAGTTGAAAAGATTTGCTCTTTGAACCAACCGGTGGGTAAGCCATTATTAATGGTTTAGGTAACTGATGTGTAATGTATCATAGCTTTCCACTCTTAACAACTCATTATAAACAAAATCATTAATTAATGGGTGTCTCTTCGAAACAGTTAAACAGCTTTCAATTCATTTATTCACAAAAATTATAAACACGGGGCTTAATATTATATAAATTAGCATCCATTATAAAATGTAATGTTTTAGCATTTGATGTTGATAATGATATTATACGAATAGGTTTGTAAGTTGGTTAAATATTTAGTCGGGTTCATGGTTACTCAATCTATACTAATACTGTGAACCTGCGAGTTTATATTGTTTTTAAATGGCCACATTAATCTTAGGAACTCTCTCTTAGGGTGTCTGATTTAGTATTTCAACGTTTTATAGGCAATTTATTGAGGAAAGTTATAAAAGCTTCTAAGGAAAATATGATTTTTCCCCCGAGAAAATCTAAAAGCACTGTCATTGTCAGCCGGCGCGAAGGCATTTCATATTTGATAAGGTAGGTACTTGAAACAAACTGTGCTCCATAAATTAATTGTATTTCGTTACAATAGTGTACCTAGATAACTAAAAAATATAAAATCTTCCGTCATTTATCATAAGGATTATACATTACATTAAAATTTCAAGTAACGTAACGATGTGTACCTACTGAATGCACCAATACGCCACGAGCTCATATATTCTGAAACTTTAAATAAATAAATATTTTCGGATAATCCACACAGCAACTAAGCTTGTGCTACGTGTAAACTCAAAAATTCTTTAGTATACATATTTACACCCAGAAACACGGAAAAATTAACCACGGAAAAGTGAAGGAAATAGTGGGAATTTAACCCGCTATTTCTTGCACCGCATTCAAACCTTCGCACACCGCGCCACTGAAGCAATCAACTTTGATGCTCTATATTCTTGGCACTTTCTTATTAGATTGATGAAGTGAAAAATAGGTGCCCTGTTTATTAACCGACTTCAAACTAGGAGGAGGTTTCTCAATTCGACTGTATATTATTTTTAGGCAGTCTAAAAGACGGACTAATCAGAATCCTTTTTGATATCAATTTCTTAGATATCATTTTGAGCTAATAGTTTAGAATTCAGATGCAAACATAAAGTATTTATTCAAAATAAGTATATTTCATCACCGACACTCCCGTAGTTTCAATATTTACAGAGTATTGTCTTACAAGCCTTGTTTCTTATCAGTTTGTGGAAATGCAACGGCAAGAGTGCACGAGCTCATAATCCTTGGGTTCCGCACGTTTTTTTTATATTACTCTATTGTCGTAGTTCTTTCAGCGATGTTATTTTACGAATCATAGGTAAGTGAGTTTTAACTGTTTCTAAACATACGCTATTACAATTTTTAGCAAAACGCCTTAAAAAAATCCAATAACATACTAAGGTTTAAGTTTTGTTTTTAGTTTCGTATAATAATATTTCTTGCTTGGTCTGTGAAATAAATCATGTTATATCGATATATATCCAACCATCCTACATAAAGACGTAAAAATAAAATTAACCTGCACATTTTATAAGACAATCCGCATTCTTCAGGTAAACATAAAATTATTACCTATAAGTTATATACATAATAATTAATTTAAATATATTATTAAATTATTTAAAGTATTCAAGTGTTTTATAATGTTTTTACAAAATTAAAACCAATCTATGAAATCTTGTCCAGCTGTGAATGTTCTAAATTAAAATACTGATGAGAATAAGCAATATATATAGCCCAGCAATATGAATCGAGCGCTGACCCGCCTATCAAAACGCCTAATTTTAAAATGGAACATCAATAATATTCGAAACAAAAATTATGAGCACGATTTCCCATCTTTCAAAACTGTGGTCGTAAAAACATAAGTTGCGGCCTGAAAAACTAGTAATTTATGTATTGATTACTGAAAACATGACAGATCTATAAAGCAAAGTGCTTTTCGTTCCAAAAATAAAATTTACCATTATAACTTACAAGATATAATATGCTTTCTTCAGGAAAATATAAAATATGACAAGTAATATGAACTATAATTAATTTAAATTACTCAGTTTATACTCCCTTTATTTCATTTTTACAAAAGCTAATATGAACTATAATTAATTTAAATTACTCAGTTTATACTCCCTTAAGTTATTTTTTACAAAAGCAAGCTGAAGTCTCATATCCAGTGGATGTCCTAAATTAAAAGAATAACGATGATAAGCAATATAATGTATACAACAGCCCAGCAATATAAATCGAGCGCTGACCCGCCAATCAAAACGCTCAATTTCCACGCTCAATTTTAAAATGGAACACCAAAAACAATCGTAACAAAAGTATAAACACTGTTTCCCTTCTTTACATAACTGTTAGTTATCTTGCTCGTTCCCACGGCTGAGGTATGTCGGTACCATTAAAAGGTGGGTCTAAAAACGTATTATAACCGTTTAGAGATGCATCGGGGCGGCCGGACTGAGTGCAGTCTTCTTGCAAGATAGCCGGATAGAGCCGGAATTAAAGCCGCAGACAAGAAAATCAGGACATCAGGGATTGGGAAATAATAATTTAAAAAAACATTCCTGTAAAATTGAGATCTTCCTTCTTATAAGTGTGTGTTATATCTTCTAATTTCTTTATTTAAGGTTTTTACGATGTTGTCTGATTAACATACTGATGAGAATAAGCAATATATATCAAGCATATATGTAAGCATTCGAAAGTCGTCGTCGTCTTCAAATTGATTGAATACGAGTATGTGACTTGTTTCGTTTTTTTTAATATACTTGCGAGTCATGAAGCGGCCATGTTTATTTAATTACCTAATTTTTGCCGTTTAAACAGATGAGATATATCAGAACAATGCCGCTTTGTTTCATTTGGCAGAATGAAATACACAAATATGAAATCTCTTTTAAATGCTCATAAAAAATCTGTTCAAATATAAAATATATTTAAATATATCTCTACTATTCACACACTTATAAACCACTAAGCAGATATTGAAATATGGTGTTGACTTATAAACAACACATATAAAAACATAATCAGACCAGAAATCAGAGTCAAAATGCCCCCGGCGATTAAAAATTAAGTAATTGGAGTTTTAATGACAGGTGAAAGATAATTGTTGTGTGATATCCTGTAATATAAACATTTGCGTTATTATGTACTGCAAAAAGCCGGAAGTGTACTTGATTAGCCGGTCCAGTGACGGCTCTACTGACATTTAATGATTTTAATGAAACGTAACCCACAGTAATGCTCGTCATCATTTTCTGTACAATTATTTGCTTTTAGCTTTACATTAGAGTTTTCCATATTTTGAAATTTTATGACATTTTTTAATGTCTTTCAGTAAATTTACTGTTTAAAAAAGGATCTTGTAAATTAGAATAAAAATTACCATACCTATATTATTTTTGTTGAAACTTATAACATTTAATATACGTACTTATAACTATATTTATTTATGATCGATTTTGAACTCTACGAAAGTGTTTAACTGACTGTAAAATATACAAAAATGGCGTCATAGACCTTTTACGACAAATGGAAAAACCGGCTCTTATAGTTTGAATACAATCTTTTTAAATAATTTTATAACATCTATCTATGTAAATAATTAGCCAAAGCAAATATAATAGCCATAAATAGTAAATAACCACAAAAATATGTTTTTTATCTAAATGTAATATTTTATAATATGTACGAAACCATATTCGTACGTACGTATTAAGATTCCTCCAGCGCGGCAATTAGACAATTCCTCAGATTTATCTCGCTAATTACGGGTGATTTAGTCGCGCGGACCAGCCCGGCTGATTTGTTGAGCTCCCAGTAATGGACGGAAAGTGTAAGGTAGCGTACTATTTTTAGAGATACGTGGGAGATACAGAAAACTTCATAAGCATTGTGACCTTTAAAAAAAATATATATTTTCAAGAAAACATACAAACATACATTGTTTGTATGTTTTCTTGAACTTTATTTTTTTTTTAACTTGACTTTTCACGACTTATAACATAACGTAAAATCTTAATTAAAAATAATAAAAAAATGTCGAGGGAATCATAACAAAGGGCTAAGCAATAGACTTTTATGGATGAAATTTTTTTTATCATTCGGAAGAAATTATTTTACTTATAATAAAATACTTATTTTGTGCCACAAAAGTAAAATAAATAAATAATCAAGATAAATTATAAAATTCTAAATGTACGAAATTAAATTCGTACTTAAAACGTCTGAAAACTCTTTCATCGCGGATATAAGAAATAAGATGGAGAAAAACAAACTTTGATTAAAAAATTCACAGGTTTGCTGTAAGAAAACTCTTATAGGGTTAAGCTCGCTATTGTACATGACCATTGTTAATAATCCTTAATGTATCCTTTTTGTGTACAATAAAGAATTTATGAATTTATTCACGGTTTTTTTCAGACGGAACATACAACTAATATTTTTAAATATAATTCCCTTTTAAATGTCTTAGATCTTTTCTCTATGTAGAGCTACTTACTAAATTCATTGAACGCAAACCAATTTTTTTCTATAATATTTATTAACAGTTTTACATGAATTTATTACGCTAAATAGAGCCTAATTGTCTAATATGTCCATTTATAACAACTTTTTCTACTTTCAACCCCCGGGCAGCTTGAAGTATGTATCGTTTTTATTTTTAATATTTGACGTTATAGGTTACCAAAAAAATTATACGCAGCAACAACAATAATCTTCATTTAGTTCTAGGTTAAACGAGTAATAGACTTTATGAAATTTACTACTTTTGTATTATTTTCATATTTTCTATATTATTTTATTAGTAATTACTATTGAATTGAATAATTTAATGATTCCTGTTGAAATAACCTTTTAAGAATACAAAATAAACTTTAGAAAAAAAAGCGACTCGAAAAATAAATTTAATTACGTTATCAGAACTTCATATTCGGTATGAATACCTCATTTTATGCTAACTATGGATAAAAAGTCTTCAAATTCTTTTTGCGGCTACTGCAAGAATGATGATTGTGACGTTAAGAACAGTCCAGAAGGTGAAGCGAAGATACTCGTACTAAGAGGTTAGACACCATCTGAGTAGACATTGTAATAGCAGACCGAGGTATACGCTCGAGAAGACCATTATGATAGGCACGGAGACTACAGAAAAAAACGGTAGTTATTAGTTTGCAAAAAAAAACAGGGTAATTTTTTGAAATATTTTTAACAGATTTTTGTTTTAGTCGTATAGTCGTATTGTCTCCATTGTGTATAAAAATCGCCACCGCGGCGTATTAGCTCGAAACTCTTATCGAAGCCCAATTAGGTTATACCAGTTTAAAAAAAATATGTTATTTATTAAGTTATTTACTTTATAAATAACATGTAAAACCAATTTATAGAACATTAATCATTTGACACTAAGCTGAAAATTTCTTATTTTTTGTTATCAATCTTGTTTCAGATCCAAATGTTAATAATGTAAAAAAGCAGGTGACATTTGCTAAAAAACATAAGTATTTATGTAAATTCTCTAAGTTCAACAGAGAAAAATAAAATTGATTAGATGCTTAGTGTTTTAGTTAATAAACTAACTTTGTAATTCTTCATAAGTACGGAACCCAACCAAATAAAAACTACTTGAACTTACCCACTATATTCAAGAACTAGATAAGCTCGCTGGATTTATTCGCGTAACACTATCGCTAATTGAAGGTATTGGTATTTTTTCAGAAATCCATACAAATCACCACCTTTTTATATAGATAGTAAACAAATAGGGGTCTGTACGTATAAACATTGTTGGGAACACGGAATTTCAATCAGACCCCGATTTCGTAATCGAAAATGAGCTTATCGCGTGATTTCGACGTATAATTTTCCACTCTAATACTTCCATTCAAGGTTTATTTTCGTTCGCTTTGTTACTTTTGAGTTTTGTTTTGGCGTAGAGTTAAAAATTTGTAGAATTACAGGCGCGTAGCGATAACAATTTGTATTGAAATAGCTCTTTGAAAGTATCGTGGCATTTCTCGTCATTTCGGATTTATTATTTTTTACCCGGCGGTATTAAGAAACAGAATTATTGTTTTTATATCATCGTGTGGTATTTTTAAAGCAATTCTTTTGAGTTTTAATACATTTAATTGGATCAGTCTGGCTTAACGACCAGGTTGATGGTTGGTAGTTTGCGTTCCGTTTGTACGATATTTTTTGCTAGTTATGATTAAAATGATGATGATTTCTATTCTAAACTGTTTGAGCTGTTTGTTATTAATTGGGTTTATAAAGGTGTAATAACGGTGTGGAGATTTAAAGGTCAAAGCGGTGTCCTTTTTTGACCTCCTAGTTGATGTCTTAATTTTTTGGTTATATTTGACATAGTCAGTTTAGGACGTTGATTCAAATAATATGAGGGAGATCTATGAGGTATTTGTCTAGCGGTAGACTTTTGACGGTGATTATGAAGATGATGATAACTGAATCTAGAACCATACGGTGACGTTTTCTCCAATTCAATTCAATTTCATAAGATTGGACTCTACGCTTGAAGCGTTAGTTTGCCAGACAGTCAAGTCAGTGTCAAGTTAAATAAAATTATATAGTGTAAAAGATGTTACTCAGTTGAACGCCATTTTGCGTCTCTTCAATATCGGTGAACGGTTTATATTATGAAAAAATGGCTATATTATGATGAAAAGTCAAAAACTATAAATTCATAAATAGATCTTTTTCTTTCTATTGTTTATTTATTTTATCGGAATTAACTACAAAGTCAATATATGTATAAATGATTTAAATAAATGCGCCGCCTTTAGTACTATCGGATTCAAAACTTTAAAAAAAACCTATAAAATAAAGACTTTTATGCAAAAATAATAATATTCTTTTTTTGATCGCCAGTTGTGTCACATTGCTACGCAAATGTTATTATTAATATATCATAGATTCAATCTGGGACTCAATTATTTAATTAACGGTACTTACGTACCTTACTGAATAAATCATTTTGTATTCTAACTGAAAACTTTATAAAAAAACTTCAATAAATTACTAGCTAGCCCGTTCCGACTATGCTTGGATAAGAAAACCTTTCTCTATAATCACTATTGCATAAAGATACGTTCAGTAGTTTTTGAGTTTATCCCGCAAATATAGACAGACAGACTTGCCGGGGAGTTTAATTTATATATAAACCATATTCACTACTGCCTCATCCACCTATATTCATAATTATGTATCTAATAAACAAAAAGTAACTAACCAAAGGGTTATAACTGTAATTTATTTCAAACAGCTTCCTAGAATAACTTCATTACCATACTGTAAATCACCGCCAATTGAATGGCCGACATTGTGATTGTCACCTTATAAATCTGCATACATTTACATAATAGATGTTCTATATTACATTGGAAGCTTTGACATTAAAGTTCCTATATAATTAAATCATATTAGAAGCTTTTGAAAGTAATTTTAATATGTTAAAAGTTATATTTGTAAAATGTTTAAGAGATAAAAAAAAAAATTATTTTACAAGCACCTAAGATATATTGTTATATTAACAATATAAAATACTAGTTGGCTCGTTTTGGCTTTACTTGAATGAAAACTTTCATCTAAAATCACTCTACCTATTATTGCATTATAAAGATTCAGTCGTTTTTTGAGTTTATCCCGATCATAAAACTAGACAGACCAGGTGGAGGACGTATGTATAGATAAACTTTTTGTGCACTTACCAGACCATTTTAAATAAATGAAATATCAATAAAACTATGGCCGGATGGAATGTCTTTGGCATTCTGCGATTCTCTCCACTGGCACCTCGCTTCTTCATGTTGGCAACACCAATATCATTCGCGGTTTCATTTTAAATATTCACTCCGAAAATCAAACACAAACACAACTAATATCACAATCGAACTTCGAAAATCGCAGATGGAGTTCGAATTTTTGAATTTGTCAGTGACAGTAATGACAGTAGAAAGTGCGCGAAAACTGTCCGGTTTTTCGCAATTTTGTTTGTTTACGTTTTTATCTACAGCACACGCCGTCGGCTTTCTAGCGTGATCGGGCTGACATGACGCGCGGTTGCGTGGGTCGAAAGGCGTGCCCGCCCAGACGCGACGCTAAAAAACCAAGGGGCGTTTGCTTACCGGCCCCACCTACTCTCTCATTATCCTTGTTTACACGATTGCCAATATTTCGGCGGTTTTGTGATAAGACGACCGTGTGCCCTCATTGAGGTCTGGTGAGACAGTGGCGCGCACTACGCAATCCCTGCCTATAAAATGTCGCCCCACGCATTTGATGCCATTCATGGGTTACATTGTGTGTCACATGCTTAGTTTTGGTTTGGAATTAGTAAAGAGGCCATAATTTGATAAGACTCTTTGGACCTGACTATTATAAGATCGAACTCCTTTAGCAAAATCATATTATTAAAGGGTAGTTAATACACAACACAACGCTATGTTAGATTTCAAGCTTATAAACTATAACTGAAATACTTTTATCTTGTTTAACATGGTAGTATAGCATTTCTTCAATTACTTATTTTTTATAACTTACAGGTTTCAATATTATTCGTAAATCAGGATTTACTGAAGTTCCTAATTTTCATAACGAGAGTAGAACTTTACCACAGCTTCTCGCATTCATGATTGGCTATTTCAGAAAATAGTTCAAAATAATTTATATTTCTTTTAACTCATAACTTTAGACACTTCATTTTAATTTTTTTAGAAATTCACGATAGATATCTAATGGCCATTTTAGATAAAGCATGTTTTATTAGACATTTTAACCATTCAAAATTTCTATATCATCGATTGCAACATCGTCATATAATATTCCCCCAGCATTATTCTACTCGACAATCACTACAACTTAATAAGTATCATCATCATTATTACGTGTGCTTACAAAAGGGATTTACGTCAAATTGACGGACATGTAAAACACGACAAATGGGCCCTTGATCGAGAGGGTTGACATTGTTGGGTTAAGGGTGAAACGAACCCTTCATTAATTTATTGTTAAGTTTGAATTTATTTTTGTAAACCGGGTTCAGTATGAAGCCGTGTTGGGTAAGTAGGAGCACACTCGACTCTCATTCCGAAGGTCGTGGGTTCAAACCTCTGGATATTCCTTCTAAATTTTTCTAATTTTTTTATTATGTCCTAAACAATTTTACTATTAATATGTATAATAAAAAATATCTATATATATGTATGACTATTAAATTAAGTATATCAGATATCTAGTACCTACCCGTAACACAAGCTTAGAGCTTACCACGGGGCTAGATGTTGTTGTGTCAATTGTCTGAAAATATTAATTAATTAATTTACTATACAAAATTGTTATGGTATGTCTGTATGTTTGCAAGTCTTTGCGTGTCCCTACGCTTCTTTTCCTGTTAAAGTATTCTAAGATTATATCCATATGTCGGATACGCCATCCGGTTGTGTGTATTCACATGCACTTTAAAAATTACATCTAGATATACTCTAGTTTTTTTCACGTTTTGGTCTGAACTGAAAAAACAAAGCTGTTCCAAAGAATTTTTTCCTATGGAAAACATCTAACATTATATAAATATATGTACATAATATATATATATATATCTAATATATATATATATATAAGTACATATTTATTCCCATACACAAAGTGAAGTTAAATTATGGTGAAATTCTGAAAAGCTCTAGTGAGTCATGACATTTTCTTTCAAAGTCATTAGAAATTTGACGTCACTCATCTGACGAATCGACCATTCAAAACACGAGGTTCCCTTTTTTGTGGAAAAATTAATAATTTCCGGCTCTTCATCACGTTAAGTATAGGCATTGTATGAAAATTAGTTAAACATTTTGGCAACTAAAATCCATTTCATGTGAAACACGAGATTAGATAAAGGCCACTAGATGGCAGTGGCTGTAGTCGTTTCCTACTAAACAGATATATGTGGTGTTATTAGACGTCTAAACTCCTATTTCTGGCTTATACAACTGAATTAACTAAAACACGCACTAAGCAAAATTATGCCTTGTTTTGCGACTAGTAAAGAGATACACAAGGGCGAAAGGTTTTATTGAACAACTAAAAATATTTGGCACTAATTTAGGTTCATGAATAACGTTATGAATCTAACTAAAATAAAAAAGTTTTTTTTCCCTTTAACTCTAGAATAAAAAGAGCAATATTTTTTTGTACACGGGGGTTTAAATTGAAATTATGATAAGCAATGGTTTTAATCTTTTTGAAGTTGAACTCTAAAAATAGGGGAGCGTGGTCGCGTGCCCACGGGCTATTATTGAAAACCCGTTTAGCTAAAGTGACGATGGCCCTATTTCAATTGAATGGGTGATTTTGATGATCCCAATATTCCAAATGACGTTTTTACCAAGAACTTAATTAAAGCGTTGGAAATCTCGCATCCGTGACTACAATGTTGTAAACTTTAAGCGTTCTAAGGATTTTCAAACACCAGAAAAAAGCAAGATCAATTATTTCATCATTAATTGAATGCCTCAGTGGCGTGGTGGGAGGCAGCCCACCGCGTAAGAATTCGCGGCTTCGATTCCCGCCGAGCGAGGGGTCAAGTGTTTGTATGTTCTGCAAGCTGCTGTGCAATGCTGTTGTGTTTGCATGTCTTGTACCCGTAACACACACAAGCTTAGAGCTTACCACTGGGCTAGATGCTGTTTTCCGGAAATATGAGCCACTGATTAAATACTTGGGACTTTACTTGGAGGAGTAAAAATAGGCTCTTCTCCTGAAATATGAACAGGAAACGAAAATTCACTTTGATTTAAAAATGTATGAGTTTTTTATACGCTTGTCATAATGTTATGCAAAGTCAGGCGCATGCAAATTGTCTTTGGTCTTGAGATGGCGGTACCACTTATCAATTCATACGACAGTTTTTAACACATTTATGAGATAATTCGATGATAAATATTCAGATCTGCTATAACTTTAAATCATATTTAGGCCCGCTAGGACAAAAACAATTTTTAAAAAATATTAATCAACACTTCTGGGCAAAGGGTGCTCCCAAATCGGTACTTAAACAAATATATTCTTTTGTTTACTAAGACAGGACAGCCTAGATTACACCAAATATAAATATTTCTACAATTTTTAAACAGGGTAGCATGTACGTTATAAAAATGGTAAAATATATTTGAAAGTAAAGAAATAATGTGTTTGTGTGTAGTCTTCGTCGTTTTCAACCTCAGCGACTGCGATAATTGGTATACATAAAAAATATTTATTGTAGCTGTAGTATTCTTTCATGTGCTCTTAAATTATAAAACATTTAATTAGGTATAATTATTTCTATATTATTAAATTATAATTCTACGTCATCATAAGCTTTTCGCGTGACGCCTGTGCGTTCTTGATTTTCTCGCATTACAAGTTCTTTAAAAATAATGAGATTTACAAACGTATTTTTTTCATAGTTGTAGTACCTACATTCTAAATAATGTTTTACATTATTCCATTTCCCCCACCAAGGTTGCCCCATCAGTGGAGCACCGTATAATTTGATTTTACATAAGGAATAAAGACTTAAGATAAATATTACCCATTCGTAGAAAGGGCGGTACATTTAACGAATCTTTATCTACATAAACCTATTAGAATTTGAAATTATTATAATATCCATGTTCTAGCAATAGGGCCGTAAACTTAAATATTTTACTTTTCTTCTTTCACTGAAATAAAAGTATTAATAATTAATATTTTATAGCTAAATAATGTATTATAATTATAAATTATGTTATGTTAAGGCTGTTTAGGCTAAGAGAGAACCACTAGATAAAGTAAAGATTATATTAATTAGTATTATCCATTAGCAGTTTGTTTGCTTATAGTCCGCTATCACCATTATCAACTTAGGTATGGAAGACCTCATGGATAGCCTAAGCACCCCTTTTTACGTTCCCACTGCTGGGACACAGGGATTTCTCTCTTGGCGAGAGAGATTAGGACTATACTCACCACGCACTGGCCAAGTATGGGTTGGTGAATGTCACATGTCCTTCAAACTCTTCAAAGTTATCAGAATATGCTTATCACCTTATTTTAAAGCTTATTGATTTTTTTTAGAAGAAAAGTTCAGAGGGGCCCAGCGGGCTTTTGAAACCACGACCTTTGAAACGAAACACGAGTTTGCTCCCACTCAGCCAACACGGCTACTCAGCTCGCAGATAGGTTCCTACCTAGGTATATCCAAGGTTGCCTGAAAGAGATCGCTCATAGCGATAAGGCCGCCCTTTGTATCCTATTTTTAATTAGATAAGGTTTTTGTAAAGTTTATTATTTATTTATGTGGTGTACATTAAAGTGTTTTCTATTCTATTCTATAATATCCGTCCGAAGGTCCGCACAAGAGGTAGCGGGTTCGATTCTCGTCGAGTGGTCAATAGTATGTATACTGTTCTACCGGCACTTTTTCCTGAATCTGAATGTTTTTCATAATACTATACTACTATAAGTATCTATATGTATGTACCTACTTATGTGCTTTTTGTAAATTATATGAATTTTTAGGAAGCTGGCTAAAAAGTTGCGTCTAATAAAGAACCTTCTTCCTTTATAATGTTCATTGTCTATTTATTTACAGGTAACTGTATCCTAATGATAAGGCAGCCGATCCGATCACAATAAATAGATATTAGGCCCCTATGTGAATAGAGCCGGCAAATGAATAGTTATTGTCTATCATTAGGAGGTAAACACTTGTGTTTAAATAAATATCCCGTGGTCGTTATTGTGGTTCTGTTACCACATTTATTAAGGTGTTACCAGGTTTTGGAAATATTTTGCCTAAAATCCAGATCTTTTTTAAGTTATTCAATATAATGTGTAATGTTACGCGTTTTTATCCATTGATTACGGGGAAAAAATCTTGTTATTTTATTTTCATGATATCTTAAGTTTTTCAGCCTTTTTTCCGAAGACTAGGATTAAAACGCAGGGTAAACTCACATTATTTAGATTTTATTTAGTTGTTATTAAAGCAATTATTTTCCGCATACTGCATATACCATTAAGTATTGTCAGGATACACCCAGGATTAAAAACGAAGCCAGATACAAATATTTATTACAAGCACAGATCGGTGCTCCTCAGGCTATCAATCTCAGAGCCTATTCCCACGTTACCCGTGAAATCGGGAGAGTCCTTGCACCTGGCAACACCGCCATCGGCACGTACACACGATTACGAGTACAGCACATAGCTCGCAGCTACTGTCACGGATCATTTTCCATCATTATCAATTACCCCGCGAATGCGCCGCGGCACCGCAGTGTGTACAGCTCACTCGTGAAATTACCTTACAAGTTCATTACCTTTTGTTGTGAATGGTTATATCGATCTGTGTGTGGTTCATCACTTCTCTTTTTTTATTTTTAACTAATAAATATTCTTTGTTTTTTGAGTTAATTCTATAATATAAAATGAATCGCAAAATGTGTTGGTAAGCGCATAACTCAACATTGCCTGGACCAATTGAACCAATTTTTCCAAAGTCCGTAAAAGTTCAAAAATGGTTTTTAAGGCGTGAAAAATTTATAAATTGCCGGGAAAACATTTTGAATGATTACCCGTGCGAAGCCGGGCTAGTTTAGTTAAAGCTAGCTAAAAAAAATTCTTAACAAACTGGAGCTTTCTTTATTACTGCACTTTTATCTCGTCAAATAAGAATTAAGCGTTCATTTGCTGTGTGAGCTTTCGATAAGTGACTAAATCTTTCGAAAAGTGACTAAATCTTTCGAAAAGGGGTAAATTCAAACAATCTTCATTTGAGTTCAGTTTAAAATGTATTTACTTGATAAACGTGAATTATTGCATTTTAAATTTTTAGTGGTGGTAACTTAATATGGGAGGATGAACTGGTTCGTTACGTAAGGCGGTGGCATAGGTCCCAGTCTAGCCGGATGTATTTGAAGTTATCACTTCTGAGAGGATTAAAATACATACAATTATTCGCGTCAACAATATAAAAAAATCTAATAAAAGTTATTGCGGTTAAATTTGTCAGTTGGTTAAGTTAGTTGGTCTGGGTTAAACACCCATGTATAATAAAAATATATCTATGTTTGTCTATTATATTAAGTATTACAGATATCGAGAATCCCAAACACAAGCTTAGAGCTTACCACGGGGCTAGATGTTGTGTGGATTGTACGGATATATTTATTTTTTAATTTAGCCTATTTACCTAAAAGAATTTACTAACAAAACTACCATAATATGTGATCCTTATTCTTCAACTTTTAGTCCGTAAATTAACAAATTATCAACAGGCAGGTGTAGCAATAAAATATCTATGTAAATTGTCGGTCAAAACGTTTTATGGTCGTGTTTCAATTATCATACTTTGCAAGGAGAGTGTTTAGAATGCTAATGGAAGGAAATCGATGAGAGATATTGGACATAGAGAAATGAGGCATAGATAGGACACTTTATTTATTTTTAATCAAGGCAAGCTAACAGCACACATAACATACCTATTAATATTATATAATCTGTAACTTAACTTAATCAACTATATCAGACTATGTTATGATATGTGTGCAAATAATAGGCATGTACAGTTACAAATCACACACTTCGTAGAGAGTATGTCATAAATATGTGATGGGTGAATGGAATCAATACAATTTCTTTATTAATCATCTTCAAGTTAATTTCCAAATTTAAATTAGCGTATGGGCTAATGTCACAAATTCTGAGTAAACTAAGCAATTTTAAGTTATGTCAATAATACGTGTAATTGGTTAATTAATGAAAATCGGTTGTGCCGTTTAAAAGTTTTAAGGGTGAGAGTGGTTTGAAAACCTGCAAATATGTGTAAGTATGTGTGGGGTATCAAATAAATTACAAAATATTATGGTGTTTTACTTTTAAGGAAATTAAGAAATTGGAATCGGGGGTTTTTCTTAAATTTTAAATTTAGATTTATTTACTTTATCATGATCGCGATTAAGTGAATTTTGAGGTAACAGAAGAAACAAAAAATTAAGAACTTCTTCATTTGTTCATGTTAGTAAATTAAAGCTGTCTTTTGAGTTGTCAAAGTGAGCATCGCAGACAAACATACAAACGCAATGGAGGATTTTATTTTTAACTGATAAACGAAAAAGGTTCCTTCGGGTCACTATCAAATTAACTGCATTGCTTAATTATCATTTCAGCTAGATGGCATAAACTACTACGCTTTTAATTACAAAAAAAGGACTTAAACTGAAAATTACACTATTAGAATAAAGTCTATTTCAGCTGTGCGTCATAAAATTTAGAAAGAGAATTGCTTAAAAGGCATAATAACATTCGGCTATCGCCTCACAAAGAAATAATAAATAATTAATATTACCGGAAAATCTACACAACAAAATTTAGCCCCGTGGTAAGCTTGTGTTACGGGTACTAAATATCTGATATTTCTATCATACTTAATTAAACACCCAGACCTTGACCCCTCGGATTCGAACCCGCATCATGCACCTCAAGCGAACCTTTGCTCACCGCGCCACTAAGGTAGTCAAATTATAATATCTACCTTGTTATTTGACAGCTTACGCTTTCAAATTTGTTCCATTTAAATGTCATAAATCAGCTCAGTGGTTTCGGAGTTATCTTCAATGATTGAAACATTATTGAAATGTAAAACAAATCAAAAACAATTGTACTTATCATATGCAGCGATGTTTTACACTGTTTGACGTAATGGCGTACGGTAAGTGTATTTTTGTCTATACCAATAGTCAGTTCTGCACCTGATTCTTTGGTATCTAGATGCGTGTAGAGCATGGAGCGCAGTTTATCAAGATGGCTAAATGCGCGCAATTAGCGCATGTGAAATGTCGCATGCGCACGCTAACGAGATCCCGCCTTATGCGTGCGCGCAGCTAGGCGGTGGTGCACGAGGCGATTACAGTTGCAGGATGTTGCTTGGAAGTGGTAAGCAGTATTTAAAAACGATTGTTTTTGAATGAAGTTATGTACCTTAGTGGGCTGTGGGAAGGATATCTCGGAGAGAGGATAATTGATAATTGGTAAATTTATAAAAAATATGTTTATTGTTTTGTACCTGTAACACAAGTACCTGGTACCTGTACTATATAGTTTTTTATTTATATTGTATGTCCGAAATGGATACAATTGTTGGAACTTATGTTACATTTTAAGACCAAATGTAAATGCACACAATTTTACAATAAAAATATTCTTATTCTTATTCTCAAGCAAAACCTACCCCGGGGCTATACAGATTGTCCAGCAATTTTTTATTTATTAATGTATGTTTTATGACATTAGATATAGTAGATATATTTCAAAAATAAAGATTAGTCCGGTCAATTTAGACCAAAAAATGAGAGTGAAGTTACATAAAGTCCCAACAAGCTGAATTTCAGTGAAATTGTTTAAAACATAATTATAAACAATGCCTAGAAGTTCCCCATCATTCCCATGTGAGGAAAAATTTTTATTCAAGGTCAAATGTTACAATGAGTTTATCGCGATTTTCAGCAAAACGGTAAGTTTTATCATAAAAGTACCTGAGACAAAATTATAGATCATAAAATGATCTATAAAAAATGTATGCATACTTTTTTTCTTACGAGCCACCGTTTCTGAGATAATAACGATTCAATAAGTATAAATCTAAATTTAAAATTTTAGAAAATCCCCCGATTCCAATGTTTTATCTTCCTTAAAATTAAAACACCATAATATTTAGTAATGTTCACGCGATGCTCTTTCATTTGATACCCCACTCGAGTATATTTGCAGATTTTCGGATTTTTTGTCTGTCTGTCTGTCTGGGACATCATAGCTCCCGAACGGATGGAGCGATTTCAATTTTTTTGCATGAAAGGTGAGTTTGGCCTGGGTCTTCTTAGACATGTTTTATGAAAATCGGTTGAGCCGTTTAAAAGTTATGGGGGTAAGAGTGGGGGAAGGAAAACCAAAAATCTGCAAATATACTCGAGTGGGGTATCAAATGAAAGAGCATCGCGTGAACATTACTAAATATTATGGTGTTTTACTTTTAAGGAAAATAAAACATTGGAATCGGAGGATTTTCTAAAATTTTAAATTTAGATTTATACATATTGAATCGTTATTATCTCAGAAACGGTGGCTCGTAAGAAAAAAAGTATGCATACATTTTTTATAGATCATTTTATGGTCTATAATTTTGTCTCAGGTACTTTTATGATAAAACTTACCGTTTTGCTGAAAATCGCGATAAACTCATTATTGTAACCTTTGACCTTGAATAAAAAATTTTCCTCACATGGGAATGATGGGGAACTTCTAGGCATTGTTTATAATTATGTTATAAACAATTTCACTGAAATTCAGCTTGTTGGGACTTTATGTAACTTCGAATGTCTAAATTGACCGGACTAGATAGACATAAGCTCTTTACTATTTAATTTAGTTTTCCTAGATTTCATACTTTAACCATTTAAAGACTTTTATACTCAGTTTAATAAATATTATGAGAAGTTTTAAAGTAATTCTTACACCTATTAAATAAAAACATTAACCGTGATATCATGCAATATTTTATTATTTATAATCGTTTACTTATTAATAAATCCGTGAATTAGTCCTATTTATCCATATTAAAAGACTGAATGAGTAATAACTGATAAGCAACAATTTTTTAAAATTTTCGATAGATATTAAAATTTTCAAATTAAAATGTTAAAATAAAGCTAGTCTGTTAGAACGGTGTTTATATTATAAACCTTATTTTAAAAAGAAAATTGATCGATGATGTTGCCTAAGAGTTGGTTCGCAAGTTGACGAAACAACACAAGTTGGTTCGTCTGTAACAGCCTTAAATATCGCATCCGACCCTTTGCTGATTTATGGGCCCTTTATATAGGCCCTAAAGTTTTCTAATTGCACTTATACATATATAAATGCGATTGAACAAAACATACAATGAAAACAAAGATGTTTGCTAGAATATTATAAGCTTATAATCCGTTTAGAAGTATATCTTTATGCATTAAAATTATAATGTAAACCCTAAAAAAATATATTTTCTACCAATTACTAATCATCCTATTTTCAAAATCCATAAAATACATGCGAAGCCGTGGCGTGAATAGTTAGTATAATTTACCATCAAAAAAAAAGTTATGGAATTAGTGTTTAGTTGTTTCGGTCGAAGGCTCGAACTAAACGTTCTTATAGGCCACGATAATTACGTAAAATATGGATGTATGTAATGTATGTATGAATTTTATGAATAAACATATTATGACATAATTCTTTTTAATTCATGTTCATTCATACAAACTAAAACACTTGTTTGTTATTAATATTTCGATGCCATTATGAGACTCAAGATTTCTAAAAAGTATTTTGTTGCACCAGATAAAATACCCTTACCCTACAGATAAAACAATATAATAGAATAGGTATGGGCTGGAACGCGATGTGGTATGTAAGGGTTATAAATCCCTGGCGAAGAATTTATTTTGAGGGCCTAAAGAAATATTTAAACGTCTAGAGGTTCAAATTGAAATATAAGTAGCAAAATTGTCAGCACGTTCGCTCTCTTGCACAGGACACCGCCACCGCCACCGCGCCGCCACCGCGCCGTCATAGTCTAATTTGACCGGTCCACTATAAATACGGCTGTTAGCAACACATTGCTACTTACAAAGAACATTACAGATTACAACAGGGAAAAGCGGCGGGGGCGCGGCGGCGCGTGTGTACTGTACAGTGGAACGGTGCGGCGGCGGCGCTGTGGTGGCGTATTCTAGAGCGGAGATAAGCTCATTCAAAAGGTAGTGGACTATATTTTGCTTCTTTGGAGCGAATTATTAGGTGCGATATATAATATTAATTAATTTTAAGTTTTAAAATTTAAAATGTTGTGAATAATTATAATTTATATACCTTAGAACAGCTGCTGAGATTTTTTCTAATAGTTTCTAAGCTTAAGAACAAAATAGCGGGTTAAATGACGGACAAAACAGAATACCTATTTTTGTATGTAGTCATCATTCCTATAGTTAGCAATTACAGATGCAATCATTCATCATCATCACCCTATTAACGTTCCCACTGCTGGGACACAGGGTCTTCTCTCTTGACGAGAGAGATTAGGCATTAATTCACCACGCTGGCCAAGTGCGGGTTGGTGAATGTCACATGTCCTTCAAACTGTTTAAAGTTCCCAGAACATGCCGGTTTCCTTACGATGTTTGGCCTTCAAAAATCCAGAGGTGCGTGTTGTGGTTTGAACCCACGACCTTCGGAATGAAAGTCGGGTGTGCTCTCACTTAGCCAACACGGCTTTTTTGCTCATAGTGTCATAGTTTCAATGAATTCCGGCCTAAGGATAGTAAATCCCAGCATCCACCAAGGTTAAAATTTTTGGAGTTTATCTAGTACGTTAATATAAGTTATATTTGATTTTAGTACACCGATAACAAATCGAACATATTAACTTCAAATCATCAAATCTAGATCAAGTCGTAGACAGGACCGAGCGTAATAATTTGTCAGTGGCATATCGATTGGTATCGATTATTACTATCGATAGATTTATCATGTTAATCGATATAATTTCATCAGTTCACTCGGTGAGCGATCGAGCTCGCTGTGGGAACGCCACTGCGGGTGCACAGTCATGCCATAGATTAACCTCCTTTGATGTAATTGCGTACAGTTAAGACGTTTTAAACTTTTTGGAGAAATCCCTACTAATATTTTAAATGCCACGTGTTTGACCACAAGGTTTGTTTGTTGTTTGTATAATAAAAAAATATCAATACCTTTTATCTTAAAAAAAAAAAAAAAAATAGATTGATTCCTGTAGATTTACAATAAACGGGCTCTGCGACCATAAGCAGTTGGGTAGGGCAAGCATTTTTTTTAATTCTAAGTTTCAAATTGCTAAAAATGTTTACCATACCTATTTAATGTTATTATGCTGTTAAAAAGTAAATAATTGTTGCCAAACTGCAAAGACGTTAGCTGCTGACATAGTTTTCAAAAAACGAGTTAAACCCTAAACTAAAACAGTTTTCAGATAAGTTCTAAAATACAGTCGTTTGAATGTAATAATAAAATAATAAAATGTATTGAATCGGCACAGCTTAGAAAATCAAAGATCCATTTTAAAGCATCAGTGAGGCAAACCATCAGTAAACATTTACGAACAAAAACTCACTGATCTTTGATATCCATTTTATTATTGCGACCACCAACGTAAGATCCGCCTAGACATGAGAATATTTGGATTGTTGCTTAATTACCTCCCATTGTGGTCAATGATTCAACGATTAAAAAGCTCTATTGTATGAGCGATGAAGTATCGGTAACTTATAACTTTGTTTTGTTGACCTTGTGGATGTTTCGAGTTCAATGGCTTACAACTTTGTAATGCAATGGAATGATCGGGTAGGTATGTCTATTTAGGTTGGGTCCAATGCCACATCTATTTATCCTTTGTCTTATCTATGATAAATATTGGTTGTACATATTCGTTCTGTATTTAAATTTCAGTTTGGAACTAAAAGGAATATCAAATATTTTTTTTAAATTTTAATTTATTGAGCATACATGTTTGTTATGCTTTGATACAAGTTTTGTTTTGTTTTGTCAATTTAAACATTGTCAATATAATTGGAACTTTTGTATCTAGCTTTCTGAGAATATCAAATTAATAAATTTAGATTGCGGATACAGAAGCCCTAAGGTTGAGCTTTGTTTATAATAAATCATTCAAATTTAAAAATAATCTTTAATAAAATCCACCGTTCTCGCTGTAAGCCGCGAAATATTTCATCTCAAAAAACCTTATTGAGTTGCATAGTTTTGGAACGAATTCTTCTTGTGGAATGTTCGTTCAAAAATTTCAAATTTTCGTTCATAAGTTTGGAAGTTTGGAATTTTGAATTAAAAAAGAAAAAAGAGGGGATAAAGGGCGGTAGGCGTGGTAGGGCGGGGCCGCCCTAGGCTATAGACATTAAAGTTGAATAGGTGTTTTATGGTTTTAATTCAAACTTTATTTCACATTATATGAGTCAGTACTAAAAATAGTGGAAGATGGTTTGATATACGTTTAATGCTTAGGTTGATAAAAACTCATTTAGTTTTGATTGAGTCTTTTTTTATATTTCTTACTACTCTTTTATAATAACTTAGGTATATAGTTAATCTTCTGGATTTTTCTTCTTGAGAAATTTACGTGCGCTTTAAACACGAACTTTAACGGTGAAAGGTAACATCGTGAGGAAACCGGCATGTTCTGAGAACTTTAAAGAGTTTGAAGGACATGTGACATTCACCAACCCGAACTATGCCAGCGTGGTGAATTAACCCCTAATCTCTCTCGCCAGGAGAGAAGTCCCTGTGTCCCAGCAGTGGGAACGTTAATAGGGTGATGATGATGATGATCGTTACTAAAAGTGCCAAGCATGAAAAAAATCGAATCCAGAGGGTTTTTTCTACGTATTATTTCCCCTTTTAGGAACCGTACTCTAATGAGCCACTTTTCTTTTACATTTGTTACGGTGTTTGAATTTAAACGTTTCATGATGTTACGCTGCGGTACCGAAGCCATGCGTTTGACGTACGTCACACAGAGATTGAAAGCGCCCTATAAGTCGTAAAAGGTTTCAATCAAAAAAATACGTAATATTTGCAAACAGAATCCTTGTGGGTTGAAACAAATATATTTCCTATAAACATAAATTTTTACCTATACAAGGTGTTTCAAACTTGGTATATAAAGCGCAAAGGGATGAATGACACGCCCAGGTGAACTTATTTCGTTGTACAATTTTTCGACTTGAACGCAATTTTGCCAAATTAAATATTTTAAGTGTAAAACTCTAAATACAATTTTCTCGTGTGCCCTTTCCGCATTATATACCAATTTTTAAAACACCTTGTTTAAATCTAAAGACATGTTCAGTTCTAATTCTCTTCTCCACGAGACTATAGACTAAATGCATTAAACCCATTATCCTAAATAGTTCCCTTGAGAAAACAATAGATAGATATCAGATCTCAATCCAATAATGTGGCCTAAAACAACAAAAGTGGATCTTTTATAATGACAAGCCAACTCCAATAACATGACAAGTCACAATCACTTTGTCTCAACTTGAAAAAGATATCTCAAGTGCCCACTGATATCCATCAAATAAAAATATATTTCATAGAAACCTTATTATAATGGACTAAGGGCTTGTTTTGTGTAAGGTATTATATTTTGTAAACGCGTCAATAGCTCCTCCTCTATATTAATAATCATGTCTTCGCGTGAGAAATATTTTAAAGTGATTCTACAACTATTAATTTTGTTGGTATTATTACGATTATTGAGTAATTGTTGGTGTCGGTTTGTGCTTATAATTAATTTTATTTAATTTACTTATTAGTGTGAGAGTGTGCTGAGTCAGGGCGCCTTTTTGCTTGTTTGGTTGGACCTTTGTAATGGAGGTGTAGAAAAAGAATGGAAATATTTTGTGGATAACACGGCCCAAAGATATAATTATGGAAACGAGGGATGGTGTAGGTAGTTTTAGAAGATTGTATTTAAGAAAAGCGGGGATATTTTTACGGAGATTATATTTTAGATTTAAGGAAAAAATACGAATCCAACAATTAAATAAGTTTAGCTTCTAAATCTGCAACGCGTATGTTTTTTTTATTTTTGAAAAAAACATACGCGACTAATTGAGAACCCTCTTTTAATTTTCCTCGTTGAAAATCGATTAAAAAGATTAAATTCTACGAAGGGCTAGGAATACATGTCATTCTTTGTGCTTGTGAATCGGCGAACGTTCTTAGTATTTTTCCAAGCGTTGTTTTGATAACTATTTTTGAAAAAGCTCAAGAATTATTGAGTTTGTTGGTACCATGTATTTATGAATTTATTTCCGGATAATCCATGGGGACACTATGGGGTACTGAGGTGTTTGAAAACCCAATCCTATTGTCAATTTACCTAACCGCGTAAAATCTATGCCAAATAGGAACCCATGTTTGACTAGCTGCTTCAGTCAAACCTCAACGACGTTTTGTCGTTGCCTAACTTACGCGTCAGCAACGCGGGACGCGGGGGAGCGTCTGTAACACGGGACATTTTTGCCTGGAACCGTCTCGCCTTGTGGTCGCTTAGGTGTGCAAAGGGCCATAAGTACGGTCATAGAACGCTATCACCTCGCAGTCGCTTTGGTCGCACCGGTTTGGCCGACGTTTACACATTTTTAATAATCAACAACTTCTTCTTCTTCTTTTTATAGATGGCGTCCGGGACTGGCCGTCAACAGCCAATGTCCGTGTGTTTTGTTGGACATTTTTGATTCGATAAGATTTTCAACCATAAAATAATAAAGTCGAGTTAACAAAAACAAAAACAAAAAAAAATGTCCCAACAATCAAAAATAAAAATAAATTAACAAAGTTGATTATTGACACTGAGAAACTACATAAAACTAAATTAAATGTGAGATGAATATCTATGGATTATTAAAAACTACAAATACATAAAATAATACATAAATTAAATATTTACAATTCAATGTTATTTATAGAGATAAATTTACAAAGTTTTACTATAAATGGGGAAAACACAAGAGACAGAATAGTTTTATATGATATGGGGCGCGGAATATTTACAGGAATTATATTATAATAAAGAGAAGAATTTAATTTAGAACAGGAAAAAAGAAGGTGATATAAATCACCTTCTTTTTTCTCTTCTTCCACACTCACAAAGAGATGGTCCCTGACCCTTATCTTAGCAAGGAATACTGGAGAACACACGTGACCTAGCCTAAGTCGACATATAGTTGAAGTTGTGATTTTGTTGGCTTTCCGATATAATAATCAACAACAAAGTTGACGTAGTTCAATGTCACTTGTTTGAAGCAACATGACAGCGCCTGTCAAACCACTAATCAAGACACGTACCAATCTCCAAATTACGTAAAACGAATAGCATGTTTTCATATCTCCGCCTGTTTCCCCGAAGATAGCGATAACACGAGATATTTCAATAATAAACATAACTTTACAACCGCGGATGAGATCTAGCTCCATTTATTAATTTTATAGCTTGACACCTCATTCGCTGCCACTAAACCTACACAATTTACTCTCAAACGCACATTACTGTCAGTCTGAGCACGGACCTTCTGCTTTGTGTAAAGTGCATTGATAATAATCTGGACCATTTTCTGGTGCGTGACAGGGAGGGGTATAGATGGTTTGGCGTGTGGGAAGGAGATGTAAGATGTTGAATAGAAACATCAAAATTTTACAGCATTTTTATTGCGGCCGTGCGATGCGAGTGTTTACATGTAGGCGTCCGGTGCGCTCCCAATCCCGGTGGCTACAAGCTTCTTTTGGGACTTGTACGTCCATAAAGTAGGAATAAACTGATAGGCGATAATTAATGTGTGAAAACAAAATCTAGTCGACCGTTTTTAAAGGCATAAATGTTAAGAATTATTAGTTTCGGCTTTAGTAATTAAAAATGGAAACTAAACTTAATATTTTGGAAAGAATAACGAAGGAAATATTAATTTATGTTGATCCTAATCCTATAAATGTAAGGTCCTCGAAGGGTTAGGGTCGGTGCAGACGGGCGGTGATGCGCGTGTCATTTAATGTCGCCGTTTTCGTCGTGCTTTATTTGAGAATCGCGTTGGTAACCATTTTACTGTTATAGGCATCTTAATTTTTTTATATTTTTGGAGTTTACTCCTTAAGAAACGATTTGAGTTATAAGGAAATTTTATGAGGAGTAAAATCAAGTGTAACACGAAAAGTTGAGCCGTTACGTAGAAAGAGACAAACATATATATCTGTAGGATTGAACGTGTAAAAGAATGAGAGGGAATACATTACACAGCGTATCTCATTCTCGGGGTCTCCTCTTTGCGCGATACTTCGTAGTTGAGACTACGAAGTATCGCGCAAAGAGTTATTGCTGTATTTTATTTATATTATTTTGTAACATATTTTATGTAATACGCTTCATTGAAGTAATTTAAATAATCCGAATAATTACAGATATAAATGTTTGTTTCTCTTATCATTTTAGCAGATGCGTTCATTTACCCATTTTTTCTATTCGATATATTATATCATAATTATCGTTCGTAAGGAGTAAACTCCAATCGTGCGTCGTAGCTGACACACACACACTTTTTTTTATTGGCTCCGGTGTCCGATAGTCTTCAATCCAATGGTTCCAATGGGACATTTTGGTGATAGGTATTGTCTTTGATTTCTGACGTTTAAGATTAAGGATTTCATACACGACAGAGACAGATGAAAGAATGAGGTTCTGTCAAACCCGCAAAACTGCATGTTATTTATTGTCTAACACCAATATATTTTTAGCCCTATGGGCTCGTCATAGCCAAAATGATAATAATTAATGAATTGTTTTGTTGCCTTGCCTAAGGTATGAACATCGCTCATTTGTCAGAAATTCACCACTGGACTTTAATTTCAATTTATTTACAACACCAAAATTAGAACAGAGGGTTATACAAGGTAATTCAAGTCAAAAAATGTCATAACTTTATAACTGTATGTCTTTCTCAAATATCTTTTTCTTCAGTGTCCACTTATTTAAGTTGGACCCTTATTGTATTCACCCAAATGCAGCTTTGACCAAATCATCCATAGAATTTTATATACACAATTTTAATAGTTCGTTTGCAAAGCAACTAAAGACGGGATGAATAAATTAGAATGTTAATATGGTCACGATAAATAAATTGGGCAAATAACGCGGAGGGTGTGTCGAATCAGGCGCGCGGTGACATCGACGTGGTGGGGCATATGGGAAATTAGTTTTTTTTTACTTACTAAGAATATATCCCGTGTTTTTATTTATTTATCTGATAATTTGTTACTACATTTAAGGTACCTTTAATAACAATGTGAAATGACTGCGAAGTTTAGTAGAAATCTCACATAAGCGTAACTTTAATGTTTTGATATGCTATGTCGCAGCTCGGGAAAGTCTGGAGAGACCGCAACATTTCTGTCAAAACCAAGACCAAACTGGTACGAACCCTGATCTTCTCGATCTTTTCGTATGGCGCTGAGACTTGGTCTCTGAAAGCTGGAGACCGTAGGCGCATCGACGCTTTTGAGATGTGGTGCTGGAGAAAGATGCTCCGTATACCGTGGACAGCCTTCCGAACTAATGCGTCAATACTCCAGGAACTCAAAATCTCCACCAGGTTGTCTTCCGAGTGCCTGCGCAGAGTGCTTGAGTACTTCGGTCTCATTGCAAGGAAAGACGGGAACAACCTCGCGAGGCACATTGTGACCGGTAAAGTGGATGGCAAGAGGCCACGTGGACGCAGCCCCGTTCGTTGGTCCGACCAGATCCGCACCACTCCACAACGCCCTTCACACCGCAAGAGACAGAGACAGATGGAAAAAGATCGTACGAGATAAAGTGATTCTTAAGGGTGGTCACGACCCTCAGCATTGATGACCACGAAGCTAGGAGGAGGAGGGATGTCGAGTAGTGGTCGTCCTATCTCAATTTATGAAGATGATCAGTGAAGGCCCACGTCTTATAGAAACCCAAAATCATTATATAATATTGTAATATTGTATTTAATCTGTATTTTATTTATTAATACTCGTATCTCCATTTTATTTTGCTACTCCCGTCTTATTCGTGCTTTTTGATTTGTGTCCATCCCAAGGTTGCCTGGAAAAGATCGCTATCAGCGATAAGGCCGCCCATTGATTCACAATTTCTGTACATCTTGTAGTATTTACTTGGCACCGACTTCAAAATTAATAAATACTTAATTATTTAATTGTTAATGTTTCTTTTAATTATCACTTAATAATGTCGAAATGATTTGTAAAGTTAATTTATTTTTTAACTTTTCAGTTTCCGTTTTGAAGTTGGTTTAATTTTTGGCAAAAAAGTTTTATCTATGATAAAGTTTGTTCAGTGTAAAGTTTTCGTAGTTATCCGCAATGTATTTTATTTATTTATTAACCATAAGTAATTTCAGCGGCTAATATCAAGCACTGCTGGTGTAGTGGTATCATGCAAGATTCCCATTCTTGCGACCCGGGTTCGATTCCCGGGCAGTGCACTCCCTTTTTGCGTCCAGTTCACAATTAAATTTTTCACTTAATTTATAATCTTGATACCGTAGTGTTATTTTAGTTAATTTAAAGCATTTAAAAAAAAAAATCGCACGCCTTTTTTTTACGTTAGTAGTTAGTGAAACCTAACTGTTTTATTACTAAATATCATAGGATGTGTCTATTATAATAACCTATAGATTATAATTAATTTATTTTGGTAGGACCTGACATAAATTAAATTTTGATTAATCAACGACCAAAATTATGTCAAAAACATCCCATAAATCTATCAGAAAAGTCTGCTTGACCCAGTGAGAACCTGCCCAGTTAGGCCAAGCGCCAACATTCCCGCCAAATACTCCAAATGTAAGCAAACCCTGGGAATGGCCGGGCTATGTGACTTCGGTGCGATATTCAGGCATACGTATCGATGAGTCACGGAAGCTGAGATTGAAATAGTTGGTACATTTAAGTATTAGTAGTAGCCAATTTCTGATCAATTAGGGCAAATGCCTACATTCCAGAATATTCCAAATGTACACCAAATTTAAGTTAATTAATTTTTTTTAGGATTTCTGAAACCAACCGATAAGTTTTTATTCCCTTCTGACATTCGAAAATTTGTGGTATTTTTTCATGGCGTTGTCATAGAAGTTTGTTTTTTGTACAACTACGAGGGATAGTTTGCCCTTAGTCTTTCATATTAATTTCATCTAGGCACCTTCACGCGTTCCGGACAGCAAAATTATTGTCTTATAAGGGTTTTATTTATGTTATATATATTTATGTTTTAAGGCACCGAACCCTAAAATAACTTTTTTTTTCTTTTTTTTCTTAGACATTCCACACAACAACATCATCTATCCCCGTGGTAAGCTCTTAGCTTTATTACGGGTACAAGACATCTGATATACCTAACATAATAGACATACATATATAGATATTTTTAATTATACATATTAAACACCCAGACCAAGGAGAAAGTGTTTGCAGATCATACAAACACTTGACCCCCCGGCGGGAATCGAACCAGCTACCTCTTGCGCCACTGAGGCAGTCACGCACTGGATATAAATTATGATTTATGTTTCCGTTACTCAATTAAGATGAAAAACTGATTCATTCTGCCCGTGACCCTCCTATGAGAAGTTCCATGGTAACAAGAATAAATGGAACTACATCAACACATACTATCTATTTGATTTCTGGACAAAAATATATGTATTTTTATTGAAAATATATATAATTTTGTTTATACCTATGCCACTAAACAAATATTATCCCCCGTATTCATAATTTTTTTTCAGACTAATCAGGTTAATTGAACCTTTGATGAAAACGTTATTCAAAAATCTGAATTAGTGCAAAATCTATTTAATTACAGTTCAATAAAAGCTTTTCATCCTTGTAGATATATCTTTATATTAGTCGCATCATAAGGCATAAACAGGCATTTTGTGTGCTTAAATCAATTCAGATAAGAGAGCCAGAAATATGGGGCGGTATACTTAATTTAACTGAGTTTATTCACCCAGGTGCATTAACTATACTTTTAGTATACTTTTTCACCCCGGTGTAAGATTAAGAGTCTATAAAAATTACCCAGCCATTTACCCATTACGCTGTGGACATGACGTCACACAACACAATGTGACGGAAGCATGTTCATGATTGACGGGGACGCTGTTCAATTAGTTAGGTATGATTTTATAGCCGATGTCTGCGTGTTCGGAATGCCGGGTGGCTGTGGGTCCTAGCTTCGACGAATTTGTGGTGGGAACAGAGATACGCCACCTTATGCGAATCTGTGCATATGCGGATCGTTCTTCGTAAGTTTATCGGAAATTTTAATTTACGTTCTGAGGCGTTTTTAGAGTTCCATACCTAAAGGGTAAAACGGGGCCCTATTACTGAGACTGCGTCATTATGTATGTCTGTCACCAGGCTGTATCTCAAGAAGCGTGATATATCGTTTAAATTTTAAGAGATGATGTAATAAATATGCATATACATAAGGCCCATACAATAAAAGTGATTTTTATCAAACTTAACGACTTGTACTTAACGACGAAGTTGAGCTGAGCGAATACTTGGATGGGTGACCGCCAAAACTTGCATATTTTTGCATTTTAAAAAGTTTTTTTGGTATTATATAAATTGTACCATAGTTGTAGTTTTAATTCTACATTTTATACTTATTAATTGTATTTTTAGAACCTTAGAGAAACTATGAATATGTAGGTCATCGGTTCAGCGGTAGGAGCATGAAAATTAGTTTTACATCTCAAAATGATATAAGCTAACAAAAAAAATGGTGAAATTTATTTGCATTATAAGCTTGTTTATCATGTCACGGATACTTGGTCATATATCTATACTATTTACTAACATTTTAAAATGTTCAGGAACATCAACGATTTCTTCTAGGCTGTTGCACCCTAAAGAAAATATCAATATTAATCACTAAGTATTTTCCAAACTTCTTTGAATCCCACTGACGTCACCGTGATGGTGAATCACCCCTAAAAGATGTCAAGATATATATCGAGGTATACAGCCTACTTCAGCCGCGGAAAAATACTATTCCGTACGAAAATACATAAAATATGCCAAACACCGTGGCGAAAAAACCCAGATAATACAAATAGGTTGTGTAAATAACTATCGAGAGCAGACATTTATTATAAGTATTATTACGAGCAAAAAATTCAAATCTACTGATAATTTATTGCTTAAGGACCTAATAGCAATAATTAGGTAATTTTAATGTGTTTCTTTGAAATAAGTTAATTACAACTTAAACGACTTTAGGATGTTGCACCATAGGGAAAATATCAATATGAATCACAGAACCCGGAATTCAGCCCCCATTATATGAAAATGCTGCAAAAATGCTTCTTTTGCATATTTCTTTGAATCACATTGACGTCACTGTCAGGGTGAATCACCCTTAGTTAGTCTATTTATCGAAAAGGAAAAGGCATCTTTTAACAAGCGAAAATATCTTATTTCTGCGCAAAACCCCATAAAATATGACCCATACCGTGGCGAGAAAACCTAGCTATTAATACAATTATTAATGATTGTCTAAATGATTATTATCGATTACAGACATTCCTAAGTGAGCAAAAAAATCAAATCTACTCGTAATATATCGCTTATGGACCTCTAATATCAATATTTAGGTAATTTTCATGTGTTTCTTTGAAATAAGTTAATCAGAACTTAACGACTTTAGAATGTTGCACCATAGGGAAAATATCAATATTAATCACAGAACCCGGATTCAGTCCCCATTATATGAAAATGCTGCTAAAATCCTACTATCCAATTTTTTTTAATTAATATGACGTCACAGTTAGTGTGGATCACCCTTAGATAGTCTATTTATCGACAAGGTGTTTAGACATCTTTTAACCGTCGAAAATACTTTTTTCCTTGAAACCCCATAATACCGTGGCGTGATAACCTAGCTTATAAAACTATAATATACGTTGTATAAATGCATAGTTATTTTAGATATTATATATAAAAGCAAAAAATAAAAATCTTTTATAATTTATGGCTTATATAATACCTATTAGAATAAGATTTTTCATTGAAATCAGGGGTTAATCACAACTTAAACGATTTGGTCTAGGATGTTGCTGTATTGTTGACCATAAAGAAAATTTTAAAATGAATCACAGAACCCGGATCAGTCCCCATTATATGAAAATGTAACAAAAATGAACAATGCGTATTTTCCAAATTTCTTTGAATCTCATTGACGTCACAGGGTGAATCATCCCTAAAAGATCTTTATCCTATATTATCAGCTAGATCAATAACTACAGATATTGAATAAAAAAAGTAAATTATTGCTTAGAGCTTTAATAGCATAATTTAGGTAATTTTAGGAGACTTCTTTGATTGAAGTTAATTAGAACTTAAGCGACTTGGTGTTATATGTTGCAGCATTATGAAAATATTAAAATGAATCACAGAACCCGGATCAGTCCCCATTATATGAAAATGGACCAAAAACTTACAATGCGTATTTTCCAAATTTCTTAGAATCACATTGACGTCACAGGGTGAATCACCCCTAATTGATCTTTTTACTGAAATGATTCAGCATAGTCTATCGATTTATAGACGCTTCAATACTAAGAAGACATAGCTTGTATTGAGTCATGGAAATGTTATAACTGGGACTTAACCATCGGTTTAGTAATGAATAGATATTCATCTGATATAATTATCGTGAATTAAAATTTATCATTATATATCTGTGTCGAAGAAGGATGGATGGACTCAAAGTCAAAATCAAAACGTTTATTTCCTTAGAAGCACATAGCCTACATGGACAGGTCAACTTAAAATTAATAAAACTTAATTGCTTAAATAACAAATATCAAGGACTGTGTGAAAGAAGATATGTGTAAGAAAGGAGTGAGTGTTGTGATGACGGGTGATAGAGGGAAATGGAAGAAAAACACATGTTGTGCCGACCCCACATAGTGTGGGGTATTTCCGACGCTCCGACTTTATTTATTTTTTTGTTTTTATTAAAAGAACGTTTTTTTATTACAATAAGTGTAGAAAATT
Organism: Gymnoscelis rufifasciata; assembly: GCA_929108375.1. Lineage (NCBI taxonomy): Eukaryota > Metazoa > Arthropoda > Insecta > Lepidoptera > Geometridae > Gymnoscelis > Gymnoscelis rufifasciata. The sequence continues at coordinate 13,249,037 of OV815305.1, forward strand.
ACAGAACCCTTGGTGTATGAGTCCATCTCATTAATATTTTTTGTTAAAAGTTAATTATGTAGTAATAAGGTTTGTTCCAAAAAGTACCAAACTATAAAAATATCGTCTTTTCATTAATAACAATAATAAAATCTTAGAACATTTAAAGTATTTTGAAGGAGTAAGTCTTCATGTATGGAGAAGGTCTACTCCTGACTATGGACGACCAGTCAGACTAATATCTATGATTAAAATTAAAAATAATTTAATTTGTACAAAATGTTTATACATAATAATATAAAAAATATAATTATGTACGTAGATTTGGAAATAAAGGCTTTATTATTATTATTAAGTCTTCATGAGCGAGAAGTAGTCTCACAATAATCTCGGAAAGCAGTTATTAAGCTCTCGCCGTAAAGCAGGTCGGTCAGGCTCCTTTGTTTGTACACAACTAATTAACTAACCCATTTCACTGAGAACTGCCGCTAATAAAACACAGCATTACGTTATTTTATTATGAAATTAATGTTAACGTTTGTTACTGCTATGTTAAGCGCGCTTGTAGCTCGGTTTGAGGTTAGTGTGGATACGACTTTAGTTAAATCTAATTACTCTATAAGTACAAATAATTCAGAGCATGATTTTGCACGCACCGCCATCAGTAGTTCTAAATTAAAGTTGCTATTTTCGTAAATTTATTGGTTAAAACTAAATGAGTACCAAGTAAATAAACCTAGTTCTCATGATTTTTTATACATTTTTTAAAACGGCGCACAATTAAGCTTAGACCAAGCTTACCACCACAACCACACTACCACGGTGCTAAATGTTGTTGTGTGGATGGCGAGAAAACATAAAAAAAAGTGGTTTGTGGCAGCCACTCGCTACAGTCGTTGCAGTTGTGTCAGCGACTGGCTATTTGTGGTCGCTACGGGCCGCACAGACGTCAATAAACCCCACTGTCGCGCTATTAGACCCGCTAAGCGAATTATAAAAAACGTCGCCAAAAATATTTCAAAATAAACATAAAGATGTAGCGTTACCGGGGGTAGACCGTTTGCGCCGAGCCTATATCATTGTATGTATCCCTTATTATGTTTGAGCACACTAGGTACTATTTTTTTAACTACATGTGAAACATATTTAAAAAATATAAAGCTTAAGGTAAGAACATTTTTAATATCAAATTATTTTGACTATAAATAATGACCATTTTGATATGCAACCATGCAACGGCATATCCACACTAACCTAGCCCACCAAAAGAACAATAACTCGTAAATATTTATCACGCGTTGTAAATAAGCTTTTTTCAAAATGCACTAATTATTTCCACAATCGACTCCGCGCGGCTAACAATTGATTTGAACTTCATTTCAACTTTTACAATCGACATAATGACCATTAGTCTTAAAAGTTATTTAAAATTAATTTAACAGCTGTGATTTGACACCATTACTTTTCATTATAATATAAATGTTCGAATGCATTAATAACTTAATGCATTAATCAAGTAATAATACATTTTCCCGTGGTCAAACCCAGCTTTTGTCCATCACTGGGAAACCAGCGTATGTCCATGCTAAATTTGACTCAAATCGGGCGTTGCTTGCAATAATGGTATTAATCCAGCTAAAAGCGGCATTTTACCGGAAAAAATAAGCCATGGTTGTATGTGTTATTCCGATATGTCTGTAAGTCTGTAAGGTATAAGCTATATGACTGTAAAGTTTAATCAAAATCCGTCCAGTAGTATTTTTTGAAAGAGCACCACACTAACTTACATCCTCCCAAGCTTTCGCATTTATAATATTAGTAGGATAAGAGAGAGAGAGAGAGAGAGAGAGTAAACATTTATTGCGATAAATGCGATAAAAGCGCGAGTTTCAGAAAACTATTCACTTAGAAAACTTAATTATTTTGTGTAATACATTTTAATTGGGGCTTCGTACCCAAAGTGTAAAACGCGACTCTATTACTAAGAAATTGACGTGGGTCCATTTCATACACCATTATAACCCTTTGAACGTTCCCACTGGTGGGACACAGGGACTTCTCTCTTGGCAAGAGAGATTAGGCCTTAATTCACCACGCTGGTCAAGTGCGGGTTGGTAGGCATTTCATACATATTGGGTTTGTTATTTAACTGCTGGTACTCTAAAATGGTCTCATTTGCTAAGGATCGTTACCAGTACTATCGATTTATCTTGTATTATGCATATTTTAATAACATTTCAGTTAGTTTTTATTTGTTACCAATTTTACTTGTAAGATGTTATACTATAATAGACATTATTCATAATTTCGCCCATTGTTCGACCCAAGCATTGTAATTGTTGTTTTTCAAGAAACTACGTATAACCATATTATTGGTCAATTGTATAACGAAACTCATCATATTATGGGTAAATAAATAAATACTGTACGAAACGATTTCTGTAGCGAGTTGACTATCACTAGGCGGTTTTATTAACACTTCATTAAACTACTATAATATAAAAATCATTCCATTGTCTATAGAAACAAAAACTAGAGATGCGACGTTTATCGATAAAATGTCAGTCGATAGAAACGTGTCGGTTCTAGATGCGTCATTAAAAGTCACAATTCATTAAAATTATCGTCAAGCTCATGATTTCAATAGGGATGTCGGACATTGCAAGACGTATCGACATCCAGCCATCTCAGATCACTATCCACATTCCTGCACAGTCACCGGACCGGGGTGGCATCACATCTTTGTATAACTATCTAGTACCATATTAAGCGTCTAATGTATGGAATTTAATTTCTTAAACCCACGCCGATACGTAAAGACAGGTTCCGAAGTGGCCGTAATGGCTTTTATGACGTTTCGTTCATGTTAACATCTTATGACATTGCTCGTAAGTTGAAAGCTAATCAAAATGTTTTAATCGATGACGCGATAACATTAGTGATGCGCTTTTTATGTTGTATTCAAGTTTTTGTATCGATGAACTGTATTTATTTTACAGTAACATTGAATTATGAATGAAACGGCTTTACTGTTTATTTGTCTAAGCTTACTTATTATAAATTAAAGTATGTTTAGTTATGTGCATATAGTGATGTTACTCTGTCTTTAATGTTTTTATGGTTGTCAACAAAGTGAGTGATCCCTTGGTTGATAATGTTGGTTTTTGTTATAAACTTTATTGCTGTGCTAATTTCTAATGACATGGCTACTAATCATTGAATTATTATTGAACTATAGATCTAGATTTTTAGAACAAATGTGATAAATATCTAGCTTATTCCGCCTCACAGTTTTTTTACGTAATTTTTTCGCTTTCCCCAAAGAAATTGTTAGTAAGTGCGATTAGTATGGATACTTTGTGTTTATAACAACTGTAAAGGTTTGCATGCAGTTTTTACAAACCGATAAAGTAATTCATGATGATGATTTGGTGTATTTTGTTCCGCAAACATAAAGTTTATATTATAGTGATATTTTTCAATAATATTGTGCATGCTGATTTTGTTTCTAATATAATCGATGTCGATAAATTCAATAGCTAAGAAAATGACAGCAACACTAAAGGTGAATGAATTCTTTGCATTACTTAATTGATTTGTTAGATACCTATTTCTTGGTGAGTGAGCCATCTTAAGAAGAGGTTATAGGTTCCGTGGCGAGACCACCTTTGATAAATTGTTATCTGTTTCTAATTATACTAAATTAATTGTAATATGTTTTTTGAAATAGATGTACCTCTAATAGTAATTGGTTTTCAATACTGATGTGTCTATGGAAACTAAGTTACTAATTTAAGTCCGCTTGCAGTGCAAGTTGACGCCGTATAATGTACCAGTCAGTGTTAGCATAATTAACTAGGTACAAAGTAAGAAAATTTACTCCTTTTAACAAACTGGTAAAAGTATTTAGAGACTTCAAAATACTTTTTATAGTCATTTACGCCTTTCTGTTTCTAACCGACTCCATTGTTTATATTGTTATCAAAAATATATTAAATTTACGATAGATAATACGTAATTCTTGACTCTAACATGCCTACCTCTTCATCGTTTCTGCTATCCTGGTACCTGATGTCAATTTTTATGTTAAATAATAATAATATTAATGGTTCTCGAAATGTTTTGTTGTTTTTTGGTTCGATATAAGTATTTAGAAACCACTAGAATATAATTGCTTGTAGGTATATTATTATTGGGCTTTTATAAATAAATCATTCGTTTGCTATATTGATCTCTCACTATGAAACGCAGTATAAATATTGCTTTGTAGATTGTCCTGCAATATTTATATTATTTACAATAGATACAACTGGCTAGTTGTAGGTTAAATTATGTTTTACAAATAATTCAGTCTGTATATTGAAATATGCTTATGTATTGACTGAATCATTTGTCTTTTAAGGATTTATACTTAAATAGATAGTCTGTATATTGAATGTATTGACTATCTTTTTAAGTATAAATCCTTAAAAGACAGAAGTCGTCATGTTAACCCACTTAAGCCAGATGCGAAGCGCACTCCGTTAAACGGAACACAGGAATCGTTTTAACGAGCCTTTGCGCGTGTTGTCTCACTGGAGGGCACTTGATGTGTTTGTCTTCGTTTGGTGTTTGTTTGGACTAGCTGCATGGTTGAGGATTGTGAGAATATGGGCTTTGGCTGTTTTATATAGTTTAGCATGTTTTTCCTGTAGTGAATGAGAATATTAGAAGAACACGGAGTAGAAGCACACTACTGGACACTACTACTTTTTGACAGTGTTGACGTTAAGGTCTTTGTCCTAAATGGAAATGATGAGGTAAAATAGGCGCAGTGAGTTTATCTACCCCACCCGGTCTTGACTAATATTAAAAGGATTAAAAAAATATATATACTTTGACAATTAAAATTGCGATTATTTTTTATTAGTCTAAACAATATAAGAAAGAATGCATTTGTTGTTTTAACCCGTCCCACTTAAATGTAGGTAGGTACTATCGAAATAAATTAGTTACCAAAACATTTCACAAATGTTTCCATTCATATCAAAAGAACTTAGATCAAAGCGAATGGATTTCCTACTAAAATATTGCGTTTTTCTATCGTTTCGAACATCTCTTCAAAGGCATTGTTTGGTTTCTTTAACTGAAATATCACAGCTGATAAGTGATACGGAATTTAAGCAATCTAGTTTCTCAGTTCAGAAATCTTAATCCTTTTTCTTACACGCTTATAAGCTATTTTTTTTTTAGTTTAAGGCATTAGATTTAAGGCATTAGGCAGACTTAGCATACATTTTTTGGCCCACCGGTACCGTATAAACCCATAAAATTCAGCAAAAAAAGAAGTTTGCTAATGAAGAATATTCAATACTTTTGATTTTGAGCATGTATGTACTCTGCTAAAAATAAAAATAAACTTCTAAAAAAAAAAATCTATGCGTGCATTAGTTTTCCAGACAACTTTAAACCGAGCGAGTCGCGCGTGACGTCATATTTTAACATATTTTTTCCGCCGTAAGATAACTTACTACCGTCTTATAGATGTTATATCAGAAACCGGGAAATTTTATCGGACTATTAGTATATCAGGGATATTGGAGAAAATGTTAAAATATAACGTCACGATCCGTCATGTAACAGAAAGCGGGACTTGGTATTTTGATAACTTTGAAACACTGTAAAGTTGAAACCAATTGGTATTTTCAAATGAATTAAAATCTTGTTAAATCTTAACGGTATTAAAACTGGTATCATAATCGTTTATAATAATTTTGATAGATACTTAAAGTCGGTTGTTTTTTCGTAAAATGCTACTTGTTATGATGAAGAATCTTCCAGTAAAACAGAGTTTAGTGTCATATAGCGAGACGGGCAGGTGTACGCGTTGTTTGTTTAACACAATTAGAGTTTCGCACGTGTGAACTAATATTAGACGTGTGTCTATCATGACTCGTCTACCCTGCACTTCGACTTGGAAACTTCGGAGTTGCTGTTCTTTGAAATGTTTTGCCTTGTTTGAAAATGTTACTAGATTATATTGTGATTTTTGGTCAGTTTTGATGTTACTATGACTTAGAAAATTTACTCCGTCATTAATATTATAATGTATTTTACTATTATTTTTAATATTCTAAATGTTTTTTAATATAATATGGACATTTAATGTGTATTCGCACACAATTAATGTTGTCTCAAAATAAATGATTTGAATTGAATTGAAATTATTAATAAATATTATACACTTATTTGTTCTTTTTTTGGAAACAATAAATCAAGACGATTTCGTTATTCAATTTAATTAGAAAGTGCCAACATAAAGAGCACCACAATGCACCTAAACGTCAGAAGCTTCACTCCGGAACTTTGGTGCTCTTTATGTAGGCGCTTTCTTATTAAATTGAATAACGAAAATTAGTGTAGTATTTTTGAACGAACAAAACAGAATTTCAATTTTTTTTATGTAGTTATCATACCTATTTCATAGGTGTTTTGTAATTACTCACTAGTTGCTTTTTCGGAAAATGTATTACGATTTAAGTTTTTAAGTTTCATACACACAAGCAAAGAGTTCGTACAAGTTTTAATTAGTTTCCCGATAAATACTGTTTTGTTATTTTCTTAAAGTTTTCGATATGGTTATACGAATAAGTTTGACACCTGAAATTATTTTTCAGAAAATTATTAGCAAGAGTCTTATGTAGGTATTATATTGAATCATGTTCGTGGTATTGTTCTTTCAAACGTTAAATGTTTTATTGAAAACAACCTTCGACTATGATGATTTTATAAATAATTTAAAAAGTGCTTTTTTTTATTTATAGCGTACAAGTTATATGAAAAATGGATGCCTCGCAGTAGCTTCCACAACCTTAAGGTTCAACACACCGTCCTTAAGGTAGTTTATTCAAGGATTCAAGTATCTTTAAAAAATATAATCGTAAAAATTACATTACCTATAAAAACTTACTGATGTTGTGAAATTTACTTTTGACCTCGGCTCTATTGATTTTAAATCGTTCGGTAGTGGCAACACAATAATATTTTGTCTATATCACCAATTAAAATTATACAAGTGTACACAGTTCAAAATAGCAACTTAGCAAAATTAGTAAACGACCTAAAACATGAAATGCACTAATTCAATTCGTAACAGCAAATTGCTTGTAAAACTGAATTATTATAAGCTCGTACATTAATTAATCGGGCAATATCCATAATTCATCGGTCGCCCACACACGTATCCCCACCGTGCGTGATTAGCAAGCGAAGCCTAATCTGCTAAAATCTTAGCCAAAATAGCGCGAAAATCGTTTTGCGCTGCGCATGCGGCGGGGTAGCGGCGAGCGTCAGTCTGCCTTGCGATCTCTCACAGACAGGAATCCCGCGTGGATTCGTCACGCGAATTCGGTGTTTCGAAAATTAAATGTCAAAAATCTGTCAGATTTGACAGATGGTCGGGTAACGGTGGATGTGGCCGCGGTGAGGGATGTCACACGTACCATGCGGCCTGTTGTCATTGCCGCGTGCCTGTTGCTGCTTGCGCCCATTACTGACTCCTGGTGGTGAGTCTGATTGTAAACAAACACAGAGAGACAACTCTCCAAAAAACTGATTTATGCTACACAATACTCAAGAACTTTTTTTAAGAATTTAGGAATTAAATTCGTCTGACGCGCTATCGAGATGATAAAAATGTTTTCTCTTGATTTTATGAAGTTGGAAGAAAAACCATCACCTTATCTGCAAAAAATTAATTAAGTAGTTTAAAAATCTATATAAATTACCATCGCTTTCTATCGAAGTACCGAGAAATTTATTTAAAACATCGATATACGATTTGTCTTATGCCAGTCACAGAAACAATTTCCCAAGATGTTGAAGTTATAGCACATTATGAGCATTTGCAACCGCAACAGAACATTAAGATTTATCACTAGGAAGTGATATAAAATCGACTTTCATCTGTCTAATATAAGTCTACGGCCTGCCTTTAGTATCTTTATTGTCAAATAAATAAAGGCTACGGTCTTCATTTGACAGATTATTATTTACGACGCGATTAGAGCCTCAGTGGGCGGCTTGATAGAGTTTGATAAGCTGAGAAATTTCCAGGAGTGGAAACGAACGCTGAGTAATCACTAGAGCTAATTTTATATTATTTTAATGGGTGCATCTTATTTTTTACTGAGTTTAATTTAAAAAATTATGAGATGGACTCGTACTTCATCTAGGGTTCCGTGTATAGTTTATACACTCTTTGAAATAAAATGGGAACCCAATATTTATAATATATTGTATGTTTTTCGTATTTGTTGTATAGCGGCAACAGAAATACATCATCCCTCAAATCACAAGTTAGAAATTAAATTTAAGAAGACAAGTTGTTTAAAAAATTAACGATTTGGATTGTTTTAAGCCTATTTATTATAAAGACATTATATTTCATTAATCTTCAATTTTATTAAGGTAAATTGAAGAATTAATTATTTATAAAATTAGCTTGAAATGGCTTCGTAACCTCAACTAGAGCTGGTAAGTAGCTGTGAAGCTACTAAGCTAAAACTCCGAACTAAAAATTGCGAAGAATAACTATAAGAATTTATTTTTTTCTAAATAAAATATTGACACTGTTAAGTAACTGACTCAGATCTATCGATTATCGAGCGATTACAGTTTATCGAGCTTAAATTTAAAATTGTTTAACCGAAAAAATGAGGCTTATCACTTATTAAAAAATCAGTAACAATTAATTGAGCCAAGTCTCTGTTTGTTACTCTTCATGAATTAACCGCTTCAGCAAAGAACTTGAATGAGATTAGTATAATTTGTAGCCGGGCATAGAAATATAGTTTAATCTATGTAATTCATGATAATAGTTTTTCTTGGTATCGAAAAAGTTCTATAGTCCCTTAAAGAGACCTTAGGACGGCGTATGGATAGTTTTTCTAGTAGATGTTTTTATAAATAAACACATATTTCCGGACAATGCACATAAATCAATATCTCTAACTTAAACTTGCATTTGATATACTTAATATGATAGACATATACCTCTACATACATATATATTCTTTTTATTATAAATATTAGAATTATTTCCATTTTTCCTTTATTTCACGACTCGCCATTCTCACGTGCAAGGCTGATTCAAGTAAGCGTCCATAATTGGCTCACATCGTAAAGTATTAGTGATTCAGGCATAAATCTCCCGCGTGAAATTCAATAAAGTCGTATTGTAACCACCAAGATTTTAATTTGCAATTAATCAAGCTTGGCCTCAAATTAGGATGCTCTTGCACGATATTGCAAAAATAAAAGGTTGGGCACCACGCATACGGGTTTTTGTGCACAATTTTTCAACAAGTATATCTTATCGATATAGCGAAGCGAATTAGCCGTATAGCAATGAGGTATACAGGGTGGATAAAATAGATGGACTCGGGAAGGAAACTATTACAAATTCTTTTAGCTACATCATTTTAATGAAAGGAAAAATTCCTTTATTTATAAAAAGAAACAAAACTGCATGAAGAGATTTCAAAAATAAAATAAATTGTGTTATCTGGGAATTTTATTCTTTCTGTGTGATTATACGAATCGAAAATTAAACAATGTTTTTTTTTCAGTAAAATTAGCTAGCGATTTAAAGTAGTTTCCATCCAAAGCCCATCGGTATTTTTCCATCCATATGGAACGAAATACTCCCGGAGACTCGTGTTAAGAAAGTACACAGAGGTTCGCTCTATGTAGTTATTACCCAGTTGCATGTTATCTACTTGAGGGGAAATATTCTTACTCTAGATTTCACCGGATACGTTTAGGTTCATGCAAACATACATGTATAAGTGTGCTGTACGTTTATATAATTTACAGTTTAGCAACTGTATGAGAAAACCTCGGCTTAGAAATTGGCTCTCAATTTAGTCCCAGAGGCTTAAAGTTTAACATATCAGTTACTGGACAATATTGTAAATCTTTATATATATAATTCTTCTGTGAGTGTGTATGTCACTGAACTTTTCTCAAACGACTGGACATCATAAAGTTAAAAATCATATTATTTTGTTATGTGCACGTGATGCGCCTTCATTTGATACATCACTATACATATATACTCCATATTTGAAGATTTTCAGTTCTTTTTCCCACCTTCACCACTCATAACTTATAAATAGTTCAACCGATTTTCATCAAACATAAATCTAAGAACACTAGGTCAATAGTCACCTTTCATACAAAAACACTAAATTGAAATCGCTTCATTCGGCCAGGATCTATGATGCTAAAGGCAGACAGAGGGGTGTTATAAGTTTGACGTGTCAGTCGGTCTGTCTGTATGTCTGTCTGTCTGTTACATCATAGCTCCTGAACGGATAGAGCGTTTTCAATTTAGTTTTTTTTTGTATAAGAGTTGAGTTTGGCCCAATTGTTCTTAGATATGTTTCATGAACATCGGTTGAGCCGTTTAAAAGTTATGGGGGTGAGATTGGGGAAGGAAAACAGAAAATCTGAAAATATACTAGTGTGGGGTATCAAATGAAAGCGACCACATTACATAATTATTATGTTGTTTTACATTTAAGGAAATGAAGGCGGTTTTCCTCAAATTTTAAATTTAGATTTATATAATACCAAGTTGTATTGATATGAAACCAAGTGCAATAGCATGATTTGCCTATATCCTTAGAAAAATTACGTATTGTGGACTGACCATCAGTGCCTGGTTTTCAAGTATATTGGCATATTATTGGCGGTTTTTAGAAGCATTTCGATAACCAAGGAACAACATTTACTTCTGAATTATTCAGTTAGACTACTACTAGACTATTTTATTAGTATTTTAAAATAATAAAACTCAGCTTAGAGGCATTCGATATGGTGGTTTGTGCTCGCAATTGGAGTTCAAACGTTAAATCTTAGGTTTGAATGCGCTATTTCCTGCTCTTTTAAACTCACTACTCTGTCTAATCTGGACCGGATCTTAATCATCATCATCATCACCCTATTAACGTTCCCACTGCTGGGACACAGGGACTTCTCTCTTGACGAGAGAGATTAGGCCTTAATTCACCACGCTGGCCAAGTGCGGGTTGGTGAATGTCACATGCCCTTCAAACTCTTTTAAAGTTCTCAGAACATGCCGGTTTCCTCACGATGTTTGCCTTCACCGTTAAAGCACGTGTTTTAAGCGCACATACCACACGGATCTTAATAATATGGCCCAATGTACATAAGGAGTAATAATTGAGCAGGTAAAAGTCAGTCAGTAAAAGGGACAACCAAGTTATTGCCCAAATGGCCTCTTTATCTTGAGCAATGGCTTTATTCGCCCAATCTGGTGCCTTCAGATTGATGGTTTGACTTTTATGTCGGTTTGATGTTCTGTCGTAAATTAGACGTTGATAGTCGTTTTTATACGTATTTTTGAGGAAAAACAGAGGTGCATTGGCAGCAAAGTGTGCTATAATTAAGCATGAGAGATAAGTTTAATATCAACTCTAAAGAGCCCACCATACTCTACTTTCGCTCTCTTAGCTTAATTTAGACGGTATTAGTAAATAAAAATTCCATTAAATTATGTTAATATTGACATCTTTATATTAATTTAGTTGAGATAACAAAATGAACACATTAACAGCGTGGGCGTGAAGTACCTACTCCTCCTACGCGAAAGCATTTTGTATCTTTTTGTAACACATTAACGAAATTAAATCATTTTTAACCAAGACTTTGAGAATCTGAATGGGTGTCAGATAAATTGCTAGATATCTATTTAAATAGATAATGTTTGTTTATTCAAATAAATAATTATCGTGCCAAAGGTTTTCTTCTAAGAATATGTGTAGTAACATCGTGAATTTCACAACTGAGCATAATTTCAGTAATCCTTTTTCTCTTATCTCTAATCTATGTTTACTTCAATTTGTAATTTTCCAAGATAATTAAATTAATTATTAACCTACGCACGTAGTACAAAAATCATGGCGAGAAAAATGCTTAGTTTGTGTCATAGCTATTGAGTTCTCTGATCCTGAAACAGCCGACTAATTTTATAGTCAGATCCTTGGCAAGACTGGTCAACTATTAATGCTCAAGTACTAAATCGTACATCATTAGCTAACAGTCGCTGACAGAGTATGTATCAAGTGATATAGAGTAATGTAGAGTAGGTATATAGAGTAATGAAGAGTAGTAGAGTTAGTCTTTGTTACTCTTGGCGCAAAAAGAAGTCATCACCATCCTTCATTAAGACGCAACGCGGGCTGCGAGTTTATAAATAATCTAAAGGTTAATCGTTGTCAACATAAGTTGATTATTATCATAAAATTGATGTAAATAAATCATTCGTAGCAATCTAATTCGATAACACACCAATAACGTTTTAATTATGATTTCTTAGCGATAAAACAAAGATTAGGTAATGAGGAGTCTGCGCGCTACGAAAGATTTACGACGCAATCAATTTATTTAGTTGACAACTGAATATAAATACAAATAATTATATGGTTTTGGACCTCATTAGTTATTATTGTCTTATCTTCTTTTACTAGTGCATGCTAGTTTTATTTTATGAGTTTCTTCGAGCAAATTGAGGAAATACGAGGAAAGAAGCAAAGAGGGTTTTTAATAGTTTTATGAAATGAAATGAAATGACCATGTAGGCTATGTGCTTCTAAGGAAATAAACGTTTTGACTTTGACTTTGACATGAAATTTATTTATTGCTTGAAATATGGTTTACATAGGTGTCAGGTTATTTATACAGTTCTACATACTTCGTCAAGTCAGATTTGACATGCAATGTCAATTATAATTAAAGAAAAAAAATATATAAATAATAGAATGTCAAATATTTAGGAAGTTAATTTAAATTACAATTTAAAACCATTAATACCCAATTTGTTTCTTACAGTACACGATAATGCCGGCTCTATTAAAACTACGTCATTTTGACGTATAAAATTGTATCATTAATTAACTACTAAGGCTTTCTTTCCCATGTGAAATTTCTAGATCACTCATATTTGTACAAAACTAGCAACCCGCCCCCATTTTGCGCGGCTGTAAATGTATATATAAATAAATAAAATAATTAAAAATTAACACCTTTCTTGATTCCAAAGAAACTTGCAGTTGACCTAGAATCATAAAATTCGACAAGAAAGAGCCTTAAAGTGAAAGTATAGGAAAAAACACATACATACAAAAAAAAAATGCTGTTAATAAATGATACTCAGTTCGAATCATGCGAAAGTTGCAAAGCGACTTATACTTTTTTCGAAATTCAATTTAAAAAATGTGTAATGATTTGAGGTGAGACATATTCGTGTTCTCAGGTACTCATTCTAGATTATCTTTCGCTATTCCCATTCACATCTTCGCGTCCAAAGTTATTAAATATTGTAAGTTTTGTAACCACAAGCTCACAGCGAGTTCCGTTTAACAGCTTCCATAAAAGCTGATAGATTACCGATACAAATATACAATTCACTGTTGCTATCTAATTGGAACTTTGAATGTAAACACTGCTATTCGTGAACTTACAGAATAACTGACTATTTCAATTTCAGTTGTAGTAAATAATAAATATATATTTATTAATTTTTATTATATTTATTTATATATTTCCGGACAATCCTCACAACCTCTTCCCCCGTTGTAAGCTTATAGCTTGTGTTACGGGTACGAGACATTTGATATAGACCAAGAAGAAAGTGCTTGCACAATATACAACTACTTGCGCAACATACACTTAACCCTTCGGCGGATATCGAACCCACTACCTCTTGTGCCGCAAGCGCACCTTCGCCTACCACGCCACTAAGGCAGTGAGATATTTTTGTCGTTGATTTTGATATTTTACGTTTTACCCAAAATTTTAATAAACTATTGTGTATTAATTATAATAATATAACTCTTTATTACACACCAAGATAAAACAATACAAAAATGGACTAAATGCTATATACAAAATGCGTAATGGGCGGCCTTATTGCTTAAAACAATTTCTTCCAGACAACCTTTGGATGGAGAGGAAAATATATATTATAGAGTGACACAGGTTCCGTCAAGAGGCAAACACGCTGTCCCTACATGATCCTTAATATCGTAGGATCATCTGGATGTTTGTACGCCAACACAAGAAGTATTATATCCCAGCCCTCAGTGTCTATTCCAGTACATAGTTTTGTAATGCAGATGTTTCATGAATAAAACTTTTTTTATCTTTTACATCCATTAAACTGACAGATATGATGAAAGTGTGATGATCACCAGCCTTCAAAACCTCACAAAGATACATAAAGAGTTTTTCTTAATTTTATCGGTACATCAATTACTTAAATTATGAATTACAACTGTAAATAACCAAAACAACCGATTGACGCGAAGCAGATTTGTTATAGAGTTGTATCAACTGTTCATTGGCATGTTTATATCAGTTCAATCATTATGAAGAGGTTTGGGAAATGTTCATCAATTCATAGACAATTCTAGTGTAGACGAGGTCGGTTAAAGAATCTAAGATTGACCACATACATACCGCCCGGTCCGGTTCTAGACATGGTACAGTTTTTTTTAACCCCCGACCAAAAAAGAGGCGTGTTATAAGTTTGACGTGTCTGTATTTCTGTCTGTTCAGTTTTTTTTTGTATGAAAGGTGAGTTTGGCGCGGGTTTTCTTAGACATGTTTCATGAAAATCGGTTGAGCCATTTTAAACGGCGACCCATACTAACCCCCCAAAACATTTATGTTTTGAGGGGTTAGTATGGGTTAGTATATAGTTAGTATATATAGTAGATAGTGGGGAGCGAAAACCGAAAATCTGCAAATATACTCGAGTATCAACTGAAAGCGCATCGCGTGCACATTACAAAATATTATGGTGTTTTACTTTTAAGGAAATTAAGGCATAGGAATCGGATGTTTTTCTTAAATTTTAAATTTAGATTTTATTAATAACCGTTTTGTACAATAATTTCTAAAGGCATACGAAGAAATATTTGATACAAATTTCAATCCAAATAAAGCTACATAATAATAATGTATACGTTAATAAAATAAAGTATCTCAAGTTTATTATTAGGATTACCCTAGTTCAGGTACAAACGCTTGATCCCGAGGTGGGAATGGAACCCTCTGGTCGATAGGTATCTGTTTAAGTAAATTGAGCAATCACTTGATTTTCCATACCTATAAATCATCTTAAGAATTTTTATAGTTTTCAATACCGTTTTCCTGTTACAGATATTATCTTTAGCATAAGTTGCCAGGAGTGAAACACGTAAGAATATAACTTTCGAAATCGAAGGCTGTGCTTCGGAAAACATTGCGACATTTGCCATTTTCCAGTTGTCTTGAAAGTTGTTAATACCGTATACTCACATTTGTATGTTTGTCATAGAAAACTGGTTATCTGTCTGAAAAACATCCTGGCAACCTTACAGAAGAAGAAATATGCACCAACTGTACCAAATACTTCTCTCTAGGTCTTATGACGTCTTTATTCCCTCAAATAGATAGTCTTAGGTTGGCCACAGACCTACCGGTCAAATATATATAAATAAGGAATGATTGTATTTGATCTGCTTGCGTTCTATGTAAATGCATTCATATACCTACACGTTTCCAGAGCTAAATCAAATTTTTGTGATTCATCATTAAGACAGACTTAGAGCTTGTTTCACCCTGTCCAGTAAATAAGACAGTGGGGAAATATAGAGCTTTTTCGCCCAGTCACATGTCAAAACTAACAAAATAAATGTTTTTATTTAAATGTATCTACTTGCGTTCTATGCAAATGCGTTCATATTCACGCTTGCAGTGTTAAATGTCAAGTTGTTGCAATCCATTATCAGGAAGAGCACTCAATAAGTCTTCGCGTGGAGAGATCTGTTGTTGGTAGAAGTCTACATCTATGCCAGATGATTAATAAAGAGTGAGCAGCTATTGAAGCTTCGGACAAACTTGCACGAAGAAAACTCTAGTTTGGCTAATATGGTTCTTTTACTTCGTCCTAATATATGTGACTTCCACAATGTGGGTTGGTAAATTCATATTCATGGCAAAGTCCCACCGATGTGGATGCTATTTTTTACCAAAGTCTAAAACTTCGCACTTCGGATCATATACTCTCTTTTAGACTTATTTATTATTGAGGAAAAAGTAAAAAGTAAGAAACAAATGAATGGAATGTGTGATACTTTAAGGTAGTCATTTTCATTTAACATTTTTTTTATTTTGGAGGTTTTGTCTGTTCACGTCCGTAAGTGGTAACCCTCTGAATCCTTACACGTGACCTCCGGGTGGTGCTAAGAACAGTCTCTGGTGGTAGGCTTCGGCCGCGGCTTGTCACCACCCTCCGGCCTGGGCCAGTGCGTGAAGCGATTTTTTCGTGTTTCGTAATGTGGCCCGGAGAAGCCACCTTCTAGGTCTTCATGTCCCATCTTAGACCACATCGTCACTTTAAATCAGGTGAGATTGTGGTAAAATGAAGGCTTATGGATCATAAAAAAAAAACAATTCCTGTTATAGAGAAACTATCTTTAATGATAGAGCTCCATGTATTTTAAATAAATAAACTCTATAATAATAGAGTATATTATAATTGAGTTGGACTGTTTGTTTGTTCGTGGTTATTAAGAGATTTACATTATCTAGACCCCCGTATACTCAATGTATAGAGGCGGGTCGTGTTTGTCTTCCATTGAATCCAACAAAAATTTACTCTAGTTGTAGTATTATATGTTCTTTGTTGATTTCTTAAAGGTAGAGTGATGTAAAAGACAAAAATGTATTGATATCAGACACACTCTTAGCGAGCACTTACCGAAAATAAGTTTCGCACCATTATATGGTTTCTCTCTTTTGTAAAGTCCAAGAGGTTTTAGATTTCAATCTTCCGTGGGCAGGTTATAAGTTGAAATGAGACATAAATCAGTGGGCAGTGGAACTAGAGCATTTAGCGACGACCGCCCGCGCATGTTTACCGTGTGCTTAGCGGCGCCTCGCTAACGCTGTGACGTTGGGCTAAGACTAGCGGACAGGACAGACAAGACTCGTCCACTTAATCTAAAATGATATTCCGTTGCAGGTTATAAGTTGAAATGTGACACAAATTAGTGGGCACTAGTACTAGCGCTGTGGTACTAGAGAATTAATTGACTTCGACTGTGTACGGTCTTATCTACGGCTAAATGATAGAAGAAGCAAGATACAAGTTTGGTAAGCGTGTTGCCGACTTGAAATCAAAGAAGTCGCGTTGCTGCTCATATTCTGGTTAGATTCCCTTGACTGGGTGCTACGGCGCCGAAGTGAGGTGAGCTTCTACATCATTATTCCACTCAGTATAATGATGTAGAAGCTCAGGAAGCTGGCCTCAGCTGTAGTTCAGTGCACCATAGTGTAAAGCGCAGGGCGGCGCGAATTGGATGATATGTACAGATAGGATGGGAACAATTGCATGGGATTAGTGACTGTTCACTGGCAAAGAATATAACCACTTTAGCGATTAACAAACCTGACAAGTCACACGCATACAGGTAAAGATATATAACGATAACATAACTTACGCTAAAATCCCTCATAAACTTGTTAGGTTTACTTAAAACTTTCTCATAGAAGCAAAACTAACAAGACTTTGAAACTGTACCATCTGTCACGCTAAATCATTGGTAACTTACATTCAGAGAGACGCGTTGCTGACATTGTGTAGAACCTTCAATTAACGCATTTCGTTCATTGTGGCACAGCGTGGCGCTAACGCATAGATGGCTCATTCAGGACTACGGGGTTCTAGGAAAGAAATAACTCGTGAAGACGCCTTGGTGGCGCTAGGATAAGCGCCCTAGGATATATACTGTATGTAGATATACCTATTAAATTTTTTTAACTCAAAATAAAATTGTCGTGTTGTTTGAAAAAAAAAATTTAAATTAAATATAATTTCAGAGAATAATTTAAGACTTGGCTTCCTTTGCCAATTTCTTAGAATTTTATACATAGAAATATAAGAGATAGCCACTCAATTGTAAATGCATTTAGCGACAAACCCAAACTAATCCTCTTGTAACACTATTGGTATGTACGGGTTTTAAGATATGAACTAAACACATCATATCCGAGACAGTCTTGCATGGTATAAAATGTACTTATAAGCCAAAAACGATGTCATGTCAAGCTTTGAGTAAGACCGCCTTCAAGGACCCGCATAGCTTCTAAGGCAATGATCAATGCGTTCAAAGAGAAGCGTTTTTGACAGCAGAGCGGAGGGCGGAGAAGGTAGCGGCGGACAAAATGGCCGCGGGCGACGCGGCGGACTGTGCGGTCTGAGAACTTACCTCTTTCTCTCTTTTGGAGGTTTTATCTGTTCACGTCCGTAAGTGGTAACCCTCTGAATCCTTACAAGTGACCTCCGGGTGGTGCTAAGAACAGTCTCTGGTGGTAGGCTTCGGCCGCGGCTTGTCACCACCCGGAGGGGGGCTGGGCCAGTGCGTGAAGCGATTTTTTCGTGTTTCGTAATGTGGTCCGGAGAAGTCATCTTCTAGGCTTTCATGCTCTATCTTAGACCACGCGGAAACGCGACATGTTAAAGCGCGGCAGCCTCCGCTCGACGCCTCGCCTGACGCGCCGCTTGACGCTAAACGAGGCCGAAGCGTACTATGATCCGCACACTTATTTTGTGACAAAGACAATATAAACGCAACCGTGTAGGTATACATCACGGGACTTTCCCCTCACCCGTGTTATGCCCAATATTCTATACAAACAAGATCAAAGTCCTAACGCTGAAATTGCTTAAATATTTTGTATTTTTAACATATCAGTAAAATATTATATGAACTGGTCAAATAATTAGATATTTACTCAGGTCATCGGACCATACCGGCGGGAAATATTGCACATGCGTTATCCTTTATGATGTTTTCAGAATTGCATGTGTTGTTTGCTCTCTTGTTCCTGTGTTAAGTTCAAGTTCCTTTGCCTTTAGAAGGTAATATATTTAAAAAGTAATAGCCGTTTTCTAACAGCCTGTTACACACATACAAGTAAAATGGTCATCATGTTTAAAATTTAGAGCAATCTCTGTCAGACATTTACCGACAGTTGTCATTTGACTTGATAGCTAAATATTTGACTTGATAGCTAAATATTTGACTTGATAGCTAAATATTTGACTTGATACATAAATAATTATAATAATACCTACGGCTTTTAAGGCCATGTTGGACAAGGCTGGAATTATGAAATAAAATTTATCATGTTTCAGTATTCGATTCTCTTATGTCATAGACCGGATGATGAATAAAGTGAAAAATATGATGTAAAGTAACATTACAGTGTCAAAAGAAATGATGTTTATTTCGAATCGAAACCTTCCATTCAAGCAAAGCAACTTCAAAATATACCCATCTAATTTTCTCAAACAACTTAATCTAAATCCTAAATCGTTCACAAACAACACATTCACACGAATGTCGAAACGTCTCCTAAATAGGATGACAATGTGGACCGATTCCGAGCCATAAGCGTCATGATGCCAACGCTAACTCTTCGGACAATATTGCTCATAAACTCTTAAAAGTGTTTACCTACTGTGACAAGCCTACGTAGATAGTATTGCCATCTTAGTAGATTTACCTTTCAATTTGGTTAGTTTACGATTTTTTTATGTTTCGTAATGTGATCTGTAGAAGCCTAATCTACCTTCTAGGTTTTTATGCCCATCTTAGACCATTATGTCACTTTACATCAGGTGAGATTGTGGTCAAAATAAGGCTGATCTAGGATAAAAAAGTCCTGTTTAGATGTGTGTGATTTACAATTGCAGCATCGTCGGACGACCATCGACCTGGCTTACAGAGGACGCGAGGCGACCATCAAACCCCTTATATAACTGGAAAACTATATGGAAGGATTTTACGCATAACAATGGATTTAAATCAGTATAAAATATGATTAGTACAATAGATGTTAAATAAAACAACTAGAGTTTCTTTCAGCCAAAATCTATGAATCTTTCACAAAGGCCTTTGCGGAATATGTTTAATGAGTGTTATAATAATGCGATTCGTATATTAGTACAAGATATCGTCCCCAATCTATCTTTTAATTTAATTTTCGGGAAAAACACCTCCATTATACCAGTTGAGCTAAATCCCAAACCAATTTTTTCCATAGTTATTTAACTATGTAAGTTTACGGTGCTTATCGTGATTTCCCGATTTTAAACCCAAGTCTGCTGACCTTGCCCTAAACTGCTGGCAACACTATTTATATTCTCCGCCTGAAAGCCCCCATTCGCATTTAAACCTTAGCCCTTTCAGATACAGTACTCTTTCACAAGTATCTTCATTTCTTTGTGTAGTAATGGTGTTTACAGTTAGCTCGTCATGCGCCCGCTAATCAGGAAGATGTCGCGAGTTAGCGGCTAGCCCGGTGTCCGTAAATATTGAGATGAAATGACACGATATATGTCTGTTCGTCCGGGCAGGTCCTTTAAAAGGTTTGGTCTTGTAATGAGGTAAATATAGATGTTTTTCAACGAAAAGTTGGGGCAAATAGAAAGGCACGCGCTTCTATTATGATTAGAATGTAGAGCTGTGATATGTCTACACTATTTTGCTTTTGTTTTGGTGAAGCTATTTTCATATTTTTTTGACGATTTGTTTTCTACTAAAATATGTTAAAAACATTCAAGATAGATATATAACTCTTTATTGTACACCACAATATATAATACAAATAGTAAACAGTAACAAGATAATACATACATTGGAGTAAAAATGGCGACCTTATATCTGTGAGCGATCTCTTCTAGGCTTGACTCTACAACATAAAATCGTAAAAAATATCAATCTTTATTTTAGAATACGTTTTCATAAAGTCTATCATTGCATTAATTAAAAAAATCAAAATAAGTATTACATAATTAGCGCAGTTTTAAATCCTCGTCAAGGAAAGTTTTTTGAAGTGAAACTTCTATAGAATCGTAGTGATTTCAAACCGGATGCAAAAAGATGAAACGGAAATGGTAAGAGATACAAATACAATGCTTTATTTAAATTTCTTTGCGCGATACTTCGAGGTATTGCTGTATTTTATTTATATTATTTTGTAACATACTTTATGTGTTTATGTAATACGCTTTATTGAAGTTATATAAATAATCTGATTAATTACAGATAATGTTTGTTTCTCTTATCATTTTAGCAGATGCGTTAATTTACCCTTTTTTCTATTCGATATATTATTATATCATAATTATAGTTCGTAAGTAGTAGACTCCAATCGTGCGTCGTAGCTGACACACACACACACTTTTTTTTTATTCTTCTTATTCTTTCGTCGATTTACTGAAGTTTCACTTCTATCGTGTGTGAATCGCACACACACCTTTTTATTTATTTTTAATTTGAAATGTAAAAAAATACGTTTTGTATTTAGCATTCAGTCCATTTTTGTATTGTTTTATTTTGGTGTGTAATAAGGAGTTATATTATTATTATTAAATTTTTAAACCGATATCTTTGAGAGAGGCCTATTCAGCAGAGCACGACTTACGGCTCATGAAATGGATACATCAATCAATTCATGACCAACATCAATACCTAAAGCTTTGGCACGATACTGGTTACTTTGTAGCAGCAGACATATTTAGAAGGCTAACTAGCCTATACTTTCACCACTCAATAGCTGACTAATGCCAAATCATTTTTCATCAAGACGTCATGAAGTACTTCACAGTTTTCCGACGTTTTTAGGCGAGCCGCTATATTTTAGGCTTTTAGACATGTCATTTATTTATTTTATATTATTCGGAAAACAGTATTCATAACTAAAGAACAATAACTAATAGAAACTTATAAAACTACGCAATAATAATATGTTTTCACATATTTATATAGCCACACTTGGAAAATATAGCTCACATTATACTTGCTTATCCAAGCAAAAAGAAACAATACTCTCCTTTGTCAGTCTGGTAAAATTATACAATAAAAAAATTATACAAAAAACTGCGTAAGTTAATACTTGTTAGAGTTACAATGCTTTGTTAGAGTTAGTTTAAACATATGCGGCTTATGAGTAAATATGTAAATCAAGATTAGAAAAGTCATGATACCTAAAATTTCCCTCATTTTATAAATAAAAAGGACCTGTTTCACAATCTCCAAGTAAAATTTGACACTGGTTAAAATATAGAGCTACTAGCTTTCTACCCCTGAGTTTTCGAGCGTAAAAATAGAGTTACCCGCGTTAAATAGCTCTTGTACTTTACTGGGACACCTGCTTTCTATATCCGTGTTAAATTTAATCCAAATCGGGTTTCGCTCGCTATAATGGACTTTCCTAAAACGGTCCTTTGTGTTATTCAAAATACACTTACTTTCAACTTTACTGTGACGTTTATAATATTAGTAGGATTTCGTTAAAGCTGCTGACATTGGCACGTATTATTGTCCTAACTGACCATTGCTTAGTTTACTCGGATTTTGTGAAGCAAGCCCTAAGGCACCGTCTCTACGGGAGAGGGAAACCTACGCCACGCATTTCCATCGATTTCTGAAATCAGCCCATGCTATAATTTACTCATGACAACGCAACCTAGATTTAATAGAAAAATACATTTTCACGTCTACGTAATCACTACCTACGTAATGTACAAATTGTGCTAATTTGGTTATCATAAAAGCAATGACCGTTGTTACGCTGTGATTCGTAAATTCAGTTAGAATCACGACTCAATGCTTTTGAACTTGTGACGTATGTAGGTACTTCTCTAATTTGGAACCCTCGTTTTTTGCACTGACGTATTTAATACACGTGGAAATATAAATTAAAAATAGTGTTACATACTTACTCGACTCAAAACGATTGTTACGAGTAAGATATGAGTACGAGTGTTGTGTGTTTCTGTTTGAGTGAATTTTATGTATTAATAATTACTACCGCCTAAGAAAAAAAAAATTACAAACCTAGTCTTCTAAGTCAATGAACATTAGAATATGTTACTGGTAAGTATTATCATGTCTATTTATAAATTAAATGGAGCTAAAATATCTCTGTGTGAATTGTTATAAATTGACGTGAACTTTTGCGACAAGGTGTGGCAATTTACGAGATAGAAACTTTAACACGTATACAGGAACTTAATAACATTTGCATACGTCCTTATTGCTTAGAAATACAGTGCAAAATCACTCAGCAAGTTAGTTGTTACGTGAGAAAGCTCGGAGTCACGTAGCAAAGATGGTGATATCATTTTGATGATAAAACCAATGTGTTTGTAGATAGGCAGCTTATGATTTATGGTACAAACATTGTTATAAAAACACGCAAAAATACATTTATAGAAAAAAAAATAATGGATAGTTATAGGCTACGTCTGTCTACTACGTCTAAGTACGCCACTACGTCGATCACGATACGATACAATGATGACTCGATGACGTAGTGGCGAGGTTGGTGTATCGGTTAGCACATCCATGCGTATAATGGAACACGTGAGTTTCCCGCGCTTCACTAGTAAGCTAGGTTACTTCGTCTTGTTCTTTTCTACACAAATTTAGAATATGACTCTCATAGATTTCCAGTTGTTTCAGTCTGACCTGCATCCTCCGCTGCAATCAGCCTATAACTATCCAATCAAAACTCGGTCCGTCCATCTAGAGTTACAATCATTAGCTCTTCTACAAACGACTCTCACGCCATCTGGTGCTTTGAAGAATAATTAATTGACATACAACTTATCATGGTTAATTTATACGTCTGGACGAGGTGCGTCGCCTATTTGGCAAAATTCCATCTAGTCATACATCAAGCCACTTTCTACCTTATGCCTTATTGAAAGAGCTTAACTTTTAGTGTTTAATGCAAGTCCTAGGTGCACTAAACCTGAAAGATTTAAATTGATGCCAAAATAAATCCGAAACCGATGATTTCGAAAGGGTTTGGAAACTAGTTAGAATATACAGGTAAGATTTAGGTTCAGGTATGATTTACTAAGCTATACGAAATTACATAAATAATTATATATACTTATTATAAATTAAAGGCTGTAGCGTCTGTCTTATGTTCGCAAAAATCTCACAGACTACTGAACGGTACTTTATTCTGTTTTCAGTAATAGGTTTTTGTGTATTATAGATACATTAGTTGTATAGTTATGGATGTGTGAGAATTAGTTGAATTATGATGATAATTATTTGAAGGAGTCGGTATTTTTTTTCTAAAGTATTGTTTAATTATAGGTATTCATGGCAACTTACACAAGTACTTACATTGCGATGCGCGTAAGGCAAAAAACAGCGATTGCCGGGTCCGTTAGTATTTAATACATTTAATAGAATTGCGAGTAAAAAGGTGATTCTTTTTTTCACTTGGTGTCTTTGTAGAATTGCAGTAACCTAAAACCCATATTATTACAAGGACCGCTCTGCTTCGGGTTATATGTTGTTGCGTGATTAGTTTATTTATTTTAAGATATGACAATAAATTAAGCTTTACACAAACACGAGTAAATTTTTCTACAGCTAGGTACCTAAAAAACATAATCCCCCATAAAACTTAAATAAAAATTGACAACTGAAATTTAAAGTTGAGCATAAAAATGCCTCAATAATTCACCACTTTACCTTAAATGATTTGACACTTGTTTGAGCCTCACAATAAATATACAGGGTGTAAAAATAACTCGATAAATTCCAGTGACATTCGACGCTAGGTGTCAGCGCGGGCGCATTGTCCGCCAATCCCGGCGGATTGATTCGGCTAATATAAGCACTAGTAATGATTCTCTTGAGTTGTTGATTCGATTGTTTATTTGAAATAAGCAAGGGATGTGATTTGTTTTTTGTACAGTTTTATGATCAAAATAAATATTTATGCTAAGTTTCTGTTATTCGCACATTCGCAGATTCTGCATATTAGTTCACGCAGAATCTGCGAATGTGCGATACTTCTGACTGATTTTGCAAGTTAATTTAATTAGTTTTTAGTTTTTAATTAGTTTTTTTGATTACATGTATGATTTTGATTTTATTATTATTTTTATTTTTCATTTTATAAATTTTTTTTGACATTTAGTAATATTTGCACACCTGCTTGCGGGTTGAATACAATTGACATCACTAGTTTATAAGATCTTGACATGTTTGTAATAATGTATTGTATTCTGCAAATAAATGATTTGATTTGATTTAAAAATAGTATTATATCTTCTGAAACTATCATGGTTAACAATACTATTTAGATTTATAACGGCCTACTGGGCGCTGTGCACTCTGCCATGCCCTTTACACAGGGTCCTTTAATGTTTATTTTAAATGTTTATATTGCAATAAAGAAACTGAAACTATATAATGATTAGAAATGACCAATACACATTGAATAAGGAGAGGAGTGAGAGGCGAGCGAGAGTAGCAAGTGTGCTATGGCAGGTTGTCAAAGTGTAAAGTTACTAAGATAGTCTTTATTGATTTATTTGTTAAATATAATTATATTAAGAAGATTGATTTAAAAAATCCCTAAAAAATACACTTTAGTACTATTTCTATCCTGTTTTGAAATGTGTTCCAGAAAACAATCTTTATATATATAATTCTTCTGTGAGTGTGTATGTCACTGAACTTCTCTCAAACGACTGGACCGATTTTGATGAAATTTTTTGTGTGTGTTCAACGGGATATGTGAATGGTTTAGATTCACAATACGGTCAACTGGATATTGTTTTTTGAGACGTGGGACAGGACAACGTCTGTCGGGTCGACTAGTGTATATATAAAATCCATCTGCTCTACTTAGTACGATTGAACCAGTCATACACTTCTCGAAACTAAATAATTAGTCATAAATCACTCTTGGTTTGATTTCAAGAGCTCTATTATAAATAAACAATTGAGTTTTGGGATTCCTGATCGCCTAATAAATATTATAAATATGTTTATATTATGTACACTTGAGGTTATTCAATTATTTGTGAGTGATTTCCATTATAAAAAATTAAGGAAACCTAAATCTTGATAGCGAAGTCTAACAACATAAGTATGTAAAATTCATGGAGGTATTTAAAATATACATAATAATAGAAATTGAGGCTCTAAAAATTTTTTATCAATACAAATTTAATTTGTTTTAT
The DNA here is from genome assembly GCA_929108375.1 of Gymnoscelis rufifasciata. Lineage (NCBI taxonomy): Eukaryota > Metazoa > Arthropoda > Insecta > Lepidoptera > Geometridae > Gymnoscelis > Gymnoscelis rufifasciata. The sequence goes on from OV815305.1 coordinate 13,275,135, forward strand.
AATAAAAATGAAGTCTAATAATATTCTATTTTTTATATTTGAGATACTTTCCCTCCATGTGGTATGGCCGTGGGACACCCTGTACAGATTATAGAGGACTTTGTAGAAACTGTAAATAGTGTGAAAAATATCGCTTAGGGACGGATACAAAAATAGTAAAAAAAATCTAAACAAAATAAAACCTTGAACCTACCACACTTCAGCAGTTCAACATCACTAAACATGCACATACTTTCGCATATATGTATACAGTTATGAAACGGGCCACTACTACGTATTCTGTGCTAATGTAAACACCTTCAATTCACAGGGTTAATAAAATCATTCTGTATACTGAAGCAGAGATTGCAGCATAGTTAGTATGCTAAAATTGCACGCACCGATCGTATTTTACCGAACAACTGACTTTTACTGCTGTAATTCCATTTTTACTGTTCTAGTATACCGAAGGCCGAATTCTAGTTGAAATTCTTGGTAAATTTGTAAGGGTTACTCATGCGAAATGTTTCCTATCTTCGTTATGTACGCGTAGGTGTATCCTGCGAAAATATATTTATACAATAAATATTTAATAAATCATCACCATCACCCTATTAACGTTCCCACAGCTGGGACACAGGGACTTCTCTCTTGACGAGAGAGATTAGGCCTTAATTCACCACGCTGGCCAAGTGCGGGTTGGTGAATGTCACATGTCCTTCAAACTCTTTTAAAGTTCTCAGAACATGCCGGTTTCCTCACGATGTTTGCCTTCACCGTTAAAGCACGTGTTTAAAGCGCACGTAAATTTATCAAGAAGAAAAATCCAGAGGTGCGTGGCGTGGTTTGAACCCACGACCTTCGGAATGAAAGTCGAGTGTCCTCCCACTTAGCCAACACGGATTTAATAAATAGATTTGGGCATTTTTTTCTTGTTGAAATTGTACATATTTTAGTAAACTTAAAAGCATTGTTTTATAAAATATGACAAACATTAAAACGTCGCAAGTAACATCGCGTCAAAAAGTCGAATGTAGCATAGTACTCGACTTATGAAATTTAATTCTTCTTAGGAACCTTCTCACGGTAAAAAAAAAGTCTAACCAACAAAATAGGGTAATATCTCCAACCATTCAGGAATGATGCGATGGCTTAAGGAAATAAAGCTTATATGTATAGTAGATAGTGTGATTTTTATTCATTGCGTATAAATTGTAAAACTTGACTTGCCATGTATAACGCCCAGTTGTATTATGATGGTTAATAAATGAAATTGAAATTGAAATAGAACTATTTATTTAAAACTAATTGGATTTGGATATAATTGATAACTCGTTCTTGTGAAGCATGTTTCCTTCCTTCCACAAAAATAGCCGAGCTAATTATTTATCTTCTTCACAAAATTCTCGCTAGTTCTGACTAGACTAGCACTTAGCGTACAGAGTGAACCGAAATAAACCGCATAAGATACGAGAATATTGCTATTTATACATAAATAAGCTAATATTATTAAAATTGAGAACTTAAATCAATAAATAAAATAATAATATATAATATTCGGATTTATTTATTCTTCACTAAATCACAATACTCTATAAAATCAAGGGATCTTTATTTTTTATTAAAAGTAAAAAAATCTAATAGTTAGATAACATAAATGTATTACCTAAATAAATAAAAAGAGAGCATAGTCTGAGCATACATATATAAAATTGTGAAATAGCGTGTTTTCACTGTCAATGTCATTCAGGGTCAATTGACGTATGCCTGACCTTTCAATTAAAAAGAAACACTATTTAATAAAAAAAATAATGACATAAAAAGTGCGAACGATAGGTAGATAGATATACAAAAACTAGACACATCCGTCATCCGGTGGTGGGTTTAATAACGCTGCATTTACTTAAAAATAAAAAAAAAACACAAAAATAAATAACTACCACAGTTGAAGTCAAAAATTTCTACTCACCCTGTATTCTAAATTTATTCGAGTGGTTCGCATCGATCTGACAATGAACTCTTATCGGGTAAACAATCACTCAATGGCCGTGCGCTGGCGCAGGTCTGTCGACACGCGCTTGGCGGCTCGTAAATCCGTGGTACAACACTAGTCTTCGAGTCAATGAATGCTAATCAGAGTCGCGAATGGAAAGATGACGGAGTAAACGTGGTTTCGAACTTTTGGTAGAAAGATGTTTTAATATGATTCATATGTAATTTTCTGTGATAACAATGAGATGCGATTATCCCCTTTGCGTGGATTTCTGGAGTAAGCCACATTGTGGTAGACTTCTTATTATGAAATACTAGTTTTTAATAAAGAAAAATGTGAAAAATGAAACACATCTAAATACCGTTCTTGTCAACCCGCCGGCCGTTAATGTCACCATCATAAGATATTTTAATCGGGGCTTCAATTCCACGACAGAGGGAACACATTTCTAACCTAAATATAAAAAGTTATGGAGGGTAATCGGCTTCAAACACCATTTAAGAGACCCAAGCCAACCTCACTAGTCCGTGGTATGCCGAACAACCCTCGCGACTCACCAACCAGCTGGCTCAAAGAGTGAACCAGCGTCATGAGGCTCATTATTTTTTGAGCGAGGCTATGAATCCAGCAGTGAATCACCATTTTCAATAGTTCCAATGGCCGAACTATTGAAAATGGTAAAGATGAACCAATGTTCTAAAATTAGTAAAAAAAATCTAAATTAGTGTTCTTTTGGAACCGTTCTAAATGAATATTTCTTTCCACAGGGCGTCAGGCAGCGCAGTGATCCTAGATCCGCGCATGATATGCAAGAAGCACCGGCGCACGCGCGGCCGCCTCGCCCAGATCTGTCGCAACGAGACCGGTCTTCTGAAGGAGATCACCAAGGGAGTGACCCTGGGAGCCACGGAGTGCGCCCACCAGTTCAGGAATAGACGGTGGAACTGCACCACGCTTAGACGAAGCATGAAGAAGATTCTTATGAGAGGTAAGTTATTATACCTGGTCTTCTGAGTTTGTATACGAAAAGACTATTTTTCCTTCATACATCAGCATCATTTATCCCGAAAATTAGCAAACCCTGTGTTAGATAAACTACTTAGACTTATAGATTTTTCTGTAAATGATCCATAGAATATCACGATGCCAGATTTGTAGATCATACAAATCTTCCAGGCGGCCAAAGATCTCTGGGCCTCTGTGGATAATGTTATACCTCCCTACATTATGTATATAAGTACAAATAATCTCAATTTCTGTATTAACTGTGTACTAGAAAAGTAATTGACCCGTTCATCCTACAATACTACAATTCTAAAGACGCCTATTTGAATAGATCATCTGTAGACCAAAAACATTACAAACTTCCCTGTGCCAACGGTTGAAATATAAACCACGACGTTTAGTACATAAATCTGCGCGGTTCTATGGACGCATCAGTAGTGTGAGTGAACAGATAATTTTGTGGCACTGTGTCCCTGTCCATACATCAATAAAGTGCAGTCCATTCAATGCAAATGAGTAATCAATCACAATAATGTCAATTAAAGCACACTAAACCGACACAATAACGTTTATTTACAATCTGCGAATCTAATAGTAGTAGTAGTAGAGTAATAATAATAAAGGTTAGGATGTACTGCGCTAATGGTTGTAACGAAATAATACGCTGAATCTTCTTTACTTTCTTTAAGATTCTCAATTCTAATCATTTTTTGTGTTTGGTTGCCTTGCAGCAGTAAAAACAGATTTTTTTTTCTTCAACAATTAAGTTAATTGGAGTAGCTAATGAATTTCTGTTCATAATTTTTTCCACTATGCACTCCTTTCTTGGGCATTTTGTTGGCATAGTTAAATCAAATAACATTATATAAGATGGCATAACGGAAATGAATGTAAGTTATATTAAATAAACTATATTGAAACATATAAAGTCAGGGGATATTTGAAAATATAGATTATTAGGACATTCTTATTCTAAATATATTTTAGTTGATGGCTGATGAAAGGTTGTATGAAATTATTTGTGTTTTTTTTACTTTTGGCTGTAAATGAGATACACTTAGCATATTTAATGCTAAGCGACTCTGTAAATGGAATAAATTTATTTATTCAAACAAACAGCAACCTTGCAAGACCTAGATAAACACTTCCCAAAATCATAAAACGCGTATCAAAATATTTTGATACATAGCAATTTATTTTCTATAAAAAAATGGTCTCTTCTAGACGACCTTGCGACCGACCGCGTATACCTCCGTTTTTGAGACAAAGCCCTACTAAATGCAACTATAAGTTATATACATATGTAAACTATAATTTCGGTAGGTGATATAGGCGACGCCAAAGGCACAATACATTTTATAATCTGCGATCCATCAAACTGAATCACGGTCCATTCAAATCACTATATTGAATTGTGAATTCTATTTATTACCCATCGACAATAAAGGATCAGTTTGTGTGAGAAGCAGGTTACATGTTACTGGCATTATGATGATGTATTCTATTATATCTAAATAATATTATAAATCTAAATTTAAAATTTAAGAATAACCCCCGATTCCAAAGCCTTAATTTTCTTATAAGTAAAACACCATAATATTTTGTAATGTGCACGCGATGCGCTTTCATTTGATACCCCACTCGAGTATATTTGCAGATTTACTCGTTTTTTCTATATTTTTCCTGGGTACATGGTATATGTGGTAAATAAACTACAAAATAGTGAAACATTTCTTCAAATTGTAACCAGTCGTTACTGAAATATACCCCCTGAAATATACCTTTACTGAAAGAGTACTCTTAAGTTTTATACAAATTTAAATCTCGTTTATGTACAAATATTCATACAATACCATTGTACCTGAAAAATTGTTAATTCATATTATTTTTTTAAGCATAAATAGTTCTTTTTGGTCATGAACTACATTTAAATGTAAATTTACAATATTTCGAACGATGGCGTCTGCGATAGTTCAAAAATAAATTAGTAAGAATACAAACATGTTTATAATCAACTAGCTGACCAGGCAAAAGTTGTTTTGCCCTAATTATGCGCAACGCAATGTCGCTGCTACTGTCAGTTATTGCCATGTATGCTCCGAAATAAATATAAGTAAATAAACTCGACTCCGGCAGTAATTATATCATCATAATGCAACTACACTTACACCATCCTTTTGAATTAAATGAAACAGAATTAAAAAAAACAGATACGGCGGGGGACTATAAATTATAATTCAATTCATTCATCCTTATATCGTTTTTTTAAAACCCCAAAAAGCAAATCTTTAATAAGAGATAAACCTCCATTTTTAATTACATTATTTTAAATTAAAAAAGCAAAGCTTGTAAAATTGCGACTGATATAAATACATTGTCAAGTTGTATTTATTTGGACTGTGTAAATGCGTCCATAGATATATTTCATCGGAACGCTCGCGATGAGTTCATCAACATTTAAGATACGCTGTAAAATGTGGGAAGAGGTTTTGCTACCTGCTACCTTTATTAGTCGATGGACAAAAGAATGCAAAACGTGTTAAATTGCACAGATGGATATCGAACTTAATTCGATTAGCCCAAAAGAGTTGATTTTTATGCGACCGCTCGGTTATCTAAATGCGACCGTAGTGATGCTTCTGAAAGAACATTAGTGGACTTATCGATATTATGGAGACTTTTACATTTAGCCTGAGATGTTTTGAACTTTTTACGGTGAAACATAAATTACTTAATTCAGATTTACAGCGTTTTTGTCCTTGCTTATGAATTAATTGCGATAAATTATCAACATAATAGCTATTATGAGACCTTTTGTTTTTTGTTTGGTTGATGTTATCCAAAACAGTGTCTGTTTTTGTTTCATAATCATTTTTAAATAAGTCCTAATTGGTATAATAAAAGAAAAAAATTAGGTGTAACAGGTATATACGCTCACATAATTCTCACAATCTTAGTTTTTTAAGGCTTATTCAACTTAATTAACCAAACATGAAAAATGATAACGGCATTAAGGCATTATATAACATACATAAAAGTTATATGTACACAACATTGAGTCTGTAACATTTTCTAAAATGCCCATTTTAATTAAAACTTTACTGGATTGGTCAAATAATAAAACAGAGTACTAAAAACAATTAATCGCAGTGAACCACAATAAAGTAATAAAATATTTTGAAACACTGCCTAATGATGATGATGCTAATAAATTAACACCTACGCACATCGACAAGACCCCAACACTATCGGCCGGGCCATTAGTCGTCGAAGCATTCATTTCGGATTCATTAGCGTAAATTAAGTAGTATTTGTCAATTTTCGTGAGCACACAAAATATTTATAAACCCACCCTGGGGCCATAGCATTCCTCAATAACCTAACTCACGATATACCCACACATAAAGATCAGATTAAAAAATTCAACCTAATTATTTAATGCTTAAAAGCGGATACGTTTTAAATAATATCACAATAAAGCGCTTGACACATTATGATACCCTCAACGGAATGACCACAATAGGTATTATTTATTTTCAAATTATACAAAACAATACAAAATACTTTATTGTACACCAAAACAAAACAATAGTTACAAAAATCATTTATGAAGAAGAAGTAAGGACGGTCTTTTCGCTTAAAAGCGATCTCTTCCAGGCAACCTTAGGATGGAAAAGAGATAATTGTTAATAAAAATTGACTGGAAATGACTAGCATATTATGTTATTAAAATATGAAAACTAGCGCACTCTTTTGACAGCGACTGTACCCACGCAATTTTCGGGACGAATTAAGAAAAAACAAAGGTAGTCATTTATTGCAACCTATAATATAAAATGCTCCGAATATTAAATGTCAACGTTTTTATGATGCTCGCGGGGTATCGACAGGCATTTTGCTAATGCAAGATACATTCATTAGGCGGTTTATTGCTGGGCATGATAGCTTAATTTGGATCTTTGTTTAATGCTCGATGACCTTTTTGGCGATCGTTTTTAAGTCTCTCAATCCAGGATTAAAGTCCATTAGAGATAAGGGTTCGATTTTAAAATAAGTATGGAAACACATTGTGCTGAAATTACGCGACGGAAGTTCGGTATGACGCACGCCTGCAATTTTTTTTTGATTTACTGACTGAATGACTGATGAACAGCCGGACTTCGGGCCAAAGTCAAAGTCAAAACGTTTATTTCCTTAGAAGGGCCTACATGGAGAGGTCAACTTAAAATTTATCTAATAATAAATATAAATTGCTTAAACAAAGAATATCAAGGAAATAACATTGTCATGACAGTTCATTTTAATGTTTTATACTGAGTTGAGAACCAAATAGAACAACACATCTATATCAGTTATTTATTACAATTTTGGAGTTCTTATTTATAGGTTACTAGTATAAATTTAACATTTACAATAAAAATGCTTGTCATATATAAGGTAGCTATTATAACATGAGCATAATCAGTCCTGGTCAACCAGAATTATTAGAGCCTTTCAACGTGGAACTAAGCTACATCTATCCAAGCAGCATCATCATTTATAGTGGACGTAAGTTCAGCACCAACTTATTCTGTAGAGGACACATTTTTCACAATAACGTTCAAGATACTATTAAACAAACTTACCAAGTGACGAAACTGACAGTTGCGTAAGAACGGCGCGTATGTCGTATCAGAAACAGAAAATTGCGGCATAGTATGTATCAGCCCTAAGGGTGAGATGTGTCGCGTGGGCGGCGGGTCAGGGGCAGGATTGGGTCCTTCCTGAGGCCAACAAATTAGGTTAAAAGCCTATAAATTGGACGCGAACAGCGATGGGTGGCGAGCCACGGCTCACGGAATTAGTCCCGGATTTTTATCACTTGGTGACAAGAAAAAAGTGTGTACAGGATGAGTCAGTGTTGGACAAGTGTTTTCATTTGGGTTTCGTGGTTGGTTTGCGAGAGTGGATTTTTTCCGTTTGAAATTATTTTAAAGGTGTTTAATAGCTTGTGAAATTTTAATGTATTTCTTTATTTAATCTTCTACCTAGTCCCAAATTGAAATATAAACAGAAAATCACTTTTTTTGTAATAAAATTTTTATTTTATTGACGGGTCGTGTGGTACGACGAGAGTTTTGACATACTTGTACGCATACCAATATTTTTAAATATTTTTTTCATGTTAGTATTTCGGCATTATGTTTTATTATTTTTGTCAAAAAACTATACAATTCTAAATAAATAAATATAATTCTAAAAATTTCGGCATTATGTTTTATTATTTTTGTCAAAAAAATATACAATTCTAAATAAATAAATATAATTCTAAAAATACAAAATTATACAACTCGTTAATGGCTCATTATTGTAAAATCCCTTTGCAAGCACTTTCTCCGCGGTCTGGGTATTTAATATGTATAATAAAAAATATCTATATATGTATGCCTATTATATTAAGTATATCGGGGCTGGATGTTGTTGAGTGAATTGTCTTTAAATATTTATTTATTTAATTATCTAAATATAAAATAAAATAGTGTTTTAGGGACTTTGAACTTTCCAACATGTTACTACAAACACCCTGTACATAAATCAGTACTGATGAGAAAAAAATAATCAATCGTTAATTGGTCCCTTTCATTAGTAAGTCGGTCGGCATTCCACTCCTTGTTTTTTCGGTGTCAAATCTTTATCAATGAAAAAAGGATTTAATTCTTATTTAAATTTTGTTATCGACTGTACGACGGTTGGTGATCTCCTAAATGTTTTACTTACGTATCTACTTAAGAATACACTTAAGTGATAGAAAGATAAAGTACAATAACATAACTCACAAATAAAAAAATTTTATGTAGTGACAACTAAAAATAAAAAAAATATTAACAATATTTTATTGTAATAGGTATATATTAATTTATTATAAATTTTTATTACATTAAAATTTCTATAATACGGATAAATAAAGTCAACTAAAAAAAGTCAGGCAGCCCAAAGACTATCCAAAGCAGTAAATTCCACGACACCTTATCTAGCAAACGAAGCTCGATTTCCACTCAAACAAAACAGCCTAATTAAGCTATAAACAAAGCCGCAACACGGACCAAAATATTAGGAGAGCCCATACTAATCTCAGCAGTCATTAACTGCCGACAGCCCAGCAAGGCTCCCTGCCTCGTAAAGATTACACACGATACGACTACCGGCCACAGGACCTCACGCAACCTCACATAAATAGGCCTTCAAAAAAACTCGGCGATAAATTTGGCGCCCCGAACACGTAAATGTTCTTAATAATTATAGTGTAATATCCGGTGGTATCTAATCTCCCTCTTACGACGGCCGTCAGCCCGTTACTTTCATCGATATCGATTATTGGCTTAAGCGCAGCACTACTTATTAATATCATGGGCTTACTTTTGAATTTGGAAATTGAATTAAGAATACGGTTCTAAAATTTAATGAGTTCGTCCAGCGCGAAGAAGGTTTTATTCATGTGATCAACAGAATGTGAAGAATTCTACCTGTTATTTTACAAAGTCCAGCGTTTATCTCAAGGATACCTTCATGTTTTTTTCATTTCTCGGGGACAGGTCATCGGTTGAGTGACAACCGCGCGCCGCTCGAGCACTCATTGCCAAATTAAAGAATACCTCGGTTTCCAAGTAGAGACTCAGAAATGTCCAGTAATTCACGTGACGGGAATGCGACGTGAAATATTGCGCTTAAGATAATCCAAAAGAGAAAATGTCAACTCGGTGAAACGTGCATAAATACTGGCAAAAACATAAATATTGTCCTCTTTATTTGTAACTAGCCACGAACCCGATTTCTCATGGGTACAATTTTATTCATTTAAACGTTCCCGTATTTTTATTTTTTAAGTGGTAAATTATAGCCTCCCTCGTCAAGAGAGAAGTCCCTGTTTCCCAGCAGTGGGAATAGAAAAGTTGTTCGCCTCAAACATAGAACTCATGAACTTAGTTTTTAGCTTTTTTGTAATGATTATCTTGGGGCTTCAAAAATATAGTATAATGACAGTTTATACATATTTTCTTAATTTTTATCAAATTTAAATCAATGGTTCGAACAAAAAACTTAATATTGCAACAACTTTAATCAACTTACTTAACTTAATTTTGATTGTTTACTTAAATCAGTGTGTTCTACCTAGCCTAATAAGGCAAAGAAATAAAATAAAATTAAAGTTAAAGGTTTATATGGAAATTTTCTATATTTAATTAAATTGATCACTATAAAACCTAAAATAAGCGAAGCAGCAGCACAGTTCAATAACAACAGTTTTGTTGGATCATCAAAGCGACACCTGTCTCGAAGAGGCGTATGCAATGAAGGACTTCCTGGCGCATCTAAAAAGCGTTAACTGGTAAGATAAAGCCGCGCGCACGACGCTCTCCTAACACAGACATTCCGGAACAGAGTGCATCACGGCTAATTATTCCTACCGACCGGCTCAATCCATTCAAATTAGCCATCGGACGTCACTGAATAAGGACGGAGACGTTTTGTGCGGCTGAATGACGGCCCTCCTTCCGGTGGGTGGCTCCTGTCACAACACGCAATGCCCGCAATACCCGTAATGAGACGCTTACTCGCATTAGCAAAACGAATTGACATGTGAACAATAGCAGTCTGAGGAAAAAACGAACGCGAGACAGAAAGAGCCGGACAGTGTCGTATCGTATTACCCACAAAATATCTGGAATGAGAAATCGCTCCATTCTGTGGACGGGCGGGTTCGCGTGCGTTCGGTAGCGTGAGAATGCGACGACGTCGGGGACCCCTCCCCGACGTCGGAGTTCGATAAATCAGGTGCAGCGCATCGGCCGCTCGTATATCGGCCACGGGCTCACAATGGCGCGCCGGTGACACGCTGACACTGACGCAATTGCTCGCATGCGCCCTCCGACGTCAGCCTGTCACCCCGCCCCCCTACCCGCCGTAACCCGTATTTATTGCGCTAAATATTTGAATTAATCAGATGAGATAAAATGCTCGCGTTCGTTTAAACATTCCGATGGGGTCGCGTTGACAACTCGATGTATTGTCTCCGCATTGAACTGATCTGCGGTTGCCTTTTTACATTAACTGATCGGAGTATACAGCTTATGTGTTACTTGGCGACGGCATAGCACAGTGACTAAACTTTATAAGCATTGCTATGCAGAAATCGGCGTAGGTATACCTTATCGCCAACCTATTCCTGCATGCATCTAAACGACGCATTTGACTTTGACATTATAATCACAGCTATATCTAATCCTGTATTGCCATCACGTCAGCTTGAAGTCGCAAGGTTTAATAGCAACTCCTTAGAAAACTGAATCTAGTATAGTTTTCATCTCCGCGTAAACCATGTTATGATAGTTTTATGATCACAGAACCCCACACGCAGACGACGCGCGACTTTATGACGGTGCCCGCGACACACGATACTTGCTTCCTTCAGAAACTTCACAGGACAGTGTGTTTCACTCAAACTTGTCAGTTCTGCAGACCATTCCTTAGACGTGGTTACGTGAAGGTATTCGCGAAGAATGTAGATGTCACAAGTCAAGGAAATTATTAATGGACTTCGATGCACGCATTTGTTTATCTTGCTTTGTGATCTGTCTTGTGTTCATCGAATTAAATGTTGTTGGTATAAGATGCTAAGCTATTTTGGTTTTGAAATTATCGTGCCAATTAAATTCATGTGTTATTTACTTGCTATGAATTGAGATTATCAGAGGAGGAATCGAATCAGAGGTTTTAGCATTAAAACGTCCAAATGTCGTGGTGTGAATAAGAATATGTAAATATATTACATCTTAGCTCTAGGTTTTGTAGGTTGTAAAGAAAATAAATAGAACGTGCTTGTTTTCGAGTTGTTCGTTACTATACCCATCTGAATCATAATGATTGTTGGTTACTACTATCCCAAACATAAAAAGGTTCGTTCTCAGTAAATCTACAGACCATTATCCATCATGGATCTAGACTCTTCATTCCGTAGATTCTAGTGGTATTTTTTCCCAATAAGATCAAGTTGTGTGATGTCAAAAAAAAAAGTTCCATCTTGCAATGAAATAATCGAACATCCATAAGATCTATTAGAAATAAAACATAGCACTAGATCCATAATGGATCTATTCACTAGATCTACTGGGAACGAATCGATAAAAAATTGATTCAGCACAGAATCCTAAGCTCGAACATTATTTGCAGAGCCGCGGTGTCGCTCGCTGCATCGCCTTCATCCATCGCATCTGAAATTCCCTCAGTGCGTGAACAGTTAATTTAAAGTCGCCTCCGATCGTATCGAGGCGGGTTTCAGTTATCGTTATCTAGCGGCCACGTCCGGTGGGTAACGAGTTACAGGCGGCAGCGGGGGTTGGAACTAGAAAAATATTTAACGTATTCTATCATCATTTCAGCTGTAGGACATCTACTGCTACAACAAAATCGAATATATAGATTATCGCCCAAAAATGTCCAGTTGATTTATTTAAAACTGCCTGCTTACACAAAAATCCCTCCGTCTTTCGTCTGAGGAAAATTCGTGAAAAACAATTCGCTGAATCACAATTCACCGAAAATACAATTCACCGAATCACAATTCGGATTCGGCGAATTGTTTTCGACGAATTTTCCGCAAATCCAGTCATTACCAAGTCACCTGGTACACCTAGTTGGAGGACGGAATGACTTACCGCTGCGTTTGACCATTTGAAATCTTCACTCCAAAACTTTCAATGGCTCTGTTCTACGAACTATATGGCCTGCTCATTGCGACTTTAACGAACTAATCCGTTTGGCTATGTCGTTAACAATCTCTCCTTCATCCTACTACTATTATAAAGGCGAAAGTTTGTAAGTATGGATGTATGGATGTTTGTTACTCTTTCACGCGAAAACTACTAAACCGATTTAAATGAAATTTGGTACACAGAATCTCTAGAGCCTGAAAAATAACATAGGCTACTTTTTACCGCGGGAAAACGTCATTCCGCGGGAAAATCCATTATAACGCGGGTAACACCGCGGGGCACAGCTAGTATACATATAAATTCAGATTAAATCACCTTGAGAAACCCGGACTATAGCCCAATTCAAAACTCGCTTAGCAACTGTGAGACTGTTTATATTAGAAGACAAAAGTACTTTTAGGGGTTACTTCTAATTAAGTTCTCCGCTAGGTAACGTCGTCGAAGGACGAAGATGAGATGACGCGCAAATAAATCTTATTATGTTCGAATTAAATCCAATAAAGTGCATAAAGGCAGCACTCTGCCGCGGACACAGGCAAGATAATGTTGCCTCCCATCTCCTTTCGTGGGCGCCGTAAAACCCAGCCAAGAGAATCTAAACAGAAGGTAGGTAGCAGCATCTTCTTGGAAAACTATAATACTGCTCTCAGTAACCCCCCTGCTAAGCGTATCGAGTATTAGTAAACACCTTTACAATGTTGAGGGAAGCCTTTGTCATTCAGTTGAACTTTTGAGTCCAAAAAATATAGCACTCAAAATAATGATTATTTGAATACAAATTGACATCTCCGTACCTCTGGTATCTACTTACGATCTCGGAGAGTTGTGGGTAGGGTAACAGAGAACTAGCTTACATAATAAGCGTCTAACGCAAAATATTTACTTTTTGTGGTACATTTTAACCAAATTCGCCGAAAGCTTACACTTTACGGCACATCGTTATAAATAAAATTAAAATTGCAAAATTCCCAGCAATTTCACATATAGGCCGAGCCGAGATGATCTGAGCCCCTTATCGCGGTGGGCAGTGATGGGCTCAGCATTTCTCACAGAATATACAGTGTAGCGGGAAGAAAGTTTCACTGTAAGGCTGCGTTTTCACCTTTTGTCACAGAATATTCATTGTAGCGAGAAGAAAGTTTCACTGTAAGGCTGCGCTCTCACAACTTCTTACAGAATATACAAATATGCATAGTAGCGAAAAAAATTGTAACTTTAAGCCTGTGTTTTCACTATTTCTTACATAAATACATTGTAGCGAGAAGAAAGTTTCACTGCTAGGCTGCGTTGTACTATATCATACATAAACAGATTGTAGCGAGTAGAAAGTTTCACCGTAAGGCTGCGTTTTTTACAATTTCTTACAGAATACATAGTCCCTTCTCCTTGATCATAAGCCCTTTCTCCTTGATCTGGGTGTTTTATATGTGTAATGAAAAAAATCAATATATAATATTCATTAAATCAGATGTCTAGTAACCGAAACACAAGCTTAGGGATTAGAAGCCGCGGGGCTAGATGTTGTGTAGATTGTCCAGCAATATTTACTTTATTTTAATTATTTATAATCTTTTCTATTGTCTGTCGTAATGTATGGATGTTAAGTGTTGGCCACTAAAAGGGACGGATGAAAGAAGAATACATGCGGCAGAGATGCGAATGTTAAGATGGATGTGTGGAGTGACAAGGAAGGATAAAATCAGAAATTAGTATATAAAAGGAACTTTGAAAGCCCCAGTGGCGGAGAAGTTGAGAGGAAATCGGTTGGCATGGTATGGACATATTATGAGAAGGGATTAATGTCATGTGACGAAAAGAGTGTTAGATATGGTGTGTTGATGGATATGTGGGAAGAGGTAGACCAAAGAAATGATGGACAGAGGAAAATGGAGGGAAAAAACTTGTCGTGCCGACACTACGTAATGTGGGATAAGGGCAAGAGAATGATTAATCATTTCTTAAATACTTATTTGTACCATAATACCATGTATCGAACTTTCTTTAAGTATGTTTTCTGGTAAATATTATTACCATTACCAATTATTTAGCTAAGAATCATAAACCTTTTCAAAAATAGTACAAATTTTCATAATAAACAAAAAAACACCTCTGATGATCGTCAATAATCTCAATAACCTCCTACTAATATTATAAACTCGTTAGTTTGTGAGGATGTAAGTTAGTGTGTTAGTATGTTTGTTGCTCTTTCACACAAAAACTACTAAATGGATTTTAGTTAAATTTCTCAATAATATATCTAATATATCAGTATCATAGGCTACTGTTTACCTCGGTAAAATACCGCTTTTCGCGGGCATATTCAATTATTACGAGCAAAGTCCAATGTGAGTCAAATGGCATATTAGCAGTTTTCCCTGTAAAGGACAAAAACTAATTTTACCTCGAAAAGTAGTAGTCCGGAAATATTTATTTATGTTGTTAATACAAGTGATTAATGTTTAATATACTGTGTTTTATTAATAGGCCTGATTATGTTTTATTGGACTGTTAGCTGATTGAATTTGTAATATTCAAATAAGTTAGTTATATTTAAATAAGTTTTATATTGATAGTGCCTAATTTATTTTCTTGCACGCCCAGGATGTCTGGTAGAGAATGCTTCTAGCATTAAGTCCTCCTCTGTACATTGTTTTTTGTGCACAATATAAAATATTACTACCCTGCACGTGTTTTTGAATTTGTGTACATAAAAACGTATATTTTAAAAAATCAGATAGAATAATAAAAATGTATCACTGATACTGAAACAAAGAAAAACTAATTTAAATATTTTTTTTATGATGTAAACAGATTTTTTTAGACTTTACCATTTTTATAAACAAATAAATATAATTTCCACAATAACTCAACACTTTTTGAACAGTTAATTATCACCGTCTTCATAATATCTGAAATCTCTAAACCTTCTGAATCGTACACATTCCCTGGATTGGAGAAGGTTTTTATAGGATATGTGTTTTCTTCGTTGTTGTCTTCCAAAAAAGTCTTGAACATAAATCTAAATTTAAAATTTAAGAAAAACCTCCGATTCCAATGCCTTATTTTCCTTATAAGTAAAACACCATAATATTTAGTAGTTAGGGTACGCAATGCTCTTTCATTTGATACCCCACTCGAGTATATTTGCAGATTTTCGGTTTTCCTTCCCCATTCTCGCACCCATAACTTTTGAACGGCTCAAGCGATTTTCATGAAACATGGCTAAGAACAACCGGGCTAAATTCACCTTTCATACAAAAAAAACTCTAAATCTTGTAAACTCTGTGATATGAAGTTTTGAAGGAGAGACAAATTGGACTATGACATTGACCTTTGACTACATGCCACTCCATATTCCAATGTCAAAGTCTGTCATTCTGATTGCCTTCTTTATCCTAAAAAGGAAGAATCATCGTAATTATGTTTAAAATCTTCCTGACCGAGTATCAATTCTATAATACGATAAATTCCTCAGTGAGCGAGTGCGGCACGGCACCGGCACCGGCAGGAGCACGTGCCGGTGATTGACTCGGCTGCGGAACGACTTCCAAGTATCCAACTAGCAAAAACAGAGATATTGAAGCCATACAACTTTCAAGTGTGAATCGATACGATTTTATTGATCGATTGGCAATTTCGCTGAATTATTCAGCAGACACGAATACCAACATACCTCGAGCGCTCGTGGCGAGGCAAAAACTTAAAAACCGCCAGAATAAGCGGCGGCAGGTCGTGGGAGTGGCTCTGAGCCGGACCCGTTTCGAGGCCGGACACGGGCGAAAAAACGCAGCGTTCGGTGATGAGAATGTCATGTCCACCGTTCCCAACGACATATCTGCGAGTCGGGGGCGCGTTTTGCGATAATTACAGCGCATAACGCGGGCGGCGCGCACGGAATGCCGCGTGTGAGCCGCCGCGCCGCCCGCCGTAATGACGCCGCGTCGCGCCGCGCCCGCCGCGCCGCCGGCCCGTCTCGCGCGCGCAAAAACCTCGGCCTCGTCGGTCGGCATCCGCGAACCTCCAGCCCCGCCCGTTCCCATGCACCGTGCCGATATTTTTTGCCCCGCCTAAACGACTAGCGAAATATTTCGAAATTGGCATTCCTCTCATAACACCGGAGGACGCATCCTTGACGTTGTCCGGTGAAATTTAATAAAAAATGCCTATGAAAATCCAGCGATTCGAGTAATTACGGTTCGTATTCCGCCGCGGATGGGTGTACACTCTCGCTTTTTTGTCGCGCGTCAATTATATAAATTGTTCGTGCAATAAATTTCTCTGTATCTTGTGGGAGGGGGTGGGGGGAGGGTCGGGAATGCGCCGGCCGCGGTCGCGGGTGCAGCGGGCATCGGGCCCAATTAGCATGGGATCGATAGGCGCGCTCGATGCCGATCTGCTGTCAGCTGCCCGCATTGCGCAAGCCAGCGGTTATCTAATCTCACGTTAATGAATGCCAGCGCACTATCACCCGAAAATGAGCGCGACTCGAGTAATAAGGTGTTTGACACTCGCTGCAAGGTCGCGCTCTCTAATTCAGTGCTTCGAATGGGGAATCGTCTCCAGGAAATCAAATGTCAGTGAGTGTGATAATCTTAAGGAGATTGAACTGAAGATACAGGCACTTGGTTTGGGTCGTGAATTTCGTATGAGAACTGTTACGTGATGATGACATTGGCCGCTAATAGAGAACACAGTAGTGAAAGCTTAAATAAATAAATATTTCCAGACAATTTATACAACAACATCTAGGCCCGTGGCTCTAAGCTTGTGTTACGGGTACTAGATATCTGATATATTTCATATAATAGAAAAATATAAGGTATACAAATAACGCGAATAATATAGTATTCCTCTTCTATGTAAATGTTAGTACAATATGTATTCCATTGAATAATTCCAAGAAATTTGAAATTTTAAGAAGTTAGCAAAGCCATATTTGGTATAATTATAGCTCGATAGCAACAACTCAAGATCCTGATAACTAACTGTGCCGATTTCACTACGAAGCCACATCAGCTACACAATAGTCATAGAAACTTGATGGTCAATAATGGCTGATCAACCGTGACAGAATGGCCGTACATTCAGGGCAGATTAGCTCATTATCATATGAATGGGCATATGCCACAATTGATGGGAAAATCAGATAAATCGCCATCGATGTATCTAAATAAGGGAGTGTATGGAACTAAGTATTATTATTAAAATGGAATAGGAATTGAGTTGAAAGCTAGCTTGTAACCTTACGTGAGTAGATACATGCTTACATAATTGAAGGCATTCATTAAAGAAACGGAATTTACTCACACAAATAACTAGAGTTTTTCCTCATTTATCAGCAAACATTTTTAATTACTCGTAATAGTGTTGGTTCACTACAAAACTTTAGTAACCAACTCCTAAAAAAACAATAAATAAAGAACATTTTTGAATGGTAACGGGTTTTTCATATTTAAAAAGACTACTTAGGTTCCAGATAAAACTGTATTCAATTCTCTCTTTTCCATACTAAGGTTGCCTGGAAGAGATTGCTCTTAAATGACGAGGCCACCCTTTTGAACTCCCGACCAAAAAAGAGGGGTGTTACAAGTTTAACGTGTCTGTCTGTCTGTGTGTCTGTCTGTCTATCTGTCTGTGGCATCATAGCCCCCGATCGGATAGAGCTATTTCAATTTAGTTTTTTTTGTATGAAAGGTGAGTTTGGCCCGGGTGTTCTTAAACATGTTTCATGAAAATCGGTTGAGCCGTTCAAAAGTTATGGGGGTGAGAGTGGGGAAGGAAAACCGAAAATCTGCAAATATACTCGAGTGGGGTATTAAATGAAAGAGCATCGCGTGCCTAACTACTAAATATTATGGTGTTTTACTTAAAAGGAAATTAAGGCATTGGAATCGGGGGTTTTTCTTAAATTTTAAATTAAGATTTATTACTTCTTCTTCATACATTATTTTTGTAACTATTGTTTTATTTTGGTGTACAATAAAGTGTTTTTGTACTGTTTTGCGTATAAAAAATTTAGAGTTTGTTTTTCACTTTATTTAAATACAGTATAGTTTACACTCAAAAGAAGTTACAACGAATTCGTTTACCGTCATAATAGAGCTATTATGACGTAAGATATTGCTTTCAAGATCACGAGAGCTGGCAAAAACTCTTGCAAGTAGATGACAAAACGATGCATGTTTTGATGATTCTCTCAAAGAATCGCACGCCATCGTCATAAAACCTCGCGACTCAATAGACTTATTATAACCTAGCACGTAAAGTTCCAAGAGTTATTGTTAGTATGATGACCGATAGCATATTCATGGTGTCTGAATATTTATTCGATAGTGTTGGTCGTCCATTGTTACTACCGAAGTACTGGTTCCTGCTTCTTTTTCAATTATTCCTCATAGTGAGAGGCTTTGTTGTCTGATTGAAACTCGAGAACGGCTGAACGGATTTATCTTATCTTAGTCTTGAAATGTTCGTGGAGGTCTAGGGAAGGTTTAAAAGGCGAGAAAAGATCGAATTATTGCCGGGTTTTTTTTTTATAATTACCCGTGCGAAGCCGGGGCACACGTATTATAAACACAGGTATTTAAAAAAAATGTTACGACGTAGAGTTATTTATCATTTATGGATGTACCAAATACAATCTCTGTAAGGACTGCAAATTTAAAAATAAATAATCATAACACAACAACATATAGCCCCGTGGTAAGCTTGCGTTACGGCTACCAGACTTCTGATATAATAGACATACGTACATTGTCATTTTTTATTATATTGACACGGCGTATTATGTATGACTTATTACCATAATTGCTTGCATTTCGGTGGTAAGGAAAGTGTTCCATCCCTAAAATATTATAAACTTTATGAACCTTACTATAAATAATAAATAAAGAAATATTTCCGGACAATCTAACAACATCTAGCCCCGTGGTAAGCTCTAAGCTTGTGTTACGGGTACTAGATATCTGATATACTTAATATAATAAACATACATATAAATAGATATTTTTATTATACATATTAAACACCCAGACCAAGGAGAAAAGTGCTTGCAGAACAAACAAACAATTTTACCCTCTGCGGGAATCGAACTCGCTACCTCTTGCTCTGCAAGCGGACATTCGCCCACCGCGCTACCGAGGCAGTCAAGATAAAAAATTATGAACATTAAAACTGCATTATTATTGTTTTCCTTATTTACCGACCGTTTAAAACCGAACGTTAAAAAAACAACACAAAATTATATTTTAGCACGTAATTTTTTAATGGTAGGTAATAACAACGTGTTCTAGAAATCTCAGATGCCAGATAAAATATTTGCATCCAATGACCCCATGACTGCTAGATAAATTCAAAACAGTGTAAAATATTCAGCTCCAAGATTTCAGATCGATTTTAACAAGCGCGAAGCTGTCAATTGCAAAAACATCAAGTACTGTTCCACATCCATGTTTTATGTATCAGACCTTCGATGGCGTCAGGACAACTGTGAATACTGATTTTTGGGTCAAACTTACAGTGTTTTATCCCCGGAGCGAATTGGGCTATAAAATAATAGTTAGAGAGAACAATATGCATATGCAGCGTGCTTATCAGTCAGTATTGGGCAATGTTTGTGCGCGTTGTGTAAGACTGATACCAGGAAAAGACTGATGCTTGATGTTATCTCATCTCATCTCAGCGTTGTATGATGTTGAAGTCAATATGCTTTTCTTGGTTGACTTAGTTAATGAATACTATTTTAGGGTAATCGAGGCTTTTCCTGAATAATAACACTAATCCCTTGATTAAGGTTTTAGGCAAAAATATCGTGGGGTACATCTATGTGGTATAAATATCACTGAAATTAATTGTTGGATATTTATGAAGCAGTCAACTCGTTTAATACTACCATAAGTGGAGAATTTAGTACTTATGGTGCTTCTTTAGATCTATAGCGATATAGCAGTAACTGGCACTCCTTGATTGTAGGTGAAACTACACACAATAGTACAATAGGATAGTGTACCTATACATGTGATATTAGTTGTTGAACTGCTTGACGTCCAAACGCCACACAACATCGAAGGTTTTTGGCTGAAAAACAGCGCTGAGCGGCAACCGTTCGGCACATGCTGAGCCAACGCCTATTTCGGATCATGGATCGGCTATGTTTATGTGTTAACCAAATGATTTTTATGTTGTATTTTTATTTTTTATTTTAATTATTGTAGTTTGGTTATACACATACTTAATTTTTTCTGTATTTGTGTTGTCGAAATAAATGTATTTCTTTCTTTCTTTCTTTTCATTCTTTACCTACCAGAAGGTCTGCCAAATAATTTTAGCTATTTTAGCATTGGAACTGCCACCAAGTTTGCCATCCTATACTACGTACGTACTTTACGTCCATCATCATTATCATCATCCTGCCCTTATCCCATAATTTGTGGTCGGCACAACATGTATTTTGCTTCAATTGCTCTCTATCACCCGTCATCTCATCAAAGTGAAAACCTTGCACCGACAGAAACTCTATCTGAAAAACTAAACCATAAACCATTGTTCTATCCAGATACACGTGAGACGGGGTTCGTGAACGCGATAACGTCCGCCGGCGTCACCTTCTCCATCACCAGGGCATGCACGGCGGGGTCTTTGCTTGAATGCTCATGTGAAAAGGTAAGTATGTTCTTCATTGACTCTATTCTTCTATGGTGGCGATCATGCCATAGCGGATAAATCATAAGTTCTGGATCTATTTAGTATGCACTCAACAATTTTAAATAAAATAACTTTTTTATACAGAAAAGATATTTTTTAACTTTATTTTTAGCTACAACATCATCATCGTATCAGTCCGAAGACGTCATGCGCTGGGCTTAATGAATAGTAGCCATGAAGTTACATAACTTTAAAATCAGTTGAAACATCGTGCCTAGAAGTTTCACATTCAATATCTTTTGCATGACCAAAACATGAATTTGTTAAGATTTCAGCTAAGTGGGTTAGGGACATATACAATTTTTGTCAAGACGTACGACGAAAATAATATCTACTGGAACATGGAAGGCACCATCAAGGTGTTTTCCATGTTTCAGAAAAATAATATGACATTGGAGAAGACCAAAACAGAGTCTGGTCTTTGATGATCTTTGAGAAACAAGGGACCAAAAAGATCAGAAACATATCTGGTTTTCTTCGAAATCGTCAACTTCGTGTATAGTATTTTTCATATATTTTTTCTTCTAGGGTCCTCCAAAGCCCCGCCGTGGTCGCCAGCCGGCCCTCCCCCCTTCCCGCGTCCCGACGGACCGGTGGCAGTGGGGGGGATGCAGCGACAACGTCAGATTCGGCCTTAGGAAGGCCAGGGAATTCCTGGACAGTCGTTACAGGAAACGAAGCGACATAAAGACGCTTATAAAACTGCATAACCACCATGCTGGGAGGTTGGTTAGTACTATTTTGCAAGCTGTGATTAAAACTTTGCTTATTTTTTGTTTTAATTATTTGCGAGAGACTCAATGGATTTTTTTTTCTTCTGAAGAAGGCCTACAGACTGATCTATTAGTTTGTTTACTGATTTTATTTGAATAATTATATGACTTTCACTTAAAATTGTGATAATAGACGATAGAGTTCATATTGTAGGTACAAATTATACAAAAAATAATGCTTATGATTATATTACATATCATTTTTGGACCAATATTACAGGAAATTTTTTGCATAATTTTATTAATTAGGTATTCATATTTCTGGTTATATAAAAATAATATTTGTTTTGCAGGCAATTAGAAACAATATGAGAATAGAATGCAAGTGCCATGGCCTCTCTGGCTCTTGCACCCTGAGGACCTGTTGGTGGAGGATGCCCACCTTCAGGGAGGTCGGAAACAAGCTGAGGGATCGATTTGAGGGTGCTGCCAAGGTCAGAATAAAGAAATTTCCGTAAAACTTACTCGTATCTTATTTAAACGATAAATAATAAACATAAACTTTTTATCTTTTTTTTTGCGATGGAAACTAATAGAAATAGGGCTTATTTCACCATCTCCGAGTCCCAAGTAGATACTCAGTGGGTAAATATGCCTTCTATATCTTGATCAGATCTATTAATGAGACAGCAAGCCCTGTATTGGCTACTCACAGGACTTCCAGTCCACACGCACATAAAAATAAGGCTACAAAAAATATCCATATATTTAATGTAGGTTGCTTATTAACTAAAATCCCTTTTGAATCACTTTTATCAAGAAGTCGGTCGGCCTACGAGGGGCGACCCCACAAACTTAAGCTCATAAGGGTACCTTTCATGGGATGATCTTGTGGTCATAACTGTGGTCAATGTTATACATAGTTTTACT
Source organism: Gymnoscelis rufifasciata (assembly GCA_929108375.1). Lineage (NCBI taxonomy): Eukaryota > Metazoa > Arthropoda > Insecta > Lepidoptera > Geometridae > Gymnoscelis > Gymnoscelis rufifasciata. The sequence goes on from OV815305.1 coordinate 13,298,207, forward strand.
CACAATTTCAAAATTAATACCAAATAAAATTAAATACAATAATTTAATCAAATAATAATATTAAAATCCTTTTTATGACATATTGTATTCGTATTATTTTAGCAAAATAATAATCATGTCAAAAAATAGAATGCATTGTATCTGTGAATGGAATCTTCTTTGTTGGTAAATTACTTACTCGTACATGCTTTTTCATTTTCATTTTGCTTAATACTGGTGGACCTAAAAATAAAAATACTTATGAATCATTGTGCAGTTCTATCTAGATTAGAATAAATATAGAATATTGCAGAATCTTATTAAGAATGTGTAAAGTTAGCTTTAAAATTCTGTTGTCTGTACAGGTTATCGCCAGCAACGATGGTGACAGTTTCATGCCAGAAACGCCTAGCATCAAACGGCCAGGGAAAAAAGACATCATCTACTCAGAAGAATCACCGGATTTCTGTCATCCTAACACTTCGGGATCCCTCGGTACCCAGGGTCGCCATTGTAATATCAGCTCGGCAGGAACCGAAAGCTGTGACCAAATGTGCTGTAGACGAGGGTACTTAGAAACTACAGTCAAGGAAACCGAAAACTGCAATTGCCAATTTAAATGGTGCTGCGAAGTCATTTGCGAAACCTGCTACGTCAAACGGAACATACAAACGTGCCTGTAACTCTAATGTGATAGATAAATGTTTTAATAAAGTAATTAGACTTACGACTTTGCTTTATTCCTTACCGAAAGCTAGTTTTAAATTTTCTCCTTTATTGCTCATTCGTTTTTTTTGTTTTTCGTCTTCACTTACGAAATCTGATAAGTATGTTACTAGATCAGATTTATGATTGGTTTTTCCTTGATGTTTACGTTTTTTGTGGTGAAAGCTGAGAGCTTGGATATCCTTATCGTTTGGTCCTTCTGGGTCTTTAAAACCTTCATTCTGGTCTGGATAGCCTTCTTTATTCTGATCCTGATCGTCTTTCTCATTCTGATCTAGATAGTGAGGCTCGCTTTCATCAACGTCATTTATAATTGGCTTTTGATCATCTGGTATAACTAACGGATCATCTGGTTTTTCTCCTAAATATCTGTAAGGTTTATTTCTTGGTTTGAAATCGTCATCAGTTTTAATTTCCATGACATCTTCACCAGGCTCGAAGAGTTTATGACAATCTTCCGCCTCCAGTAGTCTTTTTTTCACCATATAATTGTAGAGCATCCTTATCTTCTGTATGTCTACTGGCGATAGCTCTTTTGTGTGACCTAGAACAATATCGGTTGCTGTGCCCTGTGTTAAAAATGTGAAAATGTGCGTAAAAATTAAGTGTTTTGAGTGATAACTTATTAAAATAGCCTTAATTAGATATATCAGATGCTATACTATTTACTGTTCTAATCACATTTCCATATTCTGTAACGCAGAATTGAGATCTGAGTATATTAACTTAACTACAGAAAGTAATCGCTTTTACATACCGAAGGTACCATAGTTGCGCGGCCGTTTACAGAATGCCTGTAGCTGTTGAAATGTCCAGCGCTTTTAAAGTCGTATTCCAAGTCATGAAATAACCATTCATCGTCGACCAATTTCTCATACAAATATTTTTTTTCTGTAAATGAAAATATTCACACTGCTACGCAAATAATCTAGAAGAATCAATGTCTTTCTTCGTCTTAGCAATAATGACGTTGGTTAAGTTTGATGTAATAATTCAGACCAAAAATCTAAGATAATGAGGTGATACAGAATTATCAATTTTTTTTTATTTTTCTACATTTAATAATATACCTACCTATGGCAATTTGGTGGTGGAATCAATTGCCTGAAGAATTGATTAATTTCTCAATCGTTTTGAAAATCGCAATAAACAATTAATTATATTTGAATAAAAAAGCATAAAATGTATCATCTTCCTAAAAGACTAAAGTTCTGAAAAAGTAAAGTTTCTTATTGTATTGTATTGTTTTTTAATGTTTTGTGGGTGTAATAAAGAATCTACACCAACATACACGTAGTAGCATTGCGTTCCATATGGTAGTTGCTACTCAAGTACATTTTATGTTAATTTTTGTGAATACGGATGTTCTGCATCTCTTTAACAACGACCTATTGAAAATCGATCGGGGCATTATTTTATTATGCATATACTCATTGTTGGAATACCAAAAATACTATACATATATAAAGCTATACATTATCTCAACATTTTCGTTCATCTACCGCACGGCTTTTTATAAGTAAGTGGTTTTCCACTGTTTTTGGCTCCTTGTGCAAAAATGTTTCGTTTAATTTCTTGATCATGTTTTCCCATGATTACCATAGGTTATTTTACCTGGAAAGATGTTATCTTGAATAACATTCACGTAGGAGTCCCGGTCGGGCGCGTTGTGTTGTGGCGGCACCCCGACGATGGCCAGCACTGCCTCGGCCAACTCCCCTTCCGTGGTCATGCAGTCATAGCCGAGGACTACAGGCTGGTCGAAAAATGTAATACATCTTTGGTGCAACACACAGTGTATAACTTAGCGGTATGTCATGTGAATTGACGTGATCGTGTTCAATGCCGCTCGGAACAGGAAGTGTCATCTACTTACGCTAGCCAAACATGTCAAAATGGCGTTCAATTGAATAACATCTTTTTTACGTTAGAATTTTATTTAACTCGACACTGGCAAATTGTCGCTCCAAGCTCAAAGTCCAATTACAAGAAACTCAACTGAACTCAACTGAACAACTTTGTCGGAACTGATAAAGCTGTGTTCTTCTAATCGCTTCTAACTCAATGTTAAAAAATAAAGCTAATTGTCAAGACAATGTTACTATTATCAAAAAAACTGGCTATGTAATGCAAAATTGCTGTTATACGCTCTCTTTAAAAATTAAATGGTCATAATCATAACATAGTTAACAATAATGGTAACTTAAATAAAATAATCACTTTTATACCTCAATAAATAAAATACCTTATTTACCTGAGCACCATACGAATTAAAGTGTTTGATGGAATGGTCAGAACATCCAAGAACACCTCTGCGGTTCATAAAAAAGATATATCTGGTCTGCTCGTCCCGTGGAGGGCCTGGTAGCTCGGCAAAGTTCACGCTGGTCAAACTGTTCACGGAACTCAGGAAACTGCGGATTTTATCTCGGAGTACCTTATCTGGAAAGAAGTATTTGCTTAATCATTAATGGTATTGTCTGAATGACTGATGTTCGGTACTTTTGTGAAATCTTGCCAGATTGATTAATCGCCTCCGGTGCCATGCTAAATTTCATGAAAATCGTAGTATAGGTGCCAGTACTGAGATTATGATCAGGAGTTTTGTCTCGAGACAATGTTGTGCACTTGCTTAATAGGTAATTAGGCAATTTGTAACTTAAACAATGTTTAATTTAACTAAATAAATAGTCTCACCGTTGAAAGAATAAACATCAATGTAATACGGAATGTAGGCATCCGGCCATAATTTAAATTTCTTTATTTCGGCATCACTCAGGTCAAATCCAGGTTCTGGTTTGTTGCGATCCAGAATTTTTTCAGCAGGTGCATTCATTATTTCGTCAAACACCTCCACGTCTGATGGAGTCTTATCTTTTAATTTTTTATTTGCATCCTGTATTAGCATTTTGTCCTCGTATTCTCCTTGATCTGCTGATTTATTTTCAAATTTTGCAGAGGCAACCGGTCTTACTTTTAATTTCTTTATTTTAGCAGCAGTCTGATGAGCTCCAGGTTTTGGTATGTTCTGATCCAGTAATATAACAGCAGGAACCTTTTTTAAACCATCAAACACTTCCACGTTCGATGTAATGTCCATGTCTTTTTTTCTTTTCTTTGCATTATATATTATATCTTCGTCTTCTCCCACTTGATTTATGTACCCAGCTGATTCCAAAGAGGCAGAGTCAGTATTCCTAGCCACAAATTTCTTAGTTGGTAGTTGTCTTTTCTGTTGAATTGCACTTGAATGGAATAATAAAAATACCAGAAGGCAGCATTGTATTGTTCGCTTGGACATTTTGTGTTTACAGTTTTATTTTAATGTTGCACATAAAGTGTTATCATTTAATAGTTTTAGTTTGCATGTTTATAGTTGTTTTATCATCGATATGTTTTATACAGACATTATGCTGATGTTTTGATTGGTCAGTTCAGTTGATCTCTGGTTAGTGAGTTGGTCACAGGGTGTAGTTACCTAAGTATACACGCATATACATATATTTGCCATTGAAAATCAGGTAAAAATACATGATCCATGTTCTGGTTGTTCTTTAGATAACGCCATCGTAAGAGGGCTCACCTCTTGCGATGGCGTTATCTAAAGAACCACCAGAACATGGGTAGCAGCGTTTGATTTCAATTCTATTTTCTTATAATGGACTCTGCGCTTGAAGCGTCAGTTTGCCAGTGTCAAGTTAAATAAAATATTATTATAGACTAGCGGCCCGCCCCGGCGTCGGACGGGTAAAAAAAGTTCCCGGCAATTTTTCCTTATTTGCTCACCGTTTAGACCTACCCTGGACTACGAAAAATATTTTAAAACCAAAATCAGCTCAATCGGCCCAGCCGTTCTCGAGTTTTAATCAGACTAACGAACAACAATTCATTTTTATTTATATAGAAGATAGATAGACTTATGTTTGTTTACTATATCACGCAATGTGGCAGCTGTCTGTCAGTTGCCATGGATAATTTTTTTTGAGTGCAAAAAGATGCATACAATAAGTATTGGCCTCGCAAAATTTATGAAATCCACGCTTGTATGGCCCCGTTAAACAAGATGATTTGGAATCTTAATATATATAAATCTCGTGTCACAATGTTTGTCCTCAATGGACTCCTAAACCACTTAACCAATTATAATAAAATTCGCACACCATTTGCAGTTCGATCCAACTTGAGAGATAGGATAGTTTAAATCTCAAATTATAGTCGCAATTTTAATTTATTGCTAATTATTTGTCTGTTATTATCTACATGTTAACAAAAGTGTAAAATAAATGTCTTTTTATAGGTATTCTATGATTTTTCTTGATAAGCTATTCATACGTGGTGGTAATATACTCTTTGAGCTCTATGTCTCGAAAGTTCTATATTCATTTTATAGGTTGTCTGTGATATTTCTTGATAAGCTATTCATACGTGGTGGTTATATACTCTTTGAGCTATTGTCTATGTCTCGAAAGTTCAATATTCAACATAGTTTTCAATCATTATTTCTGACATGAGTTTAAAGTACTTAATTTTTTTTTTTGTTAAAAGCGTCCGTGAAATAGCGGAGATTATCTATATTCTATCTATATATAAATAAAAATGAATTGTTGTTCGTTAGTCTGATTAAAACTCGAGAACGGCTGGGACGATTGAGCTGATTTTGGTTTTAAAATGTTTGTCGTAGTCCAGGGTAGGTCTAAACGGTGAGCAAATAAGGAAAAATTGCCGGGAACTTTTTTTACCCGTGCGACGCCGGGGCGGGCCGCTAGTTACTATATATATTCGGAAAAGGTGTGAATGCCACGCATCTGGTGAACATACCAGTATTTTGTTCGAAGATTTTTCCATTTGTTGAACAAAAATCTAAAAAGTGTAAATCTGGAAAACCAATTTTTATCGTCTTAAATTATATATAATGTTTTATTTTAATTGGATACCTTGAGAGGTATCAATTAAAGTAAAACCTATCTCATTTAGTATCATAATAATAGTCACTATTAAATTGGTGTTTAAAAATTATATTTAACTTTATTACCTTCTTCTAGGGGTTCAAATAAAATTTTGTATTTGTTGTTATAGCGGCAAGTGACATTATTCCTCAAAATTTCATCTCTCTAACCATCACATTTCTTGAGATACAGCCTGGAGAAAGACAGTCCGACGACGAAGTCTCAGGACTAGCGTCCCGTTTTGCCCTTTGGGTACGGAACCCTAAAAACAATAAAGTATGCGAATTAACACATAAAAGAAAGCTTCAGATAAGATTCCATCAATATCTCAGCAAACTTACCTCAAGATGCAAAAGCGTGAAAAATTATTCACGCTATTTCAGCTCGGTGCACGCCATTTGTATCCTTTATGACATATTTCTATATGCATATACATACATTTTCCAATGAGCCCGATATTCGTGGGAATTCGCTCCAGGCCAATCGACCACCAACACGGGCCGACTTTTCACTTTCGACATTTACTGCCAAGCGAAAAACAACCATGAGTACACAACAGAAGATTTGATTTAGCTTGGATTGTGTTGTTTCTCTTGCAAATAAAGTTGTAAGTTAAATTGCAACTGGACTCGCAATAATACAAAATGGCGGATGGACTTGAAGACTTGAAATTTAATTTTGTAAGGAAACTTCTTCAAAACTTATTGACGATTTGTCTTCAATGATACGGCAGAGTCAAATATATTAGCTCTTTAAAGTGGCAGTGGGCGGCCCACATAGCACGTAGAACAGATGGCCGTTGGGGCCGAAAGGTTCTCGAATGGAGGCCGCGGATTGGTAAGCGCAGCGTCGGACGACCACCAACAAGATAGACAGATGACTTGGTCAACCTTGCTGGCTCACGGTGGATGCAAGTGGCGACCGATCGGAATAATACCAGTCGGAATAGTTATAAGTCAGTTGCTCATGTAAGCGAATTATTGTAAATTCTTAATGAGAAATAAACATTTTCAAATTTAAACTTATAATTGGTCGTCTTTGAGGGAGGCTTATGTCCAGCAGTTGGCGTCTAATGGCTGAAATAATGATGATGAAGATGGACAGATGACTTGGTCGAAGTTACTGGCTTACGGTGGATGCAATAGCGACCAATCGGGAGGTCTTTGAGGGAGGTTCATCAACCTAACTCAAAGACGACAACCGACAGCTGTGGGCGTCTAACAGTTGAACTGATGATATTGCTGTATCAAGCCGTATCATCTATAGCCGTAGCCGTATCAAGCTGGCAGTATTCATTTGGACTTGCGTAACTCTAATCCCTCTAATAATGCCTAAGCGTTACAATCCTTGTTGACCATAGGCTTAACAGCAGCAACGTTACACAAATATACACACATACACATGTAATTTACCTATGTGGCAAAATGTTATTGTCAGTTCTGTAGGTTAGAAAATACTATTTTGTAACGGTTATTGTCAATAACCTCTTTTTTTTGTTTCAGTGCAATGTTTATGCACAATAAATGTTTAATTTTTGTAAAGTTCTGTATAATAACTTTACAAAAATTAAACATTAAACAGTCAAAGTAAAAATGTGTCGTCGCTATGTTCTAGAAACGATAACAAATGTTTTTTTTTTAACTATAATTGGTCATAGTAGAATGATTAAAACGTAATTTTCTAAAGATTACTAATCTTTTTAAACTCCAAGCAGTAAAACTAGATTAAATGTATACTACAACATTGTAACTAAAGCGTTCCTATGTAACTGATTATTTTATAATCTGTAAAGTTAATCTGTTTAGTAAGATGGATTCCTTTTGAAAAATGGCGGAATAAAACAATACATAGATTTTTTGATCAATTTTATATTTTTAGTAACAACTAATCAATATTTTAATTATAAATAGATACATACTGCTAATGTACAACCAATATTAATAATGTTAACCCTCAAGTGGTCACTGGACGAAATATTTTTCAAAAGGTACATTTTATATTACAAACAATAGTTGAGATTCAGATAAGTTCAGCTGATTTCAATTGTATTTTAACTAATATAAACAAATTAAAATGCTACATTCACATAAATAACTTAAAATAATCGTATTTACATGCGTAAAATTAATTTTGTGTTTACAAAATTCAAACACTGATTTTGATGCGGAGATTTAATTTTTGTCAAAAACTCTGACAAATATGTCAGGTATAAAAGGTTAAAATGGCACTGATAAAATCCAAATTCATGAAACTGGCTTTCAATTATTTTAAAATACTTTTTATCACAAAATTACCATGCTAGAATTTTTAAAATGGCTTATGAATCCAGTCATGGCTATAATTATTAAAACTACGAAATAAAAAAAACTTCAGTCTTTTAAAATCCGACGTTGAGTCATTCGTGCTCTGACACATTTTTTTTGTTTAAGTCGAATTAAGTAAATATGCCTTTCAACAGAGCCTTTTAAGTTTCACTGACTTACAATACAACATTTACCTGTTTTGCTAATTCACCGATAGTTTTAACATCGGATTTTTTCCTAATACTAACATTTAATTTTACTTTAAAAACTATCTTTTAAAGTAAAATTTAATAAATTAAAACAAGTTTTAATAAATATTCTGATAAAAACACATTCGTATCGAGTTAGTAGGTTCATTGCCGTATTATACAAAATTAGGCTTAGTAGTACCTAATAAGCTATCTATCAAAACTTACAACTACCTATGTTTATATCACATATGAAATATCATTCACGTTGATACAATCTATGATTAGTAAAGCTTCCTTAGGTATGGCGAACTGTCGAATCAAATATGGAATGTCAAAATTACGTCAATATTCTCTGTCAAACTGAGTCTCCGTAAAGTGAGGGTTTAAGGGTTAAGTCTCAATATAAATAGTGCAAAATGTTGCAGTAATCATTAAAAGTGAACAGTTTGCGATCAAATCTACTTATATAATTTATGGGATAAGCGTGGAAATACAAAGTTACTATTTTAGCAACGCATGCATTTAACTCCTAAGAATATTGTTACTGCACAAGCTCAAAAAGATAAATCGTGTGCTTACAACGTCAAGGCTTGCGTGCAACTTTATCAAAATATCTGCGCAACACGCATACAATAATATATGTATAATACTGATTATTTAATTCATTTAATATTTAATTAAAATTCTCAAGAGCGTTTATCTCGTAATGTGGGACACTTTTACGACGGCGCTACTTACTCACTGATAAGGCCGAACGCAGCCTCCGAGCCGGACACCCAAGAAGATACTTTATGCAAATGCTATTAAGCCACAAATTCCATTAACCGGGCTAATTATAATATGAAATTATAATTACAAGATAATTTCGCTGTTGAGCCAGAACAGTTATGCGGTTCGCCGGCGAGGACGTACATAAAATAGAAAGTATATATAAAACTCACAGTATTATTGCTGCGTTTTTGATATGCAGAACAAGTCGGGGATAACTTTGGAATGATATTAAAAAATACCATATAAAGTGTACAATAAACAAAGGTATTTTCTCGGGTGTGGTTGAGTGTTTTGAGAAATGAAATTCGGCCAACCGCGCGGAAAGTGAACAAGCTCGCTTCAAGGCGCTAGGTACTCTCTCTCGCCGGGGCCCCGTCCGTCGCGACAGTGTCCACGACGTCACGTCACATGTCCGCACTAATAGCCAAATAAATAACCGAGCAGTAGCTCAATTTACACGCCAGATCGATTATCGATATAGAAGAAATTAAAGAACTATTTACATAAGTCAACATGATATACGGTTTCGACGACTCCATTGAATAACGATTATATACAGAGTCCGTTATAACTGGTTCGAGTCTGAGTCACGATCACGGCTCTAATGTTCACATCACTGAGTCTAAGTTGGAGGTTCTCTATAAACACGTGTGGACGACCTTTTCTGTGCGGCAGAGCTTGCATTTCACCTCGCAGCACCAGTGGAAGGTGCAGTTGCACCGCTCGACAACGAACATGGTCTCCGTCCGGTACCCTCGGCCGCAGCACATGAGGTCGCAGCCGTCGACGCCTATGCTGGTGTCGTTGCAGGTCCGCCCGTGCGTGCCCGGGATCCCCAGCCGCGGGTTCTTCTCGCAGAAGCCCGGGGATGGCTCCAGGTATACCAGGTCTTTGGTCCCCGGAGACTTGTGATCGGGGTTGTGCGGCCGCAGCTGAAACCTATAGCGGTCTCTCCGCGGCACCCTGTGCGGGGCGGCGTCGTTCCTCTGGACTTGCACTTGCGTCTCGAGGTCCGAGTTGGAAACTTTCACGCGAGAGGCGCCGTCAAATCTGTCCTTCAGCGCGTCTCCGACGGAGCGGAAGCTCGGCAGGCGCATCCAGCAGGTCTTGACCGTGCACGATCCCGACATGCCGTGGCACTTGCACTCCTGTTTCATCTCAGTCTGCACATGCTGTTGACAAAACAATAAAATTAGTAACGCGATAGCTCTCGTATCGTACAAGGGGGCCTGAACGTCCAAATATCTCTAAATTCCTCCGATAACCGATACTGCGTGATCGATGATGTTTTAAGCGCACCCCGTCGATCGCATCTCACGATCGAGCAAATTGTTACAAATAGTGAGGAGGTCGTCACCGCGCGTGGACCGCTCATAAATCATGCACTAGGCACATTCATCATTCTAAGGTAGATAAATGACGAGAGTGGAGACGGACCGCGTCGCTGTCCGCTCGCTCGTCTACTTTATTCAGCGGCATGAAGAGAGCGACGCCGAGCGCCCAGTGTCCAAAATATGTATTGGAGAATGGAATGCTGTGAATATTCATCGGCTGGACACCCAGTGCGTCTGCCGTGACAGGAATTAAGCTCGGGCTAATGATGCGTCTGGTGGCCGGGCTCGGGGTCGGAGTGCGGCTGTGGGCATGCTAATGTGGGAGTGCGGTGGGAGTGCGCGGCGAATGGCGCGGCGCGGCGGCGGCGGGGGCCGAGCTGTCCGCGCGTAATTAATATTCCTCAAGTGGAACTCGCCTCGATCGATCGTCACCCGTAATGGTAATGTAAACACGCGCGTTGACAATGCCCGTCATTGGGCCGATCGTCGATTGTTCAACAGATAAGTGCCACCGAGTGGCGATTGGCGGGAGCGACTGTTTACACAACTTCAAGTGGGCATTCATGAAGTCGTAAAATCCCAGCGGGAGCCTCCCATTTCATCGTGCCTACTGATTTGCAAGTAGGTTATTACTAGCTTTACGGGGTAAGTAATAAAGGAGAATTTATCGGTTGCGCTTACCGCTCTGCCGGCTTCGTTGTTGTGCAGGTTCATCTTCTCGCGTAAGGTTTTCCCCCGTTCGCCGGTGTCGACGAATTCCCGGCTGAATTTGAATCCGAAGCCGATGTTGTCGCTGCAGCCGCCCCACTTCCAGACGCGCACGTTGGCGGCGGCGGCGGCGCGGGTGCGGTGCGGCGTGCGCTCGATGTGCGAGTAGTCGCAGGTGCAGGACTCGATGGAGCCCTCCGCACACGCGCGGGACACCGCGTGGCTCACGCCGGCGCTCGTTATTGCGTAGATGAAAGCAGTCTCTCGGCAACCTGCGAAGGGTTAATAAATTAGTCATCTATGAATGCAAATATAACAATGATATATGTATTTGTTGTTAAAGATAATCACCAGTTAAATCAGAGTACCGCAATTATATTTTTTTATTGTACTCATGGTATTAAAACGATTGAGAACACACGTCAACATGTAAATAAATCAACAAAATAACATATTTAAATAAGGCGATTCATAAAAGCGATTGGCTGGAAGTCTTTGTTTTGTCAATGGAAGGGAAGACAACCCTATCAAACTTGTTTAGGGCAGGTACACACATTGGCATGTTTGGCATTCGTATAATTAATTCATCCCAAACAGAGGGTCCATATTTTAATCAAATATTATTGCTTCGTTATAAAAACATCCTGTATTAAATTAGGAATTAAAATAATTTGGGAACGTTTGCGCTCATCAGGGGGACAGAAATGCTTTGTGTTCGTGATTTTATTTGCGTTGAAATAATTTGACGACATTTTCGGATATAAGTAATGGGCCGTAATAAAACTTGAACGCGTTTTATTGGTTTGTTTTGATCCGAGTTTATTGTTCTGGAGGTGATTATGATTCATTATTTTTCAACAGCTTCAAGAACAATTTATATTCTAGAATCAATGAGTCCATAAACGGGCACAATTAACCGTTTTCCCATTGGTCCGGTTAAAACTAAATCATAAATCTTTACAACATGGCGTATCGAAAAGCATATATAAATTGATAGACCAGGCATTAGAATCACAGACTCATAAAATACAATTAAAAGAGAAAGATGAAATCTGTCAGCAAAAACGGTTGTGTGACTAATTCAAAAAAATAATTACCCGATTCTTATCTAATATAACCGTAGTTGTTTTATATCCACAAGAGTTGATACGATATTTGTTAAATTTTATTTTATTTTATTTTATAAAGTATCCTAATGTAAATTACTGAATTATATAACTACTTACATCAAAGATAATAAATCATATCATTACAACAGTCTCGGGTCTATAAAATCGATATAACAAGAGAATTATAATATCGATTTAATAGCCTGCACTGAACGATTAATACAGCATAAAATCGGTACGATTATACTATTGTTTCTCGAGTTGAGAATTCGCATCGGAACACGATACGCACTATCTACCGATGATCCGAAATACCGTAATGGATTAAAAAGTAATCATTTAGTCATGTAATCGTTATACATTGTAATTTTACGGCATAATTTTAATAGGCACCGCTATTGTTGCGTACTCATACCCTCTCATTAAGGTTCGCTGAGAACTTATGATGAGATTCCTTAAAAGCCATTAAAAGTTTGATCGGGATCGCTAAATGCGCGGGCGCATATAAAATGGACTATTAACGTCGATCTTGTACCGTATAATGAACATGTCACCTGCCGATGTCATACACTGCATGCTGAGTGCTGCTCGGGTGGCCTTCCGCGTGCCCGCCGAACTCACACACTCACACACATGTATTTGTTATGCTTAATAATAAACCGGCCTCAGCTTTATTAAGGGCTCAATAAGCAAATGAAATCATTTTTTTATTGAGTTGTCATCGTGCACAGATATAAATTACGCGTAGCCGCTTTGCTTTTGCTCGATTTGGGATGTTATACGTTTATTCAGCAATTACAGTCGATCGAGAGGAAATTTTAATGTCAATTTTGCCATCATTCAATGCTTGGACGAAATTAATTCAATACTTATACGAGTTTCGCATTTATCTTCTGTAATGAGTTGAAAACGTACGTTGGCATTAAATATAACGAATAGGTGCTGGTCGATTTAATATGGCACACGTGAATTACGGCCGTGGAGTTATTGCTTTAGAGTATGTTTTATTAAAGGATGGATTATACAATAGTGGATCAAAAGCATTGCTAACAAAAAAAAGAACCTATGAGTCGATGTTAACCCTTAATGCATAGGGTAGGTCCCAGGGACTTCGTAATAATTCCAGTAATAAGGTAGGAAACATAAAAGAACAAGATCTCCCTGTATGTGTGGTTGGTAATTATTGTTTTCATGGAATGCAATAAAGGTACTGTAGACTTCACGGTTGGTGCGTGGTCGGAGGTCCAACCACGGGGCGTCAATTACATACTTTTGCCTCTCTCATCCCACTCAACAAACTCTAACCAATCTTTTATTGACCCCTAAATACCAGCCACTATCGACGAATCAAGATTCAAGAATAACGGGAACACAGATTCTAAACAGTTGACTATGATTCACGCCGGTCAGTTGTCGCAGAAATAAATTGATTTAATAAATAACCGGCGCCGCGATCTTAAGTCGGACAAAGCCGATTGTCGCGTTTTGCGAATAAATCGCGACGTAGAAAAATTATGACAGATGCTTGTTTACAGGATTAGTCACGGCATTAAATAACATGTAAATATCACGTTTAATTATGGAGAATCCCAGCCCGAGTACAGTAATAGCTGTCCGAACCATCGCTCAGCGCGTGAAACTCCACTATAAATAGCTATTATTTTATTGAGGCAATTTCGTCCCATCAAATCGCAGTCAAATAAGAACAAACATGAGTAATGTGGATCTATAAAAGTAAATTATTATTATAACTGATAATAAAGTGCTGTCCGTGGATTATCCGCGCGAGTAATGAATGGCCGGGCCCGCGCGGCGCACTGAGCGATAATTCCAGCCCGACAGATCGCCTGTTAAGGCCCAGCGACTAGCATTTATAAAAGTCAAAAACTCATAAATCCCACCGGAACTTAATCACTGTTGACATTTGACGAACACCTGGCTGAAGGCCATTAAATAATTCAAAATTAATGTACTAATTAAATATGTTCCTGTCCGCATTGAGTCATCGCCGCGGCGGGCCGACGCCGATTGACTTATGATGTTTCGCGCTCTCGAGCCTTCTTTACGACGACTTGCATTATTCAAATTTGATGAGACGTAATTACTCAAAACAGCCATAAATCACTCCGTTTATAATACTGTTGGGAAACACTCTTTATCGAGGTAAGATGAAGTCATTGACGTCGATCCAAACATGTCTTTTACGAGAATCTAATGACGTTTTATCTACTCGAGATGAATCGTTTCGATCTCGGAGATAAATTCCGATTCCGATTCTTTTGTCCGTTTAATGACAAGTAAATTATAGAAAGTTACAAATAAAAATGGAGTAAGAGCTATTCGCCGTAAACGTCGATCAAAGAAGGGCAATAAAAAGCAATAATTCATTTTCGTTATGCCGTGTATGGGTGATAATTTCACATTGAGCGCATCCCGGCCGGCGACAATCCCGGCCGCGTCGCTCGTATATCACTCATTGTGAGCGGCACAAAGCTGCTACCAGCGCCGCTACCAGCCATCCAGCGACCATTTACACAATACACAAAGACGTTTGTTTCCAAACTACACAAAAAAACACCGAAAATAATTTGGATTTAAGTGAGCTGTCAACGACAATAAATGGACGGCCCGAATCGAAAAAAGGTTCTATATGTCACGATACCTATCGAAGCCTAATCATCGCTTCAGCTTCACTAAACGGGCGTTATCTCAAAAACAATTCAAACGCCACAGAACCCAAAACGCTTATCTAATTGAGCATTAAATATTTCGTCGAGGGCATTTTAATATGGACTTTATTTTCGGCGTTGACCGTTTATCCACCCACGATGTCGGAATCTTGGGAGCGAATAAGATACAAACCAAAACAGGAAATATTGGAAAAAGGTTGAATTTTATTGTCGAAGTTACCTGGCATTAGGAGTCGTGTTAGGTGTAAACGGGCTTCCGTGGCGCGGGCAAGCGCGCGGCGGGGGGCGCCGCGGGGGCTCCGCCATATATTTTTCTATTCTGGAGTGCACAATGACGCCGGATAAAGCCCTCACCATTGTGCCGTTGTCATCATTTGTGTTAATATGATCCTTGAGGTTTGCACCACAATGAGATGACGACATCTCCGAAGTGTCAATGGTGTGGACGTGTAAATTAGTAATTATTCGTGTCCCTTCCGGGGGGGCCTTTGTGCCGAGGTCCGTTTGCGGCCCCCTGTATGCAATGATGAGTTTCCGAAGCGTGCATGATATTTGCCATTTTTGTGTAATGAGTAGCGCTGCGACGGCTCCCGCGGAGCTGGTAAGTTTTATTCGTTTCTCAAATGTCCGTAATTGCAATGTATTAAAAGTTTTATCGTGGGCCCCGGCGGCCGGCAGGCAGCCTGTAATATGCGCGCCGCGTGATCGCGCGCCGCCCGGCCTGCCCTTAATAAAGTAATATGCTCTAAATGCACACGCATATAACATAAATTCTGTAATCTCTCTGTTCTTTTTACCATGTGAAATTATAACGATGGTGGTCCGAAACATTGCTATGCTATATCAGCATTTTTCATTTCAAAAAATAGCTTTATAGCTAGATATATCAATATTGGTTTTGCTCGAGGCGCTATTTTAATTTTGTCGTTTACGTAATTGGAAAAAATAGAATGAAATCGGTGGGTATAATTGCTTCTGTCTTAGCAATTTATTATATTGAGGCACCCAATGTATCTCAGGCCTTCGTACAATTTGGTTGCGTATTAAACATCGCTCCGGGCGACACTCGACCGATGCTTTACGACAAATCTTAATGTTTGTGTAAACATATAAATCTAATTGTGAGACTTTTGTTAATTAGTTTTCGATGAATATTAAATTTTAACGTTCCGTTTACAAGAAAGAATTTGTTGTGAAAACATCGGAGCAGCTTGCGGAGTAATAGAAACATCTCAAGTCGCTTGCACAATTCATTAACATCGGGGTCGATAACCGGGGCAGAGCGAGGCTGGTGGAGCCGGGATCCGAATTAGTGGAGATACTGGGGGCAGGCAGATAACCCCTTAATGCAGGCCTGGATCTACAAGAGCTTTTGGTCATTCATCATTTTTATTTCGGAAACATTGCGCTTCGCTCAACCCAGCGCTGTGCCGAAATCCTCCATAACTTACAACGCAGACATTGTACTATCTACCTAATAAAATACGAAAATATCTCGACTTTTAATTTCTTTCATCCATTAATGTTTAAACAAAAACAACGCGTAAAAAACTAATGAATACGAATCGAATCACAAATCTTTTTGCTATAATAGCGAATAATTCACTAAAGAACAGATGTTCGCGGACTCATAATAAGCCGTATCGGGCACAAAGCATCGAAATCGGACACCGGAGATAGGGCAGCCCCAATCCAACGACAACATTACATTCACACTCGCAAAACTTGACCCCCAACCTTAACATTAAAGAAATAAGACCCAATATCCGACCAGACAATCGCAAACTCGACCTTTGCGATGCGTTTTAAAACATTTTAATTTCAATGTGTACCTTTAAGTTCGGCTTTTTATTTTCTATTGCAAATCTATAAACAAGAACGATAATAGAATTCGCTAATATTTCACCGTTTGAGCTTAATAGGTACTGATAATAAACGGGTATTGATTGTGGCCGGTATTGTATGGCTAATGGATATCTATTTACTGATTCTAATCTGCGATATAATCTGCGTCCATTGAAATGGTCTAAATGGATTCGCGGCCGCGCAATTGTGGGCCGGAGGTTATGGACCATAAAAAGTTTTCTCTCCCATTCTGAATCTTTTTATTACTAAATATTTATCTTCGTTTCAAAGGCTATGCTGAAAGTATCTTATATTAGTTTAAATGGGGAGCGTATTTTAGTAACGGAAACATCGGGCCGTATGTAATTGATCCGAGATGTTTTATCTTGATGAGTCTTTTATAATGTGCCCCCGACGCGCTACCCTCCCGGTGAATACAGATAAAATCTCTTAAAAGGGTTGCCAACTAAAGATATCACTTAATTTGTAGCCTCTCTTCGTAACTGGAATCATGGGATTTATCCAATACACATCTTTTTGTTCAACATGCAGGTTTAAACTGGGAAGGGGCGAATTTGCGATTGAGCTTTTTAAAGATTAGATACTTAAACGTCTCGGATCCGCTTAATCTTTTCCTTAAGTATTTGAAGGGTTCAATCCAAAAGTATTACGATCTTTTTAAGGTTTTGTTTGCTTTGTTTCGCAAACGGACAATGAGTGACGTGTGCTCTCAAAGTTGATCTCGGTTTTTAATACAGGATTACGCTAAGTATCGATTAGTGAAGTTTGTAAGATCTTACCTCTGTCGACGATTTTGCCAAAGAGGTTCTTGCCCCGGAGGAAGTTTCTCGTGGAGCAGTTCCACCTTCTCTGTTTGAACTGGTGCTGGCACTCGGCGACGGCCATGCGCGCGCCCTTGGCCACCGCGCTCAGCACTCCAGGGTTCTCCCTCGCCAGTCTCCTCTGCTTCCTCCTCAACGACTCGTGCGTCCTCGGGTCCATGTACAGAACCCCCGGCGAAACCGGTGACAGGTTATTCGGCTCCCCAGCTTTCGCCATTCCCCTGTAAAAAACAGTCGAGTCAAACATAGGAAGACAATGCGGCATAAAAAAGGACAAACACCGCTCGAACGCCACTTAAGGCGATGGGTGCTCGGGATGAATGCTCATTTGGAAAGGCAAAGACAACAAACAATTGTGGACTGAACTGTCAATCTGCAGACGTTTGGATAAATATTTGCGGCGGGTATTAATCCTGAGGGGCAGAGGCCGCAAACACGATCACGCCTGTTGACTCGCTCGCGGCGGAAAAAACGGTGCACTCTCGAATGTGACGAGACTTGGAAATCGTATTACTTTTCTATTTATCTTTCTTTGTGGTCGAGTGTTACGTAAATATGTGCGCGTTCGTCGGAAATTCTCTATTATCGTGGAGTCGCGTATGAGCTTCAAAGTTTTGTTTTACTCAAACAAAGGATTTTTGAATAAAACTACGGGGCTTAGTCCTAGCTTATCTAATAGATTGTATGTTGATAGGTCTGTTAGACTGCTAAATTTAGAGAATTAATTAAGTGTACTATCGGTCAAGGCATCATTAATATGCCAACTAAAAACACAAATTGAGCCCATTATCCATTTATCAACATTACACTTAATATTTCAAAACCTTCAATTAAACTGCTATTATAGACCTTAATGTCTTGTAACAGGAAGTTGATATTACCTGACAAGTATTACATCTTGCCTTATTTTCTTAAGCTACTATCTAGAAGGAATTAATTTAAATATATTTAAATTTGCGAGATCTTTAAACTTTTTGCGGACAGAAATTCTGTTGTAAATCTGTTGTAATCCAAATTTTATTGTTTAAATTTGTCAGATCCGAAATTAATTTATTGATTGAATTGATTCTTTTGATCTGTATAAACTTGTTTTTTGAGGTTTATGCATAATAATGAGGTTTTATGTAGCATGCATCATCGATAATCGTCCAATACGCTCATAATCCCTTCGTGGGCGCCATAAATTTCGAAACCATCGACACCCACGAGTAAAACAAGAACCGAGGATATTTGCTTATAGGATCCTGCACTTGTCACGTTTGGTAGAAAACCAAATAGGATCTCTTAGAAAAAACAACTTGAATGGCTTTCACGGGCAATCGTGATGTTAGCTCAGCGATAAAGTCTGTGTGAATGTCAAAATAACAAATATTGTCTTTGGAAGGTCCGCCTTGTCTTGAAGGAGGCTTGTCTGTAATTAAACCGTCCTTAGTATTTGTGTGTATGAACTTTACCTTATCTTCAGTCAATAGTTCTTCCTTGAATGAATGTGTCGAAGTCTTAACTTGTTTGACATACCAGTGTGTCTCTACTTTGTTGCATTCTAACTAGTGTCAAAGCTATTCCATAGACAAGAAAACATAAAGAATATCTTTACTTATCCGAGAAAACAAAAATAAGTGAAGATTCTAAATTTGAAAATCTATTATCATTGATCCAAATAAAATATTACATGTACCTACACGAAATTTAAAATAAAAAAATTGACTATTAATTGATACAGCTGGAATATTGTTCTCGAAAATTCGAAATTTGAATTGCACCGACAAGATTATTTTATCGTTTACTTTGACATAAAGTCGGAAGATACGAGATACGTATGTCTCCATTTGCCTTTCAGGATGTCACGCAACTGAGACACTGATAGCACTGCTATCTGAACGTTTGACTTTTGCACTGTCCTTTTATGGAAGATGCAATCTCCCTCGCGTCCCGCATACAAATTAGGCTTTATTATTTAATTTGTTACTCTTTTGCGAGGCGTCAAAATATCAGTGTTGAACGACCAGTTTAAAAGAGCTTAGATTACAGCCGTCGGGTTACTAAATTTTGTATTTAGTCAGGGTCTGGATATGTTGGCTGAGGTTATCGGAGCAGGCACGCGATACTGTAACGTAAGGTAATATTGTGTACGTGTGATGAATATAGAATAGACGGTTTTTTGCGCTGAGAGCAATTTTATGGTGTAAAAAATAGTCTAATTTTGCCTTAGGCTAATGAATAGTTTGGATCAGGATTAATAGGCAACAATTTGCATTTAAATTTTGAATATGATTAAGATCATAGTCTTAATTAAAATAAACAAAGCTGAAATATTATTTACTGCGTCAGCGGCGCGGTGGGCGAAGGTCCGCTTGCGGCGCAAGAGATAGCAGGTTCGATTCCCGCCGAGGGGTCAAGTATTTGTATGTTCTGCAAGCACGTTCTCCTAGGTGTTTTATATGTACCTGTAGTAAAAATATGTATATATGTACGTTTATATATGTACGTATATTAAGTATATCAGATGTTAAGTACCCGTTACGAAAGCCTAGAGCTTACCCTGGGGCTAGATGTTATTGTGTAGAGTGTCCGTGTATCTTTATTTGTTTATTAAATATTATAAGGTCAGCCAAAGTAGTCATGAAGTCACTTAAATTGTTTATATTGAACCCCTCAATAGCTACAAACAAATGGAACATGAAATATTTATAGACACTCAAATATGTCAAGTGGTTTTGCGTAAGTGCCTTGTCTGTAAATATGTCACCATTTTTTTAATAATTGCAGTATGAAAGGGAATGGAACTTATTTGGTACCTTCCGGCAGCTGTCTTGGGTACTTTTAAAGGGTTTTTTTTTGTAAACTTTGAAATCCAACCTCGAGTTTATTTTTGGATCTATAAAAGGCTTGGGAGACTTGAAATCAATATTTAATTGAGGAGCGTACTGAAAAGTTTTGATTAAATATTATATATTACATGCCTATAGGTACATTAATAAATATTATAATTTAATTATATTTTTATTTTTCAGATGAATATTTTAAATTAAGGTTTAATGACATTTTAAGTTGATATTAATTTAGATTTTAAAACTTCTATTTATCGTAAGAAATGCTTCAACTTTTGAATTCGACTGCCGTCGGGCGCCTGGAATGCGTAATTTTTTTTATTCTAAAAATTTTATTGAATTAAATTAATTTAATTAATTATTTTATAATTTTATATAATAAATGTATTAACCTTTTATTTAAATAGAAATATGCGGTTACAATAAAAAAAAAACAAAGTTATTAAATTCCCGCTGCCGACGGCAAAACAATTTTCTCGAATTAATTCTTCACAGCTTTTGTGTTATTACTTTAAATGAGTTTAAATATAATAAATTAAGTTTATTTGCGTAGGTACTGTTATCAGCACGTGCCTTTGTTTACAGATCATGATTGTGAAGACAGGTGGCAGAATAACTGTAGACATAAAAACAGATAAAACTTGCCCGGAAAATATATACATATATGTATATATAATTATATTATGTTCATTGAAATAATTAAAAAGTGTATTAAGTAGATTTGATCTATGGTAGATTTTTTATGGTAGATTTGATCTATGAATTATTTTAAATTAAAGTATGTACTTACAAACATGTCATAAATAAGTTAAGTAAATATTTATAAGATGTAAAAAACAATTTTAAATAATTTTTGTCATAATATATCAACAATTTCATTAAAGAAATACGAAAGTTTTACAAATTATATTCCATTCGAATATTAATAATTCATTTATAATTTCCGAATCTGTGGGTGGCTTTTTATTTCAATTTAATTACATTAAATAAAAATGAATTCTCATAGAAGCGAAAGTCTATAAATATGAGATTAGGCTGCGTGCATACCGGGAGCAAAGATAGTCAGAACAAACAGCTGAAGCTCCTGTCGACGCGACGGGAGATGTCAACGGGAGGTTTGGCCCCATTATCGTTGTCTTTACGATTGTTTGACTAAATCATTTCTTTTTTTTTATTTCATCTGTCAAAGCAACTACGCAACGTGATTTACAGTTGCAAAAAGATGTTATTTGTTTCAATTGTTTTCATATATTGATAAAGTATTTTAGTTCTTTGAAAGTGTAGATGTTTTATTAATACTTTCAATTACCACCTAAGATAGCTACTAATGTGAATTAGAACTAAAGTATTATAAATTTACTAATTTAATTATTTTAAATTATCTTCTACAAAAATCAAAAGTACATACATACAATAAACAGTAAGCTCGTTAATGTTAAGTAAATTCATAAAATAGGATTGAACATAAAGTCTGTGGTAAACGTTTAATCAATAAAAATAACTAATACGGAAGCTTTTTTAATAAAATATATTATAAAAATGTAAATTTCCCGTTACCAATAGCTTAAGTGAATACTTCAGTACCTTATACATACTTACATTATGTAAAAGTAAACAACACATAGTAAAAGCAATAAACTTGAAATCTTAAAACCACAAATTAGGCAAAGTACAACGGATTAACGCCTTCACATTATAAAAAGAAAGGCGGGCATTAAACTTTATGATGCCATTATCGATCTCGCACAGAGCATTAACGTTCGGTTTAATGATTCGCTAATTATCTTCAAGATCCGCTCAGCTCACACATCTGTATTGTGAATTACAGTTTAACCCTTTTGGAACGCGGAAGTATAAAGTGAGTTATGCTGAATATTAACTCTTTACGTTTGTTTTGAAGTTGACATTTTGTTGGCAAAGCTAAATAATTATTTGTGTATCACTTAAAAAAATCCTGTTGGTACAGCAATAATTATAGTTGCAGCGGTAAAATATGCTCGTGGCGGATGAATTATACACCTATTCATATGCCTTTACAACAGTAACTTGTCTGTTTACATGAGAATAATTTTAATAGGTAGGTACCTACTTTTTAAGCCGATAAATGTTATCTATAGTTAACAAGGCATGGCTTAAATTGTTAATGTTTTGAAAAAAAAATTGACAAAACTATTGAAAAATAATATCACCGATTGTTATCGTTTAAATAGACTTTTATATTACTTTAGAAATAACCAAATTAGTTATTATGCGAGAAAGCTCAATCGTTGACAAGTACCGTTCGGAATGCCACCTGTTTTGATTCACGTGTGTACCTTTACAATCTAATATCTTTATAATCTCGTATTTTACGACCAACAACTTATTTTAATTACCCCTCGTGTATTTCGACTTTATTTTGACATTTAATAGATAATAACCCAGTTAGTTGGCCTAGTTAGAAACAAGTCACGGTTCTATTGTGTATCCATTTCTTGTAAATCGTAGGACTTAGGTATTCACAACAAAAAATTACAATATCTTTCATGTTTCTGAGACGTAAAGAATTTTATTAATTGTGTTAGAAACCAATCAAAATGTACGAGAAACTTGTAAGTTATATAAACCAACACAAATGCGATAAAAATATAACAAGAAAAAACAACAAAGATTAAAAAAATAGAACAGACAACTCACCACCACATACTGCCGCGTCCTCTTCGCGGCTTGCTGCCGTCGCACCTCAAACACAGCACCGTAAGCACAAACAACCACAAACACTTCATTTCGATGGGCGGGCTCGCATGAGCGCGGCCGGTGAGCACGGTACAACGTCTGAGCACAAGCCGTCCAGTGCCTTGAGGCGGGGTCGGTGCCATGGTGGGAGGAACTACCTGCCTAACGCCCGATTGGTCTCTCATCCTTTTTTTTGTAATCTCTGGCGTTTAGGTCATTAGGTTTACTGATAGCGGATTATGATAGGTAATGCAATTTTTGACGGCTTGCGTGTGGATTATCTGGTGTGATTTTAATCTGTTTGCAAAGTTTTGCACAAATTGTATTTATTACAGCGGCCTGTTTATTTATTTGATGGGTCTTTGACTTTGAGTCATTTTGGAATTCTTTAATCATACAATAATACTCGATAATAATCAAGCTATATAGAAAGTATTTATCTATATTGTTAATAGTGACAGGGAATTGTGTGTGTATTAAATAGTGTTTTGCAAATTCGGAACACAATATTTAAAAATAATTTGTAATATCTTAATTGTTCGAAGAAATATAACTGAGTATATAATATAGATCACCTTTTTAAACCAAGCGATAGCATATCTAGCTATGACATTACCGGAACTTAGATGTTACCTACGTTGGTAATAACGTATGATCCTTCCACACATAACTAATGACAACGTGACTATTATCTCACACCCATTCAAGTAAAATTACAAGTCACTTTTCCCCAGAATTATATCTAATGTTCGTGGCTGTAAAATTGAAATTTCTTTGAAGTACTCCATGGTACATACGACAGATGTAATAAGAATGGTGCCTTTAGGTATGTCTGATAAGCACTTGGAACGAATGCCCTAAAGGTTCCTAAAGAACAGGTAATGCTACATTGTTGTAATACTAGGAATCTTTACCTAATAGGTGGTGATACCTAGTAGTTGTCTAGTAATGTGTGGGAACAAAGGGTTGACCGCTGTAGGTACTATTGTCAATAGCAGGCTGCAAAAGGGGTGAGGCTGGTCTGTGAAATTATTCTGTGAATTTTGTCTATGCGATCGAAATATTTTGCCAAATTTTTCACACAATGTTTTTAAAGAAACAAAGTTATTTAAATATTTTGATTCCCTTAACCTAATGTAAGTCTGAAGCATTTACAATATAGTTTTAAATGATATATAAAACCATGTTAAATTCGAAAAAAAAAATTGGTTTCACTAAAAACCGAGCGAATGCCTTTCACGTATAAAACATAGTAATTACTTCTATTATACAAATATTTACTCTGAATCTGTACAAAGAGTATTTTTTTGTGTTTTTACAAGAATATAAACACAGATATCTAGACCTCTGTAAATATGAAGCATCTTTATAACACAAACGGATCAATGCCAAGCAGATACACAATTATAATTCATATTTAAGTGCCCAACAGTTAAATTAAAACCATAGGTAAGGTACACATTAAAGTCGACAGAAAAAATATATCTCACACATTTCCATTATAAATTCCAGATCGTTATATCCCCTAATCAAGGACGTCTCCATGATAATTTCGATTTGAAACCTTAATCATGCGAAATAAATCCTTATGTCTTTGACGGTAAAGACTGTAATTTTTATAGTATGAAATCGTTTTGTAGAGGTTGAGAATTATTAGTCGGATTCCAATAAAATTGTATCATCGCGGTGAGTCAGCGCTTCTGCGGTGGGAGGGGTGGGAGGGGCGGGGATCGGCCAATCAGAGCGCGGGGATTGCGCCCGCGCAAGGAACACGTGTTGGCGCACTTACTTCAAATATACAATTTTATTAATTTTTTTTTTTTTTGTAATATATTTTGATTTATTTCATTTAATTACATCTTTATAAAATAATTCTTTGATTTATTTTATTTAGATAAGAAATTAAAGAATTTTAAGCCTCATTTTAAGGTGATCCCTCATCGGCTGCAATCACTTGTAATTATAACGTTAAATTACATCAGTGAGGAGAGTAGTAGTGAAATGTAATGCGCAAAGTCGAATCTATAATGTCACGCTACACGCGAATGCTTCCGGCAAGAGAGCACCTCAAAATAACTAACACTTACATTAACTGAATTAGTAAACTTGTATTCAGTAATTAATTGTATAAATTTAATTCAGTAGGTATCAATCTCTACGAAGTTCTACACTGTGCTACGCGCACCGCTCCATACAAAAGACATCGACGCGGGCGGTCCGCGCTTACTGTCCAATTTACACCCATTGCCGCTTCTATCACATAGGTACTTATTTATTCTTTGTACAATAGACCAATAAAACTCTTTTCTAAAATTCCAAGTTTAAACAATTTCTTGGTAAAAACCTCAACCTTATTCTTCAGGTGGCCAAAACTACGTTATCTTTGTAATTGTGTGAATTGTATTTCCGCTTTCATGATTTAAATTTGGAATTCTGATATTTGTAAAACAAACTTTTAAATAAAGAACTTTGAGCTTGAATGCGAAAGTAAACTTCGAATTCTAAATATAATATTGTAAATAACTTACCAGAATGTTCAAACATTTAAAAATAGAACACTTCAAAACTGAAAAGCTTACTCTAAAATTGTGACTAATTGGCACGTGGCAAACCATGTGCTTGTCTAATGGTAAACCATAGATAAAAAAGTATTATGGGGGTCACGGCTGATTGACTTTGCTTGTTGACACTAACATGAGCAGATGGTCTTATTGACCCGTGTAGGTTTTTAAGTGCGCTTAAGATTTTGTTTTAAAATATACATCTACTAAGAATTAGATTTCGGAAAATGGAATGTCGAAACAATTTATTTTATCTCGATATTGAATAAAATTAATAATATAACATCTCAAATAACATCAATTTTACAAACAAACAACGTTTTGTCAACAGGACCAACTGTGAACATCCGTCGAAATTCAAAAACAGAACATTCACCCTCTTTCACCAAGCTTAGTAAATTATGACTGCTTCTGTCACTTTATTACTCCACTCATTATGTCAAATGGCAACACAATGAAGCGAACACTCGCTAATTAACGGAACTGTTGCCTTAAATCTACAACATTAAATGTATTGTGACCCTCAATGGAATTCCTTACCACTAGCAGTGTGCCATAATTTTTGGTAGTCACACTTAATTGAACACTAAAATCTTATGTATATAGTGGTAAGGTTGAAATTGTGCAGCGCTAATTCCGTAGCATGACACTTCATTCACTGAATCGGGAGTGCCTCAAACAAAAGAACCCGTGAAATTGCGACTAGTGAAAATGAATAAATGCTCATTATGGGCACTTTTAGTGTTGCCAGCTTTGAAATCGAGGAATAACCACCCTAGTTGCATTAAATTAAAGTATATTTTCTGTAGTTACGAGACTAAGGTAGCCAGATTTTTCACGGCTCCTGATTCCTGATAAATAACAAAAGACTTCGCTTGTGCAGTTTTTGCGAACGTCCTTTAAGTATCTGCTACTTATTATAAGCTCGTTGTTATATAAGTTTAAAAAACTTAAAAAATACCTGAGTGCGGATTATGTCCTTTGCGTTTAGTAGATAAGTTGCGAAAAATACCACAGATTGAATAATGCTAATGCTACTTAGCTTTATTTTTAATCCGAGTTATTCTAGTTGCGACTTATAAAGCCGTTATATTTTTTTGATTTCCTGATAATTGCTTTTTACGAATTTATGGATAATATCCCATACGAAGATTAACAAACAATTTTCTTTAAATATTCTATTACAGTTTAAAGTTTACTTAAAACAAGCATTATGCCCTTTCCACTATGAATTTAGTTGAAATTATAAAGCTTGTGCTTTTTTTATTGAATCTACTAGCAAAGTATTGTTATGAAGTTTTTGTTTTAAATATTCCTGGCCTGTATCCTGATTAACATATGACCTACCCAAGTGTGATGCGTGCGTGTGTGACTCTGCGAGTCAGAGGGTGAAACGAAGTTTTTTTATTTTTAGTAAAACTTACATAAAAAGGTTAAATTCCAGAAACAATGCCAAATAAAGGACTTCACTTATCAAACCGATCAAATTTTATTTACCCAAACTACCAAAGGATCAAACAACTCACTGCGAAAAGTAAACACCAATAAAAAGCGCGTCTTATTCAATCCGAAAGGTTTCCCATCCCTATCTTATCTCTTACGAAACGCAAATAACCAAAGACAATGACTTACCTTACAAATAACTACACGGACACTGACCATAGACAACTAAATACCAACCTTAAAATTTCCACAGTAAAGTCCGTTTAGCTTCCGCTGGGAAAATTGACCGGATTTTTACCGGTACTTGCTCATTGTATGTTTATCTGTGAGTAAGCGTAAATATTAAGGTTTATTGTGTTTACGAATAGGTGCGGTTCTAGTCAGCTAGTGTGGTCGCCCCCCAATGTGTTGAAAATAAAATCGATCCCGCCCCCGAAAAAAATTTATGGCGATGACAACTGAAAGTAGTCGGGGGAATTGTTATATGAACGTCAAATTCGACACATCGTCGATCCTGTGCCACTGTCTGTGCGGCTATTGTGGAATAAGCAGTAATAGTATGTCTTTGTTATTCAGAGGTGTGAAGCAGAACGCTTATGAAAAAAAACATAAAATAACATTATACATTTCGTTACATATAAAATTACCACAAACCTACTACCACATACATAATATTATCTATTTAAATATATATTTGATGAATTTTGTTACAAATGTTTATATTTGTTGTCCGTGTTTTATAGATTTTCCCGAGGCCTATATCCTTCCTCGATAAATAAGCTAATTTAAAGTTAAAATATTATATTTCATACAGGATCGTTCAAACAAACTATTTAGCTTTATAATATTAGTATAGATTTAAGAAGGCTTTTTTAACGGCTAAGTAAACCTTACTAACCAACTTGTGAAACGCTCAACAAATAAAAAATGGTCCGGAAATATTTATTTATTTATATATATTTATATTACGCAACATTCAACCAATTCTAAAATAGATATCACAATTTGATGCTCCACAATTTCATTTTCTTGAAGTGACGCTTCTGAGCCATATACCATTAGATATTCTGTGGACCCAGGAGCTGATGATTTGTCTATGACAGAGCATCTTCCGAGGGAATTTGAATGTCATCTTTTGAATCGTTCTTCTAACTTATTTCATGCTCAATGCCTCTATGGCCTTTTTAGGGTTAAGCTTCAGTTGGGATATTATCATATTATTTGAAAATGTTTTTTTTTATCTACTTATTCTAAAATGAAATTGACTTGCTTAAGTTGGTTACAGGTTTAGCGTATTGTAATATTTTATAGAGGTAAAGTTTGTAA
The DNA here is from genome assembly GCA_929108375.1 of Gymnoscelis rufifasciata. Classification (NCBI taxonomy): domain Eukaryota; kingdom Metazoa; phylum Arthropoda; class Insecta; order Lepidoptera; family Geometridae; genus Gymnoscelis; species Gymnoscelis rufifasciata. The sequence goes on from OV815305.1 coordinate 13,326,527, forward strand.
GATCGTGTGTTTGTGAGTTTATGACGATGTAGGAGGTAATCTTTGGAAATTTGTTACACAGATTCTCTAGACCGAGAAGTGACATTGGCAAAGTACTTTTTAAAATATGAGATTTGCGGAAAATATCATCAAACAGGAGTAACAATAACACCGCAGGGCACAAAAATTTGGTAAGTACACGAACATAATTCTTTAGAACCTGCCTGAAAATAACATCAGCACTTTTACTGCGAGGAAACATGAAATGTGCATGCCAAATAATATTGTAGTTCAAAAGGAGCTTTTGTTATAGTTCATATCGCTAGTATGAAACCGCCCTAAAGATAAAACACTTTTATTATGATAACACTATTTAAAAATAGAATTAAATATCAATTCATTTCTTTGTTCGAATCTAAGTTCGAATCAAAATTACAGTTTGAATTGGTGAGGAATTTGTTGGGAATCAATTACAAGGCATAATTTATTTTTATTCGATTCATCAATCTCATAATGATCTGGTTGCTTTAATGACGTGTGACTGTGTGTATCGGAACGTTTTTTTTAGAATTAAAGACGTTATCATGGACTTTGAGGAACAGAAATTAATGAAAAACAGAATTTAAAAATTTCTCCAGTCAAGTGGCATTTATTTAACATGGCAGCTATGTTGGTGAGCTTCGTGATCGTATTTATAATATTATATATTTTTTAAATATGTATATACCTACTCATAATTATGAAGACACAACTGGTAGAGAAAGGGAAGGAATAATATGTTAAACATACTTAATTCTGTAAAATATCATGAATAAAAATAGTTACTTATGCCCGTTTTATATTAATTCGTTGGAATCAGATCATTTAGTAGCCAAACGGGGCTTGAAGATTGTTGTAACAAACGGACCATAATTACGGGCTATTTTATTTCACGCAAATTCTGATGGCAAATAAACCGCCACTCAATTAGCCGACAACCTTGCTACCTAGCTCATTAACACCAAAAAATAAACAGATTTCGCATTAATCCACTATAGCCGCGCCATTTTTTGCCAATGACTAACCCGAGTTATTAAAACGCGATTAGTCGATACCATATCATTCCGATTAACTAAATGAGAACAAAAATTTTGATGTTCGAATTTTTTGTTTGCGGTTTGAACAATGTGTGGTCATTAGTGAATAGTGATGCGAAAATTTTGATGTTATGATTGTTTATGTGTGAGATTGGTTTGTCTCACGGGGCGCGGACCTCCGTGGATCGTGGCTAGCTATGGGAGGTCGGATATTCATTTGGAAGCGTGAAATCTCGGCTTTTAGGAGTATGCATTGACATTTCAATGAAAGAGATATTTCGTAAGTAAGCAACTTTTTCCTTGGATTTGTTCCTTCGTTTTGAATTTAGAAACAAGCGTTTTAATTGTTTGTTTCTCAGAGCAAGTCCAGCTTTTGATAATCGAATTTTAATGTTAAATACGGGATCCTATATAGTGATCTATATAGGATCGAATTTATAAATATTTGTAAAATAAATACGATTACAGTGTTCGATTATTAAATTTAACTGTACACGGTTCCCAACTCCATTCTCCTCGAGAGCTGTGTATACCAATTTGGAAAATCTGCTGTGTTCGTTATTTACAGGAGTTGGTTCTTATGAATGGAAAATATAAGGAAAATAAATGAAAAAAATCAGAATCAGGAGAAAATCTGTCAACACAGCTATATTATAACTTTACCAAAACCAAACTTTACAAGAACCAAAACTTTATTGGTTTATAAACAATCCATAGATAGCAATTGTAAACATCATCATCATCATCATCATCACCCTATTAACGTTCCCACTGCTGGGACACAGGGACTTCTGTCTTGACGAGAGAGATTAGGCCTTAATTCACCACGCAGGCCAAGTGCGGGTTGGTGAATGTCACATGTCCTTCAAACTCTTTTAAAGTTCTCAGACCATGCAGGTTTCCTCACGATGTTTGCCTTCACCGTTAAAGCACGTGTTTAAAGCGCACATAAATTTCTCAAGAAGAAAAAAAAGAAAAAAAATACAGAGGTGCGTGGCGGGGTTTGAACCCACGACCTTCGGAATGAAAGTCGAGTGTCCTCCCACTTAGCCAACACGGCTGTTATAAACATACCACTTGTTTAACTATAACGGCTATCAACACTCATTGTAAAATATTGTATGTATCGCTATATCTTATAAAGAAAAGATTATTTTAAAAACTACTGAACTGATTTTCATGTTGTTTACAGTAACAGATTGGGGGTTAACGGGTTGTTGAAAAACATAAAGGCTATTAATGTATATTTGATTAATTTAAAATTATAAAACTTTGACATCTCGATAGTGGTTCATAATTTGTTCAATTCACGCTAATCTTAATTTATCAATAAGCTAGAGTTTAAATAAAAAATGAAAACTTTAAATGATAAAACAATTGGTCACAACAGATCAAGGCCGCCGAGAAAGTTCTTACAACATCGGAATTTCGGGAATTTAAATTCGGTCCGTAGACTCCGTAGACAAGACTCGCTTTCATTCAAAGGCAAAAACAAACTAGTTTTAAATAAAACGCTCTAGCGAATCTAATAGCTGAACCATGACCTTGGACAAGTCGGTTCTTGACTGAGTTCTTGACGAGCTGAGGGCTAAAATGTAGCTTGAATTTTATAGTGAGTTAAGTTGTCAAAATGAAAGGAAATTTATATACGGATATTGGCTGTTGACGGCCATTTAGCCAGTCACGGACGCCCCGTCAAAAATAAAACAGGAAGAAGAAAATGAAAGAAAATTTTATATTTGACATATTGATTGACAGCGTCAAAAAAGCGCATTATATGCATAGAGTCAAAATAATAAAATTTGGAACGGGTAACATACTCGTACCATGTTTTGACGGTTTTTAATTTTTCCGATATTTCGATGCTGTTGCAAGCGCCTTACACGGCATAAAATGATCGTATTTGCGTCAAGCGTACAATGTCCAGAAATTATTTGATGGACTTTAGGTTAAAAATGATTCGCTTTGTTATCTATCGGAATTAAATTACTTTAAAATAGTCCAGACGCGAAAAGAAAAACAAAATATTGTTACACGGTTAGTTCTTCTTCAAAATTATCTTTATCACTTCATATACAAAACGTTGAACAAAAACATAATTATTTTAATTCCTTAAAATATATTTTTTATAGGTATAGGGTCTATATAGATATTAGTGATACTTACATTATATTAAAAATAGTACCAAATACTTTTCGTCTAATAAAAAAAAAATCTATAAAAATGTGTAGAATATCGATGAAGAATAATTTTTCTTTTCAATAATACTCTTCTACCCGGATACATACGAAGCAGCATTTTAGTCCAGCCCAGATTTCGCCAGCCCCCGGCAAAGACACCCAAAGGTGCTATTAAATTATTCACAAGTTGGCATTCCAGCATCTTGGGTTTGTTTAATAATCAGCCTGCAGTGATTTATCACGCTGCGTAACATGTAGAAATATTTTTAATATTGAGCTTATCCGGTACAATTGAAAAGAAACAAGCTATTTTGGGTTTTTGCATAGTCTCAAACTTACTGGTAAGCTGACACACTGAAAATAGGACCTTCAAACTATCTGCATATAATATACATATATATTATGTATTTAAAGTACCTACCTACTTCATTAAAACACATGATATACACGAATATTATTTCAAAAAAAAAGGTTAATATAGTATATACATACTTATACTATACACAGAGCATTAACTGTAAATAAAATAAATATTTTCGGAGAATCCTTAAAACGACATCTAGCTACGTGGTAAGCTCTAAGCTTGGGTAACGGATACTAGACATCTTATAAATTTAATATAATAGACGTACATATATTGATATATTTTTTTATAAAGCTAAAGCTAATTCAAATACATCAAAATATTTTTCCTGAAAGTGTTTTTGTCATTCGATAATTGAGCGCAAAAGCTGTTTTTATACACTCTAGAGGTTCATTAATGTGAATTTGACTATAGAATATCATGTACGCAAGTGTGTGATTTTAAATAAACCTATTTACACCTCTGTGGTGTCGAACTTATCATATATTTTTAACATGTTAAAACCACTGTCTCGAAACCTTCTATTTCCATCCATAGATTATGTAAAAAAGTAGTTTAGACCAAAATTTATCTGGCCCTGTGTCTGTCGATCCTTAATTAAATCTTGCCAGTTAAATTTGGAACACTTCCCGATTCCCGATTTAGCTAAAAATTTTAGTTATTTATTCGATGAGGTGCACTCATGTATTAATAAAAAAAAATTGCAAAAAAATATGAATTTACTACTACAATTACTAAAAATCTAAATAAACTTACAAATAAAACTCATACATTTAATGGAGGTAAAGTTTCCTTTAGTTATTTGCAGCAAGATAACTTAAATAACAAACCGTATATTTAGTGACTTCTTCATTAGGCTAAACCTGTATCAAAGAAGCCTGTACATAATGGCAGGTTAAGCTATAGGATAATTCCAGTGATTTTAAATGCCAGTATTATTAATAAGTAAAAGGAAAAAAATGTAGGTATTATAAAACATAACTATTAAATACATATTTCAAGAGTCCGAGCAAACACTTGGACAACATGGTCTGAATAATCTGACACTGTGTTTTAATAATACCTAATAATACCTAAGGGTTCCATTTCTACTCATTGAGGCGGAACCCAAAAATAATATTACATTGTCAGGGCCTCTTAATAGCTAATTAAAATACGCGCGAGTTCGCGCCGCGCTAGCGCCTAATTTATTATTAAAACGACATTTATGTATATACGGGGTTAAAATGTTGCTAGATTAGCCCGTAATAGAATATAGTTGTAAATCATATAAATAACCGGGTATTATTCTAATTTGAATTTAAGTACGTCGTGGAAATTTATGACTTCGACTGTCGGGTGGTCCATTCGTAATACATTAAAATGAAATGTTTAAGTAATTGAGTTATTAATATTAAAATAACTATTTTTATCTGTGAGATTGGTCGTTAAGTGTAAAATGTGTGATTAGTTTAGAAAAGACAATTTGAATATGTTATATCTATGGATTTGAGCATCTTTACAAAGCATAGAATGAAGTTGATTCGCTGTCTTCTCGATTGGATCGAATACTAAGCGGATTTAAATGCAACTTTTAGCAATATATAGAATGATACCGGAGTAAGGTTTAGATGTGTATTTTAACATAACCAGACAAAAAAGCTTTTTAAAGAAAAAAAAACCTAAGAGAACAAATGAATGAAATTATACATTAAAAAAAAGATAAACAATTAAATCCCATCCTATATTACATTCCATTATTAAGAACCTTATCTGCAATTAGCTTATTTCTAGTTGTTAGCACCCTCTCTGTTCCCAATGGTCACAACATTTCTGTATTTATTTTTTAATATGGTCCCAAATTAAGACTACCTATCTAAAATACTTAAAATATTGTCGTAAAGAAATTCGTAACGACTTGTAATGTAATAAATTTCCACGTGCTCTGTGGTAAGCCACAAATCTCGAAGTAGGTTAAAACCTCCTTGATGGCATAATTTGGATAAAATGCCAGTAAGTTCCTAATTTAGGTTTATTAGCATTAAAGCTCGCCATGTTGACAAAAAGATAATAAAGAAGATATTTGTGGTATTTCCGATCGCGAAAATAAAATTCACATTCAGTTCAATATAGATATTAACATAAATAAGATTGTACCGTAAAAAGATACGGAATTAGGTGGACATTTATGTTGCGTGTGGTCATGTCAAAGGAGTTTTATTTAATTAACGAGTTGACCCGGCAAACGTTATTTTGCAATTTACATTAATTTAATATACATAAATTAAAAATATAAATTATAATTTCTAAATTAAAAGCCAAACATAATTTGTAAGCATAGGGAGCGGGCTTTGCCCTGCAGTAGGACATAATAGACTAATTATAAAAAAAAAACAATCCAAAAATCAAAGCTTCAGATTTGACAGCATGCTACCAAAACCTACCTAATTTATGTACTTATTTTATTCAAAATATATTTGCATCATAATTTCTATAGTCTAGCAAAGCGAATAAAATCAATAGGTACGTTAAGGCTAGTTTTATTAAAAGATGATAACCCACGCATAACAAGAATTTAGAAGTTTATTTTCCTTAATCATGTACGGAAAAAATAGTTATTCTGACTTAGTCCGTCGGTTTGCGCGTCTTATTTTTCACATTATCAATTGAATATAAAAGTGCCAAGATATAGACCATCAAAGTTTCGGAGTGGAGGCTTGTGACGCAAGAATTTAGTACCAATCGTGCGAAACTTAATTGCACAGTATCGTCTAAATTTTTTGTCTGCAAGTGAAAAGGAAAAAACGTCTTAATGACGGACAAATTATTTTTAGTTCTCTCTTCCAGGGTGCTGGTGATACAAACAAGAGGAATCTACTCTAAGCATTAATTTTATTATTAAAAGTGTATAAGTCAGTGGCAGATAACCGAAAGAATCTCTCAGCTCCTAATTTAATTTTACAGCCTTCCTACCTCCGGGATGCCACCATAAAATCGGAATTTGGAAGATATTCGTCAGGTTGTAAACAGCATATCTGTTTATTGATGTCAAACTTATTTGTAAATGTTTTGAATGAAAATCAGTTATAAAACTGAACTGGGTAACAATTTTACGATGTCAGAGAAACAACTTGTTGGTAGTTATTTATATTTGGATTGGGGTAGCAAGTTTCTTTGGGAAATAATCTATGGAATGGTGCTAGAAAAATTGAGTAATAGGATATTTTCCCTTTAATACAACATCAACTTCCAAAACTGGACAAAAAATAAAATTTTATATCCATTTTTTTTTTACATTAGATAAGCCTTCATTTGAGCACAATCTCACCTGATGTAAAGTGACGATGTGGTCTAAGATGGAGCATGAAGACCTAGAAGGTGGCTTCTCCGGGCCACATTACGAAACACGAAAAAATCAACCAACCATTTGTAAGAAGTTTTTTTTTCTTTACTGAACAAAATCGTCTTGTACAAAATTATAGTTTTTGCTATTACTGGAGTTCAGTAGTTTTATGTAAAGATATTTAACACCACTTTTATGCAGTTATAAGAATCCCAAAAGCGTGTGAAAAACCGTTCAAAAAATACCTTTTCAAGTCAAATCATTGAACAATACTTACAAAGTAAATACTCTACTTTCTGAGAACGTTATCATCGAAACCGATAGGCCATAGATAATATTCATTACATCGCGGTAACATGAATTGGAAGCGGTTCTTTTATGGCCATAGACAATGGGTAGTTAGAATAATCCTTTTTGCACTCAAAACAAACGAGGACGGAATTTTTGAACTCAAAAGGTTTAAGGAACACGTGACATAGTTTTTCTAGAAAGCAAAAGTATTTTCTTAAATTCTACATAGTTTTTTTTTTCTAAAACTACCGGTACATGTCTGATTGAAATAAATTTTTCAAGGTCTGTAAGTTTCCTTGTTTCGAAGCTTCCGAAGTTACGAGTAGTTTAACCCTCTTAAATATTAGTCTAGAAAATTCTTTTCGGACTGTAAAAAAGACATGTTCCAGTGTTTTATTTTCTACTACCATAAAATAAATTTCACAGAGACACAATACACCTACCTGTCAGTCTTCATCATAAAGCTTACTAAGCATAAAATAGCTTATCTCTGGCGCCTTCATTACAGTTATATTTATTATACCCAGTTGTAAACATTTATTGAGTGAGTTACCTTGTGGGTCTTCTACATCCCATAACAATTTCGGCCCATATAACTCGGTCAGGTTTACACTTGCAAGGTGGCTTAGGCCATATTTGAACATGTGGCGAAAGATTAACGGATAACCTTAAGTTGTTTGTGCTAAGTCCTACTGGGGTAAAATGAGGTAAACAAAGGATAATGGGAGTTTATGTCGGAATTGCGAGAAGTCAAAGCAATTGTGATATTTAAGTTAAATAGGTGTGGAATAATTCTTGGTAATGGATGCTTTGGAGGAACTTATTGTTTAAGTAACACAATTATGGCTTTTTTATCTTTTGAATTATTTTAGTACTTAAACGATGTTATGACGATCTAGACGTGAGCCCGTGAATAGTGGAATGCTGCACAGGACTGGAACACTTGGAAGGATAGGGGGAGGCCTTTGCCCAGCAGTGGGACGTTATCGGATGATTTAAAAAAAAACTAAACTAAAACACGACAATCAGCAAACAGAAAATTGTTTGTTAATCATTATGTAATCAGATTTATAATAATTATTTAAATCTTCGGCCTTTCGGACTGATTTGCGGCCATCTCGTCATATGTAGATATATTATTATGCATTGTCAGTCGTATATAAAATAAACTTAAATAAAAATTGGTGTTCGAGGTTTCGGATATGAGGTTTCTTATGAATTCCAAAATTAATATCAGTATGGATCTAATTATGTATTTTTTTTATATTTATAGAAAACATCAAGACTTAGGAAAAAATACTTGCAGAATATACACGAAATCGTCAGCAGGAATCATATCCTATATATACCTCCTTGCACCACAATCGAACTTTAGCCCACAATTTTGTACAATTTTATTTTAAGACTGCAACATTGTTTCTTTGTCTCATACAATGTATAAAATAGACTAACACCAATAGTGATAGTAATTAAAATAGAACTCCAGCAACCAGTTAGCTACGCCCACAGGTACCTTAATTCAATATTAATAGAGCCATTTAAAAAAAAACTAATAATGACGAATTCACAACTATTAATCTTCGGAACACACAGAGCGTGGAATCGCTTACTCATTTTAGCAAAGTCAAAGTGGTCGAAAAGGGGAAAAAAGTTAAAAATAGGGTCAGGCAAAAAATAAGGAACAATTTTAACAAATTAGGCGACAAAATCACCACTTTTTGGAGTAAATTACGGTGTTTAAGATTGTTTTGTGGATTGGTATTATTGATGTGCCGGGCGGAGCGTAGGGCTGGGAAAAGGCTTATCGATGGCGATCATTGAGGTCGAGAATTTATGAAAAAGTTAATTGAATTTATAAAACGTGTTGACTGTACCGAAATTTTAAATGTCCATTTTGAAATTGACTAAAACATTTAGCTACTATTAAATTGTTATGACCATTAGTAAGTTTTGGGTATAAAACATAATAATATTTTATTTACTGGACATTTTTGCTCCATACTTAAATGCCCACGACTTGTTAATTGATATTCCAAATGATAAAGTCCCGTGTGTAATTTATTTATTTTTCCATATTTATGTATTTTTCCAGATCAAACTATGACTAAAACTGCATTCTGTTTCCAAAATTATATTTCAGCTAAATTCAGACCGTAGTTTTATTGTCAAATAAAAAAAATACAATCATGTATAACATTAGAGTAACAGTGGAATGGCTTTGAGGTTCACTTTAATATTTCTATATTCATAATTCTAACTTTCGAAAGTATTATCGCTAACCCCAGCCCTAGCCACCACAATTTCTTAGATGAAAATTGGACGAGCGTCACGAATGAACCTACGGGGTAAGCGGGATTCCTGAGGGAAACTATAACTATTATCTTCCATCTCCTTCCCGCGCACACACTCCCTCAAATGCGAGAGAGACGGAACATAAAATTTATTAAAACATCAGGTTTATTATCTACGTGTGAGTCCGCTGGTATGAATGGATAATTAAACTAAATTATACAATTTGAACAAACCTTTGTTATGACGAAACGAATTAGATATGTGGCTTTCGTGGTGTTGGTGCGTTTTGACTACGTAGTTTTTAGTGATGTAATTATAGATGATGACGTATCGCTTTGACAATAGCACATGCAAAAAAAAAATGATATTTGACATCCTAAATACATTTTAATAAACGGGCGTTTATTATGTGAAAAAGTAAATCAAGATATGTTCATATTTTTTATTACATATCGTTGGCGCTTGACATGCGTCTTGTATATTATACTAGATGTCCACCTGCGACTTTGCCCGCATAATAATAGATTTTTCCCTCGGTAAAAAGAAGCCTATGTACTACGATACTGATATGTAAGCTATTTTATTTGGGAAGTTTTATCAAAATCCTTTATGTAGTTTTTTTGCGTGAAAGAGCAACAAACACACACTCTTACATCCTGACAAACTTTCGCATTTATAATACTATATGTAATAGGATTATGCAACTGATACCTACATATATGATACATCTCTAAAGACTTTACCGTGTGGAGTCATCCTTTGTGGGGTGTCTGAAGATCTTTATTATAATACATTTGCATTTACAACTTCATCTCCTTCATGAGACTAGAAGGTTCTTCCCGTACCCGTAACTAAACGAAATGTATCGATAACTGTCACCCATCGCATCCCTTCAAAACCCAAACACATAACTCCATCAAAAACGGCCCATCATCTCAAACATCAAAATTTTTCCCAAGCTTTTCATAAAACAGTCCTGGCGGCATGTTCATAAACTTCATAATAGCAATATCCTGTCTATTGATTGTCAAAAATTAGGAATTTCGGCAATTACACCGCACCTCCCACGTGTAAGATGAAAAAAGCAAGCGGGCCATCTCGCGTTTTCTTAAAGGATCCGGCCATGCCCTGTGTGTGTGGTGCGAGTATTAGGAGGTTGATGGTATTAAAAGTTTACTTACACTTACTAAACTTAATAACTATTTACTGCCACTGAGGCGCAGGAGGTTGTGGGTTCGATTCCCGCCGGGTATCAAATTTTGTATGTAGATACGCTCTACAATATCTGGTTTCGGGTATGGGTATTTTCTATGTATCATATAAACAAAAAAAATTATCTATGTAGTTTAATAGTCCTGTTGTCCACAACCTAAGATGACCACGATCCTCAGCCATGAGGGAACGACCCCAGAGAGAGAGAGATTCTTAAATTCTCTAAAGTTTCTCTCGTAAGCTTTATTTACAAAATGTAACTAAGAAATTTTTTTAAAGCTCTCACATTTTGTAATTGTTGTTTTGTTTTGTTTTTGTAAATTGTGAATTACATAAAAGTTATTATATTTTTTTCAAAACTGTTGATAAGATTTTGCCCTTTTAGAAAATCTGAGCTTTTGAGACAGTTACTTAGCATATAAATCTTTTTTTTACACAAACACTACATAATTATAATAACTTTCCTTCCAAGACAGGAGTGTTACACAATCAGCACCTTACATAATACGAAGCGTTCTTAACCTATAAATTACAAAACATTGGTGAATACTCTGAAAAATACTATGCCTAATAGTAAATAATAGTATGACCAACATTTCCCACCTTTCCACCTGCGTGTTGCCATATTTTATGCATTTTAAGACAGTTTCTCCTGTAAAAAGTGACCTTATCAATCAATAAGCTGCAATATTTTTGTCCAATCGGACCCATAGTTTCTGTGACTAGCGCGTTTAAAACAAACGAACTCTTCAGTTTTAATATTGTTGATAAATTAATTTCAATACCTTTTAAAATACATAACACCATTACATTTCGCACTTTAATACCCGCTAACGCCTCTGCCCCACACCACACAATATCTCAATGATTTTGTTCTTATTTTTCCCTTTTGTTGCCTTTGTGAGACTAGCGCCGGCCGACCAGAAGGTATAAAGGTGTTCTAAGGCGTATCCCCGTAATGGGCGTCTGTTACATATTTATTTTTGTGTTCATTCTCATCCTGACATCTTTTTTTCCGATTTCGCGCTTTCATGGTGGTAATGTCTGCTGAGGAATGTCATAAATACTGTGAGTCTGTGAATAGACTGTGTGTGACCCACTACGACGAAAGTAAATATTTTAATGGCTACCATTCTGGGAGATAAATAAACACTTTAATATTAACTTAATAAAAAAAACAAATTTCACGTCTTTACTGCTACGAAGAATATATAAGATGCTTTATTAATTACATTTAAAAAAGGGATTTATTTTTTAACTGATTTTTACCTACGATTTTTTTCGCAATTCTAACACTAATAAGGCATTTTTATAAGTAGATAAGCAATTATAATAACTAACAGGTATTTTGCTATAGAAACAAATATTTAACTTGTTTTAAATCTTATTTTTTAAAGGATTCAGTCAAAAAAGTATCGGGAATAGATAGTCTATGGTTCCCAATTACATTTTTAGTTTACAGACATCAGAGCATTTGACGTTTTATTATTATTGCACCAAGTACATTAGTGTACTCCTTTTTCATTCAATTGCAATAAGTATATTTAAATTTAAAACTGACTAAACTGTTTAAAAATTCCCAAATCCAGCATAATGAAAAACAAAATAATTTCCGTATTACAAATATAACTAAAACGGCAGCACTGTCTGAGAGAGACAAGTGAAGTGTTTTAATTTCTTCTGAAGAACAAAAACAAAATATTTCACGATAGTATATTTTTTTTATTCTCTGTATCTTGTATGTAACCCACTGTTGTGTTATAACTATATGCCTTATTGGCCATAGACAAGAAGCGTCTACTTTTTTATTTCCCGCCAACGACGCAAAGCAACGGTCAGTCTCGACATCTTACTCATGAATGAAAGAGTTTATTGGTACTAATTTCGTTAATGGGTGAAATTGTGAATGAACATTATTTGGAACAATAGATTTTTTTAGGTGTCTGCTTGAACCGTAAAATGTGGCGCCAAGGCAATGCTGCGTATTGCGTCAAAGTATTATTACACAATAGACATAAGAACTCTATACATGGTGTTTTGGAAATGGTATATAAAGCAAAAGGGTGTGAATGGCACGCACCAGGAAAACATATTTTGTTCGAAGACTTTTCAATTTGGAATCCCATTTGTTAAAAAAATAAATAAAGTGTAAATCTGCAAATCCAATTTCATCATGAGTGACCAAAACACTTTGTATAGTAGGGCGTCGCCATTTTACGGGTCTCGTTGATTGATTTTAACACTTTTTCAAAGTTCCAAACATTAATTCTTTATTTCAATATACTTATTCAATTATATCAAATGATATGTGAAATTCATCAGAATGTAATCAAGAGAAAGCTTAATCAAATAAATTGGAGCGTCAAAACCAACTTTCAAATTATGTTACCGTAAACCAAATTAAGTTTTTAAATGAAATCGTCACGTCATGGGATTTTAAGTAATAGTATGGGAGTCCAAGATGCTAAATGGGGATGAACATTATTTTTATTTATAGACCAGCTGATGCCATCAAACGTTGTTTTGCAAAATGTAAAATAGATAGTAGTATGTAAAATAGATAGTAGCCGATTCTCAGACCTACTTAATATGCTCACAAAATTTCATGAGAATCAGTTAAGCCGTTTTGGAAGAGTAAAGGAACGAACATTGTGACACGAGAATTTTATATATAAGATAATAATAAATATTTATTTAGTATTTCTGGACTACTCCGGACACAGCACATCACCTAAGCCCAAACTAAGCAGAGCTTGTACTATGGGTGTCAGGTGACTGATATGCTACATAAATACATTTTTTTTTGTAAATATATAAATTATGATACATAGAAAAACCCCGAAACAAGAAATGATGGATCGTACAAAATCTGGTCCCGCGGTGGGAATTGAACCCGCAACCTCCTGCGCCTCAGGTGAACCTACGCCCACCGAGCCACAGAGGTCGACGATAATTAATTGTTTAATTAATAAAAAATGTAACGAAATGACGAATTACGGCACTAAGGCTTTATAACTCTCAGAATGATTTATTTATTTTGACCGTACCTCATCTTTGCGCTAAATTATATTAATTACTAACAAATACGAAAACTCTTTATTGTACACACAGAAAAATAGAAATACGTTAACACTTAGAAAAACAAATGTAATGGGCGGCCTTATCGCTAAAAAGCGATTTCCTCCAGGCAACCTTAAATTGAAAATAACTTAGATGCACTAATTAGAAAGCATCGGTGTACAATATTATTAATATTGTACACCCCTGCCTACTATTATTTTATAGCGATAAGGCCGCCCATTGTACCTACATTTGTTTTTCATTAAATCATACAGAGATACTCCGTGTATGACTATCTCCATACATTGACTGACTAAGCCATCTGCTGCAAATGTGTACCTTCCCACATAAATTAATTACCATCTCACTAAAGCTATTGAAAATAAATTATTACAAAATGTCTACTATTCACCTTCAATACTATCGTGGCACGATCAATCGTTCTCTTATCTACAGGAACGTCTGTCGTTACCACAGATAAAAAAAAATGTCTCTGGTCTGCCATCGGTAACAGATAATTAAATTCTGATATTAAGAATGAGAGCCCAAATGCCATGCGCGATAGAGATCTGCGTATAAAAATATGCATTGCACGCGAACTTTTATAAATGGTATCTCACTTGTAAGTGCAGGTTGGAACTAAGGAACAAAAAAGAGGGAAATTAAAGTAAGGAAAGAAGGTTGAGTTACTTCTGAGAGTTTGCCATAATAATGCGCTACAAAAATGCTGTCTATATCAAAAAGCAAGCAAAACAATGTAAGGCAACTTGTTATGATCAGTCATTTACTGATACGACAAACCATCGAAGACTCCAAAATTCTTACAATGTTATATTACTCATTTATAAATATAATTTTGTAAAAATACTGACGGATACCTTATGAAAATGTATTCAACAACATCATCATCATGTCAGCCGTAGGAAGTCTACCCCCTTAAACATTATACATATATTTAAATAATTATATATATATCGCCGGACAATCTACACAGCAACAACTAGCCCCGTGGTAAGCTCTAAGCTTGTGTTACGGGTACGAGATAACTGATGTCTACTATTAAGTAAATAAAAGACATACATATAAATATATTTTTTACTATACATCTTAAACACCCAGACCAAGGAAAAAGTGTTCTCAAAGATCTCCTGCTATTTCGGTTTGAAGCGGCTTGCATCTACCATGAAACCGCACTTTACCAAATTAACAGTCCATCTTGTAGGTGGACATCATATGCTGCGCTTGCCGATAGGTCATCACTGGCATCACGCACTGGTTAAAGATTATCGTCTTCTGGCATATAGGTAAGTCGGGAAATGTCGTACAAATACATTGCTAATAAATTAAAAAAAAGGTGTGTGTGCGATTCACACACGATAGAAGTGAAACTTCAGTAAATCGACTAAAGAATAAGAAGAATAAAAAAAAAGTGTGTGTGTGTCAGCTACGACGCACGATTGGAGTCTACTACTTACGAACTATAATTATGATATATATCGAATAGAAAAAAAGGGTAAATGAACGCATCTGCTAAAATGATAAGAGAAACAAACATATATCTGTAATTATTCGGATTATTTATATTACTTCAATAAAGCGTATTACATAAAGTATGTTACAAAATAATATAAATAAAATACAGCAATACCTCTTTGCGCGATACTTCGTAGTTGAGACTACGAAGTATCGCGCAAAGAAATTTAAATAAAGCATTGTATTTGTGTCTCTTACCATTTCCGTTTCATCTTTTTGCATCCGGTTTGAAATCACTACGATTCTATAGAAGTTTCACTTCAAAAAATAGCTTATTTTCCAAAAAAAATCGCAATATTTTCACCTTAGATGACTTATAAACTAATACTTTATCTTTTTGTTTGAGTCTATCTAAGGCCTGATGATAAATGAGAAATAAGTACATTTAAATATCATCTGCTAATACCGGACATAAACCTTGCTTAAAATATTAGGGGATATTCCCAGCCACACCGTTTCAATCTTTTTTTGGCAGAGGATACCTTGAACCGGTGAGGTTGGTTAGTTGACTAGGATAGTGTTTTATACCCCCTTATCCCCCATTAAAATATAATCATTGTAATGTTTTTTTGCACCTCTTTAAACCTGAGTACGTCCACCAATAATGTATAGATAATTGAATAATATATATCAGTGTATGAGAGAAGTGTTAATTAAGCGGTAACTAGCCGTTTGTTTGTATTTAACGCAATTAAAAACACGCATGTAATGGGATATTATATTATGAGAGGACATTCGTTTTGCTACAAAGTATTATGCTTTTAATACTTTGTTCTCAGACAAATTAAATGGTAGTGTTAAATAACCGCATTTTTAATAGTAATATCCAGTTGGACTGTATTTATAGCAAGCTTTTGACTCATAGATAATTTCTTTACTGCACACCAATAATTACAGACTAACTCAAAAATAACACATAACTAGTTGTACAATCGGCAGCTTTATCGCTAAAAGCGATCTTTTCCAGGCAACCTTTGGATAGATAAGATCCGCTAGGAGCACGAAACACATTTGTTGTGTCATATTGACACTTTTTACTCCATAACCATCATATTAACCGCGTTATTTAATCTAATACCACTAAAAAGGGAAATTCTAATATAATAATATTATGAGCGGCCTGTCCTCGCCTTGCTACTGCCTTACCTCCTTAATAAATATATTTTTTTCTCCGAATCTTTTCCTGAAAACCTAAAAAATATCCATTTAGTCGTTTCGAAGATTATTGCGAACATACATACAGACAGGTACACGGAGGGTGACTTTAATCTATAATAATTATTGATGAGTACCCGGTGAGAATCTTGGAAGGAATAAAAACAATTTTTTTTACTAAGAAGTTGCCAAAAAAGTCGGTGCTTAAACGAGAATACTTCATAAAATTCACACAGAAGAAAATACTTAAAGACACAGGTGAACACAAAATATTTACAATGCTATATTAATGGATCTAGCTAGGTTTCATAAAAAGTTTAATATTTATACATGTTAGTTTTAGTTTTTCAATAAGTAGTTTAATGCGTAAAGTCTACTCCATTTTTAAACATTAATTTTACCAGTAAAAGTGTTTTTATAATGTAGTTTTTTTAACATGTAAGTAATTATGTATTATAAATATTTTATCGTGAAATAAATACACTCAACACAATCCATTGATGTTTAAGTTATATCTATTTTTTCTTACATCTGATCCAATAATTTCTTAACTAACAGCCGTACAAAAACGGGTTAGGGACCGCTGGGTCTGGACCCTGCTATGTTGATTGACAAACACTGTAGCAGTATCATAGTTTTTAACCCTTCTCCTGTCAATCCGATCTCGTTGTCACCGTGAAAAAGTCGACGCCTTGGGAGTCGCGGGTGTGGTCCAAGATTGTGAAGGCAGCGAGTGTCTTTAGTCTTTTATCTGTTTATTATTTACAAGCGACAAACCCCGTCTTAGTACCGGCGCAAATACCTATAAACTTACATTTTGAATCACTATCTATTACGAAAACTGCTTTGAAATTTTTAATCTATATTTTAAATTCTAAGCAAGGTTTTGTCCGTTCACGTCCGTAAGTGGTAACCCCCTAAATCCTTACACGCGACCTCCGGGTGGTGCTAAGAACAGTCTCTGGTGGTAGGCTTCGGCCGCGGCTTATCACCACTGGCTGGGCCAGTGCGTGTAGCGATTTTTTCGTGTTTCGTTATGTGGTCCGGAGAAGACCTTTTTGACCACATCGTCACTATACATCAGGTGAGATTGATGAGATTGTGGTCAAATGAAGGCTTATATGTCATTAAAAAAAACATCAGTTGAATCACTTTTTAAATTTTATGGTAATATATATATAAATGGAATTTTAACACAGTGAAAATTCCACCCTTATACCTTATAGACTTATACTACTCTCTTCTGTTTTCTCAACTTAAATCTCTTTTTTTTATTGTTTGTCACCGCAGTTCTTTTTTCTTTTTAATTAAAAATGGTCCAGTAATTCCAAAGTTTCAACATAATATTTGGAAAACTTGAAGTCGGTTATTAGATTGGGGCTGAAAAGATCCCGAATGGACGCCGCGGATCGGCAGGCGAAGCAACTAACTACCACTGCTACCACCAAACAGTTGGACAGCTGACTTGGTCAAAGCTGCAGATTTAATACTTTCTTTCGAAATAATCAGCGATCATTTAGGAGGCCTAATTCAGTATTTGACGTCCTACATCCCGAAAGATGTTGATGTAATAATAATTAATAAAATGATAAATATTTCCGGACAATCCACACAATAACATCTAGCCCCATGGTAAGCTCTATGCTTGTGTTACGGGTACTAGACATTTGCTATACTTAATATTATAGATATATATTGTTATACATATTAAAAACCCAAATGTGCCTCAAATACTCTGGCAGATTCATGCACTGCAATTTTGATGGTATATTTGCAATTTAAATTAAATAAATGTTGTAAAAGCGATCCTCTTATGACCTGAACCACACAAACAGCGGGAACTCTACGGGGCGTCCTTACGTGTCGAAACTGGCCCAAGTGTTAAATAATACATTAACGCTGTAATACATAATTTACAAGCGAGACAATGCGCGGACTGTACCACTGTGGCTGGAATGTATTTAGTTCAGAATTTATCACTTAGGCTCTTGTTTTGGCGTATCATGAATATCGCTATAAAATTGCTTAGTTTTATTTTTATTTTTTATTACAAACTTTTTCTGATAGTATCCTCATAAAATATATTAAATTTGAAAACACCATTGTAATTATATATTATACCTACATAGGCCGGTAAGCTTATAGGCCACTTTTAAAGGCTTTGCTTTAAAATAGGTACTCCAGAAATTACCCCAAATAACTCCCAAAAAGGCTTACGGCTACCACACAAACCGCAAAAAGTATCCCAAAGGATAAAAAATAAAAAAAAAACAATAGACTGTCAGCAAGTTATGGCAAATTTATCATTTTGTCTCCATTTAACCTCACACATTGATTTTCGGTAGCTATTTGTTGCATTTCAAAAGTCATTCAAATGTAAAATGAGACATAATTATACTTTGTGAAAAGGGTAATCATTTCTGAGGTTTTAAAATGTTTTTTTTACTTCAAGGAGGTCTCAGGTAAATCGTTTAACACTATTCAACAATTTTAAGCCATAGTTATTATGTATGATAAAAGTTTCATAATAAAATTATGTGAATGAATAAAATATATTTTCAATTTCACTCAGTTGCTGTTATACTAGATAGGTATATATTACCTACGTCTACGCAAAACGACGAACAAAATTGTTCAAAAACCATTAGTGAAACATGAAATAAAAAAAGTATTAAAATGTAAAAGTATCATTTTATCGAGGAACAATTTACCTAAAAAGTATAAGCCAGTCTACAAAATACCTAAATCAGTAAACCAGTCACTCAATGAAGTCCTCAAGCACAAAATGATCAATCCTTACAACACCAAACAATTACGCCGAAAAATATCCATTATCAGATCAATTTGAAATAAACACGTCAATCCTTCAACAAAAGGTCCCACCAAAACGAATGCAATAGATCTTCATCTTCAAGTATCGCAACTTACCTGATGTCCAGCAAAGATTTCTAATCCCCACACAAAAGAAGATAGGACAAAGAAAAAAAATCCTATCTTCACTTACGTTTCGAGTTAGGATCAATAAATGCAATGAGTTTTGTTCGCGACAAACTTACAGTTAGACCTCTTTTCGTGATCCATCATGCGTATGATGGGGTGTCACAAAAGAGATTGCATTTATGTGTAAAAAGGTTGCACGTTTTCAAAGACATTTACATAATTATTGCTCTATGACCAAGGAGCATAAGAATAAGGGGGTTTTTCCTCATGGGGCTATTGGATAACTATTTATGATGTATATTTAGTTTATGCCCAAGTACAGACTCTGCTTTCTCTATTCAAGGACATTTCCGACCAACAGCCATCTATTACGTATGATACGTGCAGTGTAAACTGCCTATTGCCTTTTCAAAAGGTAGCGGGTTTGATTCCCGCCGAGGGGGTTTATTTCTATCCCGTGTTTGTATAAAAAATATTTATAAAAGTATGTAAGAATTATATTAAGTATATCAGATGTCTAGTAACCGTAAGCTTAGAGCTTACAACGGGGTTAGATGTTCTTGTCTGGATTTTCCGGAAATATTTTTTGCATTTCAACTAGTCTATCCATTTTAATGTAGGTAATGTACTCGGTGTGCGTACGTAGAAAGAGGGTCTCTTTCTACGTACGCTCACCGAGTAGGTAACTGAGGTCAAAAGCCCAAAAACCTAAGAATTCGAATTCCAAACCCGTTATACCTTAGACGAACACAACCCATTTTATCATAACCTTCGATTTTATTAAAAAATCTAAGCTCCTTTACAATCGTGCCCGAGATGTCTTAATTACAATCAGTGGATGTGCATTCATAATCGGGAATGAAGCCCGACTGGTCCACGTATCTTAATCTCTTCATTCTTCGGTACCCGAGTGAGAACTCAACGCGGTTTTAATCGAGCGGACTTATGGATTGATTCGAATAATTTATGATTCGGTATAAGTATTTCAGTTGTGTTAGAGTCTGTCTCTCTGCGATTGCGTGATAGCGAATTGACAATGGAATATAAGTTAAGAAATGCTGGAACGATCTTTTCAAATATTTTTTCTTTCATTGAAAGGGTTTGTTTAGAGACTGTACATTGTCAACCTTTTAAGTACACAATACCTAAATTCAAAATAAAATAAGCCTTCATTGCTGTTCACATAACTCACATGTTAATAACTAAAACTAAATTATCACAAGCTATGTCTGTAATTGATCTTTTGTTCAGTGTTCGCAAACCCTGATATTATAACGTTCAGTTTCAAGCAAAATTAAAATAGATACACATTATATCAAAGGAAACTAATAAATATAACTGTACTAATATACCTACATCTAGATACTATATGTGACTAAATAGCAAGCAATTCATTCATTAAAATCATCAAAATCAATTCTTGGAAGAAAATAAACCCAAAATACTAGCCTAACCTAGCCTATAAAAATAAAAAAACGTACATATCTTTTGGAAGACATGTTAAAGTTTATTTCTATATCATTGTGCCTAAATATGTAAGACTTTTAACCTGTTGATCGTAGACCCAGATGCTCAATTATTACATATTCCTGATTAACTTGTTTAAAACCATGGATCAACATATACAACCTACATCAATCAAATCGATTATCGTTCCAATAATCGATCTACTATAACAAAAACGTTAATCGCTAAAACGCAGCAACCAAACCGTATAATAGGATATGCATAATGCCCGCTAATACATAATTAATTAACCAAACCAATTGACAGACGGATTGACAAAACAAAAAGTATTTTACGTCTATATGATATCGACAGCTTCATCTGCTAAAGCAAACATTAATAATTAAAAGCGACACTTGATTTCCGTCATGAGTTTATACAGCGTGTTGACTTTACAAAATAATTAAGTCGAAGCTAGAACTATAAGTGTCAATAGGCATAATGACTATTTAAAATAATTGGTTTTCTGTTTGGTTCGTATGTTAGCCCGTTCAAAAATAATGGACACCTTACTATGCAAAGATAAGCATCAAAGTTCATGTGGCTTCCTGGAGGCTTATGTTTATGACCTAAAAATGAAGTACAACCTTCAATGCACTCACTGTATTGTCTTGATATTTCGTTAGCAAGAAAATAAAAAAAATAAAAGTTCAAATTGTTAATTAATCTTATTGACGGACCATTATTTTTTAGTCATCTGGCGTATATTTTATCTTTACATACACCACATTATTTGACAATTATGGAGTAATGATTTAAGTCAGTTAAGTTTAAATAACAATGTAAAATAATTTATAATTTTCAAAATTAATAATAAATATTTACGGACTAATTACCCAGCATCATCTAACCTTTAGCAATATATGGACAAGTTCTAACTGGCAATAAAATAAGTATATGACTGCTTCAGTGGCGCAGTGGGCGAGGGTCCGCTTGCGGCGCAAGAGGTAGCGGGTTCGATTCCCGCCAAGGTTTAAGTGTTTGTATGTTCTGCAAGCACATTCTCCTTGGTCTGGGTGTTTAATATTTATAATAAAAAATATCTATATATTATGTATGACTAATAAATTAAGTATATCAGATATCTAGTACCCGTAACACAAGCTTAGATCTTACCACGGGGCTAGATGTTGTTGTGTGAATTGTCTGGATTTAAAAAAAAAAAAAAAAAATATGTATAAAACAAATTAGAACAAGAATTGGGCATTAGGGTCACAAAACAGTTTTGTTTGAAAGCCGGTAATTGGTTAGAATAACATCATTTTTATTAGCATTCATTGTCTCGGCCAACCGAATTCTGGCCCCTATCATAATAATAACTCATTTTTTTCTCTCATCACGATCACTAAATATCTTTAAATAGTGAGAAATTATATTTAGTGACATGTGATAGCTACAGTCATTTGCCATAGATGAATAAACAAAACTTACTTTTTTTTATTTAAGTAAATTTTTTTATGCTACATAAGTCTTCATTTGTCTACAATCTCACCTGATGTAAAGTGATGATGTGGTCTAAGATGGGGCATGAAGACCTAGACAATAGCTACTTCGGTCCACATTACGAAACACGAAAAAATTGTTTCACTCACTGGCCCAGCCCGGACGGTGGTGACAAGCCGCGGCCGAAGCCTACCACCAGAGTCTGTTCTTAGCACCACCCGGAGAACACGTGTAAGGATTCAGAGGGTTAACACTTACGGACGTGAACAGATAATTGTCCTTCAATAATTATCAAAATAATTAAACTAATTTTCACACATCCTTAACAACTTACACAACAAAACCTAGTCTTAAATTACTCTACCTATTGCTGAAAACTGCATGAATATCCGTTTTGAAGTTTTTGAGTATATCCCAAACATAACGAGAGGCAGACGCGACATTTATTTATAAAGACGGGGTACTTTAATTTATTATCATAAATATAGATTACAATTTCTTTGTCATAACTGTGATCTGTGGACATAAACCACCTTCATTATTGGCTTGTAGCCCCTGTAACTGCAGTTTTGAAAACGTTATCCATCCTTTTTATTGGATGCCCACCGTTTGTAGTACCGCGATATTAATTTGAAATTATTCTATGTGATTTTGCCTGCCCAGTTAGATACTGGGATAGGTACTACATTCAAATTATATGCACGTACGTAATATACGGTCTTTTTTATTCGACCTAGAAAAACACAAAAACCTAGAATTATAAAAAAATATATCATATCGATATTTGGACCCCAAGCGGAAGTCATGCTAATGTATGGACTCAAATTCACAAACTCTATTTCCAAAAGTTCTGCAATCGACACACATTCGAGTACCAACAGTACATCTCCGGGTCAAAAAATAAATAAATCTCACCACTGTTTTTTATTTATTTTCGTTAATATCGTAATTATGTGAGTTGGCTTCGACAACCGCAGGTTAATGGTTTATTGCCATTTATAGCTATTATAGGCGTTATAATGAGTGTGTTGAGACCACAGACCTGAAAATGTATCCGTGTATTTTTTAGTATGTGTCCGTGTTAGTCATTTGAACGGAAACTTAATTAAATTGGTGTATATTGTAACGCGTTTCGGGGATGGTTTGATGAATTCTTTGAATTAGGGATGACTCAAATTTTTAGGTGTTTCGTTATAAAATTAGTTGCATCCGTTCATATTATGTGCCAAAAGGCTTAAAATAATTAACTGATAACTCAGCTTTGCAGAATACAACAAAAAAATAAAAAAAATGTGTTCGTATAAAGCAAAAAAAGCCTTTTTTTGTCAACTTATGCAATTGAATAAAAGTCTAGATTTATAAGAATCCAACTAATATGCGACTAACATTCAACGACTCTTTATTACTTTAAACGTGTTAATTTTCCAACATCCTGTGCATGAACTGGCTACGTGACATTTCAAATATTATGAAGAGGTTGTGCGGAGGTGAAATTTATTTATTGCTCCTTCAGTTGCGAGCAGCGAGCGTCGTGCGCGATCACACACATCGCTGCCTCCCTGAGCTTGACACCGGGGCTATGTCACAAGCGATAGCGGTTTTAAATGCCCTACTTTCTAACTTTAAATTAAATTATTGCTCCTGACTGTGGCTAAGTCACAGTCACAGTCTACTCATCATGTCACAAACTTAGTTAATTGTATTCAGGATTAAAGATTTTATTTACTATCCTCAAAGGCCTACATAAAAACGTAAGATAGACCTAGAAGACTTATAAAATTTTTCGATGAGATTTTTTGGATGAAATTTTGCACATCTATCCCTTTATTATGGGCATTTAATTATTTGTTTTTATCAGGTAGGGGTTCTTACTTTCGGCTCCCAGACTAATACTATGCGAATAAATTGTTTCCCGAATAATTTGCTGAATTTTTTTTCTTTAAATGGGCAATTTTAGCTCGATAAGCTCCTTCAACCAAACAAACAAATCGTGAATACAAGTCAATATTAGCGTCGATGGGGTTTTCTTACTGATATTGTGATAAGTCTATTCTATCGATAACTACCGAACGGATTGATGCAGTTTATATTATAATATTATTCTGGGCAAGATTCGAATTTATGCTAACATATTGGTAAGTAATACCAGTAATACAAAGGTATCATAAGGTATTATTATGATATTTATTATCATCATCGTTCTTTACCTCTGTTTATAAATCCTGATTGATAAAATAATGTAATAAATTCCAGTTGGAATTTAAAAATAAACTGCAAAGTTTTCTCAATGCTGTAGAGCTCTCGCAATAATAATCCAATGATCCTAAGTGTTGTCATAATCTGGACCCGCAGTCCTCCACGCGTATAATGTTTCGCGATCGACATGCATTAGTGATGTTATCTGATGCATCTTAATTCTGCAGCTACAGATATGAATATCTGAATGAACGTGTGAACAGCAGGAATTCAAAATAAAACAAATTTTATTCGGGTTCGTGAATATTTTGTTACACGAATTTTTCTGACTGTTATTTAATTCAACGCCATCTGTGCAGGAGGAGATGAAACTGGCTTGTTGGAGCGTCATCTAGTGTCAAAGTTTGTTATTAGATTGCTAAAGTGTTTCACTGTGCAAACCACTCTTATGTGTTACGTTGATACCATGCCGTTTACGTAGTTCGGTTTATGGTTCACAGATGTCGTTGATTGTAAAAAAAAGGGACCACTTTCATAATTAATTAATGTAGGAATAAGAAAGAAAGAAAGAAATCATGGGTCCACCAAATGTGCGTGGTCCTCCTACAGAAATGATAATATAGTAAAATTAGTAAATGGCCTTACTATTTTAAATTAAAGTTTTAACACTTTGTACAATCCAAACAACAACATCTAACCCCGTGGCATATGTGTATGTAATAATTAATTACTACGTAACCCGTGGCTGCGCCCGTCGTTTTTAGCTATTTAATAAGCTTGTGTTACGAGTACTAGACATCTGATATACTTAATTATAGAATAGACAAACAATACACATATTTTACACCCTGAACAAGGAGAAAAAGCTTGCAGATCATACACTTGGCCCCTCGACGGGAATCAAACACGCCACCTCTTTCGTCGCAAGCTAACCGGACAGTATGAAGCGATATATTTCTACCTAGCAGAAAAGTAGTCCATAACTTATCTAAAGTTATTTTGATCACAGCATAGCATTGTCACTCAAAAATAAATATGCTAACCCCATAAAAATATAAATTCCGTTCGTAATCTTATTATATCACCAATCGCTTATAACACTTTTTGTTAATTATAGTACATACGAGTAAGTAAGTTATAGAGTACTTATAATTTATGAGAGACACCTCAAAATCTTTTGGTCACAAAAAACAAAGGCAAAATATTCACTTGCAGGTGAAAAAGTCCACTTCCTCGACACATGTGTCGCACTCCACAAAGCAGCAGTTCACCATTCGACATCTGCACCGTGACGTCACATTCCTGACTCCCGTCACAAACCCCCTCGTGCAACACAGCGTTGCACAGTTGTTCCTATCCTTACATACCCTCCCCACAGTCCTAGCACACAAGTTCGGAGTCTTATGAACATACACCAACTCCACCCCTTTCATCTTCTTAACCGATCGTTTAACCCCCACTTTTCTCTTCACCGCGTGATGATAATGCTTCTTCAACAAACCCATCGCAGAGTTAAAAGGCCCCAGTCTTTTCCAGCAGGTTTTCGTCGTACAGGACCCCGAAAACCCGTGACATTTGCAGATCTCCCGCATCTGCTCTCCAATCGCGTTGATGCCTAAGATTACGTTCTGTTTCAAAAACTGACCTGTTTGGTTGTTTGCATGTTTGAAGTCTAGGAAGTTTTTCGCTATGCGCTTTCCGTATTTGAAGTCATCACCACAGCCGCTTCCTTTCCAGGATGAGTTTTTCCCGAATGTGCTGAGACAGGAGCAGGTGACCATGTCCCCGGAGGAGCAAGCCCTGGCGACGGCGTGGGTGATAGATGCGGCCATCAAGGAGTACACAAAAGCAGTTTCTCGATAAATCTTGGTGAAAATCGTCTTGTTTGCTTTTCGGTTGAATTTTATGGAGCAGTTCCAGCGGTCGTATTGGAAGGCTTCTTCGCAGGAGGTTATGGCTTGTTCTTTGGCGGTTGCGAGAGCGTTTGGTAGGCCGAAGGTTCGTCTGCAGAGTTTGTTCTGTTTTTTGGTGGAGCCGGGGAGGTGGCACGCACCTTTGTAGGCTGTTTGGCTCCGATCCGTGAATAACAGTTCCACTGTTTTCTGAAGAACGGCCTGAGATCTGTAATGGATGATACGAAAATAAATAACAGGATAGAGGTACTGTTTCAGAATATTAAAAAAGTAGTACCTACACTACATGTTTTTTAATTCATAATCGGGTGTATTTTGAAGAACCCGTTTTCAAAATGAAAAAGATTTATATAAGTTCTAATTTAAACTTAATTTACTCTATGAGGTTTAAAATGTTACATATTATAACTACCTACCTTAACTATATTATTATACTATAATAAAACAGTAAATTTATATTATTAGATTGAAATCAAACCCGTATAAGCTCTCGGCTTTGTATGGGATTAGATAACGATGATGGTATTTTCTGTTATTGTTTCAATTGTTTTAGTATTTTTAAACGTACGTACCCTTCAATATTTTTCGATTCAACAAAACACAACAGCCAAATAAAAAAACTTAAACTAAACATCTTCAAGAGACCCATACGATCACATGGCTACAAATGAATGCAGTTCTTTATACGGGTGACTCAAAGACAAAGTCGCTATCTCAAAGGGTGGGTCGGAACGAAAATGGTAGTTCAAATACAAGAATCAATGTGCATACAGAACATTGAGCAAATATTGAACGCCGGAGTTTTTTTACAATGACTGAGCAATGTAGAGACAATTATTAGTAACTAGGTTCTAACGACACGGATGGTTTTGCTCCTGTTTGGTGGTATAATGTTTTTACAATAAAAAGTAGTTTTTGGAACATAAAAGTCGAATAATTACCGAGTAAGCAATCTTGAATTGCGAAGTCGGGGTAGGCCGCTGGTTTAGTATACAATTTGTGATAATTTCGCATAAGAATTATAAATTCTCATCAGACCTGAGGCTTAGATAGAAAAATACTGGGAATATCCTACAGAAGCGCGCGCGAGTCTAATTAGCAATATGCAGATTTTTCCATACTTTTAGTAGAAAATCATGACTATCTTCATATTCCGCAGTTCAATTTTGCCAACCCTCAATAATGGAGTTAAAAGTGGTAAGGTATAATGAAATTCCATGAATAATTGGCGCTGTTAAATACGGACGACAGGTTCGGCTCCAACTTTATTGTGTTAAATTTTGTGACTAGTTGGCTCTTTAGTATACAGGGCCCGCTCGGACCGGCCCCTTGGGCCCAGTTGACGTAATATAACTTAACTGGCCCCGCTAACTGTTTTGTTATTGACAAAACAAAGGAGGAGTTCTCAATTCGATGTTCTCATGTTTGTTATCTCAGAACTTTGATCTACGTTAACCGATTTCAACCAACAATCGGTATAGCAGTTCTCGAGTTAACAAGAATGTTATCTGTTTCTATCGAAAATAATAAATGTTATCTATTTCTATCGAAAATATAGGGAAATGGTGTGGTGTGGAAATGGCACCTACAGGAGGAAATGGGGCCAACATTCTTATGCCGGTTAAATTTATATTGAGTACGTTTTGTTCACATCTGTACACGGATTTGACATTAGAATATAGATTCTGTTCAAATTAGTAACGGGCCCAGTCTACAAGAGAAAAGTAAACAATTAAATGCATTAAGTCAACCAGCCCTGCGGGGCCGGTTATTTGCGGGCCCGCTCTACTAAAGAGCCACTAGGTATGTTTATCCCGGAATTCTGTAGACAAGATAGACTTGAGTTTACCGTCTATTTGAACAAAATACGACGTATATTATACTGAAAGTTCTGAAACTTTGAGTTTCATACCATTTGGCAAAGGCGTAAAAACGAAAAAATATATTTTAAACAAAGTTTCGATTGGTTTCTTTTATAAAGAACAAAGTATTTTTAGAAATCACAATTTTACATAATTAACTGGAAGGAAAGTAGAAGATAATTCACTAATATGGAAGAATTCTAAAGATTAGCCCCCGTATACTAAAAAATATTTCACTTTTTATTAAAAACATGAATGAGATTAATAAAACGTTTGAATTTTGATACTTGCGTTTGAAACTTATTTTGTGTTTTTGCAAATTCAGTTATTTAATTCAGAAATAGGAGTTTTCATGAATACAAAGCTAAAGCGGGCAAGCTTGTTTAAAACACGTATGTATGTTACTTATTTTGTATAATCTGACGGAAAATCTATCTATAAAAGTAAAAATGAACTGTTGTTCGTTAGTCTGATTAAAACTCGAGAACGGCTGAACGAATTTATCTTATCTTAGTCTTGAAATGTTCGTGAAGGTCTAGGGAAGGTGATTTGTATGATCGACCGGTTCTTGATAATAAGGTACTCCTATATAGATTTCTGTGGTTGGATCCATTTTGCAACAGTCAATTTAATTTCTAAAAATATCAAATGTGATATATGATTTTTTGTGTTATAAGCAGACCAATTAAGGCCAAACTATATCGAAAATTGTAATTGTAATGAGCAAATTTATGTAAAGAATTATATGGATTTTATGTAAATTATGACACTAAATAATACTGCATATTATTTTCCCTTGAATATGATTTTTTTATTTAGATTCATAGATATTTATTTTCTCATAAAATCTACAAACAGTTCATTTACAATGAGATTACAAAATTTTTACTTATTCTATGCAGTTCAGCCTCTGGACTTATAAAATAAAATTTAATATTTATATACACTTATACTAATCTTTTCAAATTTCATAAACAAATGCACGTTTTGGGCAATTTAATGTTGGCTTCAAGTCTAGACATATTACACAACCGGGATGCTGCAGGGAACCTATAATGTGTCTGGCTCGGGCAAGCTCTCTGAATTTTGATGGCTCGTTATGTCCAAATATTTTCACGTTTAACCTCTTACTATAAACAGAATATTAAGTTAAATATTTGTTTATTCTATGGAGCAGACTTTTCTTAATTTAATAATGTATTCATTATGTTTTCTGTATTCTGCCAGGGTAACTTAAAGCTCAACTTTTGTACATGATGTTCATGATATAAAATTTGGTATGACTTTGTATTATATTAACAAATTTATTAATGATGAAAAGTGTGTATGTATTTTGCGTATGCGTGGTGAAAAGTGGGCTACTTTTCACCACGAATTGCCATTTACGTTTTGTACTACGTTCGTACACTCTTTAGTCCTAGCCTTCCATTGGCTTAATTGAATTGGCCATAGAAAACAGTGTTGGGCAACTATAAGTAATAATAATAATGTAACTCTTTTTACACACCAAGATAGAAAATACAAAAGGGTCTTAAAGCCTAATATGAAATGCGCAATGGGCGGCCTTATTGCTTGAAGCAATTTCATCCAAACAATATTCAAATGAGAGAAACTTTTGTGAGAATGATGAAAATTCCTGAAAAGGTAACAATACAAGATTTTACCTATTTTTGCTCCAAAACATTCTTTATTACATTATTTATGACTTTGGGGACGCCACAATAGTTGTCTGTTAGTTAGGTCACGTCTATAGTTCTGTGTTCGGAAGAGCGATGATATGGACTCACGTGGAGCACGGAGCGCGAATAATCAGATATGGCAAATATGGACTTTGTATTTGAAACTAGCGGTCTGTCCCGGCACCGCATGGGTTATTCAAAATTATAGTCTCTGGACCTTAAAAAATCGCCAGGACCCGACAGTATTCCCGCTTGTTTTATTGTTAAATGCGCGAGAAGTTTAACACAACCACTTTGTCTCCTGTTCCGCCGCTCTTTAACAGAAGGGGTCATGCCTAGCATTTGGAAGTCAGCTTTTATCACTCCTGTGCACAAAAATGGACCTAAAAATGCAATAGAAAATTATAGACCGATTTCAAAATTGTGTCTCTTTGCTAAAGTACTCGAGAAGATAGTTCATACTCAAATATATTCAGCGATTAGACAAGAATTAACACCGCAACAACATGGGTTCTTGAAGGGTCGGTCAACAACATCAAACCTCTTGTTGTGTGCAGAGTACTTATCTAGTTCTATGTCTGAACCATCACAAGTGGACGTTATATACACAGACTATAGCAAATGCTTTGATCGTATTGACCACCTCATACTTTTAAAAAAGTTACAACTAATCGGTATTAGGGGTAATCTCTATAGGTGGTTCGAGTCTTACGTTCAAAACAGGTGCCAAACTGTAGTGCTAGGTGGTTATTCCTCCTCGCCTATGTATATTCCTTCTGGAGTTCCCCAAGGATCCTTGTTAGGTCCCCTGTTGTTTAATATTTTCGTAAATGATATTTCAGCCTGTTTTCTTCATTGCAAAATTTTGTTATATGCAGACGACATGAAAATCCTGTCACGTGTAAATAATGTCAATGACGCTATTAGGCTACAGGAGGACCTGGATAGGTTCCAAAATTATTGCATCATTAATAAGTTAGACTTAAATGTTACTAAATGTTTTATTTGTTCCTTTTCTCGTAAACCGTCCATTATCTTTTTTAACTACACCCTACATAACGCAGCGTTAACTAGAGTTGATACAATCAAGGATCTTGGTGTCTACTTTGATAAGAAACTTGTATTTAATGATCACATAGATAATATAGTCACAAAGGCATCTCGTGCTTTAGGTTTTGTATTACGAATGTGCTCTGAGTTCAGTAATGTAAAAACTTTTAAAATTTTGTATTGCTCTTTTGTTCGTAGCCATTTAGAGTATGCATCGCAAGTGTGGAATCCCCGCTACGACGTATACTCTGAACGGTTGGAACGAATACAAAAAAGATTCCTGCGTTACGTTCAATTTAGAGCCAAACTGTTCCTACCTGACTATCTTGCAAGATGCCGCAAATTTCATTTTTTACCGTTGTACGAACGTAGAAATATTTCTGACATGGTTTATCTATTAAACATTGCAAATGGCTCCGTGGACTGCCCTGAGCTTTTGGCGTTGTTGGGTCTTCGCACGTCTAGGGCTGCATTGAGGAGAATGGATTTATTACACATCCCGTTTGCCCGTACAAATTACAGGCAAAACTCGTTTTTAATTCGTGCGTGCAGCTCCTTAAATGCATTGGTAAGCGCAGATGTTAACATCGATATTTTTAATACGCCAGTGTTTAGACTTAGGAATAATCTTAATAATAGTTTTTTTAGTAGTTTTTAGTAGTTTTTTTTTTATATTCCGTTAGTAACTAGATATATGTATTTTTAGTTTGTTTTTATTTGTATAGAAAGTATTTAATTAATGTGTTCTGTTACTTGCGAACTGTTTTGTTGTCCATTAACTTTTCTTTGTATTGTTTTTTATTTCTTTATATGTGAAAACTTTTAAATGGCCTTCAGTGAGCACATATGTGTATCTTTATTGTTTATATTACATACTAGCTAGCTGTAAGTTTTCCTAAAATCTTAAAATAAAATAATAAAAATAAATTATTAGGGGGTTTCCCGGCAATTATTCGATTTTTTCTACTATCTTTGAAGTAAAAACCACACTTGTTTTTTTACAAATATTAAAAAAAGAATTGGCCAAATTGCATGGTTCAGGCGTTGTTGAGTTATGCGCTTACCAACACATTTTGCGATTCATTTTTAACCCCTGACCAAAAAAGAGGGGTTAATAAATAAGTGTGACGTGTCTATCTGTCTGTCTAGGACATCATAGCACCCCAACAGATGGAGCGATTTCAATTTAGTATTTTTTGTATGAAAGGTGAGTTTGGCCCGGTTGTTCTTAGACATGTTTCATGAAAATCGATAAAGCCGTTTAAAAGTTATAGGGGTGAGAGTGAGGACATCTTAACTCAATCAAACTTATATACCGAAAAACTGCAAATAAGTATATACTTATACTCGAGTAGGGTATCAAATGAAAGAGCGTGCACATTGCTAAATAGTATGGTGTTTTACTTTTAAGGAAATTAAGGCATTGGAATCGGGGGTTTGTGTTCAATTTTAAATTTAGATTTATTTATATTATAGATATCCAATGACTGGCTGTATTTGTGAAATGTAATGTATTGTTTATTTTTTATTTCTCACAATGTAATAATTTTATATTCCCGAGATAGGTTATCCTATAGATACCAATCAAATCAAATCTACATCTCTAAATATATTGGTCACTTTAAGGGCTTATTTCACAAAATCCGAGTAAACTAAGCAATGGTTAGTCACTTATGTATTGACTTGTTGATTGTATTGACTGAACGAAATAGCTCATATTTAGATTTCAACCACTGTCTAATTTTTTCGGAGCTTTACTATTTAATAATAAAGTTGATGGTGTAACGCTCATCATGTAAATATAACAATATTAACAATAAATAGCAAGCATCTATAGTATGTTGGGAACCAGTCTGTGGATAAACGTAGCACGGAACGCAGAGCTACTTTGTATTTGGTTGTACCCGCTACGGACGGCCATTCGAATGACTCACTTTCTGTTCGGCGCTTGAGTGTAACAGACAAAGAAAATAAATTTACGTTAATTCTAAAATTGGATTTTTAATGCAAATATCGCAAATATCAGTACAAGAATAAAGGATTTTATAGTTCAGAAGTGGTATTACAGCAAAAATATATTGTTTTTGTAACGCCCAGGATCATCGGATACCAAAGCTACAGGTGATGTAATTTTTTTTTCCCATTATTCATAGAAACTAAAAACGATAGATTGAGCCTGAGAAGATTATGAAAAGAAATAAAGCGTCATTGAATACAGTCGTTGAATCCTGGATAAACTCGTGATAATATCATTTGATCAGAGATATGAACGTTAGAACTTTGTTTCTTTGTTCAACCATTGTTCCATCTGTATAGTTCAACATATAAATATAAATGTTTCTGTACTTTTACTGTTATATGTATAAATGTTTATTAGAAGATACAGTATCTGAGAAAATATAGCTTTTGTTCAATTCATAAGCACTAACGAGGGCAGATAAGATGGTTAGTTTTCTTGTCGTCAGTGTGATTATTTCTCTTAATAATTCACATATATGTCAATACATTTAGAGTGAGATGTTATGTAATTAATAATGGTTTTGGGTAATATCCCTTACAGCTAGGATGTTAATAGATTTGTTGTTTATTATTACGAACAATAAGTATGTTAAAAGGCCCAAGAAAAAAACATTTGTCTAAAATAAAGGAGGTATTATACGCAAATGGCAATGGTACAACATAATGGTATTTATGAGTTTCATGCGATTATAATGACTCAAAAAAAGGGATGAAAGTAGATTTAAATGAGATAGTGAAAAATATACTTAACTAGCAGGCGGCCGCGACTTTGTACGCTTAGAGTGAGTTATTTGCACATGACATGTATTAGTAGAACACATAGGTTTTTAAAACAAACTTCGAACCTTTGTTTTAAACCCAAAAGGGATTTCTAAAGATACATTAGAAGCTCACCTTTACACCATCTACAGAGCATACATTTTATATTTCAAGTGTCTAACTTAAAACATAGGACTTTCATAAAAATTCCAACCCCGGTTTGACCCCTATAGGTGTGCATTTTCGTAAAATCAGTTTTGGCTAATTTTTACCTGCTATAGATAAAATCGAACTGCCAAAATTGACATTTTTAAATTAAAAATAGGTATATCACTTCTAACCCCGGTGTACCTTAGAGGGCGATTTCTGAAAATAATATTTAACACGTATTTCATTATTTTATTGATATTCAAGCTGAGTTTAATTCCAATAACAAAAAAAAACGGCAAAATTTCATACTAACTTTTTTGAACACCCCACTTTATAAAAGGATTTTGTTGTAAAATTAATATAAATGAAAAATAGATACATAGTAGCCGATTCTTAGACCTACTGAATATGCATATAAAATTTCATAATAATCGGTTAAGCCGCTTCGGAGGAATGTGGTAACTAACACTGTGATAGGTGAATTTGATATATAAAATCAAATCAATTTGTCAATTTGTGAAAACGATGATCATCCTTGTTGTAATAGCAACCGCATTTTATATCGGTACAATAGTTGTCGGTACCTCAGGAAAATCTATGATACCTAGACCAAATACATCGTGGGCATTGTCTCAAGTTTCAGGAGATGGGTGACGGAGGTGATCATAATGAACGAAAGCATGAAACACCACCTCTGCGGAGGAAGCCCGGACGTGATTCTGAGCGACGAGGACAATACGAGGTGGTAGCCGTCAACGATCACGTTGTCAGAGCCGGCGCGTAATCAGACACAAGGATTTGAAATCGATGAGAATACTATACGTCCAGGTGGACTGAAAACTCAACATGTTTCGGAATTTCCAGGAAGGTTTGGCACTGAAGGCTTGCCACGATGATTTTATCACTTTGGTTTAGAAAAACATTACAACGCATTCGAACTTCTATTTGATTCCCTAAAATGCTAAAGTTTCATAAATAAATTCATAATTTATTTTTTTGTAAACAGAAACAAATACAAATCTTAGGTAGTAACATAGGATATGTACAAAGACGAGCTTAACCTTATTAGAGTTTACTTACAACAAACCTTAGGGTATGAAGGACATGTTACAGCGATGTTATGGCTTAAATCGTACATGGATCAATGTATTTTATCTGTCCAGGCATGCAATTATAAAATTAGAATTACATTATTGAATTAAAAAAAAAAATAATAAAAAAAAAAACCAACAAAAAAAACTGTATTAAATAAATGTAACATTAAATTAATTTCATTAAACAGTTATGGCACATCAGTAATCATCATAGTAAGAAAAAAAATCTAAGTCATAAAAATAATTAGTAACCAATTTAAAAAGTCATTATCTTACAGACATTTTTGTCAGTCATGAAATCATGTTTACTTTAGTAAAACATTTTATTACGCAATGTCATTGAAATCTTCTGAAACACCCGACAAGGAAGGTAAAGATTAGATTATTCAAGAGATTTCAGAATAGCAGGCGCCATTCGAAAAATGCTCTTGCCCATAAAATCAGTTTTAGTGCTAGGCACGTAGATTTTATTTTTGTCTCGTCTGTTTCTTTCAACAACGTCTGACAGTTGAACGAATAAGCAAAGATTGTTTTTGACTAGCAGATATAATATTCTATAAAATAGGGTTTGTCTGTATCTGTAATCTTAAGATTAAACATTGATCGTAGGTATACATAGTTTTGGTGCTTTAAGACTATTAGACCATACCTTAAGCGAGAAGCAAGTCAGAGATCATCATATAGATTTCGTATTTAGGCTAAAATAATATATACCTACTGACGGCCCGCCCCGGCGTCGCACGGGTAAAAAAAAGTTCCCGGCAATTTTTCCTTATTTGCTCACCGTTTAGACCTACCCTGGACTACGACAAACATTTTAAAACCAAAATCAGCTCAATCGTTCCAGCCGTTCTCGAGTTTTAATCAGACTAACGAACAACAATTGATTTTTATTTATATATAGAATATAGATAATATCCGCTATTTCACGGACGCTTTTAACAAAAAAAATAAAAATAATAATTGAGTACTTCAAACTCATGTCAGAAATAAAATGATTAAAAACTATGTTGAATATTGAACTTTCGAGACATAGACAATAGCTCAAAGATTATATAACCACCACGTATGAATAGTTTATCAAGAAAAATCATAGACAACCTATAAAATGAATATTGAACTTTCGAGACATAGACAATAGCTCAAAGAGTATATTACCACCACGTATGAATAG
The DNA here is from genome assembly GCA_929108375.1 of Gymnoscelis rufifasciata. Classification (NCBI taxonomy): domain Eukaryota; kingdom Metazoa; phylum Arthropoda; class Insecta; order Lepidoptera; family Geometridae; genus Gymnoscelis; species Gymnoscelis rufifasciata. Next base: position 13,362,776 of record OV815305.1, read on the forward strand.
CTTATCAAGAAAAATCATAGACAACCTTTAGAAAGACATTTATTTTACACTTTTGTTAACCTGTAGATAATAACAGACAAATAATTAGCAATAAATTAAAATGGCGACTATAATTTGAGATTTAAACTATCCTATCTGTCAAGTTGGATCGAACTGCACATGGTGTGGGAATTTTATTATAATCGGTTAAGTGGTTTAGGAGTCCATTGAGGACAAACATTGTGACACGAGATTTATATATATTAAGATTAGTCAAGATATATATATAAATAAATACTTAGGTATAATAAAATTGATCTAAAACTGTTACGAAGGAAGTTTATTACAAAAAAATACGTGCTGTCTCGTTATAAATACTTCGATGCACGACATTACGAGCAAAACTACCACCGAAGTCTTGATTGGGTGATGAAAAGTAGGAAATCCATCTGATGGTTTATTAAGTAAACCTTTGTCTCTAACTTAAAATCCCATACATCTCAACTTGTTATCTTGAGCTATGTAAAAAAGAATTCCATATCGTTTCTCATTCGAATCGTAAGGAAATCGTTGTCCCTGCAAACTATTTAAACTCTCCCAATTTACTGCAAAAGATAAAATCTATGTTCCCCATAAAGCGACTAGATTAAATTGTTTAATAAGCTGGTACGGATTACCAATAAAATTATTTTTGTCGCGAGCAGGCAGTAGATTTAATATAAGTGTGAATAGTTTGATTTATACAAATTCTGTTCAAGTGCGAGTACGGCCAGGCGGCCGGCGGCTGAGCACATATTTTTATTGTTAATTTATTTTGTTTTTAACTATTCACATTGGTAGTGTGAGATAATTTATATTGGTATATTATGTTTTTATTCGTGAGAACATTTAATACGCCTTTTATTTTTATTTATTAAAATAGGCTACACCAACAGAATATACACATAATAATCACTTTACAACAATCAATACATACCTACATTATTACACTATGATACATATTCTAATGAAAGGTATGTTTTTCAGATAGTCCACTTATAGGGTGAAACAAAAAAATTCTAAATTTAAAATAGTCCTAGGATGTTCTACTAGATGTCGTTAGTACGAGGCGTAACTCGTAGTTGCAAGTGTAGAAGAAATTGAAGCGAAGACGCCGTGGCGAGGTTAGTTTAGATGGTTAGAATTTCGATGCGAATAATAACGATAAAAAAAAAAAAAATTATGTATTCGTTACTGTACCATTTAATACTCTTTACTGTACCATTTAATACTCGTTACTTTCATATCGGTACGTTACTGGTTACTTTTGATACAGCATTATGTTCGAGTAACGAATCACATCGTATCGCGTTCACGTACAGATATAATTTGTAATTTGTGAAAACATTATTTACCTATCTATTACATAATCAAATGCGTAATGTTTTTTATATTCCCATATTTTCACCTAATTATGTTCAGTTATTCTAAATTTAGTTTGATTTAAAAAGTACAATGTTTGTAAAATGTTTACGAACCTAAATTTGCAATGGATTTACTATTTTGAAAATGACTAAGTTAATTTAAATATTTAACATTAACAACTCAAGTCATGATGTGTCAATGTATTATTTGATACCGCATCAAGGATACAAGCGCATACTAAAACAGTGTTGTTGGTACCGATTTATTACGAAAACTGCGAGTAACGTTATGTATTCGTAACAGTAAGGATTCGTTACTCGGTACTGGTCGGAGTACCTACCCGTTACACAGTGCCGTAGTTATACACATATGATACGGGTTGCTACAGCGAAGAGAATCTTTGGTTGAATTTTTAACGCACCTGCTAGTTCTTTCAGCGATGATAGTGATAACAATGATTAAAACTACATTGACATAAACTATTATTTAAGATCTGACATTGTATTAATAATTATTATGTATTCTCGCAAAATAAACAATTTCATTTAATTTCATGTCAAACATATTAATAATGCCTAAAAGTAGATGACACATACATATTAGTAAAAAAATTAACATTTTTATATAATTTTATACGAAATGAGATTATTCAATAATTTGGTATTTTTCGTTATTAATTTTAAGTTGAACGTATATTTGAATACCTATAACTATAGGTAATTAGAATGACTCATGTGAGTGAGGGAACAGTATATGATTTTAATTGTAAATACCAACAATTTAATGTGATTATAATGACTATATATATACCTATGTATAATAATACTGATAAATAAGATGTGAATTGAATACGTTATAAAAGATGAGCCGAGGTTCTTTTTTTTTATGTGACAAAATGACTCGTAGGGTAGGTAGGTACCCATGTAATACATGAGCTTGGTCTGGCATGAGTGTTATGTGAGGTTCAATGCCAAGACTAGAAAGAGGTGAATGAACTGGAAGAATCTCTTTCTGTCTAGCTTTGGGTATCCATATAATACATGAGCTTGTACCAGCATGAGTGTTATGTGAGGTGCAAATTCAATGAACTCGAAGGAACTCTTTCTATCTAGCTAGTTATGAAATCAGTATCACAAATTATGAAAATTGTTATAAAAGATGAACTGAGGAATTTTGTTATGCGACTCTTGTAATTACTCGTAGGGTACCCATATAATACATGAGCTTGGTCTGGCATGAGTGTTATGTGAGGTTCAAAGCCAAGACCAGAAAGTAGTGAATGGACTCGAAGAACCTCTTTCTGTCTAGCTTTGGGTGCCCATATAATACATGAGCTTGTACCAGCATGAGTGTTATGTGAGGTGCAAATTCAATGAACTCGAAGGAACTCTTTCTATCTAGCTAGTTATGAAATCAGTATCACAAATTATGAAAATTGTTATAAAAGATGAAGTGAGGAATTTTGTTATGCGACTCTTGTAATCACTCGTAGGGTACCCATATAATACATGAGCTTGGTCTGGCATGAGTGTTATGTGAGGTTCAAAGCCAAGACCAGAAAGTAGTGAATGGACCCGAAGAACCTCTTTCTATCTAGCTTTGGGTACCCATATAATACATGAGCTTGTACCAGCATGAGTGTTATGTGAGGTGCAAATTCAATGAACTCGAAGTAGCTCTTTCTATCTAGCTAGACATTATTAATTGTATTTTTTTTGTTAACATTGTAGTGTAGGTATGTACAGAATGTACACTTACATTATTAGGTAAATCTAAGCAATATTATGTGTGTAATAAGGAGATTTAACAAATTTTTTTTCTATACATACTTACATATTTCGTTTTGTACCTATTGATGTAACGAAGGGACTCGTTATTTGTTACGGATGGCCGACTGTAACGCTCATCATGTAAATATAACAATATTAACAATAAATAGCAAGCATCTATAGTATGTTGGGAACCAGTCTGTGGATAAACGTAGCACGGAACGCAGAGCTACTTTGTATTTGGTTGTACCCGCTACGGACGGCCATTCGAATGACTCACTTTCTGTTCGGCGCTTGAGTGTAACAGACAAAGAAAATAAATTTACGTTAATTCTAAAATTGGATTTTTAATGCAAATATCGCAAATATCAGTACAAGAATAAAGGATTTTATAGTGGGTAGATAAGTAGGTGGTTGATTGATAAATCTTGTCTGAAATTCAGTTATGAGAATAAATTGAACGAATATGTTTTGATGAAATTGTCCAACTCAACATCTGTCGACGTTCCTGAATAGGTATTGCTTATATGGGCCTTAGATGTCTGAATTTTATTATTATTATCAGACATTTCATAAACTTCATATCTTCTTAATATATATAAATCTCGTGTCACAATGTTTGTCCTCAATGGACTCCTAAACCACTTAACCGATTATAATAAAATTCGCACACCATGTGCAGTTCGATCCAACTTGAGAGATAGGATAGTTTAAATCTCAAATTATAGTCGCAATTTTAATTTAGTGCTAATTATTATTTGTCTGTTATTATCTACAGGTTAACAAAAGTGTAAAATAAATGTCTTTTTATAGGTTGTCTATGATTTTTCTTGATAAGCTATTCATACGTGGTGGTAATATACTCTTTGAGCTATTGTCTATGTCTCGAAAGTTCAATATTCATTTTATAGGTTGTCTATGATTTTTCCAGATAAACTATTCATACGTGGTGGTTATATACTCTTTGAGCTATTGTCTATGTCTCGAAAGTTCAATATTCAACAAAGTTTTCAATCATTTTTTTTTGACATGAGTTTGAAGTACTTAATTGTTATTTTTTTTATTTTTTTGTTGAAAGCGTCCGTGAAATAGCGGAGATTATCTTTATTCTAGATATATAAATAAAAAATGAATTGTTTTTCGTTAGTCTGATTAAAACTCGAGAACGGCTGGGACGATTGAGCTGATTTTGGTTTTAAAATGTTTGTCGTAGTCCAGGGTAGGTCTAAACGGTGAGCAAATAAGGAAAATTGCCGGGAACTTTTTTTACCCGTGCGACGCCGGGGCGGGCCGCTAGTATGTATATATAATTCTGCTATAAAATGTCTGAAACGTTTACCTTTATCTCTATAACCAGTAGCTTAAAGCAATATAATCGAAATCTGAGACCTACGGTGACTATTCATATAACTTCGACTTCCTTAAAATCATGCGATTATTCTCACATCCATGTACACGGTCGGGTCGATACAGACCGAGCGACCAACCGGTGCCCAACTAGAGACGATACCGCGTTGTATCCGTGTGACAATATATTGTATAGTTGTGACGCCTGCACAATGCTTAATTTAGTCGGGAACACTGAAAACCTTTTGTTCTAAAACGTCTAAAATTGTGTATCGATTCCGCGCGAGCATTGTAGCAGCAAAATTGGGTAAACCAATGTTCTGGCTCTCTATTGTTTTTCGCGTGAAGTCGCTACACAGCTTAACAAATAAAATTACAATAAGTCAAAATATGCACAAATAATACCAAGAATGTGAAAAAAAAAATAGATAAACAGAGCATTAATTAGTTTATTTACCATCATACCTCAGTGTTATCAAAATAAAAACTGGCTGTTTCATTGTACTCGTTATAACAACCTGTCACGAGATATTTGTAAACTGAATAGACTCCGAGTAGTCTCAGGATCACAGAGAGAGGATACAGGATCAAGATTTAATGCTGCTTAAAGTTGGCATTAGCTATCTACGGCATTTTAAAATGCTCCTTCACACGATGCCGCCACCGCGTTGCCGCCGCTTTTTCTCCGCGTCGCGTCGCTGCTTACTTACCTATCATGTCTAGCAATTTATCTTGTTATGTTCTTCGTAACTAGCAATGTATTACTAACAGCCGCCGTTTAGTGGACTGGTAAAATTTTGCTTTGACGGCGCGGTGGCGGCGCGGCACTCGTGTACAGTGAAACGGTGCGGCACCATGTGCAAAAGCGCTAAGTATTATCCCTTTTAGAAACTAACTAACTTGATAAAACGCATTTATTATCTCAATAAGGCATTTTACAAAAAAAAAAACAGATCTTTACCATGGCTTAAACAGATAAACAATTGATATTTGCTAACGATGATAATTAATTGTTCTTACCCTTTAAAGATTAGCCTATTTTTATTATAGCTGATATGTCCATAAGTAACTATGGACATTTCAGATGATTAGTTATTGTAATAAAATGTTTATTTGACATAAAAATGTTACAAGTACATAGTAATTTACAGATGAGACGTGGTACAGAGATGGCATTTACATAACAGAAAGTATAGATACCCAAACTAGGAAAATCCTGTATTATGGCATATCTATCCCTTCCTCCGGTTCACAAGTATAAGTTACACAAATTTTCAGTATAATGTACTAGCTGTGCCCCGCGGTGTTACCCGCGATATAATGGATTTTCCCGCGGTAAAAAGTAGCCTATGTTATTTTTCAGGCTCTAGAGATTCTGTGTACCAAATTTCATTTAAATCGGTTCAGTAGTTTTTACGTGAAAGAGTAACAAACATCCATACATCCATACTTACAAACTTTCGCCTTTATAATATTATTGACGATTACTTCTATGTATTCTTTCTTATATTCTATGTATATGACGGCGTGACGTCCTGGTTCTTCTTTGTAGTGCATTTGTACCGAGTGGAAGTAGCATAGAATCAACCTATAATGTCCGATGGCGTGAGCAGGCGCTCACGCCACTCGATCGCGCGATGTTTACCTGCGGCCGGTACCGGTCGGTGTCAGCCGACCGGTCTAACAGCCAATCGGGTGGCCGCAGGTGGAGGGGTTGTTTACGAGTTGCACTGCTATTTAAAGTACAGTTCCAATAGTCCGGGAGACATTCTTTCTTTGGCTTCTGCTCAGTGCAAACGCTCTCGGAATTACTAGTTGACTTTAACTATATCTTTGTTAAACTGAGCCTCAGATTATTTGTGTGATTGATATTGTTCGATTAATCCCGTAATGAATTACTATTCAATGATATAATCTGTTTAAATCACTATGCCAAACCTTTCACCTACATATACATATACAGTAATAAAGCATCATTGTGCTAGGATAATTATTTCTTAGACTATTAATTAATAATCATAAGCAAAGAAAATGGACTACATAAATGAATGAAATAAAGATGTTTGGAATGATAAAAATATGAATGTTAATATGTGTGAGTGTGTGTGTGTGTGTGTGTGTGTGTGTGTGTGTGTATGTGTGTGTGCGTGTGTGTACTTGTGTGATAGTAAGCATAGTGAACATAATGTGAATATTTGTAAATTAGTGTGTGTGCTATATATGAAAACATACTTATATATAAGTATATACAAAATGTATTTGCTATCATTTCATTAAACGCGCTATTAAACTTATTTTAGAATTGTAATCAAGTCTTCTATTGTCATAGCTTTGTCGGGACAACCACTCTTCTAGTGTCTTTTTACATGTATAGCTTATCATGGAATATATTTTTAGAAGATTGTTGAGTTTATTATAAACATACGATTGGACAAAATATGTGTGTCTTCTAGCAAAGGCTGTATGGCATCGTGTCACATCACATCACATACTCACTTAAGTTGTGGTATTAAGAAAACCACGTAAAAATCAAATTGAGGCTAATCAATCAATTACTATTATTATAATGATACTATTATGACTTAGAGGGGTAACGCGCCAACTTACCATGATTTGACGGTTTTTGAGTTTTGCGATATTTTTGACAATTCAGTTGTTTCCGTGATCATGGCGCTTGGAACAGCGTCGAAATATCTTAAAACTACAAACCGTCAAATCATGGTATGCTACCCATATTGTTAAAAACTATGATAATCTAAAAAGTCATGATATTGCCTCTTATTTAAGAATTACCTATTCCCATTGTAATATGTTACACCATAATGATATATAAGCCAATAGCAGTTTTTTATTTTTCTCTATTCCAAAACAATTAACCGATCTGTCGGTCCCAAGCGCGCCAGCCCACTTCCTATTTTGGCTAGGATCGATATCGCAGTACAGTCGATTTGGGTCTAATAAAACGCTTGTATTTCACCTTCCATCTCTCTCTCTCTCTAGACTTTTGTACAAACAGCTGAATGAGTTGATAGCTTATGTTTCATTATAAGATGATTACAAATTTAAACATTTGACAAATTGATGTTAACATTAATCCTCCTTAAAATGTGAATTTAAAGTCGATTTTGAAAACCGACTCGATCAGTTTGTTAAATTTAGAATCTTACCCCCTCACTATGGTCAAATGTCAAATTCAATTTCTTGTAATTGGAATCTGCGCTTGAAGCGTCAGATTGCCAGTGTCGAGTTAAATAAAATTATAAAGTGAAAAAGATGTTACTAACATGAACGCCATTTTACGTCGTTTTTTAAATGTGGCCTGTTAAATTGACCCGTCTTTCTTATAGTATAACATTTGTACCTGACAATGACCCTGATTTGTATTGGACAAAATAGAATAAGGAGCCTTTATGCAAATGTATCATGTACCCTTGTGTGATGAATGTCAATAAACGAGTCTACAATCCTTCAACTCGGAAGCTCGTGGGAAATTGGCGGAAAATCATAAGTTTTCTTACAAACGGAAACTGTAAAATGACTGGTTATTAGTGAATAAAATTACTAGGGACGATTTGGTTAGATATTTTTTATTATAAAATTATAATAAACAATAATGATACCATTTCTTTGTCAATATGCGTAGGTTGTTTGAAGTTTTATCGTTCGTCACCAATTTGTTATGAATACAGTTACGAACTATTATTGTTATTGATAATGTGTTATGAAAAAAATAAATGGTATGACGAATTTGATGAATAACAAAGAACATTTATGAAGGTAATCGATAAATAAAAAGTACACATACTTAAGCTCTGATTAATAAACCACGCTCAACCTTAAGATCAGTTTCTTGTAATTGGACTCTCCGCTTGAAGCGACAATTTGCCAGTGTCGAGTTAAATAAAATTATAAAGTGAAAAAGATGTTACTCAGTTGAACGCCATTTATCGTCTCAAATTAAAGTTCGATGTTGATTGCACATTTGAAATTGACAACGTCAAATAAAGTAAGTAATCAGAATTAACGGTTCAAAACATCTTGTAGTCCATCCAAAGTATCAATTTCAAATTAACTTTAGTTTTTGGTACCCACTTAGATACCGACTGTTATTTTATCATAAGGGTTTGCAATATCACAGTAGCATTTGAAATAAAGTGCCTAAAATACTTACGATGCCGTTTTGAAAACGTTTTGAATATTTATAAAATATAGTACCTAGTAGGTAATTACACCAAGTGGATTCAGTATTTTCATGAATCCACCTAAACTAAATTAAACTACCTAACCTCAGTGGCAACGGAGAGTCATAACAGGCATGCATGTCATAATGATGCTTATAACCCCGCCTGGAGCTCTTGGCCTATTTTACTGGAAATACTGCAAGGTGTTTGTTTTCTTCCTTTTAACCTCGATGCAATAAATAGTTCTATTTAGTATATTAGTCACCTAACTAACACCCATAGTACAAGCTCTGCTTAGTTTGGGGTTAGGTAATGCTGTGTGATTAGTCCGGAATTATTTATTTATTTATCTCATACATGTGTTTCGGTTAGGTAAAAAAATAGAAAACACACTTGTTCAAGAAGTGGAGATCATAATTTATAGATACATTCTTTCTTATAAACATATTTTATAAATCGATTATCTCTACCGTTCTCTTATTTAGATAGTTATACCTAATAAAGGGATTTGCGGAACATCGGTTAAGGAAAATCAGTCGAGAACAATTCACTGAAAACACAATTCACCGAAAATACAATTTATCTTAACCTCTGAGCTGAGATGAATGATATGAGGAGATTATAAATTACAGATACTTATTTTCGAGCGTCCTCTAAAATAGGTAAGTAAACCTAACAAAATACAAACTACCCAAAGTCACAGCCACTGAAATCTATTTTTTTTTCTACGCAAAAAGAATTCTTGTTTCTTTTTGCGTTGGGAGCGAGAAGTCTTAATCAAGTTCAAATTGCCAGAGACAAAAAGAGACAGTAATTGAAGTACTAAATGTGTCATAGTTTTTCTTGACACAAAGCTATTATGGTATTTAGTTTTTCTTGTGTAGGTATGTACTGTGATATATCTATGTTTACAGCAAGTTATTTCAGTTTTGCAGAAACCTAAGCAAAAAAAATACAAATTGCGTATTTTGACTGATGTTTCATTCAGATAAATTCAATCAATAACATTTTACGTTTATGATTAATCCTACAAATATTATAATTATATAATCAAATACAAATAGTAATCACAGTGCCTGGAAAAAACTGCCCTTTCTTGCCCCTCTCTCAAAACTTAAAGCTTAAAGTTAGTTGAGCAAATTTTTTAAGTCTCCGCTGAAGTAGACTTTATTAATGATGTAATATTTCTCTAAAGAATCGACCAGGCTATTTTTAGAATAACCAACAAAGAACCTTAATTTTAACCTACTTAAAAAGGAGGTCCGGTCCGATTCCATTTCATTCACATGTTATTAATTCATTGAACCAGCAAGTCTTTGCGTGTTTTCTATAAATAAACAAGGATTAAGCTTGGATTAGGGCGAATGGGTAAGCGAAAAATTACGATTTAATACGAGCTAAGGGTTCAGAGGATTCGCTTTTCTATTATGTATCAACAACCCTTCAGTTATAATTGTTATATTAATAATTTTTCGATTGATGCAACCCTCTCTTTTATATTAATTGAAAAAACCGGACACAGATGTTTAATAATCTCAAAAATCATAGCTTTTTTTTCTTTAAAATATTATTACATAATTGCACATATACCTGGAAAAATACGTCATTTCTGCCGTAAAATGTATTAACACGGGCACGAGCCACCATTACTTGAAAAGCTAGTATTAACTATCTGGCACCTACAATTAATGCCAGATATTTATGAAAGAACATAGGAGCAAAGGAGCAAAAAAAAATAAGTAAAGAACCACTCTCTGAGTTTTCCACGACAGCCCTTTAAATTTTCAGTACGGGGACCACAGTAATTAATTTGTATTCTGATGTTGTTGTGTGGATTGTCCGGAAATATTTATTGTTATTTATATCAATTTTTATAAATGTTCATTAAACTATACTTATAGGACTAGTTTAAGCCTGACCTTGTTTACTAATAAGCGAGCGACCTTAGAACCTCAGAAGTTAAATGAAGCGGTACCCGTGAGCGATTTCATGTAACGGTGACTGCGTTCTGTGGTTCTGACGTTCAGAAACTTAGTTTTAGGGCCGGTTTCACCATCTCCGAGTCAAGTGCTAAGTAGCTATTAGTAGTTAATTAAAATATTAGTTGTTCTCTCTCAGTTCTATAAGTTTGTTCAATTTGTTTTATTATTATTATGTTTGACACTTTTGGAGATGGTAAAACAGGCCTTTAGACTATAATGGGAACCACAGATTACATTTTAATACCGGAAATGAGCACTCTCTTTACATTATGTTCGTATGAGGTGTATTTTGTAGACTTCCACGTTCATTTTATATTTAATTAAATTGACCTAATTAATTTCGTACTAAGCGATATTGCTGATGGGATTCCAATAATTTGCACTTATTCATATTAACGTTAAACTCAGCGTATGACATCCACTCTCAAATTTAAAATACCTAGGTTGTTGAAATATTAAGGGCCTTTTAGCGTTGTGGGTACGTACGTTTATGGCATGCCCTTTGTCACTTAAACGAACGAATTACGTGAAACTATGTCGGTAAAATGCTTCCTTAAACGGATCTCCTTATTCTTGATCTAATCTCGTAAAGTTACCGCGAGCCTTTTCCATAGATCGTTCCCTCCATAGATATGAGCGTTTTTCGTGTGGCCTACATAATGACAGTCACATCATACAAGATTTGCTTAAATCAGGTTAAGCTTGTGAATTTCTTCATTCTTATAATAATAACAAACCATTAATTTCTGGAATCTCAGGCCCATATAAACATATACCTTACAGACTAACAAACATAAAAATATAAATCTTATAAACTAAAGTGTCCGTATCGTGGATCATCTGTTACGGCGGTGTCGCCTTGCAGTGCAGGCGACCGATGAACCGTCGAAACTTGACACCTTGCGGCCAAAACTGCTCATTCAGGAACGTCGACAGATGTTGAGTTGGCTGTTTATAAAACTAATACTAATACTACCTAATACTACTAGTACTGGAACTTCTAAGGCGATCAGCGATCGTGCGCTGAGCTCGATCGCTTCACTCAAAGTTTTTCGTGTAAAAAGCAAACATATGTAGCTTAACTGTTTTGGATCGATTGTTTTAATTAAGAAAGCACTTAAATATAAAATATTCTGTACGTTATTTTTAGCTATTTCAGTATTTTCTTTTGACCCTAATAAGCAAAAAAATAAATACCATACCATAACTTCACCCTTCAAAGAAACTAAGGCAGTGTATCAATGCTTCGTTGCGAATTGATAAGGGGGGTGAGAGTTCATCGACCCCTGGCACACTGCCAGCTTGCGCGGCTCTCAGATTCCGTTTTTCGGATGCAGCAACTGTTTTGTAAACAATCGCCTTGAATTTCTAAGCGATTTACGTCAGAAACCATGAACCAAAGAGAATTTTTAGTTTTCCTTTGTTGTTATGCAAACAGAAAAGGAAATGTTGTCTTGATTTTTACAGAACTAAATAAATAAATAATTTTACGAACTACTCACACAGCATCACCTAACCCGATAACGAAAAACTTACGATTATTAATTCGATATTTTTTATACACACTCTTCGCGTCCTTGACAGTCAAATCGAACTATTTTCTACATAAACTTTTAAAGAAAGAAGTACAAAATTGGCGTTCTTTTTTCGAACATTGTATTTAATATTCGTAAACAAAAATCATTCGTGAAAAAGCAATCCATAATAATTATAAACTGATTGCTTCGAAATTCGAATTAACATTTCCACAAGCTCAATTCGTACTGTCAGCATCATTATAACGTACCTAACCAGTTTCACGTTTTTTGTTGTTTTTCGCACGGTCGCCATCATTAAATTCCTACACTAGGGAATTTAATGGGAATATTCAACGAAGAGCATCAGATAGTTGTCATGTACTTCTTTTAGTATAAATGCTGTAATGATACACGAAGAGAACAATAAATAATAATATATTTTCGGACTACTCTTCGCTAAAAATTTATATTCAAATAAACTACCTAATCCAATTGGATTTTTCGGTGACCCATGTTTTTTAAAGTTTATAACTTATTGAGTCGCAACAGCAACACATTTGCTCTTTGACATTAAAAGGTATTTTACCCCGAAAACCTCTACGTTAGAGGACGTTAGCCGTCTAGCCGGAAACAGAGTTTAAAGGTAACAACCCGGGACAAATTATTACCTTTCTCTTAGTCTAGACAAACGTAGATATTCGATAAAAATTCTATTGATTTCATGTTCGTTCGTTGGTATGTCTCTCAGAACGAGCTAACTTTCAGATCTTTATGAATAGGTGTGTAACTACAAAATATGATATTTCTATCATAGATAACTGTGAGAGAAGGTACAGTCACGTTCCAAAGCTTTTATTCAATCTAAAAACGGTTTGTGCGGTGAATAACAATTTTAGTTTAACCCTCTTTCTTGATTGACGTTTGTCGGAAGATTTAAAAATTAAATTTAGATTGAATTTATTTTTCACGATTGCCTGTCAGCTCCATGTTTTTCAGTTATAATGGATAAATATAAATAATATTTACAGTAGCTTGAGAAAAGTACGTATTGGCTACTGAAAGGGGTGAGGTAAAATAATATTTACCTATTCATAAGAGTGCTTCATACTTGAATCTGTAAGCTAAAATATACCCTCTCTGCCAAGCTATTTTAAATTTTACTCTTATACAAATAAGGTTTGATAAAGTTTTGCGTATCGCGTATAGTGTGTTTGGTACAACCGGGACAGCGTTTCGTAGTGTTACTTCTAGCGTTCACTTAAAACTGTGGCAGCTAAAACGCATGCGCTATAAACTGCAAACATCCCTAGCCCGCCAGACGTGGGTCGTTCGCTTCTGAACGCGCGCGTTTCAAATTCCGAAGCCTCACCCTTTTTTAAATAAAATACTTTTATGTGTGATTGTACATGTCAATTGTATTTTATTCGCCGAATAATATAAGAAAAAATTGTGGTGAAGTGTACATAAGTGTAAAAGTGCTGTGGATTCGTAATTTGGGTGTGTTTTGAGAATGTACTGCTGAATCCGTAAGTTGTTTATTTATTTTTGCTGCTTATCAAACATTCTTAATGAAATGAGGCATGAACGACTTCATAAGGCAAAAGTAATTAATGATGCACTAAGTTTCATTAAATATTTCTGTCCATAGAAGCATTCGGGATCAAAAAATGGCAGATGTTGAGGAGAACTCACTGTACAATATGTTCTGAATAACTCTTTTCATATGAAAGATTAAAATTATAGGTATATGCTTATAATAAAAGGCTACCATAAACCTTAAGTAGAGTTACTTTTTCATACATGTCCGTCGTGTGGTTTCACCCTACCTGTAAATAATGCTACGCCTTTTCAGGGCAGAGATTCTGCATTATAAATGAGAGCGAGCCACTGTATCGTTCTTTTTTTAAACAGAACAGATGCCTCTTTCGTGCCATTCGGATAGTGAAATTTTGATTAAAGAACTTTTTATTGAAATGTACACTTACTTGTACGCAAGTAAAAAAAGAACAAACATTTAAATTATTTACTTGTTCTATGGATATTTTATAGATTTTTTGCATCCGTGCATAAACGAATTCGTTAGAAAACCGAATAAAATCTATCATCTTTAGGTTATTATATCGAATTCTTTTAAACATCATAGGCGCGAGACTTACCCCCTGGAGGTACAGTCAACAGCAAAAAAACTGATGAAATAGAGTCCCAAAATAATATATACAGTAATTAAATTAAGTCAAAAGCTACGGACTATATTGGAGTTTGTTAGAAGAAAGGAAACAGACGTGTCATATGTAAGTGATCATGATCACATTTTGTTAAATCCTCGGTGTTTTATAATTATTTTCTTTTGTCTAATTAAACTTAATTTAATATTGATACTTTGGTATGAATTAACTTTTTAAATTATCATGGTTATTAACAATATTATGATTTAAAACGGGTAACATACCATGATATGACGGTTTATGAGTTTTCCGATATTTTTATTTTATTTCTGTTGCAAGCGCCATGATCACGGAAACAACTGAAACCGTCAAATCATGGTATGTTACCCGTTTTAAATCATAATATTGGTATGAATTGTTATATAATTATGTCACATCACACTAAAAGATGTTTTGAAACATTAATTTTGATCATCGTTAAAAAGACGCGATGTCAAAAAGTCATATATACTTAAGAACGATAATTAGATATTGGTATGTACTTTAATGTATGGTACAGTCAACAGCTAAATTAAGTGATCAAAATCAACGTTTCAAAACATCTTCCAGTGTGACGTGCCAGATATAACAAGTTATTCCAAAGTGTCAATTTCAAATGAAGTTTTTATCAATCAAAAGAAAATGATCATAATAACACCGAGGATCGAAATTAACGGGATCAAGCAAACTAATATTTCTAACAAATAATTCATATCTAGTAGATTTTGCAAACCAATATTCAATAACAATTATTTAAAAAAATTATGACAAGTTTTTTGTTCCTTTACTTCTAAAAAACTAGACGTGTCCGTAACTTTTGACGTAATTTACTGTATATATTATTTTGGGAGTATATTTAATCAGTTTATTCTGATGTTGACTGTATTATATACAATTAAATTCTCTGTGGAGTCGCCTCGCAGGAAGCCGAAGAAATACACAGAAGCCCTTTATCAACTTCGCACTTGAAATAGATGGAAGTACTCGCGATCAGCTGTTGAGAAGGTTGAAGTTTACACACTTGAATTAAATGGTTACTAGTTACTCAAGTACGAGTTGTAGAAGTTAATATAAATATATATAAAATTGCTGTTCGTTAGTCTCACTAAAACTCGAGAACGGCTGAACGGATATATATTATCTTAGTCTTGAAATGTTCGTGGAGGTCTAGTGATGGTTTAAAAGGCGATAATTCCCGAAAAAAAACTGAATAAGAGCCCGTACAAAGCCGGGGCGGGCGGGGGTAAATAAATAAAAATCGTTTATTTCAGACACAGGTCCATATTTGCATATTTGCACAATTTATATTTAATGAGAGCAAAATGTGCAGATACCGATTAGTTAAGGAACTAAGTACCCTCATTAATGCTTACACAGACTAGCTCTGTCTCAGCATGTGCCAGATTACTAGCATGCTAGTAACCAGCGCTGATCTTCCGACAGAACCGATTGTTGGCGTAACTAACTATTGTTTCGCTTACAGAAGTAAACTCGAAGTGTACAAGGCAACTTTTGCTAATGGTTGCGTTTGTTATAATTCATATTTTAATTTAATTAATTTAATGGTATTTTCTATGTATTATAATGTATGTATTTACAAAAAAAAATTGTATCTGTGTAGTATATCAGTCACCTAACACCCATAGCACAAGCTCTGCTTAGTTTGGGGTTTGGTGATGCTATGTGATTAGTCCGGAAATATTTATTATTTATTTATAAACAATTTCTGTCATTTATGTTACCTTTTTGTAAAGCGGTGTTGGCTAAGTGGGAACACACTTGACTTTCATTCCGAAGGTCGTGGGTTCAAACAACGCCAGGCATCTCTGCATTGTTCTTATTTATTTTTATTTTTATTATTTCTACAATTTTGTTGTAGACGCCACTGCTTCCGGTGTACAATGATCTCTTTCCATCCAAAGGTTGCCTGGAAGAGATCGCTTTTAGCGATAAGGCCGCCCATTGTCTCACTTTTTGCTACGCACAATTCTTTGTAATATTAATTTTTATGGTGTTTCAATAAAGAATATTGTATTGTATTGTATTGAATTGTTCTTCTTGAAAAATGTATGTGCGCTTTAAAACACGTGCTGTAACGATGAAGGCAAACATCGAGAGGAAACCGGCATGTTCTGAGAACTTTGAAGAGTTTGAAAGACATTGTGATTTTCACCTACCCGCGATTGGCCAGCGTGGTGATTTGAGGCCTTACTACTTGTCAAGAGAAAAGTCCCTGTGTCCCAGCAGTGGGAACGTTAATAGGGTTTGATGATAATGTTACCTATGTAATGTTAAACTAAAAAAGTTTATACTTTAACGTAGGTCTGGCAGGCGCTGGTTCCCCCTCTATAACAACAGCTAGAGTTGAACTCGCCTCAAACGCCGCAAGCGTTCTTTCGCTGACAAAGGTCCGGAAATTTATTAGGTACACGAAAAGTCCAGGGTAAATTGACTCAGAGAAGTAGATACAACATTCATGGAATACATACGCGCTTTTGGCTTCGATCCTCTCAATTACGCGCCTAACGAGACGGACCCAAACACATGAGCCGGGTATATTGTGAGCTATGCTTGTTTGCCTTACTCTTTGCGATATTGTATCATATAGCTGTGTTCTTTAGGTCGGTAAATGTCCTTCGTGGTTGGTAAGTACAAGCATTGGAAAAGTCCAGGGTAAATTGACTAAGAGAAGTAGATACAACATTCATGGAATACATACTACTAATCTATTTAATGTGAGTAGTTATTTAACAGTTCTGCACCAATTATAACTATCCTCTCGCTAATACTTATTTATTTAATGTGAGTAGTTATTTTACAGTTCTTCACCAATATTATAAATAGTATCTTAGACCATAGACTAATGAACGTCTATGCTTAGACTAACTGGCAAACTAGATTTATTTATTTATAACCTACAAAATAGAGCAAAGACACAGAAAGCAAATAATTAAGAAATTAAATTAATTACAACAAATTAAAACTTAACGAATACCGTCTTTAGAATATATTTATAACTATCACTAAAAATATCCATATGCTGGTGTTCTCGTACAAATGTTTTTAATAAAAAAGTGCCCGTTGGGTTGGCGCGTTCTAGTCGTAAGAGTGACAAACAGACGACGGTGATGACGTACTCCTCAACATAATTACCAAGAACATAGAGAGAAATGGTCCCTAATGTGGAAGTTAACAAACCCTTTCCTTATAAAACTTATTCTCCTCTCCACCTGTGAGTGAGACAAATATATTTTTTTTAGCAATGGCTGGTACTGCGTCTTTTTATGGTGTTTTTCATGAGTACTGACTCCCATAGTACCAGTACTTGACATCAAGTAATTTTTGTCACAAGAGCTTAAATTAGATTCGTATAATTTTTTTTTATGTTTCCTGACTACTCACACAGCATCACCTAACCCCAAACTAAGCAGAGCTTGTACTATGGGTGTTAGGTGACTGATATACTACGTAGATAATTCATAATTTCTAATAAATAATTAAAACCCCGGACTACTCACACAGTACGACTGATATACTACATAGTTTTTTTTGTTAATATATGATACATAGAAAACACCCGCCTAGAATACTTAATACCCATAGAAAAAGCCAGTTAACGATCTCCAAAGAATAAGAAAGTGAATAAGCTAAGCTTTAAGTTTCATTCTCTTATTTCGTTGAAAGATTTGTCTGCCTATCTTGTTATTTGAGTGTGAATGGAGAGCTCTTCCAAGATTGATTAGGTATAGATAATAAGTCATCTTTGGATAAGGGTCGACGCGACGCTTCGACATATTGGCTTCCAGTGTCGCTAAGCCAACTAGTCACGGAAATATCTTTCATAACTTTTCAGTAAGGTAGGTTTAATCAACGTAATTTACATTTAAAAAAAGTGTGTGTGTGTCAGCTACGACGCACGATTGGAGTTTACTCCTTACGAACGATAATTATGATATACATATATCGAATAGAAAAAAAGGGTAAATTAACGGATCTGCTAAAATGATAAGAGAAACAAACATATATCTGTAATTATTCAGATTATTTATATTACTTCAATAAAGCGTATTACATAAAGTATGTTACAAAATAATATAAATAAAATACAGCAATACCCCGAGAATGAGATACGCTGTGTAATGTATTCCATTTCATTCTTTTACACGTTCAATCCTACAGATATATATGTTTGTCTCTTTCTACGTAACGCCTCAACTTTTCGTGTTACACTTGATATTACTCCTCATAAAATTTCCGTACCGGGCCTTATAACTCAAATCGTTTCGTAAGGAGTAAACTCCAACAAGTTATTAGAAACGTTATATACGGATGAAAAAGCCGTGTTGGCTAAGTGGGAGCACACTCGACTTTCATTCCGAAGGTCGTGGGTTCAAGCCCAGCCACGCACCTATGAATTTTTCTTCTTGAAAAACGTATGTGCGCTTTAAAACACTTGCTTTAACGGTGAAAGTTTTACGTGTGAAACCGGCATGTTCTGTGAACTTTGAAGAGTTTGAAGGACATGCGACATTCACCAAACCGCATTTGGCCAGCGTGGTGAATTAGGGCCTAATCTCTCTCGCCAAGAGACCCTGTGTGCCAGCAGTGGGAACATTTATTGGGTGATGATGATAATGATAAACGGATGCTAAAACCTTACTCATGAATCACTCTACCTTGCTGAATCTGCATAAAGATCAAGAACATAAAGACGGACAGACGCGGCCTCTTATTTATAAATTACATATAATAAGTATAGTAGTATGCTTTGGAACTACTAACTATGCGTTAGTATCTACTGTAAAGTCTATGCCATAATAGAATTAATTTTGAGCTGAAGAGCAAAATCCCCAGAAAAGGTGAGCACTGCGTGTGTTGTCGAAAAATCATTCATTCATATCATCAATCGGGAATCAGAGGAAGGTATGAAAAACAGGCAATTTTCTACCAACTTTTATTTGAAGTACCTGTGATAGCTATTATAGCTGAAATCAGTGTTATATTTTATACGTATTTTAAAGATCTTTTGTATTAAAATCTATAAAAAATACTATGTGCAATGTTTCTTTCTTACCCAAAATAAAATGTTAAAAAGAAAATAAACTCTTACTCGTACATTCATTTCGACTAGAATTTAGACGACCGCGACAAGTCATAAGGTTTTTTTTAAATTACCGCGGAGACTGCTTATTCCCAGCACGTAGGTACTACAGTACTAGTTCTTCTACTATAAAATCTACGATTCCATTAACATCACAACCATTCATTTTCAACCAAAATCTTCAGAACCATGTGTCAAATACAGCTTGGCTGTTTTAGAGCTTTCTTAAGAAAACTGCAATACCCAAAATTACAACAACTACCCTTACAAAAAAAAAAGTTAAGTACCTACCCTTTTTTTTGCAAACGAAAAATCAAGACCTTGTAGTGCATTGAATTTTCGCGTGACATAATACTCTCGTGCAAAAATTTGCAAAAGCATAAAAATTGTGTCCAGTATTTTCTCTGGCAATAATGGACTAAACAGAATACCAATTTTATTATCTCATAAATTTTTAAATCATTAACTGCGAATCATACATGAGAAGAAGCAAAATTGAATTACTTATACTAACTGTTACCAATTCGAGGGACCTTCAAAGCTATTTCAAAATATCGGCGAGCACTTCAAAGGCTCAAATCTCAGGGATTTACAAACACGGTGAATAGTTAACGTAATCAAATGCCCGGGGTCCCTTCGTGTCCCTTTGAGCAAGTATTGGTATTGCCATTGGTAATCGTGCGTGCTTTCAACAACCACATTCAGAAACAGGGCTTTTCAAACCTATTTAAAAATAAATCCGATAAGTATGAGGTGGACTTATACACCAAGGGTTCCGTGTAATTTTTCCTACGTTATTAGCCCGGAAAAAAAATGACGGTTTAAATAGTTTTTGTAATCAAAAGATACAGAATATTTTAAAAAAAACTTTCAAAATAATTACAGTCAGTATCTACTGACAGCGCGCAACGTTGCTTATATTTATAATAAATCTTGTTTGTTGTGTGGGAGCCCCCTTATATCATTTATTTATTATAGTTAATGAAAAAAAAACAATATTGCATTTCTCATACTTATGTAGAAGGTACAAGGAGTGTTTTTTTGGTATGTTTTTAGAAGATATTAAAGCGATAACAAAAATTAATACTCCCTTAAATTTTCAACTCACAGTGCTTGAAATACAGCCTGGTTACAGACTGACGGACAGGCAGACGAAAAAATGGCTCAGTAGGGAAAAAATTGGATTCCGTTTTTCCCTTTGGTTAAAACTAGTACTATAGTACCTACCTACGTGCTGGGAATACGCAGTCTCCGAGGTAATCTTAGAAAACCTTATGGCTTGTCTAAATTCTGGTAGAAAAGTACTTAAAAGGGTTTATTTTCTTTTTACATTTTATTTCGGTCTCCCAATAAAATATTGCACATAAAATTTACTCTTGCCTCTAATACAATATTCGATCATAAATCTTTATGTCTTTAGAATAATACAAAATGATTGTTATAAATGATCTATTCTAAATTTTACTTTGGACATTGAGATGTAGGCCTGTAAATATTTAGTTAGGTAAGTAGATAGTTTTCGATAAATGAGTAAGCTTAATTTCTTGTGTTTTTACTCTTCTTCTTTTATTTTAACTTTCTTGTAAAAAACTTTCCTTTTAAACATATTTAAATTTAATGATAGATATTGAATACTAGCTGTGCCCTGCGGTGCTACCCGCGTTATAATGGATGAAGTACTCTTAACCAACAACATATTTATTTGAATAAAGATTAATATTATTATGTTGATACAACTTAAACAAATTATTTTGACCAAATTAGGTACCATAAAAACGGTTTTTGTGAGTTAATCTTAAAAGATAGACATATACTATTGCGGACTGTTTTTTAGATCATTAAAAGAGCTATTATTCTTTAACACATATTTTTTGTGTATCTTGAACCGTTTTCACGGCGCACGCAACGGAAGGCTTCAAAGATGAACAATTTCGCCGCTTTTTTACACATTTACCACTATATCTTTGCTCCTATTGGTCGTAGCGTGATTTTATATAGCCTATAGCCTTCCTCGATAACTGGACTATCCAACACAAAAATAATTATTCAATTCGAACCAGTAGTTTCGGAGATTAGCGCGTTCAAACAAACAAACAAACTCTTCAGCTTTATAATATTAAGTATAGATGTAATAAGTTTGTTACCTACTATACTAGTCTAAGACTACTTTTGTATCAGTTGTAATGTCCCAACGGGGCTCATGTCAGCGTATATATAAAACTTAACACCATTTGTAACCAAATGAATCAACGAATAAATGAATATGAATATGAATATTATGGCCGTCAACAGCCAATATCCGTATGTTTTGTAGGACATTGTTGATTCGATAAGGTTGTTAACCATGAAACAATGGGAGTTGAGTTATCAAAACCAAAGAGAAATAAGTACTTAGTTTGGGTATACCTATGTCCTAAAAATCAAAATAAATTAACAAGTTGATTGTTGACACTGAAAAACTACATAAATCTAATTTCAATGTGAGATGAATATCTATGCACTACACTATACATATACATAAAATAATTATAATACATTAATTAAATATTAACAATTTAATGTTATTTACAGAGATAAATTTACCAAGTTTTACTATGAATGGGGAAAACACAAGAGACAGAATAGTTTAGTTTATGTAGGTATTACAATAATGTTCTGTTCCCATACATTGACACACAAAAGACAATGTCAAATCATTGGAATACAACATTATTGTATTCTACAACAGTTGTACGTAATACGTGGCAATACTCACAATAGGTATAGTACCGTACAGCATGGTACGAAATATTCAATTATTATAATTGATTTTGTTCTTCACAACTTTGAATTAAGTTACTCATTTTTTTCACGTTCTTATTGCCGTTGGCAGTCTGAAGTTCTTTTGAAATATCTGTTACATGAAATTTACATGTCACAATATTAGTTACCGTACTCTTCTTAACCGATTTTACGAAATATTATATGCGTATTCAGTAGGTCTGAGAATCGGCTACTATCTATTTTTCATTTTGCAAAACAACGTTTGCTGGGGTCAGCTAGTAAAATATATGTATATAAATAGGGATATTGTCTCTGTTTAGTTAGGAGCCATTCTCTGATGCTGGTTGTGACAATTGTTTCAATGTTTCTCTTGTTATTTAGTTATTCTTCGTAGAAATGGAGGCTGTACAATATATTGACCGCGCGAACTTTTAGCCTTTTGATCAAAACTTTGTCTTGCACACGCTCCAATTTCACGTAATCATTTTACGGACCAGCCAGCATAGCACGGCGAGTACCTTGCCATAGATCATAAATTGTTTATTTGCAACCATGTTCTAACTTTAGGGTCTTATAAATATGTGAGAACAGAAACATGGACCCTGTTTGGGCAGTACAAACATCTTAAAACTAATCTCTAGTAGAAACAATGAGTAATTAAATAAATATTTAAAAAATAAATATTTCCGGACTACTCACTCAGCATCACCTAACCCCAAACTAAGCAGAGCTTGTACTATGGGTGTTAGGTTACTGATATAATACATAGATACATTTTTTTTTTGTAAATACATACATATGATACATAGAAAACACCCAGACCCGAAACCAGAAATTGTAGATCGTACAAAATCTGGTCCCCCGGCGGGAATCGAACCCACAACCTCCTGCGCCTCAGGCGGACGTTCGCCCACCGAGCCAAAGAGGTCGCCAAAATTAAATTAAAAAATTAATTTAATTAAAGATGAACTTTGTTTTGGTTTTCATTATATTTTTATTATTTCATTCTACCATGGAAAAAGATCTCTTTCACGCAACTACTGGCGCTGCACGAAATCTACATAATTATATAGTTTGTTTGGATATTAAAAATTCAAAACTCTCACCTATCTTACGTTAAATATTATTCACGCCACGAGACAATAAGTTAATTTTATCTAGACAGTGTTTCTTCTCTAACTAGTCTTAAAATCGCCATGCTAATCCGGCAGATTCCCAAACTAGCGCGAATACCTTCAAGCGAAAATTATTAGGATAAATCCAAACATATAATATCAGAGTAGGTATACCTATTACAAGTAGTCTTTGATCCTCCTCGTTTGAACTACACGTTATTAGATAGGTATACGAATTGCTTTTCGAAGCATACATGGAATCAATTACCTATTATCGAATGTACGAGGTAAAAATCTTACTTTGCGTTAGTCT
Source organism: Gymnoscelis rufifasciata (assembly GCA_929108375.1). Taxonomy (NCBI): domain Eukaryota; kingdom Metazoa; phylum Arthropoda; class Insecta; order Lepidoptera; family Geometridae; genus Gymnoscelis; species Gymnoscelis rufifasciata. Next base: position 13,386,451 of record OV815305.1, read on the forward strand.
ATAATGCTATTGAATACCTATATTTGAATGTTGAAATAGGTTAAGTTACATTTAGGAGAAAATGTAAGCAAAATATTATATTAAACGTAAGTATTTCTGATTTCTATGTATCATATAATTAAGTATTTACAAAAAAAAATATTCTTTGTCGAATATCAGTCAGCTAACACTTGTATTACAAGCTCTGCTAGTATTTGGGGTTAGGTGATGCTGTTTGATTAGTAAAGATAGGAAGATAATGTTTTTTGTCACAAAAAAAATATAATATATACCTTCAAGTAAACAAAAAACAAGAGTAAATGTGACAAAAAGGTAATCATTCAGCATTGTGCTGATTGAGCGAGTCAAACTGTTCTGTTCTGTGTCAAGCTGTTCTTCCATGATCACCTTGAGCTAGTTGTTCTTACACTATTCATACAATTATAGTAAACCTAGAGGTATATAGAAATATTCATAGTATGGAAATATTTATTTATTTATCCAAAGGTATGCTCATTTTTTTATAAAGACTCAAAAACAGTGTTACATTAAAGCCTGTATGCAAAAATACAATGTTACTGGTTTTTATTTAATTTTAAAGTACCAATTTGTTAATAGTTATAGGCTAAAAGGATCTAAAAGGTACCTATTCACTCTTGTCTTGAAGACACTCAGGTTATAGTAATTAGAAAATACAGAAGCAGGGAGCGAATGCTAGAATTCCAAACCTTTGCCGTCCGAATTATAAACGTGGATGAGAATCGCTTAGTACGAGTGCAGGGAATATCCACAAAATAAGGATGGTAATTCGCCGTGCGTCTGCTTGTCCTGGAGTGGAAGGGAGATGGTGGAAGCTAGGTTCTGTTCATCAATTAGTCTGAGAGCTCTTACTTATAAAAAACGTAATTTGTTATTTTTCTTTGAACAATCTACAGCAGTCATCAACTTTTGACTAAATATACCGTAATGCTTTTTTGAGACCCTATTTTATAAGTTATTTTTGTTGTTGACTGTCCCATTGAAAACTAGTGCTTCCTTAGCTTATAAAGCATTAAGTAGGTATGATTAATGAGCTAAGAAAATGCTGAGGGGCAAGCAAATTAGTTCCAAACTGTTACCAATGTATTAAGGTGCTCTCATGTTAAGTTTTGAAAATTTCGTATGCCCTTTGAAGTTTATGTAAATAAATCTATCTCTATTTCTATTCAAATGCTAGTTATCACAAGTGTTTCAATGTTTCTCTAACAAATAGCGCCTATCTCTGCAAGGTAGTGACCTTGTGTACTTGTAGCCTTTTGATTAAAACTTTGTCTTTCTACCCATGAGTCATATAAACTATCTAATCTAAAGATAAATGGGCATGCACCTAAGTCAACATCAAAGTCAAAACGTTTATTTCCTTAGACGCATACATTTTTCAATAAGAAAAATCCAGAGTTGCGTGGCGGGGTTGTAACCCACGACCTTCGGAATAAGAGTCGAGTGTGCTCCCACTTAGCCAAAACGGCTTTTTGTGGTGTACAATAAAGAGTTATCTATCTATCTACAGTGGAAAAGCGTAGTCTACACGAAAAAATTGACAAACTACTTTGAAGCTTTCAATTATGTTTAGAAATTTTTAAATTCGAGTAACTGTCGCATTAAGCGCAAAGTGCGATGTGAACTGAAGTTCGATAATTTTATTTATCTCCATCGTTATTATAACCCTACCAGACACGTCATAAGCACAAACTGAGGTCTCTGCAGCGTACGCTTACAATATTGTCTAAGTTAACTCATGTTATGGTCCAGAGTTTAATCTCAGACTCAAAAAAGCAGGATTCAACTGAAAAAGATATTGTTGTTGATTGTTTGAGATAAACTTAAGAAATGGCTTATCGAGTAATGTTTCGATCGCTGTTATGATTTCTATTAAATTCCAATTTTTAAATTATGTAACATAATCTACATATTTTTAAATGACCTGTTTTATTTTTACAGTTTTTTATAAATTAATTGACAATGTATGACTTATACATAATAATAAATATTCAATGTTGTTTCCATTTTATTTGGGTTTTTAATGAAAAAATTTATTTATAATTGAAAATATGTATTAAAATTTTAAGAATTTATACTAACCTGACCTGTAACCTAAAGAATGTAAGAATCTTGAATATTGAATATATAAGCAGAGATCGGAAAAAATGCGCAATAACTTGCATTAATTTGGACATAATTTTATAAATATAATTATAGAATACATAAATTGAACCTGCATAATCTAAATTAGTCTATCTAAGAAGCATTCATGTCATGTTAATCTTGACTACAGTTGTGTGTGTGGAAATGTCACAGGAAATCGAGGATGCTCCGGTAATTTCCTCATTTCAGAAGACGAGAGTGCTAGTAATGTGACCTTAATGGTGCCACGATTAGTGTCTGTTTTCAGATAATGTTATGTGAAGCTTGTTCAAACCTTTTTCATATTAAACACGTAAAAAAATACTTTTAATTATGTTACCATAAATAAATTTTAAGAGTAAAGGGTTCCGTGTACAGATTATACAATTTATGCAATAAATAATGAAAGAAAAATAAGTAAAAAACCATAAGTTCTTAAAAATAAAGAGTTATACTATTTTGTAATGTTTGATGCGCTTTCATTTAAGACAGAACTCGTTACCCTCATAACTTTACATAACAGACACGTCAAACTTATAACACCCCTCTTTTTTGTCGGGGGTTAAAAAGTGCAAAAATTTGCATTTGTCAAAGCGGTCACCCATCCTAGTAACCGCCGCTCGCAACGTTGCTGGGAGCCCCCTTAAATATTTAATTATTGTATATAATACAAGAATTTTTCTCGCAAGAAAATCTAAAAGTACGGGCAACACCGTGGCGCGAAAAGATAGTAATACCACAGATTATATAATATTATTATTAATACTCATAAAAGAAATCCCAAATACCCAATCCTCACGAGTAATGGATGATTAGATTAATTAATTAGACACAAGTGTCTTACAAATATACCTACCTAAATAAGCCTCCTAATTACGCTGGCGATATGCGCCTATTACCGTAATGGAAAATCAGAATGGATTGCTATGGCACACATCACGTAATTAACATGGTCATGGCCTTTACGTTCTTATTTTGCCCTAATATTGTTACATTAATGATATCATATGCCCGTTTTCAATAATATGGTAGGTGAGAAAAGAAAATTGACCGTTATTTAGATTATTTAAAAAAAACTACCCGTATTAATTTTTATCTCTTGCAAACGAAAATTCTAGACATTACAGTAGGTACATAAAGGTTTCGCTGTCATGGCGACCAACAGATCGTTACCATGACAACGAATCTTGTTTGGTTTAGAAATGCCGAAAATATAGCTCTATCTCCTTCTCACCTCAGTTGAATCATAGAGAACCTACCAACATGTACCATGTACCAACCTACTCGCAACATGTACCAACCTACTCATATGGCATTTTGTGATATTTTTTGCTAAAATATAAACGAAGCTTAACATGTCACCTTGTTATCAAGATGTGTATATGTGTTACAACTAGGCTACTTCGGCCCACTAAGGTTAGGGCAAAACTAGGATTTTAAAACGTTGTTTAAAACCCTATCCCTAAAATAGTAAGCTATGATTACCTATGATATATAAATGAAATAAAATGTTAAAATGTCATGAGATTTATTTCTATAAAAACCCAAAAGATTAATTCGTCACGTCTATACTTAAAACCATTTTAGCGAAAAGCTACTGAAAACCCTTACACATAGAAAAGGGCCGACCTTGAAAAGATGTCCGTTAGATCGGCCGGACAAGCCAAGTAATATTTTAATCCTGACTTCAGAATGCCTTGAATTGTAATACAGGCTCAGCGAGCTCAGTAGAAAAAACAATGCGTTGTGAATGTTTAATGCTCCATTGAAATTCTACATTTCGTTTAGATTTCTCATGGGATGCAATTTTCTTTTTTTTAATATGAATAGGGGGCTTGTATGCGCTTTGGTTGAAGTTTGTGGGGACACCGCTCTTGTCCTCAGGCCGCCATCTTGTTGAAAATGTAATGCTAGGAATCTTCACGCTCCATCTCGTAATCTCGCACACACTCAATATTAAATATCGCAATGTTACATGTCTTCGATTTAATTTTGTTGTACTTTGATAATTTTTTCAATATAATATTAATATATTGTGCTATTGATATGTAAGATATGGAAAGAGGTTCCCTTAGTTACAGGCTTTGCCTAGTTTGGGAACCATTGGCTATTGTAAACCATGTATTTAGTTTTAGAAAATAAATTATTATCATTATTATTATCTAGGAACCGTACAGAAACATAAAATGTAGGGGGGTTATCCCTACATATCGAATAAGAAAATTGTGTTCTTTGAAATTTCCAAATTTGTAGAAAGCGAAAAGTAGGATTTCAATGAAGTATAATATAAAATAACTGCGGGATTCGCTGATGAGGTAATAAAAATAAATGGCGCGCGAAAAGAGTTTATGGCAGTATTTAAGATATTGGAAATGTCAATTAAAGTCGGGTCAGTTTAACAGACAACATTTTGGGACGCAAAATGACGTTCAACTGAGTAACATCTTGTACGCTTTAAAATTTTATTTAAATTGACACTGGCAAACTGACGCTTCAGGGGCAGAGTCCAATTATAAGGAATTGAATTGACCACATTTGAGGACGCAAAATGGCGTTCAACTGAGGAACATCTTTTTCACTTTATAATTTTATTTAACTCGACACTGGCAAATTGTCGCTTCAAGCGCAAAGTCCAATTACAAGAAACTGAACTGACCACATTTGACATTTGCTCATAGTGAGGGGGTAAAATTCTGAATCGAACGATCTGAAGTGAATTCATTTATTGGGAAAGAGTATTTGAAGATCGTACATCTGATTTTAACTGAGGTTTACGGAAAATAAAAAAAAACAAGTTAAATCTTTCATGATTATTATTTTCAATCGTAAAAAATTCTTTATGTATTGAAAATTTCATTATGAAAACAAAAAAATTCAAACCCGTGCCGTGCCGCCGTGCTAGCTAGTTTAATTATATTAACTGAACCATTTCGGTTATTCATTAAAAAATACCAGCCTATTCTCTTTAACTTAGAATTTGGTATGAGCTTACGGTACCCATAGATGCCAACGGTACGGTATGGTGATCGGTATGGTGTGTATACCTACCCACCAACATTCAATCAGCGTGGAGGGTTAAGGTCTAACCCCCTTATTTTTTGAGGGAGGCTTACGTCTGGATTTCTAATGGCTAAAATGATAATTATGATGATAAGCTGTACCTTTCCTTTAAGTAGTACCGTTGTGTTTTACCTGGATGATAAATAGTGGATTTTTACAGAACGTGAATGGAGTTTGGCGCATATTTTGCCCATAGCATTATTTCCGTGTAGCTTTTTATCCCATTCTCAATTTAAGCCATAGCATTTTTGAACATAGCACTCCAATTCTAATTGGAAGTTATAGGACTGCACAGATATCTCACTCTCGAGTGTATTGTGCATTACAGCAGACTATAATTCAGCTCAGTTGCGTGGGATCCGCGTGAGGCCAAATACTATTTTTTTTTTTTTTTTATTATTGATAAGCCTTCATTTGACTACAATCTCACCTGATGTAAAGTGAAGATGTGGTCTAAGATGGAGCATGAAGGCCTAGAAGATGGCTTCTCCGGACCACATTACGAAACACGAAAAAATCGCTTCACGCACTGGCCCAGCCCGGAGGGTGGTGACAAGCCGCGGCCGAAGCCTACCACCAGAGACTGTTCTTAGCACCACCCGGAGGTCACGTGTAAGGATTCAGAGGGTTACCACTTACGGACGTGAACAGCCAAAACCTCCATGATTATATATGAAAATATATAATCATGAAATATGAAAATACTATGTGAAACGGTTCAGCATAAATTTGCAAGATACTTGTTTATACGCAAATACGGACACTATCCACAATTCTAGCCATCTTTGTTTGTGTATGTAATGGTTGTTCTTGACACTTTGCTACTAAGACGCAAACTCCATTTGACATTGCTTTAAGTCCTGTTATTGAACAGTAAGGTAAATAACCCGACCCGTAGTAGCGAAAATTTCGCTGTATGTGCCTGACAATTATTTTCGAGGTGTGCGCCACCGTCGCCGTCTGTTTTTGTTAAATTATATATATGTATGTGTGTAATAAATAGGTCTAGTTTCTAATTCTAAGATAGTTAATAATAATTGCCCCCAAGGTAACTTTTTAATTTTAATAAATTATTATTTTTACTCCCATGCCTAACTAGGCCCAATTTACTATCCCCTTGATGTACTGGAGTATCAGTAGATACACAGGATTTTTTCCGTTATCAAGTTGTAGTGTCGCATTGGTTCCCATAATTGTGGTCACGGATTTCCACATAGTGTATTAAACCTTTGACATGACCACGACATGACTTTGATCTATTACAAAAATTCCTTGTCGCGAAAGATAATAAATGCCTGACTCATCGCGTACCTACTTCCCGACCCCCAAGTCTGCTTATAATACAATTCTCTGTTTTGTCAGGTCCCGTATAAAAAGTCCAATAAAAAAGCGTAAACGCGAGCTAATCCTGTCAAATTACTGTTTATAAAAGCTTTCTCGTTACATTATTGTCTCAAACTCAATTTACCATCGCTTTAGCTTCGCAAACTTGCAAGACATGATTGGATAATATAATTGTGAAATTCGTTTTGTTGTACATAGTTGTCTGTTAAAATTACTTTAGTTTACAAGTGCTTAATGTGTTTAAATGGCCCTACAAAGTACTAATGTTTAGTGATGCACTGTTGCAGTGAATGAAACGGGTCGTTTTGCTTACAATTGGTTAAGTTAATATTCATTATTGGTAGGAGAAATTAAGACGTAGCTGGTGTTAGCTATTGAAAATAGGGTAGATAACTAAAAAATAATAATTAGTTCATAATTTTGATTTGGTACTTAAAAATCCATGTATTTTTCTTTTTCCTTGCAAACGTAAAAGTCAAAACAGTGCATTGTTGTTTCGCGTTAATTTTATGCATTCGAGCGAAATGTACTGGACGTATTCATCACAAGCTTCCCCTTCTTGATGATCTATATCTTGGCACTTTCTTAGTAAATTGATAAAGCAAAAAATAGGTGTCTAGTATTTTTCAGACCGACTAAACAGAATACCTATTTTTTTTTATTTAGTCATCATGCATAGGATGAGTTGACAGCAGGAATTTTGAAGTGGACTATTTAATTTTATGTATGTATAATATTTGTAATTTCAATTATTATTAATTATTATTACCCATTTGTGTACTTCAATCTAAGTTTAATTTAATAATGTTATCTGTCTTATTTTTAATTTTGTACACAAATAAATATTTTTCTTTCTTTCTTCTTTCTTTCTTTCAATTATGTACTCTTGGACCAATAACAATACAGATTAATAATATATTTTTATCGCCGAGAATACTTAATTTCCCACAGAAATTGAATATTGGCAGATATTTTTTTTTATTTCGTGCAATACTTTTAGTTTTTTTTTATGCTAGGTGAGCCTTCGTTTGACCACAATCTCACCTGATGTAAAGTGACGATGTGGTCTTGGAAGGGGGATGAAGACCTAAAAGGTTTTTTCGGACCACATTACGAAACACGAGAAAATCGTTTCACGCACTAGCCCAGCCCGGAGGGTGGTGACAAGCCGCGGCCGAAGCCTACCACCAGAGACTGTTCTTAATAAACAAAGAAACACAGTTAGTGTTGCTAGTAAACCAAATCTTGTATTTTTTGTCCTCAGGTAGAACATGGAGCCGAGGAGCGATGATGAAGAGGCACCGACAGACCCTGCAGCCAGGAAGCTCACGCACCATGACTACACCGAAAAAGACTTTGAAGGTAACGTATAGTTAAAATATTTAATAGTATAAGGTATGCCAATGTTTCGAAAGAGAGCTACTTTTTATTAATGAATTAAATAACGATGCTCAAAAATGTACTGACAGCGTCCCCTTTTAGCATTTTAGAACGTATGTTAGTTGAAAATCCAAAAGTAATTTCTTTATTTTTTTTTTGTATGACAGCGTATGTCAATTGAGATTTTGATAAAATTATCAACATAAAGAGACCGGAATCAGTCAAAATAATTATGCGTTATGTGTGTTTTATGGATATTTCTGCGTCCTTACTCGAATCAAGATCTATAAATAACCAAGTTGAAGAATATTATAAAATAATTTGTACTCATAATTGAAATATTACAAACTTTCAGCACTGTTCTAATCAAAATCATAGTTAAATATTATAATAATAGCTTTAAAATATAGTATCATTAGCACGTGCGTCTTTAAACTAAATTTAATTTAATGTTATTTTATTAAGAAAGTTGCGAACTTTAACAAAATAAACTCATAAATTGGGTATTGTACACAAAACAAATGCAAATCATAATAATATACAAAGGTCATGTAAAAAGGCGAATTTAACCCTATTCAATAAATAAATGATAATTTCCGGACAATCCAATACTACAGTCGAATAAACAACAACATCTAGCCCCGTGGTAAGCTCTAAGCTTGTGTTACGGGTACTAGGCATCTGATATACGTAATATAATAGACAGACATATAAAGATATATTTTATTATACATTACATATAAAGCACCTAGACCCAGGAGGAAGTGCTTGCAGAACATACAAACACTTGACCCCTCGGCGAGAATTGAGCCCGCTACCTCTAGCCACTTGCGCCACTGAGGCCGTCATTTGAGAGAGAAGCTCTTTTAATCTCAACTTTAGAACATTAATTGAAGGAGTTGCTAGAATTGAGTAGGGTAAGGCATTCCATAGTCTAGGCGCAGTCATTGTGAATGAGTCGTCGTGGCGGCGGGTAGGTACCATGCTCGGAAGTACTGAGCCAAAGAGATTCCATTTATTATTTTCTAGTTCTAGCCCAGGTTGCTTTTGATTCTAGAAGGAACAACAACATCTTTATGAGCTTATAATCAGTTTTAACTGTCTCTATGATTGTCTAGAATCAAATATTGCGAGGTAAATTTGATTCGCTTCTCGGTTTCCGATTAAGCTTTTTTTTATTGTTTTAATAGAACAGACGTATGATACGCTTAATAAGGGCCAACTGTTATCGCAACGTTACTATACCTTACCTTTGTCATCATCATCATCAGCACCCTATTAACGTTCCCACTGCTGGGACACAGGGACTTCTCTCTTGACGAGAGAGATTAGGCTTTAAATTCACCACGCTGGCCAAGTGCGGGTTGGTGAATGTCACATGTCCTTCAAACTCTTTTAAAGTTCTCAGAACATGCCGGTTTCCTCACGATGTTTGCCTTCACCGTTAAAGCACGTGTTTAAAGCGCACATAAATTTCTCAAGAAGAAAAATCCAGAGGTGCGTGGCGGGGTTTGAACCCACGACCTTCGGAATGAAAGTCGAGTGTCCTCCCACTTAGCCAACACGGCTTTACCTTTGTACACAGATCTAACAGTAAATATTTTCTTGAAGTGTTCTGAATCTTTGTGATTTATTTCAAATCGAATAAAACTTAGATATTTATACCTATAGGCACCTCATCTATTTGATCACGAAATACTGTCTTCAAAAACAGAATTAAACGAGAAACTATTCGGGCTGTTTTGTACCGAAATTAGCATTATTATGTAGTTTAAGTTTTTTTTTTTAATTTTGGATTTTCGTACCGAAATTAGCTTTTGTTTTAATATTCTAATTTTTTTATGAGTGGCACCACACTTTCATATTATCATAAATCCTTACAAGGTTCTAGCTTAACCAAGGCAATAACCATTTTTAACCGACTTAAAAAAAATGAGGTTTCTCAATTCGACCGTATATATTTTTTTTTGTATCAAGCAGCATCCATCTTGTGATCCCCGATTTAAACTGCGAAACATCCCTCGTATCGTTCCTACGTGAAAGATATTTTGTTATTCCAAAAGCCAATTAAATATTGACCCTCAGTTGTGATACCTTACACCATAAGTCCAGTGACCTATGTACCATGTGCTAATGCATGGGCCTTTAACTTGTGATAATTATAGAGATACTAATATCAGTGCCGGCCGGCTGTGTGAAATCTTCAGGGAATACAGGTGAGCTGGAAGGTTAAGCCTAGTCATTGGCTAATTCACGCATTAGTGCACGCGATGTGATTACACACATTATAGTAAAGTCACTGAATAGTAAATTAGGTAGAGTCAAGTATATGTATATATGGCATGAAATACATGTATCTGTTACATAGGTCTTATAATGTAATCAATTTTTATCAATATAATTCTACCAAAAGGCGTACAATGTCAGTTACAATATTATATATTACTGACATAATATATTATTATTCTAATACCATACTTGTAGCATTATCTAGAAAATTCTTCGCTTTATCTCAAGATCAATTCATGCGTGTTTCGAATATTTTCAGGTGCGATTATGTTAGAGTCTATACCTCTGTAAGGCACGAATAGGTCAGCAGGTACGTATAGGCATGATGACTACATAAAATAAACTTGAAAAGTATGAAATGGTCTCATATCTAGGATTCCTTGTATATTTATAGTTAATTTGTTATAAAAAAAAAAACAAAAAAAAAATTGGCTACGGTTCATAAAAACAGGTCTCTCTTGAGTCCGTCTGTTAGCCCGTTCAAAAGTACTGGACACCTATTTTTTGCTTTATCAATTTAATAAGAAAGTGCCAAGATATAGATCATCAAAGTACCGTAGTTAGGGCTGGTGAGGTATATATAGAGTACATTTTACTCAAAAGCATTACGTCACGCGAAATTTCAATACTGAACATAATACTGTATCCTCTTGATTTTTCGTTTACAAGAATAAATAAAATTCAATTCAATTCAAAAATCATTTATTCCAGAGGCATTCAAAATGTTGCACTTAGAATAGTCATTAAATACAATAAATCATAAATATAAATATAAAAAATTAAGGTACATTTTTAAAGTAATTTAAATAAAGAGCTAATTATTATGTTTTAGTCATCTATCATATTAACGAAAGCTTCTTTTAAAAGATCCAATATTGCTCACAAATTCATAAAAGACAGTAGTTATTATAGCAACACAAATTACCACTCGTAAACGTTTTTGTAAGATGTTGGGAGTAATGTAACGATGTTTCCATTAGGACCCAATTTCGTACAATACATACATACATGTATTGTACGAAATTGGGTCAACACATTTTAGAACGAAGACAAGAAAGTGTACTGTAGGGTTTCACAATAATTGTATCTTGTCAAGATAAACTTAGTCCCAAAAAATACCCAATATACCGAATAAAATAATTAATAAAATAAATAATGTCAGGACTACTCACACAGCATCACTAAGCTCCAAACTAAGCAGAGCATATTCTATGGGTTAGGTGACTGATATAGATACATTTTTTTTGTAAATACATACCTACTATAAGTTGACAAGTGGTTGTTCCAAATTATTAAGACACGATGGTGTTAAATGTTATGATAAAAAAATATGCTTCAGCAATATATCTTACGGAATACACGAATAAATTGCAAAACTTTCTCAATCTGGTGGAACGCTCAAACGCGTTAGAATATTTTACGAAAAAATAAAGCTTTGACTTTCATAAGTACATACTTTTCAACGATTTCCTTTCCCCAATCATTTTGAATATAAATAATGACTTTGCACCAACATTAACAATTTTTAAAAATCGTTCATTTAGATTAGAAAAAAAAATGCACACGTATTTTATATAGGTACCTAGTGCCTCAGTTGCTCAGTCCGCTTGCGGCGCAAGAGGTCCGATTCGAAGAGAGCGGGTTCGATTCCCGCCATGCGGTCAAGTGTTTGTATGTTCTGCAAGCACTTTCTCCTTGGTCTAGGTGTATAATATGTATAATTAAAATATATATGTATGTAGTCTATTATATTAAGTATATCAGATGTCTAGTACCCGTAACACAAGCTAAGAGCTTATCACGGGACTAGATGTTGTTGTGTGGATTGTACGGAAATATTTATTTATTTATTTTATATTATAATTTGCATGATGATACTCTGCATTGAAATTTCTCGTGACGAACACTTTCGTGCAATTTGAAATAAGTTGTCATCGTGCCTATTAGACAATAATCGTAGCAACCTTTCCTTATTTTTAATAAGGATTAACTTATTACTATAAACCTAATATTACTAGACAAAACACAAACAGGTGTCTTCTAAACTTCATAAATAACTTAAGATAGGAGCTTACAAGAAAATCTCTGAGATGAAAATTAGTGAAATACGTGGTCGTAGCGCTTTTAAAGGGATTTTAGACGCAGTGGAGCAATATCTTCTATGTAAGCTTTAAAAGGTCAGAGACTAGCTCTGCCACGGGCTATAGGTACTCTGAAACGACCTTTCTGAAGGGAATTGATGATACCTTCTAGGGTTTCTCTTATACCCTATATAGTATTTATATGTTATACGTGTAGTACATGGCTAACCGTATTGATGAGTATTTATGGAACTTCTCACGAACATATGAACTGAGATGGGTCTTCCCAGATTTAATGTTTTTGAATTTTTATGTAGAGGGCGCCACTATACAATAGATCAATATTAGACTTGGTACTTTCTATAAATATGTATTCGCTTTTTGTTATTATTGCTTAAAATGATTGTTTTAAGCAAACGTCGTTTTGCTAAATGAAAAATAGATGGTAGCCGATTATCAGAAATATGCATATAAAATTTCATAATATTCGGTTAAGCCGTTTCGGAGGAGTACGGTAACTAACTAACATTGTGACATGGAAATATTATATAACTAGCTGACCCCGGCAAACTTTTTTTTTGCAAAATGAAAAATAGTTAGTAGCCGATTCTCAGACCTACTGAATACGTATATAAAATTTGGTAAAAATCGGTAAAGCCGTTTCGGAGGAGTATGGCAACGAAAACTGTGTCACGAGAATTTTTTATATTAGATAAGATAGATAGAATTAGGACATGTTTAACACTATTTGTAAAATAATTGTTTTGAAATAAATGAATATGAATATAAATGTTTTCGCATTTTGCTAGTAGGTAAGCTACGTAACTTCGTCTTTATATTTTCTACACAAATTTTGAATATTATTTTCAAATTATAAGTTGGGTTTTTGTCTTGGCAAGTTTATATGTTGTTCATGTGCCCTTGAGCCTTGAGACCTTGATTTTGTTAAAACGTAACGTAACTGATTCGCAAGTTACAACTTTATAAAATCGTGCTAAAAACCAACATCCAGAAGGGTAGCTATTTCTGTACCGTTACACTTTACTCGTGGAATCAGAATCGATGAAGACCTACAAACCTCGGTGTAGCTTCGCAGATTACTGGACCGGAAAATTCAAATGTAGCCAAGTATACTCGCTACTGCCAATCAAATGTTAACCACATTAATTGGAGATTGTACAATAAAATAAAAACTACATATTTTTTGTTTTTGTAATTATATACGACGGTTACAACTTAATTATGACTTAAAATGGGTAACATACCATGATTCGACGGTTTTTAAGTTTTCCGTTATTTTTGCGACGTTTTAAGTCATAATATTACCATGATAATTTAAAAAGTTATAGGTTCCAACTTAGTTCATAAACGATAAAATAATGTTGAATCCTCGTTAATTAAAAACCAAGAAGTTCCGTCGAGGGCTGCCATTTCTATTTTACAACAAAAATATAATTAAGTATTTTAGTTACCATAATACTGTCAAACTAGTTAATTTAATGGCAGCCCCTACAGATTCTCTTTGGCTTTTTTACTAAAGTTAATTCTTTAAGTTTCAAAATTATGTTATCCTTTTTCATATGACATTTACCAACCCGCACTTGCCCAGCGTGGTGAATTCAAGCCTAATCTCTCTCGTTACGAAAGAAGTCTCTGTGTCCCAGCAGTGGGAACGTAATAATCTTATGATGATGATATTGTGCATGGCCAAAATCTCTAAAAACTGTGTCAGTTTTTCACAGAGAAAGTTCAGCATCAAATAAGTATTTTTGGCCTAAATAAGTACCTACCTAATACTGAGAAACATCAAATTTAATCATATTAATTAAGTATTCGGTACGCAACTTGTGATTTCGAGTTATTTAAGTAATTAATTAATGGAATAAACACAAGCCTCGCTGCACGTGTGACCCTATGCTTGGAGTTACTAAGTATCTATTCTACTTATTACTATTACTGGAGTGGCTCCGACTTTGACTGCTTTAACATCGAACGACACGATTCATGTGTAAATCAAAATTATGTACATATTAAATTTGTTATTATTTGTTAAATTGTTGTATTTATAGTTGGTTATACGATAACATCTACTTTTAAATATATTTATTGTTTTTTTTATTACAAGAGCAATAACGGTAAACAAAATAATCTAGAACACACTTTTAGAAGCATAAGGTTGGAATTCATAGTAAATCGATTATCACTATGAATACCGGCCTAAGAGCCTGTCCAGATGGGGCGTTGTACGCGCGACTAGCCTCGCTCGTTTCAATTTATATTGTGTCCAGATGCCGCGTCAATTGCGATTGCGATTTGTTTGGGAGGGACCCAGGGACAGTTATGAATATAGAGTCAGAAAAGCAGTCGTGTTGTGGCTTGCATACCGTCGATGAAAACGTCGTAAACAATGAGAAAGACGGCGATCTAATGTGCATCCAATTCTACGAATAAAATGATAATTCATTTCATCAATAAAATGTTCCGTGTCTAAGTTATCAGTCTCCATTTTCGTTCCAATTACGTCCACTCGCGTCGGAAATAGTCGGAATCGCGCGCACCACTGTACGCAGTAAGCAATGGCGCCCGAGTAGAGTTTTACGCGCGAGTAAGGAATCGCACGGCAGCATCTGGACGGAATGTATAGCGCTCTAGTATCTGGAGAACGCACAAATGTTTAAATTTTTAGAATAAAACGCCCCATCTAGACAGGCACTTAGGTAAGTGGCTCCACCCGTATCCCGCTCTACAAGTATTGCCGAGTTGATGTCATTAGATGTACCTACGCTGGTAGTTGTCAATACGGCTTTTGTCCGTTAAATATTGTTTTAAAATAAGAGAGAGAAACGCAGAGTAGGACGTCCACCAAATAGATGGACGGACGACTTGGTGAAGGTAGCGGGCTCGCGGTGGTTACAAGCTGCTACCGACCGAAATCACTGGAAGTATTTGAGGGAGGCCTATGTTAAGCAGGTGGACGTCCTACGGCTGAAATGATGATGATGATGAAGAGAGAGAAAATATTATTCTCTCTCTTAGCCAGTTCTACGGCTAAAAAGAGTGAGCTTTAATATGCATTTAAATCAGTGCAAAGCATGGAGGCGATTCGTCTATAACTAAAACAATATTTTGCTGAAGTAAGGTAGTAACTAAATTTCTTTTTTGTTTATTTTATTTTATAACATCGCATTGCCGATTAAACTGAATTATAGTATCATTGAAAGTCCTAACTCACAAGTGATTTTCGCTAAAAGATCGTGTCGTATCAATTATATAAACTCTATTCCAACTAAGCTACGTCGGCACTTGACGCACAATAGCTTAACCATTGTTGGCATCACAATCTGCGGTCAGGCGGTTAATAGTGCAAATAACCAGCTCTGTGTTATTAATTTAGGTGGGTATTTACTAATTTAATTATCTATCAAATAATATATCGTATAATATTGTAATAGAGATGCTATTCCAACAAAGTTACGTTAACACTGTGCCTAGTTAATAGTAAAGTTTTTATTTATGATTAATGTGTGTTGTGGGAATCTCAATAAATAATGATTTCAGTTAGGTAGGCACAGTCAACAGCAAAAGAAGTGATGAAATTAGGTCCTTAAATAATATAACGTTAATAAATCTAAATTTACTATTTAAGAAAAACCCCCGATTTCAATGCCTTAATTTCCTTAAAAGTAAAACACCATAATATTTTGTAATGTGCACGCGATGCGCTTTCATTTGATACCCCACTCGAGTATACATATATGCCGTGTTTTGGATTTCCTTCCCCACTCTCACCCCATAACTTTTAAACGGCACAGTCGCGCCAAACTCACCTTTCATACAAAAAAAAACTAAATTGAAATCGATCCATCCGTTCGGGAGCTATGATGTCTCAGACAGACAGACAGACAGACACACAGACAGACACGTCAAACTTATAACACTTCTCTTTTTTGGTCGGGGGTTAATTAAGTCAAACGTATTTAACGGCTATTATAGTTTGTTATGAGTAAAGAAACAAATAACTTATCATAAGTGATCACATTTAGTTGAATCCCCGGTGTTGGTATAATCATTTCATTTTGGCAAATTAAAACTTTATTTGGAATTGACACTTTGGTATAACTTGTTACATCTGACCTACATCTTGTTACTTGTTACACTAGATGTTTTGAAACGTTGATTTTGATCACTTGGTTTTGCTGTTAACTGTACAAACTAATTAAATATCTATAAGGAACCTGAAAGATCGTGTCGTATGTTGTAGAGGCGCATTTCCAACTTAGTTACGTCGGCACTCTACTATAGATACACCATTGTTACATCAGAAGCTGGGGACAGATGGGTAATTCAAATAACCGGCTCTGAGGGCTTCATTTAGGTAGGTATTACTATCTTTACTTTACTTTTATTTGTTTGCTAAAAAATGTGACAAAAGCCGTGTTGGCTAAGTGAGATGAGACTCTACTTTCATTCTGAAGGTCATAGGCTCAAATTCGCCGGGTACCTCTGGATTTTTCTTCCAATTAAGTTAAGTCGCGTCTCTCTGTCCTTATGTCAAAAAACATCTGAAAAAACCTGCTTAACGTATTGCTATGCAATTTTCAGCAGAAGTTAGAGTAACTTAAGGGGAAGGTTCCCAATACATAATTTGCTAAGGATGTTTAATGATGATTAACTTCATTTGTTTATAAATAATAATAAATAAATAAATATTTCCGGACTAATCACACAGCACCACCTAACCCTTAACTAAGCAGAACTTGTACTATGGGTGTTATGTGACTGGTATACTACATAGTTATATAAAATACCAAGACCCGAAACCAGAAGTTGCAGATCGTACAAAATCTGGTCACGTGGCTGGAATCGAACCCGCAACCTGCTGCGCCTCAGGCGGAATTTCACCCACCAAGCCACAGAGGTCTTCAATGGCAACTGACACATTGCGTTGTATAAACCTCTAAGGCAAAGCAACGATTGCCGGGTTTGCAACGATTGAGGTAGCCTATAGCTAGTAAGTATTAAATAAAGAATCAGCAGACATATTATCTCGGGTAATGCCCAATTTCCCTTGCCTCGCCTCGAAGAAATTCATAAACCCCGAGGAATGGAAGGAAGCTAGCAATATAAAGTTATTTGGTGAACCTCAGATTTTATCGTCCTTAAACGGCTCCCCTCTGACCGTAACTTCATATTAAATGTAGGGAATATAAGTAATAATTTATAGGTCCGTAAAAAATGAAAAATTTACTGCAACCCCATATTTGAAATTATCTGGGATGTATATACAACTAGCTGACCCCTTTTGCAAGATGAAAAATAGATAGTAGCCTATTCTCAGACATACTGAATACGCATATAATAGGTACTTAAAATTATAAACTTTAATTTTATAAAAAAAAACAAGGGATAGTAATAATTATTAAGATACGAATTTCAAGTTTCTTAAATTTCCTGGTTTTAATCAAGAATACACTTTGGAAAACTACTTTTGGTGAATTCACTTTTTTTTATTATAGTAAGATAATGATACATTATCTAATATATAAAATGTCCATGTCACAATGTTAGTAACCGTACTCCTCCGGTACGGCTTTACCAAATTTTATATGCGTATTCAGTGGGTCTGAGAATCGGCTACTATTTATTTTTCATTTTGCAAAACAACGTTTGCTGGGGTCAGCTAGTTTAAATATAAGATTCACATATAGACTTATTCGATACTTCGAAACTGATGGTGGATGGTGATGACAAAACTGTGTACCCATTCATTTCAAAGGTGTGTGTGCTATTGCGACCCATATCCTCAGTTTTTATCATCATTCATACATATAACCATTTATGTACATAAATCATTTTTCATTTTCCTTTTTAATGTTAAATCCCAATACCATACCAATATATAGAAACACGAATAATGCCCCGCAGTGTTACCGGCGTTGTAATGGATTTACCCACGAATTTACATTTTGCCGGGGTAAAAAGTAGCCTATGTCCTTCTGGGTCTGTAGAAAACCTATATACCAAATTACATTTAAATCGGTACAGTAGTTTTTGCTTTAAACAGGATCAGACTGACAGTCAGACAGAGTTACGTTCGCATTTTTAATAATAGTATGGATAATTTAATTTACACCTGATATGAGTCGGTAAAGAAATGAATAATAATTAGTATCTACTGAAATCGGTGTTGGCTAAGTGGAAGGACACTCGACTTTTATTCCGAAGGTCGTGGGTTCAAACCCCGCCACGCACCTCTAGATTTTCTTCTTGAATAATTTATGTGCGCTTTAAACACGTGTTTTAACGGTGAAGGCAAACATCGTGAGTGACGTGTTTTATTAATTTTTGTTTTCAAGTAACATAACTGCATACATATTACGTTTGTATTGTATCAGTTTTTTTCTGTAAATTGTATATTTTCTTCTTTTTAAGCAGTTGTAAGATATTGTTTTCATTCTATAATTGTTTGTTACCTTTTTTCTCGTTCGAGTGTTTGAAAGGTTTTTAGATAGATTCGCTATGCGAAAACATGTAAATGGTTCTTAGGTATTTTTATTTAGTGTTAGTAATAATATCATTAAACTGTTTAAAATAAAATAAATAAACCGGCATGTTCTGAGAACTTTAAAGAGTTTGAAGGACATGTGGCATTCACCAAGCCGCACTTGGCCAGCGTGGTGAATTAAAGCCTAATCTCTCTCGCCAAGAGAGAAGTCCCAGCAGTGGGAACGTTAATAAGGTGATGATGATGACTGAAATGTATAACTGATATATTTTTTTCTATATTCGACGTACGAGTATTCTTGGTCCATGGCTATAATTATGTAAGTACTTCTCCTAAAATATCCAATGAGCGTCTATTAATTAATATCGAAAGTTCTAAATTAAACCGCATGGTTCGGCAACGACACCGAAGACAATCTCATTTAGCACATACATTGTTCAGCTACCTATATGAAGCTTTTTACCTTTTACTCCAGAGATATAAAGATTTACTACCTTCGCTGTGCGAACATGTTGTCAAGGAGTATTATATATGATAAGGACAAGGAAAAATATGATGTTGCTCTTTCACTGATGGTTACAAAGATTAGATATTCCGTCAATGTCTTGGCATTAACAAAATTAAGACATAGAACGTGATGTTGGAGGTTTCTGACTTTAACGATAATAGGCGGGTTGACAACATAAAAAAATATATTCGGTTTAGTTCATCTGTAAGCCTATAACTTACATACATATTTTTTTCATGAAAAATTTAATAAAAAGTGCTAAGATATAGAGAGAGCTTCAAAGTTCCGGAGTTCAAAATCACATGACTGTTAAGAATCTATGAGTTATAAAATTAAGTTAACCCATAGGGGGTTAACTTAATTTTACAAATGGACGATAGATGCTGTAATGAAATGCGAGTTGTTCTCGGCTCCAAGGGTCATCTATTATCGTAAAGAAGACACGGACTGCATGAAGTAGTCGGTATCGACTGCTTTAAGCTACGAATGCATAGTGAACTACAGGAACATCTGCTTCGGACGGTCATGCAGTCAAGCAGTCGCCAGGAATATACACTAACTGCTCGAGCTGTCGATAGCTTTGGCGCAGCTACCTCCCACCCGCTCTCTAAATTTTTTCTCAAATTGTTGGCAATTTGTATTTTTTTTACTAAGTAATTGGCTACTTGTGTAGTTATACTGTTCGAGTAGTTATCAATGTCAGCCTCAAGCTGTCGACTCCTGACTGCAACCGCGGTCCGTGAATGTTGATCACTAGGAAACTACTCGACCAGTGAGTGTATGGCACGCGGGTCAAAGCTACTTTTTAGCACAGGAAAACACACTATTCCTTTTACAATAGAAAAACGATAGAACACGAGTAGAAAGTTTGTCTAAAATAAACTAGTGCAGACTAACTCTATATTAAGCTTAGGCGCGGATCATGTTAAATAGACAGTTGTTTACGAAGCTACAGATCCAGTAAGTCAATAAAGCTGAAAATTGGAATCGCTATCCCGAACATAGGTACCTACCTAACAGCATAAGAGCGGATGCTCTGATACAAATCCGACAAATCCGGATCTAGAAAATTCGGAACGATTCGGATATTGCTTACGCTTATCTCCCTATCTTCAAAGATTTGTAAAATGAAACAACGGAAATAAAATATTTCTGATACGTCATTATAATGTAAAATTTAAATTAAGAAAAAATAACACCCGAATGCGATTTTTATGGAATTTTTACAATATAAGAATTAGTCTCAATGGTTGTTACGCAAATTCGATTCGATATAGATCCTAAACAAGCAGCCGGATAGAAAAATGTCGCAAAATACTAAAAATGATTTTTACATACCTATTCAAGGATACCCCATGGCATAGTTTGTTAATTTATTTTCAATTTTATCCATTATGGGGTGTAGTATTCGCTATGCTGAATTTTGACTAACGTCATGTAAAAGTAAAAAGTAAAAGTAAAAAGTTTCTTTATTTGACATAAAATGAGGTACAGTATCAAAAAAATGGTCCCATAGGCTCCCGAACTAGTTAAAAACTGTATTTCAGGAGCCAGTGGCTTCTCCTATATTGACTTATTGCAAATTATGTCAACAACTTAAAGTAACTTATACAAACAAAATTTTTAATACAAATATAAAAGAAAAAAAAACACATTTTTAATAATTAAATTAATATAGTTAACAGCAAATATATAAAAATTTGTAAATTTCTAATAGTATTATATATTTAAAGGTACATATTCTATAAAAATATTATGAGTATAAAAAGGTATTGTAGTATTTTTGATAATTGTTTCTACGTTTACTGCGGACGACATTTTCACGGATTCAGATCGCATTCGTATCGGACGTAGAGCGGCCGCTCGGAGTAGTACTTACTCATACCTATAGGGACGTATTCGCAAGTCGCTTTGCATAAATCGATGAGTCCGTGAGCCTGCTATCGAGTGGGTCAAGCACAGCTTGGGGATAATCAACCTACTTACACTGCTGCTAAGCTGAGATTAATTGACCTTTTTATGTGTTTAAGTGTTATAACTTATAACCGACCAAACAAACGGAGATTCTTAATAGGGTAGCTGACTGTCTTTCAAGTATGCAACAAATTGTTAAGTAATTTAATTTGATTTAATATCTTCTGTGTAGAGCCGATGTATAGCATTTTTCTAGTGTGTTGTCGAATCACGAGTTATTTATTAAAAAGTAAAGTAAAGTAAACTAGAAGATACGGTAAATCTTTATGCTTATGCCTAAGGAATTAGTACTTAGACTAATGCTAGGCACGGGCCTTTGCTACATTGAATGGGTGTATATAATTTGATTTATAGCAATTTATGGTTCCAATACTTAACGGACACTCATCTGTAACAGCTACGCCTCGTTAATTCTTACTAATGCTGTGTCTGTGTCGTAGCAATTATAAAGGTTCGTTTGAAAAGCGATCCGTTTTATTTTTATTGCATGTAAAAAATTAAATATATCTAGTTTATATAAAACATAAACGTATAGAAAAAAATCAGATGACCTTACCTCGGGGCTGGATGTTGTTGTGTGGACTGCCGAAAATATTTCTATTTATTGATGTATTTATTATTTATATTTATACTTTTATTGAAATCGGTATAATCTAGAGAAGGGTTTTGTGTAACATGTAATATATCAATAATATCGTAATGAAAAATATATTTTGTATTTAAATGGTATTTTTCATTACGTATCCATATTTCATCTCAAAAGTCAAGGTGACTCCAAGATCGCGACTACTCACAACGAAACACACGAATTGTAAAAGAATGCTGATATGAAATTCTTTCTGTAGGTATTTTTCCATGAGGAATATAACATTTAATATGAAGCTTCTAAAGTATTATAAAAGTATTTTCCTAAAAAAACATGTACATAACGAAGTACATAACATAAACACGTAGAAGTAGCTTGTATATTAATTCACAACATAATCTTTTACTTTTTATATACATTTGGAAATTTGATATTTGGGGGTTTTTTCTGTTCACGTCTGTTAGTGTTAACCCTCTGAATCCTTACACGTGACCTCTGGGTGGAACAAGAACAGTCTCTGGTGGGAGGCTTCGGCCGCGGCTTGTCACCACCCTCCGGGCTGAGCCAGTGCGTGAAGCGATTTTTTCGTTTTTCGTAATGTGGTCCGGAGAAGCCTTCTAGGTCTTCATGCCCCATCTTAGACCAGATCGTCAGTTTACATAAGGTGAGATTGTTGTCTAATAAAGGCTTGACTGTCAATTAAAAAATTAAGTTACCTTAGATTATTTTAGTATCAATATATTTTTAAAAAGCCACGTGCTCTGACTTGGTACACACGTACAAATAAGACATTTTACCCAACTTATAATATGGTCTGTTAACTTTAATAAATAATAAACAAAAAACAAACAGCAAAAAATATTTAAAAGAAATCTTTTACCTCAATATGTTGGAGTGGTCCAGAAATTGTACTTTCTTGGACTTCCAAGAAAATAATAACCAAGCATTTAACAAGAACGGGATATATTTTTTTGTTCCGAGGAAATACCCTAATGTAAACTAAACCTTCTATTATAATGAGGAGTTATTTGATTATTACGTACCTATTGAGCCTGACGGGTCGACGGTTTTGGCTTGAAAGATTCGTAATGTACTGTACAGACACTACTGTCACTGACACCGGGTAGGAAGAGCAAAAAACAAAATGGAGGAATTATTAAGCCAAACAAATAAAAGTTTTCGAAATATATGTATCTAATGCAAAAATGTAAATGAAAAAGTATATATTGAGTACTACTAAAAGATAAAACATTTCTTAATTATTAAGATTCCATGTCTTTTTGGATTGTTTTTATTTAACTGCAGTATTGTAGTTTTTTAACTTCTTTTCGGAAAACTCGAGAACCATAAAATCATGATTAATATCCCATTGTTAAACTTAATAATGTTTATAACCATGATAGTTTCAAAACTTATAAGAATATTACATTTACTCCTCCGTCAGGTTTATATTAGGATTATAGGATTATAAGCTAAAATTCTCACATAGGAAATATTATCTAGAAATTTGTTCTAATTTTGATGAGCTCCTACAAAATATAATGCAATAGATTGGATCTTCACGCTCAGATGCCGATACGTGCTTCGAATAATGAGATTTTGAGATAGGTAGAACGTGTATGAATTGATACATTTCCTTTTTACCTAGGGAAAACAGAATCTGAAAACAGCTTGAGCGACATATTCTAATAGGTACATAACCACTTGAACGTCCAGTGGTACTGTAGTGCCACAAAACTTTATGCCGACTAACGTCCATGGTACTAGAGTGCCACACGAGTTTTTGGTTTTTTTATTTCGGATTTTCTTTATTTTCTAATAAGATAAGTTGCTAGTGTCAATGTCAGATGTCATTGTCAATAATTTTGACGTATCTGTCTGTGGGGACATCATAGCTCCTGAACGGATGAAAAGATTTCAATTTAGTTTATTTTTGCATGAAAGGTGAGTTTTGCGCGTGTGTTCTTAGACATGACCGATGTCGGTTGACCCGTTTGAAAGTTATGATCGTACAAGTGCGGAAGGAAACCGAAAATCTGCAAAAATACTCGAGTGGGGTATCAAATGAAAGCGCATCGCGTGCACATTACTAAATATTATGGTGTTTTACTTTTAAGGAAATTAAGGAATTGGAATCGGGGTTTTTCTTAAATTCTTAATTTAGATTTATTCTACCAATTATTTAAAAAACAAATTATATTATCAAATGACACGGGTCCTTCACCGGCCTCTAAATCAAGTTATTAATTAGACAAAATTAATAATTATTAATTACACAAACACGTGATAAAACATCGTGAGAAAACCGGCATGTTCTGAGAACTTGGAAGAGTTTTAAGGACATGTGACATTTATCGACCCGCACTTGGCCAGCGTGGTGAATTAAGGCCTAATCTCACTCTTTAAGAAAGAAGTCCCTGTGTCCCAGCATTGGGACCGTAAATAGGGGTGCTTATGAGGCCCTCAAGCCCCCCATAACCACAAGCACTCGATCAAGGCTGATCCACTTAGGATAAGAAAATCATATTAATATTATAAATGCGAATGTAAGTTTGTTTGTTACGCTATCACGCAAAAACTACTTAACCGATCATCATGAAACTTTGCACATATACTCTTGAAGGTATTAAAAGTAACATAGGATACTTTTTATCGCGGGAAAATTTGTAATTTCGCGGGAAAATCCATTTAAACGCGGGTAACACCGCAGGTTTCAGCTAGTAACTTTATAATTTTGTTGCAGGCCACCGACAGCACACCGTCTTTGTCGGCGTTCACGTGCCCGCGCGCAGGCATTCGCACAGGAAACACAAGCATCACCGCAACGGAGAGAAAGAGATGGATAGACCGAGTAATTATATATCTTAATTTTTTTGCCTGGTTATACAGGGTATTCAGGTTGTTTTAAAATTGGTATATAAAGCGAAAAGGGTTCGAAAGGTAGAAAACGATTTTTTTTAATTAGGAAGCCAATTTCTAAAAACAAATTTTAAATGTAAATTCTGTATTGTTTACAGAGACAGTCTTCACTTTTTTTTTATTGCTCACAGTAAGACTTTTAAAATGAAATTTATCTCATTAAATCAACGAATATGAGGCTAAACATAATAGAGATTAGATAAGGCTAAAAAAATATAAATGTTGTAGAACTAAGTATGTACGACTGGGCATGCCAATCACACTCCTTTCGTGTTATACATCAATTTTAAAATACCTTGAATATAATATTTTTATTTAAATAATACGTAATTCTGACATAACTTTTTCTGTTTTTGAATGAACTCATTACCCTGTTATTTGATAACACACTTGAGTATGTTTTTAAACATCTATGGGTAACAGAGTCTCAACACTTTAATATTCAAGACTATTTTTTTCTAGTAAATTTTTAAGCACATATTTGTTACTTCAAATCACTGCTACAGCAGTCAAAATAATAAAAAGTTTGAAAGATATAAAGCAAGGTAGGTGTATTGCTGAAAAATTACACGACCGCAGTGAACATAATTCGGCTGAAATCAGAAAGAAAGAAATAAATGCATTTATTACGACAACACAAATACAGAAAAAAAAATCACATAGTACAGCTGAAATTACTAACATAAAATTAATAGAACAAAGTAAATACCTACATATACAAAATCAGATAAATAGTTTGTATTGAATGAAACAAAATAATAAAGAAAACTTCGGTAAAGTTAAGAAGCAATTGGGTGATAATCCGATAAGTCCATAGCTTTGAGATTTTATTCAAGATTTTGCTACGCCGTAGCTATCTTCTACGAAATCCCTATTTAAACTATAAACTTGACTTTTAACAAGTTCTATCTAAAAGTTGTAGTACATGGGTATTCTGACAATCAAATAAACCGAACTTTGTTTTAAATTGAATTGTGTGTTTGATCTAATTAGTTTATAGGGTTCCGTAGCCAAATGGCAAAAAAAATATCGAATCCATAAGATTCGTCATGTCTGTCTGTCTATCTGTCAAATATAACGAATCCATAAGATTCGTCATGTCTGTCTGTCTATCTGTCAGCCTGTCTGTCTGGTCTGTCTGTAAGTCCATCTGTCACAGCCACATTTTTTCTAAACTAAAAGAACTCGGGATCGCGCAGTATACAGAAAAAGTTCGTTATCGCTCTTGTCAAGAAAAATATGACAAATTTGGTACTTCAATTACCGTCTCTTTATGTCTCTGGCAATTTGAACTTGATTAGGACTTGCCGCTTCCAACGTTTGTTTATATTTTTGCGTAGCTAAAAAATTGCATTCTAGATCTGTGGTTTTACCGCTAAGGTGACACTAACATACTCTTAAAGTTAAAATACATAGTATAGAATTAGTCTTCAAGCAGTAAAATTTATTACACTCTTTATTAATTATTTTTTTTATGCTTGATAAGTCTTCAATTGACCACAATCTCACCTGATGTTAAGTGAC
This sequence comes from Gymnoscelis rufifasciata, assembly GCA_929108375.1. Lineage (NCBI taxonomy): Eukaryota > Metazoa > Arthropoda > Insecta > Lepidoptera > Geometridae > Gymnoscelis > Gymnoscelis rufifasciata. Next base: position 13,412,763 of record OV815305.1, read on the forward strand.
GATGTGGTCTAAGATGGGACATGACGACCTAGAAGGTGAGATGGCTTCTCCGGGCCACATTACGAAACACGAAAAAATCGCTTCACGCACTGGCCCAGCCCGGAGGGTGGCGACAAGCCGCGGCCGAAGCCTCCCACCAGAGACTGTTCTTAGCACCACCCGGAGGTCACGTGACACACATTCAGAGGGTTACCACTTACGGACGTGAACAGACAAAACCTCCAAACTGCACTGAATAATAAATTACTTCGGTTGAGGGTTATTAAAGCTAAGTAATTATGATCGGTCATCATACTTATCTTAATCGGCCAAGCAATTCTTAGCAAGGTGTGGGTATTTAAGGTGAAAGGAAGTAAAACTGGAACTAATTATGGCTTTCTTCGACCTTTGAGATAATGAGAAAAATTACCCCTCTTCATGCTACAAAGACATTCGTTAAGCTTTGATGTGATTCGAAGTTGTAAATTAACGCGTGGGTTGGACCTGAAGCCTTAGATCAATGCCAGATTGGACTTGAAGAGACTTAATGATTTCAAGGTTTTATTTAGATCATGATGAAGGAACAAGATTATATTTAAAATTTAAAAGACTTCCTACGCAGTCTCAGGCCAAAATTAACATAATGAATAGTCATTTAACGATTATTCAACCACACTCAGGTATAATTGTAAACATTCTCTTATCATACCTTACAAATGGCTAAACCGATTTCCATAATCTTGCTGTTTTGTGACCTATAAGTAAAGCTGTCATTTGGCACAACATGTGTATATTTTGTATAAGTACATTATATTTTTCATTGCCACTTTAACTACCCTTATCTTTGAAACGGGTTAACTGATTTTTAAGAAACAACTAAAACCCTCTCCGCTAACCTATCTTTCAACCAACAGAATCGTAATCGGTTCATCTGTTTAGGAGATTCGATACTACATTATAGATGGACAGAAGCCGAAGTTTATTTATTTTATTTATTTATTAAGAAAGGACACCCAACACAAGGTAAAAAAAAAAAACATAAACAACCATGACTAGAAGGATTAAATGCAATGTGTTCTCATTACATTAGAAAATGCCAACCGGCAGTTAAAAACCATTTTATATTAAAATCTCGTTTGTTGTATGGGATAGGGGATGGGGAGATATTAATAATTTTATTTTTTATAGCAAAGTTTAGTACTTGGATGCACTTTAAAAAAATAACATTTTAAACTTAATTTCGTGTTTTTTTTTGGCTAAATGTGTATAAACTGTGTACCCTATGTGTGTTACTATCTCATACTTATCAAATCATTTTTATTTGAAATAAATAACCGTAATACATAATAATAATAACAATTTATTTTAGGCTTCTCAGGCCCATATAAACATATATCTTACAGTCTAACATACCATACATAAAAATATAAATCTTATCTCATAGCAACCTATGCAATAACTTATTTTACGCTTTGTGATACAGTCGCATGCAGGTTCAAATATCACTAACTAACTTTATTTCTACACAGTTGACACAACATTTCGCGGAGTTTTAATGAATCTGCATAGTGTCTAGTTTTACGTGGAAACTTATTGTTTTAACAGAACATTTATGACTAGTTTTACTGTAGGTCCGGGGATAGTAGCTCGCAGGAGATTAAGCGTTACCGACGACGGAGAGACATGTAAGAAAATCTCGTTAACAGATGTAAAAAACTTCATTACTTTCGTTATGCATGGATATTAAAACTGTGTTGTGATCTTATATTCTAAATTTGTGTAGAACAAATTAAGACGAAGTGACGTAGCTTTCTAGCGAAATGCGGGAATCGAACCCTCGTCTTTAATTATACGCATGGACGTGCTGACCACTACACCAACCTCGCCACTACGTCATCGCTTCAATTTCTTCTACACTTGCAACTACGAGTTACAGCCTCTTACTATGTGTTGTGAACGTTTATGAAAGCATGATAATCAGTGTACCTAACGGTGCTTTCAAATTGCGTTTGGAGATGTACGTATACGGCGTGGCAAGCAGAGCGTTTGACGTACGTTAAACGTACGTTCGATAGTTTTTAACAACAGTGCGGTGTACGTACGACAACTATTCCCGGAAGGCAGTTCTCCCACTTATGATATTTTAACGAATTCAGAATATATCGGAAAGGCAGTAGATATTTGTGGTTATTTCGATTTTAAATGATTTTGTCTGGTATTTTTCAACAATTGGCCTTCAGGGGGTTCTCGTATATGTTTAAAACAAATTGGTAAGAAATTGGAAAAAATCTACCAATTTTAAGATATATATAGAATTCGTTATAGGACAAGAATTGCCTTCTATGTGTCGAGCGTAAAAAACGTTAAAACTATGGAACGTGCAACGTAAGTCAAACGCACTGCTTGTCGCACCGTAGAAGTACGTTTCAAACGCTCAAATTGAAAGGCGCCCAAAATTAATTGCATGAAATGCGTTTCTAACGTCAAGTGTACGTGTTTTTTTTTACCTGGTCATTAAAAAAACGTTTTGAGAATGTTAGTTATGTACATAATATGAACATAAAATCAACAAGAAGCCATTTGTTTCAAATTTCAGTTGATTTAATTTCGCCTCGGTTTATAAGAGCAGGAAGAGTTATGTAATTCAGTTAAAGAACTTCGTTTGTTTCCGAAGGCGAAAATTCAAAGTTTAAGGATCCTTTGTAATCGAGTTTTTTAACAAGATTAAAATCGTATGTGGGCAATATCATTTACTAAAGTTATTTTTCAGTGACACCGCCCGCCCAAAGAGTACAGTTCATTCTCGGCGAAGATCTCGACGATTCCACCATGGAATCCCACCCTCTATTCTCAGAAATGGAAGAACTGGTGAAAGACGGAGATGAACTAGAATGGAAAGAGACAGCTAGATGGATCAAATTCGAAGAGGACGTAGAGGAAGGTGGCAATAGATGGTCAAAACCCCACGTTGCTACTCTGTCCTTGCACTCATTATTTGAACTGCGAAGTCTTATCCTCAACGGATCAGTTATCCTGGACATGGAAGCAGGTTCTCTAGAACAGGTGGCCGATGGCGTGCTGGACAGCATGGTATCAGATGGCTCTCTTGGCTATGATAGCAGAGAAAAGGTGAAAGACGCGTTGCTGAGAAGGCATAGACATCAACACGAAAGGAGAAATCATAATAATATGTCGAGACTACCTTTGATTCGATCGTTGGCTGATATTGGAAAGAACCATTCTTCTAGTAAAAGTAAGTATCTAGAATAAGCCATATTTCTGTAAAATTTTGTATATGTAATCTAACTCCATAGACAGGAAATAATTAAATGGAAAGAGAGGCCAGAACTCTGGTCATATAAGTTTAGAAGGTGCTAAACACTTTACAATCAGATTAGAATCATTTTATTATTGTTAAAAATAGTTTTAGGTCATAAAATTTAAAAGTAAAGATGCTCAAAGTAACAATATCACAATTTTACAATGTTAGGTTCGGTAAGATTCCTAAGGCCCTCTGTTATCCAATAATGCTGATAATGTTTTGGTGATTAAAGATTTGCAGGAAGGTGGCTCTCGACGCTCCAGCGGCCGGAGTGGTCGAGGGCTATCCTCATCACCCCACACTGCCCTCCTCGAGGCCGGAGACGCAAGAGGGTCGTACCTTGCGGTGCCAGGTCTGTGGTATTGTGTGCACTCTCACGCCATTTTGATCAGCACACAAGCACAGCTATTTTGTTTCACCTTTTGTGTACCACTGACCTGTGTTTTATCCGATTTAGTCGTGCTACAACCCAATGTTACAATGTCCATGTGCTATGTTCCAATTCAATGTGTACAATTTTTTGATTGAACATTTCATCAAATATTCCGTGTAACCAAAATCTGTATTTGTTTTTCATGATATTTTCTTACCTTGCGCGTGAACTGGATGAAAATTGGCAATTTATCTTACAGTGGATGAAAGCAGTTCGACAAGTGGACAGGGGCACTCGTACAAAGGGGAAATCAGTCGTTTCCTAGGCCTCCCTAGCGCGGGTAACCGCTTATGTTCAAAATTCTTCAATGTTGTTTCGTTTTCATTTGTGTCTTCATTATTATCATGAATGAAATCCGTTTAGGATCCTTCTTTACAAATTAGTTTTACTCTTTGAAGCTCTTTGATGTGCAGTGTTATATTTTGCGCTACAGCTTTTTTCACAGAAACACTAAGTTTGAAGATTATGTTTTATTCACTTAGATTCTGAATATTTTTATTCTTCGCTAGATAATCAGATTCAAATATTAAAAGGTTCAAAGGCTACGAGATTTAATGGCATGACTGTTTTAAAAAATTAAACGCTCCTTTAATAATATTTTTATTAATATTTTTTTTTAACTGAATTTTAGCGTTCATTCCTCTGCCAACCAACATCTTGACTTAATTTGCACATTCCTCAATGATCTTTCGAATATTTTCAAAGCTTTTGGATGTTAACAGTGTTAAGTTGTAACTAATATATTTACTTAAATACTCTTTTTAGGTGCACATGACGATGGAATGATTAAGAGCCCCAGCAGTGTATCCATGAATAGGAACCACAGCTCTGGTGATCTTCTGAATGGTGACATAAATCACAAAACCAATACACATTTCATGAGAAAAATACCTCCAGGTGCAGAAGCCTCCAACATATTAGTTGGAGAAGTAGACTTTCTGGAGAAAACCCTATCAGCTTTTGTGAGACTCAAAACAGGCACAATAATGGGAGATCTCACTGAAGTCCCAGTACCAACTCGTTTTATGTTTGTTCTACTTGGACCTCCTAACAGCAATTCAAGCTTCCACGAAATCGGACGAGCAATGGCTACTCTAATGTCGGATGAAATATTTCACGAGGTCGCCTACCGAGCGAAAAAACGCGATCATCTTTTAGCAGGAATTGATGAATTTCTAGATGCAGTAACTGTTTTGCCCCCTGGCGAATGGGACCCTGCCATTAGGATAGAGCCACCTGCAGCTATACCTTCACAAGATCCTAGAAAAAGACCGAACGACCATAACAATCCGAAGGAAGAACTCGATGAAGAGGAGGAAGAACAAAGACAAAGAGAAGAGTCAGGACTAGCCAGAACCGGAAGACTATTTGGGGGATTGATGAACGATCTCAAAAGGAAGGCGCCTTGGTATTGGTCAGATTTTAAAGATGCTTTAGCCCTGCAATGCATCGCGTCTTGGATATTTTTATATTTTGCTTGTTTATCTCCTATCATAACATTTGGCGGATTGTTGGGAGAAGCTACAGGGAAGAATATGGCTGCAATGGAATCTCTCGTGTCTGGTTTCGTATGTGGTATGGGGTACGGTTTCTTTTCAGGGCAGCCACTGACAATCCTTGGGTCAACAGGACCCGTGTTAGTTTTCGAGACGATAGTGTTTGAATTTTGCAAGCAAATTGGTTGGGATTACATGTCATTTAGATTCTGTATTGGTACATGGATAACTATAATTTTAATAATACTCGTTGCAATCGATGCGAGCGCACTGGTTTGCTACATCACTCGGTTCACTGAAGAGAACTTCGCAACGCTTATAGCATTCATATTTATATACAAGGTGAGTAATAACAATGACTAAAATATTAAAATTGCACCTCAAAATTAGATTTAGTTCTAATTTGAAATGTTTTGTTGTAGGCGGTGGAAAATGTTATTTCCATAGGCAAGAAATATCCTGTAAAGACTCGTCCGGATGAGATCCTCAATTATGAGTGCTATTGTTTACCAAGCAATTATTCCGAAGTACCAGAGCATTTTAATTGGTCCTCGGTCGACAAAGTGTCTTGTCAGGTGAGCTAAATCACTTTGTCACTAAACTTTACACCTTCGGGGATTGCGAAGTTTGCAGAGGTATTATAAAGTAATCATAGAACGTACTTTATCAAGGCATTAATCCACTTTGACGCGCATAAGCTATTAGTTTCAAGTTACTTATGCCTACAGCTTATGGCACGTTCTTATAAGTTTACTCAACTAATTGTATTTTTCTTTTTATAGATGTATAACGGCACGCTGGCTGGTGGTGGGTGCGACACAAAAGTATACGTTCCCGACGTTTTTCTAATGTCCATAATTCTCTTCCTAGGAACTTTCATAATCTCAGTAATATTGAAGGACTTTAAAAATTCTCTATTCTTCCCGTCAAAGGTAATTTAATTTGGAAACTGCGGAAAGCTCTTGAGCTCACAAGGGTGCTACAATTAGGAACGTTGTTAAATAAAACACTTGAAATTTTTCAGGTCAGACAGATAATCAGCGATTTTTCGGTAATAATAGCGATTCTCTCCATGTCGTTTTTGGATTGGAAAGTAGGGATAAAGACCCCGAAGCTCGAAGTCCCCTCTGAGTTTAAGCCAACCTTGCCTACCCGAAATTGGGTGATAACACCTTTTAACGGAAATCCGTTTTGGTCTGCGCTTTTAGCGCTATTACCGGCGCTTTTAGGCACGATACTTATCTTTATGGACCAGCAGATAACAGCTGTGATCGTAAACAGGAAAGAGAACAAACTTAAAAAAGGCTGTGGATATCATTTAGATTTGTTTGTACTTGCAATTTTGATTCAAGTTTGCACTGTTATGGGACTACCATGGTTCGTGGCGGCGACCGTACTGAGTATAAACCATGTGAACTCCTTGAAAGTGGAGTCTGAATGTGCAGCGCCCGGAGAAAAGCCTCAATTCCTTGGAGTAAGAGAGCAAAGAGTCACCCACATACTAATATTCCTAATGATTGGCTTCTCCGTGATCCTTACACCAGTTCTAAGCCATATCCCGATGCCTGTGTTATTTGGCGTGTTCTTGTATATGGGTGTAGCTTCTCTAAAAGGTCTTCAGTTCTTCGACAGGATACTGATAATGTTTATGCCTCAAAAATACCAGCCGGATCACATGTTTTTGAGACAGGTGAGAGCCCGCAAAAAATTATTACGCATGCTAGGTTTAATTTGACTATTAACATTTTGTGTTTATGTTTATTGGTGTGTTTAATAAAGAATTTTCTGATCAATTGAATTGAATACCTTATTAAACTAGCATGACATGACAAATTCATGGCAAGACATGTAAATCATATTTAAAGTATTTCTATCATGTACCTGTACCTGTAGGTACATACTTCTACAACGTTTTTGGTGAATAAATGATTTGATTGAAACTTGCAGCATGACGATCCAAGTTGCCTGTTTCAGGTTCCAATCCGTCGAGTCCACGTCTTCACAGCCATTCAGCTAGCATGCCTAGTCTGTCTCTGGGTCATAAAATCATTCTCCACCACCTCGATTCTCTTCCCCCTCATGCTGGTGGTGATGATTGGTATCCGGAAGGCTTTGGACCTGTTCTTCACGCGTCGAGAGATGAAGATACTGGATGACGTCATGCCGGAGATGTCCAAACGCAGCGAGGACGACCTCCGAGAACTAGGCGAGGCTGAGGTGGGGTGGCATGCGAAATTACTACGCCTTTGCCACCGGAACTGACCATCCCATTTGCCATTATCATGTAGATTATCTTTGAGAATTGGTGAGTGACGGCGAATGTCTTTGCAACAGCAATAACTCTGAATAACTTTATCACAGCGTGAATTACTGTTTGGGGTGGTTCCGTTAACGCAGAACGCAATCTGTTTTTCTTTGTTAGCCTCTATTAGGGAGTCCTGGCGCCACAATACAATGATAAATTCAGGACGCGTCGCAAATTTAGTATCACTTACGGAATGCGACGTTAAATGGACGGGCGTAACAGTCTTGCTCGATATTCGTTATCACTGCCAAGGTTTTTTTCCAACTTAATTTCAATAAATCAATGTTATGTTCGTTTGTGTTTTTATCCTTCCTTTATGTTTCCTTTGCTCAACTTTCTGCCTTTTATATTGGTGAGTAGAACACATTTTCCATAATCGCTAAAGTGTCTTTATGTTTTTAATATAGTAGGTAGCTCAGATAGTATTTTTACAGGAAACGACGAAGAGTATACCGCCAACTTACCAAGAAAACCTTCAGATTCCGCTAATAAATGGTAATATAATGAACATACCGCTGGCATCCATAAACATATCTGAGGAAGTCAACAAAACCGGAATATGGAAACAAGTCAACAATGGAAATAAAATGAAAAACAACTTGCCTAAGCAAAAATCTGGGAAGAAAAGGTAACTTTGGTAAAATTATTATTATTATTTTTTTTATTCTGAATGAGCCTTCATTTGACCACAATCACACCTGATGTAAAGTGACGATGTGGTCTAAGATGGGACATGAAGACCTAGAAGGTAGATGGCTTCTCCGGACCACATTACGAAACACGAAAATATTGCTTCACGCACTGGCCCAGCCCGGAATTAAATATATTTGCCGCTATCACACTTCCTCTAAGCTCTAAGATGGCATATTACACTACAGATTACTACTACTTAAATACCACTTTAGCCAGCGTATTCTTTTTATCCATAAGACTAGCTGACCCCAGCAAACGTTGTTTAGCAAAATGAAACGCATATAAAATTTGGCAAAATCGGTAAAGCCGTTTCGGAGGAGTATCTACGGTAAATAACATTGTGACATGGAAATTTTAGTTTTTGACGTGATCAATCAGAAAATCAAAAAACATCAAATCATGCTAAGTTTCCCGTTTTAAGTACCTACCTAGTAATAACATTTAGGTAGGTACTGAGAAACTGCGGTAGAATCTTACTCACTCGTATCATATTTAGATAGTCCCGTGCCTTAATTATTATATTAAAAATAAATGAATCATGGTAATGTTTAGTTAGCATAATAAAAAATACAATAAAAAAAATATATATCTATGTAAGTCTATTATAATTAAGTAGGTACATCAGATGTCTAGTACTCGTAACACAAGCTTAGAGCTTACCACTAGGCTAGATGTTGTGGTGTGGATTGTCAATTTTTTATTTTTTTATTTCTATTTTTAAACTCATTGATGCTATAGAAGCGAAGAGAACAATTCTTTTAACACGTTGACTGTGCCGTCTATTTTGAGAAATTTTCTGGTACGTCCATCTGTTTCAATGAAGCCATTTAAAGACCTCATTTGTGATTTCTGACGTCCATAAACAATAAAAAAAATACGATGGGAAATTTTCGTATTAATTTCGCCAATTGATTTATTTGTTCATTCATACATCCCTAGAAAATCAAAGATCTAACTCTCAAATCCAGCCCAGGAAACGCGATTCAGTTATCTTTGGCAAATGCATTACATGTACAGTCGACGTGTTAAGTACCTAATTCTAGCTACAGATTTTAGCTTTATGACTAAAATTTCAGCAACAAACACAAGAAGATAATCCTCTCTAAAAACGCACAAACCGAAATAGAAAGGAGGTTGTCTACGATGGACGAGGTCGAGGAAGACGACTCTATAAAGGTGCTCAGTACTACATTTTGAAACTTGTCACGCATGGGGCATGAAGCATGTCCCTTTTATAATTATCAATGTATAATTAGATGATCATTATGTCCTGTAGTTTAGTTAATAGATGTTAATCCTGGAATGAGAACATTGTGTGTGTTCAGAAGTATCGATAAAGATTTGAGCGTAGCTAGCGATTTCACAATTCAAGGCTTGAAAAATATTCAATAGCAAATATTTTAACGAAAATCTATTGTTGCTGTTACTGCTGTGATTATTTGTTATTTTTGTTTTAAATTCTAAAGTGATCGATGAAAATAAATGAATGTTGGTTGCAATTTAACAAAAGGTTTAATTGACAGCAATTGTAATGTTGGTTGCATTTAAATTCTAACGGGACGGAATTCATTAACGCTAGCAAACTTTAAGAAATTAGATACAGGGGTTCCTGTTTTTTTTTAAATCAAGCCTAACATAACTATTAGTCCGCCATTTTGAAAAAAAAAGCAACCTTCGTCACTGGCCTTACGCTTTTTAAACTGAAATATGTGAGAATCCATATATGTTAGAGATAATGGTTCTTTAACACTTTTTGATTGTAAGCATTTACTCTATAAATTGACATAGGTATCACCACTGGCCGCAAAATTATGTTATTATTCAAAATGGCGGACAAGTAGTTATGCCAAAACGTTTTCCAACAACGCCTTTTCTCTCTGCATTTATTCAAAACAATTAAGAAAATATTTGACTATTACATAAAGGTAAAAGGAATAAGTTATAATATAATAATAAATAACGTACGAGAGCGGCTCAATTTATGATTAGATAAATTTTAGTTTTATAAATATCACCATACATTTTTATAGTAAATCACTTACATAAATAAAAATGTATATATGTCATTTACTTTTTTTAGTTTATCCTAAACATTATGTATGTAAGTGTGGGTATGTATGCTTGTTACACTATCACGCAAGAAATTAAATTTATTAATATGGCACAGATATATTTATATTTATTAAATTAGATTTGTATTTGTAAAAATGTAACTATAATAAGACAAAGTAGGGAAAGACCACCAAAATATTAGGTCCTTACATATGAAATTGGCGTTTTGTATGGGAGGAACAAAAAGTCGAATATTTTTTAATATAATATATTTAATTAATCAAAGTATTAACCATTATTTTCTATGCACTTTTGCCATCTTATAGGTAGTTCATTGATCCCTTTACTAAAAAAACCAGTCGGACGGGAATCAATAAAATCTTTGAAGGCGATTTGGACTGCCCCATCGGAGTTGAATTTTTTCCCTTGCAAGAAGTTATCCAAATTTCGAAAAAAATGGTAATCTGTTGGAGCAAGGTCCGGGGAGTACGGAGGATGTCTTAGACTTTCCAATTGAAGCTCTTCTAATTTAGTAGCCGTCTGTTGCGCAGTGTGTGGTCTAGCGTTGTCGTGAAGCAGCAGTGGCGTGGAGCGATTGACCAGCCTAGGTTGTTTAGCCGCTAGCTTTTCCATCATGGTTTGCAATTGCTGACAATAGACATCAGCCGTAATAGTCTGGCCAGATTTGAGAAAACTGTAATGAACAATACCGGCACTAGTCCACCAAACGCTTACAAGTAACTTTTTTGGGGTTAATTTTCGCTTGGGGCAGGATTTGGCTGGCTGGCCAGGATCCAACCATTGCGCTGAGCGCTTCCGATTATCGTAAAGAACCCATTTTTCATCACAGGTAATGATTCGGTTTAAAATACCTTCATTATTGTGCCGGTTTAGTAATGTAACGCAGCAGTCGACGCGCGTTTGCCGGTTTGCTTCAGTCAATTCGTGAGGTACCCACCTTTCAAGCTTTTTAATCTTCCCAATTTGCTTCAAGTGAATTAAAACAGTTTTATCACTAACACCGCAGCCTGCAGCTAACTCGGACGTGGTTTGCGATGGATCCGCTTCCACAATAGCCTTCAACTCTTCATTATCAACTTGAGTCTCAGGCCGTCCACGGGGCTTGTTCTGCAAGTCGAAATTTCCAGAACGAAAACGTTGGAACCAAAAACGAACTGTGTTTTCTTTTGCAACACGACCGCCATACACATCATTCACCCTTCGAGTTGTTTCCGCAGCACTAGTGCCACGGCGGAACTCGTACTCGTAAATAATGCGATATTTTAAGTTTTCCATTTTGTAAAATGAGTGACGCAAACAGAAAAAAACAGAAGAAAAAAAACAAATGAATGACGATCATCGAAGCACAAATACATGAGTCTATAGCTGTACAAATTTGAATTTGGAATTCCTTACCAAAGAGGAGAAATTTGTGATTAAAGTGGCCAGTACGAAAAACGCCAATTTCATATGTAAGGACCTAATATTATAGTCCATTGCACGCTAAACTTTTTTCCTATCATATACCGTACTTAGAATTTAATACATGTTCGTTATTAAGGCTACCTTTTGTATATTATTTGTACAAATACATACATCGACAGAATCCAGAGATTTTAATATAAAATATATGTACTTCTTTAAATATTTAATAAACTTTCATTCCGAAGGTCGTGGGTTCAAACCCCGCCACACACCTCTGGATTTTTCTTCTTGAGAAATTTATGTGCACTTTAAACACGTGCTTTAACGGTGAAGGCAAACATCGTGAGGAAACCGGCATATTCTGAAAACTATAAAAGCGTTTGAAGGACATGTGACATTCACCAACCCGCACTTGGCAAGCGTGGTGAATTAAGGCCTAATCTCTCTCGTCAAGAGAGAAGTCCCTGTGTCCCAGCAGTGGGAACGTTAATAGGGTGATGATGATGAAATATTTAATAATCTATAAAGAATGTTTTAATATCGTAAAAAGGTTATTTAGAAAGGTTATTAGGGATATTAAAAATCAGCAGCTTTTTTAGCAGCTCAATTTGAAGTTAATTTTGTATATCCCGGTGTAAAGTCAATGTACAAGTTAGCAACACTTAATATAATTTAAAAAAAATATGAAGAATTTTCAACAGTAATAAATGCGATTGATTATTTAAAACAAAATGAATATCGCGATTATTTCTATTTTATAGGCCTATCATTCTTTCGATAAGGTACTGTATTCAAAATTCTTCATTGATTTTTAAATATTTGTTTGTTTATAAATTTATTGATGTGTGTAAAATTTTCAAATGCATGTTCGTGTTAGGCATTTCATTATATAAACTGCATTATAAAGTAACGCTCGTACTCACAAATTATACTTTTATAAGTATGTAATAGTGTCCTTATAGTATCCTTATAGTATCTTTGCGATTACGGGTGTAAGGCATGTTTCAAAACTACGCAGATTCTCATCTCCAAAGAGTCATTAACTATTAGTTTTCCCGTAAAAGCAAGTTGGTTAGTTCTTGTAATTTCTCGAGGGCAATGTGTATGTTCACAGAGTGACTTCATGAGGCGAAAGGAGTCATGGAGTGGGAAAAAGAGTGATTCTAGGAAAAATAGTTCGTCTGCTGAAACTTCGGTCTAAGTAGCTTCATAATCTTTGTAAACCTTTTTCGTATTTTAGTAGCATTATTATGATGGATATTTACCGTATTGTCAAAGTCAAAGTCACAGTCATAACGTTTATTTCCTTAGACGCTCATGGCATACATGGACACTGGACAGGTCAAGTTATCTGATTATATTTCCCTTTTTATTTTAAAAAACAATAACAAGGATACAACCGTTTATTACCTTAATTGCTAGACTGGTATGTTTTCTATTAATTCCTGAAGGAGTTAGGTATTTTATCTGTTATTTTTATTTAACCTAATATCCAAGGTTTGATTATATGCTTTTCAGCTAAATTATAATATTATAGCTATATTATAACAGTGTTAGTCATATTACCTACCTACATCAATTATGAATTACGTCATTTTTAACTTTACCTAATTATATTAATAAATCTACATATAACTCGATATAATTTAGCTGAAAAGCATATAATCAAACCTTGGATATTAGGTTAAATAAAAACCTTATTGGTATTTTTACCTACTGGTATAAATCCAGAGTCTAAGGTAATGAACAATTACGGAATCCAATTACTTATCTCGACGTGTATTAAATTAAACTTTAAATACTTTGTGTATTGAAGGTGAAAATAAATTTTGTGCTTACCAGCTAGCGTCAATATGGAGTGAGGTCCTAAGGCATAGACACAAAAAAAACAATGCTATTTGACAGTTCGGACCTTACGCTCCACCAGCGCCCCTGGCGGCGAATCCACGGTGGACCTCATAGTAAACTTTTCAATTACTTGTATCCTAAGTGCCAATAGCGAAACACCAATAGGTAGAAATAGGTATTTATACATTATAATAGGTTATAGTACAATCCATATAATCGTCCTTTAGATCTTACAAATGATTTATAGTGTTTTTTGCCCCTTTTATTTAGGAAATAGATATTTAAACGTGATGTTTTTAGACTATATACATCTTAAGCACCTGTACTGAAAACAGTATTCATAATTCTTAGAGCGCTAAAATAATCAATTAATTTACTTATTAATAAATACTTCCGAATCAGCATCAGAATAATTCAAAACTATTGTTAGTAATTTGACTTTTAAATAATAACGCTTCTTACTCAAATTATATAATTTCATTCTTAATAATTAGTATGCACATAAATAAACCAGACAATGTCGGCATTTAAACCTATGTCCCAAATATCTTAGGCAGCAGTCTAAGAATTATGAATACAGCCATAAGTGTTTGAATATTTAATCAGTGTATTACCTAGATTCAATAGTATTTTTGTCAATTTAATATGTCTGTGTCTACTATTGTTATTACGCGCATAATTTAGATTTGTATTGAATGATGTTGTATGGATTTGTAACGATTTTGAATGTACGGGATGTTATATATTAAAAGAATTTTATATGAAAGTGCATTTTTATTATTCCTAATTAAATTTTAATTTTCAGCTCTCTGTAAAATTAAGGTATAGTGGATTAAGAGAAGATGCTTGGCGTCACATGTTTTTGCTAAATGGATCATCTCGGAGGATCGCTTGGAGCGCATTTTTAACCCCCGACGCAAATATGTGTTATAAGTTTGACGTGTCTGTCTGCCTGGCAAAGGCAACCATAAAAAAAAAAACACTATAATACATACATACAGCGTCACTTTAGTTCTTATTTGCCCGAAGACAGGTTGAATATTAATAGACGACTATTATTTGGTCATACATAATAGTCATAAGAGTGATCTTTTGTGAGTTTTTTCTTTTATAGTTTTACCATAAAAGTATGTCTTTGTCAACGATATAACGCAGGCTATTAAAGTCTTAGAAACTATAATTTAGCATATAGTAATGACTGGATGGTGGCCAAGAAATATCTAAAGACCAGACAGTCTCTCGGTCGTCGGATTATATCAAAAAGGTCACTGAGGAGAATTGAAAGACTTCCTGATAATGGACGTGACGTAAAAGTAATTAAATAATAGGTAGTAATTTAAGGAAATTCAGTGGAAAAATTCAAAAACAGTTTTACGAACATACAATAACTTTATTTTCTAACCTTACATATTAACATAACGATAAATAAATTAGAATACGCAGTATTCGGTAACGTTATGGTTCCAGACCATTTTCATACAATTTCATAATCATTGGTTTGTTAATGTTTATTACAGGATTTTATGAATCTCAGCTGTTAGAATCGTAGTGATTACAGAGACAAATTGTTTTGTTTTCAATCAATCTACTAGGAATTTAATTAAATATCATGGCAATACAATAATTAAGGCATAATATGGAATAGTATGTCATACTACAATTTATACTATTTTACGGTAGAACTTTTATGCTTTGTTCTTTGGTAAACAGATTTTAATAGCATGTGCAGAAAAAGGTGCACTTATAGGTTAACTGTAGTTAAAGAGAAGGTAATTTATTTTGAAACTATTTTTGATAGACATTCTTTCACATTATCTCCTTTCAACTTACTTCGTATTATTTGTGTAATTATTTTATTATTTTTAAAACGCTATCTTGTGGTTAAATTATTAAGAACGAAAAAACTTAAATCAAATGCCTTTGTGGAATATAAACTGAACCTTAGCAATTACATTCATTCAGAAGATCTCTGTTGTATAAATCTGTATCTAAGCTAAATAAATAAATAAAAATCGGTATTAAGATCAATCAGGAACTAAGTCATCCTAGATTAGATCAAGCTGAGTCTCGCACATGACCAAAAGACGGCGTATCAAGTAGAATCCTATAACCTTTAGGTGTAAACGGGCTGATAGATTGATAGATTGGTCGAATCTCTCATTAAAGTGGGGACCTATACCCTATATGTGTCAACAGGCTGATAGATTGATATATTGCTCGAATCTCTCTAAAAGTGGAGGCCTATACCCAGTAGTAGGAATTAACGTCTGATAGATGATTGATTGGTCGAATTCCCGGCCCCATTACGTCCGTTTAGTGAGACTAATAATTAACTACAAAATGTGTCGAGTAACCCATCAGTTCTTCTTCTTCTTCTGGTCGGGCAGTACGCCCATCTCCTCCTGGTGTTTCCGGATGAGCTGCTCCTGCACGTCGGGCATGCACGGCGAGTATCTGCTGTATTCCATGCTGAATTCGCCTTTACCTTGCGTCATTGATCTGTGAATAAAACAAGTGTTTTTTTAACATGAATCAACAGACCTACATTTGTAGTCCGGTCAAATTAGACCAAAAAATAAGAGTAAAGTTACCTAAATTCCCACCAAGCTGAAAATCGGTAAGATTGTTTGAAATATCATTGAAAACAAAATTTGAATGTGCCCCATCTTTTCCATGTAAAGCAAAAATTTTATTAAAGGTCAAAGATAAAAAAAAATCGTGAGGAAACCGGTTGCGATGACGAGTGATAGAGGGAAATGAAAGCAGAAAACATGTTGTGCCGACCCCACTTTATGTGAGATAAGGTCAGGAAGATTATGGGTATTTTGAAAACAAAAGTGTCGAGATGAGTTATATTCCGGCCCCACTTTCAGGTCAGTGAGACTAAACTACAGAATGTGTCCAATACCCTAGTATTTAAGTAATAATATGTAAATAATACCATTAATTTATGATCTGCGGGTATTTTGAAAAAACAAAGCTTGAGAGGTGTCAAGGGACACCTGGATGGAACGAAGTTCCTTTCGATTAATTAGTTAAGGAATTGTAATAAAATTTTATTTTTTCGAAAAATAACTTACACATAATACTAAATTTAACCCAAAACTAAATTTTGGAAACACAAAAAGCATTGACCCCGACGTGATTTGAACTCGCAACCTTCTGATCTGGAGTCAGACGCGCTACCGTTGCGCCACGGAGTCGATGACGAGAAGCGCGAAATTATTATCAAAAGATGTTGTGATTCAAAAAGTGTCGTGTCGTGTGTCGTAGTGTCGCGTGTCGTGTCAACTTTTCGTAAGAATTTTTACCGTATAGCCCTTTTCACAACGCGCGATAAGATGTGTCGAGATGAGACATTACCTCAGCTCCCCGGCGTATCCGAACATGTTGTTGAGCGGCACCTCGGCGTACACGGTGGTCCAGCCCTCGGCGCCCTCTGTACCCGTGACGATGCCGCCGCGCTTGTTCAGCTGCCCGATCACAGCGCCGTGGAACTCCTCGGGGAGGACCACTTCCACGAACATGATCGGCTCCAGGACTTGCCATGAGCCGTCATCGAATACTGCAGGGAGATAAACACATAAGCGATTCCCATTTAGTTGTGTGCATTCACACACACACAGATTCTCATTTTTTGGAGGTTTTGTCTGTTCACGTCCGTAAGTGGTAACCCTCTGAATCCTTACACGTGACCTCCGGGTGGTGCTAAGAACAGTCTCTGGTGGGAGGCTTCGGCAGCGGCTTGTCACCACCCTCCGGGCTGGGCCAGTGCGTGAAGCGATTTTTTCGTGTTTCGGAATGTGGTCCGGAGAAGCCATCTACCTTTCAAGGTCTTTGTGCCTCAGGTCGTGCATCAGGTGAGATTGTGGTCAAAAGAAGGCTTATCCAGCATAAATAAAAACAGACTAATAAAAACAGGAGCAAAAGCTAGTATGTATTAGTTCTAAAAAGGGGCAATATGTTCTCAAATTGTTATAATAACGTCATGTTCTATAGAACAAATGGGACCTATCATACATAAACGATCCCACTGCTGGCATTTAACGTTCCCACTGCTGGCATAGGGAGATCTCTCTTGACGAGAGAGATTACGCCTTAATTAGATAGGGATGTGACTGGTTTGTACCTCTGCATATTTATTTAATCTTTTTTAATAGTTGTGAGTGAATGTTATATTCAAAATGTAATCTTATATATATAAAATTCTCGTGTCACAGTTTTCGTTCCCGTACTCCTCCGAAACGGCTTGACCGATTCTCATGAAATTTTGTGAGCATATTGAGTAGGTCTGAGAATCGGCCAACATCTATTTTTTTCTTTTGCAAAACAACGTCTGCTGGGGTCTGCTAGTAATAGATATAAGTTCTTTTCGCTATTTGTTAGGAAATAAATGTTGTTTGTTTGATTGTTTTAGTATATGTATAAGTATACCTTCTTTAACAGCACCCTTGGCCGCTAAGAAGAAGGCCAGCTCGCTGGAGTCCACGATGTGGTGCGCGCCGTCCTGCAGGCGGAACTTGACGCCGGATATCTTGTGGCCCGTGAGGAAGCCCTTCTGGCACGTGTCGAGGAAGCCGCGCTCCACGCCGGGGACAAAGTTCTTAGGCACGTTCGTACCTACTGTCTCGTCTACGAATTCCAGCACTGGAAGGAAAAATCACGTTAAGCTACGATAAAATCATGTCAATTTTTTTTTTTGGAGTTTACTCCTTTACAAACGATTTGAGTTATAAGGCCCGGTACGGAAATTTTATGAGGAGTAAAATCAAGTGTAACACGAAAAGTTGAGGCGTTAGGTAGAAAGAGACAAACATCTATATCTGTAGGATTGAACGTGTAAAAGAATGAGATGGAATACATTACACAGCGTATCTCATTCTCGGGGTCTCCTCTTTGCGTGATACTTCGTAGTCTCACTGTATTTTATTTATATTATTTAGTAACATACTTTATGTAATACGCTTTATTGAAGTAATATAAATAATCCGAATAATTACAGATATTATGTTTGTTTCTCTTATCATTTTAGCAGATGCGTTCATTTACCCTTTTTTTCTATTAGATATATATCATAATTATCGTTCGTAAGGAGTAAACTCCAATCGTGCGTCGTAGCTGACACACACACACTTTTTTTTTATAAATACATACATATGATACTTAGAAAACACCCAAATAATCTAGATTTAACACATTTCGGTATATAAATCGATATTTGTGGACTAATCACACAGCATCACCTAACCCCAAACTGAATGGAGCTTGTACTATGGGTTGGGTTAGCCTATACACGTTTTTTTTTTGTAAATTTATAGGTTTTAGACCTAGAATTTGTTGATCGTACAAAATATGGCTAGACGGGAATCGAACCCGCAACCTCATGCGCCTCAAGTAGACCTTCGCCCACCGAGCATAGATCGTTGATTTTCATTAAAACAAAGAAAAGATAATTATAGTTGTTTTTAATCGCTCAAAGCTAAAGAAATGCACTCGGGGATCAGAGAATGTTTGTTAGGACACTGTTTGAAATAGGCGACGGGAGAAATGTAATAGTTAAGTACATCGATATTAATATGTACTAAATTTTTGGCCTATAAAATATTTACAAGTTCAAATCGTGATTGTAAATTCTTTCAGGAATACAACTTGAGTTAACAATAATCTAAATTTACAATTAAAAAAACACCCGATGCCAGAACCTTAGTTCCCTTAAAAGAAAAAAAAGCCTTTTTATTTTGTAATGTACACGTGATGCGCTTTCATTTGAGACCCCACTCGAGTATATTTGCAGATTTTCGGTTTTCCTTCCCCACTTTTACCCTCATAACTTCTGAAACGGGTTAACCGTTGTCGTCGAACATGTTAACGAACACTCGCACGAAACTCACCCTTAATACAAAAAAAAACTAAATTGAAATCGCTTCATCCGTTTGGGAGCTATGATGTCCCAGACAGAGAGACAGACAGACACGTCAAACTTATATCCCCTTTTTGTCGGGGGTTAAAAATAGTAAATTACGTCGCTTGTTTCTCCCTAACCCCACAACTTCCAACCAAAGGTCCAAATGTATAAATGTTTCTTTTCTGCGTTATATTTGAATTTTGTTATTGTGAATTTTTTTTAAGTTTACCTTAACTTAAAAAAAAATCACCACCCTCCGGGGTGGGCCAGTGCGTGAAGCGATTTTTTCGTGTTTCGTAAATGTGGTCCGGATAAGCCATCTACCTTCTAGGTCTTCCCATCTTAGACCACATCGTCACTTTACATCAGGTGAGATTGTGGTCAAATGAAGGCTTATCGAACATTTAAAAAAAAACGGGTTTATTTTGTCATGTAAATGTATGTATGTGTGGGTCCTCACCTGTGTTCAGAGTGGGGTCCAAAGGCTCCATGACGCCGGACACCCGGGCGAACTGACCAGCGCCGCCCGACTGTTTCTTGTGCAGGTAGTCGAATGAACAGGGTGACATCATTGTTTCTCTGTTAAATGAAATGACATGATGTAAGAATGAGAAATGATTAAATCTAAATTTAAAATTATTGAAAAAAACCCCGATTCACATGCCTTAATTTCCTTAAAAGTAAAACATCACAATATTTTGTAATGGGCTTTCATTTGATACCCCACACGAGTATATTTGCTGAATTTCGGTTTTCCTTCCCACTCTCACCCCCATAACTTTTAAACGGCACAACCGATTTTCATAAAACATGTCTAAGGACACTAGCACCAAACTCACCTTTCATACAAAAAAAAAACTAAATTGAAATCGCTCCATCCGTTGGGGAGGAATGATGTCCCAGACAGACAGACAGACAAACAAAAAAGAGGGGTGTTATAACACCCCTCTTTTTTGGTCGGGTGATAATTAAATAGAACAATGTATTATGGACGAAGAATAGTATTAATTTTTCAAATTAGAAACTTATTAAGAGGCCTATTACAAAAAAACGCGAAATTGCTCGGTTTCATCGTCCAAATTTTATGTTTTTCGTTCGTTGTTTGAAATTACAATTACTTGTTTATAATAGTTCGTTTTCTCCACTAGAATAATAATAGAACAAATTTTAGATAACATATTCGTTTATTTTATAATAAATATTCTCCCGATACATGTTTATCGAAAAACGCTCGGAGACCTGTTTTGGGACCTCTAATTTGTAGATTCTATTGAATATAGACCATCAAAATATTTTTTTTAATGTTACTTATATCCTATACTTCAATAATGATAGAATACATTTTCATTAAATGCTTTTTAAGTAAAGAAAAAAAAAGCAGAAATAAATTCAATATCGACCGAAAAGGCTTCAAAACAAACCCCAATATCTCCGAAGTTCTAAGTCAATTTGACATCATACTTATACCAAAATAATTGTCAACCTTTGCTTAACCTACAATATTAATTTTAATTTTTAAATCGGTGTTTTCAATTTTTTATGAATTAAATAAAAGAACTATATATTTCATTGCGCCGGCGATCTGCCCTCAGTACTGCGCGAGCGCTTGTCGAGGGCGGACCTATGTCAGTTGATTTCGCGCCCTTTGTCTCGTGTTGATACTGTCGATTGCCGTATAAACGCTATTAGTGTGCGTGCGTATACTACGACCGAAATATTTTGATCGTTGTAATGTAAGTATTTACGTTCGTATATTATTATATTTCAATTAGTATTATGTTCGTACTAGTTAACTCATTAAAGTTATTTTTATTGTATCTGAGCTTTATTACAAGTCAGAATGGGGAAAAATAAATATAAATATCAATGCGTCACTAAAGAAGAAATATTCTATGTCTGGAGAAAGCAAGAGAAGCAAGGTAAGGTATTATTTAAATATAATATGTAGTATATAGTAATATGTAGGTTAACACTTGATTTTTTATTATTATGTTTACTTTCGTGTTTTTTTTAAACGACAAATTTTATAATGAACTATGTGAACATACCCATCTCTCCAAAACAAAGATTCGATCTGGTTATCGTTTCAGACTAAATCGATGTTTACGAAATTGGGGTTAATCTTAAGACCAACATGGCTGATTTTTTTATTCCAAATTTTGATCATGGGTATATCGTTTCCGACTAAATCGAGGGTGTAAATTACGAATTTGATGTTATGCTTAAAATTTAAATGGCGGTTTATTATATTATCATAAATTTTAATTTATTGTCAGGAATATAAAAATATTTCTTTAATTCTACATACCTAACGGATTTTTTTTTAATTTTGTTTAGGGAATCAATTCTTTTTATCTTATTAAAATCAATGCTTATATTAAATCTGGTCTATTATTTCTAATCTTCACAACACTTTTTTTTTATTAATTATTAATGATTAATTATTATTTTAGAATAAAAAAACGAGGTAATCCAGACAATATTGTCGCTTCAACATCAAGCAACCTCGCCGGAACGATGGACATGGTGAGAGAATTATTATAATAATGAATTAAAATAGTGGTGGAGAGAACTCATTACGTTTTTATGTCTGTAATGTCTGTAAATATCTGTGTCATGAGAGAGAGAGAGAGAGAGAGAGAGAGAGAGATGAGCAGATCACCTTTTAAAGCTGAAAATAGCTAATCCAAAAAAATAACACTTTTAGAGCGACCTATTCATGAACTAAATAATTAACGTATATCCCTATGAGCTATTTGTTTATTTTCAGGATCCTGACAAAGATAACACACGCTCTGAAACAAATATAAATTATAAATCCAATGAATCTCAAAATGATTCCATGGTAGAAGTATATGAAACCCTTGCTTCATGTGATGAAAATATGGTGAGTGCGTTTATGAAATGCTCTTTGTACATACTTAAAAAAATTGATTAAGTGTTTATAATGTTTTTTTTTGTTCATAGATAGATTCAGACATTCAAGGAAGAAGAATAATTGACATTGTTACGGCATCAACATTTGCAACAATATGTAAAAGACGGCATAACCAAAATTCTGCTCCTCTTGTTAAAACTATTTTATCTAATTATAATCTAGACAATGTTTCTTCCATCAAACATGGTAGGGACAACGAGTCTGTAGCATTGAAACAATTAAGTAAACAAGAAAACATTGAAATAGAAAAATGTGGTCTATTTATTGACCCAGATCATTGTTATTTGGGGGCTTCACCTGATGGTTTATACAGTGAGGGTCTTATTGAAGTTAAATGTCCTATTTCAGCTTTCGGAATAGACTGTGACACGGCCCTTCGAACAAAAAAAATTAAAGGTTTTAAATTAAATAACTCACGCGTAACAGTAAATCAAAATCATGACTGGTTTTATCAAATCCAAGGTCAGCTTCACATAGCAAATAGAAATATGTGTATACTTTGCCATATGGACTGGCCCAGATCATCCAGTAAAAGTGATAAAAATCAACAAAGACGAACAATTTTGGAATTTAAATATGTTACCTAAGTTGCAAGCTTTTTATGAAAAATGTGTACTACCTGAAATTATCGATTCGAGGAAAGCTCGATCAATGCCGTTGCGGGAAATATTTTTGTAATTATATGATAAATGACTATACTCAAATAAATAATTATTAGTTACATTTGTATGTTTTATTTATATAAACAGGTTACGACCGTGAAATCCATCCACCGAACTCCATTCTAAGAAAACTTAAATTACGGTGGATCAACATCATTTAGACGCCTACTCAACGCAATATCATGGCGCGAGCGAGACAGAATGTAGCGCTCGCGTAGCTCGCCGCTCGTTCGGTACGTAAATACCTAAATTAGCGTAACATCGAAATGTAAGAGGGCTCTTAACAGGAGGATCAAATATGGTGTGGCCGGCTGGATGAATGTCCTAGCTTCTGACAATATTTAACCATCTACATAATCACTGCTAGTGTATTCGCCAAGGGAGCTGGTGTAGCATTAGGTTCGAAATGTCAAATTGTTAAGTAAACTTGCTTAACCATAGAAACAGTAACAGTTTTCCATGGCGTCATCGTGTGTTTTCGAATGGCAATTAAATAATTAACATTGACATGACAGAATAACACATAGTTTACTTTTAACCGCGGCAAATACCGGTTTTCGAGGGAAAATACGATTATTACAAGCAAAGCCCAATTTGACTCAAATTTGGCATGGACATAGCTGTTTGTTTGTGTTTTTAGCTGTTTGTTAGCTATTATTATAATTAATAATTTTTTTTATTTAATTTGGACATGTAATATACCTAGACTAAATACATTTTTTTATGTAAACTTGACTTTCCTTATATAACGGCCCGTGTTATAATTGGTAAATAAATGAATATGAATATGTTTTCCCAGTAATGGGCAAAAGTTACTTTAACCGCGGGATAATTTATTGTTACGCGGGCAAAGTCGTGGGAGGTCAGCTAGTATAGTATAAATAGGTACCTGAATGCTACTTTAGGCTTGCCCAGTTCCACGGGACAGTTGTACTCCCTCTCCATCCGCTGCGCATAAATCTCCAAGTGAAGCTCGCCCATTCCGGACACTACTGTCTCTTTGTTGTCGGGGTCGTAGCGGAATTGGAATGTTGGATCTTCTTTTGTAAATCTAGAATGGACAAGATAATTGATAGATTAAGGCATTACTTTGCGGAAATCCATTTTAAATACACCCGTATTTAGAATAACTAAATACGGGTACGATAAAAAGTATCTCAATTTAAAGTATGTACCAATTCCGCAAACACTTTTCTCTGGCAAGATTCTACGAAAGTAACATGCACATAATTCTTTTGTGTTTTATTTGAATGTTATTTTATTACGCTCATATTCCTTGAGAATGTTATAACGAAAGTGTTCTTCCAAATAGCTCACACGGCTTTTTTGGCCTTGAGGTTATGTTTATTACACAAAAAGCATCTACCTACTCGGTGCCCTCGATGAATGAGTCCATAGTCAAAGTCAAAACGTTTATTTCCTTAGACGCTTATGCAAACATGGACAGGTCAACTTAAAGCAAATTTAAATAAAAACTAAGAATAATCGAGGAAATAACATTGTCTGGACAGTTCGCTTCATTTTTTTACACCGAGTTTAGAAGCGAATGCCATCTCATACATCATCATCATCATCACCCTATTAACGTTCCCACTGCTGGGACACAGGGACTTCTCTCTTGACGAGAGAGATTAGGCCTTAATTCACCACGCTGGCCAAGTGCGGGTTGGTGAATGTCACATGCCCTTCAAACTCTTTTAAAGTTCTCAGAACATGCCGGTTTCCTCACGATGTTTGCCTTCACCGTCAAAGCACGTGTTTAAAGCGCACACAAATTTCTCAAGAAGAAAAATCCAGAGGTGCGTGGCGGGGTTTGAACCCACGACCTTGGAAAAAAAAGGAAAGTCGAGTGTCCTCCCACTTTAGCCAACACGGCTTTTTCTCTGCATCTCATACATATCCGTTTTATTACTCACCTAGCGACAGCCTTAGAGAAGTTATCTCTGTCCTTATTATTCTTCGGCTTGATCGACATAGAGACGACCGGGTCGGGTACATGTATGGACTCCAGAGATAGCTCCAGCTTGTTATCGTTCACGAAGGTGTCACCGGACGCGCAGTCCACGCCGAACAACGCGAAGATATCACCCGCTAGGACTTCTGATACTTCCTCCATGTTGTTTGAGTGCATGCGTACTAGGCGGGATACTTTTACCTGGAATTAATGCAATATTGTAAGTAACATACATCATACAGTCATTCACCAACCCGCACTTGGCCAGCGTGGTGGAGGGACAGGGGCTTCTCTCTTGACGAGAGAGATTAGGCCTTAATTCACCACGCTGGCCAAGTGCGGGTTGGTGAATGTCACATGCCCTTCAAACTCTTTTAAAGTTCTCAGAACATGCCGGTTTCCTCACGATGTTTGCCTTCACCGTTAAAGCACGTGTTTAAAGCGCACATAAATTTCTCAAGAAGAAAAATCCAGAGGTGCGTGGCGGGGTTTGAACCCACGACCTTCGGAATGAAAGTTGAGTGTCCTCCCACTTTAGCCAACACGGCTTTTTACTTTAGCCAACACGGCTTTTTTAACATATGGTAACGTAACGAAGTAACATATGGTACATATACAATTGGGATTGGCAATGGTTTATGACCTGGCTCTGAGTCGTCTATGCTTCTGCTTTGACTTCTAGGCGACTTCTTCTATTTTGTAAGCGTCCTAGGACTCAATATCATCATCATCACTATATTAACGTTCCCACTGCTGGGACACAGAACTTCTCTCTCGGCGAGAGAGATTAGGCCTTAATTCATCACGCTGGCCAAGTGCGCCAAATTTTATAACGTTAGATAACTTAGCAGCCTCCTCCTTAGTTATCGAACGTTATTTTAGTAAAATAATATAACATAGATTTGGTCTTATATAGAAGAAACTGATGCAGGCCAAGAGATACTCCTCATGAGTTTATGGAAATGATTTAAAAAATTAATTTCAATTTACATTATTATTATTTAATCTGTTAGTTCAATTTATTTGACATAGATTAAAATAATATGTACATTGTTGACATTCGTATCCATTGTTAATAGTAATTTTAAATTGACATTATTTATTTGTAATATTGTTAATGTATTTCAGATTTTGACATTTAATAATAATTATGACATTAGTTATTTTGTTTTGAATAAGTTGTGGCATTGGGAAACCACGTTAAAAACCATATTGTGACTTATAATTTATATTATCAATAAATGACTATTATGAAACATTCTTATTTAATTTAAGTGATTCTCTTGAAGTTAAGTTGGGTTATATAGAATATACAAGAATGGGGTTAAATGAACAGTAAAAAGAATAATCAATTTACACATTACCTTCTTCCCAGTCCTAGCATTGAAAATATTATCTCCTCTCTTCAATATCCCCTGATAGCACCTCAGATAAGTCAACTGTCCAAATTTGCTGACCTCCAACTTGAACGCTAATCCCACAAAAGCCTTCTTCCCATCCCTAGCCGAGTCTAATATTATCGTCTGTGACTCCCCATCTTTAGTTTCATTGGCTAGGGCTGTGTTTTCGACTTCGCCTGGGTTTGGTAGGTATTCTAAAACGGCGTCGAGCAGTGGTTGAACACCTTTGTTTTTAAGGGCAGTGCCTACGAAGACGGGAGTGAATGTTCGCTTCAGGGTAGTTCGTCGGACCGCTTGCTTTATGTCCGCTACTGTCGGTGCTTTCTCTTCGAGGAAAAGTTCTCCTGAAAATTGAAAGATTTATTAAGAAAAACACGACATATTTTGATTTATTATTATTACAGCTACAGAGGAATAGATAATGCATTCTTTACTATCGAAAACAAAATCGTGTGGCCAGCCGGCGCCCCGAGGCGTTAAAATAAACTCAATCGCAGAATGACCTATTTCAACGTAATAAAAATAAGTCTGTATTCATTTAATTATGAATACAGACAAAAAAACACAAGAACAGAGAAAAAATGAGTTTGACGTGTCCGTCTGTGACATCATAGCTCCCGAACCCGAATGAAAATCGGTTGCGCCGTTTTTAAAGTTGTGGGGGTGAAAATGGGGTAGAATAAACTAATGTCTACAAACATACTTGAGTGGAGTCTCAAATGAAAGCTACTCAATTAAGTGCTTCACGCGTGACAGTATTATCCATAATAATATAAAAAATGCAAAAGTAACTCTGTCTTTCTGTCTGTTCCCCTTTCTCGGGAAAACTACTGAACCGATTTAAATAAAATTTCGTACACAGATTCTCTGGACCCTGAAAAAGGACAAAGACTACTTTTTACCGCGGGAAAATGTAATTCCGCGGGAGAATCCATTATAACGCGATTAATGAATTGGTACTTGAAAATGCAAGGAAGTTTATGCAGGAGTGTGTGTGGGTTTTATCCTTTTTGGATCCAAAAATCTCAAAAACCACTGAGAGTTTAGTAACACTTTTTGTTAGTTAGGATTTTATCTCTCAATTGACATACATTTCATCACTGGTCGCAAATTGACGTTTTATTACCAAATTATGGATAGGTAGGTATGCCACGCTCCATACAAAAATATCGGAACTAATTAAGTGTTAAGTAACAAAAATACATCCTACAAACTTTGGAATTTATAATTCGTTAGATGTATCATCAAATTTAGGAAAAAAAAACAAGACTCACCCAAAGGTTCGTCCACATTTGATAAATGCTCTATCAGCTCATGCCTCTTCTCTTGTACTTGAGTTCTAAAATCCTTGGGCACCTCATCATATCTGATTTTATCACCATACTCTCCGTCAAAGTATATGGCTCTTTCTTCAATCAGGTCTAATATTCCCTGGCAGTCTTTCTCTAAACCTATTGGAATCTGCACAAACGCAGCATTGTGATTCATTTTTGACCGCATCTGTTTCATTACTCTGAAAATATTTGTTTAATGAGGTGTTATCATATTATACCGAGGGAAAATACATAGTTCCCGCGATAAAATCCATAAAACCATGGCGATAGAAGACAATAAACTTACCTCTCAGGATTAGAACCCATCCGATCCAGCTTATTAATAAAAGCCAGGCATGGTACATTATAACGCTTCATCTGTCTATTCACCGTCAAAGTTTGACTTTGCACACCTCCCACCGCACAAAGCACCAACACAGCACCATCAAGCACTCTCAAGGCTCTCTCTACTTCCACAGTGAAGTCAACATGCCCGGGTGTGTCAATAATGTTAATGTTGTGGTCCTTCCAGATTGTGTATGTCGCAGCTGATTGGATTGTGATTCCTCTCTGACGCTCCAGCTCCATTGAGTCCATGACGGCTCCTACATTGTCTTTACCTTTCACCTGCAAAATTGAATATAATTTACTACAGTAGCTAATTACCCTTATATTACTGTTTATAGAAGTAAACAGGGATTAATTTAACGTTTAAATTTTATGCAGAAAGAGATTAAGACATATCTGTAACCTTAGCATGCTGGATTCGAACCTGCACCTCCAGGAAAGGGCAACAACATGCTACCAATTGCACAAAAAAATCATGAATATTTAATTTTAACCTTACTTAGTAAGTAAAGACATAATTTTTATTATACCTACTACTTTTAACTGTGGGAAAATACATAGTACCTACAGGAAAATCCATAAACACAGGCAACACCATGGCCAGAACAGCTTATAGATATACGCTATTAGCACACTTATTAAGACTCTACAGAATTGGGCAGTCTTCTTGTATTATGAAAGAATAATATTTTCTTATACGTTTTAAACTCACCTCATGCATTTGGTCTATTCTTCCAGTGTAGAACAAAATTCTTTCTGTCAATGTAGTCTTTCCTGAGTCAATGTGTGCTGATATTCCAATATTTCTTATCTTATCCAAGGTTATAATATCACCGGGCTTCGCATGTGAAGAATAGTTCTAAAACCATTAAATTTTATATAGATTGCTATTGTAATACAACAGAAAAACCAAAAAATACTAGTCTGTATCTATACATACAGTTGGTTTTGTAGATACAGAATCTCCTACTAGTAAACTTTGCAACAGAAATAAATAATTGTAAGCAACAGAGATAACAGTAATTTTAATAAATTGAAATGTTATTACGTAAAACAAGAAATTATAATGGTATTAATGGAACTTAATATTAAAAATACAAAATTATTACTTACCTCAATTTGCAATACATTTGATTTAGTTGCACTTTTTAACAGATTGGCTATTCGTAATATGTTAGAAATAGTCATTTTCGTTTCTAATTTAATTATCACAGTTAAAAGTCTCTATTTGAGAATCTCATTCGCCGCCCGCTCTATTCTAATCCTTCAGTCTCTTTTCATACAAATTTCTAGGTTATTTTCATTCATGCAGTCTACTTATATGTGTTTCCAACTTTACTAGCTAAAAACTGCTGATACTGCTAAGTCACTCAGATGAGATGTGATAGCGGTTTTGTTTGTTGTTCACAATTTTATTTTATTAGTAAATAAAGAAAAATACCTATATAATGATAAATAAGCTTGGAACTATGATCATTATATTGCATTTATGTATTTCCGATGGGTTAGTCCACTTGCATAATCATCTTAGTAAAATACTTTTTGCCCCTTAGTAATCATATTCATTTAAGGTTATTGCACAACACATAATATTTCACATCTGTAAAACAACCATTATGTATCTTGTTTATATGAAATAAATTCGGTTTATTATATTATGTACCTATCTGGTTATAAAATTGGAATAAAAGTGACCTTTTTTAACTGGCACATGATAGCCATATTCACTGTTAATAGCTTAAGTAATGAGATTTATTGTTGGGTTGATCCGTTACTGGATTTGATGTGTATAAATTGAACGGTTTCCAATATAATTTTGCATCGTTTTTACCTTAAGACAAAAATAGGTTATAAATAAGTTGCGACAAAAAGGTAACCATTCAGCATAAGCTGCGGCAGAACGGGTCCAACCACAGCGCTGGTCTTCCATCGTTACCTGAGTTGTGTTGGTTATACAGCATACATTATGTTACAGAAAGAAAACAATAAAGAGAAACTATAATAACTTAACCATTAACATTAGAACAAGAAATTTCAGTAAATAACAAGGTGCAACAATATAAACTTAAGAGATATGAGATAAGTACAATAGTCACACTAAAAATATTTATTCTTTTAAATTATGAAAGCGCTAATTGCGTCGCTATCTATCGCTGCAGGCATCCCCGTAGGTGTCAATGTTATGTCAAAAAGTCAGATGTTTTTGACAGATTACCTCCCTCAGTTGCCATCATTGTGTCTGAAATAAAGATTTCTGTTCGTAGGACGACTATTATTTCTCTTTTTTCTCGTTTGAGCCTGGCTACGCGGCCGGTTATTCTCCGTTTTGATATATTTTTATAAAAGTAGGTTATAGATAGGTAGGACGACCTCTGAGGCTCGGTGGGCGAAAGTCCGCCTGAGGCGCAGGAGGTTGCGGGTTTGATTCCCGCCGGGGGACCATATTTTGTACGATCTACAATTTCTAGTTTCTGGTCTGGTGTGTTTTCTAGGTATCATTTTAGAATATCATTGATGTATTAAGAAAAAAAATGTATCAATGTAGTTTAGCAATCACCTTATAAGACCCATAGTACAGGCTCTGCTCAGTTTGGGATTATGTGATGCTGTGTAATGATTCCGGAAATATTTATTTATTTACATGATTTGTTCATGGTATTTATTGTAAATACATACCTCCCATTTAGTCAGTTATGTGGAAACAGATTAATCGATTGATAGGTAGTAGTAACTGTTTAAAATTGTATCATTTATTTTTATTATCATAGAACGTCTTAATGTACCTACACGGTAATGTTTTATGTGCAAATAAATAAACTTTGAACTGTCTGTTTGAACACTATGAACGAATAAGCTTAGGATTTAAGTAAATTTTTCCAAAATCATGGATCCTAATGCTAGTCGGCATTGGACTAACTAAGGTAATCTAGTTTGAATGTATGCGTAACGAGGTGACCAATCCCGCCCCTCGCGGCTTTGCAGCGACCTTCTGGACACGCTGTATATATATATTATTTGTATTTTGAATTAAATCTAAAAGAGAATAACTGTTATTTAAAAATATTAAAAACCGTTCTGTGTATGGAGTAGATAAAAATGGTATAACCATAGACAGTAGAACAATTATGAAGTTAACGTTTTCGGGTTCGATATGTTGGTAAGCATTAGTCTTGCGCATTTTAGTTCGCGACCGGGAGCGATCAATTTAGTTCGCGGGTCTTTGGCGAACTAGGTCGTTCTTTTAGTTCGTCCGCTCCTTTCACAAATTCCGGTTACATAGATCAGTCGTTCGGCGTTCGCTTCGTCGCGTCGCGCTGTTTTGATTAATAATATATGTTCATCAATCAGCTTGCAGTAGTAAATTACTTACTATTTCAGTATATTAATAAAATATAGTGGATGAATATTGCAAATGGATTCGTTTATTAGTTGATTGCAGAAAAGAAAATTATATTAGCTGTATTAATATTACGAATGTGTTTATTTATGATAGATAATGAATAGGTAAATAAAAATATATTATTTTGCAAATAATCATATCGGTTATTGTTGTATTTACCATAACAAAACATTCGCCACGCGCGCACCGCTGACTAACTGTTCGCCAAAGACCCGCGAACTAAATTGATCGCTCCCGGTCGCGAACTAAAATGCGCAAGACTATAACTGAGCTAAAGAGCGAAAATGCCCGCTCTCGCTCACAACAAATCCGCGCTCCGCGCGCCGCGTCGGAACTAGTGAACTAAGGAGCGGTCTCTCTGCGACCTAGTTCGCGTAGTTCGTACGAAAGAGCGGTCTTCCGAACTAGGTCGTTCGCGAACTACACAAGACTAGTAAGCATGTAACCTCTACGGCGCATAGACAAATTCAAAAACTGTTTTGGATCAGTTTAAAAAGAATATGGCCGTGTTAGGGCCGTGTGTGAGTGTAAATATGAACGGGCACAATAATATTCACAATCAGCTTACAAAATCGTTGGAAAGAATTTTAGAGGACGCTTATCTAAGTGGTGAATTAAAATTGAGTGGTCGAAAGCTAAGGGAATTCCCAAAGCCAGTGAAATATGATTTGAGCGACACAGTTGTTGCGGGTGAGTATTTTAAAAATAAATCTTTCTCTGTAATGTGTTATGATCTGCGTTAATATTTTTTTACACATGAATTCTATCAACATATTGAATAAATTCTATAAAATAGGTATATTATGTACTTGAATACCACTGACTACGGGAGCCGGCACCCCATGGTGTGGATAGTTTATCCTCAAATCGATCGGCAACAAGACGGAGGCCGGGCCGGGTATCTGGATTTTTATGCATATTTTAATGATACAGTACATCAATTCTAAGAAAATCGGATCTTACGTTTCTTACATGTTCGTATAGCTCTCATAATTCGTTGTTGTTAGAAGTTTTCATACATAAAATGCTTCTATAAAAATAATCTTTGAAAGGTCATGACCCGGACGGATGGTCGTTTAGTTTTTGAAGTTTTGTGCTATAGATTATTTTGTAGGGTAGGATAATCTGTAAATAATAAGATTGTGACCTGTTCCTGTAAGATTCTTATCATTCCTATTTTGGGAAGGTCAGCTACTTAATAAAGTTGTATGTTAGTTTATAAATTATGTTTTGCCGACTAGCATTATGTAAACAACATGTACCCTATTTTATATTTGACTTTGGAATCCAAGATTTAACTTTTCTCTATGGGCCTTAGCAGTTAGTAAATAATAGCTGAAGCTGCTCGGAAGTTTAAGAATTAAATAATAAAGATTAAACTTGCATTGTTAATGGCAGAACTGTTTCATATGTTAGTAGTTAGAGCAATAAAATCATATTCACGTTTCTTTAATCATTTGTTTATTTAAGTATTTATAATACTAAACTGACATGATGAGGGGCTTGCTTGCATTGAGAGATTAAATGTTTCCTTTTCTATGTAGAATAAGGATAAACCTTTGTTTCTATAAATAAGTAAGTTAGACATAATATTTTAGTGCCTATGTACTAACTTAGCCTTCATGTACCTATTTTAATTTTATAAAGCTTGTATGTAATAATGTTATGCCGAAGCTAGTAAGTTACAATTTAGTTGTAGTCTAGTTATAATAACAAGATCATCTGGAATCAAAATGTGAGCTACATATTTGTTTTAAAGATGTTGTGAGATAGGTACTTTATTAAACACTATTAATAAATCAATCTAATTAGTTCCGTTAAGGGTTCTGTATAATTTAATATTTTTTACACTTTTAGTCATTCTTCTTCTTAGTCGTAACCTCATGCATGACTGAAGGATGTGACTATGACTATGTCTCAACAGCTTGTCTCACCACTTCTCTCAATCAACTAGTCATTAAAAAGTCATAAAAAAAAAATAAGTCCAAAAAGAAATATTGAAAGCAAGCAGTCACTGGTCACCCATCCAAGTAATGACCAAGCACAACATTAAACCATGTTTGTTGTGTGAGAGCCCTTTTTATTATTTGTTATTAACTTATTAGAGTGGCAAAATAAATACATCTTCCCTCAAAAGTTCGGCTCTCTATCTATGACAGTTCTTGACAGTCGGCTATAAAAACGACTAATCTTGGAAATGAGTTAAATTGCCTGTGGATAACTTCTATCTCACAGAACCTTAAACTTTATTGTGTAGATAAATTTATCTCTCTTGAAAATCTCCCAATAATCTACTTTCTTAGAAACTTTGCAGAAACACTTTAATGTTAGATTGAAAAGAAATCGCAGATGCATGCTAAGTGCCTATTGAATGAAAGTTGTCACGCAAAAACTAGTCATTTATCGAAAATGCTTGTCTAAAATCTAGGCCGTGTAGGTATTTAACATACCTATAGATTTTACTTCTATCATAATATAACATTTGATTGCCATTTGATAGAATGATTTTAGGGGTCATCAACCAGTTGCTACTTGATTATTGGTTTTCTAGCTTGATTCTAGGCATAATTTTGTTGATCAACCTATTTCGTCAATTATTTTACACATGATGAGTATGTGAGGGTTGAATCGAAGCGAAGGTGAAACGCTGTTGTGCGTGATATTAAGGGCATGAAGGTAAGATATCGTCCTTCGGTATTTTTAGTCACAGGCTTTGCTGTGGGGTGGATAATTGGATATAACTATATTACGTGATCACGCACGACGGATTTT
Source organism: Gymnoscelis rufifasciata (assembly GCA_929108375.1). Taxonomy (NCBI): domain Eukaryota; kingdom Metazoa; phylum Arthropoda; class Insecta; order Lepidoptera; family Geometridae; genus Gymnoscelis; species Gymnoscelis rufifasciata. The sequence continues at coordinate 13,447,008 of OV815305.1, forward strand.
TGTATTGTCAATCAACCTTTTATGATATTTCTGGCACTGGTAATCTTATTACGGTGAACGGCACCAACATTCGTCTCAACGCGATGTGTGTGGCCAGGCCCGGGTTGCATTGCATTCACATCAGTTCGTTCGATTCAGAATGTTACCCCACTCACTATGAGCAACAGTCTTATAACCTATATTGGCCCGACGTGAAAAGTTACTTAAATGGTAAACATAGTTAATATAATATTTTACGTATAATACGTTACGTTAATTTACGTTTTCTATTTTAAGCGGGGACCTACGTTACCTACCAATCCTACCATTAACGTTACATTATTCAACACAGACAAATACAAAAAAAAATAATTTGTATAATCTCCAAACTTGATTAAAATCATCTTTTTAGTAAACATTTTAGATCGCGATAAAAGAAGGCGTCTTATTTAAACTGTTAAACACTACGAAAGTTTATAAATTTACCGGCGGGCCGCGCCCTGTGACTTTTTTTTTATGATCGATAAGCCTTTATTTGACTACAATCTCACCTGATGTAAAGTGACGATGTGGTCTAAGATGGGACATGAAGACCTAGAAGATGGCTTCCCCGGACCACATTACGAAACACGAAATCGTTTCACGCACTGGCCCTGTTTTTAATACTTAAATACCCGTAAAGGATATACCTTCTTAGTATGTTAGGTAGACACGTATTATTCTGTGAACAAACTCCAAGTACGGCGTTTATGCGACAGGTGCACCATGCTCGCTGGACCGGCAACTCGGCTATCCGGAATCCGGGCAGCGGCGATAGCCAACATTCCGGCTGGCTGCTCGTACCTTTACAGTAATAAACAATAGCACGTTAAAAGTTAGGTCACAAACCAATAGTGTGTTGTCCTGTACACAGTGTTACCTACTGAAATTACTTATGTTCTTTTGGATCTTCACCACTATTTTAGTCGATTTCCTACTATGATGCTCTGTGAAAGTTGGTGCAAATGTTGTTAGCTTGATTGACGGGGTTGCGTTCCGCTGTAGCTTCTCATAGTGAGGTCGATATATCAAAGTATTATTTTGATTCACAAAACCCCAAAAGACATCCGTGACTGAAAATGTGCTGGGCTATCTGCAGTGCGCTTATAACTAACTTAGAAACTAGGCACTACCTCTGGAGATTCCAAATAACGCATTCGTTACAAACTACGACAATCGTCCGCTATTGCCGAGCCTCTTTCAAATGTTGATAGGCAGGTAACAGGTCTGGGTGGGCGGATGTGTGGGAAGCCAAAAAAAGTAAACAAACGCGTTATCACTTTCCTCTTGAACCGTTGCGTTAACCAACCTTCTTATAATAGCTTAATCAGTGCTTTTATAAACGGCCCCTTTTATTTTCCATCTTAACGCCTCATTTATCTTGTAGCCGAGAATAAAATAGATATACTTAGGTAATTTTACGTTGGAATTCTTTGGTTTGTCCTCGAAACCCATGCGTTTTATTAGTTCGCGTTTACCGTCTCTTTTGGCGGAGCAGTCAACTGCTGCTTGCCAGGAATACTGATCAGATCCTGAGTATTTTAGCATGAGCCTTTGTATCGGCGGCGTAAGTTCGTTTTTCATTCAGCCCGCTGATTCTATTGTTGTAAATTAGTATGCAGGTTACTACGTTCTAACCGGGGTTGTCTGGCCATGTCTTCTAAAATTTACATGCGTGGGTGTAGTGATGTTGGCGGACCTGCGGTTAACTTTCGTTAGAAATTCTGCTGAAATGGTGGAGGCGGGATTATGTTTTATTCAACATTTATTACCCGAAACGTTTCGCAGACGACGGTAGGTCGTAAAAATACATTGACGCAGTTCTAATAAACTTGTATCGTGTAAGTAGGTACGCGTGAGTGTATAGAATAGAAACTAAAAACTGGAATGACTTCATATCACAATGCCTTTCTAGTCATAAATTTCGATGTAAATGAAAAAGATGCTCTTCAGTCTTCAAGCTTCAAGACAACACGCGACTTTCTCTGCAGGCGAAAATCGATTTTACAAGTGCACATGATGCACTGATACATATCGTGAGAACTGCATTGTGACTGTTTGTAAATTATTAATGTAAAATGCAAATCGCTTAAGACTAATACCTACATTAACCTACCGGTTTACAACTTATAGCAACTTGAAGCTTAAGTTTAACTACCACGATTACATTAGCTAGACAGCCAAAATGATGAGTTTCAAAGTTATTCAAAAACAGTATTATACATATACATCAATCACAATTATCGTAGAACCAGCCAAACCCTCAAATTGACTAACATAAATGACGCGTAATATTTATGCATATTTTGCTCACGTTCTAACTTAATTACATATCTAATATACCACAGACAATGGATACATTCTGTTTTATCGAGCTAGAGCTTCAAATTAAGCCCAATTCGAAATAAGCAATGTTATTTAGGGTATACGCCTGACAGGTCACTGAAGCGGTAAAAAAATGATTGATTATGACAAAGGGTTTGCGTTTTTTCCGCCAGTGGTCCAGTCTACACAGATGTTTTAAACTTTTATTTTTAAATAAATTTGATAAGCATGAGATGGATTCATACTACATCTAGGGTTCCGTGCACAGTTTATTCACCTTTTAAAAAAAAACAACGAGGAAAATTTTTTAAAAAGTAGAAAAAGATGCAGTTAGAGCGTTCACCCATCTACATAACTATGACCTGGCATAAACTTTATACAAATTATTATATTGCTTAATACTCTTAATTCGCTTGTTGTATGCGAGCCTCCTTATATAGGTTTTAGTATTTGTTGTTATAGAGGCAACAAAAATAAGTAAATGAGTATAAGTCAAAAAATGTCAAAAATGTGAAGACGTCAAAAAATGCCAACTCTGTCTATCACGGATCTTGAGATACAGCCTGGTTACAGACGGACCGACAGACATACGACTACGTCTCAGTTATAGAGTCCCGTTTTACCCTTTGGATGCGGAACCCAAAAAATCAGCGTCTTGCTAATCTCATCTCCAGATAACTAAACGCCTTAAATTAAATTAACTCCTCCACTGCAATCGAGATTGAAAGCGCATGGGTTTAACGCTCGATTGATGGTTGCACAAGGGGTTACTGTACTCGCATCTAAAGCTTCTTAGTTCTTATCGGGCCGAGTTGCGGATAAATTGCATTAAACAATTACTGGTGGGAACCCTGCCGTATCGTTTATGTAAAAATGTAAGTATTCCGCTTGTTAGGTAAAAGAATGTTAAGGTTAGATTCAGCTATTGTGGATGTTCTCAGTTGATCTTATATGAGAACAGCGGGAACCACGTATTTTCTTGCGGTAAAACGTAGCCTATAGCCTTCCTCGATATATGGGCTATGTAACATTGAAATAATTTTTCTAATCGGAACTAGTAGTCCCTGAGATTAGCGCGTTTAAACAAACAAACCTCTTCAGGTTTATAATATATAATTTTGGGAATATTTTAAAATTGTTCTGTAAGTTATATTTAAAAAGTTTTCTAACATCCCTTACAAACAGTGCTTACGGACCCATGATTTCTTCATTACTTGAGTGAATAAATGCACCTATAATAATATATTATATAAGTTTTTGGAGGTTTTGGCTGTTCACGTCCGTAAGTGGTAACCCTCTGAATCCTTACACGTGACCTCCGGGTGGTGCTAAGAACAGTCTCTGGTGGGAGGTTTCGGCCGCGGCTTGTCACCACCCTCCGGGCTGGGCCAGTGCGTGAAGCGATTTTTTCGTGTTTCGTAATGTGGTCCGGAGAAGCCATCTTCTAGGCCTTCATGCTCCATCTTAGACCACATCTTCACTTTACATCAGGTGAGATTGTGGTCAAATGAAGGCTTATGAATAAAAAAAATAATAATAAATAAATATTATATAAGTCCCAAGTGGTGGATGGCTATATTTTTACAATATAATCATTTTACATAGGTACATACATTTTACTCGCTCTTCTCATCCATTTATGCTTGTTTTTTCCTAAACAAACGTAATCAAGTTTCTTTATCAACACACCCATTAGTTCAGCTAATTTCAGCTAATTGACTTCTTAATGGGAAGTAAGCCTGAAATTAGATAGCCTAGCGGTCGATATGATCACTAATTTATTGAATCTGTCTGAATGTTTGCCTTGGGTTAGTTTACGAAATGTTTCAGCGGAAACCTAATTTTCTAATTGAGGTCAGGAATATAATATTGCGGTTTTATGTCATTCATATTTTTTTGCAAGCCTGCCGAATCAAGGCGTGGTTTATTCACTAATACCATTAAGTTTCATACACATGTCAGCCCATATAATGCTGGATTTAGCTGAAGACAAGATCCTTATCTGAGTGCCTATCTTGTATATACGTAGTCTTACATAATCTGCAGTGGCTTATTTGACATACATTGAAAACAGTGCTTTAAAATGTACACCGCCTTACCAAAAATAATTAAATACGGCTTAGTCACGCGTTGTTTAGCAAAATACTTCTAATTATTTTTTTAAACAACTGTAAAACACTTAGGTAAGTCGTCTTTATATTTTTTTAAGGTATGACCGACAGTGTTTATGTAACTATACCAGATGTATTGTTGACAGTCATATTTAACACTTAGGCACTTGAAACTAAACCAGCGCAGTCTAAGTGCAATGCAATTCACATTGAATTTACTTTAACCGGAGCGCTCAATGTATTTATATTTATACCATCTACACATTTTATAGCCTGTCAGGTGACATTTATTTGCCATTGCCAGCATTTTTAATCCAGTAACTATTCCAGTCACCCTCTCACAACGACCTTTGCGTTTCACTGCGTCTTGCTGGCAGCCTCACCGTCTGCAGCGTCGGTGACCCACATAGCTGTTAACTACGGTACCGTTGGATACATACACGGCTTCGGTAGGGCTGGTACTGATATACAGTATACCTACAAATAACCCAGACTTGATTACTGACTAAAGACAGAAGTAGGTAGTGAAGTCCGCGAAAACACGCACAACAATGGTTCTTTTATCACGGATAATTATTGCCGTTTTATCACGGAGGCGCAACAAAAATGTTGACACGGGTCACATAATACGCCGCAGACCTTGATATATATCGCATTTTCTTGTTTTCTTGTGGTCACTGCAGGTCACAAGATGTTCCTACCAGTTTGCTTTTACAGTTATATCAACACTCAACCCTTTCTTACAAACATGTCAACCTACACTCCGTCAATCAATTTATATCGATCTTACGGATCGACAGATAGCAAGTAGCTACGATAAAAGAACGTGCATTAATCTTAAACCTATTGGACACAACATTAGCTTTGCCGGAGCTCGTTGGAGATTACAGAAAACATGCTAAAACCATACACAGCAAGCAACATGTATTGACCCTGTCATAAATGATGCAACATTGGACTTTTGGGCTTATCTATTCAATTATAACTGCAAACCATTCATCATCATCACCCTATTAACGTTCCCACTGCTGGTACACAGGGACTTCTCTCTTGACGAGAGAGATTAGGCCTTAATTCACCACGCTGGCCAAGTGCGGGTTGGTGAATGTCTCATGCCCTTCAAACTCGTTTTTAAAGTTCTCAGAACATGCCGGTTTCCTCACGATGTTTGCCTTCACCGTTAAATCACGTGTTTAAAGCGGACATAAATTTCTCAAGAAGAAAAATCCAGAGGTGCGTGGCGGGGTTTGAACCCACGACCATCGGAATGAAAGTCGTGTGTCCTCCCACTTAGCCAACACGGCTTTTTTCAAACCATTCACTTCATCTTAAATTAAACGCAAATACTTTCCATTCGATGACAGTAATAATTTACAGCTGACATTAAACTAGTTATTAATAGAGTTAACTGTAGGTGAAGCGTCTTAACAGTTTAAATGTCAGCCTAGAATAGTCTGTGATAAATCAATATTCAAAACCATCGACCACAGTCAGTGCAAAGTCTATGCTTTCACATTGAAAATAACAATTTTATAAAGTGGATCCATCTACCGATAAAGCTTTATAGATATGGAACATCCCTGTTATCTGAAAACACATTAAACACAAACACAGACTGACAGCCCTGATGGATCGCAGTCTATCAATAGCTCGATAACTTGTGTAGTGCGCTTCAGCTTTCAAAGCTCAGCTGCTGTGAGGTTTACTTGAGAGCGTTGAGTTGCCGAGTAGACTTTATGTCCACAGCCGATCAACGGTGCAACATTTTTTATATCTTCTTTTTTTATCTGTCAATTTATCTATTACGTCCATTATGAATAAGTAAATATGTTGTATGTTCCAACTTCTAATTTCATATAAAATGAATTTTGATTAATGATATTTAAAATTTAAATTTTTAAATGAAGTTTATGTCAGAAAGTGCAACGACCATACCTTAAAAGCTCTCTCGAATTGCAGTGGTGTATATTTTTTATGCATAACAATCAACATTGGTTTACGATTACTAATTCTAAGGGCTTGTTTTACATATCCGAGTAAACAAAGCAATGGTTTGTTACGTGAAGAGCCTATCTCGCTTTGTCACATGCGACTGAGCGAAATAGCTATATATTTTAACCATTGTCTAATTGTACTCGGAGTTGGTGGACAGGCCTTAAATCTAATTCAGTTTATTTCCCGTACTTTAACAAGGCTATTCTAGGTAATATGATTGGACTGTTTATATGGGCAGTAAATTGTTTCTACTGCTTACATACGAATAGGAAAACTCTCATAACATGATTTAGGTTATTTATATTTCCGCTTCGTATTTCTCTGCTATATACTAATGAAGTAATGATGATGCGAAAGCTGGAATAATATTCGAATTATCTTTCAATCATAGCATTATGTGATATTAATGATCCATTAATGTGACTTGCTTGACCCAAATGTAACAATGGCATATTAACAACTCCCATTACAGTTAAATAATTTCTTCAATCAATGGTATTCATCATACTATATAACAATTTTAAATTTGATAGAACTCCGCTACGCTAGGTTTGTATTACATAAGATTTAGTGACAATATTACTCCAATCTTATACGAAGACGCAGGTCGGGTTGTGAAACTATGTAGACTGACGTAATTTCCTTGTGTTGCATTCAAAATTATTCATGGGCAGACCTTCTATTAGTGGAATAATTATTATGATCCTATGTTTCCTGGGTATTCTATGCCGTAAGTCTTCTACTCCACAGCATTCTGTCGCTCTAAGTCTTTGCAATTTCCTGCTACGTATCCTTTCTTACTAAACTTACATGCCCAAGACGGATATGCGCTTCCTATACGCTCCGCTGGCTTCGTCCCTTGGCCGTCACATTCATTGTTCCAAGACAATGTCCCCTTAATCGCACGGTCATAACATAAAATGTTTGTACCACAACCATCATGGCGCCTAGTTGGGTAACGTCTTTTTCTGATGGTTATAAAACCCCAGCTGGAGTGGTTTTATGTGATATGCTTCTAGATTATGTGCTCCTGTTTCCAAAATGGTAAACTAGAACAGGCGTATTTTCTTGATTACCAGTTTTGAAGCTTGCAGGTAAAAAACATACTTTATCGTGGCTCGACCAATACATGTGATCATTTATTACCACCACGATAAACTATTGGAATTTGCTGTGATGCTCAGTAAAAAGTCAGTTGATTTCAAGCTGTTGAATTAATGGATTCAGTCTTCTTAGCTTTTGTATGGAAATTTGTAGGGAACGGCTTCTTGGGAGAGCTTATTGCGCTGACAAAAAAACTGACGTAATGTGTGTGATTGTTTAAAAGGCGAGCCTGAGACAATAGTTGCTTGTTTACGAAACACATTGCAGATATTTTCGACGATGCCATAAAAAATGTTGTAAAATAGATCATTTGCACGAAAGTTATAATTGAAAGCCAAATGTTTTGTTTAGTCTTATCACGCGAACAGTCTTGGCAGAGCATTGAGTCAAATTCGGGTCGCAATCTCTGTAGGATTGCGTTATGCACATTAGACTAAAGTATATTTATAAAGTGTACCTACTCGTCATAGTTATTAATTCTAACGATCCGTGGAGAATGATAAACGGTCGGTAGCCCAGAATCACAGTTAGTACAATAAGAACTTAATGTCCAAAAAAACTCAGTTTTTATGTGACGTACCACGTATATTAGTAACACATAATAACGTACATATATGTTTCGTTCATATAAAATCTGACGTAATTATTTTATTATAGTTTGTTATCAATTGAGAAATAAGTACTTATGTGGCTAAATCCAAATCATTTCAACAAGCTCAACAAATTGGTCCTTCTATAAATAGAAAGGACATGTCGCGTGCCTCAGCTATCATTGCAAGACCCTCGTGCGCGAGCTTCAGGGAACCCCACGCAAACGCACGTGTTATCATCTACTCAAAAAACTGTCAACAAAACTTATGAATTATATTGTCCCTTTCGTAAATCCAAAAAATAAAACAAGCTCAGAATCACTATCTAAATATATTCAAAAAAACTTATCCTAGAAATCTTCAAATTCCGATTCGTACTGACATCGTGAAGATGTCTTTATAGGCTCTTCATCGTAACGGTCAAAGTTACTAGTATCGCTAGGTTTTCTGTACTTTGGCACGAATGGTGGTGGGGCTCGACAATTTAAGATGGTTTCCCACTCAATGCCTTTAAACCACCTGTGATTTTTGAAGTCTAAGACACCATTTTTCATGACGCCAAATCTTTTTGTAATGTCTACTTGTAGAACATTTCGTACTAGATCCCTAAGATCCGCATTAAAACTGGATGGACACCTGTATTTGGCGTTAACAATTTTCTCGTAGGTTTTCATCGGGTCATTTGCATAGAATGGCGGATATCCAGCATTCATTTCGAATAATAGCACACCAAATGACCACCAATCAACAGAAAAGCCATATCCTTTACTCAAAATCAACTCGGGAGCTAAATATTCAGGGGTTCCACACAGTGTCCATGTTCTGCCTTGCAATACTTTACAGAATCCAAAATCTGCTATTTTCAAATAGCCGTTTCTATCTATCAAAATATTTTCTGGTTTGAGATCCCGATATACTAGATCGCAAAAGTGCATGTATTCTAAAGCTAATATTACTTGACAGGAATAAAATTTTGCTATGGACTCGTCAAATTTTCCCATTCGCCGAAGATGGGTAAACATTTCTCCTCCTGCTACGAAAGGCATAATGAAATAAATGTAATTATTATCCTTGAAACTGAACTCCATAGACACTGTGAATGGAAACCGTATGGCTTCAAGAATACGTTTCTCGTAAAGCGTGTGCTCAACTTGTTTCATTTTTATAATTCTATCTTTTTCCAGAACTTTCATAGCAAATAATTTTTGAGACCTTGGATGTTTCAGAAGTATAACTCTACCAAACGCACCAGTTCCCAGAGTCTTAACTCTATCGAAGTCACCCAATGAAACAACAATATCTTTTTTTTTGCACCATCTTTCTTGAAATTCAGTCTTGAGTTGTTGCAAATATTTTGTATATTGAGTATGTTGTTGTAAATTGTATCCATCACGTACGGGGGTCATGGCAGGTTTGTAGTTATCAAGTTCTTTTGAACATTCGCCAACTTTTCGAGTATTCATCTTAGCAATGTCAACATTTATATAATTCATTAATATGTGGACCATAGCCATAGAGATTTGAAGTAAATCACTGAACTATTGGAATTATTTTATCCCTTATTGTGAAATTCGGAAAATGGGTGCAGCAGCGGGGTGAGGGTGAACGAACTGGCCTAGGGGGATTGGTGGAATCAGCTGTTTGGGGTGTCACGCCATGCCGACAGCCGGTCGCCGTACCCACCGTCTCGACCGTATTGATCAGCCGGCACGTGTTGCCAAACTTTTGCCTTTTGCACCCAGACAAGAGACGCAAAATCGATCAGCTAGCCATTTACACGCTAAGTCGAAGCCCCATAGCTGTTACAGAATGAAGACGAATTACTTTACAAAAAAATACGTATATAATAGGCTTTTATAAAAACAGTTGCTGACATTGTGCAGGATTTCTAGCCTAGATTTAACCAAAACCAAATGAAAACCAAATTGTAAACTTAACGTAGTAGAAGAATCAATCAAATTAAGAATCAAGTTTTTTTCTCTTTAAACAATAGTAGGTACGTCTTCAAGCGTACGTTATTTTACCGTTATCGAGATTGATTTGCACTACAGTTTTTTACGTATGACGCATGACGCATGCCGTACGCGTATGCCCTGACATTATTGGATCTACTTTACTCTCCAGATGGTTTAAAGCTACTTGTCTCGACTACCGTACCTACTTCAGTTAGTTGCTCTCATACAATAAGTCTTTACCACCGCATTATGGGGAATGAGGGCATTTGATCTTGTCTGCGACTGAGCCGGTCATTTATTATTTCTGTAACTTGTTCGACAGGTTTGTTGACTATGTTGATAGTTTAATCAGTTCTGATTAATCTTCTGCAAGACAGTGTGTTCTTATGTTTACATGTTAAGGGAGCTGTACTCGTAGGTCGTTTAAATTGCAATTTGATATATTAGATGATGTCAAAATGGTGAATCAAACCAATTTATAGTTTGTTTGATCCGCAACGTGCGTAGATTGTGTAGTTACCCCAATGCTGACTTAATTTACGTAATGTTATGTATAAAGACGTGTTACTACACCTATAAAATCACACTGATCAGCTGCCAAGGTCAGGGGAAGCTCTGTGATTGTTGTTCATGAACCATAATGTTCTTGTAACTATTGGTTACCTTGATTTTTTCCGGTAAGTAATGTAATACGATGATTCAGGCTAAATTTAGATTGTAATCTTTAATTTACCGTGATTTAACAATATTTATAGGGTTTAAGATTAAGCCAGCGTATAAATGGATGTGTTCGCCGGGCGGATATTTCTAACCAAATCTATCTATTGCAGTCGTTTAGATTTATTATGACTCGCTCGGTCAAGGTTGTAAGCCCCGCAGTTCGCCAGCATACTGCGACAACTTGGCATTAAACCAAAAGCTAGCATACATTTGCGGTATCGAGAAGAATTTGCATTTGTCCTGGAAAATATGCATGACGAACTGGAAATGAGTATAATACCATAGCATTCCGGTGATGCTAGTCTCAGATGTAAACTCGTAATATTAAAAGAAGCGAAAAGCATCGACGAAAAATGGGTCTCATTAGCAGTTGGCAACGCGCGGCGGTTATTTTTCGAGGACACATGTCATGACCCGGCAAAAACAAGACAGCCAACTAGTTTCTCTATTGAAGGCAATCTCGAATACCATGTTGATGCTAACTGCTAATTTCGCATTTGTTTTGACGTCGCAAGCACGTAAATAACGAAAGTAAAACGGGTGTTATGTTTATAGCCGCATTGCACCCGATATGTTTGCGGCCTCACCTTTAACGAATTGTTGCTTAGCTACGTTGTGAAATATGGAAAGGAGTCTAAGGTTTACGACTAGAGGCTCTAATGGTTTTGTCTTGACCAAGATAATGTCAGGTCGTGTAATTATTAGGAGTAACTTGGTAATTAATTTATATTCTTTGTGATTTTGCCATAGTAATGTTGATGATAAGGAGAACTGCATTATATGTTATCTGGTAGTATTTGAGTTTTATTGATTTTTATCTCATAAAAACAATTTCAGGAAATTGTATTCTCGAGTTTGTCCTTGAATTTGTCTTTTATCGTCACGGTTTGAAATTCATGAATTTCGCCCTAAGAGCTTAGAAGAGGCTTATTATAATGTTCCTGAACTAATCTGCATTGTGTGTGTGGGTGTGTTTTACAACCCCCGCAAAAGCGAAGCGTAGGATGATTAATCTCACTGAAAATTCGTCAACTTTTGTCATCACATCTTGTCTATTTTAGCAAAGTAGGTTACATTTTATTAATTCCCAGGTTTTTTGACGGTCTCTTTTGATAATGGTGAATTATCTGAAACCTGAGCGTCATTTGTGGAACGTCCATCAAAAGTTCATGGTCGTGACATTAATGGCCCTTTTCAACCTTTCCCCTGTCAAACGAAAATAGATCACCCTCTGGGTTAAAAACGTTTTTAAATATTAGTGTAAGCTTTGAAAAAGATTGAACCTTTAAAAAATAATTGAAATAGCTCTCCGTGTAATATTTATTAAGTTTACGTCGCAATACTTAATAACTTTATCTGATAATCGCTACTCGTATAGTACCGTTTGAAGTTATGTATCGTGATGATTGAGAAAATTCCAAACGGAGATATTTCTAAAACCACTTGAGGATCCAGGATTGGACCCAGGACCCGTGACACTGCCATCTGTTTCGGATATACTAACAGTTATATAAAGAGCTTATTTATCTTTTGTGTTTTCTTTGCTTATCTAAATATTATTGTCTGTGTTTGCATTAGTGATAATCGCGCTCCTCTATTGCTTTATACCATAGGATAAGTAAAGTACTATAGGTTACTCACTCAATGACTCATGTTCTCGTAAGTCTACCGAGCGCCGGATACCATAGCTTATAATTATAATTCCAGGACTGTAACGTGTACATTAATCCCCATCGAAATATTTACAAAACAAAAGCTTAATATTGTAATGCTGCCTCACGTCTGTTGTATAATGTTAGCTTATAATGTACATTATTACTTTCCTTATCCATCCTCTGCAGTTTAAGTCAACGGCTTTACAAGGCTTCGAGTGTAGCTGCCTCTGACATTTGTAATTTGTATACCCAACAACCAAAGCCACTCTAACTTCCCAAATTCCCAGCCGTTTACAATTACTTGAAGTACAAAGTGACAAGTTTGTTTAGCCAGCTTCATAATACTTTCATCAAGTCTGGAGTAGTTGGAGCCGTTTTCATTGTTCTGGGATGTCTCCTAGTCATTAATGTTTACGAGGCTTTTTGTCGTCTCACGTTGAAGAAAGGTTTCCTTTATTTTAGCTTGGAAGAGAAAGGCTTCATCCTTTTCTTAGCTTACTCTGTACAAGAGTACAATAGTAAATTGGCGATTCCACAGATGGAATGTTTGCGAAATTTAACGCATAATAAAAACTGCTATCTTATTATGCTTCAATCAATATGATTAGATTAGGGCGGTGAGTGACCCAGTTGCGTTTTGTTATTGCAAACCACACGGGATTAACCATTAGCGTTATTTATGGCACGTTGGAAAATTGGGGCGTATTCTAGAAAGCTACTCCTTGTTTCCGTTCATGAACAAAATATATTACTTACTCATTTGTGAGACGAAATGTTCTCACGAATCCATTCATGTTTAAAACCAGTTATACTGCATGCGTCGTCATGACACGCATGGTGAGGCTGAGGAGATCAACCGGCCAGTTAATATGCCCATAGCCTTAACTTATCATGATATGGGTTGACGCGATTCATTGCCATTGATATAAAATGCTTATTGATTACAATAAAGCTAGTAAGTAATTTTGCCCGCATTATTATCCTCCCACAAGGAGAATCCTTGTTCCCCTTGTCATTGGAAGGAAAATTTGTTCATTTTAAAATATAGTTTGTTATTTTTCTAGAAGTAAGCTGTGACTATATCAAATTAATCCGGAATAATGATTCGTAGGGGTATCGTTTTAATCTATATGCGAATTACATGTACCAGATTAGGACTTGAGAATTACGAAAAATATATATTTAAGAACTATGCAATGACAGTATTTGTGTCGTGGGGATCGGAGTCACATTTTCTGATACGCAGAATGTCGCAGTGATATTGGTGCTGTGCTGCGGCAACAACTTCTTACGATCTTAATATGCCGGACATAATATAAATACTTTTCTGTTGCTAATGCTTTAAATAAGTCTTTGCATATTATCAAATCAGTTGGTACATTCGTTTAGCAAATTAATTTAACCTTTAAAATTGATATGCCGTTAACTAAATAGACGGGGCAATCTGAATAGGGCACGGGCAGTGTCGCCATACTATGATTATTACAAATGCTCTCGCAATGAGCTCATCTCCGTTCTGGCTTTAACTAACGGCATAGAAATAAATGTGTATCGTTTGTTTTATAGACCTAGAGGATTAGTAGACCGTTGAGCTCAAGGTTTACCTATAACGTCACACTTAAGTATAATTATTGCCTATAGTTGATTGAATACCTGCTTACAACCTGATCAACTTTTGAACACGTAATCCTGCAAAACCATTCCCAATGCACTTAACCTTAACTTTATAAAACTATACAATTTCAAAAAACTACAATAATATCCATCTAGGTAGTTACATACTCAATCAGTTAATATGCGAAGTGAATCATACATTGGCTAGTATTAATAATAAATCTAAATTTAAAATTTAAGAAAAACCCCCTATTTTAATGCCTTAATTTCCTTAAAAGCAAAACAAAATAATATTTTGTAATGTGCACGCGATGCGCTTTCATTTGATAATACTCGAATATATTTGTATAACTTTTAAACGACACAACCGATTTTCATGAAACATGGCACTAAGAACACTCGCACCAGACTCACCTTTCATACAAAAAAAACTAAATTGAAATCGCTTCTTCCGTTGGGGAGCTCTATGATGTCCCAGACTGACAGTATACCTTATTTTAGTAAATTATTGTATGTTTTGTAATTGTAACACTACGCTTGAAATAAATAATTAAACCATGTGAAACGGTCCCGTTGGCCCCAGCAGAATACCAGCGCCGGTTGCAAAACCTGTAAAAGCTGAGCTGGGACCCTTTTGTATCTGAATAATTTATATTTCATATTTATTAATGTATTTTTGTTTTTGTTGTTTGGTTTTTATTTTTCCATTTATTGAATATGTATAATGTTTTAGATACAAATAAACTTTTTGATTTGATTTGTATTTTGACAGACAGACAGACACACAGACAGACACGTCAAACTTATAACACCCCTCTTTTTTGGTCGGGGGTTAATTACTTAGCTTTATTATTAAGGACGCAAAAAGTGTTGTGCCAGTCCATAGCACCTTAGCTTAAGTCATTATCAATAGCATTTTTTAGTAGATGCAACATTCCTATAGCTAGCGTACACCAGGAAATGCTAGATTACACATTTCCGTCTGTCATCCGGTCTATTTCCTCACTATCGAGTGAATAATCTTACTTTATTATTACTCCTCTGCATTACTAATCTGATCATGAAACGCAACGCTGCGTAAAAGGCAAAGAATTGCAAATTCATAAAATCTGATTATTATACGCCTCCGCTCGGAAGGGGTTGCATTAAGTAGTATCATTCAATCGAATTGTTGGAGAACCTTTTGAAATTATTTGTCGTAAGATCTTTCTTTGCACGGTCGGTGCTGCTATCTAGCAATGTTACCATAATCAGCTCATATGAATATTTTAACTTTGGGCCGATTTATCAACCGTCACGTCTATATAGGATCTATTTCTAACTTACAATAAAATTTACAAATGTTGTTGTTTGTTAAGCAATTAAAAAAAAAAAATACCCATTTTCATTTCATTAAATTATCTCATTCGGAATTAAATTAAATTTAAATGATACATGTTTGCAAAGTTCTCGTACAAAAGGATTTTTTTACGGTACACAATTTCCTGCCGGATTGGCGCGGCGCGGCGGCGGGTCTCTTGCATCAAATGTTTTAATTCCACCTAGGCTATATCATGCATAATGTGAACCTTCTGCCGTTCTCAGAATTATTAACTAAACCCATTTCCTCTTAAGATTACTGATAAACGACCAGGCATAACCTACCATCTACATTGCATAACCTGTAATCTACTCCATCCAGTTCTTGGCTTGGGATTTAATGTCTGCGGTTAACTCAGACCACATTAACACCAGGCTTGTGTCATCGAACTAGACTGGTTTCTAACACCAAGTTCAGAGAAATAAACTTAGCCAAATGCATATTTGAAATAGAACAGTCTGTAAGTTTAGGCTCCATGTAAAATACTAGGAGGATACAATGTTGTTTCTGTAACATCTGTGCTGGTTCAAATGGAATTTGTACTACGGTACTCTGCGGTTTTGCATCATTCATTATCTTGTTTTGCTGCCCTTGCTCTTACCCTAACAGGAAGGCGGAATTATTTTATGCTACGTACTGTACGCTGTGTATGTTCACATACACTCGTAATAAATATTTTAATTAACTTTTTCTGTGTTAATAGTTAACGAGCGATTTTATTTACGGTTTATTGTCATGGCTGCTATGCCGTAATGCCATTAATGGTGGCAGTTAAAGTCCCACTCTATATTATTTTTGTGTCCCCCTTTCAAAGTAATCCCTCGGTATTAGTATAGGGTTTCCGTCTAAAATAATTTTCCGTCATGCTACGGTGATATATTAGGTCCTTACATATGAAATTGGCGTTTTGTATGGGAGGAACAAAAAGTCGAATATTTTTTAATATAATATATTTAATTAATCAAAGTATGAACCATTATTTTCTATGCACTTTTGCCATCTTATAGGTAGTTCATTGATCCCTTTACTAAAAAAACCAGTCGGACGGGAATCAATAAAATCTTTGAAGGCGATTTGGACTGCCCCATCGGAGTTGAATTTTTTCCCTTGCAAGAAGTTATCCAAATTTCGAAAAAAATGGTAATCTGTTGGAGCAAGGTCCGGGGAGTACGGAGGATGTCTTAGACTTTCCAATTGAAGCTCTTCTAATTTAGTAGCCGTCTGTTGCGCAGTGTGTGGTCTAGCGTTGTCGTGAAGCAGCAGTGGCGTGGAGCGATTGACCAGCCTAGGTTGTTTAGCCGCTAGCTTTTCCATCATGGTTTGCAATTGCTGACAATAGACATCAGCCGTAATAGTCTGGCCAGATTTGAGAAAACTGTAATGAACAATACCGGCACTAGTCCACCAAACGCTTACAAGTAACTTTTTTGGGGTTAATTTTCGCTTGGGGCAGGATTTGGCTGGCTGGCCAGGATCCAACCATTGCGCTGAGCGCTTCCGATTATCGTAAAGAACCCATTTTTCATCACAGGTAATGATTCGGTTTAAAATACCTTCATTATTGTGCCGGTTTAGTAATGTAACGCAGCAGTCGACGCGCGTTTGCCGGTTTGCTTCAGTCAATTCGTGAGGTACCCACCTTTCAAGCTTTTTAATCTTCCCAATTTGCTTCAAGTGAATTAAAACAGTTTTATCACTAACACCGCAGCCTGCAGCTAACTCGGACGTGGTTTGCGATGGATCCGCTTCCACAATAGCCTTCAACTCTTCATTATCAACTTGAGTCTCAGGCCGTCCACGGGGCTTGTTCTGCAAGTCGAAATTTCCAGAACGAAAACGTTGGAACCAAAAACGAACTGTGTTTTCTTTTGCAACACGACCGCCATACACATCATTCACCCTTCGAGTTGTTTCCGCAGCACTAGTGCCACGGCGGAACTCGTACTCGTAAATAATGCGATATTTTAAGTTTTCCATTTTGTAAAATGAGTGACGCAAACAGAAAAAAACAGAAGAAAAAAAACAAATGAATGACGATCATCGAAGCACAAATACATGAGTCTATAGCTGTACAAATTTGAATTTGGAATTCCTTACCAAAGAGGAGAAATTTGTGATTAAAGTGGCCAGTACGAAAAACGCCAATTTCATATGTAAGGACCTAATAATTTGTTTTGATATCTTGTTCTACCTTGTTTCGCTTTTCTTAGGTAACAGGGTCAAATTATTAGCAACATTTTGGAGTATTTGTTGTTGTGTGGGATGTCTACCAATATGTTTAATGTCTATTTCGATTTCCGCCGGCGACGACGGCCAGCGGTCGGGCGTTTAATATGTATAGTCAAAAATTCTATGTATGTATGTACATTTTAGTATATCTGATTTCTAGTACCCGTAACACAAGTTTAGAGCTCACCACGGGGCTAGATGTTGTTGTGTGGATTGTCCAAAAATATTAATTGACATAAGACTTGTTTGTATTGTTTCAGATCTATCTAAAAATCGATTCAACGAATTGCCTGATGAAGTGACGACGTATGTGTTCTTAGAAAAGTTGCTGCTCTCGCAAAATGTTATCAGAAGTGTGCCTGATGCTGTCGGCGGTCTCTCCAGTCTTACCTATTTAGATTTAAGGTAAGCGACCTATATCAAGTAGAATGGCTGTCATTAGTAATTTACGAGCACGTGAGGTTGTACAAGGAACATAGGTCATGTAATCGTATTTATTTTTAATCGAAATTACATAGTTTAATCGGAAAAAAAAATCGTTCAATGTTATTATTATTGCCTAGAAAGAATATATGCTTTTATCTGGGGCCTTTTATGCTAGCGAGAAAATCCATTTAACATGGAACCGGTGGCACAACCGTGGTGTGAAAAGCCTGTCTGTCAATATAACAGTCGTGCATGCCTGACTTATCAAGAGACATCTTCATTGTTAGGCTAAGATAGCTAATAACCAACACGCGGCAGTTAGAGACCTCGTGCTGAATTTGTTATGTCGATGGTTTATGTTCCCACAGATTCTTGAACGAATGCTTGAGTGAGCATCACGCGGTATGTTGTTCTCGTAGCCAGTTATATGACATGATAGTGTTGCGGGAGCGACAGTAAAATTAATTGCCTACGCTTATTAGTCGCCACGATATTAGTACCTACTTGGCAGGGATTTATAAAAACAGATGTGTCCGAATTTTGTCTTTTAATTATTTATCCGAAATAAAACTTATTAATAATCACTTAAAATTTACCTTATCTATAACAAATATGGTACTTTTATCAGAATGATAAGGAATTTCTTTCGAATCAAAACTTCTACACATTTATATCAAATACTCAGTTTTTTAAAACTAATATAACAAAAAATACTTTAAATTATAATGCTTCCTGACATTTTTATTGTAGTCCACCGAAGTACCTAGCAACTTAATCTACTAATACTTTAACTTTGTTGTGCTTTCATTGGCCACTCGTAACACTTGCAATAAATCCATTTTCACATTCAACCTGAACTCCTCAGGTATCGACTTAAAGTGAGGAAGGAGTGAAATCAGAAACATCTTATCAGGATCATCAGAATCGATTTTAGTATCTACGCTAGCGAAAGCAAATTCGTTGTGAGTTTCTGGAGCCTTAGTACCTTCTAACGTTTCTAACGTGGCTGCTACTTCGAAACTGTAGTTGTCTGCCGTGTAGCTGTCGTTATCAGATTCCTGTTCTTTCTTCTGTAGTTTAATCTTCTGCCTAGGCATAGGCACCCACGAGTTTTTCGGTTTCGACTCCTCGGCGTCACTTTCGCTTGACTCCGCTTGCGATTCAACCTGTATAGGTTTCCTTTTTGGAAACGGAGGCGGTAGACTCTTGTCTTTTAAAAGAAACTGAAGCTGCTTCGAATAGATGTAGGGTCGCTTGAATTTGTATGGATTTGACACGTATTTATGAAAGCAGTCTCTGAGACTCTTCCATTTTTTCTGAAGCTGTAGTTCTGTAACAATAAGAAAACATAATATTTCATTAATTATTTTTTTTTAAACTAACAGCAGTCTGATAAAGTTATATCAACTTTTAATTTTCTCTATGTTGTCGAGAAATATTCTACGTGGTATTTTTCGCTTTGCGTAAATAAACAATACCGAACGCCATCTATCGGTTGCGGTGGGAAGGTTGTCAAGGGTGTAGCGAGTAGCGACCGACAACGCGACACGGTTCCTGACTGAACGTTAGATGAGAGAAATTCGTTCTACAAGCGGCAACTTACTTCAAAATACACATAATAACTAACACAAATACTTAATTTAGCGAGCTAACTTACCCAGTTCTCTCATCTCCGACTTGGTCATGTTAACTTCGTTCATGCTGACTAGCTCTCTTACAACTTCTTGCCACAGCCTCGCCTTGATATTTTTCGCTCTATAGTCACAATGATCGGGATCCCATATTCCCTCTCGCTTCTTGATTTCAGCCATCAACATTTCCGGGTCGTATGCGAACTGCATCGTTGGTTTTGTTGTGGCAAGAAACGCGCGGGAACCGGCCTGTAGGTACCGTACTCTCGGGCAGGCAGACGCCGCGTGACTGACGCGACGATTGAAAAGCAAAATGGCTACGCGCCACGCCCGCCGCGTGTTTTTCGCGGCGTTTGTCGGTTTGTATTGAATTAACAGGATAGGGGAGCGTCTTTGTTGCAACGGTCCCCGGGTATTGTACCTGGCAAAATGTTGTTTACTGTCCTGACGACGGCGGTTTGATTTTGTGTACCTAACTTACTTGACAGGACTAGTTTTTATTTTGTTTGACGGAAGATGCAAATGAAAATATTAGCGTTTGTTGTCAAAAAAAAGACGGCCGCAAAAAGTTCTTTATGTTTATTTGAACGATAGCATTACTGATATCGGCATCTCACTAAATAGTATTTTTTCTTATATTTAATAATATTATTTAAAATCGTTTAAATTACACCTTATGTGTATAAATATCTCACATAATATCATACATAGGTATAATATCTTAATAGAACAGTTACATAGAAACAGAGTAACTACAATACCTACATAATCTTCCAACTTTACACAGTATTATATTATTAACTATTAAAAAAAGCGACACCAGGGATGGTGTCGCAATAATTAACACCCGACTAAAAAAGAGGGTTGTTATAAGTTTGATGTGTCTGTGTGTCTGTCTGTCTGAAACATCATAGCTCCCGAAAGGATGGAGCGATTTTAATTTAGTTTTTTTTGTATGAAAGGTGAGTGTTCTTAGGCAGGATTCATGAAAAACAGTTTTGCAATTTAAAAGTTATGGGGGTTGGAGTGGGGAAGGAAAAACTAAAATCTGCAAATAGAGGTACCCGAGTGGGGTATCAAATGAAAGCGCATCTCAAACACATTACAAAATATTATGGTGTTTTACTTTTAAGGAGATTAAGACATTGATATCGGGGGTTTTCTTAAATTTGAAATTTCGATTTATATTATTCACGTGACCAGCTCCAGTAGTGCCCTACTGTGTCTCACACGCGCCGGCCGGTGCGTTTCAGACGCGCTGCTTTTTAACCCCCGACCGAAAAAGAGGAATGTTATAAAGGACATGTTATATCGGTCAAGCCGTTTGAAAATTGTGAGGGGTGAAATTGTTTGCAAATATAAGTGGGGTAAATAATAAAGCGCATCACGTGCACATTACATAATAATAATGATTTTATAGTGGAATCAATTTTGGGATCGGTTTATTTTTTATTTCAAACTAGTGGCCCGCCCCGGCTTCGCACGGGTTTTTATTCAATTTTTTTCCCGGCAATTATTCGTTTTTTTCTCGCCTTTTAAACCTTCCCTAGACCTCCACGAACATTTCAAGACTATGATAAGATAAATCCGTTCAGCCGTTCTCGAGTTTTAATCAGACTAACGAACAACAATTCATTTTTATTTATATAGATTTAGATTGTTTAGCGTTTGTCTTTCGGACGCATTTACACTAACAATCTTTGGAGTAGGTCTATCGCTGAAAGGATTTCACCCTTATAGAATTATTAATCTCACACTCTAGAACCCGTTAAGTTAAACTAAGGTTTTTTGTACTATTTATGAGGTATATCGAAAAAGTTGTTTGAGTTGTGTCGGTTATTGTTAATTAATAGGTACTAGAGTGATAAGATAAATGAGAAACTGGCTATACATAGTGCAAATATTACTTAATGTAATGAGTGTAATGTAATCACTAATGACACATCCTTCAAGTATTATATTTGTCAGGTGCAGGAGACAGGTACAAAAATATGCTTGGTACACTTACTTGTACCAGCTGTTTTAAGCGCAATTACTTTTATAAATTTGGGTAAATTTCAGAAAGGTAAAATCAGACAAAATAACCACAAAATGAAACCAGTCTTCTTTTATAAATTTGTCAGCTGCAGTACACAGATGGTACATTCGTACCAGACTAATAAACCAAAGCTTTGACTTCTAGAAGTAAAAATTTTGGCAGTGGAAACTTAAGACTGCCGAAAAACTGTAAAATACATTTGAGGATATATAATTATAAAAATAAATAATAATAAATAAAAATGGTTTTTATTGTAAAAAATTACAAAAGGTACCTACATCTTATCGCTAGTACGATGTCTTACAGACGACCTATGCTACACTAAAACTAAACTAGGTGTAATTGCACCAAGTATACAAGTCATATTTTGCATACAGTCAAGGCTACGGATCCTTCTGAACTAATCAGTTCAAGTCAATTAAGTAAATAATATAGGGCAGATGGCTAAAAAAAGAACTATCCGTCAATTAGATTATTAAAATAAATGAAAATGTTTTTCCTTTTTTCTTGCAAACTAAAAATCAAAACAATACAGTGCATTGAAGTTATTCGTGACGTATCTAAGGCTCTGGGGCTTATTGTGCCCTAAATTAATTACACGTCAGAAGTGCCCACTACGGACATTTGATGCTCTTTATCTTGGCACTTTCTTATTAAATTGATAAATCGATAAATAGGTATCCAGTATTTTTGCACAAGCTAAAAGACGGACTAAAGAATCCTTTTTTTATGTAGTCATCATGCCTATTACGCAAATATGGACTAAACAATAACACTAAATAACCAAAATAATCGAAATCGGTTCATAAAGATCAAAGTTAACCGCAGACACACATAAAAAAAATAAACATGACTGTATATATGGTCGAATTGAGAAACCTCCACCTTTTTTGTAGTCGGTTAATAAAACACTTTCCTAACGATATCCCATATTTTTAAGGTAACTCTAAATAAGTTCTCGTATTTAAGTCCGCTGTTCGGCACTATAAATTGAATCCAATAAACTGTCTGAGTTATTGACGTGCGATGGTTATTTCCATGCTTTTTATGAGTGAAGCTTTTATAGGATCGCTATATTTTGGTGTTCCTTTCCTTTTTAGAGCTGTAAATTCCCATAGCGCCCTCTATATCGCATTCCTATAAGGAAAACATTTCTCTTTGAACGTCAATTTGCTGTTATTTATGGGTATACGGTGATTACAATCTGAACTATGGAGCTGGTGTCGACTATTTTAAGATCCGAATAAGTATAAAGCATGTAATAGTTTTACGTTGCTGTATAAAGAATTATTTATTTTTAATCCCGATCCCGAAGCAAGTGATATGTTATGTGCTTGGTGGAAAGAATATGATTGATTTTTGATCCCAAAACAACACATTTCGTGTCTTTATCTAGTATTTATGTGTATGTGTACTATAGAATATAACGTGCTAGTCATTAATATCTCAGTAAGTTCGTTTAAGAAGAAACGTAATGTTATCCAAAATTACCATGTTGGGTACTAAACAAAAGAATGATGTTAGTACCTACATTTCAAAACAGATATATGTATGTAGTTATGTTGGGAGGTTACCGAAAATTTTACAAAATATCATGATTCTCTATTTTCCTGTGATAACGCTTTACGAATTAGGTGATAAATGATAACGATGCAGTCATCTTTATCTTTCATAAATTTGGATTGATACTCGTATTAGTCGAAAGTGTTCCAAGATGTAAGTTCTTTTTAGCATTTCTCCCGGTATTCAGGTCAGTATGCGCCTACTCCATCTCCGACACTCCGACACTTTTGCCTCTACGCTATGCACCGTGACAATGGCATGGCAAATGCTAGACCAGCCGACTTCCTACTAGAATAGCCTCGCTAATAAGCACTCTAACACCTCGCGATAGGAGCTGCCGTTTTTAGGTCGGCGCAAAGATCATTAGGTGGGGTGAACGGCCGGAGGTGTCAGGGCCGTGTGTTTCTATTCACTGGCACGTGGGTTAGGTAAGGTGATAACAGATAGGGAACCGGTATTTCGATACTGACTGTGCAAGGATCCTGGCAGTACCTACTGAGTCTGATTGAACTCAATTACGTGATTAAATAAATTCAGTTAATCGAGAGGTCCCGTATCATGTTAAATCGGATGTTGAGTTTTAACTCATGAGTCAACATAATTTTACGATGAAGACGGAGTCTAGATCATTTGGACTCTACACGTGTTTACAGATATACCTAAACCGAGAGGCGCGCTATAAATAGAATGGTATTTTCGTCTCATCCTACAATAACGAAACCATCAAGTTTATAGTTTTGCAAAATAAACATTACTCAATTCGATTCACATGTAAAACAACCACTTCAAGATAAGTTCCAAGGAATACTGTTTACCAACAATTGAACTTAACAAGGGATCGAATCGCGCTGCGTGCATAACAAGTCTCCACATAAAGTTCACATAATACTGTTAGTTTTCAAGTACTAACATGGCATATGCATGGCATGCTTCTGAGAATATTGTGATGTTAGCTTCACCGTCATTCGTTCTGGAAACCCGAGCTGCGGCGTGGAATCCATTATCAATGTCGAGTATCATAATCAATGACATCTTATCGCGATTGCGTTTCTGGAAAATGAGTGACATTCAATAACACATTTATGGCCTTATTGTTTGAATGAACGGTTCTAAGGTATCAGGAATTTCGCTTGCAAAATTATGCTAAGTTACTTTAATCTTTAAGATACACGAAGCTTTTCGCGACCTTACTTATTGCTCCCAATGAAAATTTGTCTTGCCTTAAGGTTTTCGACTTAAAGTAAAACTAAGTCTTCATTAGTTTCTAAGTTTATCCACTCTAGTTCTTTAAATGGGTACTTAATGATGTTTACTAAGTCTTCATTAGTTTCTAAGTTTATGCACTCTAGTTCTCTAGTTCTTTAAATGGGTACTTAATGATGTTTACTAAGTCTTCATTAGTTTCTAAGTTTATCCACTCTAGTTCTTTAGATGGGTAAATATGTTTACTCGTAAGATGTACACATGAAGTATTACCCCATTTTACGGCGTATTAGTCTGAGTAAGTATCTACTTATATTCAATTACTTTCCAAACTTTCCATGTTAATGTGTTTGTACGAAGCTAAGGGCAGCCTGTTACCATAATAATAATGTTATCGTAGCTCTTTCCCACCTGCCAACATGACGTTTATAACATAACATCGTTGTTATAACATTTGAAACTTTTTATCGCACTTTCAGTAGGTCAAACAGAACGGAGTTTGTACTTGAAGATAATTTTGACGCAATTCGTATTTATTTTTACTCAAGTTGCTAATTGATACATTGAATTCATCATACTCATAAAAGAGTAGGAAAATACCTCACCTTTGTAACTTGGCGGGGCTTTTTAGGGTCCCATAGCCAAATGGTCAAAAGCGGAACTCTTATAGATTTGTCATGCCTGTCTGTCTGTCAAAGTCACTTTTCTCCGAAACTATATATACCGTTGAAACTTCGTAAGAGGTTTCACGTATTAAGATTTTTACAAAAAATAATTTACGCGCATTTTTTTTGTATATTCTTTTTATTCAAGTTTTTTATTACAATACAATAATAATATATCAACTATTGAAATACACGGAAACCCGGTCGTATGCGACCTTCTCAAATTTATCTTCTATTCCCTCCTTAGAACTTGGTCCATTTCCTTGGTATCTTGAAATGCTCCTATTATTCGAATTCGTAATCAGGTAAGGTGGGAGGCACCCACTTTCAGTTGTTCTAACCAGATTCTTATCACAAACCGGTTTGTACCGTGGCTTCGGGACATGTGGTTCGGCCGTTTGATCCGCCGGTTGCGCTATGACTTTGGAGCTAACGGCTTTATTCGAATGTCAACCTTAGTGTAGTAATATTTCGGTCTACGCACCCATCAGGAACATTGATAGGTTGCTGTATACCGTAAAAATACATTAGATATACCGTACAATGCAACTTTATAATTACAAAACTAAATATTGTTTTGATGTCTGTTCAAAAGCGAAGTTCATCTTTTCGATTCATTTACAAAAGCTATCAATAATATTGTATTTGCTATAAATCCCTCAGTATATACAACACAACACATTGTTAGCGTAGAAAGTCTCATTATCTCGATAAGCTCACGCCCTATGAAGTTGCAATCACGCCTAGCTGCTTATTTATGTTCACCGAGCCTAGAACACTGTCATAAGCCCGCTTGTAATTCACGCATTGTGATCGCGCTTCGCCGCACGCGCACGCACCATAACAACTATCAAATCGCGCAGGCGCGTGACATACGGTCGTGCTTTCCAAAATGGCACGGGCTCGCCAAATGCGATACAATGGATTGACATTGTGCAATTGGATTGGTAAGAGGCGTTTGTTACGATCTATGTCAACTCCAGCCAGCCAGCTCATTGCGAAGCACGCTTACCTACCCATAGACGTGGCCAGATCCGAACAATTTACTTGGAATGCTGAATTCGAAAATTGTTGCCATAATTGCTAAGACTGGCGTGGTCAATATTAGATGGGTGTTATAGGTTCACTCGCGGGAACAGGCGTCTCAATGTTGCCTCTTTCTCTTCCCGTGGGCCCCGTAGCTGCGTTTTCTTGGAACACAACATCTAATACTGCGTTCACCAACCCACCTTCCAAGATGGCGAGAATAGCAAAGCCGAAAATAATGTTCATATAGTCCAGTAATGGCCATTACATTCGAAGAGTGCTTCACGGGACAATGACGCGCGAAGTCTATTTGAGTAGCACCAATATTAAAAATGTCAAAGAAAGCCTAAAATGCCTAATTAAATAATGTATTCTGTTATTACTTAATGTTTGCAATTCATCTAACGGCTCATAAACCCGAATGTTAGCCTTGTCCCCCATGCTCTGGTTCCAGTGCACCCCTCTGATCGATGGAGTGTATATCGACCTTGAACCGCCCTTGTGGAACGTGCAAATAATTTGTTGTAAATGGTTTTCCGTGGGGGACCCGATCCCCTACATAGTTCCATAGAACGACAAGCACCAACCTATTGCGAAATTATAATGTTCTTATTATTTCATATTGAAATATCGTGATCCGTTTTTTATTCCCATTAAATTTGCCTGATAAATAAGATACTATTCGTAGTCTTTACCTGCGTGATCTAGTGTCGTTGTATCCGGAATCCCACAGAGATAGGAACTATTTTTGTTTTGAGACTTAAAGGCATGCCCCGTGTTCTCAACTAGTATCCAAAATGTCAAGAAGATATGTAGGTCGATGAATTGAAAATGAATAAAGTTAGTCACTTTACTATTATGTATTAATGTATAAGAAATGTATTGCAAATATTGACTGACTATAAGCATTGAACACTATGATATTAATAACCTTAATTGCTTTTGATGAAAGAGGATGGTTATTGATGGATATGGTAATAAATAGTTTCATTGTTATTGTGCATAATACTTCATTTATTATTATTCATTTAATAGCAATTCTGCAATATTAGGCCATCAGAAATTTCAACGTTTCAAACTTCCAACCCTTGTTGCCTCTTCGCAAACATTGCTGGCAGCCAATAACCGACTTGCCCAAATATTGTTGCATTACTTTATTGCGCCGTTTGCGAAGCTAGATGGTCCTATCAAGAAAATGGCAGACTTGGCAGGAAAGTAAACAGCATTTTGAGACTGTTGCCAAAGATAACATTCAAGTTGGACTTCCTTCTTTTTGTGTATTGATTGTTTTAGAGTTTCCTTCCCCTTCGTATTTCGGGCCTTTTAGGGTACGTACCAGCATCGCAATTCAATACATTCTTCGCCTCAGAGGTTTTACAACCCCGAAAACAAGATGTGGGCATGTTTCTAAGCTACGTGTTGGCAGGTTTAAGATGTTTGTTGGATAAAAAAAGATATATATCCCACAATTTGCATAATTTTATTTAAGATATATCTAAATTGGAATCCTAGAGCCTTTTTGTTACATGTGCCTCAAAGATAAAGTAAATCACCTAACACGTAAAGGAGAGCCGCAAAGTTCTCTTGAGGTTGCTAGTGAAACTGCAAACATCTCCATTTATGGTTAGCACTCGACCAGACATGACAGACGATAACGGTTGCTCTGTGTTGACTTACTATTGAGATCCTTCGCTGTCCGTGTCTGGAAGGGCATTTTTGCTTTTTATAAACATCAACATCGCTCAACATGAACAACGAGTACCAGTTACATACATTACAAGTCTGATGCATTCCTTTCTAATCACGTTTAACATTCAAATTATTATTACGTCCACTCATGAGAATATGGTTTTGTGTAAATAAACAATCTAACCTTTTGTTATTTTAACTTGGCTCCTGTCAGAGTGCTCTTAAGTTTCATTACTATCGATTGTTCCTTGTGTTTCACTTAAGTTCAATTGCACTGGACAGATTTGTTTATTTCATCTGAAAATGATTAGCTTAACGAGTAATTGAAAGCTTTAAACACTTAAGAACAATGGCCATACGTATCTTTGTGAAACAGGAGTGCATTCACCTCAAATGTATTTATTGTTCCTTTTATCCCGATGCAAGGGAAGTCTAGGCGTCTAGACGGTGAAAAAAAATCTTAAAGAATACTTCCTCGAGACAAGATGTTTACTATTATTAATGCGGGTTTTATAGAAGAAATTCTGCCGCAATGTTTAGTCTGCGATCTTGTCGACATTCAGGGCAAATGGTGTTTTGTAGTTTTAATAGAACTTGAATAAATAAGAATTAAATATGTCGAACTTAACATACAGATGTATCAGTTCCAACACGAGTGTGATTTTTTATAGACATTAAAGAGGTCGACAGTCTGTACAATAAAATCAGTAATTACAAGATTTTACACCAGTTAAATGTACCTTAGCATTTAGCACTGATGTTGATCACTGAAGATTATCTCACTTTCTTATCTCGTCTTATCTAATGAAGCTTCGTGTGTGGTGGCGATATGTTTACAAGCTTACAACGCCAGAGCTATGCTATTAGTCATGCTCTACTTACGATCCCGCATTACAGCATGGGTAATAGATAAAAATGTGAAAGCACTCCCTTCGCGGAGCTACAGGATGTTTGGTTTTACACTCACTTTAGTGCTACCATTTCAGAATATCGGAACTATGACTTATACATAATTCAGAGTAAACTTCATGGTTAACTAGACAGTGTTATGTGAAATATTTCAGCATTATATATTTTACGTCAACCCAATTTGTGTAGAATATTTGCACATTTGTATTATCGTTTTGTACCTAAACTGTAACCATTTTAAGATATTGATATTTTGGATAAACCTGCTGTAACATAAAACATCCAGATTCAGCATGTGATTGCTTGATCTCTTGGCAGGAACGCTATTAGGTTAAGCGATGGCCGATTTACGTGTGGATCTAATTACCTAACACCCAATCTAAGTTTCTAAAATACGTTATTTCAGTGCAGTACTGCCATGTTTACTCTAGCGTTCATTGGCTTTTTGGCATAGATTTACTAACAGAACTTAAATACACTCTCCGCAAAGGGTACCCAACGGTTCGGAAAATGTTATGCATCGGTCATTAAAATAACTGTAATAAGCCATTATTTACGTAGTAATTTATTATGATCTGTAGTGGAACAGCGCTTTGAATTGCGAAACTTCAGTGAAAACACATAAATTTGAGAGCATAAAGCAATAGAGTACAGATTTATTGAAGAAACTCAATATTCTACCTCGTCGTTGTGAAATGCACCTCTGACCAAAAGTTTTAATGTACTCATTATTTCTTGCCCACAGCTCAAACCAACTCACAGAACTGCCCCGTGAAGTATGTCAAATGCCTCTACAAGTCCTCCTGCTATCAGACAACCTGCTTTTGTCATTACCAAAGGAAATTGGGAAGATGACGTCACTGGCGGAGTTGGACGCGTCGAACAACCGCCTGACACAAGTGCCTATGACCCTGGGGGATTGCGCTGGCATGCGTGCCCTGGACCTTAGCAATAATCAACTGGGACTGTTACCTTTACGTAAGTAATCGTATACGATAGAAATTGAAGGTTGATAAGGGACTTCAAACACCTTTCTAGGAACCTTAGAAAATTTCACAGATTTATGTTATCCTCTGCCAACGATAAAGGTACTGGCGCACCCATCAACCCGCATTAGACCAGCTAACAGGTATAACCACTTTGTTATTGAGGGAGGCATATCTCAGAAATTAAGTAATCATTGCAAACCATTGATGCGTGCCGTATACGGGCAACAGTTGCTTATGCCGTTGACAGCGTGCCGCTCGTGTGTATGAAGCCTTACTTGTACAACAGCGCACATACATGTCGGACTGTTTGTGTATATATACCTCAAACGTTTTGGCATCTCCGTACATTAGAAACTATAGGAAAGTGAATCGATCCTCAGCTCTTCTCATCTAGAGATAAAGGGAGAGGCAATCAGTATTTTAATCGGTTCTCATTTCTCTGATCTCATCCTTGTGTCTTGAACTATCTGATTCAACGGAATTAAAGCCATTTCGCTAGATTTCTGTATGATTTACCTTTGTTCCGCATGTTTTTCTTGAAATATATTATGTTTTTATATTTAAAAAGAGAGCTCTGAGTTAGTTAAATATCGTTTTCCCATCGCGTAACTATCAGATAAATACTATTTTTCTCTGCAAAATAGTACTTAAAGTGCCAATAGAGTGCTCCGATTGTTAGCCACTGCTCGTAATGAATATAACATACAACGTACAAAGGCCTTTGCAGTTTCTACTGCCTTGTGTGTATTAGTAAAAGTATCGGACAGCCTCTCTTGAGAGTACAGTATTCGTAAATACAGTGCAGACAATAATACCAGCATTTATTACGCGCCTTTGTCTAGTGCATGCTTTCTTTGTCTGCTTATTTGTATTGTGCAAATAGAGATATCTAATGTATTAAAAACAGTAATATTGGGGTCGCACTTGTGTTTACGTAAACACATCTAATGTAGTAATCGGTTCGTTTACGTGATAATAAATACAACAGAGTATTTGAGGTACTTACATAATTAGTCGCGACTTGTGTTAGAACTCGGAAAATATCATGTCTATAATTAAATTTGCTAAAAGCGCCAACGTTTTGATCTTCGGTCGTGGATGAAATGTTTGAAATATGAGTTTCATTTGCATCGAATCGCTAGTAATATTAATTAAGATTATTTTATGAGGATCTTAACCGAAGGTTACGTTTGTTTAATTTATATTATCACGGATATAGTATAAAAACCTAGATTTTCAAGCCTTTTTTGACTTTTCCTGCGGGAACAGTGTAACACTGAAATAAATGTTCAAATCGGACCGCAGATTAGCGCGTTCAAACAAACAAACCCGGCAGGTTTATATTATTAGCATAGATAGGTAATAATGTTTTCGTAAATCTTTTCACACTTCTTCGTTTGAATACAGATTTAGTCAGGCCGAGATACTAGTCTACATTAATTTAAAAGTCTTTTTAACCCCCGACCAAAAAAGAGGGGTGTTATAAGTTTGACGTGTCTGTCTGTCTGTCTGTCTGTCTGTCTGTCTGTGTGTCTGTCAGTCTGTCTGTGTCACCATAGCTCCCGAACGGATGGATCGATTTCAATTTAGTTTTTTTTGTATGAAAGGTGAGTCTTGCGCGAGTGTTCTTAGACATGTTTCATGAAAATCGGTTGTGCCGTTTAAAAGTTATGGGGCTGAGAGTTGGTAAGGAAAACCGAAAATCTGCAAATATACTAGTGTGGGGTATCAAATGAAATCGCATCGTGTCCACATTACATAATATTATGTTGTTTTACGTTTAAGGATATTATGGCATTGGAATCGGGGGTTTTTCTTAAATTTTAAATTTAGATTTATGAATGTATAATAACAGAATCTATCCATCAGCCAGTTTTGACCTACCGTTGGATAAAGGCCTCATCTTTAACACGCTAACGTTACGCAAGCCTTCATCAGTGCCTTCCTACAACCGATAGTATAATGATAATGAATGTTATTTTTTTACAGAAATCACATACCTCCGCCTTGAACACTTAGACGTAAGCTGTAACAGTATCTCATCCTTGCCTTTGGAACTACGGAATATGGTCACGTTGGTCACATTAAACTTGGACAACAACCCTCTGGTATCACCACCGACAACAGTAAGTCATATTTTATACCTATTTCGGGTCTCTGTTATTAAGACTTGTATGTCTGCCTGTTTCGTTTCCATAAAGTAGTAATTCTAAATTCAAATTTCCCACTCTAAATTATTTTGGTTCATTCATCGTGTATCGACAAATCAGGCATCGAAACGTCTTGAACGGCGTGCACAGGTTATATATGAAAAAATACAGGAGCGCGCTAGCAGCGACACCAAGAGGACGAAGGAGGAACTAGATCGATCTCACACGAGCGCGCGCTCGCACCGAAAATCCTGTAATCCTATCATAAACCAATTCAAATCAGCCTGGCCAGATTGTGAAAAGTATCGTGTGTGTTGTGCTAACAAAGGACAGTGTTGTCAATGCAAGGCGGAGTGGGCAGTCCTGGATATTTAAACTGTGAGTATCTTTGTCTGTATGCTCGCCTCACGTGTTATGAACCAAACCTTTCCTAAACCATCGTAGACCAGAACCTGGTCCCCCAAAGTGTTGCTGTGCCTATTTTATTGGAATGCAACATCTTTTTCTGGTGTCGAAACCCGGGATAACATTGTTTTTTGTATTTTGTATAACACGCTATCCACCACACCTTACCGCCATTTTGTTCTTTGGTATTTTCTGGTAAATTACGCAGCTTCGAGTAAACTCATCGACTTATTGTTTTATCTAAAAACCATAGGTATTTCTCGCACTCTAAGCTATCCTATTTACTATTATTACCTGATTATCCAACGCAATAGGGACAGGCATTATCGTTTTACATCGAACAGGATTTTGCGTCGTGTCAAACAAGTACCTATTTAGCTAATATTTTGTTGTCAAGATTACTTTATACATTCGTTACAAATAATATTGCTTGGTTAAAGCAACTCATCAATCAAAATCGGTACACGTTTATAACCAACAATATTTGTTTGCCTCCGTAAGTAATTTTACACAAAATTATCTCTTGTTATGTGTGAGAACAAAATTGTACAAACACTTTTCTAATCGGTGTACAATTCATCAATCGGCTCACCATAACACATTATCGCTTGGCTAGGTAGGTAGATACCTAACATAATCACAACAATCTATTTCTTAAATTTAAATATCGAACTACATAATTCCATTTTCGCTGTGTAGGTTTGTGCAAACAACAAAACAAATCGGTGCACATTCCTTTTTTATTATTCAATTACGTAGTACATACTTCAATATTGTCATCTTATTTACACCTTTTCTACAAAACTATTTTATTACGTAAATTCATTAATTGTTATAAATTTTACTCAATTCATACTATAGGGTAGTTTTGTAAACCTCCCGCAGATAGCAGGCTGTACGCACCTCAGCGCTCGTAAGTTGTTTACAACACCAATCGAATGCTAGGCTTACATAATAGTTACTAAGGACAGCTTTGTAATATTATTGTTAGTTTACATTTTTTATAGATATTGTTGTTATTTGTTGTCATTGCTGTGTTTTTGATATTATAACTAAACTTACAATCATAAACCAGTCGCAAATTTTTAAGCAATAATGTCTTATCATACGACCGTAAAACGAAGATTAAGCAAAACAAAAAAATCTATTGATAAAGGTTTTACAGAAAATGACTTGCCTTCTCTGCGAAGGAAGCGTACGCTTGTTTTTAACCGTATTTCTAAAACCTTAGAGTTGGGTTTACAAGCTTCTAATGATATATCGAAACAACATTTATTTTTTTCGTATTATGATGACGTATCGTTGAACGTGGCTAAGTTTGAGGAATTTCATTTTGACATTATCGACTTATCGGATAGAATCGAGGAGGATGAAAGTTTACAAATCAAATGCGATGAGATGTATTTTGAAATAAAATCGATTTATCGACAGCTTAAACCTTCAAAACATGATGTACCTATCAATTCGACTAAAAACGTAAAATTACCTAAAATTTCGTTACCCGTGTTCTCAGGCGATGTCAAAAAATGGCCCGAGTTTTTTGATACTTTCAACGCGTTGATTCACAACTCGTCTTTATTGTCCGATACCGAACGCTTTCATTATCTCTTATCTTCGCTGAGCGGTGACGCGCTGACAGTGGTGAAAACTTTCCCGTTATCTCACGAATATTATCGAGAAGCGTATGAAGCGCTTGTAACACGTTATCAAAACAAACGGGACTTAGCGTTTACTAGTTGGCGTGACATTTTAAATGTAGATTTTAACTGTGATAACGCATATAATTTCAGAAAATCGATTGATTTCTTAGAAGAGAATTTGAATATTTTAAAGACGGTTGGTTTGCCAGTACATTCTTGGGATTTTGTGTTGATTTATCATATGTTATCGAAACTAGACACTTCTTTGCGTCGTGACTTTGAAGAGAAGCACTCGAACGTCGAATTGCCTACATATTTACAGCTAAAGCAGTACCTGCATTCGAAATGTGAGGCTTTATTGCGGGATACACATTTTACCGAGTCGGAAAGCGGAAATAAACAGTTATTAAATTCATCATCATCATCATCGACTCGCCCTAAGCGCGGTGCTACTGCGCACTCCCTCGTTACTAACACTACCAAGCAGAAACCAACTCAAGTGATGATGCCTACTACTATGTATTCAGTTAAGTGTGTTTATTGCGGAGGTGCACATTCGATATCGGGTTGTTCTGATTTTCTAAATAAGTCCATTGATGAACGTATGCAAACGGCAAGTGATAAGAAATGGTGTTACAATTGTCTTAAACCATCTCACCAGTTGAGAGACTGCAGATCAGTGTTTTCGTGTCGTACGTGTAAGCGCAAACACCACACCTTATTACATCGCGAAAAAGCTCCTGAACCATCCGAAAATAATAGGGCTACCTTATTATCGAGGTCATCCACGCATTCAACACAGACCACCGTTTTACTCGCGACGGCAATCGTACAGGTGAAAGATGCATCCGGGAATATGCAATCGTTCCGTGCTTTATTTGATACCGGAAGTCAGAGTAGTTTCATTACGTCATCCGCATTTGAGCGATTGAACTTGCCCAGAACTAAGTCAGATGTCGCTGTTAGTAGTTTAGGGGAAACAACTGCCTCAATACTAGGAGATGTAAAATGTGAAATGGGTACTAATAATAAGGTCTTATACATACTAGACTTCCACGTGATATCGTCTATATGTGGTGATCAACCTATAGCAAAACTGAATACGTCTGGTTGGTCACACGTGAATTCTCTTTCATTCGCTGATCCAGATTTTGACATTCCGGGACCGATTGATTTACTTTTAGCCGCGGATGTGTTTGCCGAATCACTTCTTCATGAGCATATTAAGGGCAACGCTAACGAACCTACCGCCTTCAATTCTGTCTTTGGGTGGCTTTTGTTAGGAAGAACGCGGATAGTATCGAGTACCTTATTACACTGTAGTACACATTCGCATAATGAGTTGAATACGCCGGTTCAACGTTTCTGCGAATTAGACGTCATGCCAACCGCGAAAGACACTTTTACAACAGACGAAGCACTTTGTGATAAGGTTTTCGCAAAAGAACACTCCTGTGACGCCTCGGGGCAGTGCGTGGTTCGCCTTCCATTCAAAGACGATGTTCGACCCACTTTCGAAAATTCGCGTGATGTTGAGTTGCGTGGATTTCATGCGACTGAGCGAAGATTATTTCTCGATCCCGACCTGTACCATCAGTACTCAGATTTTATACATACTAACTATATTCAGGCAGAGCTATTAAACAGTTCCTTATGGTGGGCGGAACCTAGCTGGTTGTCTCAGGATAAGCGATCATGGCCTTTGTCCAATCCTTTCGAAGACAACGGAGTAGAAGTCGTACAGGAAGAGCGTAAACGAATATCACTTATCACCGAAGCGAAAGAAAACAATAGTTCAGAATTACCCATCGTCAACCAGTTAGTCAATCGTTTCTCTTCATTTTCCAATTTAATCAACATCGTAACCTATATTTATCGTTTCATTTATAATGCTCGCTATCCGAACCTCGCTAACAACCAAACGATTTTAAACAATGTCGAACGTCATAACGCAACAATACCACTAATACGACAAGTTCACGCAAGTTCATATTCTGAAGAAATTTCATTCTTAAAGTCTAACAAACCGTTATCTAAACCGCTGCGAAGGCTGAACGTATTTCTAGACGACAAACATGTACTTAGAGTTGTCGGACGCATATCGCGATCGGGCTTAGAATATGAACAAAAACATTCTGTATTGTTACTATCTGATCACCCATTAACGAACTTAATAATCGATCATATTTATCGAACTTATCTTACGCCCGGGCATTTCCTCACTCTCGAACCCCTAACCGCTGTACCGGACGATAACCTAACAAACATAAACGTTAACCGTCTCAGCCGATGGCAACTGCTCCAATCATTCCAGCAACATTTTTGGTCCAGATGGAAATCTGAATACTTAAACTCACTAACGCAACGCGCCAAATGGACCAAAGATTCCAAACCGTTAAACGTAGGAGCGATGGTAATCATCAAAGACGATAATCGTGCCCCTTTGCAATGGACTATCGGCAGAGTAGAAACACTCCATATCGGAGGCGATGGAATAGCTCGGAGCGCAGAAGTAAAAACTTCAAACAATCACTCTATTCATCGTCCATTGGTGAAGCTATGCCCTCTCCCTATCGAGGACTAGCTTCAATAGCTTTCTTTATATAAACGAATACCTATCTAGTATGTAGTCTAATCTAGCATAACATTAGTCAATAGTTAGTAAGTATTCTTGTATTTAATGCGTAACAACATCAATCTGAAAATCAGAAAATACCATTGTATTTTGGTGGGCGGAATGTTTCGTTTCCATAAAGTAGTAATTCTAAATTCAAATTTCCCACTCTAAATTATTTTGGTTCATTCATCGTGTATCGACAAATCAGGCATCGAAACGTCTTGAACGGCGTGCACAGGTTATATATGAAAAAATACAGGAGCGCGCTAGCAGCGACACCAAGAGGACGAAGGAGGAACTAGATCGATCTCACACGAGCGTGCGCTCGCACCGAAAATCCTGTAATCCTATCATAAACCAATTCAAATCAGCCTGGCCAGATTGTGAAAAGTATCGTGTGTGTTGTGCTAACAAAGGACAGTGTTGTCAATGCAAGGCGGAGTAGGCAGTCCTGGATATTTAAACTGTGAGTATCTTTGTCTGTATGCTCGCCTCACGTGTTATGAACCAAACCTTTCCTAAACCATCGTAGACCAGAACCTGGTCCCCCAAAGTGTTGCTGTGCCTATTTTATTGGAATGCAACACTGCCTATTGTCACCAGGCGTAGTCCCAAGAACCGAAATGGATGGGGACCGATCTAACTGCATTGTTTTGCATTAAATTTTTTTTAAAGAGCGTTTAAATTTTGTTCGAAATCGATAAAAATAAAAATGAATTGTTGTTCGTTAGTCTGATTAAAACTCGAGAACGGCTGGGCCGGTAGAGCTGATTTTGGTTTTAAAATGTGTCCGTGTGTCGTAGTCCAGGGTAGGTCTAAACGGTGAGCAAAAAAGGAAAAATTGCCGGAAACTTTTTTTACCCGTGCGACGCCGGGGCGGGCCGCTAGTATTAAAATAAAGTTTTAATGTTCGCCCCTTAACGAGTGTAAACTACAAAGTTATTGATCAGTTCTCAAACATAAACATATTAAAATTCTAACTTACATCGAATTCTAACTGGGTTTTTGTATTGTAGCCTAGAACAAACTAGAATCAACAGTAGGTATTATTGTGTCAAGTTAATAAATAGAATAACATGTTATAAATAGATTTAACTTTATCTATTTACTAGACACAATAAATATCCCCATAGTAGAATAAACCGCAGTTGCCCCACATAAGTCACTCAGGGAAAATTCTAAAATAGCACACTGAGTGTGAACATTTGCATTGCGAGAGATGCCTGCATAATTGCCTCATTTCAATGAGCCGCACGGGGATTCTTGTGAAGCCTTTGTCGAGCTTACTGTATGTAAAACTTTAGATTGCTAAGTGAAAACTTTACGCTTTTGATCAAGTGAAGCCAAAGCACAATAGAGAATAATGTCAGAGGTTGAATAGGGAAATTTCACAGGACAATATAGCTTAGTCTTTAATTGACGTATTTGGAATTATCGTGGTAAACTTGTGCAGGAAAATGTGTAAATACTTAGATTACCAAAATGTAAACTTCTTAGATTTTAGCAAATGGTTATAAATTCAAATTAAAATTACTACAAATTCTTCAGTCCAATATTTCAATAAATAAATTTCATATTACTATTTTTTTTTGCTATACCAACTTCATAATTTTAGCTACAAGGACGATCATTGCTGATTATAGCCTCAGACTTTCTCGAACCTCGTAGAATATTATAATATAAACTCGTTAACTTTTTACATATCAGATAAACATAAAACTCAATTTCACAGGTATGCATGCGCGGGCGCGTGCACATATTCAAATACCTGGAAAACATGGCGAACAAAGACACCCTACCTCACAGAAAAGTGGACGAGGCGAAGCGAGCAGTCAAACACAACTCCTACATCACCAGCTCACCTACCCAGGGTGTAAACCACCAGATCACGTCGGGGAATGCCACTATCGACTGCCTCAGACATAAGCCGAGGCATGTCGTTGATAGCGGGTACAGCACTGATGGAGTTGACAAGCGATGGTCCAATGATGGTGGGTACTAGTGTCAATCACGTAAATGGCTCACTCTATCTCGCACTCTTTAGACGGAGATTGACCACTCCTGGACTTGAGCCACATTTACATCATTATTGGGGCATTAGCATACATGGTAGCTTTACAAAGTCAAATCTTGAGCTCGAGTATTTATTTTTACCAGGCATTGATCTGCCAGAGAATTGCCCTCTTCAAGACTAATTCGACGTGAACACACGCAAACAAGTTATAACTTAATTTAAGTAGCGTGGGGTGCTATTTGTTACTTAGAGCTCTTACACTTTAACTCTTCCATACAGTTGTATATAAATAAAATAAATAAATAAATATTTCCGGACAACTCACACAGCATCACCTAACCCAGCTAAGCAGAGCTTATTTATACTATGGCTGTTTGGTGACTAGTGGTATACTACATAGATACATTTTTTTTGCATATTCTGGCAGAACTCATACCGGAAGTACCTAACCTAGTAATATACAGGAAACCCAGCGTGAAAAGCCAGCCAAAGTGCTTGCGCTTGACGCCCATTCTTCACACAAAAACAGTAAACTGAAACTCGAAGGCGTATCCAGAATTTCCATTTTCGAACTGCTTCACTATAATGTCACAGTGAAAAAAAAAGTACTTTAAACCTATTCTCCTAAACTCAGGCGTCCACATTTCTAACTCAGTTATGACCTTGGCGACAATTGTTTATACCTACCACTTACCAAATCTAGGATAGTCAATACTTATTGTTATCATGACCTTCCCAATTGAGAAATAAAATTGAAGAGGTCACAGTCGAGCCATTTGACATTAACAGCTCTACAAAATTAGGCTATAAAATAAACTGAAGAAGTCTTTCTTTTACTAAAGTTGTTTCTTCAATGACCAATGTTTGCTACAGAATAAGAAAACTTGGCTCAAAATATAACAATTGACGGCTCGATAGACATGGGATGAAAATAACAAATCCGCAAAATATCAAGATAGATAGACTGGGTGCTGTAAAGCCTTTTGTAAAGAAGTAGTTTACCTATATTTGATACTCGTATCTATAGACCAATTATGGTCTTTAGGCAATAAACCTCTAGTTTAAATAGAATAGTTATTTGAATTAAACGTAACGACATCTAGTATTGAAGTACTATTTGGCAACAATCGCTTAATTTGCAATGCAAATGGCTTAACTGTGCCCTAAAATTAGTTAGCGGTAAGGCTTTATAGCCGGAAATCATCATTCATTATAATTATATATGACTTCATGATTGATTATTATTATTAAATGACACAATCTCTGATGTTTTCATTAATTGGATAACCATTAAAATGTATATTAGAGAAAATATTTGATATCGCATATTATTGGCGGAGATTTAATTTAAAATGATTGAGAAATGAATTAAAGAAAGGCCTTTATTTGAAGTTATTATAACTATTTTTAAATTTTATGCAGAAAAAATTTGAAAATAGTTTAACCTGCAAAGTTTTCTATGTATCATAATATGTATGTATTTACAAAAAAAAAATGTATCTATGTAGTATATCAGTCACCTAACAACCCATAGTACAAGCTCTGCTTAGTTTGGGGTTTGGTGATGCTGTGTGAGTTGTCCGGAAATATTTATTTATTTTATTTAAAGTGAGGTTTATAATTTATTACAAATATATTATAACTATGTCTGTTCCCCAGGCGGAGGTGAACCAGGTGGAGGGGGTGGTTCCGGCCGGTCCACGCCCAGCACACCCTCGACCCTGTCCCCAGGGGCGGCTCTGTCCAGGGCGCAGTCTCTCTCCAGCGAAACTCCACTCTCCGCACCCCTCACACCTCTCCTGTCTGGGTAAGTTAAACAGCTAATCTTGTACTCCTGAATCTAGTTATAGTCTAGTGCTTATATACGAGCTAACACGAATATTCGCCGTAGCTCGCTAATGCAACCCTAGCATTAGCATCAATTGCATCCTTGGTAATTACTATTATGTCCAAGCCACGCGTGAAGTCTTATAGAAGTTTTTGTTAGAAGCCTTTGTAGAGATGCAATCTAAGACTACCTTTCCACATACAACTGTTTTAAAGTTTCCGTGATGGGTTTACACTCGCGTGCATAGTAATTTCCTGTACTCAATATAACATAAACCGTAAAATCTCTATCCAGTTTAGATATTTAAGTGAAAGGTAGGTTGACAGAAGGAAGTAATTCTGAATACGGGTTTGGCGTATATGTTTGTGGTCGTACATAATTTATACTGTCACGTAAAACAGTATAAAATAGTAAAATGAAAACAAAACTCACTGTGTTTCAAAATAGATTAAATAAAATAAATATTTCCGGACAATCCACACAACAACATCTAGAACCGTGGTAAGCTCTAAAGCTTGTGTTACGGGTACTAGACTTCTGATATACTTAATATAATAGACATCATACATAGATTTTTTTTTACTATACATATTGAACACCCAGACCAAGGAGAAAGTGATTGCAGAACGTAGAAACACTTGACCCCTTTGAGAATTGTATGTGTTTCAAAATAATTTAAATAATGTCTTAGCTTGCACATCTTCAAAGCCCACCCAACTAAGTAAAAAAACATGACAAGACAGTTTTCAGTATAGTTCCTAATATCTATTTAATTATAGAATTGTATTAACGACCTAACTGTGCGATTATTTAGTTTCGGAGAATAATCTAGACAAAAATGATTGCTTGATGATGATGATGAAAAAATTTTTAAATTCCCGAAACTCAATTTCCGCAGCAATTTTAAAATATTCATAAAGGGCTTATTGTAGTTGAAGTTTGCACGGGAGTGAAATTTCATTAGATTTTTAACTAGCGTTGGTAGTTAAACCGAGAGCATGCATATCTCATCAAGCCGGGTCAAGCTATTCAAGATTCTATAAAAGCATTCAATATTATGCTTGGAAAGATGTTGAACTAACGAAGTTGCGAAGTCAATGTACCTGAAACATATTTGAAATGTATTTAAATTTCTTCGGAATTCTTATATCGCGATTGGAAAAGCAAAGGTTTGCTGGTATTTTAATAAGTTTCATAATAAGCTATGCCTCCAGCTAACTACATTTATGAATTCATAGCTTTTTAATTACTTAGTTTCTGTTTATTTAATAAAATTATGTTAATTAGCTGGGTATTACGGAATGATGGAATAGCATGTCAAACGTAGCGATATTTGAGTAATGTAGAGGAATAATTGTATGCTTACTAACCCCCGTATTTATAAAAATATTTCACTTTTTATATTAGACTTATAGAAGGTTAATACAACACGTGCTCAAAAACGTTATTCATAAACCTTAATTAGTTCTAAATCTGTTTCATAACAGTTCAATAAAACCTTTTCACCCTTGTTTATCTCTACAATAGTCACAAAGTAAGAGATAAATAGGCTTATTGTGTGTTTGAACCAATCCAGTTATAATAACCAGAAATAGAAGTTTTTATAAATATGGGGGGTTCTTTAACTAAATAAGCCATTTTAAAATTATGCTAAGTTTATGGCAAGTGTTATGTGAAGCTTATCTAATCGCTAACTTAAGCTTAACTGAAATTTCCATGTCGTAAACGGCAATTGCTTATTTAGTTGAGCTCTAGTGAACATACAACTTCTATTGTAATATGCCTTACATAAGGCCCAGTTCTTTAAATTTTTAAGTAGACTTTATCTAAGAAAACTGTTATTGAATATAGCAATTAACAGATAAGTACCCGTCATTTACTTTAAAATTAGAAGAACGTTTGTGTCAAAGGGCAGTACAGGATAATTAAATTATTTTACATTACAGAAACAACGATTTTACCTTAAGGCCAATTTTTTAATTTTTGATTTAGACTTTCTGACTTTATTATCATATATTTAATAGTCGGTCGTCGATATCAGAAGATTGAAAAATTAGCCCTGAATTAATAATCCTGTATTATTCAATTTTAGTGGAATGCAATAGTCTAGTGGCTTATATATATTTTTTTCTTTCACAATGGCCGATGCAGAGGTAAAAGAAAATGGATTATCTATCCTGTTTTCTCATGACCATCGATCATACCTACTGTTTCACTTATGTATTTTTTTTTATTCTTCATGGAACGAAATAAGGTATTGTTTATGAAAGTGGGTGAAGGCGTAATCTTAATTAGAATATCTCATCTGTATGCTTCGTCGCGTGGAACTTGTATGAATACCAAGTTAACGAAATTTGTGTTACAATGAAAAAAAAAATATCTTCAAATTCAGTGTTTCGCGATTAGACAGTTCTGAATAAAAACGGTAGCGTTATTAAGATGTTTTATATAGGTTATACGTTTGTCCTTGTGAACAACAAAACCGGTCTGGTAACTTTTGGATTTTTTGAATATTCTGATGGATTAGATGAGATCGAAATTATGGTGTTGATAAAACGTGTGATAAAACGCAAGCATTGTTTTAATCCAATGACTCTAATATTATTATTTATTAATTTATCATTACAATACATAAAATATTGTCCTGTACAAATATACTGTTTGTGTGTATAGGACAGGTAAAAAAATATCAAAATACTAACACAATTAGAAACTAAATATTTTGTCATAGAAACAGTTCTGTTGAGTCCCACGGGTTGACTCTATCGTAATATGACGCGCTCGCGTTATCACATTTAGCTACGTCAGGTTCGAATATCGTATCTTTAGGGCTAGACGCTGTGTAGTATAGGATCGAATATCTCCTAGACGCTATGTAGTATATCAAAATAATACCTTATTTCTCCATGTCTATATCAACCTTTAACCCCGGTGTTGTCCTTTCAGCGTCCGTATTTCACCCGAAGGCAATATGTCCAATGGCGACGATAAGAATAAGTTACCCCATCAACAAACCTACAGGTACATC
This sequence comes from Gymnoscelis rufifasciata, assembly GCA_929108375.1. Taxonomy (NCBI): domain Eukaryota; kingdom Metazoa; phylum Arthropoda; class Insecta; order Lepidoptera; family Geometridae; genus Gymnoscelis; species Gymnoscelis rufifasciata. The sequence goes on from OV815305.1 coordinate 13,490,505, forward strand.
TTGCAGCGGCTGTGTAACCAAACTAACATGTTACCAAAACTATATTTACCACTTTTAATGACTAAATTGTCTAATATCATCCCTTAATAAAAATTATACCTTTAAAAAGTTGGTTAATGCAAAATAGAGCCAACCATAAAGGAATACGGGGCTTAAACTTTGTTGTTTTTTTAATCACGCTGAACCAAATCTTAAAACGTATAGGTTTTGGAATCGAATCTATGGAATTAAGAAATCATAATACAATACAGGTAAAAAGTAGGTATATAGTGAACGTTCTGAAATATTATATTTATCGGTTTCTCTGATGATGTAGAACTAAAGCTGCTACGAATCGGAAGACAGAAAATTTATCAAAAAATATCTAGAAGTCTTATATAGAAGTTCTTTTTTTAGTAAAGGCCCAGATCTATATCATTATATCTGCAATTTTATATCGATAATAAAATATGATAAGAAACAGCAAGTCTGTGATGTCTATAAATATCATTATAGATGTCACAGACTTTCTGTATATTAGATGAATTACTGAGGAACAAAGCATTGCTGAAATGAAACTTAAACAATTATTATCAGTGACGTAATTTACCAAATGGTTTACAGTTCATTGACCATTTCTTGATAGGTTATTTAAGGTATTCGATAAGCTACATAGACTTTTTGAAGCCTAACAAAGAATAAGAATATTTTATATAAAGCAGATGGCTGCTACAGTAATAATATTCGCACTAGAATAGAATTAATCAATTAGAACCTTATTTGCCTTCTATCAGGGTACATTTTCGTTTGGTTATATCACCCTCCATCTACATAGCACGTCTCCTCACTAACATAATGCACGAATGTTTGGGTTCAACACGATTTACTTTATTTAGAAACATTTTCGTATCATTCCTTACATCATATCTGCTTAGTACAGGCAATTTTAAAATATATGCAAACAAAAGTAAAAAGGTGTCCTTTGAGGTCGTACAGGCCCAGTTGAAATGTGAATTAATATAAAAATACGAATATCACTTTCTTACAAGTGTATTAATATGAATCTACTGTAATAAGCAGAATATCAGGAAATATAACACGTAGATTTTGGAATCACTTCAAACTGTGTGAGTAAGTTGTATTGTGTTGGTTTTGATAATGTTATTTATTTTGCTTCAAATGATAACCTTATTAATTTGTTTGAATAAAACTCTACTTAACTGTTAAATATACTAATTTCGTGACTCAAATAACGTAAATCGTGTTCTCCCCTACCAGACTAACGTAACAAGTTTTAATAACACTACTTTTTAATTGGAATTCCCCCTCGCTATGATATGGTAGCATTTTGTATACTAATGAACTTAGCTCCCCCTAGGTTTTTGGTGTTTGTAGTATTAACAAAGCATTTTAACTTAATTTTGCTTTGATGGTTGCAAAGTTATAAATTTTTACTGTTTAAATTAAATTATATTCAGTTATTCAAAGGTATTCGTTATCTTTATAACACGAATCGTTCAATTCTTTATCAATTAAATTGCTTAATTTGGTATTAACATAGTTTGTGTATTTATCCTAATTTGAGGCCAATGGCTAAATAAATTACTGATATATTTCCCGCTACTAATTGTTTTAGTTAATAATTATATAACTTTAAATATCTGAATTTCTATCAGGAATATTTGCATAGACTCCCTAACCAGGGGATATTGACGCTTTCTCCAAAAACGTCAATTTTTGTTCTTATTTGAATGAAACTGGAAACAAAACGCGACTCCCTCGTCAAAATAAATAAGACCTTTTCACTTATCACAACAGCACCATACTAACTAACATTTAAATTTTCAGACAATACAAAGAAGCCCTAAGACAACGACAGCAAGACATCTACCGGCCCCGCTCCGACCAGCCCTCCCCTGAGCAGGATTCCCCGCACCACAGCCCTAATCACTCCCCCCTCAACGGCTACAGTAACGTATCCTCCCCTAGCCCTTACAGATCCACCACCACCTCTCCCACACTCCCCAACTCCCCCCTCCTCCAATCCACACCCAGACGCTTCAACGGCAACACAGAGAAAATAGAGGAAAACAAAAGACCAGTACAAAAAGTCGTGCCATCTCGCATCAACAAAGAGCGACCATACACCAACGGGAACGGTGACACAAACACGTACATAAAACCGACCTCCCCCACAAAGTCGCCAACGAATACCCTATACAACGGTGTTAAGTCATCGATACCTAGGATTAATGGTGATGCTAAGTTACTAAGTGTTAGTTATTTGAAAGGTGCGCCGAAGAGCAAGCTGTGGACCAAAGAGGCGAACGATAAGCTCAGCTTTACTATGAAAAGGGAGTTTGATAAGCAGAAGGAGGAGACTGAGTTGTTGCAGCAGCTGAGGACGGTGAGGGAACAATTCTATTAAACCTTTACTGTCATAATGTTGCCAAGATTTTGACAAGCAAAAAGAGGATTTCGTGTCGTGCCTTTTTCAAACTAGGAACAGAAAGAGTTGTATAGTATACTAGCAGACCCCAGCAAACGTTGTTTTGCAAAATATAAAATAGATGTTGGCCGATTCTCAGACCTACTCAATATGCTCACAAAATTTCATGAGAATCGGTCAAGCCGTTTCGGAGGAGTACGGGAACGAAAACTGTGACACGAGAATTTTATATATAAGATTAATGATAATTTTATAGAAAGCTATGCAATTTATCGTTGGATGGAGATCATTGTTAGTAAATATACATACATTTTGGATTAACATCGAGTTAATCCAAAATGTATGTACTATTAGTACTCTTGTTCTTCCCTCCCACCCATTCAACTTTGGACTACCTTTTCTGGATCAACCTGTAAACAATATTACATTATACAAACATTGGCATGACATGGTTACGGTTATTTTGTTTGAGTTTGCAGTGGTTGTTACATATATTAAACAAGTCCCTTATTATTTCCAGATAATCGAGAGCCGGCTAAAGATGTCACTGCCAGAGCAGCTAGCGCCAGTGCTAGCGGACGGCGTGGTTCTCTGCCACCTCGCCAACCACGTGCGGCCGCGCTCCGTCGGCTCCGTGCACGTGCCGTCGCCCGCGCAGGTAACCAATTATAACAAAATGTCACTGCCAGAGCAACTAGCGCCAGTGCTAGCGGACGGCGTGGTTCTCTGCCACCTCGCCAACCACGTGCGGCCGCGCTCCGTCGGCTCCGTGCACGTGCCGTCGCCCGCGCAGGTAACCAATTATAACAAGATGTCACTGTCAGAGCAGCTAGCGCCAGTGCTAGCGGACGGCGTGGTTCTCTGCCACCACGCCAACCACGTGCGGCCGCGCTCCGTCGGCTCCGTGCACGTGCCGTCGCCCGCGCAGGTAACCAATTATAACAAGATGTCACTGCCAGAGCAGCTAGCGCCAGTGCTAGCGGACGGCGTGGTTCTCTGCCACCACGCCAACCACGTGCGGCCGCGCTCCGTCGGCTCCGTGCACGTGCCGTCGCCCGCGCAGGTAACCAATTATAACAAAATGTCACTGCCAGAGCAACTAGCGCCAGTGCTAGCGGACGGCGTGGTTCTCTGCCACCTCGCCAACCACGTGCGGCCGCGCTCCGTCGGCTCCGTGCACGTGCCGTCGCCCGCGCAGGTTACCAATTATAACAAAATCTTTATATATATAATTCTTCTGTGAGTGTGTATGTCACTGAACTACTCTCAAACGACTGGACCGATTTTGATGAATTTTTTTGTGTGTGTTCAAGGGGAACTGGGAATGGTTTAGATTTAAAAAAAAATATATATATATATTTTAATAACCCGTGCGAAGCCGGGGCGGACCACTAGTACAATATAAAAACTCAATTATTTCCATTGTTTGATTTTACAAATCTAAGAAACGTCAAACATAAAATATAATGGAAGACGTGGGTTCGAGTCCCGCATCTCGCTCTGGCAAGCTACGTTACTTCGTCTTAATTTTTTTCTGCACAACTTTAGAATATTAGAATCTGTTTAGCTGTAATTAGTTATAAGACCTGACTATGTTTCAAAAGATACGCAAACAATAAATGATTTATGACAAATTGAACGTAGGTACTTAAAGAACCAACTCAACCAAACCGCAAGGCAGCGTACTAAATGACTGAGATCTTGTGATGCCGGACGCGCGAAGTAACTGCTCGGATTGTTAGACGGCGTCCGAGGGACGCACGTGCCGCCTCGTCCGAACGTGCCTCAGGCCGAGCTGAGCTTTGTTGGTTTTTGTCCAAACAAGGGTTTAAGACGGTTGTGTTTCGCTTCGTTTGTTCGTCGCAGCTTAACATCAACAAAACTGGCTCATTTTTGCCGCGACGGCTCCTTTATCCAAAAATGTACACGTCAAAATTGTACCGCGGCAATCTTCTGAGGCTACCAATCGAGCCCGCTCGGTCAGTCACTACGCGGAACATGTGAACACGACCACATCATCATTATCAGAGCAGCTCGCGCCGACAGAAGACGGCGTCGGCCAATAATGAGAGTTGATAATTCAACATTTCATTATTGTCATAATTACATCACTAGGACGTTCAGTTTTGATAATAAACCACCTACTATCCTTATATGTTTCCGGACAATCCAAACAACAACATCTAGGCCCGTGGTAAGCTCTAAAATTACCTATGATTCTTTTTGTTTTTTATTTTGACGTGTCTAAGTTTTGGAAATCCAAACAATGTAAATAAATGATTTTGTATCTTGTATCTAAGCTTGTGTTGCGGGTGCTAGGCATCTGATATACTTAATATAATAGACATACATATATAGATAGTTGTTTCATTGGGAGCGGTCTGCGATCATAATATTAATCATCTATCCATAAAGTCTAGTCAGAAAGTTGGAGCATCTTGTTGTATAGTTGTATTCAAGTATGTAATGTTCTCTTTCTTTGTTCCAGCCCAAGCTGACTATGGCGAGGTGTAGACGGAATGTGGACAACTTCCTGGACGCCTGTCGAAGGATCGGAGTTGAGGAGGTTGGTACAAACTTATCATTATTTGCTTCATGTAAGCGAGAAAAAATGGTTTTTGTATCCTGTAAAATAATGTTAAAAGGGGGTGTAATATTTATTTGGGTTCTACATTTATTGATATAGCCATTATAATAGTTATTTTAATGTTAGGACCATTTTATGTTATTGGTTAAATTAAGCAACAAGTTCAACTCATGACTGATCGAGTAACTAAAAACGTTTGATGTTGTACAAATCATCGATTAATTGTACTGTGAGCTATATTGTAACCGTAATGTTAAAAATCTCAAGCCTATAAAACATTCAATTTAACTGCGTTGCATGCGTTAATTGTGTTTACATAATCGCTTCATTCATTTAAAACGATACTTTGTTTAAATCGTGTAAATTCCGCGGGTGTTAAATAATCAGTAGCTAGAGTTTGCGCGTTTATCATTACAGGGTGCGATATCCTTTGAAGCATTGTATAGAATAAACTAAGAAGGTGGCGTGTGTTGCAGGAGGACTTGTGCACCCCCGAAGACATTCTCCACGCGGCAGAGCGAGACAACGGCATCCACCACCTCGCTCACACTATCCTCGCCCTCACACACGCCCCTTCAAAGGATATCGCATCTTACTACATTGACAATAACGACCTGGATACCCTGGAGCTCAACTACCAGAAACAACTGCGGAGATATTCAGACGAGAGGGCGATCAGCAACTTTAATATCGACAACTATATCGACGAAAGAGAAGAGTATTGCGAAAATAATAATGGAGATCCTATTGAAGTTAGCAACGATGTGTCGTACGAAGTTAGGAGCGAAACCTCATACGAAGTTAGGAGCGAGTCATCATACGAAGTTCGCAACAGTGATGCTTCGTACGAAGTGAGAAACGAAACATACGAGTTAAGAAACAGAGGACCGTACTACCAAGCTAATAGAATACAGAATAAAGTGCAGTTTGTTACGCCGTTCTCGAACGTCCTCAAAAGCGATAGCCTGGAGATCTACGATACAGATGAGGTGGATTACCCGATGGAAATGAAGGAAATTGACGCGGAAAGATATGATCGGGGAAAGATGAACCTGGATATACAGAATAATTTGAACGCAATTGAGTTTCCGATGGATGTTGAAAACAAAACGTTGTATACTTGTCTATGCCTAGGCGCGTTTATATTGTCTACGATTATTCTCTTTCTTTACCCTCTGTAGAAACCGGGATACGAAAAGAAAACAATGTATTTATATGCCTTATCTGGACTTAAGATTTTTATTTAGCTGTTTTTAAGGATTTTCATAGGTAACATTTTCTGAAATATGTATTTTGTAAGTATTGTTGTAATCATCCATAGATTTTGATGGATGAAGTTGTCAGCTAGAGGCTAGATAAATAACACTTTGGATAGACTTCCACAATCACCACAGACTTTCTGCCATGTTTAAACGATTTTTAACAATTGTTATATAACTTTCACTTCAATTACCCTTCGGTATACATAATAAATTTCTACCAAATGAAATTAAATGAGCGCTATCAGGTACTTGACAGTCGTTTCGCTATAAGCTGTTTGCAAAGATTTTTCAAGTACTTATCGTTCAAAAAAACTTTTGGCCGGCAGATAGTCGTGTATGGTGTTATGATTTGTCTATATACTTGTTCTGTTCACAGTCTGTGACCGTTTCCACAGTAAAACTGTGCTTGTATTATATTGAGGCTGCTATTCGCTATTTGTCAATGGACAGTAAGGCTGAGTACGGAATTTGTGGTATTTTGATGGATTTGAAAAGGAATTTAAGTAATTAAGCTGAAAATATTCAGGAATTAATAAAGGAGTGTTTAAGCTTATGGTCAAATTGGTTTGTGCAATAATAAGACATTTATGTGGGCCAACTTTGCTTAGAAAATTTTCTTATTATACTGGTCCATTATTAAACCTGAAGTCAATTTTTCGATAAATTTTACTGAAAACAATGGATTTTCTGAGTACTTGGTTAATTTAAATTAAGTAATAATTTGGGGCAATTATCATTATGAATAATTATTTCTAGTAGACCCTATCATTCCCAAATTGAGGCATTTAACGTAACGTATGGATTTATTAAAACGGTTTATGTGTTGTGTTTTACATTATTTAATTATAAACTGTATACACTTGCCCTTGTAGATAGTAGTGGCTTTATCTTAGCCGCCTAAGTATTTATTGAAGGGATTTAGGTCCAGTGTCAAATTACTTGAGCTGCGAGAATTTATGTTCAAATGGCAGCTTTTCTAACTACGAAATTGTAATCTTAATAATTGTGGAATTACAATTGGGATTCTCTTACTATCTCGAACATATATTTGATTCGATTAACTATATCTTGGCACTTTTATTAAAATTTATGAAGCGAAAAATAGGTGTTCCATATTTTTGGACGAGCCAACAGACGTAATAAAAAGACTATTTATATATTTGTTTTGGGTTGTGTCTGATAGCTCGTAGATGGTTGGTCAATTGGTCTGTTAATCTTTTCCAGAGATCTCATTTTTTATTTATAGTTTATTTCCATATATTGGTAATATACATTGTGGACGCTATTTAGATTAGGAAAAGGCTTAGGCAGTTCTTTGTAGTCTTTTTGCACCAAGTTAGAAGTAGTATTAGAAGTAGCGTTTCACAGTATAGCTACTAGTACCACTTTTTATAAAATAATTATGGTCGACGGATATTACTCTTAATAAAGATTTCTTTATTGTCTTTAGGAAAAAAAGTCGTTATACGAAGAATAGTGGACGACAATATTGACGAAAGTGAATCGATTCTAAGGGTGCTTTCAATTGGGGCGTTTCGAGACTGCGCCGCAGCAAGCGAGCCGTCACCGTCGCTTTTGTATGATCGATCGTCGATAATATTATCGAATGTACGTACAACGTACGTCAAACGCGCCGCTTGCCGCGCAGCACACGTGTGTCTCAAAACGCCTAATCTGAAAGCACAACAAGAGTAGATCCCCTGACCGAAAAATAATAAAAATATGTTATGTAAGAAAAGCCTGCGTGGCCGGATGTACGTTTGTATTTGTATAAACAACACCCAACACAAAGTACAATAAAACAACCTGCTAAACTTTGGTGCATAAAGTATTAATTAAAAGTAAGATATACGGTACTTATTCGAACATTTGGTAGCTTAGCTGACTAAAGTAATATTTCTTATCAAATAAGAACTTGTATGCCTTAATCGAAACTTCATATCGTTATTGTATTGATAATGCAAGACGTGTTATTGTAACTAGTTATATTCATAGCGAGATCTATCTACACATTTGAAGTTATTTTTAACTGACTTAAATAAGGAGTTTTTTTATGGTAAAATTCACCCACAAGTTTCATCATCAGTAGATACATTTCATTCTGAAATGTCGCGTAACCACACTTGATTCTATGGCTACCCGTTTTTATTTTTTCATTCCGAACCTCGCCCCTGACGCTAGAGGTTCACTTATACGAAAATTCGGAGAAGATAATTTCCAAATATCTACGGATCCCTCATATCTTCACATCTTTGAATCTCTTTTTATGATCTTTAAACTCCTTGTGTGTAGATTTATCCGTTATTTGATGTAGTGCTTAGTGATATTTAGACTGTATTTCGAGGCTTTTTCATATAAAATTCCGATAAAGATTTATAAGAAAGACAATCTTTAGGATTAATATAAATTAAGTATTCCTAAACGCCGCCAACCAAGACAATCGATGCCAATAAGATGAGAAATATTTATACATATTTATTAACATAATAAACACGATAAATTGTTATTTATCTTATGTAAATGTGAACATGGCGTAGTTAGAATGTAATTCATCCACGATTTTTGTTAGCTACAAACAAAAGCAGTGTAAATAAAAGGATTCCTGTGCCATTTTCACAAGTACCTAAAACGCACTGGAACATAAAAATTGATAAGACTAAGAATATTCCATTTCTTGGAATTTTTGTAATATTATGAGTCATTCCAAAGATATTTGCTTCCCCTTCCTTTACTTAATATAATGTATTTCTTCAGTAATTTTGGTAGTATTTCCAAAAAATTTTGTGTAAATTTTCGCTTCTCTATATTTCTATTTGTACTTATCATAATAGTCGTTAGTATGCATTTTTACATATAAGTTTTGAGCTTTAAATCTACAAGTACAATGCTGATGAGCGCTAAAAACAGATTTACTAATATATTTGAAAAGCTTGTGCGTGTATTTATTTGAAGGCTTGTTGGTGCTTGGGTTATATCTAGTATAAATGCGAACTGGTTTCATTCAAATAAATAATCCTGAGTTTAAAACTAATAGCACAGATATATTCAGATATTTGCACAAATGCAGTACAAATTAATGTTTACTTGCCAATAAAGTTATTTGCACAGATACCAGTTCATTAATATCAATTATATTCCATTAAATTTATAAGGTTTTTTTTCACTAACGTTGGATTTTGTTTGATATATTAATATATTGATAATTTTATTACGTTTAGACGCTGATTTAATGCAGTATTATGCTAATTATCAATTTATAAATTGGATGAGTTTGTAAGTTTTTTGATGAATATATTCAGTCATAGTTTGTTTATAAGATGTTTGATTGTGTACTTTTTGTAATGTACTTACGTTTTCATTTTCTCAAGTAATAAAGTTTCTTATTGGCAAACAGTGTTTTTTTCGTATTTATAACTTACAAGAAAATTTAAATAAAATCTCATGGATCATTTCTCAAGCGCCGCCGACTTGGATGGGCTAAAATAACTTCTACAGACAGGATCCTATTGACATTGTGTTTAGAACACTATATTAAAATGGCATAACTTTAAACAATTTGGTTAAAGTTATGCCATTTTGGAATGGAATATATTGAAAATGTGTTAAAATTGATCGATTTCGCCTGTTATTTATTTAGTTACTTTACATCTATAATTCTGTGTCGAAATATGTATCTACATTTTTACATAAGTCTATCATGCTTTTAAACCATACAATAGATAATGGGTGATTTGGCTTTATATTTGTGATATCGAAATCTAGAATTTAAGTCACAACCAAATTATCATTAAAAATCAGAATATAAATTAAGATATTACTTCTTTCTGCGACTTTTTTCATCAAGTGCCAACTTCATCGAACTTGATTTACTATAACTTATCTATTATAATATCTACGATTTGATGGCGATGATAACGAAGTCCTAGCTGCTTACAGCTGCAGCTGTCACTGGACAGACATTTTAACACTATAATTTGTCATTGTTTAAACCATATCAGACAGCATTCGACGACCGCTGGGGCTCGGTGGGCGAAAGTCCGCCAGAGGCGCAGGAGGTTGCGGGTTCGATTCCCGCCGGGGGACCAGATTTTGTACGATCTACAATTTCTGGTTGCGGGTCTGGGTGTTTTCTATGTATCATATGTATGTATTTACAAAAAAAAAATGTATCTATGTAGTATATCAGTGACCTAACACCCATAGTAGAAGCTCTGCTTAGTTTGGGGTTAGGTGATGCTGTGTGAGTAGTCCGGAAATATTTATTTATTTATTGGGATTTCAAAATTACAAATTGTATTAATTTCCTTTAATTCAATAAATCTGTTTCAGAAACTCATGTGCTGCGCCGCGGACGTCCTCGAAGGCAAAGGCACCGTGCAGGTCGCGATCACCGTCACGGAACTCCTGCGCCGGCACTGCACGCTGCGGGCCGCCCCCGCCCCGGCCCCGGCCCCGTCCCCGTCCCCGCCCGCGCCCGCGCCCGCGCAGCCCACCTAGCAGAGACTGGCGCTGGCGCCGCAATCTGCGCTCTCGCTCTAACTTGTGCTACCTACTGTGTGATTGAAGAGTGCTGTGGACATTTACCTATCCTCCGTCTATAGATTGGTCAGTACGATGATGCCGTCTCACTCTAACGCACCAAATGCGGTGATTGAAGGCTATATGGACTTTTACCTTTCCTGATATCTGATATATGTAGATTGGTCGGCAACTTACTAATAATATAGTGTCATAGTAAGTTGCAATGACGTCTCACTCTTTCGTACCGCATGATGTTTCGTACTACTGTGGTATACTTTGTGATTGAAGAATGTATATGGACATTTAACCTTCCTCTGTCTATAGATTGGTCAAAAACAGACTGATTTGACGTTGGAGTATATTACTAAGATTTAAAGACTTCACACTTAGTAAATTACTCGTAGTTAACTATCTTATAGTAGATCCTTGTTAAACTTATGCTAAATCTCTGTCAGATTTTGTAATTTGCATATAATCTCTGTTAGTTCCTAAACTCTTCTTTATATACATTTGCACAGTAGAAACTTTCTGATGGTGCTGGTATTTAGAGATTCTTATGTATCCTACTAATAGAGTAAAATATCAATATAAGTTACCACAATCCTTGAAACAGTAGAAAAAATTCACTCGAATTTAAGCCTCTCATAGATTTTGATAAAAAAATATACGAGAAAACGATTGACCTTTAGAAATCTGATTCTAGATTATAGAGTAAGATTGCTAGGGATTGAACTTGGACAAATAATTATAAACTGTTTGAGTCTGAATGAATGACCAATTGAATGAAATGTAGTTGCCATAATTAATAATTATAATACATTTAGTATTCAGATATCGATTTAAGCAATTAACTTGTTATATTAATTTTTACTTTGATTGAATACGTAATAGAATGAAAAACGGATATGGAGAACTGAAAAATGGAATTTCGAATTGATTTCAGCTTTACAAGACGATTCGGTCCCATGGTCTTATATCCCTGATGTTATCTCCAGTTAAGGAACGAAACGTTGATAATTTGTGGATTCTTTATCATTACAATGTATTCCTTAGCCCAATAACGGTTATTACAGTAAGTTACATTCGTTAAATAGTAAATTTTATAATTCGCGTTTTTAAACTAAATTTTTCAATTCTGTAGACTAAAATGTTTAAGTAGGATAGTATTAGCATCACTGATGCCTCAAATTGCACAAAACACGAATTTACTAGTGAATTTTTGTAATTGGCATTTACACAAGTTATTTAGGGCACGTTAGTAGTAATTGTTAAAAGACAGACAGTTTTTCATCTGTATTGACTACGTCAGCTCTTGTGAAGTGCCTGTCAAAAATAAATCTAATTTTAGCGCAAAATTAAATCTTAGTCAGTAACCAATACCAAAACTAACCGATTTCGGAAGTTAATAAATCTTTAAATACAATTAATTCACTCTCTTAAAACTTACGATCAAAATAAATAATAAACAGTACCAGAATTAGGTAATAAACGTATAGTATAGATACTGGTACTGAACTATAGATTTAAATTAAGGCTAGTAAATTCTAAAAAGATCAAACACTAAACAAAGACTTTGTCTGCGATATCTATCGATAAATTAAACATGCACTTGCACGAAATATTTTCCTCAAATAACGATCGCAATTCGGACCTTAGTAAATTCATACAATAACTTGAATCTTAAACTAAACCAAAAATTACAGTTCAGAACAATCAAGTTCTTATATCCTTTTAATATTGCCGTATGATGTAATTATATTCAATTGAAAATTATTTATCATTTTAGGGCTTATTTCACATAATCCGTACATTAAGCAAGAGTTAATTATGTCAATAATACTTGTCAATAGTTAGCTTTGTCAAAGCTATCTGGCTCTGTCAAATTAGACAGCCTGTTATACACATAGGTATATAAATGTAGTCCTGCCAGTCACGAATGCCATCTATTAAAAGAAGAAGAAGAAATATAGTCCTAACAGACGAAAAAATACTACATTATTTATCTTTTTCTGCACAAAATGCAAACAAATTTTTTTTTGTAGATAATAATCTCCTCAGACAAAAGGAGTTAATGTTCTTATGTGATACACTTTAGCGCAGACTGCGGCGGCCTAGCGGGTAGAATGTAACATAGACGAAATGTAGATTTCTCGGTGTAGACTGCGCCCGTCAGACTGCAGTGTGGCTTGCGCCTCAGGCTGTGTATTTATCAATAACGAAGCGAACGTACTTAATAAACCGCATTGGTTTCTACCACAGAAAACCCATTTGTAAATATAAAATACAATTATTTGATAACATATCTCTCTATTTTTACCACCGAATTCTTCAGAATTCAGAATACTCAATTATAATAGTTTAGATTTTAGATTGTAAGGTTTTTTTTTCTCGTCACCTTAAAATTATAGTCAATTTAAATAATGTAAAGTCACCATGTAAATTTTAATGTAGAATTTAGGATATATCGAAGAGTTATATGTCTTTTTAGATATTAGAATATTCTAATGATTATTATGACTTTTCAAAAAATACAATTACTTATTTTTATTATTTTATGTCACAACAAATTATTATATTTTCGCATTATCTCAACTCCGTCTCTTTGCTTATTTAATTAAAAATATTTTTGGGTGCTTCATTGTAATATATGATGTTGATTATATTGATATAGAAATTGTTCATAATTCTATATTGTTTATCTAAGTATATCCATATCTGAAACATTGTATGAATTCAGGGGTCAATCCTCATATCGGCGATAATTTGATATGCCATTTGAAATATATCACAGGAAATGTCTTAATGTTGTGTTATGTTATGATCATTACGGCGAGAATAGCCACCGTAATCATTACCATTGCAATGTATTCTTCACTGCCATTTTATGTTGTGGTAATTTCGTAGATATACAGTCGTGGTCAACTAATTAGGGACATGCAAGATAGTGAAGAACAATAACCGGTTATGTACATACAAATATAAAACCCTATTGATTTCTCAGTAACTATTATTTGCATAATTTGGTCCGATTATTATGCTTTAAATGGCTGTAAATAAAAGAATAAATAAATAGAAAAAAGTATTTAATATCAAAGGTTGACCATGTATTCAATTTTAAGGTATAATTCTGTAGCTGGACATTTAATTAAGGACAGTAAACTATAATGAAAAATAGAGTTAATTTGTTTAACTAATAATCTGCAGTATTATAATATCTTTAACAGCTCCATTTTATTACGTGTAAAATCAGTACCCAGTAGCAAAACCTTTGTTAGTAATTACCGCTTGACACCGATGTGGCATAGACATTATCAGTTTGTGGCATGTTTCGACAGGAATGTTTGCCCATGCCTCACAAAAAGCTTCATTAAGTTCATCTAAAGTTGTGGTACGATAAGTGGCTACTTTTTTCTTGATTTCGTACCAAAGGTGCTCGATTGGGTTAAGGTCCGGGCTATTTGCTGGCCAATCTAGCACCGATACTGACTGACTGGTAAGAAACGATTTGACTGAACGGGCGGTATGTTTCGGGTCGTTATCATGCTGAAACGTCCATATAATAGGGAGATGCTCCTCAGCATAGGGAAGCATCGTTTCCTCTAATATTGCCTTGTATTGATGTTGGTCTAAGTTACCCTGAACTTTCCTCACAGGTCTCACTCCACGTCCAGAAAATGAACCCCACATTTTAATGTTTCCACCGCCATGTTTCACCTGCTTTTTTGTGAATCTTGGGTTCATTTCCGCTTTTACTGGACGCCGTACGTATTGCCTTCCATCTGAAGAAATCAAATTAACCTTGGTCTCATCAGAGAATAATACATGTTGCCATTGGGCGTAGGTCCAATGTCCATATTTACGTGCAAACGCCAAACGAGCATTTCTATGTTCTTTCTTCAACAACGGTACTTTGCGAGCCACTCTTCCGAACAACCCTGCTTCTACCAGACGTCGTCGAACGGTTCTCGCTAAGACACCAGCTCTTTCGTCTGTCGCAAACACTTCGTGTTTAATTAAAATAGAGCCTAGAAACGGATCTTTCTTAGCTAACCTGGTTATCATTCTATCTTCTTGCGGAGTTGTTTTTCTCGATCTTTTTGTTCTGGGCACATTTAAATCTGTGTTATTGCGTCTGACATGTTGCACTGCATTGTATACCATAGTTTTTGAACAATTTTAATGTTCTGCTATCCTTCGGTATGGCCAACCATGCTCGACAACAAACTTCATGATAATTTTTCGTAGTGTTGGATCGCAACTTTTATTTTTACCCATTTTTCTTCAAAATATTTTTCAAAACTTAAAATAAATATCGGGATTGCCGCCAAAACTACCACGAAACAATAAGAGAAGAAGTAAAAAAGTATTGAGATTCAAATTTTGGAAATAGAACGCAATATCTCAGTGTCCCTAATTAAATGGCCAGCCAGCATTATTTGAACAAATAGCACTACGATAATCTATCAGCTATACTGTAAAGAGGTTTAATGTTTAAGAAGTTGTTATTGTTTGTATAATCGGGCACATAAATTACTAATTATACTTACATGTAAAAGATATGGAATATGCTTTAGACTCGTTGGAAAATAAAAAATAAATTCACAATTCGGTTTAACCAAAGAGTGTCCCTAATTAGTTGACCACGACTGTATATTTCAAATATTTTGACATTATTCTATTTCTTCAAACTACATATTGACATACATTTTCTATCATATCTGTTATGGTTTCTTCGTAATTAATTTACTATTTGTTGTAATTAGTTCAAACTATATTATAAACGAACAAAGTTTTGTCAGATTGTTATAAGTTGCGTACATTTTAAAATGTAATGTTCAAATAATGTGAACTAGGATACTAAGTCTATTGTAGGTAGATAGAGAGTCCAAATATGATATTATAACTGTAATCACAAAACAGAAGGATAAATTATAACGAGCATACATAGGCTTAAGCACTAAGTCTTTTAAAAACTTTTCGCCCCAATAATTAATCAACATCATCCTAATAAGCATCTTACCTGTAACACGCCATTTATATCTTAAAGTTGCGTTTCTGTTTGCTTTGTTAAATTTGTTTATGTTTTTTTTTGTATTTATTTCTGACGTTTCTAATATTTGTAAAATTAAACAATAGAAATATTACTTACTAGCTGTGCCCTGCGGCGCTACCCGCGTTATAATGGATGAAGTACTCTTAACCAACAACATATTTATTTGAATAAAGATTAATATTCTTATGTTAATACAACTTAAACAAATTATTTCGACCAAATTAGGTACCTACCATAAAAACGGTTTTTGTGAGTTAATCTTAAAAGATAAACATATAGTATCTCGGACTGTTTTTTAGATCATTAAAAGAGCTATTATTCTTTGATACATATTTTTTGTGTATCTTGAACCGTTTTCACGGCGCACGCAACGGAAGGCTTCAAAGATGAACAATTTCTCCCGTTTTTTACACATTTACCACTATATCTTTGCTCCTATTGGTCGTAGCGTGATGTTATATAGCCTATAGCCTTCCTCGATAACTGGACTATCCAACACAAAAAGAATTATTCAATTCGAACCAGTAGTTTCGGAGATTAGCGCGTTCAAACAAACAAACAAACAAACAAACAAACAATCAAACAAACAAACAAACTCTTCAGCTTTATAATATTAGTATAGATTTTTAATCTTGCATGGGTGAAAAATCATACATTTAAATTTAGCTCTTGAATGACTTCTGCGGCCGAATAGTTGATCTTGAGAGTGCTGGAAGGCAATCCTCGCGCATATGATATTATATCGAATTCGATATAAAACCAAAAGTCAGTAGGTTTTCTCACCGTTTTGTTTTAATCATAAGCACGGGAATAGACTTTTTAAAGACAATTGTTGAACAATCACAGACAAAATCATTTAATATTAAATAATAAACAAAATATCTACTGACTTTTCTGTATATTTCGAGTTCGTTTGATTATCATAGGCGCTATAATTGCTCCTCAGGTGGCTTTCTTTTTAGACAATGATCGAACCTCAGGCTCGTTATTTTATTTTTCTGTTCTGTGATTGCAATGCGGCAAGGTTCGATATATGGTGTCTATCATGCAGCAAATTTTATACCAAAATGTATGGTGCATAGAAATTTTATTGGAGAATTGAAACGCGTCGTTAGAAGATATTATTGTCAAGCAAAACCATATAATGTATCCAAGAACATTTTAAATCAAACCATGTCATCTTACGAATTGTCTTAGACAAACAGGGATCATGTTTATTAATCAAATTTGGGGTATAAAACATGCTGCATGATAGACTAAGTTTTAAGCTGGTCTTTGACAGTAGGGATACCTTAATGCTTCTGTATTTAGATACGATATGATTGCTGTAAATTCAGTTACAATTTAGTGTTAATGATAGATATGACATGTAAGATCTATCGTCAAATAAAAAAAAAGTGTAAAATACTTTATAATACTAAAATCCCAGAAGTTATCAGCGTTGGGCGTTTTTCATTGTGATCACTGTGGTATGCTGCCACGATTTTTTTTTTAGCATTTATAGAACTTTTTTAAATAGCAATCAATGTATAACGAAGGTATTCTGACTGTCCAAGAACGTCTTAAAGAGGTAAGGTAAGATTGTACTGACGTGAGTCTTTGTCTTATTCAAAGATAATGTGCCAAAGACGACGGTGAGGTTTTTTGTATAAATTTTGTGTAATGCACTGGTCTCCTAGTTAAGAGTGATGTAGCAATATTCTCGTACACATTGTGTTTATATGTAGATAAAATAAATATATACATTTTCAAAGTGATATGTTGTTTTTTTTAGCCCCCGATAAAGAGAGCTGTTTTAAGTTTGACGTTTCTGTCAGTTTGTGACATCATAGCTCCCCAATAAATTAAGCGATTTTAGTTTAAGAAAGGACGCAAAATGGCGTTCAACTGAGAAACATCTTTTACACTTTATAATTTTATTTAACTCGACACTGGCAAATTGTCGCTTCAAGCGCAAAGTCCAATTAAAAGAAACTGAACTAGTTTAAGAAATATAATTGTTTTTGTATAGGTAACTTACGTGCGAGTGTTCTTAGACATGTTTGATGAAAATCGGTTGAACCGTCAAAAGTTATGAGGGTGAAATTGGGAAAGAACCGAATTTGTGCAAATATACTTGAGTGGGGAATCAAAATGAAAGCGCATCACGCATCACATTTCAAAATATCAGAATTATTTACTTATGGAATCAAGATTTTGAAATCGGCAGTTTTTTATAATCATCAAACTAGTAGGTTTACTTGGCCGTTTAAGTACATTATCGTAGCTGTAAGTTAAGTCATAGTAAGACCTAACTAGTACCTTATGTTGTTAGATCTATTCGGATAATAAAATATTCTTCCTATCCATAAAACGTTAAATGTCTACTGTAAAAGGGACCCATGGAAAACAGTAAAACTATTATTTCTATTCTTGTCCTTTTATATTTTCTATCCAACCCCCGTATCCAGAGAGTTTTATCATCCCTCCGCTCCTCTATCCATCGTGTGTCGATGGTTGCCACAGACTGCCGGATTAATCCCGTAACACTACCTACCTCGTCCAGTAGGTAGCCGGATATTACTCTCTTAGAGACTTCACATCATAATTATCATAAAAACCTTAGGTAACTACATATACAAAAATGATAATCTATCTTTATGCATAAACAAGATAAGACTACCCAATAAAATTGACCTTATGTTCCTAATTAACAACGAACACACCATCTTCAAAATTACCTTTCTTCCAAAGCCACTTAAACTTAGCAACTTTGCATAAACTAAGAAAAGATTTATGCAAAAGCTTAAACAAAGTAAGTTTACAAATAAATGAGCTTCGTAAATCCGGTGGTGAAGCTCTTAACGCGATCCATTCTCGAAATAACGAATCCATGTAAAATGCTTATTCATTAAATAGCTGCGAGTAATCCGCTGTATTATGTTTGTCGTGATTATGTTTAGTTACAGTGAAGGGATGATAGCGCGATCACTGCGAAAGATTATTTTTTTGCAGAAAACGTAGTGATTTAGGTATATTCAGACAATTAAATAATTGCAGACACACTAAAAACTTAGTTTTTTGATAATTATTTTAGGTCAGGTTTTTTTTATTAATTTTAGTACCTACTTAACATAATTATAATGGTATACATTTTGTTGAAATAAATGGTACAAACTAAATGACATTGCTAGTCTGATAAGTAATGTTTACCTATTATGTAACATAGGTAGGTTACCCCTAAACTGGATGAAACCTGAAGTCAAGTACACCAAAGGAAATAGAGATTTTTTTAGAATTAGGCTCTAAACGCTTAGCAAGCCGTTTGCCTGCTCACGTAACTGATTCTTTTTTTTTGTGCTAGCTAAGCCTTCATTTGCCCACAATATCACCTGATGTCAAGTGATGATATGGTCTAAGATAGGGCGTGAATACCTAGAAGGTAGGATGGCTTCTCCGGACCACATTACGAAACACGAAAAAATCGTTTCACGCACTGGCCCAGCCCGGAGGGTGGTGACAAGCCACGTCCGAAGCCTACCACCAGAGACTGTTCTTAGCACCACCCGGAGGTCGCGTGTAAGGATTCAGGGGGTTAACAGAAAAAATACAGAAATTAGTTTTAGGTTCAATATTTGAGTAGTCGCGTCGTCAGAAAAAAGCCGAGTACTGACTATTCGTGCAGCCTTGCCAGGCAGCCTCAAGCAACTGCCTCGCAAAACTGCGGGTCCGTTTGGCTCGGGCGAGGCATGATTGGCCGAGCATTTATATTGAGTCTACCTGTTAATTGAAACTTCTTAATCCTTAAGTATTTTTTCAGCTGAACCAGCTATCTCCTCGAAGCTAGCTCGTCATGATTTAGTACAGCGGGGCGGGGACGGGTAATCGGTAGACGCTGACTGGCAAGAACCAGCCACGCCCTCGCCTTGTTTAATTTTAATAAATGCCTCCCGGTAATTAGGGAGATTTCGGAACGAATCGCTGAAATGGGAATGCGGCCTCAAACAAATTATGGTTAAACAAACGTTGTTATGGTCAAGTAACGGTATTATTGGAAGGGTGTAGCGACTCGGAGATCTGACAAGGATAAATACCTAATAATCAGTTGGATCACTTTCACAGTTCAATGAGTTCTATGCTAATCTATCCAAAGGTTGACTGGAAGAGATCGATCTTAGCGATAAGACCGCCGATTGTGCAACCTATAACGTGGCTATTGATTGTTATTTTTAAGTTAGTCTGTAAGTACTGGTGTGCAATATCTATGTTATTGAGCAAGTACCTACTTACCACCTGATGTGAAAGAAAATCAATTGCTTATATAAATTTGCTATACAGGGCGTCCCAAACTTATCCTTAAATATCGTAGATATATAGTTCATAGATTTTCTAAAAAAATACTTGCTTCGTCTGGGAATGGAACCGACTTAAATGTCAATAAAAAATCAAGCTAGTATTTTTTAGAAAATCTATGAATGCAGAATTACTAACTTTTAAAATTAACATAAAGTCTTCTTTCAGCAAAATACCCTATCTACGATATTTAAGGTACTTCCACTTCATGTCCCATAAGATTGGGACGCCCTGTATACATGGTAAGGCATACATACCTACATTTCAATGTCTTTATAATTCTTCATCATTACCATTACATCTGCAGCACGTTCACTACGATATGTAAAATCAAACAATGGAAATAAATGATTTTGTACCTATCTTGACTACTGGACTTAATGACGTCTACTACGGAGCGAGTTCACAGAACACAATCCTTGTTTAGTATTACTCCTGAGTTACACAGACACGTCCAAAACAGAGTTTTATCATATATGTTTTTCGTTAATTATTTTAGGGACCTACTAAATATTTTTTATACTATAATAACGAAGTCTGACCCACGCTTTCCTTTCCAATCATTCCGTTTATTTCCATTTCATCCAATCACTTTGATAGAGCTTTTTATAGCTCAACAACTAGATAATTATTTTCTATCAAAAAGCCCGACTTTCCGCCTGGGACGTTCAAATTGAATCAACAAAAGAAAGGAAGCACATCCATTGTTGTGAAGCGGGTCGAAATCCGACCGCCATAAAAAAGGTATAAAATCAACATTGTTAATTTGCGCCGCGTCGTTCATTCTATTTACTTTTCAGAATATCATCGTTCTTGTTTACGACTAATTAATTAGACCCACACAAAGGGTGCCTGTTCGAATTTCGTGTTTGAAATTGGAACCTTCTTTTAATGCATCGGCGCTTTCTTTTTAATTGTCTATGCCTCATGGCGTGACGTGGAACTTTTGTAATGGGCCATCATTGGGCTATAGACATTTTGGCGGTAAATCGAGCGGAAAATTGCTAACAAGGGAACCATGTTTTAGGTGCAGGGTTTGGTTGTATTGGCGGGAATCATGAGAACTTGTTGAAATAAAGTATTTTTACGCGAGACAATTTTAACCACCCACCGCGAAGGTTAAAGATTCTAAAACTGCCTGCCAAGTTTAAGTTGAGAGAAATATGTAAAGGAATATTTCACAATAATAGCGTTTGACCACCAGCAACGCTAGGAAGAGTAATACAATTCTCATTTACTCATTTATACCATGAATTCCGCCATAATTGTTTTACATGTTGTATAATATTATAAGCTTGTGTAATCTTGTGGAGTTTTAATAATGCAATCACTATAAAGCTTAAAATTAATAACCGTCGGCGTTGCCAGTTTATTTACAATGGTGGAGAATTTATGCAACAATGTCGTCAATTGTAAATTTCTTATTCATTGGGTGTTGTTCTGTACGATATAGAGATAGAGTATCTCGGGATAAAATGAGACGCTTGGCTGCAGTGTCGCCATGCGATAGACTTGAAATCGGTTGTTTTAAACCAAGTTAAAGAAGGTTCATCGTATTAAGTCGTATATTTTTGAGACCTCAGGTTTATTCATGGGCAGATTTAGATTTTAGTTGTTAGGAACTTGCAAGTTGGTTCCATTTAAATTATCAGCACTCCTCTAGTTCGGGAGTAGGTAGTACAGGTTTTGGAGGTTTTGGCTGTTCACGTCCGTAAGTGGTAACCCTCTGAATCCTTACACGTGACCTCCGGGTGGTGCTAAGAACAGTCTCTGGTCTCTTGTCACCACCCTCCGGGCTGGGCCAGTGCGTGAAGCGATTTTTTCGTGTTTCGTAATGTGGTCCGGAGAAGCCATCTTCTAGGCCTTCATACTCCATCTTAGACCACATCTTCACTTTTACATCATGTGAGATTGTGGTCAAATGAAGGCTTATCAATAATAAAATAAAAAAAAAAACATACTGCTGGAGTGCTGATAATTTAAATGGAAACAATAGCTACTTGCACATAAATAGCTACTTGCACATAAATAGCTACTTGCACATAAATAGCTACTTGCACATAATAGCTAGGTACTTCAAATTAGTCATTCTTATTGAATCTAGTGCCTACTTTGGTACGTGCATTTTAGCCACTATTCTGTTATACCTAGGCAAACCCAAGATAAGCAAACCCTAAGTTAGCTATCCAACAATTGCAAGTAAGCTGTCGTACGTGGGCTCGGTCTATTGAATTAACTTTATTATGGAATGTTTGGCTAGACATGTCCTCATTTCAATTTGTATCTTATTGCAAACCGTTTAGGGATGGACGAAGGAAGACAACTGTATCAGATAACAATTCAATTTAAAATTTTGAAATTTGTCTTAAAAGGTTTACAAGATATTTTTTTTGATAACATGGATTACGGAACTCTCAAAAGAGGATGTATTAAAAAAGTTCGACCACTGCCTCGAGCTCAGAAAATCCTTGAAGAAAGGTACATGTAAAACGCAAGAAAATCGGAAATTATTACCTTAAAAGCTTAAGTTGACACG
This sequence comes from Gymnoscelis rufifasciata, assembly GCA_929108375.1. Classification (NCBI taxonomy): domain Eukaryota; kingdom Metazoa; phylum Arthropoda; class Insecta; order Lepidoptera; family Geometridae; genus Gymnoscelis; species Gymnoscelis rufifasciata. Next base: position 13,513,224 of record OV815305.1, read on the forward strand.
CGTTGAAATCTTTTAAAAGGGATGATCAATAGGCATGATAACCCATTAAATAATAGGTCTTCTGTTAAGTCCGTCTGTAAGTTCGTTCAATAACATTGGACACCTATTTTTAGCTTTTTCTATTAAGTAAAAATGTGCCAAGATATAGACCATCAAAGTTACGGAGTAAGGGGTTGCGACGTATAGATTTCACGCGAAACTTCAATGGACTGTATCTTCTTGATTTTTCATATTTTGAATAAAATAATAATCTTATGAATTTTCATTGTTGTTAAATAATCTAAATGACGGACTAATTTTTTTATGCATCTACCTTATTGTTTTTAATTACATTAGATTCTCTGATATTTTTTTTAGCCATCAATTCTTCTATATAAAATAGTTGTTGTAAACATAAGATTCTCTGATTAAATCGAATGATACTATAACCTAACACATATGAGCAGCCCTAGCACCTCTCTATGTAGGTGGTGTGATCTGCGCAGGAGTGGGCGCGGGCGCACGCTGCGCGACAACCGTGCGCGCACTTCACAGCTACACGAATGATTTGTTTATTACTCGCCCGTCCATACAATATTATAATTTACGTAATAATTGCCTGTCAAAGTTTATAACAATCGGAGAATACGGAAGTTTGGTTCTGCTCAAGCTGTCTCTGTAGGTGAAGTTTGTTTTTCAGCGAGATTTTTATTAGAGTTTGTGGATTTAGGTGTTTATACTTATTCCAAGTACCTACTCAATGATATGAATACTGACCAACAAAATTGCTATTTATTCCTATTCTGGAAGTGTTCTATATTTCATCAAGTTATTTTCAACTGTAGGACAAAGGCTTTACATATTATACATATATTTTTATGTTTTTATTTATGCTAGATAAGCCTTTATCTCACTCATATTTACCCAAAAAATAGTAGTATGTAACTAATTCGGATGGCTAGTCTTACCTGTTAGAAAGTCGCAGTGTGGTTGAAATAGGTATAATCTAATTAATTTGTTAGCAACACCGAAAGTATCATAATGATCTAGAAAAATCTATGATACTTTCTTTTAGCCTCACGATGTCGTTTTAAGGGATCCGCAGCCAAATGTAAGAAAACCCTTATCGATTCGTCATATTTAGCTGTCAAAGTGACTTTTTCCCGAAACTATAAGGAGCCGTTACCGTTACCGTAAACTGTAGAGACTTTGTAAGTATGTATATGTATTCTGTGAATGGCGTTAGGATTTTCATATAAAAGTAGATAAAATAACAAAATATTGACGGGTTCCATGTACACATCTATAACTAAAACCCAATTTTTTCAAAATTTTTTTTTTCATAAATTGGGTTTCTGTGCTTTGAAAAAAAACCTAACCATTCTGTGCAATCTTTTCCATGCATCTTTTCCTTTTTATATTAACTTATTTTATACCTCCATACACTAACCCCATCCACGGAACATTATAGATAATTGGGATACGTTAAGAACGAAATTATGCTCACATCAAACTCCACAGCCTACAAAAGCCTATTCAAACAATTTAAAACAAAATAAAAACAAAAACGAACAACACATGCGTCTCAAAGGTCACAGTCCTACAAAGCAAATCGCCATCTAGCATCTATAATATCATTTGCATCCAGGCCGGCTGTTTGTTTAGCTGATGTATGGGCCCATAAATAACGAGCCCCCAGCTATCCAATTATACCTGTGTTTGGTTAGATTTGTTAATGTTGCTGATACGCTGCAGCCCACAGTAGAGACTGTGTCGTCAATGAAAGCAGGCTGTCGGCGCCGACTACCGGTATGCTGGTAACAGCCCGCTTCAGGCTGGCCAGGAAAGAGAAGCGTTTCCTGGCCAGACATTTATATGGCACAGCAAATAATCTATCTAACTACTGGTAAGTACGCGCAACGTTTATTAATATTATTAAAATCACGTTAGTTTTATGGGAACCTACTTATTATAAAATAATATAATAAGTTGCCTGAAACCATAAAAGAGCAGAAGGGTATTTTATTTAAAATAAAACTAAATAATTGGCTTTTGAAAAAATGTTCTTATAGTGTAAATGAATATTCGAATTTAAATTAATCTTCATTTTGTTATGATTAATTGAATTATATTTGCACACCTGCTTGCGGGTTGAATACAATTGATACCACTAGTTTATAAGATCTTGACATGTTTGTAATAATATATTCTGCAAATAAATGATTTGATTTATATTTTTATCAAGAACTAGCGGCCCGCCCCGGCGTCGCACGGGTAAAAAAAGTTCCCGGCAGTTTTTCCTTATTTACCTACTCACCGTTTAGACCTACTCTGGACTACGACAAACATCACAAAATCAGCTCAATCGGCTCAGCCGTTCTCGAGTTTTAATCAGACTAACGAACAACAATTCATTTTTATTTATATAGATATACTTATTTATAAATAAATACATGTGTTTTAAGTATTTGTTAGAGCGGTAAACAGATTCATTCCTCATAATGCCAGCTCTCTATCCATCACGTTTCTCGAGATACAGCCAAACGATGTGAGCCAGAGTGACAGACGACAGACAGCCAGACCCTAAAAACGACATAGAAGATAAAACATTAGAATTAATTATTAAATAGATGGCTAGATTTGTTAATTTTGATGTTGCGCCGATAGGTGAATGCCCGCTACACACGAAGGTATCAACGATGTAAATAACTACACACAATAGATTTTTTTTTAAATAACGTAAGGTGTATCTAGAGTAATACATTTCAACGATTATGAGTCCCGTTCTCGTTCACTTCGCGCAAGCCCAGGAAAGACATACTTTTCATTGAAAAGATTCATTTTGGTTATGTTTATACAAGACTAGTGATGATTGTACGACATTTTTTATTCCAAAAACACACCCACACCTCGAAGGACTTAAAAAAACTATCCTTTTTGCAGGGGATACTCGCAAGGTATTTCTGGTGAAAGCTACACATAGAGCAGGTTCTATTTAGAGACACAACTAAAACCTGTTTCCTGTGTAAATAAGGTTATGGGAATAAACTTGTTTCGTGGATATACTCAAGTGAAAATGGCGTTTACTTACTCGCTTACAGATCCGAAGAGAGCATCATCGTAGAATTAAAGTTGTATTTGACTTTGATCATAATACCTGTATGTTTTATGATTGTTATAATAGAGTTACTGCGTTCGTCAAAGTACCTAAACTTTGTCAACCTCAAGATACAAGATACAAAATCATTTATTTCCATTGTTTGGTTTTACAAAACATAGACACGTATTAAAAAAATACAAAAAAAAAAAAAACTTAGGTGCTTAAAGATAAATAGGAAATAAATTTATGGTATCTGGTCGCTTCGCTTTTTTTTACACTAGAGCAAAGAAGCGATTAGAAACTCTAGCTCATTTTTGTATTGAAACTTTACAATCATTATTTGTTAGTCTTGTTTTTGATTTTGTGTTGGAGCAGATTTCGTGCCAAGCAGTTTTGTCCTCAAGGTAATCCGATATTTTATAATAATCTTTTTTACAAAGATTGTTATTTACAATCTAAATTTAGTAATTGACAACTGTTGCAGCAATTATTTGGGAATCTTGTTTTAGAAGCGTATACATTACCCTTTGAATGATACATGGTGGGCAAAGCGAGTTTATATTTATTTCTTGTGTTTATCACTATTTTTTGTAAACAAATTAATATTCTTATGCGTATACATAATGTCTTCATAAATATATTGACAAATGACGGTCAATATGTTTATTTATTTGAATTTATCACGTAGCGAATCTCGGGGACCCATATTATAGATAGCACGAACAGCCCTTTTCTGCAGTACAAACATGGTATTTATGCGTCCTACTCCAGCTCAGTGGCTCTGTGGGCGCAAGACCTCTTGAAGCTCGCAGGAGATGTGCGTTCGATTCTGACTTTAGGAAGGCAATTTTCGCGCCTGTAATATTTTAACGAATTCTATACATAAATATACAAAGACAAAAGTCGCCCACTGCTGGACAGCAGGCCTCCCCGATATACGTCCTATTATTTCGGTTGGAAACGCAGTTAAAATATTTTTAAATGATACCTAGCCATATGACGTTCTCTAATGGTCACTAAGCTAAGCTCATTCAGACGTGTCTGTCTGTCTGTCTGGGATATCATAGCTCCCGAACGGATAGAGCGATTTCAATTTAGTTTTTTTTGTATAAAAGGTCAGTTTGACGCGAGTGTTCTTAGACTGATAAATTTTTAGTAGAGTGTTGTTTCATGAAAATCAGTTGTGCAGTTTAAAAGTTATTTGTGTGAGAGTGAAAAGGGAAAACCGAAAATCTGCAAATATGGTATAGTGGGGTATCAAATGAAAGCGCATCGTGCACATTACAAAATATTACGGTGTTTTACTTTGAAGGAAACTAAAGCATTGGCATTGGGGATTTTTCTTAAGTTTTAAATTTAGATTTATTAGAAATTGTCTCATTAGAAAAATCATGCTTACATATGGCTTATTTCACAAAATCCGAGTAGGTACCTACACAAAGCAACGTTTAGGTAGTTATTATATCAATAATACATGTCAATGTTATGGTTAGTTGTGTCAAGACCTTTTTCACCTTATCACATGTGACGGAACGAAATACCTCTATATTTTAACCATTGTTTAATTTTACTCGGACATGGTGAAACAGGCACTTACTCTCTCATATTTACCTTGTCAATTGATTTCCAATTAAAATCATATTGCGAACAGTTTGCCCGCTGTGCCTCAGGGCAGTCCATCCATCGATATGTTCTCGACAGATGTCTGTTTGTCTGTCATGATCTGACTGATACACGGGCTAATTGATTGCCTGACTTATGAGCTTAAAGTATGAAAAAAGTAAATTAACTGAAACGCCCAGAGGGGTGGACGTATTAAGGATAGGGTAACGGGTGGCAGAAAAAACATTTTGAAAAGAATATGTTCTTCTCAAAATTATGGCAGAAACTTAAAGTTAACTTGTTTATTAACATACGTTTAATATGTTTAGTGGAGATTTTCATCCTTTTTATACTACTATTGGCTCCTGAAATATAGTTCGGGACAGTACATTACAGTTTTTATCTAGTTCGGGAGCCTATGGGACCTTAGTTTTGATACTGTACCTCATTTTATGTGAAAAAAAGAATTTTTTAGTTTACTTTTATTTACTACTGTGAATATTTCTATTATCTAGAGATCAACGATAATAATGTGTTATTTTAATAGGTATTCATTAGGGCAGATAATTAAGATTATTTAAAAAATCTAATTCTATTTTTTATCTTTTTTGCAAACGAAAAATCAAAACGTCAAATTTTAGTTGACGATTTTGTACGATTTATACTATATTTCGGTCAATATATTTGCACTTTCTTGTTTAATTGAGAAATCAAAAAATAGGTGTCCTGTATTTTTGGAACGGTTTACAGAAGGATCAAACAGAACACCAATGTTTTTTTGTAGTCACCATGCCTAATGGAAGAAGTGGTCTACTAGGCACCAGAACTAATCATAGGATTATATAGATAACCCATTGGTTAAATACTAAAGCTAGTTGAGCTACTTTTACCCTATTTATTAATGGATTAAAGTGAAGAACTAAAACACGATTGTATTAACTGAAAGTAAATAATACCCCCTCCTTAGTCCGTCCAGCATAAGTTATTAAACCCTTTTAGTATACGATTTGGTTTAGTCTAATTGAGTCGAGCCAGAGGTTAATTTCTTATGTTGGTTATATATTATTGTTTTATGCAAATGATTACAGGCTGCTTTGAGCTTAACGAAATTCATTTGCCCCAGGGCACATTCTGTACACTAGTCGAAAATGTGATTAGAACGCATGTTGAATATTATATACATATCTAATTTATACAAGCCTAAGGCTTAGAACGGGTCTCTAATTTTTTTAAGCCTTTCTTAGTAACGTTGGATAAATTTAATTAATTCTACTATTTTATTAACGAGCTGAATAAATTCGCTTTAATTGAAAACAGTACTGTAGTAATTAATATTTTTTTGTAATTATCCAGTAGGTCATTTCGGCCATTCAATATTTCATCGCGTAATGAATGATCCGCTACAAAATAATTACGATATGGCCTCTTAAAGTTATCTTCATTTAATTATAGATCGGACTTTTTTAACTATTTTTTTATACATCTATACTATGTACTTATTCAGAGTTTATTTTTGCTACATGGTACAAACAAATTAGTATCTACATAGTAATTAATTGTAAACTATGCGATTTGTAAGATTATGTTTCCATATAAGGGTTAAGTTTATTACTTATGTAAATTGTGACGTTGTAATATTTAAGAGGACAGTATTCTCAAGTAAAGAACCACTTACTAAGCTAATCAGTACTTAAAGAGAATGCTGTCTCACTCAGGGTATGTTCCGCCATCTCTCCTAACATAGCTTTTAACGCAAAATTGAAGATCGGTAGTTTTTAGTTTATAAAATAATAATTCAAGGCTGTTGTAGCCACAACGTTCAAATTATTACTAGGTTACCTATATATACATATATACATAGTATATTTATGGCTGTGTTTCCTGAGTATAAAACTATTGAAATACCAAAAAAAATCAGCAAACCTTTTTCACGCTTGTCTAAAAAAAGGTTACTTTAAAACTGGTTTTAACTATTGAAAGAATTATATTGCCAAAGAGTTCGTTCGAGAAGCTTCACTTCCATTGAAAGTATTAGTAATATTTCTATAGTATTCGTTATTTTCTATTGGTTTGAGTGTTTCATATTATGTATAATATGAAATATCTATTATATTAAGTATATCAGATGTCTAGTACCCGTAACACAAGCTTAGAGCTTACCACGGGGCTAGATATTGTTGTGTGGATTGTCCGAAAATTTTTTTTTTATTTAATATGAATAAAAAAAAATATTTTAATTAATTTATTTATTTTTCTAGTCTTTATATTAATTGTGGTAAAATCTCGTTAGAAAGAGGAAACTATCAATAAATTAATTTACTAATAAATCTAACAGTTACAGATTACGAACTTCAATTAAGAAGCATAGCTCACTCCCCCGGGCACAAACGGATTCATCGTTTACAATCATACAATATTTATTTATTTTCATTTATTCCTTATTTATTTATTGCCGATCGATACCAAATTAAATATGCGTGAAGATAACGAACCATTTAACAATTAACTTAACAAACAAAGGTAATATATTGGTTGATCTTCGTAAGGAGTAATATATTGTTGTAAAAGTTAAAACAAATATGGCTGATCGTGTATAACTCACTCAAGTAGGGGTGCCACAAATACTCCCGTCAAAATGATTTGACTTACGAATAATTTGCATAGAGCTGAAAAGTGGTAGACACATTAAAGCCATTGTAAATAAAACGTCAAATGTCCTTGCCGATCCGTCTTCTGCAATTTTTGCCCACAAAACTCTTAAATTAAACTGAAAAAAAAAACAATTTTCCAATAGAAAACTTGTTTAATGAATTCGGCGTTTTAGCTTATAACTATTTTATTTCCTAGTTGACGACAAATATATTTGGATTCAAGTTTTAGAATCTACAACTATTTTATTTAGCTACGAATCCCTTAAGTTCTATATTTCATAACGCATTTTTGTTAACGTGTTTTTCACTTTACATTATACTACATACAAATACCTATGGACACTACACCAGCGCCTTTGGCAGTGAAATCTCTCGCGGAGGCCTCGTTGAGACGATTGTCATTTTGGTCGTCAAATTTACAAAATCTGACTGATAAAAGATATTATTACCGCACATTTACGTGGTTGCTTATTTGGCAGAAATGTAACATTGTAATTAAATTTGTATCGCATATCATTACAACTTAATAGAAATATAAATCTAAATTTAAAATTTAAGAAAAACCCCCGATTCCAATGCCTTAATTTCCTTTAATGTAAAACAACATAATATTATGTAATGTGGACGCGATGCACTTTCATTTGATACCCCACACTAGTATATTTGCAAATTTTCGGTTTTCCTTCCCCACTCTCACCCCCATAACTTTAAAACGGCACAACCGATTTTCATGAAACATGTCTAATCGCGCGCAACACTCGCCTTACATACAAAAAACTAAAAAACTAAATTGTAATCGCTCCATCCGTTCGGGAGCTATGGTGACACAGACAGACAGACAGACACGTCAAACTTATAACACCCCTCTTTTTTGGTCGGGGGTTAATGAGATAGATAATACTAATTATTTTCATTATAACCTATCGATAGTTAATAAAGTGGAGTCGTATCGCTCCAATTAAATTTATTATGTGTAGTAAAATGGTCAAATCCTTTCTGATCACAATCAATGGTGCCTTTGTCCACCAGCTGTAGGTACTCATGCTGAGATTATGTTGATGATTACGTTAACAATAGTTTCTATATTTCTAAATATTTGCACGCTTCGTGTCCTGGCAACCCTACGTGTATGACGAAGAGACGTGTAGCACAAATATTTAATTTCCAAGAGTTATAGTGTTTGCCCGCGAATAAATACTATCGGGTGGTTAAAGCTAATTAGCGAGATGAGTTATTTCTCATTCAATCAAAATAGGTGAGGAATTTTGTTGGGATTTTTATTTATTTATATTTTATTTTATTCGGAAAACAAACAGTTATAATGACTTATCTAAATACACATATTAATAACTACTAACCATTTATATGTTTTCGCATATTGATCCTAAATAACACACGAAATCTTTCAAATAACAAAATTAAAATTAACATTAACTTTAAACTTAACAATTACTAAAAAAAACACACAAAGAGAACAAAAAATTAAAATGAAATAAATTTGAAGAAGATTGAATTTGGTTAAATGTATATAAGCTAAAAGAAAAAGAAAAACAAATTACAAAGAATTAAACCACCGACTGGTCAAAACATTCTATGTTGATGATGGGATGTGATGGTTAAAGAACTATAGGATTATATAGATTATATATAGCAAGTATCTAGCATAACATGGTTTCTCAGAGAACCTCAATCTAATTTAAGTTGCTTGATTTTAGTCGACTTTGAGGAGATTCTCACTTCAATGCCGTATTTTTCTAAAATATATGTTTATTCAAGTGTTGGTCCCACTCGATTTGATAAGAATCGCTCCAATTTATTTAAGTAAGTACTTGTCTTCTCTTCAATGATGGTTAAAATCCTACTTAAGTAGCTAGATCTGGGAAGGTTAGACTAAATTGTAAATATTTATTTAGAATAACCCAAGTTTATTTTTCATAGTTTGGAGGGATTTATACAAAAATAAGGATATAGGCAAAAATAAATAAATAAATAATCCGTACGCATTGATTGAAAATTATTACAAAATTTTGTCATCTTTATCATTTTAATAGAAAAAATATGGAACAATCAATCAAATTGATAATAAAATCGTTGATGACAGAAATAATACCAATCATTAAATATTCTAATCAGTATTAATAATATCTAGTCCGATCACAGATTACCACTCGACCTCATATTGTACCTATTCGATGTATAATAAACTGTTCTACCACAATATTAATGAACATTTTTACAACCAAAACAGAATGGCGATTCAACAGATTCGATATCAATTAAAGTGTAAAGCTGTAAACCCATCCCGTCTAATCAGTTATTCAGATCAAACACATGACATAAGACAAAAGCCGGTCCAATTAGAACCCCATAACCCATCAAATAAACCCAAAAAACTGATCCAAACTTCAAGTTAATTTAAATCTTATTCACAAAAGCACAAGAGTAGAAATCGGTTGGTTGTAACGTGGGGAAAACTTTTCGGAGTAGTGCGAAGGAACATGGAATCATTAGAGAAAACAAATCATCATAATTAGGCAGTAAAATTGAGTTCCCATTGTAGAGTAGTTCCCTTTGAGTTTATGGTACACTGATTGTTACAAATTCGTTTATGGGACTGTTCTTAGTAGTGCTGTAAAATTGGTGTGCCCTAATGTTTACGAAACGAAAATGTTTTTCTGGCGTGTGGGAGCCATTTTTACAATCAATACAGACTGACTGCCTGCGGTGTCCTTTATAAGAACTTTTTGGCCCATCGACCATCCATTCAATCTTATAATTGTTCTTGTACCTGTTTAATATACTTATATTTGTATTTAATTTTTTCGTGATTCGTAATGTGGTCCGGAGAAGCCATCTACCTTCTACGTCTTCCCCATGTCTTTGTCATGCCCCATCTTAGACCACATCGTCACTTTACATCCGGTGAGATTGTGGTCAAATGAAGGCTTATCTATATAAATAAAAATGAGTTGTTGTTCGTTAGTCTGATTAAAACTCGTAGAACGGCTGAACGGATTTATCTTATCATAGTCTTGAAATGTTCGTGGAGGTTTAGGGAAGGTTTAAAAGGCGAGAAAAAATCAAATAATTGCCGGGAAAAAAAATAGAATAAAAACCCGTGCGAAGCCGGGGCGGGCCACTAGTCTGGCATTAAAATTAAAAAAAACATTTTGTTTTTATAATTCACATAACGTGTACAAATCTTATTTGAAATCTATTTCACTGTTCTCAAATAGGTAGTGAACGAATGAATGCGAGTAGTTACGGGAACCGAGGGCTTCGGCCAAACCTAAGCGTCAGCAACTCGGGAAGCGGGATTCGACGCGGGAGAGTCTACAACGCGGAGCATTTTTGCCTGAAAACGTCCTGCTTTACGGCCGATACTTGTGCAAAGATACAAATACAAAAAACAACATTTTGGATTTGTATTTGTATTGTGCAAAGAGCCATAGTAAAGTTTGGGTAGCATGAGCCGTGCGGCAGATACTTTTTGCAGTCGATTTGAAAGCTTAATAAGTCTAAGAAATGTATTTAACCATTTGAAAGTTAACAGATTTGATTTTATCGGAAGAAGACAAGTTTGACGATGTATCAGGCGACGCGACCTCCATAGATAGTTATGGTTTACGGGATGTGATGGGATTATCATGGTCTACGCGGGTTGGATTACATCTGTGCACTTGAAAATAATTTAAGCGTATTTCTGTTTTAAATTTCTCAATAAAACCTTGCCCATATGTAAGCCTAATTACTTTAAGTTTAATTTGGATTACATTGGACAAAAAACTAGGAAGACATCATCATCATCATAATATTTACATTAAAACCATATTGAATATGACGCATATGAATATGACGCATATGAATATGACGCATATGAATATTTTAGCCAAACTGATAAAGCTGAATAAACTATTCGCTTACAACTCAATAAAAAAAACTGCTTCATGGGCGCGGTGGTCGAGGGTCCGCTTGCGGCGCAAGAGGTAGCGGGTTCGATTCCCGCCGAGGGTGAAAGTGTTTGGTCTGGATGTTTATTATTTATAATAAAAAATATTTATATATGTATGACTATTATATTAAGTATATCAGATATCTAGTACCCGTAACACAAGCTTATAGCTTACCACGGGGCTAGATGTTATTGTGTGCATTGTCTGGAAATATTTATTTATTTATTTAAGACTAGTTAGTTCCTTGATAATTTTTATTTAAAAAAAGAAGAGAAGCTCCGAGTAACGACATCTCGTAGAAAATCCAAGGACTCGGGGCTTTACTAGATAATACAAAGTGCAGAAGAATTTGTAATGGCGGGTTGGTGTAATTGGCTATCACGTCGGGGCGCTATCCCGGAGATGCAGGTTCGAATCCTGTGTGCGAAGGATACGGATGTGTTCTAATTTTTTCTGCATCATATTTAAAAATAGTTTAACCTGCAAAGTGTGGTTTATCATTATCACTTATTAAAAATCATTAAAAGTAACTTTAAGTTGACCTGTCCATTCCATGTATGCCCTGTGCTTCTAAGGAAATAAACGTTTCGACTTTGACTTAAGGAACTTTGTAATCTACGAAGGAAATATTCATAAAAATATGAAGGGATCATTGTGATTCAATCCCTATAATTATATTAATCTGTGAAGCTTGGCGCCGGCGTTATTCCGAAGCACCTCTATAAACCGATTGCTTCTCGGAGTCCTGATTAATTTGATTATGCTTGACTTTTGAGAATGGTACGAGTTTTATTGCTAACTATAGGTAACATAGTAGTTAATCGGTGTTGTAACTCACAGAAAACCCCAAATAATTGTCCAAATGTCAATTAATTTGTCTGTTGTTAGTGAGCAAATTGCGATAGGCAAAATCTAGCCGTTGAATTGAGAATCTTGAATGCTTTTCCGTTGAAATTCTATTATAAAAAGTACACAATTTTAGGCCCAATTTTAATTTATGCTACAAATCGACAAATATTGTCACATTGATCTCAGTTTAACGGTAAAACCGAGCTAAGCGTGATCTGTTTTTGTTTATTGCCACTGGTGAAATGAAGCCTTAATTGCTTCATCCTCGGCACAATAACCTTTCTCTTAAATATTTTCTCTAGATGTCATAAAAAAATGTTGATTAGTGGTAACAAAACAAAAATAAACAAAGTAATCATAATTGGTTTATTTATTAGTAACGTATTCGTTATTAATTATTTTTTCGACTTTTTACATATTGTTTTATAACCCAATTTTCGAAAATGATGCCCTTTTATAAAATGGATGTAATAATGGCGCGGTAAATAGTTGTACACTGCGTGCAAGGTTTCGCAGGGCAAAATCACCCAATGCCATTCCGAAGACATTAAAGTCATAATTAAATTCAACCCAAAACGTTTTTCCCCAAAAATATTTCATCAACATTCCCGCCGGCCTTTAGGCTTAAAAATATTAACGTAATTAAAATTTCGCGGCTTCACAAATAGCTTCATTAAACGACCGCCGGGCCACAAAAAGTCGCGGCCGATTTTATGTTATGTGACGGGATTGGGGATTGAGTTTTGAAAGTTTTTACCCGAATGCGCCAGAAAGAGGGATCTGTTTAAGAGCTATTTAGGAATTGGGAATAAAAAACGTCAACATTATAATTAAAATGTTGACGTTTTTTATTCCTGAAATAATATATTGAAATTATTATATTCAAAATTATTATGCAGAAAAAGATTAAGTCGCATCCGTAACCTTCGCACGCAGGATTCGAATATGCAACTCCGTGAAATCTAAAAAGATAACCTTAGAAACCGACCTGATCTTAAAATTAAAAACCTTTAGTTTAACCTAATTAGTAACTAAGAGCTAAGAAATATTCTAATTCATAATATTGTTTACTGTGTTTACAGTTTGAACAACTACAACTGGTAAGGGTTTCTAAGAAAATACGAAAAAGTTATTTATTATATTTTGTTCGACTATCATTTTATAATTTTAAGCTTTTTGTTAATTTAGAATTCTCACAAACAAGTGTATTCTAAATTAACTTAATTTAGAAGAACATTCTTCTTTCTTTCTAGCTCTGAGCATTTCTTAATAATGATCTTTGAACTGAACTGAACTGAATAAAAATAATTACAAATTAAGAAGTAGTACTTTGTTCTATAAGTACCTACCTAAGCAGGTAAATAGTGTTCATAACTTACTTAATCTTATATGTGGAGTAAGTTCTTTCTTTTAGATATACTTATTTATGCTCGTATTTTAATTGGATGTAGGTAGTCAAATTAATAAATATGATAAAGTTTTTTTTTATTTTAAATTTTTTTTTGTATGTAAGAATTTATTTATTTTTTTACCTGTGAATAATTTATACCTAAATGTTTTTATATTCTGTGTAGCAAATAAATGTTTGTCTGTCTACTTACATAAAGCCTGTGTTTAGAAGGCACAGTCCTTTTCCCTCTAGATTGAATGACATATAAGATATTTGAGATAAACTGATTTTCGTGATCTTTTGACCTTTATAATGATTTTAGCCGGCCCGGTATCAATGTAGATTTTTCTTCATCACAGCACCTCTGGGACAGTGATAGGTATTTTACTAATTATTCTGTGCACAACAACCAATGCTTCGGTTGTCTCCGAACTTCCACAAAACTGTATCAAAAAGCGTCAAACTTTAAACTAACAAGCATAAACAATAGCCATTTATCATCAAGGATTTGTTGCCAGCTCTATCGTAGGCCTTGCCACGTTTACCCGGCGGCATAGCGCGGCAAACTTAGTTGCATCTACATTCGTTGAGCAATAATCAATATGGCAGTAATCAGGAATATGGCTTCATTACGGCCGTTAGCGGCGACTTAGATGTTTATTGTTGTAATTCCGATGATAATTGCGCTGTGATCTTGTAATATCTTATTATTAATATGTCTATAAGTTTGCTGTCGGGATTGTAACGACAAGCTTTACGTTACTGTAGTAGGTACAATATTACTGTACAATGTGTAGGTAGGTATGTATGTCTACTTATTGCAGAATAGTTTCAAGTTAGTTTTGTGTATAGGTGAGAGTTCCTACCTCGGATCTACGCCAAATTTTGTGAGGATTCACTAAATATATATATATATATAATGGCAATATAAAAAAATCGACAAAGCAAAATTATAAAAGTTATGGTTTATTTAATGGAACACTCAAACGGCATGCTTTGAAATGACGTTTTGCCGTTTATCTCAAGTCCTTTTTCACCAATTTTGCTCATTTAAAACGTAAGGTACAGAATAATTTGACAAATCAGCGTTATATAAAAGACTAATAAAAATAATAGGCCCGAGGTTTGACAGTAATTAAATCAATCAAATTTAGTAAAAATAGTATGGGCAATAAGTAGCCTTCCTCGATAAACAGGGTATCTAACAGTGAAATAATTATTCAAATCGGAACAGTAGTTCTTGAGATTAGCCCGATGAAACAAACAAACCAACTCTTGAGATTATAATATTAGTACCTATACTTGTACTAGAGCGAAGTCTGGGCGAGCCGCTAGTACTTATTGTTTGTAACTTAACATTACGTTAGAAATTTAACCAGTTTCATGATAAGCTTATCGTGTACAGTTATTTCGTACGGTAGATAAGTTATTTTCAGTAATTTCGAGTAAATTAGCTGTGGCCAGATAGAGGGAAAGGATACAAAGTAGAAGCTAATTGTTCCATGAACATAGGTTTACTAGTTGCTATCTAGTGAGGGCAGTTCTGCTCGAAAGTGTTTTAAGACAAACACCTACTATTCTCATTGAATTCATGTTGGCTGCACGAAGTAGTCGAAATTTTGTGTTTCCAGAGAACTTTGAACTACTTACTTTAATAACAATAAACTCATTTAAATTTTATTATTAAAAAAAAAACAGTTAATAACGGAAATAGTTAAAATAATTAAGTTGTTTTTTACCATATTAACCAAGATCATTAATAATATATAAATTTAGTTTACCGGAAAATGCGACGTTCCCGTCCATTCTACGTGACCAAAGCTTATAATTATAATGAACTAGCGCCCCGCCCCGGCGTCGCACGGGTGAGAAGAGCTTGCAGGATATTATCACGCTTTTCAAGAGCACGGATCCCGATGACGTGCCCGACTTCGTCGCGAAGGAGCTCCACAAGCTGCCCCCTGTGACGTTCGACCACGTCGATGTAACCAGACTACTGAAGGATATAACAAATCTTAAGGCAAGTCTGGTCGAAGTACATAGAAAGATGGAAGAGTCACAGATTACCATCAGTGAACTACGCAATGAGGTTGCATCACTGCACGTGGCCTCGGAAATTAGATCACCCGCGGCCGTTTTCAATGTGAACACGAAACGTGGAGCTCACAATATGTCGGCGTCATCGTTTGAGTCAGCAGTTTTGGACGTGTCGCCGGCCGCCGCCGCGAGCCCCCGGCCGATCCCCGCACCGTCGAGTGAGCGACCGACAAATGCGCACGTGCCCTCCCTCTCCTCCCCCGCGCGCGCTTATGCATGCGTCGCCGCTGCTGCCGCACCTGCACCGCGCCCGCAACCAAGGCGGAAGGGGACTAAGAAGCCTTGTGGGCCACCACGTGATGCTGCGCCTACGCCGGCTTCTGGGAAGGCGCCATGTGACGCGGAGGGCTATACCATGGTTGTTCGCAAGTGCCGTAAACCTAAAGGCCGCAATCAGTGCGGCACTGGGCCCTCGGACCAAAACTCTGTGTTCCGAGCGGAAGTACCTACCACGCCAATCTACATCTCGCGCGTCTCGCACACCGTGAACTCCGAGGCTGTGGTGGAATACATCCGAACCAAGACTGCATTTTTGGTTCGCGTCGAAAGGTTGGAATCCCGCAGTAATGTGAGCTTCGGTTCATTTATGGTACGGGTTCCAACTAAACATCTGTCGACGTTCCTGAATAAGCAGTTTTGGCCGCAAGGGGTCAAGTTTCGACGGTTCATCGGTCGCCTACACTGCAAGGCGACACCGCCGTAACAGATGATTCACGATGATGACACTTTAGTTTATAAGATTTATATTTTTTATGTATGTTAGTCTATAAGGTATATGTTTATATGGGCCTTAGATGCCTGAAATAAATGATTTATTATATATTATTTATAAAATTTTCCCGGAAATTATTCGATTTTTTCTCGCCGTAAAAACCATCCTATATCTCAAGTTGGATCGAACTGCACATGGTGTGCGAATTTTATTATAATCGGTTAAGTGGTTTAGGAGTGCATTGAGGACAAACATTGTGACACGAGATTTATATATATTAAGATAATGATCTATAAGCTCTGGTCACGTAGAATGGATATCCTACGGCTCAAGAGAGAGAGAGAGAGAACATTGTTATGTCATAAGAAGCTGGTACACGCAGATTGGAAGTCCCCCATACCACGAAACGTTTTTGCGTGCGACAGTACTTAATAATGGTGCTTCATTTACTATAGCTCTCGCACACCTGGCAATTTATTTAAATGCACTAAAACTTTATTTTAACTTCAAGTAATCACTGCCTTTAACGCGTTCTAACTATGGGTTTTAACTTTTAACGTTGCATAACCTGCTAACTGTTATCGGAACGTGTTATTAAAGTTATGGTCGAAAACGATTAAATAATAAAATATGTAAGTTGGTTAAATCTGTGAAAATAATTTACTTGAACTTAAAATACTTGTTTGGGTCAGGAGATTTTCAGTGAAACAGTTGTCAGGTTAGTGAAATGTCTGCTACTTAAAATGGTTTCTGTTTTTTTTAAATGACTTCAAATTTAAACTATTTTCATTAAGTTCCCTTATACTTTTGAAATTTAGTTAAGTACAGCTAATGTTGGAATAAGATCTGATGAATAATCTTATTAACCCTCTACAAGAAGAGTGGTGTTAGAAATATGACTACTTTCTGGGTTCTTAACCTGGATGTTAGTAATAACAACCGCGGGGTTAATTAAGTAATTACCCTCACGAGGGTTAAACCAGTATCTAGCGAGTGTAACAATGAGCTGTTTTTTGTCTCATTCATATTTTTAAGGACTAGATGTTTCAGGTCAAGAATTTCTCACAGATTACCTACTTTATTATCAAATAATAATAATTATTATAAATGCGAGGGACATAATTATAACAGCCATCTGATTCTACGGTATGGTATTTATAAGCTTGTGTTATGGGCAGGTAAACAACATACACGACGCAGGGGAGAGGCCCACCAGTGCACTTAAAATATCTCTTATTCTAACTGTTTGCCATAATTAGTGTCTTAATTAAGTGCAGGTTGGTACTTCAGCGGGTTCAACCTGTCGCGTTTGGTTTATAGACAAGGCAAAGATTTCTGTTGCATGCGATGGACAATCAAAATAATGGACATCTGCTACATACTTGCGCAGACTGCCTCAGTGGCGCGGTGGGCGAGAGTCCGCTTGCGGCGCAAGAGGTAGCGGGTTCGATTCCCGCCGAGGGGTCAAGTGTTTGTATGTTCTGCAAGTACTTTCTCCTTGGTCTGGGTGTTTAATATGTATAATAAAAAATATCTATGTATGTATTTATATTATATGAAGTATATCAGATGTCTAGTACCCGTAACTTACCACGGGGCTAGATGTTGTTGTGTGGATTGTCCGGAAATATTTATTTATACTTGCATAACAAAGAGAATATAATCATTACTTTTACTTAAATGCTTGTTTCTCTCTCTCTCCCGGTTAAATACACAATGTCTAATTTAAAGAGCCATCTCTACCAGTCAGTCACTGATGGTTGTCAGCTGATTATGGAATGTTGAAATATAATTTGTTTACGGAGAAATAGTCTGAGTTAAATCAATAATAATACACGTAGGTATTACTTCCACCTCTTTTGAAAGTCGGTTAAAAAGTCCGCATTTCCTGTTCTAAGTATAACTTAAACCAGACGAAACAAAGCATAGTTTTTTAGTGAATTTCTAGAAACAACACAGTGCATCCAATCTTCGCGAAGCATGCGAAACGGCGATAAAACTGAAATGACTTCATCGCTAATCAGCTCTGCAAATTGAATTTGCCGTGACAAAGTACGGCCGCGTGGTTTTAGTCGGGTAATGAAGAGTGCATAATGGGTAATTAGTTTTTTTTTCGCTTAGTAGAGATTTTAGAACTATATGGGATAATAAACAAAAGCTGCATGTCTAATCTGCTTATGATGGCGAGATGGCTGCGGTATGAGTCCCGCCTTACCTCGGTATATTCGTCAAGAATATAAGTAAAAAGAGTTATTGAGTGGGGACTGTGTTTCGGAAAGCACAGTGTAGAATGTTAATGGGAGACCTAATCCAGTAGTAGATTAAATAAAGGCCATAACACAATAATATTAAATTGAGGTTACTTTATCTTGTATTAAAATAACCGTTTTTACTGAATACTTAAGTTTATTAATTAGTTGTGGATGCGGATGAATGAAGGTAGCCAAGATGGTATACACGGGACATAATACATAGTTCTATAAAACTAATGGTTGTGACGATTGATATCATAATGAGGAATAACATTGGCTACTTTTAACAGAGCAAAACCTATATTACGGGAATGGCCCAGAGCTAGTAAACTAGTTTTTCATAAAGCTTAAACGTTATTTTAAACATTAGGTAAGTAATGTAAACAAGACATCACAGTAATCGATACAGTGGCAATCGCTTAGTGTTAATGGCGGGCCACACGCGACCTCTATCAGTGGGAGTTGCTCTATATCTATGGCTATTTGTCTATGGTTACGGATTGTACTCTATTACACGTTTGATCGCATGGTTAGTAGGTCATTTTTACCTGTCAGTTATAAAATCGTTGTAGGTGGTTAGGTTAAGTCAGGTGATGTGAGATTATAAGTCTCAATTTTATTTACAGTACACGCACATTATTGTTACAAAGTTAACCTCTCAGCAATCGCAAAAGTAAAAATCAAAGCATTTATAAATTAGTTAGATTTATAAAATAAATCTCAGCGGGTTGCGGTGACTCTTTCTGACATTTATAACCTATCTAACCATATTTACAGGTACATGCAGAAAGGGTTATTTTTATCGGAATATCGTTTAGACACAATACACAATAGGTTACAGTTACATCATCTCCGAGGTAAATTAGTTGAAAAATATACCTTCGAGACAGTAAATCAAGCCCTTACGATAATATTTTACTTTTAAGATTAGCGAATAGTATACCTGGGCTGTAATTCGATAAAAAAAAGTTGAATTTCCTGTTCATCATATAATCTCTAAGTCACCTGTCACTGTCAATTTTATTTACTAACTGTATTATTTACCATTATTCTCTATTCTGTATAATAATCAAAATGCATTTTTCCTTTTAGATTCGTATTGAAAAACGCTAATTGCAGTCATTTGACTGACTTTATCTGAACATAACCACAATACAAACGTCTAACATAAGAGTGTTCAAATTGACAGTTGACATTTCATGCAACTAGGCAGCCATTTTTCATTCAATTTTTAAAGGTCGCGCCTATCAGATGTACAACCAAGGAGATTTTACACCTCATTTGTAAGCTTTGGTATTATGGTAGCTTTTGGACTTTGACTACAAAAATTGCGACCGTTGGGTTTTTGATGTCTGTGGGTTGAATGGCTTGATTTATGTATCCATTATTTTTTTCACAGTTTTCAGCTAAATAAATGTAGATACTTCGTACTTACGTACATTATGTAATACTTAGTCATCTTTATGTCGAATCGCTGATGTAGTTTTAACGGTGTGAATTTTGAGCTGTATAAATAAAAAAATTGACTCGAACCCGACGCCCTCAATCAAGGGACAGAAGACAAGAAAGCAGAACAGCAAATTAGAGTCCCCTTTAAAAACTATTGAACAAAATTTTATGTAGTTTACACCAATAGGTAAAATAATTAAGAACAAGGTTTATGTATCCGTGCAAAGCCGGAACGAGCCAGCTAGTCTATCTGTTATTTAATAATGAATCGCAAAATGTGTTGGTCAGCGCATAACTCAACAACGCCTGGACCATGTTCAATAATGGTTTTAGGGCGAGAAAAAATCGAATAATTGTCGGGAAAAAAATAGCTATTTGCTTTTTCCCATACAAACGTTTTCTAACTAAAATGTAGAGTCAATTTGAACTAATGAGATAAACACCGATAAAATAGATAACGTGTGTGTGTGTGTGTGTGTTAAAATTTATATTTATTGTAATTTTGTGTAATTAACCGTGCAAAGCGGCCCGCTAGTTTACTATAAAATAGGTCAAAAAAATTCTGTTCTGTTGTAGTTTTGTTATTGACCTTTTAACTTATAAAAATCTACTTTCCTAGAGAACATAAATTGTTTTTAATCTATTTGTCTTATAAAGCCATGACACCTTCAAAACACCAACTCATAGCGAACATTGTCACAAAATTCAATTCATTCAAAAGGTCATCCAATTTGTCCCCAAGTGGCCGTGGTTCCGGCATTTTGCTGTTTATGTCCATTTTATTCATGTTTAGTGATGTGAGAATTGTTAACACCTCTCAGTTTTATGACCAAATGTGTTAGCATTTCGTTATAAAACTTCTTCATCTATTTTATACATACACTTTATCTTTTCAACCATGGGGAATAGGTGAATAGGCTGGACATAGGTGGTGAAGGTGGCTAGGATCTCTAGGAGTGTGTTGGAAACAATAGTTGTTGGACACCCCATAAGCGAAATTCCCAATCATTTTAAATATTATTTATCAAAAGTACGTATAATATTAATTAGCTTTAAGTAAATATTTGTTTAAAGTGCCACAAAGTAGTAATAATCATATTTTCCTAGTAAAAAAAACCATACCTACTGACCAACTGACTATAATTAGCATGAAGAGACTAGAGACCCAAACCCACCTCAAACACAGGTATAAGTAGATGATAGACTTAATATAATACAAAAATAATCAGTTGAGAACTGTCATTAAAAAAAAATATAGACAATAAATGTTTTGGTTTATATAAATTTTTATTTTTATTTATTCAGATCAACAAACAATTCGATGGCAGCAAAGAATAAACGGACATCTACATTTTTAGCAAAAAGTTTTTTTTTCAAAATTTGCTTCCAATGAATCCTATCTACAAGTCTGCATTAAAATAAAATCGAATTTCTTAATAATGGCCAATATCTGGCACGTATATGAAGACATCTACACTTGATTTTCAAAAAACATCGCAGTAGAACCGGACATTTGAATTTACCCGCCATTACTTCGTAACTTTGACCAGTGATTGAGACGTCAACAAAGACATCTGTCACTAGTCTCATTAGTTTTGAGGTTATGTTGCCACGTAAACACGGACATCTGTCTTTTGTCCGTTTATACGTCGTACTTTTTTCAGATAACTCAATTTATTAATTTATTATTTCTCGTTATAACTTGAATTTTAATACTAACTGTGCATTATCTGAAAAGTTATACGAACAGTTTATTATAAACTAATTATGTATTAAACTTTTTTTAGATTCTGATACAGAAAATGAATTATTGATTCAGCCAAGTGATTTGCGAATAGAGATGGATGAAAAATTAGAAATAGAATCATTTAATAAAAACGGATATCTGCCAGATATCTTCATTTACGTCTAAAGATTTTCAAAGTATAAAAAGACATCTACATTATTTCAGTAAAAAAACAATATATAGATTAAACCTCTTATATAATCAATAAAAAGCACTTTTTTAATTCATTATTCGAAGTTTCATGTAAATCGGCCAATAACTCTCAAAATGACGACAATTTTTTACCAAATGTGCTCTCCTGTAAAGTTGCACTTTTGCAGATGTCTTTTTATTCTTTGCTGCCATCGAATTATACTCTAGTCTAGTTAAATAATCTTAAACTAACATCCTTATACTTGTTGTTTAAATTTAAAATAAAATCTACTGAAATCCATGACAAAATCTTTATCCTTCAAAACAGCAACACAGAATAATACTGTATTTGAGCGAGCATCACCAAAAACTAAATTAAAAACAGGAATCGAATAATCGATTCCAAGGCCGACCATTCGATAAGTAATAAAAATTAGGGATCGAAGTTATAAACCACAAAACTCCCTTTCAAGATTCACGTCTCAGGATATGTACCCATGTAATCATCCACTCACTACAATTTATAAAAGTCGATTCAACGTAATTTTGGTATCATTCCAAATTAGATTTTTTAGGTTTCTTGGCGGATGTCACGTACCCAATAATCGTTTTAAGGTTTAATGACAATTTAAATGATCGCTTACAAATCACCAAACAACGTTTAGGAAACATTAGGAGTTTTTTGGTCTCAGATCGGAAGGGATTGGGTTTGTAGAAACATTACACAGCCTTTTTTTTGACATGTCATTTGATTACTCAACAATTATTTGGGTTTTAGAGTCGGGGGCTAGATTCTCCTACCAGCTTGGTTAGTAACCTATATAGGGGCATGAATTAGTCGATATATCTTTAAAAGATTATCATCACCTTTACATACCATATGAAGTTTTAAAATAACACTATAACATTTTGATTTATACCTAGAATCAAAGTGCTGCACCTAAATGTTGCAATTTCAAATCAGAATCAAAATTGCGATGCGTAATAAGCCCATCACCTACGTGACGCTATTTAGCATCAAATTGGCGCAAGCGTGAATTGGAAATCAAAACATTGATCCACAATCAAATCGATTTGAAACTTTAACATCGTGATCGATAACATGCTATCCGATTATCGGAATCACGATCGTTTCAATCGGCTCGACTTCAACAAGTTTGCAATGTTCGCAGCACTGATAGAGTTTACTTTGAATTCAAGATTCGAATGTCTGCTTTATTCGTAGGATTGAAAGTTGAGGTTTGTTAAAGTATTCGGATATGAAACTCTATGGTTTTGAGTTCTAAAATTGATACTGGCTTGTTTGGTGTTGTTGAAAAGCAGTACAAATGCACCACTTTGGATTATATTAAATTATAGCCAGCCGTGAAAATCGTCCCGTAATGTGTTGGATTATTCGTCCGTGGGACTGAGGTATCATTTGGTACAGTCTAAGTGCGGCTAATGGGCCGTAATCTTTGAATTAGCCGATGCATATTGATTTTTGTATTATTTTTACAAACGCACAAATAAATTTACTGGTGCCCGAACGCAATCTAGTTTACACGGCTTGTTATGTTCTGTTACTTGTACGGCGAAGTTTTGTACTTGCTTGGTAAAAGTTTGAAAACTTTTGTACAAAAAAGGAGGTCTTAGAGTAAAATAAGATAGGAATAAGAGAACCCCACGTATTTCGATTTCTAAAAAATATATGTGTGAATGTTAAGTTGCTGTAACCACAAAAACAGGTAATTTATTAATCATCATCATTATTTCAGCCGTAGGACATCCGCTGTTAGACATAGGCTTCCCTCAAAGACTTCCAGTAACCTTAGTCGGTACCTTGAGCCCGCTACCTTCACCAGGTCGTCCGCCCAATCAAGTTGGTTGACGCCCTACGTGTAATTTATTAAAATAAATCGTTGAAATTATCTAAGTAGGTATATATATTACCATGATATAGGCGTATGAAAATGCAATGTAACATTTTTAAACCATACCAGATATCTCATCTTTAATCTAAATAGTAAATCATAATTATGTTTTCTTCCAGTAAAAACACATGGATTCACCTAGTTAGCTGTGTCGTATTAGAAAGCCACTGTGGACCAAATCGACTTTTAATTAGTCAGATAAGAGTTGCATTGCACAAGCATTCGTTGTGACAACTAACGTTTTTCCATTATTATTTTAGGGTACCGTGGGAAAGGTGAGAAAAGACGCTTCAAGCAATAAACATTTAAGTTACCTGTTTAAATTGTTATTGCACATATTTGGCGAAAGAAAACCTATTACTCAGTCAAAAACATTTATTTCCTTAGAAGCACCAGGCATACATGGACAGGTCAGTTCAGTTTCAATAGATACACTTATAAAGAAACTTATAAAAAAATACTTTAGACTTAATAAAAAAAAATTCAGTATGTTTATTTTTGAAAATGTCAATGAGCTTCAAATGACGTCAATAAAACGTAATATCACTACCTAATTATTTGTACTTATAATATTTTTTCCCCTGCAGTGTCTGTCTGCCTTTATGTTCGCGAAATCAAAAACTACTGAACAGATCTTTATGCGATTTTCAGCAATAGGTAGAGTCAAAGTCAAGGATTTTGCAACAATGCGAATTGGCGATTGTCACACATGTTCTTCAATCTGTTCAAAGTTCTCAGAACATGCCGGTTTTCTCACAGTGTTGGCCTACACGTTAAGCAAGTGTTTTAAGAAAAATCTAGAGGAACACGGAGCGGGGGTTCGAACCCACGACGTTCGGAATGAATGTAGATTGTTCATAAATCTAAATTTAAAATTTAAGGAAAAGCCCCGATGCCAGTGCCTTAATTTCCTTAAAAATAAAAATACCATAATATTTAGTAATGTGCACGCGATGCGCTTTTATTTGATACCCCACTCGAGTATATTTGCAGAATTTCGGTTTTCCTTCCCCACTCTCACCTCCATAACTTTTAAACGGCTCCACCGATTTTCATGAAACATGTCTAAGAACACTTGCGCCAGACTCACCTTTCATACAAAAAAAATCTAATCTCTCCATCCGTTCGGGAGCTATGTTGTCCCAGACAGACAGACAGACACGTCAAACTTATAACACCCCTCTTTTTTGGTCGGGGGTTAAAAATAGCAAAAATTACAATATAACTTCGTAATATAAGACTTTGGTGTTGTTTTATTTCAGTAGATTCTCATCGAACATTATGTTTGATCTAGTTTGAGAGGATTATTTTAAATCTATATGAATTAATAATAAACATTTATTTTTATACAGAACCCTTGTCTAGTTCACAACTCTTGACATCCGTCAAATCCCTCAACGTTATATTAACTCGCGCGCAAGTGAGCGTGCCTTCGTAATGTCATTTTAACAGATGCTAATGCCATTCTTTGTTTATAAACCTTAATGCCCAATGGTTTTATGTTACATCAATGGAATTATGATTTTAGTCTGGAAGTTTGAAGTGAAATCATGAGTTAGTTATGTTAAGAACAATGTATATTTACTCTCGGGTTAGTTAAGTTCCTTAACTTCACATTATGTAATGTACAGGTACATACATGAATTTGTAAAAATATGAAGTACTTTGAATAATACTCACTGTTATTATATGGTTAATTAATAAATAAAATTAAATTAAAAATGAGTGTAGCTGCTCACTAAACTATCATCACTCTATTAACGTTCCCACTGCTGGGACACTGGGACTTCCCTTTTGGTGAGAGAGATTAGGCCTTAATTCACCACGCTGGCCATGTGCGAGTTGGTACTCAATAATATATATATATACTAGCGGCCCGCCCCGGCGTCGCACGGGTATAAAATTTTCCCGGAAATTATTCGAATTTTTCTCGCCGTAAAAACCATCCTATCTCTCAAGTTGGATCGAACTGCACATGGTGTGCGAATTTTATTATAATCGGTTAAGTGGTTTACGAATCCATTGAGGACAAACATTGTGACACGAGATTTATATAATATAAATCTCGTGTCACAATGTTTGTCCTTGTAATATATATTAAGATATATTTAATTAGTCTATAGTGTCCCACTGCAGGGCAAAGGCCTCCCCATAATTTAATAGGTTATTAGTTAGTATTATATTATGTCCTACTATAGTTACATAATAAAAAACAATATTTACTTTTCAAGATGATGACGAGAACTTTTGCGTTTTGTGTTTTGTAATGGCTGCTTTTCTTTACGTCCAGAAAATACTTAACAGTAGATACTTTCCCACAGTTATAACATTTCTATGTGTATTATATATTATTTATATCTTTGTTTTAAAGACAAAAACTAAAATAAATAGTATTGAAGAGATTTTAATTCTCTTTATACCTACAGCAACGTAAAGTCATCATTAGTGCCGATTCTGAGATTGCTTAATAATGCTGGTTCTGGGTTTTTCTTCGTTCACCACTCCCACGCCACACTGTTTTTTAATTATGTTGGTATAAACATAAAGCTAAAGTTAATGTTACTTATCAGAATAGCTCTAATGTCATTTGATCCATATTACGTCATTTTGAAAAGCTTATGATGAACTCAGAACTTTTACTATTATCTTATCAATATAATTATTATATCTATCGTCCTACCTTCGTGTTCCTCCATCCTAAGGGTCGTGACCACCCTTAAGAATCATTTATCTATAATAGTGAATTTATAATTATATTGCGGAAAAATATTTTGCTCTTTAAGAGGTTTTATTGTAGTTCTAAGACTAACAAAAAAGGTGGCAAGTATTTAGAGCCTCCTTGCTATACAATAGTTTCATATTTTAAATAAATTTTCAAACGTTAGGAAACTTATTAGGAAGCTACAGGCGTAAAAATAAGGTCCTCTATTATGATTGATGTTGTCTATGACAGTTTGAACGATTAGAACACAGGAGGGCCGGCGACGAAAATTATTGTGTCATTAATTTAGAGGTAATTAATGATCGGGGGTTAATGTGAAGGCTCGTTAGGATTTTGACAGATGAGTTGTTTTTATAGAAAATGCATTTATTTTTACTAATTTAAAATAACTGGAGCTAAAAATTGCATTTCTACTAAACAACGTTTTTTTTATTGACATGTATGTATTGTTTACCCTAACATTTAAATCGAATCAAAGATATTAATCCTACATCCTACAAACTATTCAATATCATTATATTTTTTCTGAACTTACACTTACATAAAATTGCAATGAAAAAGTTATAAGGTTATACCGTTTCTCAAATAGCGCACCTATTTGAGAAACACATTAAACAATATGAGCTGTTAACAATGAGTTGGTTTATATTTGGATATTGGTTGGACAATTTTATGTATATTTTATAATTTATTTATCATAAGGAATTCATGTAGATGATTCAACACAACCCAGCATCCAACGGTCACGTATTTAATGGCCGAACTGGAAGCCGCGGACACCGCGTCGAAACAGTAACTCAATATTTGTCTATGGACGACGCGGATCGATTGTCTACGCTGCCGTGTCTCCTCCGTGAGCCACGATCTGGCCATAGAGAAAGGAATGATAGCTGGGTTTATTCAATTATGTGTAATTCATGGCCTTAATAACATTTCAAATCTAATGATATTTATCATTGTGACAAATCAAAAATTTCGCTGTCAATAAAAATAATTCAATCACAAATCACACACTATAATCACTATTCTAAGCATTCGCTTTTCAAAACTGCATTAAAACCTATGATTAAAAGAAAAAGTGGAGCAGGTAGCGTATTATCCTCTTTGTATTTTCATCAAAGATTTAAAACATATATATATATTTGAAGTTGATAAGTACTCCTCCTGAGGCTCTTAACTCTTCTTATCTTGTTTAAGTGTTTTCGTTTCAGGGTGTCTTCACTCGTATATAGTCTGTGGTCGTAGGTATAAACTATCCTAAGGATTTGTAGATAAACGTGTTTAAAGCGCACATAATGTACATTTATCAAGAAGAAAAATCTACTTCTAGGTGAGGTTGTGGATAATTATAATTGAATAATTCTGCCAATACTAGCATATTTTCTGGTAATCAATTTTTAAGTCGGTAAATGATTTAGCTGTTCAGATTTCCCTGTATCTATCACTAACAAAGTTTACTCTCCTTTGTGGGCCAGTACAAAAAGCAAATCGAGTTACTGACAAAATAGAGAAAATCGTACAAACACCATTACCACGGCCATTTCGAGGATAGCTCGTGACGACGGTGTTTTTCATCACCGGGTTACTGAACCACCAGTGTGAATATAGACTTGTTTGCGTTTCGTTGCTAGTTTTGTATCCTGTGGCCGAAGATAGTATTCTATAGAAATAAAATAATGATTTAAACTATTCTAACACCCATATTACAAGCTCTGCTTAGTTTGGGGCTAGGTGAAGCTGTGTGATTAGTCCGGAAATATTTATTTATTCTTTATAATGAATGAAAAGCACAGCGGATTACGTTAAGTCAAGTCAACGTATTATTATGCAAAATCACATTTGTGTAATTAGTAGGACGTCCATGCTTTTAATTTAAGAGCCGTGGTTCTAATTTTGGGAGTGGCAAGAATTATACGGCATGTTTGTTCGCAATTTCTACACAAATCTAATTGGAAGAATTCATAAACTGTTTGAACAAATACTGATGTTATCATAATATCAGTATTTTTTTTAATGATATTGGTTAGCTGAGGTCTCATAGAGTCAAAAAGATATAATTGGTAATTTAATAATTTAAGTCGATAATCTACTGTTTACCACGAGTACTTAACAAATTCTATATTATATCTTTTAAAATGAATTTTAACAAACTATTTTAAGCCTTAGATCTCAAACTTCCCAGCAATGTACATGAAACTTATCGATATAATCATAAGGATCCGACTCCTGTCGATTCGGTAAACAGACTGTACAATCGATTGGTCGCGACTGCGATCCCAAAACGAACATGTTTGATGGGAAGATGTGAGAGATTTACCACGGTTATGTTCTAAGTAAATATATGTATATATAAAGGTAGCAAATAAACTTAATAGGGCAGATGCCTATCGAAAATAATTAGTCTGTCATTAAAGTTTAAAAAAAAAAATTACACCTATTTTTACTTGCAAACGAAAAATCAAGACGATAGTGTGCATTGAATTTTTGAGTGACGTACTAGATAGGTTTATACGTCAAAATCCTCCACTTCGGAATTTTTATGCCCTTATATCTTGGCACTTTCTTATTAAATTGATAAAACGAAAATAGTTGTCCAGTAATTGGCCGGGCTATCAGACAGACTAAACAGAAACCCAATTTTGTATGTAGTCATCATGCCTATTAAGTAAATAAACAGTACAGTGTTGCCCGCGATAGCGTAGAACGATATACTATCAGACTTCCACTGGGTAAAGATAGCATAGCTTATTGTGTAATCCAAATTGAATATAATAGGAGCTATTAGGAATCTCAGTAAAATCCCTTCAGTGATATAAGCATAAAACAGTCATAAATTTTATTAAAATAAGCAGATTTTGAAGGAAAATCTTAATTGGTGTATGGGTGACTTGACTTCAATTAGTGGTGGGTAATATTAATGGGAAATCTATGAGGGGAAGTCTATGTTCAGTAGTGGTCCTACAACGGAATGATGATAGTCATAAGATAAATATGGCAATTAGAGTTGTCAGATCGATATGCAAGCGAAACTTTTTGATTTCATTTCATTTTCGACGTTTCTTCGATTTGTATAATCAAACATTGGAAATAAATGATTTTATATCTTATATCTTGTAAAGCTAATCCTATTTAAAAACAGCATTTATCGAGGAAGATTAATGACTTCTACTATAACCACGTGAGAATCCATAAAACACCGTGGCTTGAAAACCTAGTTATAATTATGACATTAATAGATCTTCCGATTTCAAAATTAAATTTCAGGTCGGTGTCACACAGCACGGAAGTCATGTTAAAAAAAAATTATGCACATCCGTTTTGCAATTACTGTAGCTTGTCGCTACCGAACAGATAACGGGTAGATAATTACCCTTTTGTCGGCGAATATATTGTGAAGTGACAGGTGAATTGACAAATGACATTTCCCTTTAGACAACTGGCTTGATGTTTGACGTCGATTAGGTTATGATCATGGATTTAATATTTGTGATAGTGGTTTTGTTGTTATATTAGAGGTAACATTAAAATATGTTAAATGGTAAATGGTAGTCTATAATTATGAATGTCTTTGTTCTCTTTTTTTCGGTTCTTTTTTTTGGGAGCACAAAGAAAAATACGTCCTTATGATCCTACCGCGAGTGTACACTTATAAGAATAAGTGTTTAGTACACTCAACTATAACATAAAAAATAAATTTATAATTAAATTTTTATGAAATCATCTCAGTATTTTAAAAACAGTATTTTATGGTGAGATCGTTTAGGATTAATTCAATACAATGTCAGAGGTTTAAATTTAATAGGGATATTAAAAAGTATAGGCAGCGGCAACAGAGCATGATAGAGTCAAAATTTCAAAGATATTTTTTGCTGTGGTTTTTATTTTGTTTGTCGTTTGGGCACTATTTTATGAAATTCTGTCAAGTGCACAGATTTATTCATAGATGTGATGGTAAAGCCGTGTTGGCTAAGTGGGCTCACACTGTACTTTCATTCCGAAGGTCGTGGGTTCAAACAACGAAAGGCACATCGGGCATTTTTTCTTGAAAAAATTACGTGTTCTTTAAAACACGTGCTTCAACGGTGAAGGCAACATAGTGTGAAAACTGGCATGTTCTGAGAACTTTAAGGAGTTTGAAGTAGGTACATGTGACATTCACCAACGCACTTGGCCAGCGTGGTGAATTAGGGCCTAATCTCTCTCGTCAAGAGAGAAGTCCTTGTGTCCCAGCAGTTTGGACGTTAATCGGGTGTTGATGATGTGATGGTGAATGTAATATTGAAATCACTGATTTAAGTATTAAATACTCGTAAAAAAGTCAGATGTGCAAAACTCAAAACGAAACCATAACGGACGAACCATATTGTTATGATAGTACAATAAATATATCAAAATCATTATTTAAAAGTAAACACCGGTCAGGCTCAGATACTGCGCCGAGCACCGGATGCCAGTCCACCGCTACCTTTATCACCTTTTTTAACATTTTTACCTTTTTCCATTGAACTAATTCAAAATAAATTACCGGGTAGCTCACTCCATTTCTTGCGCTGAGCAAAAAGTGTGAATAATCTGAGCTGGAGGAAGCGCTGTTGGTGTTTTCATGGATTTTTGTTAATTTGTTTTATTTACAAAGGATTTAGTGAAACGGAATTAACGGAAAATTAAATGTTATAGAACAAATCATACATATCTAGAGAAGATATATATATAAAGAGAAAACGTTAAACGCAACATATGGAAATTATAGAATGAAATAATTTTTAGATTTTTAGAGTGATTTATAAATTTATTTCAAAACGTAAGAAACTTCTAAGGAATGGTTTTGAAAATAGAAGAGTTTTTTTCAATGATTTTTTTTAATAATTATTAAAACACACAAGGGAGACAAGGGAGTTGTACCCTTTTTGCTTACTTAAAACAAAATTAAATAAGTTATTAAAATGATTTTCTTAACAAGTACGTAGCGCTTTTTACCAAAAGAGTAAGGAAACATTAACATAAGGAGTAGGTAGGTTTTAGGCACTGGAATTATAATCAACTGTAATATTATCTCATCATATCATTCATTCGCGGTTTTGGCTGTTTACGGTTGCAGCGGGTTTACGGTAGACGCAGGACGATGCCAACCGTTATAACTGGACTTATTTGAGGGAGACCTATGTTTAGCACGCGGCGTGGTACGGCGGTAATAATGATAATAATAGACTAAGCTAAAACTTAGCGTAACATAAGCCGTGTGGTGGTCATAAGCGCTTGCTTTTGCATATCTGAAAACTAAAAAACCGTTAAATCTGGGCAGGGCGAGTTTAATGTCTAAAATATTGTTAATAACTGAGAGAATTCTAAAAGTCTGCATTATTTTTTAATGGTTAATCATTTCTGTCAATCCTATAGTCAGATGTATTCGCTGTAATAACATGCTTTAGTTCATCATCATTCTCCTGCCCTTATCCCACATTACGTGGGGTTGGACAACATGTTTTTTCCTTCCATTTTCTTCTGTCACTCGTCATCTCAACACTCACTCCTTTCTTACACATGTCATCCTTTACACAGTCCATCCATCTTTAATTATCATCTTTTTTTGTAATAACATGCTTTAGTTATGAATTTTATTTTATTCGCTGCACTAACGACACTAAAATTACAATTATGGCGACACAGATCGTATCTGCGTAATTTCAAAGGTTCACGTCAGTAATAACACCGGTTTTATTGTGTTATTTACACAAATAAAAACGTTTATTTTTACATTTTCCCAAAATTAAATATGGGCTAATTTTGTTGGGACGCGGGAATTACATTGTTAGTTTAATTTGAGGTGGCACGATAATGTTGTTTGTCCGTTTGTTTCAGAGCAACAACGGTTTTAACTAGTAGGTTAAGTGTATCAGTATAATTTATTTTATTGATTTTTTAATGAAATGAAATCATTACGCATTAAAACGAATTAACTAGATTCGCCATTTAATGAGTAGAAAAAGTAACTGTGCCTCTTCCTATTTGAAAAACGATTCATTTGAATAGTATTGTTTCTTCAGTTTGTAACAATTATTAAAAAATAATGCGTATATAATCTGATAAAACACAAATATAATTAAGAATGTAAGATTTTAGTCTTTTAATACCCAATTGTACGAAAAATAATTACAATTCAAGTCTTACCAGATAAGCATTTTTTTTTGCTAAATCCTTCGCAATTTTTGCAACTCCAGCGGATTATCTTGACCCTTACGAGATTAGATAAGGCTATGGTCCAGATGATCGCCTCTCATTTACAAGAAAAAGTGCTTAAAATAAGTTTTAGACTTCCAGTTAACGTGGAGAAATATTTTTCTATCTTATGATTAACTTCTAAGCTACGTTAACAGAATTTTATCGTGTTTCGTAATGTGGTCCGGAGAAGCCATCTACATTCTAGGTCTTTATGTCCCATCTTAGACCACATCGTCACTTTACATAAGGTGAGATAGTGGTCAAAAGAAAGCTTATCTAGAATAAAAAAAAAGATATTTTCAAAACGGTTTTTATGAAGTTCTGATAATTCCAACCAAACCAAGGGACCCAAACTAACACTTGGAAATTACATACATTCAGTTAAAATTGTAATCACTAACTCACACGTTATTACTGTGTAATACGCATGAAGTAATTACAAAGAGGAAATCCTTGTTTTGTCATCAGCGTTTGTATTGTCTCCTATGAACTTCTGCTCGCCTGGTACTTTGTATTATCTTTAATATAAATCTTTTCGTTTTTTTATACGGCGTTTATCCGCAATTAGTATTAAACAAGTAGATTTATAACATGAAACAACTGAGATTTAGTTTGGAAAATATGAATTAATCATTGAGTATATCTCGGGCAGCGGGCATGAGCATAAGATGTTGTTGTTATCCTATCTCGTCCCGTGGGCCTAAGCATTTGGAAAATTATCTTTTGGAAAACTCGATAACTTAATTCAGAAACTTCACCTTTGTTGAAGACGGTTAAAATAAAAATGTCCACAAAGATGCCCTAACACTTAACACAAAAAACAATCACAAAAATCACAATAACTCGAAAACTATAAATAGGTACACGCCGATTGATTCGGTTCCAAATAGAAAAATCTTCGAACAAATTATGTTCGCCTGGTGCATGCCATTCAGCGTGTCTCCGCTTAATATACCTACCATTTACAAAACACCTTTATTTTGAGTTTTGTTTGTTTGAACGGGTTAGTCATAGCTATAGGAACTATTGGAACGATTAAAGAAAATATTTAAATATCGTATACCAATTCTTATTGTGTAAAAAGTGATACTTATTAGCTATATTACTGCAGGAAAATAAGTTATTAGGCGGGAATATCTTAAAGTTAAGCCAGTTAGTACAAGCAGGTACGTAGTCAAAACTCGAGAACAACAAGTTTTTTTTTTGACAGCCAGTGTTAATTCTTACTATGTAATATTCTTGCGTGTTTATCTAAGCTATTAATGATAATGGCCATGAGTTGTGATTCATTTTAAACCATTTATTTCAATGCTCAAATGATTGCACAAAATCACAAAGTAATTGTGAAATAACAATATGAATAGGTATTGTGAATAATTTTGATGATGAATGACAAATTCGAAACGCAAATTACGTTTTTGTTTGCGTTCGACTTCCGTGTTTGTTTTTTATAGGTTATAAATGTAGTTATGTTATAAAGTCTAATGTATAAATATATCGAGCATATTAAATGTTATTAGGGTTCCGTACTCACAGGTAAAAACAGAATCCTATGACTAATACTCTACTACTGCTGCTGCCCGTTGGTGAGTCCGTTTTTCTGTCACAAAGCTGCAGGGCATAACTGAACCATTTGAAATATATATTTTAAAACCTAAAGGAATGTTAAGAATATTTTTTATCATGTAATAAATTGTGCCTGATAGTTGATAGATTGAAAAAAAATCTAGATAAAAAGGCTATCAACAATGAAATAATTTCTCAAATCGGTCTAGTAATTTTCCTGGGATTAACGCGCTCAAACAAACAATCAAACAAACTCTTTAGCTTAGTAATATCAGTATAGATAGGAACAACACATACTAGAAAAAATAATATATAAGTACAATTTAATACTCATGGCAAAATTATGGGCGATTTAAACAAGCGCATTAACGGTGAAGGAAAACATCTTGAGCAAACCGACATATTCTCTGAACTTTGATGAGTTTGAAAGACATGTGACATTCACCAGCCATCACTTGGCCAGCGTGGTGGATATGATGATGATGATGGCAAAATTAAGCTAAATTCAAACTAACAAACAAATGTCGATTTGCGTAATGCTAAAACATAATTTTTTAGACATTAGACCTTCATTAGCTTCTTGTTCATTGCCTACGAACACTTTCTTTGTAATTTCCACGACAACTTTATTCCAGTTGGCAAACAATCTGTTCCTACATCATTATGACTATTGCTTGTGTCACTTCGATCTGTTTTTACGGGGATTTGAGTTTTATTCTGATGGGGTTCGGTAAATTATTACAAAACATGAGTTTTTTTTTAATATTTTGAAGTATTTATATTTATTATTTTAGTTGTCAATCGAAAAAAAAATGTTAATAAAATTTATTATAACAGATCTGATTTGGTACAGGAACGCAAGAAACTTCGATTTAACTTTTTTGAGAATTTGCACAGTAGGTATATAAGTGAAAATGGTTGTTACGCAACTTTGACTCGAAATAGATCCTCAACGGTAAGCCGGAGCGAAAAATGTAATAAAAAAACTAAAAATGATTTTTTAATACATATTAAACGATACCCCGCATGACATAGTCTGTTGACTTAATTTTTTATTATTTTTACTTAATGGCGGCCAGTAGTCTCTATGTTTAATTTTCACTAACGTCATGTCTTTAGTGTCACTCGCTACTAAGAGGAATCGTTTGACGTGTGAATCATAGAAAATAGCCCAGGCGTTGTGTCTAAGTAGTGGGATAAAGGAACATGCAAGACTGTTAAACACATTACCACTCCTTTGTGCTGCGCAGTCCGGTAAAAAGGCTTATGTTTACCTATCAGTGAACGCCCGACTGAAATAATGTGGAATAAAGTTATTCACAACAAAGTGAAACTGAAGATTTCAATTCACCGTGCCTGCACATGAACACGGAACGTTCTCGATTGTGCCAAATGTCATTTTAATAGTTTTAATTATAATTATGCTCGCAGTCGTAATTGCGGTTATCGCGGGCTAATGGTGATTACGGCGATTACTATCTGCCGCGTAAAAGGACTTTTCAATTGCGTTTTGAGAACAAATTATGGGAATTTGGATGTGGTTTTTGAGGTTACTTGAAGGGTCATTAGTTGGATTATGTCAAGTTAAGGTTTGTGCGGTAGTTTAGAACTACAAACAGATGTACTATACAAACAGAGTCTCTGTAAGCTATCGATTGCTTGTTTGAGTGTCAGTTTTACGCCGGTCTAAAGGCCGAGTGCAGGGCCAAAACGCAACCACGCCGGAACGACAGCTCACCGATTGTTTTGCATTGTAAATGCGACGGCTTTAAGTATTTAGAAGACATTATCTTGCGTAGATTGAAATCTCTTAGGAACTTAACTAAATTAGAAGATTAATACCTAAAGCGAGAATGTAAATCTTTGGTCCAATCTACTAGCTTTATAAAACCATATTCGAATTGCTGTATTTAATCAATTTATTTTACACAGATATAACAAATAATATATATTTTTTGTGATTTGTATTTTAAAAAACGCTGCATTATTAATATAAAAAAAGAAAAAAGTCGCTATTATTCTCTTGAATTCTCCTAAACTAGCACAACAAAACATAGTAGAAAAATACAAAACCTTGTATTTTAATACAAAACTTTGTATTTTTCTTCCCTTAAAAATACTAGCGGATTCCAATAAGAACACACCTTTTGATTAGTCGAAGCTTAAAAGTAGTAAAATTAGAGACCCCTGTGGGCCTAGACAATGTAACATTCGATTAGCGAAAGCGATAGTAGAAAAGTCCAAAAATGTATGGGATTGACATAAGCCTTAGATATGTCACGTGATCTGTTTCTAACGTAACGAATATTGGTAGACAATGTACATAAATTTCGATTCCACCAAACGAATCGACAACATCGAACGATTATTTCCATACAAATGCGTAGCCAAGTTACACTTTTGACAAGCGAATTCGCTTAGTAGTCGATTCTCTTGATGGAAAGGCCAGCGAACGCTAGGACCCTGTAGTTATCGAAACAAAATGGCGATTTTATTTATATACAAACAGCTGCTGTAGAATGATATCAATAGGGATCAATTACTGCTTTGATTTTTGGGTATTAAAATAATTTTAGTGCTCGTGTTACCAAGTGTTAAATACCTAATTCAAGACGCATAAGCTGCGTTTGCTGTGTTCAGTTCAGTTTCTTGTAATTGGACTTTGCTTCAGTGTCGAGTTAGATAAAATTATAAAGTCTTTGCTGTGTTCAGCTCAAAATGAAAATGTTTGGCATATACGCCACAAAAGATACATTGGAAAGTGTTGATGAATATCTAATACCAGAAACATTATTTATAGAGCACTATAAACTCAGCAAAGCTTTTTTTAGAAAACTTTGTTGTGATGAAGGTTTTCAACGTCGCTAAAAGGATATCTAGAGATATCTCTGGAAATAAAGGTAAATATAGGTGAAATATGTTTTGTTGTATCTGCCTATCAATACACAATTGTATAGAGGTATTTCCTTTTTTCAGGTGCTTTGCGCCCTTAACTTTTTTGCGACAGGGTCGTATCAAAGAGTTGTTGGGTGTTATCTAAAATTTGACGCAGCGAACAACATCATGCTAATGCATGCTAAAAATTGGATTGTTTCCCCTCAAACATCACAAGAACGTTCTCAAATCAAAGAAGGGTAAGCGGTTGTTTGTATGTTAGTACATTATTATTTTATACCTATGTTCCCACCAAGAGTTCAATAGGTACATATGTAACAAAAAGATAAAGCAGACCACTGTGACCTGCTACTTAACTAAGAACCAACCTTTACCTAGGTACTCATTTTTTTAACAGGTTTGAAAGGATACATGGTCGGCCAGGGGTGATAGAGTGCATTGATTGCACTCATATTGCAATTGTAAAGCCAGTGGATGCTTTACAATTGCAATATGAGTGCAATCAATGTCTTTTATTATAATAGGAAAGGATACTTATCACTCTTTATATGTTCAGATGATAATTACATATTAACTTTAGCTACTTACATATGTGTGAATGTTGTTTATAACATCATCTAATCTAACTCACTTATTTTTACTGATATTCTTTAATGGAGTTTTATTTTATAGGTATGTAACCACAACTTAGAAATAATAAACATCAATTCTAAGTTTGGTGGTGCCACACATGACTCCCACATATTGTCTGCAAGTATAGTAGAGCCATACATGCAAGGCCTTCATGAAAGTGGAAAACATGTTTGATTGCTGGGTAAGACAATAAACATTTTATTTGATTAGCAGTAAGAGAACCTTATTTATTTATTTATTAATAAATTTAGTTAGGTCAGGTACCTACTCATTAAAACCAATGTGAATAAGTGCTGTTTGTTTTCTTGCAGGGGATTCTGGTTATCCACTGCGACCCTGGCTGATGACCCCTGTTTTAAATGCTGCACTTGGGTCTCGAGAAGAGCTATACAAATCTCACCACATGCAAGCCAGAAACTGCATTGAGCGTCGCTATGGTTTGCTCAAGTTTCATTGGAGGTGTTTACCTAAAGACAGAGTTCTTATCCGAGGCAGAGCAATGCTCAATCACTTAATCAACAGGTTGTGATGAGAATGTGAATTCTAAGTAGATTATAAATAAAAATACATAGTTAAAGTTACAAATATTGTTTTTTTTATTTGGGTACACATTTGCTTTACCTGCTTACATCTTTACACATAATCTAAATCAAAATCCTTTAGGATTAGGTAAAATAAGCACATTTTTTATATCACTTCCACTCTAAAAGAGTTGAAAATTGTTTACCACTGGCCCTTGATTTCATTATTAAATAGGTACTTAAAGTATGTTTATCACTGACGCCAAGAAAAATATTATTTATCACTTCTTTTTAGTTGTAACCTCATGACTGAGGGACGTGACTATGGCGTCTCATCAGCTTTGTCACCACTACTCTCCATCGACTCCGGTCCTGAGCCAACTGTATCGACGCTTGGAGAGAGGCACCTGTAGCGTCCTGCGTTATGTGGGTCCACGGGAGCGGCCTCGACTTCTCTTTCTGGAGAGACTTTACTGGCACTGTGGAGACAGTGCCAGTAATTATCAACCCCTCAACCTCAAGGCTGTTCGGGCCACGCCTTACAGTGTGGCCAAAGAATCTGAGAACTCTCTCTGCTCTGCATGCAGATGTAGATTGATTGATGCAGATTGTATTTAACACTAATAAGCACTAATTTTGTCAGGCATTTTCCTTCAACAATATAACAAGAAAACGAAACGAAGCATCAAGCAAGCAGAAACACAATATTATGATAAATGACAAATGACACATTTGACGTTTGATGTCGACAACCATAGACTAAAACTCGTATTTAGCGATCGAACGAGTAGAAATGGCGATCGCTATGCGAATGTTACTTTGTCTACCAATCGAACTACGCTATCGCTTAGGCCATGACGATTGTAGAAATCGATTCGCTTCGTAGCGAATGCCGGTTGGCTAGGCCAGCTGGCTTATAAACTTTATGATCGAAATACCATCCTTAATACTGAACTACCAACTAAGTTGCAACTAGTTACGACCGCAACTAATATATTGTAGTGATTTCGTTAAAGTTCTTTGTTTTTATATGTAACTAGCGGCACGCCCCGGCTTTGCACGGGTAAACCAAAATATAACCTTCTTCGGTCATAGGAATACAACGATTCGACTTATGTAAATGGATCACATACCTACTCCAGTTACAATAATTTCGCCGGAAGTCTGCAAAATTCATAGTTAAAATGTGTAGCGTAACTGTATTTTTTAAAGCTAGAATTATATTATTATGCCATTCGAAAGAACAGAAAAAACTAAAAATCTGTATACTCAACTTATTTTACGTGTTTTGGTGGCTACCCCAATTGAACCTGCAACCGACGATATGTACAATATCTATGCTATATGCTAGGGTTTAGTTCTGAAAATAACTTTTTGAATGGGATTAGTTACCTGTTAGCGAATTATTAACTACTAACTAAGCGACAAAATATTATCAAGCGACATTTTTTTTTATTTCCGCACACGACCATTCAGTAGGGAGCCGACAGATTATTTCGTGATCTTATAACCCCTCCCGTACCTCCGTGCCCGAGTGACGCCTGCCACTCCACAAAGCATAGTTAGCCGCCGAGCATTTATTTAAAAAATAATTAACTCGTTATATCTTTTGAATGGAATGTCAGAATCTAATAATTCAAAAAGTTATATAAGGGTTTTAAAGCAATCTTACATAATAAATAATTTATTTTGTTAAGGGTTAATACCAAGATACAAATAAAGAACCTTTTCAAGCAGTGGTATTTTAATTAAAAAAATTAATAAAAAAATCGCTTATTACTAAACTAACTATTATAGTTTCGTCACAAAACTAGTTAGAGATATGATGTTAGGATATTTTTTGTAGACAATGATAAGTTCTACAAAGTTGTAATACATCACTTTGTTATATATTCAATAGTTTTCGCAGCATTCGCGATTAAATAAGGATTTTAGTTTATTTTTTCAAAAAAATCGCCTTTTGTCACAAAACTATAATAGTTAGAGATATGATGTAACGACGTTTTTTGTAGATAATGATAAGTTCTACAAAGTTGTAATACATCACTTTGTTATATATTCAATAGTTTTCTCAGCATTCGCGATTAAAGAAAGATTTTAGGTTCTTTTTTTTCACCATGGGTTACATTATCGGAGTTTGGTAAGGAATCATATTATTTTTGAAAACTAAGTATAGCCTATGTCACTCAGGGATAGTGTAACTTTCGAATGGTGAAAGATTTTTTTAAATCGGTGCAGTAGTTTCATAGCCTATTCGAGACAAACAAACAAAAAATTAAACCTTTCCTCTTTATAATATTATAGTATAGATAAGTATTCTAATAAACTAGACAAGCTAACTTGCAAATTATTCACAATCTTCCTTCTTAAAACAATTAATTACAAACTAATTATTACCCATTGTCTCTAAAAAGATTTATAAAACGTATGGAAAACTGTGGAAGCTTCATTTTTTAGGGTCCCGTACCCTAAAAAATGAAAAACGGGACTCTGTTGCTGAGTCTTGACCGAGACCGCTCTGACTGCATCTTATTGCACTTTTAATGAAATGAAATTAAATGATTTATTTGCAGGAATTCAAAATTATTAATACATGACGGATCTTAAAATTAAAAATTAAAAATAAATAGTTTGTAGAAATAAAATTACATGATTTTATTTTTCATAAGTTTGTATAAGTGTATACACTGTACACGGAACCCTCGGTGTAGTATGAGACCATCTCATACTTTTCAATATTCATATTTAATATGATCATGTTTACTGGATTTAATTGTTTTTGGAGTTTACTCCTTAAGAAACGATTTGAGTTATAAGGCCCGGTACGGAAATTTTATGAGGAGTAAAATCAAAAAGTGTAACACGAAAAGTTGAGGCGTTACGTAGAAAGAGACAAACATATAAATCTGTAGGATTGAACGTGTAAAAGAATGAGATGGAATACATTACACAGCGTATCTCATTCTCGGGGTCTCCTCTTTGCGCGATACTTCGTAGTTGAGACTACGAAGTATCACGCAAAGAGGTATTGCTGTATTTTATTTATATTATTTTGTAACATTCTTTATGTAATACGCTTTATTGAAGTAATATAAATAATCCGAATAATTACAGATATAATAATATGTTTGTTTCTCTTATCATTTTAGCAGATGCGTTAATTTACCCTTTTTTTCTATTCGATATATATCATAATTATAGTTCGTAAGTAGTAAACTCCAATCGTGCGTCGTAGCTGACACACACACACTTTTTTACTTTACAGTCTGTTTAAAATTTTTAAAGCCTTATGAAGTCCAGTAATAACGCCGTTTGTTTGTGTTTTCAACAAAATAATGTGTTTGAAGTTGTCAATGCTGTGTTGTTGTTGATTTGTGCAAATAAGCTTCTCTTATTGTGCCGTGACCGTTTGATGTCATCATGAAATAAATAAGGAAAACTATGCAGCAAAGTTGATCTACATTATAAAAAAATAGCATCATGTCGTTTGTTAATGCTTGCTCTGTTAGCCACCCCACATAATATGAAAGGCAAATAATTGTGTTTGATAAATAGTATCAATGTTGAATTATGTTTATGCCTCTTGAATGAGTATAGAAGTTACTTTAAATAAGAAATATTAGATTTTATATTACGTTTACAGCACGATACAATTTGTAATATCAAGAAAACTATCGAAACCTAAATGATCGAGATTTCTATTCATACCTACAGTCTTTCTCGTACAATGTACTTTGAGCCCTTTACACTTCAGCGTTGGATATATTATTTGAACAATGTAAGATCCATTAGATAGATGTGTGGAGATGTGGATGTTAGAGTCTAATTAGACAATGTATCTTATTGGTGCTTACAGAGTCTTGTGCAATTAGAGCAAAGGCACCGACATTAGACTCAAGTGAATAGCGGCTCGCAGTATTATCAAGAACCCATAGACTCTAATTGGATGCCTAATGCAGCACTAAATATGTTTATAGCCATTTCGTAGGTTTCATGTGCGATACTCACACTAGAGACTCATAAAATATAACGTTTATTAAGAGCACGTTTTATTACATGTTATGAATGTATCACTATTGCTGCACAAGTGCCTATCTAAGAGTATGTTTAGTACATTAATTTGATTTAAATGTTATTACAATAAGTACCTACTTTCTTTATCAGCCAGAAAGAAAGTTCATAAAAGGAATCATACATAATAAGCAAATTGGACGTATCATTTATCTCAAGCATTGTAAACAATATAAAAATGAGCACACACACAATAAATCTCCTGCTAAAACGTCCAACATCAGATTACCCAGCTCATATCCCCCATTACCGCGAGACATACTTAATTACATCGCTATTGGGCCCCAGTTAGGCTTTTGACACGGCAGACAAACGCATATATCGTGACTTCGGCCCGTAAACTCACTTTGTTGATAAAGTCAATTAGCCGGGACTCTGCTCGTGTAGTCGTATCAACTGATTGTGCCCACCCTGTTTTCCGCCGCCATTTTGGCGCGCTGTGATTGGCCGGTGTCGCGCAGGGGAGTGGCCTGGGTCCGCTTCACTTTTTGTTATTTCGGAGAGGTGCGTAGGCGACCCGCTTTATTCTTTGTCAGTCGATTGAAGGCGTTGGTGTGCTATAGTTTATTGCTCTCTGCTATCATATGTAAATAGTGTTGGTGCTGTTCGCTTGTGATAAGGACTTTTTCGGAGTTGTGTGATTTGTAAGGTGAGTGATTATTTAGTTGCGATCTCTTAACGATTTTTTATTATGTTGTTATAATTTAAGCATATCAATTTTATGTAAATTTGTTTCTAACTATTAATTTACGAACTAAATATAAATTAATAAAAAATTTCAACTTTTACACAAAGTATAATACACATTTTGATATTAAACTAAAGTTTATAATTAAGTATTACAATTAAATATTGCCTACCTTATAAAAATCTATTTGTTTCATAATTTTAATTTTACATTTTGCATAAGGTTGGCAACTAATGATTATCCACCAAATATTTTGTTTTTGTTATAGTTGTTCAGTATTTAAATTGATTATTTGGTTTATTTTGACTCCAGATTCCTCAGTATAATTCATTTCGAATTAATTTTGAGGGAGAAAGCTGATTAACATAACTAGTACTACTAGTATAAAATATAAAACTGTTCTTATTCTTCTAATTTAAAATATAAATAAAATTTATGTAATATAATTACCAAGTATTCCGAAATTATAAAGATATTGATTACTAAAAAAAATCATTAATAAATCCTAATTCAAAGCAAATTGTTACTACATCTCAATTAAATTTTTGTTCATGTCATCCATTATTATAAATTAATCATTAATAAAATCCATTTATCATAATCATGTTTCCAGCAAATCATGAGTAAAACACCTCTAAAGACGTTCTTACGTAAAATTATTATCCTCAACTTAATATAGTAGATATAACTATTTAATAAATTATTCAAAATCGCGCTCCCCGCGGTTTCTCTAATTATACACGCAATTACTATTAGAATAATGACATTATTTTAATAACCTACGACCTGTTTACATTTATCATTTCTGGTTCATTCGTATTTGATGAGTCTTGTGTTTTTGGGAGTTCCGAAGGCTTTGCTTTAAAAACATTTGCATAATTAGGTGCATTTTATTGCTTTATTGAATTAGGGCCGATGTCAGCTTCAAAATTGAAAGCCGCAGGGGGTCTTGTGTTGTTAATTTTGTTTATAGCTTGTATTATGGTCAGTTTTGAAAGTTATTCCCATATCTCAAGCCATATAACTTGTTAGATATTGTAAAAGTGGACAACAATAGCATATTTATGTTATTGATCTTGATTTTATTAGCTTTTACAACAGAATGCTTCGTCCATTTTATTTATAAATGGCCGGTTTTGTTGGACCTGTTTTATTACTAACGTTTAGTAACAAGATTACTTTTTTTAATGCGTGTGGGTTTTTATTTGCGTTTTCATAATAGTAAATACTATAAAATATGAAATGGGAATCATTGAATATTAACCATATTGGCTAACACATTTTGACTCTACGAAAACTCTTTTGAGAAATAAAAGTCTATAAAAATCCAATTTCGTTGAATGCGCGCCTCCAATTGGAAAAAGTTTTTGTCACCAGAGCGTAACAATGAGGTATCAGTTTCAATATGTACATTAGTAATTGTGTGTACATGTTTTTTTCGTTTCACCAACTCACGATCAAATTGATCTCACGGCGT
Organism: Gymnoscelis rufifasciata; assembly: GCA_929108375.1. Lineage (NCBI taxonomy): Eukaryota > Metazoa > Arthropoda > Insecta > Lepidoptera > Geometridae > Gymnoscelis > Gymnoscelis rufifasciata. The sequence goes on from OV815305.1 coordinate 13,557,881, forward strand.
GATATCTCCATTTTCATCATCAACATGTTCAAATTGAGTTCTCACATCACAATGCACCGTAGAATGAGTGATTTCACCGATTTTTTCAACAAAGGGTTGACCGGTCTCAATTCGATTAACATCACCAGTATTTGAGACCCCTTTATTCTGCAGTTTAAATATACGTGTAGGCTTTTTCGTTTTAAGGTCAGGGCTCTTAATAAAGTGGTTTTTGGAGTAGCTACGATGACTTGCGGATAGGAAAGGAACGCAAGCAGCATTGTTGATTATATTAGACTTCATTAGATCTTAATTAACATTCTGGATTCTCATTACTTGCTCGCTACGCTGGCTGCGTCGCTCGAGACTTTAATAGGAAAGTCAATTTGCTTCAACGTTTCGATTATTTTTTTCTGTTGTACGGGTATTAAATGTTGTACATTACATTCTTTATGATTCGATCAATTTAGATCTTTTATGATGGGATATGGCAATGCTCATGCTCAAAAAACTAGGTTAAGTAGACTAAGAAGGAATATTTTACGGTGTTTATGATGAATTATTTAGTACTTCATCCTTGCTTAAGTTAAATTTGCTACTGGCGATTTAGTTTGATTAGTTTGCTCACAATATTATGAAGTACCTGGATAAAGTAAAATAATTAATCATAAATACACCTAGGTACTTAATTTGTAGTTTTTAAGTAATTATATATCTGCAAGTATTAATTCTTGTGTTAATAAACATTAGATCTGCTTTCAAACCAGTGATATGAAGAAAATAATTAGGTATTTATAGCACAGATTTTATATATTATTAATAATATTATGTTTATGATATCAAAATTACTGCAAATAGATTTTTTAACACTACCAATATTAGAGTCTGATGATGATGAGTGATGATGGCACATGACTATGGACCTTAAGCTTGATGCAAAGCCAGGGTTATCATATCAGGTAGCTGCCATCAGTCAGGAGTTATCGGTGATATAATCCGAGGCTAATACTGCTGCTAATGGACAAAAACTTTTAATCCTTGTTTGGATAGTGCAAAATGGCTTCTAAATTTATTTGAACAAGATAGCATATGATCTTGATTACGGGCCAGTTATTTCAAGCTTAACTAGTAATAGTTATTTTGAAGTTCTCATTAAAATATCTGTTTTGATTCGAGACGAATTTCAAGTAAATTAATTAGTTAGTTTTTTCTATCTACATTAATTACTTTCCGAAGAAAATAGTGTTTTTAGATTATTCACACATTGTTTGAGAATGACGATTCTGAAAAAAAGCAATCATTATGTTTCTTAAGTTAATTTAGGTAAGTCAATCTAATTTTTTTAAGAGTAGCATTGAAAACGAATGACTTGCTTCTGGAGTAAACAACAAGAGGCTTATTAAACATAATATATTTTTGTTAATATCATAAGTTTCTAAAGAAAAATACTTTAAAAAAACTCATTCTTCTCAGTATTATTCTTATAATCAACAATCGAATGTTTTAAGCAACTCGATTATGAATTCCAGTCATATGGACAAAAACTTTAATCCTCCAGGCGCCATCATTCGTATCCTATAATCCTATTAAAATATTCCTGACTAAACTGCCCCAGGCAGATTTATCTTATCACGTTTAATAGGAAGCTAAGAAGTATTAGCATAAGGAAGAATAAAAAAACCATGGGTTAACGAGATAGAGCGCTGGCTCGAAATTTCTCACCCGTCTTACTTTTTGTGGTTTCTTAGTTAGAATAAAAAAAGGAATTACTAGAATTCTAAGTATTCACTAAATATTTCTTATTTGAGGTTGTGTTGTTTTAATTGGTATTCAATTATTATTTAGTATTTGTTTAATATTATATTGGCTAGACGTGTTTTAATATTGTAAATATTAGTTTTTTCTTTTCGAAGTTTTTGTTGAATTTACTAACGGGAAGCGAAAAATTTGCGAAAACTTACTTTCAGAAGGAAAGAGTCTTAAATGCATTTTTTATTTATGTAATTAATAACTAATGGGGTTCGAACACCCAGTGTAAGGTTTCGGAAAAACAGCGGTCAGCAACGCGGGAAGGGGCGTAACGTAGGATATTTTTGTATATATTTAAAATAAAATCATAGTATATTGCTTCTTTTTAAAAAATAACACCTTTTTTATTTATTCTGTGTTTATAAATAACTTAGATAATATTTGAGTCAAGTAGTGTTCAAATTCTGCATTCCGGATACCGATCAAAATTTTGTATATCTAGCTTACAAAACTTTCAAGTAAGTGAATGAGATTGGCAAGTCTTAGCATATGGCAAGCGCGTTGCCAATAATAGGAACTGAACTGAAATAATAGCTATGTTGTATTAATATTATTATTAACTATTTTAATAGGTAATAGAGTAAATAAAAAATGAACAAGATTTAGTTCAGTTATAATCATGAAAAAAACGTCTTTTTATATAATACCGATCCCAAATTACGTTACATCACAATTTTTTTAAACTTTAACGTTATTATATGTTGAATAGCGACTTTTCAGTTTGCCGGTTTTTACTTCATTATCGGTAATAGTGTTGCAAGTTGTTAAAAAATTGAGATTGGCCACACTGCCATGGTTTATTGAATACGGGGTAAACGAACTTGAATGATAACCGTTATTTTAACAATAACGATTACGCGGTGGCGAGTAATCAGTTTTTGTAACCGTTTTTTTATTTTGGTTACGTTTCTTGTGTGTTTATCTTTGCCAGGTTGAAACCCGATGGGCTTTGAAGAAATGGGTATGTTGGAAATATTTGTGTTTAGGTCCGATATTGTAGACTTGTTGAGGACTGCATTTGTTAGGTATGTTAATGAAAACATTTTATTTTCAATAGTATGAATGCATAAATAAAAACTGGCACTACTGGCAATAAGATCTTCAAGGAATATGCAAGAAGCAAATACTAGATTAAGTTTAGTTAAGTTAGTTTATTTAAGTGTATAGATTTAAGATCTGAATGAAGGCTATTTTATTTTATTTATTATGATTGCAAAAGTTAAAGTCGTTAAACTGAGCAAGCTACTTACCGTATACATAATCACGTTTTTTCTATAAAGGTTGGTTAGAATCAAGACTATCAAGATATTTATGAACTAGTGCATTAGTTACCATGTTTAAATAAATTTAGTATAAATCTAGTGTTTTATGCAAGTTGTGTATAGAATTCACGATATTAGTATAATAAGCTAAATACGTTAAAAGTTGTAGAAAATAAAAATCCTGCCAAATTAAAAGGTAATTGGATTATATTTATTAATCCAGGTGTATTAAGGTATATCTACCATTATAACAAAGTGGATGAGTCTGTTTCTTTGAATAATATATATTCAAAGAAACAGACATAGGTAGGTACACATATATTGATACCGCGTAAAAAACATAACTTACCTACGTGTAATGCATAAATTTCTACTCTCATAATAAGTACTTATTAGATTCCTAATAACTTGTTCTCAAAGTTATTGAAACTAGTAATAAAAGTAATAAGCAACAAAATAATTATGGCGGATGCTCAGTGAGAAGTGAGATTGGAAACTACGAAGCGTCGATGTAACCGACCGTGACGCCACCTGCCAAGCATCTGCGCTTCTGTCAATGAGTCGCGACTATCACAACTAGGAGCCAGAAACTAAAAATAAACCTATAATTTTTTTAGCTTTAAATGTTTCATCATCATCATCATTTCAGCCGTAGGACGTCCACTGCTGAGCATAGGCCTCCCTCAAGGACTTCCAGTAATTTCGGTCGGTAGCAGCTTGTAACCACCGCGAGCCCGCTACTTTCACCAAGTCGTCCGTCCATCTAGTTGGTGGACGTCCTACTCTCCGTTTGCCGATTCGTGGTCTCCATTCCAGAACTTTCCGGCCCCAACGGCCATCTGTTCTACGCGCTACATGGCCTGCCCATTGTCACTTTAACGAGCTAATTCGCTTGGCTATGTCGGTGACCCGCGTTCTTCTACGTATCTCCTCATTTCTGATTCGATCACTTAGAGAAACCCCATAACCTTTTAGACCTATAAAAAAAACCTTCTGAATACTGTCACCAAAGACAATATAAATCACTAAGTTTAAGAGACGGTACCTCAGTTCAGTTCAGGTTATTTTAATTGGACTTTGCGCTTGAAGCGACAATTTGCCAGTGTCGAGTTAAATAAAATTATAAAGTGAAAAAGATGTTACTCAGTTGAACGCCATTTTGCGTCCGACGGTACCTCCGTAAATAGATTTAGAACATTTTTGCTTGATGACGTAAATTACTTGACTTCAAAGCGATAACCACAGATGAAATAGCTTAGGTACATATCAATAACCTCCTTTCTATAGGTAAAATTGCAGAACTTTTTCTTTATAATATTTTTTCGGTAGGCAGGCAAAAGCAAGAGACTTTAGCCATGCAACCTTGTTTTCCGTTTTTCAGCATTTTTATGTATATATTAGTTTTGGATCTTCTAACTTTTGTGTATCAAAGTATCTCTACAATTTACCCAAAGTGCAAAGAATCAGCGCATTTGCATAATCCGTTCTCATAGTATGTTTAATTCCATCAAATTTTATGTTAAACAAATACTATACACACTAAAAAACAAAACAAAACTAAAAAAATAAGGTTAGTTACAATGCGTAGAAAAATATCGAAAAACTATTAAAATGATATAAAAAAAACGGACAGCAAAGAATCCGTATTACTTTTTGTATTATATTTTTATCAGCTATCAACTAAAATGAAAGTTAAAATTCCAACGAACCGTTCAAAAATTTAAAAACAGTTTAAAAAACGAATAACCCTTAACAACCTTCACGTAATTAAACCACAAATTAACCGGTACGATTTAGATCGCGTTCTAATTAGCCACAGATAATTGTTTTTCAGTAAATCTAATTACTGTTTGTCATTTTGCTGATAGCTAATTAGTTTTTATTGTAGAGATAATTGAAATTCCATCGGGTAAAAAACAGTTATAAAGGGTTAATGAAGAAATTCTCTGGTTATTTGTCAAAGTAATATTTATGATTTGGATAAAAGTATTAGTTTTTCGTCCGTTATTGTCTGTAATTAAATATATCTAGATTGCGAAATCTGGTTTGTACTTTGATTGCTTTCGACAAAAAAAAAAACTTATTTATTTAGAAATGAGTCCTCCTCTACAGGGAGCACTAGTTTGAGGTTGGACGCTGCTTAGTTGAAGACCAACAATACATATACATTTATTGTGTAAATAACAATCTCCGTCGGTTTTTATGACTTCACCTACTTGGCTATACCGAATAGAACTAAATCAGTGTGTTGTCATATTAATTTATATTTTGACAGTTATCCATCACATCACATTTTGACAGTTATCGATCACATCACATTTTGACCGTTTCCTTAACTGTCAAAATACAGTAAACAAATACAAATTAATAATCATCAAAGGCATCATGCTTATTTTTAACCGACTTTCAACGAAAAAAAGAGGATCTCAATTCTTTTTTTGTCTAAGAATGTAGTTTATTACGTGATGTGTGAAGATAATAAATTTCTTGCACTTTATTGTACGTTGGCAAAGATAAAGCATATTAACCTTTGTGTTTACGATCACTGATTAGAAACATTATTATGGTAACTATGTAGCGAATAGTGAAAAAAATGTACAGTGAATATGGGACAATAGGCTTGTAAATCATATAAGACATTAACGGTGGGGACAGACGGCTTGTAACCAATGTGTCGGCCATTTTATGACTTTATACAATAATTTTCTAAAAAAAATATATTGTGCAAAGCCCATGCTATGTGGGATAAGGGCGAAAAAAATTATGGTTACATCTGCCAATTAGTTTATAAAAAATTAGTGTTGTCAGATTTGCTCCAAACGGAACTAGAGCCTTTTAAGGGCTCCGTAAGCAAATAGCAATCAACGGATAGATTCGTCATGGCTGTCTGTACGTCCGTAGGTGATAGCCACTTTTCTTCCAAATTATTTTGATAACGATCTAACTATTTATAGATCTCAGCTTTTCTTAAGAATTTTAACGCATGGAATGTAGGTTAAACATTAATTTTACACACAAATGTGCGCACATCTTGATTTGAAATGTGAATAAAATTGGGTGTATTTTTTTAAAAAGAACGATATGAGTTTACTTCCTATTTAACTCTAAATGAAACCTATAACCATATAGCCACTCTTTAATTACTGAGCAAGGGGAGAATGGGGCAAAAAGCAAACATACTTTCCTGGCTAGAAATTAAAACACCTCTAATTATTTTTTGCAACAGTGCGCCTATAATAAAATGCGACCAAGCGTGGTATTTAGATATTATTGTTACCATACAGTGTGAAATCCAATACCTACCCCACATAGTTAGGTTCAACTTTTCTAAATAGGTATTTGATTATTCAAGTCATTGGAAATAATTATTATTTTCTTAGAAGCTAATTTCTGATTTTTTATATTCATTGGGGACAAAACCTACCATAATGTATACCTATTTGTTGTATTATGTAACTAGTAATCAATTTTTTTTTTTAAATATATAATTGTCTATCAATATTATGAATGTATTCAAACTGAATTACCTATTAATTAACTCACCAAAACCATCATCATGGCATAATTATTGCTAGAAGTGTGTTTTTAGGTATAAATATTAAATGTGGTCAATGGAACAAAAACTATTTAAGAAAAAACCAAAACTAAAAACATTAAAAAAATCTTAGCTTACTTACTTAGCTGTTTTTCAAAAGATATTTTGTGTTTTATGTGCTGTAATTAAAATCTAGCATGGACTGATAAATACAGAACGCCAGATATAGCTACATTTGTATATATATTATTAAATGGCAAATCAGTGATTCGCTATAAATCATGATTCACCGCAATTCCAGCAAACAAAAAATACATACAATATTCCTCAGTAATAACCAACATTACCTAGAAAATGAACATAATCAAACCAAACTATATAATTAACAGCTGACATAATGCGAATTACATTTATTCATTATTGTATAGTTTTTAATAGAATTCCTAGAGCGGATGTTATGCATATTGCAATTTAGATGCACAGCGATGATAGAGTATAATTGAGGCTGACGTTGCTTCGCCTGTAATTAGTATTTGTTCTGTACTATCTGATAGATTGAAAATTAGAAAATATTGTAAAAAATATCCTTTTTTTTATTATTACCATCGGTAATATATTTTATTATGCGCTGTTATGACGTAAATTTATGCTATTGATGTCAAGGTAGAGGAGTTCTGAGTTTAGTTTTTAATAGTATCATTATTTTTACTTTGGCACTTGCATTGTAAGTAGAAAATGTAAAACTTCGTGTTAAAACCTAACAATTTTTCATCAGTTTAAGCAATTATATGAATTCTTTACGTTTGTAACTTTGCACCAAGTTCGCAGAGAGTTTTTCTCGTGCATTATTATTATTATTAAATATTTTCTTTTAACAATATCCAGAATCTCATAAATGATCTGGATAGAGGTCGTAAAAAAAAAATTGACACTTATAGTCTACCGCAGTAAAATACTTAATTTGAGTAACTTCAGCGATAAAGTTGACATACGGTTGATCTAATCACGGTGATATCAGCTGGTTCTCATAACAATTTAATGTATAATCAAAGCATCTAAAACCTTTATTATGCTAAACAAACAAATATGTACCTATGTACAATTCATTAAAAACAATATTTTATTTAACCCTAAATTATCATCCAACAGAAAAACTTTAGAAAATGGGAGTGTCTGACCACGGTACATCTACCCCCGACCTCCTGGACCGCCCCTGTTCCGGCAGCGGGGAGGAAGACGACATTCCAAGGAGAAAACAGAGGAGATATAGAACTACCTTCACCAGCTACCAGCTGGATGAGCTGGAGAAGGCGTTCGGACGGACGCATTACCCTGACGTTTTTACAAGGTTAGTTCACTTGAGGGTTTAGATTATTTATAAATTATAGATGGATGGAAAATATAGATAATAAAATGGTGACAAAATAATAAAAAATATATATTGCTAGACAATCCACACAACAAAAAGACAAAAAAAGAAGAAAAAATTTACCAAGGGTGTACGTCACGTTCATTTTTTGGTATTTTTTTTGTCAAACTTTAGAAATTGATTACTTAACAATACATACAGTTTTTTAATAAAATATAGAAAGATAGGTATCATCAGGTCGCCCATTGTGTCACTGTATGAAATATGTATCTCCTATGTATGTTCCTATATTGTGGTGTTGCAATAAAGAATTGTTGTATTGTATTGTATAGACATAGTTGATAGGTAGTTAATAGCATTGTATAATACACCACAAAATAAAACGTTTAATTAATAAGTTGGGTAAAAATTGTTTTTTTTTTCTCTCTCAAAATTGATTTGAAGCCATGCGAATTGCAATTGCTAGAAATAAAATTAACCATCTTTTTATAATAGCCAGCTCTGAAATAAATATTTGAAAAGTTATTGATAAATAAAGAAATAATATTAAATTTAATATTTTTGTTACAGAGAAGAACTGGCCTTAAAGATAGGATTAACGGAAGCGAGAATCCAGGTAAGATCAAATTATATTTAAGTTTTTATTATTTCGTTTTAATGTTATTAAACATACTACATACTTCTCTACAATATATAATTAAGTCCTCATACAAAATACATACCATTTTACGGAACCATTTTTTATTTATTTTCATTTTAGTCTCAATAAGCTAGCCGATATCCTTACATACTTTTTATCTGCAATCATAAAATAAATGAAGATATGTCTAGAGTAATAATATTAAAATGTATAAGAAAAAAACCTGTAAATTCAACTTTCATTTGTAATTTTATATGTAATGGACAATTTAATTACGTATCTAAAACTTGTATATTCCTTTTATGTTCCCACACAAAGAATATTAAAAAGGTCCATTGAAGTTAATTTACAATTTATAAGAGCCCGTGCGGTATAGGGCGACAAAAAGTCGCACGTTTGACCCCCAGGGGTTCTCAATTGGGGGCCTCTTTTTGGTACCGCCTAATATATGCGTTGTATATTGAATTGGAAACTATCGAACGAGGTTTTAATATCATTTGGAGTTTCGGACCTCCTTGTTGAAATTGGGTATTTATCTTGGAACAAAACATTTTGAATTAGTTCCCCTGATTCGATTTATGAATGCGTTTGAGCAGCTTTGGTTTGGGATGTTCGAAATTAGAAGGTTTTTGTTTTTCTGTTCAAATTAATTTATGGGAGTTCAAGCATTCTTTGTTATAAAACGAAGGTATCTGAAATTGTGTTTCATTTTATAAATTAGGTTTGTATTAAATCAAATATAGACAAATTCTGCTTAGTTTATAATAATTTTTTTTTAATGATAAATATTGCGTGAATAGTAGCTTGTTATGGATTTTCCATTTGTATTTTTTTACAAGTAGCTAAAAGTAAAAAAAATCTTAAAATATGTACAAAATTTCCCTATATTTTAATAATTACCAACGTCAAATTCTTACACGCGTCTTTAACAGTTTTAATAATTAACTTTTAAACCGTTAGATCTTACCGATTCCTCGTCACAGAAAAAAACACGCCATTTCCAACACTCCACAGATTAAAAACCATTAATGTCCCATTATATGTCCGCTTATGGTCACACTACACGACCAGGCTTCCATATACGATGGAACGTTAAGCCCGTGCTGGGAAGTGTAACGACACCTTAATGATCACTTAATCAAGGGTTTACAGACGATTTAATTATAACGTAAAGGTGAAGGCAGGCTGATGGGTGGAAATTAATATTTACAAGTAGCTTCCTGTGGTGTTGCCTACTTTTATTGGATTTACTCGCAGATTTTTTTTTGTCACGGTCTAAAGATTTTTATCTGTTCAGGTGAGATTGTAGACAAACATCTCCAATCTCCTATAAAAAAAAATTATGTACAATTAAGCTTAATAAAAATGAGTTGTGTATATTCCGAGTCAAAATCGTTCATCTAATGACGTCATAAAGAAAAAAACAATGAATACCTACAACTGTTTATGTTTTCATAATATTAGTATTAAATAATTAAATATATCCGGACATTCCACACAACAACATTTAGCCACGTGGTAAGCTCTAAGCTCGTGCGTGTTACTAGACGGATACTATAGACATTTGATATACTGAATATAATAGTCATACATAGAAAGATGTATTTTTATTATACATATTTATCAACCAGACCAAGGAGAAAGTACTTGCAGAATATACAAACACTTGACCGCCGGCGGGAATCGAACCCGCTACCCCTTGCACCGCAAGTGTGGCAGGCTGATAAAGCTGTGTTGTTCTATTCGCTTCTCAACTCAGTATAAAACATTGAAGCGAACTGTCAAGACAATGTTATTTCCTTGATATTTGTTATTTAAGCAATTTAGTTTTATTAATTTTAAGTTGACCTGTCCATGTAGGCTATGTGCTTCTAAGGAAATAAACGTTTTGACTTTGACTTTGGCGGTATGGATATATCTGTATATAAAATCCATTAAATGTTTAACATAATGATTGTCTGGCAGATTGTAGTTTTATTATCAGCTGACACAGTTTATAGGTATTCCGAATTCCGAAGGATACAAAATAAATAAAAATATATAAGTATATGAACTTGACGCTTATCTAAAATCTTGGCCTGAAGTGGCGGCAGTTCGAGACGAGTGGAGGGAGAAAAGGGAGGTCTTTGCCCAACAGTGGGACAGCTAGACAAATTAAAAAAAAAAATGTATAGATACTTGCGGAGAAAGCGTATGTATTTTGCCAAAATATTATAAGTGGCTTTTAGTTACGAAATCAACATTTAAACAATTATAATTTATTTTTTTACCGCTCATTAAAAATATTTGACTATCTAGCTCTAAGTACTTCCCATGCCTATTAAAGTTTTTGTATTAACTAATGTTATATTTTGAATTAAACAAATATTAGAAATCTAACCAAGCCTTCTACTTTTAATGCATAGCATGTCTTAATGTTAATTATAATGAACTAATACCACGCCAATAAATAGAACAACTTAATCAATTAAAACAATTTAATTCATTACCTCAAACGTAATTTCTTAACATTAATCGCCCGTTATAATGGAAAACCTTTTTGTGCCCGTTGCGAGCAAAACTGGGTAACTCCTTTTACGTACGAGTTAGGACTTTGTCAGCAACATGTTTTAATTAGATTGATTTATAGGTTCTTTCATTGCATGTGCCTAGCCATATTGAGTATTACCTAGTTGTCAGATGTAGGTAGGACGGTTATGCAGTCTAGTTTAATTGATATTTAGGCTTTTTGCAGCACCTAGTTAACATTTCAAACATGCACTTACAAAGTCATTATCCATTAAAGACACCTAATAATTAACATAAGAATTTGCGTCAATTTGTTTATTGACTTGAACTGCAACTTCATATGGATGGTCAGATGGTTCTCAAAATGACTGAGAAAGAGTTTTATGAGTAGAATATATAATAATAATTTCTTTCACTTGACATAAACCAAATATATGTAATGTACTTACTGCTTCAGATTGCATTTGCAACTTAATTGGTTATAAACTTATCTATGAATAATGACATAAGTATCTATACTCAGTTTTATTTTTGTTGTGGTTTTTACCTTTAATAAGTGTAAGATTTAGTTAAACATTTTGTTATTGTAAGTTTTTCTTTTTTCGAATAAATAAAATAGAGGCCGCCGCCTTATTTAGTCAGTAGGTTGAATCTGAACCCATAGCACCGCATATACTTACTGGGAGCTCAATATGGCAACGAGCTCATCATAAAATATTAATTGAGAAAAAATAATGAACTTATAAACCAACATTTTGTCAAACAGGTATGGTTCCAAAACCGGCGAGCGAAATGGCGCAAGCAAGAAAAGGTGGGGCCTCACGCGCACCCATACAGCGGATATCTTGGCGGACAGCCGCTGCCGTCATCCGCTATGCCGACACAGCCGCATCCGCTCGGCTTGGGCTTCGGGTTGAGGAAACCTTTTGATGCTGCACTGGCTTCTTTCCGGTACGCAAATATAGATTGATATAACATTTTTTATTACACACACCAATGAACATAAAATACAAAATTATGAATAGTATGCGTAACATATCATTTTTATTTATTTATTTTGTTGTTAAATTTGAAATTTAGTAGTATTTTATGAAGACACTTAACCTGATTATTGAATAAAATTTTGTTTAGACATAAATCAGACAAAAAAAAACCTTGAACTTTGTAAATTAAATAGCTTTTTTAAGTTCCCTTTTGGTTTCTAATCTCCTTATTCTTCCAACAGGTACGCCAACACACCGCTCTTCGGTGCGCAATATCTCCCCCCGCTCTCGCGTCCGCCGCTATTCGGAGCCCCGCTATACGCTACCTCCCCTGCACACTTCCACTCTCTATTCGCGAGCTTAGCGGCCCCAGAGCCACCAAAACTACCGAGCTCGCCCGACCGCAGTTCCGAAGATCTCCGAAGTGGGGAACTCACCCGAACGGCTCCCGAAGTTACGCGATCTCCTTCGATCTCGCCGCCTATATCGCCTGGAAGTGAGACTTTACCAGCGTCTGTGATGGATGATGTTAGGTCTTCTAGTATCGCCGCGCTGAGACTGGCCGCGCGAGAGCATGAATTAAGATTAGAGTTGTTGAGACAGAGGGCTGATTTAATTTGTTGATTTTCGTGATAAATACTTTGAAGACGGCTACCATAGTTATCTATAATCATTTATACATATAATTATACAGCCAGTAGGACAGTAAACGGCATGTTTATTATGAAAAGTTAACCAACCAGTACAAATCGTGGAATATACCTAAAAAGTTATATATTGGCCGTTGAAATCTCTGTGGAATGATTTTAGATTAAGGGTGTTCAAAGATTATGGTGTGGTAAATAACACATTATTGTATATTTAGTTAAGTATCGTTTTATTTGAAGAATTTTCGTTTCAACTGAATTCTTTGCATTTTGTTAGCATTAAAACAAGTGTGTGATAAAAGTTAAGTACGTTATTTATGTTATCAATGCACAGAACATATTAATTAACATTAAGAATCCATTTAATTTAATGTAATGAAATTTCCTACCTATCCGTCCTTATTTAAATTATATTTACCTAGAATAATACCAATTTAAATTAAATAATTAAAAATTATGTGATGTTTTATTTCTCAAAACGGTTATATCGATGAGTAAATTTAAATTACCCAAAAAATTGCAAAGACCTCAATAACGGGTTGATCATTGTGTGTAATTAGTATTGACATTCAAAAACACAAATTAAAACAAAACAAGTCGAATTCGTGGGTTTCGTGAAATATGGACGCATGTGTATAATTTGAAGAATTATCATTCGATGAGGCAGAGGAATTGCAGGTTTTGTGAGTAAGGACTAAGGTACAGGTTTTGGCGATTTTTTACCAGCTTAAAGTCTAAGCCATAAAAACTGCAATTTCTGGCTAATTAATAACTGATATATCTAAAACACAATAAGCCTATGCCGTATTTTGTAACTATTGTAGAGATAAACAAGGGAGAAAAGCTTTTATTGAACTGATATTTAACAGATTTGGCACTAATTAAGGTTAATGAATAATGTTTTTATGAAACGTTTTATTTACCTCCATACCAACCTTAAGTCTCATGTCTCATATAAAAAGTGAAATAATTTAAGTTGGTAGCGGCCTCCACCGTACACCGTACCTTTAGTCTCGTAAGAGCGTTATTATATTATAAATAGGGTAATAGGGTCTATATTTATTAGCATAAAAATCTGCGTTCAAATCTAGTAGGCATAACGTTATTGAGAATAATGATAATATAATATAACAACTAAATACATAATTAACATAACATACCAACAAGGTTGAGTATTCTAGCCACTAGAGAGCACGTGAAAGGATAGGACAGAAAGGTCTGAGGTCGAAAAAGACTACATAAACATATATATATATATATATATATATACATAGGTGCATAACTTTTTTCTCATATTTTAAACTTTGTCCAGGCCTTCTAGCGTTGCTGCTAGAAAGGCAGCTTGCCGTTGCCGCGGCACGCTTGCTGCGCTCGCTAGCCTCGCACATGTTTCATAAGCTAACCTAAAATGTACATTATACCGCTATGTATTATGCTACAATCATGAAAGTAATAAAAAAAAAGAATTTTAAATGTACACACCACATAAGAATTTTATCTTCGTATTATACCAAAAAACGAATAAGCAATAAATACATTATACCGATGCTGCATTAATTATCATCATCATCATCATCATCATCACCCTATTAACGTTCCCACTGCTGGGACACAGGGATTTCTCTCTTAGAGAGAGATTAGGCATTAATTCACCACGCTGCTGGCCATGTGCGGGTTGGTGAATGACACAACATGTCGTTCAAACTCTTTAAATTTTTCAGAACATGCCGGTTTCCTCACGATGTTTGCATTCACCGTTAAAGCACGTGTTTAAAGCGCACATAAATTTTTCAAGAAGAAAAATCTAGAGGTGCATGGCTGGGTTTGAACCCACGACCTTCGGAATGAAAGTCGAGTGTCCTCCCACTTAGCCAACACGGCTTCCACATCGGCTTCTTTATGGTAGAGTAAATTAGGGATTTTTTTTTGGTATACCTACCTAAGAACGTTATATTCTCAAGTCGCTGTCAGCTTGCATTCACCCCACACGCAGCATGAGTCACACACGCGCTTATCCGACACAAGGCCGGTGAATGGAGCATCTCTACGTGCGCTATTAGACGACCTAGGCTCCTTTGTTTTACGACCTAGCCGCACCGCAAGTCCCACTACCTACTAAAATACAAATCTTAATTTGTGATGTTTAACGGAATCAGCTGCGTATTTTCGCCAGTAATATTTCTTTCAATGGTTATAAAATCTCCTCGGTGTCATACTGGATATCAACCAAACAAATTTGGTATGGACTATTTACATTCTCAAAACTAACTTGAGTTACAATATTCATTTTGAGAACGGTTAATAATTTCGTAACATTTACAGATTAAACCCGTTTTCAAAATGGATGGTACGGACTCCCTTGACTGTGGGATTGTAATGTTAAAAAAACCTAAGTCATTAACGCTTCTTATACATGTGATTAGGTATTTAAAAACTTTCTTTGATAAATGTCAATGTTAATTTTATTTCTTACTAAAATTTATGAATATACTCTAAATAAGCAACAACACAAGAATTATGATATGAATCCATTTAACCGGAGTTCCTCACATAAATTTAGACATCACAAAAATATGTCACGAGACAATTAGTCTATTCCATAGAGACAAGAAGTCTATTCCATAAAGATAAGAAGTCTATTCCCTAAAGAGAAGAATTCTATTCCATTAAGACAACAAGTCTATTCCATAGAGACAAGAAGTCTATTCCATAAAGACAAGAAGTCTATTCCATAAAGACAAGAAGTCTATTCCTTATAGACAAGAAGTCTATTCTACCTAGACAGCGTTTCTTCTTTACATAAACAACAATCGCCGTGCTACACGTATGCCGGCTGGACTAAAAGCACCGTTTCTCCGCGATATTCTATATAAATATAGCATGATTTTGGTTGTTTTTCAAATTCAATTTTCAAAAACAAAATTCAAATTCATCAAAATGTTAAGTAAGTTTAAATAAAGTACCTTTCTTCCTCTATGAAGTTTGCGTTAATATGTTAATTATTCGGATTCAATAACAATGAAGGTTAGGAAACTTCAAAAAAACGCAACCAAGAGAAAAAAAAATCACAACAAGGTTCTGTTCAGCCCGTATGTAAGCCCGTTCTAAAATACCGGACAGTTTTTTTTTTGCCTAATCAGTTTAATTAGAAAGTTCCAAGACATAGAGCATCAAAGTTCCGGAGCGAAGGCTGGTAAAGTATTCAATACATTTTCATTTGAATCGAATCATAGATATGCGATTTACAATCACAATAAAATTGTATGCAACTCTTAACAAAAAAGCTTATTCTGTAAAAATTACCATTATGTCAGTTAGTCAGATTAGCGACGATTTGTCCAGTCCATTTTGCTCGCAAACATTTCGTCACGCAAAACTTCAATTCACTATATCGTCTTGATTTTTCGTTTGCTAAAAAAATAAAAAATATGGGTAAAAATTTTTTAATCAATTTAAATACCTAACGGACTTATTTTTTTTTAGTCTTAGTATTATGAATGCGTTCAAATTAATAGTTTACAATCGTTTAGTAATTTACAATTTCACAATTCCATAATTCAAATTGAATAACGCACGTGTAATCACTAAACATAGCCTTTACGACAATCAAAAGGACATAAAAAGATCCTCTCCGAAATTATATTTAATAAACATCAAAATTTTATTAGTATTTATTTGACAAACAATTACACGCATCCTTTGTGATGATAATGGCGCTTATCATAACATTTTACGAGGGCCGTCCCATCCCAGACGTAAGGAAGGGAAAAGTTTTTATCGATTGAATTCCTAAGCAATCGATATAAAATCGATAACATTTTCATCCTACCCTTTTACTCAACACTGATAAAATTAATGAATGACTGATTTCAGTCTTTGTACACTAAGGAAATTTATTATTTGTCAAATTAAACCTGTTCTTGATAATTTAATCTGTTATTGATAAATATATTTGCGACATTAATATTTCATTATGGTGAGTACTGGCATAATTATAATTATTTTATCAAATATTCCGGCTTACTATAACTCAATCTGTATAATAAATAACTTTAAATAAACCGTTCCAAATATTATATATATTCATAATTAAGCCCCATTTTTAGATTGTATTTTGTATTTTTGTATTTTATGTTCCTTGATAATGTCAGACCTCTGCTACGTAGAGCAGTGTATTAGGAATATTCGAGAAAATATCTCCCAAAAACGTAGCCACACGTACTTTATCATAGATTCCATTGTACGAATCTATGCTTTCAAATAATTTGTAATCTTTGGCTATATCGATTTAAAATCATCGACTTTACTACATCACTACAGATGTTTGATTTTTTAGTATCGCTGCCTCGATAGTTGGCGCATCTCAGGCGCTTGCAGGCTAACTTTTATTCACTGATCTTTAGGTACGAGGGTTTATAGCCGGCCGTAAATAACAACGAATAAAGACGTTTTGTGAACAAGCCCAGACATTTCCATTTGAATTATATTAAATACGCGCCGTTTTAGAGCACTGTTTGTAATAAGCTTTGTGTTGAATCAATTACGTTTTAATATTCGATATCGTGCGTCACGACCGCGGTTTATGTTTGTTTTATCGATAGACGGACAGCACTATTGTAACGATCGTTTTGCAATTAATTTAGTATTAGATCGATACAAATCGAAATCAAACTTCTGGTATCAATGGTGGTATGACTTAGGTGCTCCTAAAATAAATAAACCTAATTTTTTAAATCAAAAATTATCAAGAATGTTTTATACTGAGTTGAGAACACACAGAACACAGTGACGTTATAAAATAAAGTGACATATTTGCTAAATCAATAAAAAAAAATTATATATATCAATCGTCCTATATAGCAATGATAATAAAATGGATAAGCATTAATTGGAAATGTAAGACCCTACGTTTCAAAGACCAATCATTACCAAACAGTAAATAAAATAACAAACAGCTCTACATAACTACTTAAATAAAATAAACATTATCTCTATCCAATAAACGTTCAAGTTAATCCATTTATACACATACAAAAGATCAAAGAAAATATTGTCAAGCAGGCATAAAACTCTTTACCTCATCAATGAAATTGTGATCAACTATAAAATAGTTATGAGCTCCTTAATTATAATGAAGTTCAAAGGCAGGGTTGTAATTATCGAGTCCTATCGAATGAAATGAATCGTTGCAACGACCTTATTAAAAATCTAAGATTCTGTAACGAACCGTCATTTGATTACAGGCTGGGGCTTGTTCGTAGAACCTTTATCGAAAGATACAATGGCTGAGACGTTGTTCTGAATATTAGAAATAATTTAATTATGAAGCTGAAGATATAACTTTTAAAATATCATGTTATTTATTTATTATATTTATTATTGTCTTTCGAGTTTCCCGATATTTCGGCACAGTTACATGCGCCATGATCACGGTTGAACTGAGGGTAAATATCCCGTTTTAAATCTAATCTATTGATAACAATAATATGATTTGTCATACACTTTAAACGCTGATGTTTTAACCCTATTTTACTATTATTTTCCTTTAGGTCCTGAATAAACTGGGGATAGAGGCATGATGACTACATAAAAAAATGGTATTCTGTTTTGTCAATCTGTTAGCCCGGCCAAAAATACTGGACACCTATTTTTTTTTTAAACATTTAATAAGAAAATAAAGTGCTAAGTTAGAGCATCAAAGTTCAAGAGTGGCTTGTGACGTCGAGCGAAACTTCAATGCACTGCAAAATCTTCATTTTTTGAAAACTAACTAATTGTACTTTTTTTATAGTTATATACCCTATTACACAAGTGATTTTATACTCTACTATGTTTTGAAAACAACTACTAAATTTGATGGAGCTTTAGCATTATTATGATGAATAAACGCGTCTTACGTCCCAATAGTAGAGACTAGATAAGTATCTATCTATCATAGACAAACGTTCTCCGAACAGGGCCCTGATTAAAAATAAACAGGAAAGCGATCTCGTTTCCCACAAAACACCCATATGTTACCATTAGCGATAACGAGACATTTATAGCTCGATTCATCCGAATACTATAATCGATATAAATACAGAATCGATTAATTTCTATAAAATGTTAATTCGATCATCAAACAGTCGGTCGGATCGTTATACTAATCAATGTATAGTGTTGTAAACATTTATGTCCGTCTGACAGTGGAAGTTGTTAATAATATGACTAATAATTGGGATCGGTATTGTTTTAGTTTTTAGTTAATTGGGTAATGAATTCATCTGTGAATTTGGAAAATTTGTTATACCGTTTTAGGCTCGTAGATAAATGCAACTTGCACAAATGGCGTTTCTTGCAATAAGAACAGTAATGATTTTTTTTTCACGTTTGTTGCTGAAATTGGGCATATAAGCCGAACACTCGTCGGTTTAGATTTTGTATAACGAAAGCTTAGAACACTGTAGCCGAAATTGGCTAGGTTTATATATATATAATATATATTTACAACTTAATTTCATATTTATATATATATATTGTATATATTGTATAATTAGTGGCTAATATAAATAAAAGTCAGACGAGTATTGAAACCGTATTCAAGATGTTTTTAAATTTGTTTTTCATGATTATATTTTTTCGAGCACATTTCCCCAACACTAAAACAACTCACAGCTAAAATTTTATAAAGAATTTGATAATTTTTGTTATTTTGCGAATCAATTCGTCAACTCATCCTTGTTTAGCGTTGACTGAAATGCGTCGTAAAATTTTTATTGCGCATTTGCGTAATTAGATCCAAATTTGTGTTGATTAAATGCCATAATACAATTTTACAATGGCAATAAATTCTAATTTGGTCCGGTTAAATCACTAAAATATAGATGCGCCTTATTTTTACCTTGAACATTAATTTAAATTCGATATGGTGACATGGAAAAAACCGCAAGATTTTCTTATCATTATTTATTATGTGGATTTAAGTTTGGGTTTCATAGCTAAGTAATTAATGAAGTAAAATTTACCCATACATCTCCATTAATTAAAATTTTGATCGTTCTTGGTTAGTCTGTGGAATACTTATTAAATTAAAATATATTTTGCAGAGCTTACCACGGCTTACCATGTTGTTGTGAGGATTATCCGTTTTTTTTAAATTTATTATAATTATTTAACTAGTCTAATAGGGGTGACATGTTCACACACTCATGCTTAAATAAATAAACTGATTTCAAATAATATTATAAACATTTGCGAGCAAGCGATCAAAAGTACCTACTTAAAATGAGGAAACTTTTTCATTAATATTAAGTACCTTTCAAACAAGAAAGGGAAGAGAAACCAATTAATAAGCGATCGTTATTTATCATGAACCTACATCTATAAAACAGATGTATCTCATAAACCAATAGAGTACGTAATTTCATTTTTCAGAGTTATTTCTACAGCTAACAAACAAATTATAAAAGTGTTAGGACTTAATTCAAAAGTCATGAGTAAATTAAGCTATGATATTTTAAGTCAATAATACGAGTAATTGGTTAGCTATGACAAGAGCTATCTCGCTTTGTCACATGCGACTGAGCCAAGCCAAGAGAAATAGCTCTATATTTTAACCATAGTCTAAATTTTACTCGGACATAGTGAAACATACCCTTAATTCTAGTTTTACCTAGACAAGAGAGAAAGTGAATGAAGTGAGTGTAAATGTAGAAACTAATATGAGTGTTGACGGATAAATAATTATGTAGGTACCTACTTAAGTGAGAAAAGGTTATAGAAAAGTTGGATGTACTGTCATTAAAGGAGACATTTAAAACGCGCGTTTAAGGCGCGGGCGTGTTTTCATACAAATGTTAACACATACACATACACATAAGTCGCGACGTATCACTTTTGTGCCCGCGTAACGCAGCGTCAGGGCTGAGATAATCTCGTACGTAGGTACTATCTCAACTCAAGCTCTAGCTTACCTTAAGGCTCTATGTATGTATATGTGGTTGTAGATAGTTGCGTGGGTGAGTGGTCAGTGCATTATGAATGTTATTTCCGTTACCTTAAGCCGTTTTGGCTTAAAGGGAGCACTTGACTTTCATTCCAAAGAGCGTGGGCTCAAACCCCACCACGTACCTCTGCATTGTTACTTGAAAGCAAACATCGTGAGGAAACCCGCATTTTGTAAGAACTTTGAAGATCTTGAAGGTTGCTTGAAGGACATTGTGACACTCAACAACCCGCACTTGGCCAATGTGGTGAATTACCCACTAAAACTCAATTAAAAGTCCCTGTGTCACAGCTGAGGGAACCTCAATATAGGTGCTTATGTTTTGTTACCTTGAAATAAAATGCAATTCGTTTCTTTTTAATGGTATACATAGGTGTAAGTTTATGCATACAGTTCTACATATTTCGTCTATTTAGATAGTCTTTATTCTTCTCTACCCTACCGACACCTGTCTTCAATCGTCCTCACACAAAAACACCTAAGCCATAAAAAACAAACCCAATATTACATATTGGTCTGGTCCTCAATAGTCCCAGTCAAAAGACGCCGTCTGACGTCATGGGACGAATTAACACATAATTTATGCTGATTGAATTCATAATAGAAAACTATCAACACTTGCTCGTATAATCGACTCGCTTCTTGTGGTTGATTTTATGTTGGATTTTTTTGTGTAATATGCTTCAATTTATGATCTTTCAGTTATTTTTAATCAACTGGCGTTTGTCGGAGTTCGATGGATTCTGTTTTTGGTAATGATTTGTGAAAGATAGATAGAATAGTAAATTCTTTATTACACACACCAATAAACAAAAATACAAAATAATTAATTAATTAATGTAAAATTAAACCTAGCATGCTTAGCATGCGTAATGGGCGGTTGAAACTTTTTGGTGATGAGTATTCCTAATTACCATAGACAAAAAGATTGTCGTAGTTCAAGGTTCCTGGAAGAGATCGCTATCAGCGATAAGGCCGCCCATTGATTCACAATTTCTGTACATTTTTATCTTTTTGTGTGTGTTATTATTTTGTATTCAATAAAGAGTATTGTATTGTATTGTAGTTCCTAAATGAAGGCTCCTTTGCAGCAACTCTTAGAAAATGGGCTAAACAACACTGAAATAATTTTAATATAGGTAAGTTCTAAGAGTATGTGCGTTTCTAAGACGATTGAATATTGTAACGTATTCTATAGCCTTCCTCGATAACTGGGCTATTTAACACCGGAAGACTTTTCAAATCGGACCAGTAGCTCCAGAGATACAACAAACATTAACAACAACAAGAAGAACAAACTCTTTTAACCTTATAACATTAGTATAATATATTTATTGATGCATTATAAAATCTAAGGATACCTCTAAGATACAGCTAAATATAGAGTAAGCGAGCGCGTTGAAATCTTTATATGGTACCTATGTGGCGCACGTTAATTAGCTACTTAATTAGTTTTTAGGGTTCCGTATCCAAAGTGTGTAGGGAACCCTATTGTTGAGACTTCGTCGTCTGTCTGTCTGTCACCTTGTATCTCAAGAAGTCTCTCTCTCTCGTTATTTAAAAGTTAACATTTTGAGGTATTTTATATGTATTTCTGTAGCCGCTACAACAACAAATATTAAAACATACAATAATTACATATTTAGGTGGGCTCCCATACATAAAACGTGATTTTACAATGTTGACCAACGTCGCGCGATGCAGTACCTACCTACTTTGACGGGCCCATGACAGTTATTTTAAATTTAAAAAAAAAGTTTTATCTATGTTTTTTTTTTAAGTTTAAAAAATAAACACGGAACCCGAAGTATAGTTTGAGTCCTTTTAATAGTTTTAAAATTTATTTATTTACATTATAAAGTAATCGGTGAAAATTCATCATCACATCACACAAGTACAAAGTACATAATTAGGTAATGACTTTTTGTTGAGTAAGATTAAATAATTATTTATTGTAAATCGTATTACAAAGTGTGCCAACAGCTTTTTACTAAAAAAAGTATTTTTTACAATTGTGCACGTGGTAGGTATAGGTATGTTTGTATTTTTAGAAAGCGATTTTATATCAACTCCATTTAGTATCGAAACATCGATTAACCGGGTAAATCACTCGTTCTTATCTCGAATCACTCTAAAACCGCTCACGACACGCAAATAATGTTTTAATTCGAAACACTCATCCAAATTCGATAAAAGGTTAAAAAGAAATTCAAACGCTGGCCGATAACATCCGCATCGATACATGAAGAACAACCTAAACCATAAACAAAACATCACAATTATCAACTCTATTATTGATAGCACAAAGTCTAAAATTGTTTATGGCGCAAAAATCGTGACAACCCTGCTTTTTCGGAAATCGAACCTTTCCATTAGTGGGCACGCGCCAAAACTCGATTTGTGGTTCTAAATTCAAAAAGCTCGATTGGAATAAATTGCGTCTAGACTATGGTATCGCAACTTTATTTATGTTGTGCTTGTATTATTGCTAAAATACGAAAAATAATATGGTTTTGAATTCCAATAAGCTAGTCTGGTCCCATTTTCCCAGGTAATTCATAAATTCTTTATAGTTCACAAAAAAGTTACGTGAAGGTTTTGTTACAATGGTCATGTACAAAGGTGAGCTTAACCCTAGAAGAGTTTTCTTACAGCCAACCTGGGTCACAATATTTTTTTAGACTGTATGTGCAGAAATAGGAATTTAAAACTTAAAAATGTAACTCCAGTAATATTTATAATAAAAATATATCGATCTACGTATACCAATTATATTAAGTATATAAGATGTGTAGTACCCGTAAAACAAGCTTAGAGAATACCGCAAGGCTAGATGTTGTTGTATTAAATGTCCAGAGAAAATAATTAATAAAAAAACCGTTTGATCTGAGGTCATTCAAGTTTCTGTTTTACGTTCAACAAAATCAAATTAAAACCAACATGATATACGCAAAACTATCCAAGTATCAAAATCAAAATAACAGTTATGTCGAGGAAACTGAATAATCACAATAGTTGCCAGCAATAAACAATTTGCACGACAATAGATCGAATAATTGTCTCGGATCGGTTCACAATTCGATTGCGGCTCTTTGCTCGATATTTGAAATCACGAATGGTGGTTTGGATGTGGTATTTTTAATGTAATTTGAGTTGTTGTTTCAATTCAATTCAATTTCTTTTAATTGGACTCTGCGCTTGAAGCGTCAGTTTGCCAGTGTCAAGTTAAACAAAATAATAAAGTGAAAAAGATGTTACTCAGTACACAGATTACAAAATTACATTTGCGTCTCACGAGTACCTAGTTATTTAATTATGTAGTTTATGAAAACAGTATCTCTTTCTCTTCCTTTTTTTGTATTACTATCCATATTCCAAATTCAAAGCGTTTCTAGAACACATTTCAAATGCATTAATCTTATTCCACAGACTGCGAAATGCCTCTAGTCTATGTTGTCTCTGTTTCGTAGTTGTAAGTCCGAAGTCGTTACATCGCACGCGACCGCGACCGCAGACATTACGTCGATAGAACCGCGATTATTCTGTTTGTTTATTTTATCTCGATTGCCTATTTGCAAAAAAAACGTGGCAGAAAGTCAGTAAAAACAAGTTAATATTGCGCAGATTTATTTGATACTAAGTTTGTGAATTAAAATATATTAACTAACCCCAGACATTGAGGAAAACTTGGTAAAATAACCAAACTGGCAGAAAATTGTGTTTAAAACAACATACAAAATACCTCTAAGTGACCATTGTAATGATATAGCTTTGAATCTGTTTGAGTTTTATACTTAAAAAATGCTTATTCACATGACATTCCATATTCAATTTTTGGCAGCATGCGAATAAACACAAAAAAAAATATGCCTCCTTCCTGTTTTCAAAATTCGAAGCGGTTTCGACTTCAAAGGACAAAACAACTCTAACCATAGATAATTAATTATCACCAAAATAAGTCTCGGCCATTTAATAAATAATAAAGAACTTGCTTCCGTGTTCCATTTGAACAAACGACAGGTACACTCGCGGCCACTGCGCACGCCCACTAATTCAATTTACATCGTTTGCTTTATGAGTACTGGTGGGCGCACAAGTCATAGATCCTTCTGAGATTTGTTTAGACCTGACATTACGAACTTGGCATTTGTTGCTTAATATTGAATAATTAAAGTTTGTCTGGGTGCTTGTGCGTTCGTTTTTCTGGTTTCACTTATAAAATGAAACGACAATTATTTACGGGAGTGAGGTATTTCTGTGTGAAAGTTCACATAAAATGAGAATCGAAAGCTGCTTTTTATAGTGATTTAGTCTAATATAATTTCCTGTATATTATGGATATTATAAAATAAATAAAAAGCGTTTGGCCATACTACAAACCACAAACCTATTAATTAACAACTTAATTTATAGGTTTGTTATTAATTACAAATAAATAATGAACGTTTAACAGAGATGTGTAGGTACTGTGAGTTATACAATACGCGTAATATAGCACGACCACGTACTGAAGCCATACATATAACCCGACAAAGTTTAGCATGGCACATGGCATTAAATATGGCATGGCGCGATGCCATGTCGGCCTACCGACAGAACGGTTATAGATACTAATACTGTAAAGGTTCGAGTGCAAGCGACGAGGAGTGTCGGACATGGGATTCTTCCTCTGCCACACGCTGCGCCATCGTTTAGTATAATTTAAATAGTATTGCGTTCTCGATAATCACGATCGCGTTTTCTGTCGGCCTATACCTACTACCTTATCCACCTATTCTCTAATCTACATATCTAGAAACTACCTGCCTTACCTAGCCTACCAACCTATCTATCTATTCAAAACTAACTTTCACCCTCTTATTTTGTCAAGCAACGTCACAAAATAAGCCTACAAGTATGTATTTGTATAGAGATTTGAGCGTGACTCTCGCTCTCAAGCTAGCCGGTATGGATGGTATGGACATATTTACAATATTTAGGTAATATTATTTAGGTAATACCTACCTAAATATGTTCATACATCTATATTTAAGAAAAGCTCGATTAAGGATAAGATCATAATAATGGTGAAATTTAAATATAAATATAAATGGTCTGTCTCATGCTTTTACATAAGATCTGAACAGAACATTCAGTACCTACACTTCAAAGTAATAACGTGCCATTTGCATTAGCATGGCGCGTCATATCAGGCCATGTTTAGGGTACTGCGTACTGACCATATGACGCCGTACGAAATGTCATGCTATATGGCATGGCATTGCAGAGTAAGGTTTTGCGCATGTCTAACGCTTATATAAAAGTTTCGATTCGTTTTTGAATACATGTTGCAAGGTTAGAGTACAAACGTTTGTGTTTTGTAAATGGTTATTTTTAGAGAATAAATGATATTTAAAAAACAGACAGACTGGGAAAATGGCAGTCGAAATTGGAGAGTGTCGGATTGAAGATTAGTAGGACCAAAACAGAACATCTGTTTTGTGACTTCGGTGTTCCATCCAATTTTGACAATATTGCCTTAGATGGTGTATTCCTACCAGTTTGCTCCGACTTCAGGTACCTCAGTTCAGTTGTACAGAGTAATTGTGAAATTGACAGAGATGTCATAAATAGAATAAATGCGGGATGGATGAAATGGCGACAGGTCTCAGGCACTATCTGTGATCCCCGAATGCCTCCGAGGCTTAAAGGGAAGATCTATAAAACTATTATAAGACCTGTCGTAATGTATGGATCTGAGTGTTGGCCAGTAAAAGGGACGGATGAAAGAAGAATACATGCGGCAGAGATGCGAATGTTAAGATGGATGTGTGGAGTGACAAGGAAGGATAAAATAAGGAATGAGTATATAAGAGGAACCTTGAAAGTAGCACCAGTGACAGAGAAGTTGAGAGGAAATCGGTTGGCATGGTATGGACATATTATGAGAAGGGATGAATATCATGTGACGAAAAGAGTGTTAGATATGTGTGTTGATAGATATGTGGGAAGAGGTAGACCAATGAAAAGATGGATGGACTGTGTAAAGAATGACATGTGTAAGAAAGGGGTGAGTGTTGAGCTGACGAGTGACAGAGGAAAATGGAAGGAAAAAACATGTTGCGCCGACCGTGCCGATAAGGGCAGGAGAATGATGAAATGATATTTAAAAAATATAATAAGTAACACGTTTGTACCGCTGTATCCATTAAGAAATTAAAAAAAATGGATATAAGGGTTTTCTAATATTTTCGTTAACACAATATTTTGCTTCATTATTAGATTCAGTAAGCCGCATACCGCTTTTCTATCCGCCTTTACCTACCTTGTTCCATGTTCCGGCTAATGAACAAGGATGATTTGCGAAAGAGGCTGTGTTCACATTAACTTTGTAATTACTTGTAGGTTGTAGGGCGCCGCCCGCCCAACCCGCTTCCGTGCCCGACTGTACATAATTAGTTTTAGTTATCCTTTTTAATTTATGCATATGATACTGCACATTTTTTTAATGGGATATGAATGTTGTGATTTTTAATAGTTATGATGTTTTTCTAAGTTTGAAATTAGAGTACCTAAAAATAGCACAGTTATAGTTATGGTGACTGCCTGATATTTTTAATTATTTCCTATAACTTATATATAGTTAATCAAATATTATATTCAAACTAGCTGACCCGGTGAACTTCGTATCACCTAGTTCGTTAGGGGTTGATCGTAGAGGGGTGAAAATTTAGGGTTGTATGTATTTTTGTAAAAAAAATTATACTAAATTTAGGGGTGGACCCATCCTTAACGTTTAGGGGGATAAAAAATAGATGTTGTTCGATTCTCCACCCTGGCCGATATGCATGCTTCGGATGTCGAAAATCTGTCGAGATAGATTACAAACACCGTGACACGAGAATTATATATATATATAGTAAATATATTTAAATTAAAAAAAAAGATTTAACGAAATTGTATATGCATGTTAGATGTAAATTACTTATTGTATTGCATTTTACAGTCTCAAGTTAATCCTTAAACTGTTAGTGAGGAGGCGTTAAGTATTCTAAAAATTTTATCTACAAATATTTTTAGTAACATATATAAGAAAATAAAAAAAAGAACCTCATGTCTGTATTATTGTAATAATGTGAATAAAACAATAATGTTATTTAAGTAACGAGTCAAAAGTACCTAATAATAAATATTTTTTTTGTTTTATGTTACGTTCACCACAGACTTAATGTCCATGTCTTTTTAACGATCTTACTTAACATTGTGGAGCAATTACAATTAATACTTATGATTTATGTAGAGGTAGAAGACAATCGTTAGTACCTTAACTTAATTATAGCAATGCATACAAATATAAATTTAAATAATTTTGCTAATCATATTTCAACCAAATTATGTTCTCTAAGTCTAACTAGCACAGAGTAGAGCCACAAAGGCCAAACATTAGCAGAACCACAGCTAATGACTCGCTAACCGCCCGGCCCGACCGCACGCCTCAAACTGTGTCACGACCCACGAATTATAATGTTGTTTGTCCAAATTATACTTGGCACTGGCGTCTCACGAAGTTTCGGTTTTTGATATTATAATTATTTACTAGCCACAAAGGAGGTCCAACATTTTGGCATACCTACTAGTCCACAATTTGGAGGTTTTCTCTGTTCACGTCCGTAAGTGGTAGCCCTCAGAATCCTTACACGTGACCTCCGGGTGGTGCTAAGAACAGTCTCTGGTGGTAGGCTTCGGCCGCGGCTTGTCACCACCCTCCGGGCTGGGCCAGTGCGTGAAGCGACTTTTTCGTGTTTCGTAACGTGGCCCGGAGAAGCCATCTACCTTCTAGGTCTTTATGCCCTATCATAGACCACATCGTCACTTTACATCAGGTGAGATTGTGGTCAAATAAAGGCTTATCTAATATAAAAAAAAAACTTGGTATGTCCCAAGCGTCTGCAGTCCTATCGAATACAGTTTGACTTCACTAAGCTAATATTATTATTTTGTTATATTACATATTTCATTTCATTTATAGCTTTCTCACAGACTTATATAGTAAGTAGGCGTGTAGGCACTTCCACAAGAACCGCCAGTCATCGTTTACATTACAGAGCGGAGCGGCTGATGAAAGAACTATTCAGTCCTAAGAGGGCTGGCGTCAGGTATGATATGAAAATAGGCAGGTATAGTAAATGCTACAGCAAATTAAGCAAATACGGACTCTCTCAATAACAAAGACAACATCAAAATTAAGGAATATCATTATGACATTCCTTATAATCAATATCATTTATTGATATAAATTCAGGTTATAATAATAATAAAAATAACAGCGTATCCTCAGGAAGTTCCTCCCTCTACAGCCCTAGTCACCGGCCGCTTGAGCCTAGCTTCGCGGCCGGTGATTCTCCGTTTTTATATATGTTTTATAGTGGGTAGTTTAATATTATTTTTTATGTAATCTATTGTAAGAAATATATTTCTGACGTGTTAAAAGTTAAATAAAGAGAATAATAATAATATTTCTGAAAGCGTAAAATTATGTAGATGTCCAAAACAATTAAAGGTTATTAAAATTTGAGTTCAGAAATTATTTGACGCCATAAAAGCATTTACATAGAAGCTTCAAAAGTAAAGATACAAGATACAAGATCACTTACAGTATCTATACTAATATTATAAAGCTGAAGAGTTTGTTTGTTTGTTTGTTTGAACGCGCTAATCTCCGAAACTACTGAATTGAATAATTCTTTTTGTGTTGGATAGTCCAGTTATCGAGGAAGGCTATAGGCTATATAACATCACGCTACGACCAATAGGAGCAAAGATATAGTGGTAAATGTGTAAAAAACGGGAGAAATTATTACATCTTTGAAGCCTTCCATTGCGTGCGCCGTGAAAACGGTTCAAGATACACAAAAAATATGTATTAAAGAATAATAGCTCTTTTAATGATCTAAAAAACAGTCCGCAATAGTATATGTCAATATTTTAAGATTAACTCACAAAAACCGTTTTTATGGTACCTAATTTGGTCGAAATAATTTGTTTAAGTTGTATCAACATAATAATATTAATCTTTATTCAAATTATTTATTTGTTGTTGGTAAAGAGTACTTCATTGTGAATAAAATTGTCTTTGACATAACTTAATTTCAACAAAAAACTTAAAAAATTACCGGGAACTTTTTTTACCCGTGCGAAGCCGGGGCGGGCTGCTAGTTTATTATATGTTCATGAAAACGAAAAATCGAGACGTGCATTGGAGTTTTGCGGGACGCAACGATTCCGCACTTATCTTGCACTTTCTTATTTACTTGAGAAATCGAAAAATATGTGTCCACTATTTTATACGGGCTTATCAGATTAAACGTAATACCTACCTATTTTTTATGAAGTCATCGTGTATATTATGAAATAAATGCTGATCAAATGACTAGTACCTACTTACTACTTCAACAATCATCAGCAATGCTTTTCGAAGTATCTACCTAAATGATAAACCTGACACAGGCTTTAAGACACTATAAGTCATTGTGTAAGTGTAGTTTTATGAATAAAGAAATTATATTTTTATTATTACCATGTTAGATTGTTTAATTTCTGAGTCCATCCCTGCAGTACTACCGTTGTTTGTTTAAAAGTCGGCATTGTTGCATTGAACTCTCGAATCAATGAGATTAGTAGCTTGTCCGGCTTTGTAAGCGATACACCGGTCCTCGGTTTAGAGGTAGGCAGAGTCTCTCGAAAAACTACGAATACTACTTTACCACCACGAATTAAAAAATATAATAAATACCAAATTGGAAAAATGTTTAGTAAAAGCAGTTTTTTTTTTAAATCTCCTTTTCGACTCATTTTACGATAAAATGAGTTAGCACAAAATTAAACTACATACCTTCTTTGCAGCGCTCGTACGCCAAAACTATTGACCTTTTTGAAAAAAGGTTACAATATAGAGATTTAAGATTCAAAAAGATCTCTTCAAAATCTTTAAAATTGCTATTTTGCAAAACTCCCGGAAAACTTTCCAGGTTACCACCTCACGACCAAATGACCGAACCAAATTACTGATAATCCGTAATGTCGTAAATCGCAAAACTAGAATTAAAATGACGATTCGGGTAAATCGTCCAAAAAAAGTTCTGCCTTCTTCGCTTTGCCTTAATAACACTAGCGACTCGCATCGGTTTTGCATCATTACAACTCATACGAATGAACCTAACATTGGAATCATTAGATCCATTGCTGAAAACTGCACATACATGTACATTTTTAACTATATTAAAAACAAAAAAGAAGAAGAGAGAAAGAGGGGTGAAGTGTTTGTATGTTCTGCAAGCATTTTCTCCTTGGTCCTTGGTGTTTAGTATGTATAATAAAAAAATATCTATCTATGTATGAAGTATATCAGATGTCTAGTACCCGTAACACAAGCTCATAGCTTACCACGGTGCTAGATGTTGTTGTGTGGATTGTCCGGCAATATTTATTTATTTATTTATTGCTTTCTAAACAGACTCAAGAGACAGACCGAGGACCGAGGTGGAGGATTCTATTTCACATTATGATCTTGGACTTGCTCTTCAGTGGAATCATTCATTCCTGTGGGAAGAAACAAAAACCGCACAACATGGTTCCCACAGTAAAACATAGTACAAGTTTGTAAGTAGATATTTCACATATTATTATGTGACTAACAACCATTTTAGTCATTAAAATCTAGCGCTATTGCAAAAGGAACATGAGACATATCAAAAGCAAAATTTCATGACTTCTTACACATTCAATATTTAATAATAAGTAATTAAGTTGTTTATATATTTCGATTTGAAATTCGCGCTTAAAAACAATATCACATTACAAAAACATAATGAAAAACGTACGGTAACTTGAAACACAACGTTAGGCTGTAGTAAATACTAAGCTTAAGTTTTGAATAATGATTTTGGTTGGTATGTTATTTATTTGGAATAGGTAGAGGGACTTACCTTTTTTAGCCATTTTTATATAAATAGGTAACATATTTTTTGCAAACTACGAAACGCTTGGTTCAAGGTCGAACAACACATTTTTGCAAAACATTATACTAATTCGTCATAACTAAAGTAAATATTATTTTTATACAAATGCAAACCTTATGCAATTAAAAAAACGCTTAACTTTGCGATTACAAACCAACGCTCCATCTGTCACCTTATAAAAAATTTGCAAGCCCATTACCATAAAATCTATAAACAATATCTTCCTACGGAACCGGGACACCATTAATTTACCAGGTACGTGCGCAGGCGCAAGTCATCGGCGCCCAATCAGCGGGCCTGTATTGTTTCAAAGGGACCGACGCAGGCGCCGCAGTAATGATGTGTGAATTTTTGAGGGTAATCTACTGGATTGTGAAATTTCTCTTGTTATGGTTTGGCAGGTGGATTATTGGTTCGGCGAAGTATTTAATATTGTTTCATTTATCAATGAGTTAAACTGGTGATGCAATGAATAAAAAAATAAAAAATCTCTAGCCCGTGTAAGCACTAAACTTGTGTTAGGGGACTAGATATGTTTAAGATATGTACATAGAAAACCAGACCATGGAGAAAGTGCTTGCATAACATACAAATATTGGCCCCCTGGCCAATTGACCCTTCGGCGGGAATCGAACCCGCTACCTCTAGGCGCCGTAAGCGGACCTTACGCGCCTCTAAGGCAGTCAATCTATACTAATATTATAAAGCTGAAGAGTTTGTTTGTTTGTTTGATTGTTTGTTTGTTTGTTTGTTTGTTTGTTTGAACGCGCTAATCTCCGAAACTACTGGTTCGAATTGAATAATTCTTTTTGTGTTGGATAGTCCAGTTATCGAGGAAGGCTATAGGCTATATACCATCACGCTACGACCAATAGGAGCAAAGATATAGTGGTAAATGTGTAAAAAACGGGAGAAATTGTTCATCTTTGAAGCCTTCCGTTGCGTGCGCCGTGAAAACGGTTCAAGATACACAAAAAATATGTATTAAAGAATAATAGCTCTTTTAATGATCTAAAAAACAGTCCGCGATAGTATATGTCTATCTTTTAAGATTAACTCACAAAAACCGTTTTTATGGTACCTAATTTGGTCGAAATAATTTGTTTAAGTTGTATCAACATAATATTATTAATTTTTTATTCAAATAAATATGTTGTTGGTTAAGAGTACTTCATCCATTATAACGCGGGTAGCACCGCAGGGCACAGCTAGTAATTAATAGTTACAATGTTGCCGTCTCGCGAAAATTGGCAATTTTGCGCAATAAGTTATTGATCTGAGACTCCTTAAACACGACGCGACGGTTGACAGCTTATTTCACCTTCAACTCAACGATACCTTGACATGTGCAATTTTCATGTCAAACTAAAAACAAGTTTTTAATCAATCGCTTTTTATTAGTTTGTGAGGCTACAAATCCATAACACTCAACAGTCAAAGTCAAAGTCAAAACGTGTATTTCCTTAGAAGCTCAGCTGGCCTAGCCAACCGGCATTCGCTACGAAGCGAATCGATTTCTACAATCGTCATGGCCTAAGCGATAGCGTAGTTCGATTGGTAGACAAAGTAACATTCGCATAGCGATCGCCATTTCTACTCGTTCGATCGCTAAATACGAGTTTTAGTCTATGGTTGTCGACATCAAACGTCAAATGTGTCATTTGTCATTTATCATAATATTGTGTTTCTGCTTGCTTGATGCTTCGTTTCGTTTTCTTGTTATATTGTTGAAGGAAAATGCCTGACAAAATTAGTGCTTATTAGTGTTAAATACAATCTGCATCAATCAATCTACATCTGCATGCAGAGCAGAGAGAGTTCTCAGATTCTTTGGCCACACTGTAAGGCGTGGCCCGAACAGCCTTGAGGTTGAGGGGTTGATAATTACTGGCACTGTCTCCACAGTGCCAGTAAAGTCTCTCCAGAAAGAGAAGTCGAGGCCGCTCCCGTGGACCCACATAACGCAGGACGCTACAGGTGCCTCTCTCCAAGCGTCGATACAGTTGGCTCAGGACCGGAGTCGATGGAGAGTAGTGGTGACAAAGCTGATGAGACGCCATAGTCACGTCCCTCAGTCATGAGGTTACAACTAAAAAGAAGTGATAAATAATATTTTTCTTGGCGTCAGTGATAAACATACTTTAAGTACCTATTTAATAATGAAATCAAGGGCCAGTGGTAAACAATTTTCAACTCTTTTAGAGTGGAAGTGATATAAAAAATGTGCTTATTTTACCTAATCCTAAAGGATTTTGATTTAGATTATGTGTAAAGATGTAAGCAGGTAAAGCAAATGTGTACCCAAATAAAAAAAACAATATTTGTAACTTTAACTATGTATTTTTATTTATAATCTACTTAGAATTCACATTCTCATCACAACCTGTTGATTAAGTGATTGAGCATTGCTCTGCCTCGGATAAGAACTCTGTCTTTAGGTAAACACCTCCAATGAAACTTGAGCAAACCATAGCGACGCTCAATGCAGTTTCTGGCTTGCATGTGGTGAGATTTGTATAGCTCTTCTCGAGACCCAAGTGCAGCATTTAAAACAGGGGTCATCAGCCAGGGTCGCAGTGGATAACCAGAATCCCCTGCAAGAAAACAAACAGCACTTATTCACATTGGTTTTAATGAGTAGGTACCTGACCTAACTAAATTTATTAATAAATAAATAAATAAGGTTCTCTTACTGCTAATCAAATAAAATGTTTATTGTCTTACCCAGCAATCAAACATGTTTTCCACTTTCATGAAGGCCTTGCATGTATGGCTCTACTATACTTGCAGACAATATGTGGGAGTCATGTGTGGCACCACCAAACTTAGAATTGATGTTTATTATTTCTAAGTTGTGGTTACATACCTATAAAATAAAACTCCATTAAAGAATATCAGTAAAAATAAGTGAGTTAGATTAGATGATGTTATAAACAACATTCACACATATGTAAGTAGCTAAAGTTAATATGTAATTATCATCTGAACATATAAAGAGTGATAAGTATCCTTTCCTATTATAATAAAAGACATTGATTGCACTCATATTGCAATTGTAAAGCATCCACTGGCTTTACAATTGCAATATGAGTGCAATCAATGCACTCTATCACCCCTGGCCGACCATGTATCCTTTCAAACCTGTTAAAAAAATGAGTACCTAGGTAAAGGTTGGTTCTTAGTTAAGTAGCAGGTCACAGTGGTCTGCTTTATCTTTTTGTTACATATGTACCTATTGAACTCTTGGTGGGAACATAGGTATAAAATAATAATGTACTAACATACAAACAACCGCTTACCCTTCTTTGATTTGAGAACGTTCTTGTGATGTTTGAGGGGAAACAATCCAATTTTTA
Organism: Gymnoscelis rufifasciata; assembly: GCA_929108375.1. Classification (NCBI taxonomy): domain Eukaryota; kingdom Metazoa; phylum Arthropoda; class Insecta; order Lepidoptera; family Geometridae; genus Gymnoscelis; species Gymnoscelis rufifasciata. The sequence goes on from OV815305.1 coordinate 13,592,950, forward strand.
GCATGCATTAGCATGATGTTGTTCGCTGCGTCAAATTTTAGATAACACCCAACAACTCTTTGATACGACCCTGTCGCAAAAAAGTTAAGGGCGCAAAGCACCTGAAAAAAGGAAATACCTCTATACAATTGTGTATTGATAGGCAGATACAACAAAACATATTTCACCTATATTTACCTTTATTTCCAGAGATATCTCTAGATATCCTTTTAGCGACGTTGAAAACCTTCATCACAACAAAGTTTTCTAAAAAAAGCTTTGCTGAGTTTATAGTGCTCTATAAATAATGTTTCTGGTATTAGATATTCATCAACACTTTCCAATGTATCTTTTGTGGCGTATATGCCAAACATTTTCATTTTGAGCTGAACACAGCAAAGACTTTATAATTTTATCTAACTCGACACTGAAGCAAAGTCCAATTACAAGAAACTGAACTGAACACAGCAAACGCAGCTTATGCGTCTTGAATTAGGTATTTAACACTTGGTAACACGAGCACTAAAATTATTTTAATACCCAAAAATCAAAGCAGTAATTGATCCCTATTGATATCATTCTACAGCAGCTGTTTGTATATAAAATCGCCATTTTGTTTCGATAACTACAGGGTCCTAGCGTTCGCTGGCCTTTCCATCAAGAGAATCGACTACTAAGCGAATTCGCTTGTCAAAAGTGTAACTTGGCTACGCATTTGTATGGAAATAATCGTTCGATGTTGTCGATTCGTTTGGTGGAATCGAAATTTATGTACATTGTCTACCAATATTCGTTACGTTAGAAACAGATCACGTGACATATCTAAGCAGTGGCGTAGCGTGCCTTGTCGGGGCCCCGTATAAACATTTTTTTGGGGGCCCTTATATGGAGGTAAAGATTTTTCACAAAAGAAAAAAAATATTGTGAGAAGTAATATTTATTTATCACATAATTTACCCATTTTACAAATAAAAATCGAATTTGAAATATTCACTCTCCTTGCCTTTTTATCGGCAAACTGATTTATTAAATCATTTATGGCTGATGATGATTTTAGTTTTTCTAAAGTTTCTGCCTCTATCGACAATAGTGAGATGTCTGACAGCCGTTCTTGTCCCATCGAAGTTCTTAAGTAATTTTTTATTAGTTTTAATTTTGAAAAAGTTCTTTCTGCCGTTGCGGTTGTAACTGGAAGGGTCAAGAATAAAAAGCATGCTGTGATTACCTCGGGAAAACTGGATGCAAGACTATTGAATTTTACTAGCAATCATTCAATGAGTTCTTTAATAGATTATTTTTTTTTAATTTCAGAATTTAAGCATGTTTTTAGAGCCTTTAATTGGTCACAAAGATTAAGTGAGATGTCTTTACTGTATTTAGCAGACAGTAAAATAAAATAAATTAGAAAGTTTTTATTCTTTTTCCTCACACACTTTGGGGGCCCCGTGGCCCGGGGGCCCCGTATAATTGATACGGCAGATACGGCGGTAGCTACGCCCCTGTATCTAAGGCTTATGTCAATCCCATACATTTTTGGACTTTTCTACTATCGCTTTCGCTAATCGAATGTTACATTGTCTAGGCCCACAGGGCATACATGGACAGGTCAACTTAAAATTAATAAAATAATTTTATTTTTTTCCAAATAAAATCAAGATCAAGGAAACAACATTGTTTTGACAGTTCGCTTGAATTTTTAAAACTGAGTTGAGAAGCGAATACCACAACACAACTAATAAGATTTTACAATATTGTTGTTATTAAAATTTTGGAGTTTTTATATATTATACGTACAGTATGCGTCGCTAACTGGTACCCCCTTTTGCATAGAAACAACTACTGCAAGAGGGCTACCAGTTAGAGACGCATACTTTCTTATATCGTTTGGCTATGTGAATAAAGTAGTATATGCATGAATAGTCAAAGTATGAAAAAACCGCCGAAAATATCCATATTTTAATTGAAAAACCGCCCTTAATCAATATACGGTACTTGTTTACACTAATGATATTATAAAGAGGAAAGATTTGTACCTATTTTTGTATGTTTGTTATGAATAGGCTCAAAAAGTAAAATTCTTTCACCAATAGAATGCTACATTCTTCCAATTTGACATAGGCTATATTTCATTTTGATAAAAATTAGGGATCCTTGGTAAAATTTGAACGATGTAACCGAAGGTGTAGAAAAATGAGTCTTAAAATGTCTTTCGTCGAATGCGCTGCCGAAACTATTAGCGCTAGAACAAAATAATGTACAACATTATTGAAGAACATCATAATGTCTACAAAAAACTCCACGGTAGCATTTGTCCCACTATTGTAGTTATGTCACTACAACAACTTTTTTCATTTTAAACATTAATGAAAATGCTAACCAAATTCAAACCATGCTATTTAATGTGTATAAATTAATCTATAAAAATAAAAATGAATTGTTGTTCGTTAGTCTGATTAAAACTCGAGAACGGCTGGGCCGATTGAGCTGATTTTGGTTTTAAAATATTTGTCGTAGTCTAGGGTAGGTCTAAACGGTGAGCAAATAAGGAAAAATTGCCGGGAACTTTTTTTACCCGTGCGACGCCGGGGCGGGCCGCTAGTCTTTAATAAATTGGTAGATACTTAATCCCTTCTGTATTCAAACTACCAATCCAAGACGATACCAAATCGTGACTGTCTCATCATCATTGACCAAAATGGTGCCATTCTTATGGTTATTATTTACTATTATAAGAACCTTTTTGGAGGTTTTGTCTGATCACGTCCGTAAGTGGTAACCCTCTGAATCCTTACACGTGACCTCCGGGTGGTGCTAGGAACAGTCTCTGGTGGTAGGCTTCGGCCGCGGCTTGCCACCACCCTCCAGGCTGGGCCATTGCGTGAAGCGATTTTTTCGTGTTTCGTATTGTGGTCCGGAGAAGCCATCTACGTTCTAGGTCTTCATGACCCATCTTAGACCACATCGTCACTTTACATCAGGTGAGTTTGAGGTCAAATGAAGGCTTATATAGCTATTTCGTTCAGTCATATGTGAGAAAGCGAGATAGCTCATCACGTAACTAACCATTGACATAACTGACCATTGCTTAGTTTATTCGAATTACCTCGATATTAAATTTTTCAAATCAATTTCCTCTTCGTCTAATCCTTGAAAGGACTCATCATCATCACCCTATTAACGTTCCTTCTGGGACACAGGGACTTCTCTCTTGTGAGAGAGATTAGGCCTTAATTCCCCAAGCTGGTCAAGTGCGGGTTGGTGAAGGTTCACAGTTAAAGCACGTGTTTAAAGCGCACCTAAATTTCTCAAGAAGAAAAATCCAAAAGTACGTGGCGGGGTTTGAACCCACGACCTTCGGAATGAAAGTCGAGTCCTCCCACTTAGCCAACACGGCTTGTTTTACAAAGGACTCGCGCCTATGTTATTTCAATTGTTTGACGACAAAGCTCCGAGGAAGTTTTAACATACAATATAAAAAATGATATTCCCAATTAATTAATTTACAAGATCTCCCCAATTCCCCATAAATCGGGAGATCCTGTAATGAGTGCATTACCATACAAATAGAATCAGTTTAGGACGTGTATAATTGAGTCGGGCGCCCCGTGGCCCGCTTTGTGCCGCCGACGGAACAACGTGGCGGTTTGTGGTGAGCGGAGCGGTTAGCGGAGCGGTTAACACTTTTGATCTTGAGAGCAATCAGATTTTATAAACTTTTTTTTGGTGGTTAAGTTTTAAAATATAAAAAGAAATGGTTTTTATACAGGTTTTTTTAAATGACAATTAAAAAAAATGACTAATATCCATATTTCAGTTGACAACTATTTTTCTGTGACAAAAACAACGATTTAAAAACATAAACCTTAAAATTGTTTCATAAAGCTTATCCTAACATAGTTTTAATGAAAAAAACAAATTTTGATATTGTGTATCATCGCTGCGATACGATACGATACGATATGATATTTCTAGGCTTCGATAACTCAAAATTGCTCGATAAAAGCGACATTGCCGGGTTTCTTTGGGCGGGCCGGGACGATAATAATAATATAAAATCATGATGTTGATTAAAATCCGTTGCGTTAGAAAAAAGATCGCAAAAGCATTTCTTCCTAGCGTTCTATCCTATAAAAAGTACAGAGTTTCTCCGTCAAACATGTAATTGAATCGCTTCTCCGTTACGCTCGTCGCTGCGTTCGCTCCTTCCCCGATCAAAGCGACCCGGCCAAAGCGATGCAATTTATACCCTCCTTCGATTGCTTCACAAATATTGGACGATGTTGATTAAGCGCGGGCCTCGTTATTTGTTCATTAAAGGTTACAAATGTTGTATGCAAATTTCAACTGTATTCGTTTAGCATTAGACTTTTTTTTGTATTATTCGTATGGTAGGGTATTATTTTATTTCAGGAAACAGTTTGTCTTTGTGTGAATGTGTTTTCTCCTTTTATCAAAAATAAATAAAAAAATATGGTACACAGCAAAAAAATACTTTTATAAGGGGGTTTAGGCTGACCACAGACCTGCCCGTCCAACCCTGTTCTACCTATACATAACAAAACTGTATTGAACCGAAATGTATAACAAAATCATTATAAGCACAAAAGCACCGGCTGACTTCGCCGCAGTGTGACCACTTTTTCATCAGTCGATCTACCAAAAACGAGGCTCAAATCTACCAAAATCTACCAAGTTCCATTTATAATTCTACATAAATTCTTCCTTTAATATCTATCACATCTAGGTGGTTAAAATAATACATAATATGAACAAAATCTAGTATTTTTATTTATTTATCGTCATAATCATAATATTTTTTTATATTTTTATATTTTTTTTGTAATTTTTCATGACTTGTAGCATTTATGCTTCAAGTTTAAAATTTTTGCAATCTCTAGCGTTTTTTAACCTTCTTTGGCATGTAAGATTGCACAAACATTTTTGTTACAGAATCTGTTACGATCATTAGTCTTGATTCTGTTTCTAAATGAAAAAACGAAAAACAAAGAATGTGTATCTTTTTTAGCGCATACAAATCTAATGACTGACAGAGATAGCGATTTCCTAACGTTTTGTTTGCTTAAGTTACGGGAAATCCCCTGAAACAGATTTCTCGTCGTCCTGTATTGCCAGCTTCAGTGACAAAAAAGTACAAAGTTCGTTTTTTTGGCCTGGATACAATAAATTGTATAATGGACGACCCATTCATTAGAATGTTCGTAAAATACCAATTTTCTACCAAAATCTACTATACGATATCGCACTACTAAATCATCGTTCTCTTTGCCTCAAATCTACCAAAAAAGTAGAAATCTACTAAAAGTGGTCACGCTGCTTCGCCGGTAGGAAGGTTGCCATCGAATCGAATCGGTCGATCGTGTCATTTCTGTCACCTCTAGTTAGAACAGTGAAGAAACGGACGTGACCTGTAGATTTCTGATCTACCCAATTGAGTTTCAAAAATGGTATGTATATATGTATGTAAGAAATATCTTTTTTTTTAAATAAATAAAATCATTTATTCAGGTCAAATCCCTACGATAATCACTATGTATAGAATGTTAACTTAAAATCAATTGGATATTAGAAAAAATAGACCATTTATAATGATTTATTACATGAATTATAATTTTAATTAAAATAACAATAAATACCAACAAATAATTAAACAAAATAAATTGTGTAGTTGCCCGCAGCATTTGGTCCTAACTAGAATTTATGGTCCAACGACAAAAGTAGAACTTGTACAGAGTTGGAACTTTAGGGTTGCCAGGTCGTAAAATTTTATTACCAACGAAAACGAGAAAAAAAAATGATCACGAAATTTTGACAATTTTATTACGATTTTGGTAGTAAAACTTGATACTATAATTTTGTAACGCGATGAAAAACGATAAATAAAATACCGTTTGAGATATTGAGACAGTATATTAATAAGTTAGGTTTGTTGGTTCAAGCAAAGTTCAAGAAAGTTTTTAGATGTGTGGGAAACTGTTAACTAGGTAGTTTGAATATAATTTAGCATTATGTAAGCATAAATAAATAATAGGTTACAGCCTTGATTCAGTACTTGGTTATTCATATCTTAGCGGAAATACTTTCATTTAACCACAAAAATTAGTAGGTAACAAGCAGGTATAAAGAGTCGAAAAAGCATTCCAAGAATACTAGTTTATGACTTATTTTCAAAGTCGTAATAATTAATGTTGATTTTGAAATGTTGGTTTGGTTATTGAATAGGGACTAATAAGTGTTTTTTTTTAACCAGTTGTGCAAAATAGCTTAGGTGTGAAAGTGGAGAAACCGAAATGTCTCGAAAATATAAAATGTAAACGTATATTATTTTATTAGTACCTTTATGTATGATTGGATTCATTAGAAAGGAGGTTTCCAAGATTCAGGCTGTGCCTAGTTTGGAAACCATTATATTAAGATTTTTATATCATTGTGTTGTACAATAAATGTTTTTGTATTTTTGTATTTGTAATACCTACCTCTTTAGAATATTCTCCATTGGCCATCCATTGTTATAAAGATGCTATTATTTATTTACCAAGCTCAACCAAAATAAGTTAGTAGGTGCTTTCGTTCAAAAAGATAGAACAACTATACCACTTAAAATAATTCATTGAAGAGGTTAAAATGAAAAGTATCTACTTAACTAATTCTTCAACATCAATACTTAAGTGTGAATAAAACGATAAAAATATCCAAAGCTCAGAAAAATAAGTGTCAACATACATAATCCACGCACAATCGGCCGCGATATTCCACTCGTAAATTCAAAGCATTTGCTTTTTACCTTTTCATTACGCCGCCATTACATCCACGCGACTCACTTTATCAATAAATGCAATTACCAATCATTAATACGAATAGATCAAAAAATTTAATTGTCAATTGAGGGAATGGGCGGGACTTCCCGCCTGTGGGCGTAGGGAGGGATCGTAGAACCAGCTCGGAGGAGGCGAGAGGACCAGTCGCATATTCCATCGCGGGCAAAGCGCGCGTTCCGTGCGAACCATCGACAATTTCGCGCAAGCAATACGCGAATACAAACTATAAAACATTCTTCATTCAAATTATTCAATCGAACTCTACAATTCAACCAGTGACACAAAGTGATGCTCATTCTTTTTTCAAGTGACATTCGAAATAAGGATTCAGTGCAAATGGAAGTAACAAAAAACTCAGTGCAAACGATGTTTTATTCCGACAAAAACTAAAGATGAGATATAAATGTTTGAATGTCAGCCGTGAACATGGATTTGACGACTCGTCGCGGCGAGCTAGAGGGGGCTGATATGTCAGGCCGGGAACAATGCCGTGAAGTGACAGATGACGTCACGAGAGTGACAGCCGAAGTGCCGCCAGTTCGGAAGACGAGTTCGTTTAGCATTCGGAACCTCGTCGGGACCGAAGACTCGGACCGGGCGGCCGACGGCAACACCAATATCAATGATGGTAAGTGATGCTTTAATTTTTTATCAGAAATGAATAATCCTAATATTAAAACTCTACAAGTATTAAGAGCATTCATGTTGCTTCTCTAAGTAAGGGAAACTTTTAGTTTGGCGTTTGTTCATTTTTATTTTTTTTATAAAAAAGGTTAATATATTGTTTATTAACTTTTTACTTATAGTTATACTTATAGTTTTTCTTACAATCAGATATTACAAGTAGTTTTGGATGAACACAATAACTTTTATACCGTCAATCTAGAAAAAAAGAAAAGTTTAATGGTGCTACCAATAAATTCATATAGCTTGAACGTAGGTATATATATAAAAATTGATGCGTTAGAATAGAAAACATTTATAACAACATACATAAAATAAAAGGTTTTGGCTTATGATATAGGTATCATTTAACGAAATAATTAATAAGTAATCAAAAAAGAAAGTAATTATTTAAAACTGTGGTTAGGTACATATTTAACTTATAAAACTTGTACTATTGAAATCAAATACATTAATTTTTAAAGATAGTCTAATACACACACTACATAATCTAATACACACTCTAATACACTTTCATGTCACAATGTTTTGATTTTTACCTAATTATAAATGCGTATTCAGTAGGTCAGAGAAGCGGCTACTTTCTGTTTTCATTTTGCAAAACAACGTTTGCTGGTGTCAGCTTGTATAATTTTAATTATATACATAATCATTATCCATCAAAACACATATAAAGGTAACCTGGTCTAATTATTTCGCAATTTTTTAAATAGCGATTTACAAACGTCTATAACATTATTATAACAACATTAACACCTTTCCGTAATATTTATAAAACACATAGAACAGGTGCAAGCCCTTGAAGGTTACAGGCTTGTACACTCGGCTTATAATTATCATTTAGCATTGTTGGTATTTCAAGAAACAACACTCTATTCATTATTCATAAATGACACACCTTAAAACCGGAGAATGGATAATAAAACTGGACAAGCGTAAGTAAGTAATTTAATAAATAAATATTTCCGGACAATCCACACAGCAACATCTAGCCTAGTGGTAAGCTCTAAGCTTGTGATACGGGTACTAGATATATGATATCTTATATATAAAATTATCGTGTCACAGTTTCCGTTGCCATACTCCTCCGAAACGGCTTGACCGATTTTGATGAAATTTTGTGAGCATATTGAGTAGGTTTGAGAATCGGCCAACATCTATTTTTCATTTTGCAAAAGAACGTTTGCTGGGGTCAGCTAGTATTAAATACAATAAACATACATTTATAAATATTTTTTATTTTAAGTATAAAACACCCAGACTAAGAAGAAAATTACTGCAGATCATACAAACACTTGACTTCGAATCCGCTACCACTTGGTCGCCCACCGCGCCACTAATAATATGTCATTATCATACACACTTCTTAAAAACACTCCGTTTCAAAAATAACGGGTCAGTCACAAAAACCCCGATATCTCCAGAACTTCGTATGTCCCAATTAAACGAAGACTATTCAATTGAGAATTTAATTATAAAGATAAAATGTAAATAATCATAGGCTATTCCAAATAAAATAAAAAAAAAATCGCCGTCAAATCGCCGCATAGAATACTAAAATTAAAAGTAATGGTTTTATCATTATAATATTTAATGTTTTTCTTAAACATCTTGGTTTAAAAATATGTTTATATTTAAATTTTATTAGTTTTGGCTTGTTTCACAATCTTCGAGTAAACTTAGACAATTGTTAAATAATTGTTTATTGTTAATTGTTTGCAAAATTTTTAAAATAAATAACACATATTTTTTGTAAACGCAATCTTGTTCAGTCTGACACTGACAGTTGGCAGCAGACTTGAAAGCGCTATATTTAAAGCATTAACTAATTTTACTTGGAGATAGTAACACATGCAATTTAGCTTAGAGTACTAGATATTTTAATTATTATAATTTGTTTGTAATATGTCTAAAATAAATGTGTTTCTATATATTTTTTGTGTCATAGAGCAAAATACTTTGTATCACTAACATTAACAACAAAATTAATGTTAACATACTATATTTTATAGATATTTTACGGCCGTGTATTTTAGATATAAATATTCTCGCTATAATTAACTATAAGTGGCTATTTAACTGGGTACAAATTGTCTTACAATGTTAGCAACAATTAAAAAAATAAGTTTAACTGTGATCTTTGCACAATAAATAGTAATTTACATTAATTTTACTGCACTTAATTAGTGAGTGATAAATTTTAACAGACAATGTAATGTGGTAAAGTTTATGTGTAATTGTATATTATAAATACTAGGACAAGGGTAGACTTCGATATTCATTATAAAAACGGTATTTACTCACGAAATGAGCTAGAATTAATGAACTTTCAACGTTTCGGACTTCAAGTCAAGAGAGGTCCTTCAGACTTCGATATTCATTATAAAAACGGTATTTACTCACGAAATGAGCTAGAATTAATGAACTTTCAACGTTTCGGACTTCAAGTCAAGAGAGGTCCTTCAGACTTCGATATTCATTATAAAAACGGTATTTACTCACGAAATGAGCTAGAATTAATGAACTTTCAACGTTTCGGACTTCAAGTCAAGAGAGGTCCTTCAGACTTCGATATTCATTATAAAAACGGTATTTACTCACGAAATGAGCTAGAATTAATGAACTTTCAACGTTTCGGACTTCAAGTCAAGAGAGGTCCTTCAGACTTCGATATTCATTATAAAAACGGTATTTACTCACGAAATGAGCTGGAATTAATGAACTTTCAACGTTTCGGACTTCAAGTCAAGAGAGGTCCTTCAGATTTCGATATTCATTATAAAAACGGTATTTACTCACGAAATGAATTAGAGTTAATGAACTTTCGACGTTTCGGACTTCAAGTCAAGAGAAGTCCTTCATAGGGTAGACTTCGATATTCATTATAAAAACGGTATTTACTCACGAAATGAACTAGTGTTAATGAACTTTCAACGTTTCGGACTTCAAATCAAGAGAAGTCCTTCGTAGGGAGGAGTGAGCCCCGTCTTCTTTCAGTAACTTACGATAACTTTGAAAGTTAAAAGATTCGATAGTTGGAAAATATTGGAGTAGTACAGTTGTCTAATTGGTTTTGATGTTGGCTGGAGTTAGGGTCCTGTCAGACAGAGAGCGGTCTGCCTGACCGCACGACTTGCACGTTTAGAAAAATCATTTTTTTTATTAGACTTACTACTACTACACTCCTTTTTTATTAGAGATATATAGCAAACGATATTGTCGATGTTTGAAAATGTTTCTAACATCGATATTCCACTTTCAGAATATCGACGATTTGATATTGATATTTTTTATGAGCGTTGTTGCATCCCTATGGCAGAGGCCTTTGCCCAAACATACCCATAAAAAACAAAAAAAGAACCTTGTTTTTTTCTGAAATTCTAACGCCCTAACCGCTTTCTGTCTGACATGGCCCTTACAGTCAAAAGACAGCGTCTTGTCTTGAATTTGTTAAATAAAATATTATGGTAATACTTGTTTAAAGGAAGATTTTACAAGGCAATTAGTACTTACTATTCAAATTATAGGATTGTCATCGACTATCTCAAGTACCTACCTATATTTAATTAATAATTGATAATTATATTCATTTTTGGTTTCATTATCATCAAAATATGATATTTCCAACCAAACCTCAGGAAATCTATGAACTAGACCTATGACTTTGATATTTTACAACTGATCATATAAATTAAATAATAAAATATGTAAAAACTTTTATTGGTGTCAATTTGTTATTAGAATACCATTTTTTTATAATCAGCTGTTTTTTTGTAATTAATAAATAAATTGTTAGTATTTAACCTAGACCATAAAAATACTTTTACATAATGAAAAAATATACCCTTTGTTATAACCGGTTCGATTCTCGTATACGGTTGAAGGGCGTCGTAACTTGTCCCGGAAAGGTCTGGTTATGACGTCACTGCCTGGCACGGACGTGACGCAATGTGGTTCGAGTGGTGGAGCTAATTTTACTACTACATCAGTGTAACTCCATTTTAATATGAAACACCACTAAATATACCTACTTGGGCAAGTATTTAAAAATACAACAAAATAAAAATTTTGAAACCTGTGGGAACATTAAAAGGTAAATTATCAACGAAAAATGACACGGGAAAATAATCCTATTATACGAGAAATTATTTATGTCAGAATTTGGCATGTCGTAACGGTGTAAAAAATAAGACTTGTTAGAAAATTTGCTAATATTTAAAAAAATATAATATATACAAAAGATTTTCCAATTATTTTTCATTTTCCATTTGCCAAATTTGAGCATTAATAACTTTCAAAATATGATAAGCTATAAAAATTACAAAATCTCTCATAAAATGAGCATTTCATGGTATTCGTATTTTGAGCAGAAATGACTACGTGGGCGGGAACGCGAGCCGTACCGTTTACAACCAGAGACGATAATATTATTTTTCAAATTAAAAGAGACAAAAGGGACTGTGCTAAAGACCTTAATGATTTTACGAAGAGATTAAACTCATTTTGTTAAACTATTTAAATTTCTTTAAACCAAAATGTACCTATAACTACGTTTAAAGAGACGGGATCTCTAGGTTTATAGAACATAATTTATTACAAATTTATTGTTTAGGACTTTAGCACAAAAACTATTAAATTTGAAGGTTTTTTTTGTGGGCTAAATGACCATAAGTACATACTCTTATATTTTGTATTCCACTATACAGAAAAAATAGCGTCATTATGACAATACCAACATAACGGTTACAATATAAGGATGCCCTCGGGTTCCAGATTACATCGATATCGATAAATACAGCAGTACACCAGTAGCATCGTAGGTTCCTTTTTTTGACATGGCTAAATGTAAATTCTTTAAATAAGAGTAATTTATTTATTCTTTAACTAAGAATAATTTCTTTAATAAGCGCGGGTAATAAAATAAAACGACTTAATTATGAATTTGAAAAATATTAATTAATAATCTTGTCTGTTTTCACAACTCTCTAATAAAAAGATTGTCAAGACAGATATGGTTTATATTCCTTTAAATTTATAACGAAGCAATTATTGAGAAGGCCATAGGCCAGCTCTTTTATGCAGTGCAAATACATATTGCCATGCGGTATGGAACTCAGCTAGCAACTGGTCGGAGAATGTTGACTCTGTTACGGTAACGGTTCAGAGATGGTATATATTTTTTAATTATCATGTTTTTTACAATACTAAAACTTGAAACGGATATCATCCGATTAAGTGACGATTTTTGAGTGTTTCGATATTTCGACGCTGCTGTTGCAAGCGCCATGATCACGGCATAAACTGATTGCCTTTATTGCGATTAGGCATACGGTGCCTAATCCTAACGGTCAAATCATTGTATGTTACCCGTTTCTTGAAATGAGTAATGAGTTATAAAAATAAAAGATGGTAGTCGCCTGAAACAGTAAAAAATTGGTAAGTAAGCGTTAAATAAATAGAAATGTTTAAATTACAAATATATTTAGTCTTATTCCGTTTATCGATAATGAAATCTACCCCACTACTATTTGTGTACACACCAAAATGTTTTCCCATAATTTAAACAAGTTGAGCATTATTATCTGCGAATATTACAAGGATACAGTATAAAAGATACTTAATCTGTACTTACCGGTCTTCATACAAAGGTTATTTCGTCAATTTTCTTTATTATTCATATATCTTCAACCTTAAACCTTTTTACGAATGAAAAATTTTTTTTAAATATTTGTTTAACGTTTACCACAGACTTAATTTTCATGCTAACTCTATAAATTTACTTTACACTATTGAGCTTAAAATTACTACACACTTTTGATTTATGTAAAAAAATTAAATATGTGCTACACATGAAACCAGGGTTTTAACCATCTCGCACCACTTTTAAGCATAAAACGAATAACCGATATATAAAGCACTAAAACTAACTAACCACCGACAGAGTAAGAAAGAGACACAAAAACTAAAGTGAGATAGCCATATTTGACGCCATGAAAAGAGTGCTTTAGACGAATATCATTTTATTTGTGTTCCTAGTTGCGTGAAGCTGATAAAACCATACTCTTGTATTTGACGTTTAACTTAGGAATAGGAAAATCTAAAATATTCTATTTTATTTTTTATTATTTGTAATTATTTATGTAGTAATTACCTATTTTACACCAAAATCCCCGAAACAAGTATGGTGTTGTATTCTTCTAGATATATCAAGTTTAAGATAAGGATGGTTAATTTCATGTAAAAGATACACACCACATATATGTAGAGGTATAGTATTAAATGTAAAACAGATGTTGCTAAACTAAATATCACTAAGAGCTCCTTTAAAAGTACATGTCACTTACCGGTAATGTTATATGGCCATTAGCTCTTAAAATGTAATAATATATATATAAAAATATAAAAATACTGTTTCAATATTTACATTGGGAGGTCTTGGCCACCTTGCGCTTTGGGAACTGAAAACTGGTATAGTATATTTATCAGGTTGGTTTTAGGGATCCACAAAATAAACTCTCACCAATTTGATCAGTCTAGGACTCAAAACGGTTTAGTGGCGTAATGCCAACAATCGCACTATCCATCTTTTTGGAGTTTGCTCCTTAAAAAACGATTTAAGTTATAAGGCCCGGTACGGAAATTTTATGAGGAGTAAAATCAAAGTGTAACACGAAAAGTTAAGGCGTTACGTAGAAAGAGACAAATATATAATCTGTAGGATTTAACGTGTAAAAGAATGAGATGGAATACATTACACACCGTATCTCATTCTCGGGATCTCTCGTACTCATACTTCGTAGTCTCAACTACGAAGTATCGCGCAAAGAGGTATTGCTGTATTTTATTTATATTATTTTATAACAAACTTTATGTAATACGCTTTATTGAAGTAATATAAATAATCCGAATAATTACAGATATATGTTTGTTTCTTTTATCATTTTAGCAGATGCGTTCATTTACCCTTTTTTTCTATTCGATATAATATCATAATTATATTTCGTAAGGAGTAAACTCTAATCGTGCGTCGTAGCTGACACACACACACTTTTTTTGTTTTCACTTGTAGTATGTAGCTCAACGACAACTTTTTAAATTTCCAAACAAGTAATCGCACATTGCCATATTTTATTACTTATCCATTATTTTATAGCAGCATGCTGATATTTATTAAAACTCAACTTGGATTATACTAACTCATCGCGCTACTTTACTTCTACGCGTTATAGTTCAACCGATGTTGTTTATTTCTGTTTCTCATGAAATATTTCCCATCCAATTTTATCAAATTTCCTATGACCTAGTAAGTAAAAGTAATCGATTAATGAACACAGAGGCTCTTATAGCTATCAAATATCAGAAGTCTGTGCATAAAAGTTATAACTTCAATTCTGCCCGGAACCCTCTCAACGAGTTAATCATTTACACTTGACAGCATACTTTTATTACTTTCAACAAGTTATAGATTATTATAGATGTTGTTTTATTATATAGTCTGCAAAATGCATAAAATTGTTGTTTATTTTAAATGTCCCTATACATCATTACATTTATTATAAGTAAGTACGTCTGTTATCTTGTAAAAAACATATACTTAAGAGGTTAAGACTTAATAACCACTTTATTTAATATAGACATTACATTAGTAATTCACAATTTTATTTTAAGGTTATCTCAGTATGAAACCTTTCCTTGAATATACTGCGTATGTAATAAATATATAGAGGTACTAGGCGCCAATCCAGTCTCTGAAAAAAAAGATAGAAATATAGTATAATATCTATAAAGAAGAAAAGAAACACAATCTTATTGTTCTAGGCCAAAACAAAATGAAAACATTTCAACAACATGAAACATTTTTTAGACTTTTTTTACCTTAGAATATAGATAGAGTCAAAAAATTTGCTACGAGTAAGTATTTATAATTAAAGCTATAGTTCCAAAGTTTAAGAGATAATTTTCAGTATTTAATAGTATTTCAAATATAAAATTCTTTAGTTTTTACGAAAATAGAACTCAAAATTAATATTAGTTCTTCTAATCTAACATGTAAACTTCTTTTTAGAGAAGGCAAAGTTAAAAAATAATTTACACAACCCTAATTTAATTTCAAAACAATACTGACCTTGATAATAACTGTACCTACCTTTATTCATTGGCATAACGTCTCATGTCTAGCAATGTCATTAGTTTTAAATTTTAAACAAAAAAATCTAAAATATGATGAAAACAAATATTATGACGTTTAAATATAAATTACTATCAACTGATTGGTCGCCACACATAAGTCGTCCCCGTGGAAGGCCCAGGATGAGATGGCGGGACGAACTGGATACTCACCTAAGCACGTGGCCTGTCACAGCGTTCAATCGCGAAGACTGGAAGAAGGGTAGGGAGGCCTTTGCCCTGCAGTGGGACAGTATGGGCTGAATAATAATAATAATCTGACCCGTTCCAGTTTTGTTCCGATGCAAAAACCTTCCGCGTAAATCTTATGTAATGAATGTTTTTTATAATCTACCTCTATATATAAAATTCTCGTGTCACAATGTTCGTTGCCGTACTCCTCCGAAAAGGCTTGACCGATTCTCACGAAATTTTGTGAGCATATTGAGTCGGTCTGAGAATCGGCCAACATCTATTTTTCATTTTGCAAAACAACGTTGGCTGGGGTCAGCTAGTAAATCTTCAGAAAACCTGATACAGATGCGTTCCTTAGTTTTTGAGTTTATCCCAAACATAATGACAGGAAGACAGACGAACCTGGTGGGGGCCTTGAAATTATTATAGATATTGCATCTTGCATCTTGACCAGGATGCCGTCGCCACTAGCATTACCCTCCTCGTCCCTGCTTACTTAGTCATTCTTAACTAGTAATGTAACTTGTTATGTTCTTTGTAACTAGCAATGTATTATTATCAGCCGTATAGATGGACCGGTAAAATAAGACTTTGACGGCGCGACGGCGCGGCGGCGGCGTGTGTTTAAAGTGAAGCGATGCGGCGGCGGCGCGGTGGCGTCATCGTGTGCAGGAACACTAAATGAAGAAAGTTAAAATTTTGACAATAATTTTCTACCCTAACAATATTTGTGTTTTTTTTCATGAATTCTAACAAATATTAATGTTATAAATAAATGCCTGTGCTAATCCCGACGGTCATTGAAATGGTGTGATGTACCATGAGTATTAATTACCAACTCACAACGCCACAATTTTAAAACTACCGATTCGACCGTTAAACAAAAACACGCACCCGCATTTCACTAAGTACTCATACATACACATACAATAGTTATGTCCGTCCGAACAGAAAGGGCAGGTGTACCAGACAAATTAATTTTTACCATCTTTTACCGAACCAATTTCGCAGGCTGTTGTAATAAGTTGAACACCTCATGTTGTGAAAGAGTAACTTAAATTATATGTTGCGAACGAAAAATCGTAGTAGTTTTTTTATGTTCGTATTTTTTATATAATATTTAATAAACTTTTTTTATTAAGAACGGTTTGGGGTGTACTTGTTTATAGTCAAATTAATAGTCAGTGTCCTCCCACTTAGCCAACACGGCCAAAAAGCCGTGTTGGCTAAGTGGGAGGACACTCGACTTTCATTCCGAAGGTCGTAGGTTCAAACCCCGCCACGCACCTCTGGATTTTTCTTCTTGAGAAATTTATGTGCGCTTTAAACACGTGCTTTAACGGTGAAGGCAAACATCGTGAGGAAACCGGCATGTTCTGAGAACTTTAAAAAAGAGTTTGAAGGACATGTGACATTCACCAACCCGCACTTGGCCAGCGTGGTGAATTAAGGCCTAATCTCTCTCGTCAAGAGAGAAGTCCCTGTGTCCCAGCAGTGGGAACGTTAATAGGGTGTTGATGATGAATAATTAGTTTCGAATTTCGTTTAAAAGCCCAATTAAAAATACCAATGTACCTATTTATGATATTCATTATTATTAAGGCACATATTGTCCAGCATTATATTAATTAAATATTGAAAATAAGAGACGTTAAAACTATTATCTGTAGAGCTCTAAAAAGTACAACACTCCAGTAGTTCAAACTTTACAAAAACACTCGAATCCTAAATATTATTATAGAAAAAAGATTAATGTACAATTGTTAATTTACTGTAGCAAAAATTGCTAGTAAGATTTTTCAAAATAATTCGTTCATCTCGTTTTCTCATATCCAACGCGAGTTATGGTGCTCAATGTCGACTATGCCATCTATTTAAAAACAACAAACACCCATTCTCATAATGCCGACTTTTAAAAATGTTGACCATCTCTTCCCGGGATACTGACTGTCTTATGTTGCCATCTTTTTCAAAACATCCCACATCCACTCCCGCAGTACCTACCGACAAATATAAAGTTGTTTGATCCTACCGAGTAACTAACATTTATTGTTATCATAACTGACCATCTGCTACCTAGTAAGGTACAACGTGTTATTAGAAATGCTTACGCAAAAATAGCATTACGACTAAAAGGTGGCAGTGAGTGTATAATAAGGACTTTCCTTCGAGCGCTGCCGCGGGGTGTAACCGTTCTCGAGTGAAGAACCATGCGCGAAATGCAACTATTCTATTAAATTATGCACATTGCGCATGTAGCCTGTTTATTAGATGCTGTTAGATAGAAAGCGCATACCATGAAATTATAGATCTCGCTATTAACCGCTTTTTTTTCAAGGATTTATAATATATTTTTAATAGTAAGAAAGTAATATATTACATGCAAAACGTTATTATTAGTAGGTACACTCAGTTATAATTAGATAGATAGTAACATTTTTCCTGTAACTCATTATAACATACACCCAGTCATTATTATATGCCCATAGAAATTAAATGCAATTTACAATTTATTTGCAACAAAATTTTATTTAGTACGCTTTTATAACGATTTCTACTACTTTACTTTACTTTTTATACTTAGGTAAGTACTCTAGAATATTAGTTGCACGACTAATCTACAATTTCTGGTTTCGGATCTGGGGTTTTTCTAGGTATCATATGTCTGATGAAAATATTATCTATGTAGTAATCTGTCACCTAACATCCAAAGTACAAGCTCTGCTTAGTTTGGGGTTAAGTGATGCTGTGTGAGTAGTCCGGAAATATTTATTTATTTACCCTATTTCTAAAGGGGGTTCTAATTCCAAAGGATTTTTTTATGTCTGTAACTTCTGACCTTTTTATATCAGTCAAAGAATTACGATATGTTTTGTATGAAAGCTTATCTTTTCAAATTAATTGAACTGAAAAAAAAAATTACCTATATAGTACATCAAGCATCATCATCTAAGCATTGGTGTACAATAAAGAAATTATCTATATTCATCAGTCACCTTGCACCCATAGTACAAATTCTGCTTTGGGGTCAGGTAATACTGTGTGATTAGTCCGGAAATATTTATTTATTTATTTTTTGTAAAAATTTTACTTGTAATCATATAATTTAAGATTTATTTTAAACAAGTGTCTTACCCCTAAAATTACCGCAAAATTGTCAAGCCTTTGTAAAGTTATCTAAAATGGCAGATAATAATGTTTTTCCAGAAAATTTAAATTACAAAGAGGCTTTAACAATAAATCATTAAAATGTTAATTATTATGTTTTTAAATCACTTACTTTTACCCCAGAGCGTGATATAATTTGCAACTATTATTTGCACGGGACATTCCAATATTGTATTTAAACTACAAAATTGCAACATTCTTGGGAATCATTGATTTTAAATAATCAAAAACAATGAAAATTGCAGTGATGATTTAATTATTTTTATGCCGAAGTAAAAAGCCCAGGAGTTGACATTGTTATAGTTAATTTATTTCTTAAAATTGATTTTCTTTGACATTTAATTTGGATTTAAATTAATTGACTTAGTAATTATTTAGTTATTTGACATATAAAAAAATTAATAACTTCTTGACATTATTGTTATATGTAAAATTTGGAGACATATAGCTATTTTTGATTCCTTTGTGACATGCCCATGCACTCATCGCTATGTTTTGCATGAGCATGAGATGGGAAATTTCCCATTCGGGTCTGGTCATTCGTATGTCCAATTTCCCGAATATCCGAGAATAGGCCAGAATCAAAAAAGGTATTTCGTGGCAGCGTGTTCGCAATTCGCAAGTCCGTTTGCAGTTTTTGATACAACGGCTTATCGTAACACAACCTGCTACAACAATAAACCTACCACTTAAATCTTTTTCGCAACAGCGCGCGTCGCAATGACGTCATTCGGAACTTCTAATCAAACCCTATCTAATAAAACTTGGTCATAAATTATATTTCTTAGATTAGTATTAACATTTTACATCTAGCCACGTAGTAAGCTGAGCTTAGCCTATTAGGAGTTTAGATACACTTAACCCACTGTGCCACTGAGGCATTCTTTAAAATAATGAAATATAAGGCCGAGACGGATCACTTGTACCTACGTGTTTGACATATAACCCCACCTTCAGGCCTTAGTGTTTTAGTATCCAGTTTGACAGGAACAGTATTTTGTAAAACTCACATTCTTTTAAAAATCGGACCTTACCATATTAAAACGCAACGTTCTAGCGTTAGGGCCACACTCAAGACCCACAAAGTGGCCTAACAAAAAAAACCGTAACTCCAGATAAAACTACCAATCTATCACGTTCTATGACTCACGGGGAAGCTAAAAATACTTCTAAAACGCTACTAAAATTACGATCCGAGACGATGCACCGAAAACAGTAAATTTGTTAATCCTTCCTTATCCTTAAGTGGTGATCAAGACAGGAGTCCTTCCATCAACGAGGAACCTTTCTTGGGATTCCGTAGTGACGTGCATGACACTTCAACTGATATTACATTATACGGAACCCAGACATAGGCACAGGGAAATATAGAATAACCACCAACCAGCCAAATGCTATTTCATTGTATGATATTTCTGTTTATGGGAGTATATATAATTCTACATGACAAGTGAATTGATTATCAATTTAAATAAATAATAATTATCCATGTAAATAAATAAAAAATGATCATGCAAATGTCTCCAAAGGGATCCAGTTTCGTTCCCATCTGCTCAATGGATCTATATTAAGCAGCTCCATCTAGTGGAACTTTTTTCTCATAGCCAACTTTTTTCTGGATTTTTACTGACATTTGGGATAAACTAGTTAGCTGTTTTTAACTAGGTTATGATTATGACTTACGGTTGGCTTTGGGCTTAAGTCCTAGAAGCCTGTTTTGGGTATCTACATTTAAAAAAAGAATCGTTTCGTAATCGTCTTTGTAAATCCACTGTTAGATATTGGTCTCCCTCAAAAAATAAGGGGCTTATACCATACCAATCCAGTTCGGGTTGGGTTCAGGTTTTTTAATATAAATAAAATACCTATATTCAGATCTTAAGCTAGACTCTTATAAGTGAAATTATGACACGTACGATCCTTTGATTTTAACAGCATTAAAAATGTGCCTCAAAATAAGATCCACCGTCGATGCTCAAGCCTTCTCACCCTTGACCGTTTCTGTTTATTTATAGTCTGTGGTCCGCGCGTGCGCCACAAATGGGTCCCTGTGATAACTCTCACTTTTAAATCCTTTTATGCCCGTGTCACCTTCTACACACACTAAATCTCATACCTTTTCCACCTTTATTGTAATCCTACAAGGATTATTTTCGATTGTATCCGAATCGCACTTAAAATTCCACAAATATAAGTCATTTGTTCCGTTATCAGCACTTTATTTAGGTCCGATATGTCTGAATGTTTGTTTGTGTGGATGTTTGGCGTTCTTGGGATGCCGGAGTCGTGTTGTGATAAATTGATGGGTTTCAATTAGGCTCTTATGACCTTTTAACATTGGGAGTATGACAAAATTACTTAGAATTCTACGGTTTGTTAGGAGATTTCAAACTAACTGCTAACAAAGCCCGTTTTCCAAACACTCTGATTACCTTTGGACAAGAGGGCGTAATATAGAATATTTTTTTACGTACTAATCTAATTAAAATGTATTTTTATAGCCACAGATTATTTTTCTTGCAGTTATAGTGCATTGTTAAAATATGTGTAACATCCAAATACAGTTGAGTTGTGTAAATATATATTGCGCTTGCTGTGGATCCCTGTAATTTAGCATAAGTAGTGTATCGTATTCCTAAGTGTATTTTCTAATTGGTGGTCCTATTAAATAAATTTAAAAAAAAGTGACGTAATTATAGTCAAACATCGTCTCGTCCCGAATACTTCGCGTTGCAACGATGTACCAGACCATACTCATTGCGTTGACATGCATATTCGTTCTCTATGCTCTAATGTAACCCCATGCAACATCAGTAGAACAGGATTAAACAATGCTCTGTACCTAAATGGCTTAAATATTATTTCCTATACTTTGACTAACTCAGTGGCGCGGTGGGCGAGAGTCCGCTTGCGGCGCTAGCGGGTTCGATTCAAGCCGAGGGATAGTGTTTTTGTGTTCTGCGAGTACTTTATCCTTGGTTTGCGTGTTTCATATGTATAATAAAAAATATCAACATTTATGTCTATTATATTAAGTTTAACAGATGTCTAGTACCTGTAACACAAGCTTAGAGCTTACCACGGGGCTAGATGTTGTTGTGTGGATTGTCCGAAAATATTTTTAAATTTATTTATTTATACTATTGACTTGCCCAATTTTGCAGTTATATATATAGTTAGTTGGATTTATTGAAGTATCAATGAAAATCCGTCGAGTGTTACAAAATGTCTAAATGAACAGACAGCCAAATTAATTTTGTATAATGCTTCTTCAATATAGGGACGGTACCACAAACTCAGAGCTTAACACGGACCTAGATGATGCTGTGCGAATTAAACTTATAAAATAAGTTAAAACATAAAGAAATTAAAGTTTACAGAACATAATACTGTATTTTTTATTAACCCTTAATGCCGTTCTGGTCTGAAGTCGTAATCAGATTCAGATTCAGACTCAAATCGCCTCCGCGGGTAATTTGCTAGCTAATGGCGTACCTTATCTGGCTAATTAAAATGCTATTTGGCACAAACAACTGTCTTGTAAGTATTGTCACTTTGTTCTGATCTTTATCTGGCTGCAGATTATTCTGAGAATAGTTACTTAGATCTAAGATATTTGTTTTATAAGTTTTTTTATTAAAAATATTGTTTTTATACCTACCAGTTTTTGTGATTTTAAGAGGTACAGATAGGAAGTTAAAAGTGTTTTAAGCAATTACATTATCTTGCATTTCACATACATCATACAAGTAGAAGGTTTACAATTTAAAATCCCATAATAAAACCTTGGATGGCGGCCTAGTATTGATAAAAACGAATAACTTCTATGAAATACCAATTCCATGTAATTCATAAAATGAGTCCAGTCTGAAAATTACACTTTTTAAAAATATTAAATTATACAGGCAATAAATTATTTATTATATATTTGTACATACGGTAAAAATTTCGAATTACCAACCTATCTATCATTATGTATAAAATTGCATCGAATTGTTGAGTTATCCCTGTAATCAAAATAACATCAACCATCAAAGGATGGACACAATTTAAAAACGATTGTCAGCTCACACATGACACTTCCGAACGTATAATAAAATTCAATTTGTCTGTCCGGTTGTAAACGCATGAGTTTGGTAATTCACCCCGTTTTTAGTAAAGGGTTAACTTATGCTACCGAAGTAATGTATTATTATCACAGAACTTTAACTCTGAGGCTCGGTAGATAATGGATCGAGGCAGGCGTAATAAAATGATAGTTTTGAATTGTCAAAAATAACCTAAGACCTTCTCCAGGAACAAAACTATCTATATATAAAACTAGCTGACCCCAGCAAACGTTGTTTTGCAAAATGAAAAATAGATAGTAGCCGATTCTCAGACCTACTGAATATGCATTTTATGTCATAAAAATTGGTTATGCCGTTTCGGAGGAGTAAGGTTACTAACACTGTGACAGGTGAATTTTATATACATACAAGATTTTGTACAAGATTGAAGCTTAGCGAGCTTACAGAGAGACAGTTTTACCTTCGTTTTTATAATATTACATATTTTTATCTTCTCGTAAATAACTTTAAAATTTTAATAGTTTTTAATCAATACAATTATTAATTTCTTGATGTTCACGTGCTTTATACGGTAAAAACAAAGGTGAAGAAACCGGCATGTTTTGAGAATTTTGAAGTACTTGTGATATTCACTAACCCGCACTTGGCCAGCGTGGTGAATTAAGGCCTAATCACTCTCGTCAAAAGAGAATCTCTGTGTCCCGGCAATTGGAACGCAAATAAGGATGCCATTTTAAATTTTAATCAAAAATTGTTTGTTTAAAACTAAATAACAATAATATATATGATTTCATCTAGTAAAATTTAATTTTCGCACATAGCTGCAATTATCCGATGACCTTCCCTCATGTTAATTATGCTGATTGCACATTACCTGTGCTCATAATGTACTTTATGATTATTTTTATGACAATATAATTGTGGTTACAGTGATTAGACAATATCTTGCCCCGTCCTTCCAATTTCGTATAAAATTAATACTGGAAATCTATGTAGGTAACCAGACCTAGTAGTTTGTAGTTAGTTTAATAATAACATAAGACGAATCCAATATTATATAGAGTCCTTTTGATACTGTCAAACTGACTGAAAAACAATTCAATTTATTATAAGTGTACTCTGAGCTTGAGGAGTGAAAAAGATGTTACTCGTTTGAACGCCATTTTGCGTCTCGAAGCATGGAAATAACTTTAGATACTTTAAGTTGATATGTGTCATCTGAAAATCGGCTTATAGCTCAGTTTTGAAATAAGGACTTTAGTCCGGCAGTTATTTCAAGTTTAAACTCATAAAACTTCAATTATTTTTACTGCTGGACTTACATTTTTATTCCTGCTTACTTATATCATATTTACAAAGACATAAAATGAATAAAACAGACAATATTCTGTAATATTATGTTCAAGATGACATTAATTTAGGGTCTGTTTCACCAAATCCGAGCAAAATTAAACAATGCTTTATAATAGAAAGCTATTTCGCTTGGTCACATTTAACAAAGCGATAAATAAAGATGAGCTCTTGACATAATCACAACTAACCAATGGCAATACCTACAATTAACATAACTTACCATTCCTCAGTATACTCAGGCTCTGTGAAACAAACCCTTTTCTGCTATTAAATTTTCACATGTAGATTCTAGTTCAAAGTCCCATACAAAATTAGTCCATCATTACACGACAGTAGGTGGCCCGTACTAATGACTGCTACCAACGAAATATTAAAACCTCATTAGGTTATTTTGTTCACACAAGGGGCCGGGGTAACCAGGCGATTAACCATTCATTGGTCTCCCTGGACTAACGTTAATGTTTTGTAACTCTGTTGATATTGTTTCAAGTTGAATTAAAAAAAAGGTCTTTGTCTTAGGTTGTTTTGCTAAAAATTATGCAATTATGTTTCATAAGATTTTGAATACTACTTTTTCGATAACTTCTCGGTAAATTGCGTTAGTGACTGGGCAAGAACAAATAAGTAATTTTTCAGAACAAAAACTGTGGCCTAAAATGCTTACTGTGTATTCTTAACAAATATTTAAAGGTAGATGATATTTTTATTTAGTTAGCCCCTAAGCGCTCTTGTACACGATGCCGCCACCGCGCCGTCGCCGCACCGCTCCACTGTACAGTCACGCCGCTGCCGCGCCACCGTCATGCTGCTATCGTTATTCATAACTAGCAACGTAGCTTGTAATGTTCTTCGTAACTATTAAGTACCAACATTAAATTGGACTGGTTAAATTAGTCTTTGACAGTGCGGTGGCGGTGAACTGGCAGCATTGTGTGGAGCGCTTCGGTACTCACTTTGATGAGTACCGAAGCTGATGCTATATGAATATATCGACAGGTTCTACCGTCATGTTTTATCCCTCACATGAATATTCCTTTCAGTTGGTTTAAAAACATCTGAATAGAATATAATACCTTAGTTCAATCATAATTACCTTACACTTTCATTACCCAATATTTGATCACACAACCCGTAACAATAACCAATCAAATCTCTCTACTTAGCGTTATCTGACCAATCACAAGTCAAATAACCATCTACACCAACTATTCGCCTCTACAATCATAACCCTAAGGTTCAAATTGAGTTTCCCAACTAAAATTACTTCTATATTGGATTATTGTTCAAAATGTTGTATGAAATTGGTCAATAAAGCTCACACAACAGTCGTTAACGAATATTACTGTCTGGAAGTATGTACGACTTGATTACGTATTGTTTGATAGATGTCTTCATAATGTTTCGACGTTACAACTATTAAGGATAGTATTTTGGTTGCTTTATTACCACTAGTTGGGTAATTTGAATCAAGTTATCAAATATTTCGTGCTTATTTAAGTAGAGGTTTGATTCTGAAATAAAGAATGCTTGTTTTGCGTAATATTGGAGGTATTATTAACCAATGATGGGTTATATTTGAACTCATTAGAAAGTCTTCATGTTCAATGTTGAGAATTTTTTTAGTACCTATTTCCCAAAGACTTGCACACCATTCTTCACTTACCGGATTGTTGACCATACATATATAAAAAAGAGCAATATAATGTAGATGGAGGTAGGTATGGCATATCCGGGCATGAGATAGCAATAGATATTGTTTTTACACCCATAGACAAAAAGCTTCACCATCTTTATATGTTCGATTTTAACTTCTCTATATTTTTTGTCATAATGACTTGTCATGATGCGACCAGAGACTAGCATATATATTATAAATTTATAAAAACTAAATAATTCTATAATTTTTTTTTTTATTTGTACTACGCGCTTGAAGACTCAGTTTGACAGTGTCAAGTTTAAATAAAATTATAAAGTGAAAAAGATGTTACTCAGTTGAACGCCATTTTGCGTCTCCAATAAACTAAATAATTTTCAAAATTCATTATAACTTATGTTTCACACCACAAAGTCATCGTAACGTCAAAATGGTGTCAAATGGTTACATTAATAAGTATCTACTACAAAATAATGAATAATAATATCTATTTCTTTCGCATCTTTTCTAGGTAGGTATATTGCCTACTCTGTATTATATAAGGTTTAGAAAATATAAAGAATCCTAAAAAAAACCTTTAAAATAAAACATAGTGAGTATGTTGTAAAATGTCCAGTAGCTTAAAAAACGAATCAGTAAAAAAAAGTGTAATATTTATCCAATCTGTCATCAAGATGAACATTCAGACATCATAAAACATATCTCGAGCGAATGTTGATACAATTGTAATGGCTGCCATTAAGTTGTTTAGCGATCAACTTGAGATCAGGTTTACATTAATTACAAATACTTACGGCTTCTAATGGGAGATTAATTTTATGGGAATATTGTGAATAAAATAATTTTACCGTGGAAGATTTCGTTCAATTATGACTTTGTCAGTTTTGCATGTAGGCTTGGGTTAATTGCAGTCTCAGTGAGCGACCGAATTTTAGTTTCTGGTCCATCTTCCGCTACAATATACATTATTATCATATACTAGCGGCACGCCCCGGCTTCGCACGGGTAATTATATTTTCATGATTTTTTTATATTTTTTTTTAATAAAAATTATCCTATGTTACTTATAATACCTTCAAGAGTATATGTGCAAAGTTTCATGATGATCGGTTAAGTAGTTTTTGCGTGAAAGCGTAACAAACAAACTTACATTCGCATTTATAATATTAGTATGATGACGCTGCGTTTACACGGAGCATTCAAATTTGTCTGATCTTAAAACCGAATGCTCGTGTGAACTCTACCATTGAAATAACTTTTAATATTATCTATTAAAATCAGATTCGACAAAGGAAGACACGATTCTGTGTGAACAAAGCGTCAATTATTATTGAAATAGGTTATATTCGACACCAAAATTATTACTGTAAAGACAGACCAAAAGACAATATATTTATAACTACCGTGATTGACAGAGAGAACGCATTGAGTCGAAAAAAATTGAATAGCGAAGAAAAAGGTTGATCGCGCAATTTGAAGCGGCCATTCGAGAGTGGAAATGGAGCGGATTGACACGAGCCCAGTCACCAGAGATTACCAACATTTTGTACTAACATTCATAGATAAATTTTACAACGTTATATAGATAAAGTTGATGATTGACTATTTAACTGAGAAATATTTTATATGTATTTTATATTGCACTTTAGTTTATTGTGATTGTTCATGGGATAACAGACACACATAATTTATAGATATAACTTTTAGTACTCTTCATTATGAAGTAACAAAAACCTTACGGCTTAGGTTAAAACAGCGAGTCGTCCTGTTTTTGTACACTTGCCTAAGTTGCTCTATTTAGTGACCAACATGGGCTGTGTTGTTAGAATAAGAATTCATGAGTTTGCAATCACTTTATACATTTACACTTTTCTTTTATGTTTTTGTTTTAATGTAAATTTTGCATTTAATTTTTACTATTATTAGTAATATTATTGTATCGCTTTAGATGCATAGTAGCTTTTTCACTTTATGCTAGCGTTATCGAGAAATAACGTACATATCTGATATGTGTGGCTTGTACAATGCCTTAAGTTAGCAAACCATTCACACTAATTTATAATTACACCTAACTTGCCAATATAGTCATCAATCATCATACAGTGTCTGGAATATTTTGTACAAGACTTAAATGTTGACGAGCACTGGCCAAGTAAATAAAACAAACGGTTCAACCAACACTATAGCACAGCAATTGTGGAAATGACTCTCATTTGAGGTTACCGGCGCGGGCGCAGGTTTTTGTGCGCGTGCGCAAACCAGCACCAATCGGCCGGATGTGGCTGAGAGCTTGCAGCTTTAATATTAGCTTTGAGATTAATTTGACTTGGGATCTGAGAAATTAGGTATGTTAAAGATTTTAAAGGTCTTGCAAGAGAAGCAAGGCACTTGGTATTTACGTTAACCTAGCTAGATCGATTATTCGCCCCCGAAATCTTCTGCAAACAAATTGTTGGAGCCTTATCCGAGATTCAGATGAATTGCAACATTATATTTATTTATTCAATTATTGAGAAAGCTTACAGAATGTCCAAAGTAGTGGTTGGGCACTACGACAATAAATAAATATTTTCGGACTACTCACACAGCATCACCTAACCCCAAACTAAGCAGAGCTTGTTCTATGGCTATTAAGTGACTGATATACTACATAGATACATTTTTTTTGTAAAAACATACATATGATACATAGAAAACACCCCACAACTAACATACTACAATTGCTTGTTTGAAAGTATTTATGTAGATTCATAAAATAGAAAATCACTAACTCTGTCATCATCACGAAAGGTCTGTAACAACCAGTCTTGTATTTTCAACTGGAGTCAATTTTGCGTCTCAATGTACCTATTTAATAATACTGCATTATTCAGGCGCCAGAGTACAGCCCAAGCGTAGACAGTAAATAGTTTTTTTACGAGTACTTTAAATCGTGATAAAATGCGTTTGAAAAATCTGACCAGAAGTTCCTGAGATAAGCGGGTTCAAAAACTTTTCATCTTTATAATATTAGTATAGTGTAAAAAAGCCGTGGTGGCTTACTGGGAGGACACTCGACTTTCATTACGAAGGTCGTGTGGGTTCAAACCCCCCACGCACCTCTGGATTTTTATTCTTGAGAAATTTAGGTGCGCTTTAAACACGTGCTTTAACGGTGAAGGCAAACATCGTGAGGAAACCGGCATGTTCTGAGAACTTTAAAGAATTTGAAGGACATTTGACATTTACTAACCTGCACTTGGCCAGCGTGGTGAATTAGGGCCTAATCTCTCTCGCCAACAGAGAAGTCCCTGTGTCCCAGCAGTGTGAACGTTAATAGGGTGTTGATGATGACGATGATGAGATTATTACCTCTCACGGTAATCTCACACTAAGCTCCACTCCAGTCTCACACCTGACAAACAAAAACTTAATAACACTATTCGCTTCGGCCACCCTACTTGATTATTTCCAAAATCTAATTTTCAGCAAATCTGGCCGTCATTAAACCGAGAAATGATCCCCTCACGGATATTTTGAAACAAAGACGTAACAATAACCATCCGGAACCGATTCGTTAGAATTTTGGCTTAACAGATTTTGATGATGGTTTGGATTGGGCGCGGAGCGGAAACAATGATAGCATAAAAATTTATAATTTACCCGTTAGTATTATACGGTGGGTGTAATTAGGATCAAATTTAGGCAAATTTTTTTAAAGAATTTTTGGTTACAAGGAATCTTTATCTAACTGTTTTATTTTCATCCACTGATCTAGATTTTTTGCTGCGCTTAAAGATAAAGAAGGGTGGGTGCGAGAAGTCATAATCAAGTTCAAATTGCCAGAGACAAAAAGAGACAATAATTGAAGTAGTTAATGTGTTTTAGTTTTTCTTGAAAAGAGCGCAAAAGGGACTTTGTTTACAGCGTGATAAATTTGTGTATTTTTATGTTCAGTGCAAATAAACAATAATGGTATCGTGTTCCGTAGCCGAATGTTAAGCAACAAAAAATAATCTGTGACAATAAAGTTTGCATAAGTAAAATACTAGGTATTAATATACAATTATCATTGGAATTTATGAACCCTATTATGTATTTTTTTTCCAGTAATCGGCTAAGAAAAGGTTGTTTATTTATAGTAATGTATCATTCCATTAAATATTGAATATATCAGCGATGGTTTTCTCATAAAATTTATGAAAGAAAACTGAATCATCACATCATTCTATATCTAAACAATACTATTTTATTTTAAATAATATTGATAACCATCATAGTTTCAAAAGTTATAAATCTAATAAGTTTCATTATTAAGAGTACTTTTTAGAGAATAATATTTCACTCAACAACAGACATAATCTAACTACTTGCATTCGTATGTAGTATCTTACGTCACTGTAAAAAAATCACATTTATTTCATGCCCGCCCATGCCTACATCCTTAATCCGCACCTGCAACAAAAAAACCTTATTGGATGTTATTAGGAGCGGAGATGCGATCGAATCCAATCGATTTGGCTTCGCGGCGTGAAGTTTGTTTAGCGGAACGACTGCTGCTGCGGGGGACGTAATGAGGAGGGGGGAGGGGGCAGCGGTAGTGCCTTCACGCCTGCCTAGCGTTATTGCAAAGTAGAGCTCTGTCTCTCTTCTTCTTTGTCGTTTCACTCTTGACTCTTCACGTGGTCACATTGGTGTTAGAGACGGACACAGCTTTCTTTACGATCGCCCGCCATCTTTCTCTGTTGAGATAGTTGAATGGTTCGTGTAAAACAAAACATCTCGCCATCATTGAGATATAGTTAAATAAAAATAATACGTAAAGTCAATAAATTAAAGTAACGTAAAGGCATGTATCGTATGTATGTATTTACAAAAAAAAATGTATCTATGTAGTATATCAGTCACCTAACACCCATAGCAAGCTCTGCTTAGTTTGGGGTTAGGTGATGCTGTGTGAGTAGTCCGGAAATATTTCAATTATTACAAGATTTGAAGATGGTGGCATCATTTGCTACTGGAAAATGTTTCTAGAAATAACAAATCAGAGCTTGTAAAGTATTTCATTTACATTGAAAAGATTGGGGTTGATATTATTTGCGTAAGGTGATTGATTCTCTCTGCTTATTCATTCTCTACATAAATTACTACGCTACTACATACATATAAGATAAAACACTCTAAAACTATTTTTTTTAATTATGCTCATACTATATTCCATGGTAGATTTATCAGCGAAAAGCTAAGTAACATATTTTTTTCATTATAATGGAAAGACGATGTTTAAAACGACTTACGAACAATTCCTAAGATAGTATCTTTGTTTGGTAAATGAAATTATCATATCTAAGTGTTGCCAGGTTAATATATTAAGGTGCTGGTAATTCTGCGCGTTAACGTTCAAAATAATTTACCGAAAGATCCTTATCGTGGTAATCGCTTTGAACAAAGGGAGTTGTGCACGGTCGGAATTCATTCCCGGTTTGGTTTTACGAACAAATATGAATAAAAATAATAAATAAATAGGTACGATATTTTAGCGTTAACTGAAGTCTGAAAAGATACCCCTTATCTCTGGTAGCTTGCTCTTCTACTTTTCTTTGTATATTATTTTTTGCTTTTTGGCATAAATTGGTAGACAAACTATGTTATATGATTAAGTAAGTGTTCATTTCTGTTAAGACTGTTCTTAGAGTGATGCTATAATGCTTTTCTGTGTTTTCCGTATTTTTTGTGTTTGTCGAATTTTGTACTCGTTGTCAGATAAAGCAAATATTACTAATTCTATTAACAGCTATCTCGTTTTCTCCTATATGAACTGTTAGATTCGTTCCAAAAAAAATCCTTCCATCCAAAATTTCTTAGCTGAGTCGACGGCTTACTCTAATTGATCCCGTTCGGGTGCCAGGTTTTAGTATGTTTTCACAATCTTTCTGTAAAACAATTTCACTGTAAAACCATCCCACAAATTACTCATTCATATAAAAACCATAAACGATACTGGCCTCGAACGTCCAATTTCCATATACACAGATGAAATAAATATAAATAAGTACAGTGAAATATAATATATATATAATACACCGTGTCCAACTGTCTCTGACATTGCCACCGTGTGTTCCTTGTTTAGTTCAATTCCATGGTAACATTCGCATGTTTACTGTCTGTTTACACGAAACATTTATTGTCATATTAAATAGGGGACTGGCTGGTAATGTTGTGTTCTTTTGCCCCTAAAAACAACAATTAGACAACGATGTAATTAGCCAACAGACCAAATAAGTTATATTATATGTAGGCCGAGCAGGGATAATACTTCGCGCTGTCATAATTATTATGACCTGTTTAATTGTCTAGCTGAGGCAAATAATGGCAAATACCAGAGAAATTATGTTTTATAATTGCCTAGGACAATAAGGATAATATATAATGTGATTGCATTTTATGTACATTTAATAAGTTTAAGATGGATTCATGCTACTTCTAGAGTAAGAACAAAAAATATATGTATATAATTAAAAAAAATGTTTTTTAAATGTACAAAAAGCTAAGAGGAGTTATAGGGGTCACCCATCCAAGTACTGACCTCGCGCAACTGCTTAACTTGTAAAAATCACAATAGTTGTATTGGAGCCCTCTTAAATATTAATTAATTGTGTGCTTTTAGTATATTTTGTTGTTATAGCGGCAACAGGCCCAAAATCGCATTTTGAGTTCAAACGTCAATTGCAAAATTGAAACGTCTTCATTTTAACCGACTTCAAAAAAGGAGGAGGTTTCTCAATTCGTATATTTTATATTTATATATATATATTTTGTAGGTTTTGATCCAATTCTTTTGTTCAATGCTTACGCCAGAATAACAGAATACGTCTTGGTCTAGAAAAAAATGACGAAAATCTGTATAAATTAGTCGGAACTACTAATTTATACCTATAAAATAAAAAATGACGAAAATCTCGTCATTTTTTGTATATTTTTGTATATTTCATATGAGACTGTTCTAGCACCGTATGTCTGCAAAGTCAAAGTATGGCAAAGTCTTGTGACTATTGGTGGTTGCTGCAGAATTATCAGCGTTCACTGATAACACCAGTGGACATAGAACTGAGCCGTTGCCCTTTTACTGCTGTAGCACACACGTATCTGCTCATCTGCACATATATCGCACTCTGTGTTTTTAATATGTTTTGTAATTAAAAAAAATGTATGTTGATTGTGAGTCCGTATTATTATTTTTGTGAGTGTTTCTATGGTAAATAAAATGATGTCTATGTATATGTATGTGCTAAGCTCTCTTATTAATTATATGTAATTATGGTCTTATTAAAATGCCCACCAATCAGAAGGCCGAGTAACTTGGTAACTGGAAATCTATGAGAAACCTGTGGGTCTGTATCCATCGGTGAACGTTCTTCGGCTTAAATTATATCAAATCATAATATAAATATAAAAAAAAAAAATTAAGAAAAGAGTATATATTTACAGGGTACTGAGGTAAAAAGGAGACTGCAAAAATGACTAAAACTGTACAGCAGTTTCATAGCCCGAATTATGGTACTAATGTATGATAGTAATTATAATTTATTTCTAAAACAATTTAGTCTTAATCTCGGACGCTAATTCACACACTCGACGGAATGGGTTTCAAGCAATTATAACTCAATTTGTTTATGTAAATATCGTTATTTTAAAACAATTACATACAGTCAGACACCCCTAAATTAAGATGGTGCGTGATAACACAATCACATCCTGTGTTATTAACGGAATGAGCAATGTAGGTGATTTTGTTAATTATGCCACTTCCATTATGGAGTTATGGAGAGTATGTGATTCAGTTGTCAACAACGTTTTAACGACATATGTTGATTTATATATATGTAGGTATATCACGACATATGTTTCTATAACAGTAGTACTTTATTTTATTTATTTATTTACAAAGTTTTGGGGAAACTAACAGCTACTATAAATTATGAACATACTGATATAAAAGTTTGCAACTGTAACAGTCAGTTACTAACACAGAGACGGCCAATTACAAGTTTCCACTTATAGAACAATTATTGAAAAATATATATTACTTAACCTATCGAGACAAAATAGTAGGTACTTACATTATATTAAAAAGGAATGTTATTATTTCAAAATATTAAAGAATTTTCGAAAAACTCTCTCATTAATTAAACGATTTAAGCTGCACGTTGATGAGTTAAACATATCAATATCAAGGCCATCCTTGACCAACGAATTGAAAGAGTTACTGGCTCTGATTATGAACGCATTGCTTCTATAGTTGGTTTTAACTATCGGATTGTACAGAGTGCTAGGTTTTATTAAAAAGGCTGAGTTCGCACGCAACCCACGCAACCTGCAAACAACGGTTTGCTGAGGTCAGCTAGTATACTATAAAAATGAATCCTTAAATATATGTGAGCGCATAACTCCACAACGCCAGCTCCGATTTGGTCAATTCTTTTTTTAAATTATCGTAGGAGTCAAAGGATGCTTTTTATGACGAGAAAAAATATAATAGTTGCCGGGAAAACTATTTTGATTAAAAACCCGTGGGAAACCGGGGCGGGCAGCTAGTTGATGATATAAAAGCATGTATGTACATAGATCGATGATATTTATTTTTCTCCCTTTAGCTGTAGAATTTCCACGATTGGACGTGAGTCTTCGTTATAGACTTATAGCAGGAAATCCGAAGAGGGGATATCAGGATTTACTTGATCGCGGTAAAATCATATGACTCATATGGAAGTGTTAATATACAGAGGTTTTCCTCTGTATATTAACACTTCCACTAAAATTAGCATCCTTGAAATGATCGCGACATACATAGCCCAAAAAAATAATTATTTATTACTTATCAGAATTGGTCCATGCCTTTATACAATCATCAGATTTAGAGACAGGATGCCCATGATAATAGGGATTAACCATAATTATCTAAATCAAACGTGAAGTACCTACTGATCAAGATGATTAAAATTGTTGTATTTTTATTTTTTTTCAGTTTTGTTTTGCAATATTATTTATATTTCACTCTCCATCAAAGATATCCATTTATTTCCGGTAGGACGCTGCCTGCACTCACCGTTAACCCGCGGCCTTTACTAAGTCCATCTAGTTAATACATAATAAAAAGGATAAAAATTCAAAACATAATATCATTTACTAAATATCATCCAAAATGAGAGCATGTAGATACAAACGACCATTATAATCATGTCTCAAGTCAACAATCTTCCCAAACACAATAGCTCTAGATGACAATGATGATTGCGAAACGATTGCAAATGAAATCTCCGTAAACCTAAATAAACGTACTTACAAAATGACAAAAGACACTCATTTAAATGCAATTTAATAATGCAACGGAAGACCCACTTAAATCTACACAAAACCGTAAGTAATATACGAATCATGTCGCAAGATCACAAAATTAAATCCGTTTTCGTCATCGGAAGTCTCAAACAATGTAATACCAGTAATAAAAAACATATTTCCGGAAGAAATGAAAATGTACCAAAACACCTCTGATGACAATCTCGACTTCCGGACCACACCGCTAGATGTCGCTTCTCTCTAATTATGGTTCCGACACGTGGCGACAACTGAGGATGAAAAACCACAAATTGTTGATACATCACAGATACAGACAGATTATTTAGGCGAAATTGATGTGGATGTTGGGAATGATGAACAAAACTCTTTTATACCTGTAATTCACGCCACGGACCGTCGTAAAAAGTCGGTAAGCTACTGATGGCGCCTTGTCATTAGTGACTTCCGAAAAGGGGCGATGATTTTTTGCCATGTCTATTACTCATCTTCCCTGTGTCACTTTAAACAGTAACATGAAGCAATATCTTTAAACGATTATGAAATCTAGTACTTAAAGTTTTATATACACATCAACATGGAATATCAAGTAGATTATTATAATCTAAGTTATTTATTAATTCTTGATTGGGTAGAATTCCGTACTTAATTAGTTAAATGCATCAGTCGTGTAACCTTAACTGGATTAAAATAATTAAATAAATTTTAATTCACTCCAATAAATATGAATATTCATGAATAAATGCAATAAAATATTATAAATGATACTTATTATTTATAAAATAGATTTTTATAAATAGGGAGTTCATGGTGGGCTTAAAAAAAACGAAAAAGAACCATCAATATATGTTTTAGTAGCTGATTATACTAATAGAACTATTAAGGTTCACGTTAGTTAATATTTTGAATTAGACATTAATATTAACGCACCTTAAGACACAGTCATCATCACCACCCTATTAACGATCCCACTGCTGGGACACAGGGGCTTCTCTCTTGGCGAGAGAAATTATGCCTTAATTCACCACGCTGGCCGAGTGCGGGATGGTGAATGTCACATGTACTTCACTCTTTTTAAAATACTTTAATTTAAGACACAGTGAAAGTATTAAATCCAAGTCATTGTGTAGTAATCTGTGTCTCGTCTGCAAAAGGACAAACAAACCGGCAAATTGTCGCAAACAATGCCAAACGCACAAAAACTTTTGAAACGCACCTCTTAGCAAAGGATAAGATAAAGGTTCTTACGTAAGATATTTTTAAAACCCTTTGTCAAGTAACAATAGGTACTTAATAGGTGTTTATTACTTCATCCGTTTTAGTGCTACCTTTTAAGGCATTACGCTTAATAACAACTGAAATAATGGCGACTTAAGAAGCTGTTGCATGAATTTGCTACTTTTACAAGCAATTTGTAATCCTTTGTCAATGGAAAGGATATTGACGTAAAGATCAGAGAAAACACTTGCATAGTTATGCATTTATGCAAGAAGGTGTAATTATTTCTTGGTTAGTTGTACAAGTATGATATACATAGAAAATAGTTAACAAAGTGGTACCTATGTATATAAATTTATATTACAACCAAATTGTGAAAGATTAGGCTTACATCAAAATTTATTCTTCAAACTACTATTTCTTACATCACTTAATGAATTTATATAATAAGTCTCCAGTGGATCTCTATGATTTCATGGTAGTTAATATCAATTTTTTTTTTATGTATCCACTAAGTCCAATCGTCGATAGTTATCATTATAAACTACTTTAAAATCGTGACCACGTTGTCATTGAACCAAACAAAGCTTGTTTTTTCTTCCTACTCTGATTATACTACTGTCAGTCATGATCATAATGCCTCAATATGACCTTTGTCAATATAAATAAACGTTTGTAGTGACTTTATCATAAGTTCATCAAAAGTTATACTGGTCCATCATTTAGCCTAAGCTTTTTATTGAACGTTTGATTAAATTTTTAAAAAGCAAACTTATTAAAACTATACTTCATTTCAACAAGCAGATAGTGCAGTTGCTCTAAATTTCAATTATTAACTTCTATTCTACTTTATTTATGACTGAATAACAAATCGATAGTTAATAATGGTAGGTAATTACTTTCTATCTGCAGAAATTCAATTTGTCAATGAAGACGTTAAACGGTGATTGAAAAGTAGAACGATCGTGACCTTTAAAATCACGATTGCTTTTAATTGAATTTTGCAAATAATGAGACCCCAGCGGCAATAGGTCGCAGTCATACAGAAAACAGGGTCTGAATGAAGCCAGACCGGGATCCAGATAAATCTAAATGGTATTGTACCAATATCTACAAGCAAATACTGGAACTCTGGAATCAGAACCGGCTTTTCGTGTGATTTCATTCTTCCGCCGGCTTTCGACACAGTGGATCATGATGATCTTATTGCCGCTTATTAATTTATCTGAAGAATCATGCGAGGCTCATTTAGAATAGGAGAGTGGGGAATAAGTTTTATAGCAGGCGGAGTTATCGAATACAGTCGTTGGTGAGGCTATTGGCCGGCGTGGCGCGGGGGCGGAGCTTGGCCCGATGTTTTATTTGAATTATGGATGAAGCCGTGTGTGCTCTCAAAACCAGTTGTGGGCGCCGCAGCCTCGCGCCCGCTCGCCTCTCCCCTTCTAATTAATTGATGTTTTCATTTAATAGCTTGTTCAGTAATTAGCCGGCAGTAACTGAAATTGAGTGTTTAAAGCTGAATAGGCTCAGTGATACAGTTGCGAGCTCACCTGCTGCGATTGTGAGTAAAGCTTTTGTATTTTTTTATAACTTGGTCTTGTTCAAACTATTATCTTAATGCTCAATGTGCTAGTATGTAGCAGTATTTATATTGTTGAACTAGAACTCTATTATAACTCTATGAACCTACCCTGTCACTGTCCTTTAAAAATCAACTTGTCCACATTTAATTTATTTGTATTGCTAATTACCTACTGGATTATCATTATGTAAAAATTAAATTAAATGTATCAACCGTCCGTAAATTCCGGAACATATAAATCTATTTTATAGCAAATGTTAAGTATCTTGTTTTAAGTAATAGGCTCTTAACCATTTTACCGTCGAATGTATAAAATGAGTCACACAAATGTCATACTTTATTTGCTGTGCATTATCCTCTCCATCCTAAGGTTGTCTGGAAGAAATTGCTCTAAGCAATAAGGCCGCCCATTACGCATTTTTTGTATTTAGCTTTAAGTCCCTTTTTGTATTGTGATATCCTGGTGTGTAATAAAGAGTTTTATTATTATTATTATTATTATACTTGATTCTACTTCAGTTTCAATACGGATTTATAATTTTAAGCTTTAGTTTTCTAATAAGACTTCAGATTACCTTCTAGGTCTTCATGTCCCACCTTAGACCACATCGTCACGTTACATCAGGTGAGATTGTGGTAAAAGCTTTTCTAGCTTAAAAAAAAAGAAGATTGAGAGCAACATTTTGGTATATCTGAGACAAATCATATAAGAATTTACTAAGATATAAAACATGAATCACCTAATATTTAAATAATTATGGTACCTCGTTAAACTATTTATTGACATTCCTTTAAACTACATGTTTCTGTTTAAAATTGTATTCGTTATTTTGTACCTCAAGAACGGTAGAAACAAGATATTACATCCATAAATAAAACAAAACATCCGACCCCAAAAAAGAGGACAATCACAGCCAGATAACTCCAAAATGACGACCTACAAAAACTATACGGCGAAATTAAAAGGGAACGACAAACAAGCAACTGAACACGAATGGGGGACTGATAAAGGCCTGGACCCGCCGTAATTTGTCGCAGGCGCCGCGGTAAAGAGGCTTGGAGACGGAATGTCCACGGAATGTGAGGGATAACACAAGGGATTTGGACGATGAAGACGTTCTGAACAAGGATCAGACCACAACTTTGATGAAACAGATCTAAGTAACTGGTTATAGGAATTTTAGTTAAAAACTAATTTATATCTTAAGATAAAGCTCACGCAAAATCTATAAATCAAAAGAACAAACAAAGAAATTATGGTGACTAAAGTGGAGGATTACAAAAATAGTCATGTTAATAATATGGAAGGGCAAAAACACTGTCAAGTTAAACAACCTGCTAATTGTATCTACAATTACATCATTAAAATTTAATAACTTAATTCCGCCTACTTAAATCTAACTAGTATTGTTACATTTTCAGATAACTGCAATAACTCTCATGATACAAATGTAATAACAGTTGATCTGTATCATACAAACATACAAATAGAATTAAGTAAAGTTAAAATTAGGATAAAGGTATTTTTAAACTTAATGTTACCAATAAAGAAATGATAAGTTGGTACAAAACAAACGAAATATATTCTTAGCTTATTTTATTACAGAACCAATCGAAACTCGAAACAGTCAAATCAATAATATCGACACAATACAACAATCGATTAGCATTAACAGTTGACGGCAGAGACACAGAAACACGTAAATCACACAATAGTCAGTCGTCAATCACAGACCCGACCATTCCATTAACGGATAGCAAATAAAACAAAGCACTGAGCTATCCATTAGTCAATAAAACCGCGATAAACCCATCGCAAAATGCTATCAGCGATATTAATACGATCGCAATTAATATTTGAGAGGCGTCGCGTCGGGCCGATATTTGAAGATTTATTGGTGTCGTCGGACTTCGTCAGAGGCTAAAAGGTTCGGGACGAGGCTTGATAAGCGGCGCTGGCAGGGCCGTTGATAGGATTACTGTAAGAGGGGCACCAGCAACGCATATCCTTAAATGTACATATTACTTTTAGAAACTGTCTTGGCTAGTCTGATATAAAATATTATTTAGCACTTTTTGTTTCACAGTTGGGTAAAGCCCATATTTTATTCTTTTACACTCTTGGTCCAGTGCAAGCTGACATAGATTAATAAACTGAAAATTTTCATTGTAAACATAACCTTTTAAAGATTATTGTTTAACCTTTGCTGTTTCATAACAAATTATTTTCTTCTTCAACACTTCATAGTATAGCGCCATCGCCATCTCAGGCCAAATTACCCATACATGGGAGCGGGATTCATGCCAGTAGCTTGTACCTCCAACATTTCTTAAGCCTTACATTGAATTTTTATCAAAATGCCTATTATTACATAGTTTTAGTAAGTATTGTTTTGTTTTTAATTATATGTGCGATAAATAATATTTATCTTATCTTATCTATCATTCACCTAATTTAAGGTGGTATTTTAATATGTTGTGCAATAAATAATTGTCATGATATATTTTATTTGGTCACGTCGTTGTAAATGTTTTACCCAAAAGCCATATGCACTTCTTCTCCACTCAACTATAACATGTGTTAACTACTATAATTGGACTTGACGACCTCTGTGGCTCGGTGGGCGAAGATCGTTGCGGTTGCGGGTTGGATTGTAGTACATATAATCAGTCATCTAACACCCATAGTACGAGTACAAGCTCTGCCTAGTTTGGGGTTAGGTAATGCTGGGTAATAAGTCCGGAAAAAAAAATCTACTCGTAGTTCGCATATTGTATTTCCCCAGTTCCTATTCCCTGGATACATCCCAAAGCCCCAGAGGACGATAAGTAGGCGGCGGCGTAATTAGTGGAACACGCGACCACCGGGCGGCCGGTTCGGTGAAATGAAAACCAGTTTTATGTTTTACTAGTTTTACGCGGAACTAATGCCAGTGATGTGCTTTTGCACTTTTTGCCGTTGAGGTAAGTAATCGTGCGAAAATCTCTGATGTCAATGATCGGACTGCTTGAGATGTGCATCTGCACTTTGTCGTTGGGAAGATAGGATGTTGAATTACCGTGGATAGGCCAGTGTAGGGTCCATCCATCAACATCCAACAACATCAACGCAAAATCAACCAAAATTTTTGGATAGCTATAGCCAAGAAAGAAGCATAACGCCCATCAGTGGATGTTTAGTGCATGAATAGCAATTTGAATAAATATGTATCTATTTTAGTTTTCGTTTTTGGAGGTTTTGGCTATTCACGTCCGTAAGTGGTAACCCTCTGAATCCTTACACGTGACCTCCGGGTGGTGCTAAGAACAGTCTCTGGTGGTAGGCTTCGGCTTGTCACCACCCTCCGATTTTTTCGTGTTTCGGAATGTGGTCCGGAGAAGCCATCTTCTAGGCCTTCATGCTCCATCTTAGACCACATCTTCACTTCACATCAGGTGAGATTGTGGTCAAATGAAGGCTTATCAATAATAAAAAAAAAAAAAAAAAATATGACTCTCTGAATTTGGATAGAAAAATGTAAACGTAAACTTGTATGTTTAAATTATACGTACTAATAGACCATCTAATTTTTTATATAACAGTAAATACTATTGTAATATTATTATATAATAGTGCTTTTTCACCAAATGTTAATTTTGAAGATTTTCTAAATTTACAAAATATTATGTAACTTTTCGTGTTAAAGTAAGCATTCCCTTAACGGAGCTCAAACAGTATTTTGTCGAGCTCATTACCGACCTAGTGCATAGGTAACTAATAATCGTTTCCAGCGAAACGTCTCCAGCCTTAGCAACCATCTTTAAGTTATCCATTCCGTTACCATTTCCCAGAATAACCTAGTAAATTGAATTAGCGTTTCTTGTTCCTAGAACTGCAATCGCATTTCAGTTTTCTCCACGTATGTGTTTCTCGTTATCTTCAACTAGTTTCGCATGCTTGACTTTGTTAATGCGGTATTTCGAATTTTTATAACGTTTATCCTCTCCTTTTTTAATTTAATCTTGAATAAAATTATTCACCTTTTTCTGTAAATTAAAGTTATTATAATTACAATGGTCCGATGGACTTGATTTTATTGCTTTGATGACAAGCTTCGCGTTATTCGATAATCTTTTATGTCCACTTTCTTATAAGATCATCGCTGCCGCATCTGTAAATGTGCTTACATCCATTACTTTTTCCTCTGTATATAATTGCTAAGTTTTTCTTGCAGTTATCTGACCATTTATCTTATGTAGGAAGCAATAAAACAATATCACATCTTTACATAGCTATGTTTGTTTGCACAATATTTTTTTACTCAAACAAACTTGTCAAGCGTGAAACACTTGTCGGTTGAATTAATTGAATTGATAATCCATTATACGATTTCAATGTAAAAAAATATAATCAGATAAAACAATTTTACAAATGTCCATTAATGTTAGCGATGCTTAATGGATTCTGAATACCAAAGGCAATTATTTACCTTATAAGACTGTGTCCAGTACAATGTAAATTGCTTAGACAACCGTTCAACCAAAACGGAATAAGGTTAACCGTATCTCCATAACTTCTTTGCGTTTCATATTAGCATTTTATACACCTAAAACATTCCATCGCATTTTAATATCTAACAAATTATCAAATTAGAACCATCGGGAATAAAAACAGCGCCGACCACAAAAGAGGTCTGGCATTGTTCACAGATTTTTAAAAAATCGACCATAATTAAAAGGAATTCGCTTTTTGCCAGTCCCGACATTTCGTATCATATAAATTCCTGAATTAACCATCGACTACAGAGAAAAACGTTGCTTTTGCCACCCTGGTGCAACAAACTGCTCAAAATAGAGTTTCATCCTTATGCCCATGGTATATTTTGATTGGGTTTTGAACGAGTTATTTATCAATATTAGTTATTAATTACTCATAATAAAATTTCAATTTGGCTAGAAAATTTCGTTTTTTAAACAAGAATGCTAAATATTTATCTCTTTGTGAGTTCTTTTGTAGTTCTGTCCGAACAACCCTAAGCCCCAATTTCACCATTTTTCAACCGTTGAAATATGTCAATTTGATCTCGGTTAGGCAGTTAAACAAGCTAAGCTCTTAAATTTGATCGGGTTTATAGCCAATAGTGCAATCAGGCTAAGCTTTGTACCATCAAAGTTGCCTCAGTAATAATAAAGCCAATGATCCAGTTATGTCATTTGTGCAATGTAGAGATCTCTCGAGATCAGCAAAAACTAGTCTCGGCTGAGCTGGTTCCTCGAAGAATTCGGGGTGTCCTCCAACGGGCAGAACTCGAATTGATAAGCCGACTTCTTTTTACCGTCTAATTCGAGAATAGATTCTGACTTTCTTGTGTGATTATGTTTTATTCGGAGGCACGAATTAAAATGGTTCGATTGCTCAAAATATCATAATAAAATAAAAATAAAAAAGCCTCTATGTTCCTTTAGGTTACATAATGTTATCTCTTA
Organism: Gymnoscelis rufifasciata; assembly: GCA_929108375.1. NCBI lineage: Eukaryota > Metazoa > Arthropoda > Insecta > Lepidoptera > Geometridae > Gymnoscelis > Gymnoscelis rufifasciata. Next base: position 13,636,654 of record OV815305.1, read on the forward strand.
ATAAATCTAAAATTTTAGAAAAACCCCCGATTCCAATTCCTTAATTTCCTTAAATGTAAAACAACATAATATTATGTAATGTGGACGCGATGCACTTACATTTGATACCCCACTCTAGTATATTTGCAAATTTTCGGTTTTCCTTCCTTACTCTAACCCCCATAACTTAAAAACGGTACAACCGATTTTCATGAAACATGTCTAAGAACACTCGTGCTGGACTCACCTTTAATACAAAAAAAAATAAATTTAAATCGCTCCATCCGCTCGGGGGCTATGATGGAACAGACAGACAGACAGACAGACAGACAGACAGACACACAGACAAACAGACAGACACGTCAAACATATAACACCCCTCTTTTTTGGTCGGGGGTTTAAAATAAATATATATTGGTAGACAATTTACTCAGCGTTTTCTCGGCTGTGTAGCATAAGGTCTATTGCATTTATTTTATATGTATCTCGGGATGTCTTTCATAAATTATGGCGATTAATTATATTAAACTAATAAACGCTTTTTGAGTAGAGATATTCTTTCATTTTGCATTCATATAACATTTTACTACTGATAGTGTAAATAACTCGAAACTCATCGCTGGTGACGCCACTAACACAGACAAACGCATCTCCTTCTTTTTGAAGGCTTATCGCATTCGTGACCGCTGACAAGAGCCTACGTAACCTATTTGAACTAAAAACTCTTTTTTCGCAACCATGTTTTCATCTATCTCTCAAGGACTGCGTAACTAAAATCAAGAATCCATTTTGTAGTACATTGCAGTAATTATCCTTATTAGAATCCTAGTATAATAAGTATTAAACTAGGCCAGACGTGTGTAATAAATACCTCGATACATTTCTTAAAGGTCAACGTATGCTTATGTCATGTAGGAAAGTAAGAAGGGTCACGCCACGCTCGATCAACTTTCTGATTGATGGCGGTATACCTTTACCAGACAACAAAGCATTCACTGCATAGTCATTTCGCACACGCTACTGTACGTTTTTATACATATTTCGATGGCAACTTAATTTTTCCATGATATAGATATGTAACGTTTTTCTTGCTATTTAATTTGACGCATCTGCAACATTGACTTGATATAAGCATGATGACTACATAAAATATAGGTATTCTGTTTAGCCGGTCCAAAAATACTGGACACCAAATTTTTAGCATTTTTTTTTGTTAAAGCAAAAAAAAGGTGCCAAGATATAGTGCATCAAAGTTCCAGAGTTCGAGCTTGTGTACATTTAGTAAAGATTGTTATTATTATTTTTTAGTCATCTACCCTATTCTCGTATTATTGTTTATGGTAGTGTTGTTTATGGGATAACTTGTCAAAGCAACTCGTCTATGGGGTAAACAATTTATCGTCACCATCATAATGTCACGACGATAATATTTTGGATAATTTTAATCAGGACGCAAAATGGCGTTCAACTGAGTAACATTTTTTCCACTTTATAATTTTATTTAACTAAACACTGACAAACGCTTCAAGCGCAGAGTCCAATTTGGAATTGAATTGATCATATTTTGGCACATTAGGTTGATATTTGTATGTATGCTAGTCTGTACGGTATACGCTTATACGGGCCTGTGATGTCTGAAATAAATGATTAAACTCGTAGTAGCAACTTGGCTCATGTCATCAGATTACTAATAAATTATACTATTTAATTATATTAATTACTATTAATAATTACTAATATTGTTGTTGGATTGTTGGAGGGAGTTGGGGGAGGCCTTTGCCCAGCAGTGGGACAACGTAGGCTAATATAAAAAAATACTAATAATTATGTATCTTTATTTCTGAGGATTGGACGTAGCATATTAGACCTGTATCAATTTGCCATATCAAATCAGACACTTACCGACTATCAATCTGCTTATTATATGCATAACGTCATACAAAGAAGAATAAAATACTAAACCCTACTTACAAATGACCACAATAAACAAATAACACATCCACGCAATAGCACTCGAATGCAATAATCATTAGGCCCGCAAAAACAAACGGATCACAGAAAAAGCGCCCCAGATAGAAACATCACGACAAACGACATTGGGAACATGAAAGCAATAGCTGGTATTATAAAAAAAACATGTAATATCCATCTTCGTTTTGTCCCAGCGTGCGACTAATTATGCCACGGGATGATCGCTCGGTTTTTAGTCGGTCGCCCATTACGCATCGCGGGTTTGCGAAATTGAGTTTTTAGTTTTAAACATAAATTGCATTTTTGTCACCCGCTGTTGCGGTGATTGTCCCTTTGGTTTTGCTGCCTGATTACCACCCTTATGTTTATTCCGAGTGTCTTCATCTGTTTTTGTGCGAGATTAGATCTTTAGATGGGTATCGCTTTCGATCGGATTGATTATTAAGTCATTTCGATCCGGGAGCCTACATTGGTGAGTCGTTTACGTATTAAGTAGTGTCGTTTAGTCGCGACCATGTTGGAAGAGCTTGTTCTTGCTAACTGGGATGTTTCTTGTAATGAAATTAATTAGATAAGCTTGTTCTGCTACTCTTCACAGAGCAGCAAGAAATAACATTTAAATTTAATAATGTCAGTTCTAGTAATGTTCTTTGTAAGGGGGTTAATAATGTGCATTTATTTTTCTTTAAAAATAGGTACCTTTCCTGTGTCCTAACTCGGATTATTACTCACAACTGCTTTAGATTACTGTAATGTTGTAATCCCATACATTTGATTCTCAATTGACAATGTTTAATGTATGAGTATACAACATTATTGTATTCTGCAACAGTTGTAAGTTATACTAGAGTAAGGACAATGAAATAAGTTTATAGATAATCGAATAAAACGTAAACATTTTTAAACTTATGGAAACTATCATGGTTATCAATACTATTTCGATTTATGATCATGGTGCATGTAACTGTGCCGAAATATCGGAAAACTCAAAAGACAATCAATCATGGTAAATATCCCGTTATAAATCTAAATAGTATTTTAAAACTCGTACAAATTAAATAGAAAAAAAAAACAGTAAACTTTTTAAAAAACCATACAACCCCAACAAGACCCCAAGACCATTACATACAAACAAACATAATAACCCTTTATCTCCATCAATCAAATGAAAACACAAACACGTATTCCTAATAATTGCGCTTGCAATCTGGTAGTTGGCTCCGCTGATTGCCCTTGCTTTAATTAAATAAACCGTTTCTGTAACCTTATTCACTAAGTAGTAAGTGAATACAGGTACTACTGTAGTGCACATTGCGCCCTACAGTAGAATTTATCAATATTGGACTATTAAATATACAATGCCTATAAGACAAAGCTTATGAAATTTATAAGCCTTAGATGGAAAAATATTGAATTTTCTGTAACACAATTTTTGTTCAAAGTTCAAATCACGTCGGGGTCAATTCTTTTTGGGTTTCCAAAATTTAGTTTCGGGTTAAATTCAGTTTTATTTGTAAGTTATTATTAGTTCCAATTACATTTGAAAAAATATAAAATTTTATTACAATTCCTTCACTAATTATTCGAAAGGAACTTCGTTCCATCCGGGTGTCCCTTGACACCATTCAAGATTTTTTTTTATTGACTACCCTTATTCACAGAGTAAGTAGTAAGTTAGAAGCGATTTTGTCTTATAAAAATGTCGAGTAAGTGATACTGGACCGGTAAGGTATACATTCAGGTTACATTAATTCGCACAAAGCTAAAAATTGGAATTAATGTTGGGAACACTATTACAAACAATTTGTCGAAAATCCCCATCGATCGATCGAATCGATTATTTGCATTTCCCAGCTAAACGGTAAGTAATAACATAAAAATGATGAGACAAAAAATATTCATCATACAATTATCTATAATAAATATTCCAACACCTTTTCCCTAAAAATCACCATTTAGGAGATATAGCGATGCAAATAGTTTTGAGCTTCATAAAATGTACACACTGAATACATTATTCATATTCATATTCATATTCATTTATTCGTTGATTCATGTGGTTACAAATGGTGTTAAGTTTTATATATACCCTTACATGAGCCCCTAGTCTTACTAGTATACTTAGTATTACCGCGCTACCTAGTCAGTTATTTTTAAGTAAACTTGACCTTGCTATACCTGTCTAAGAAAATATTTAGACTGACATAATCGTTTTGTATAAGCAACACGTCTTCATAAGATTTCTTTCTTGGACATGCAATAGGTAATTGATATTTTTAAATAACAATTAAGCTCTAAAGTATTCAATTAATTTACAGACCACTTAACAGTACTTAACTTTGATACCACACATTTGTGACATTCTGAGACAAACCTATTTTACATTATTGTTTCTGTTATACACTTCATAATAATTTTGGTAGCTATCAGAAAAAAAAATGTATTCTTCTATCTAAAGGTTTCATCATCATCATCATCATCTCAGCCATAAGACGTCCACTGCTGGACATAGGCCTCCCTCAAACCAAATATCATCAAACCTCTAAAGGTTTAATGATATAAAATATACATAATAATTAAATGAAATAAAATATAATGTAACTATTCTAGTGTTTTAAAAAAAAACAAGGTATTGAATACCAACAGTAAAAGTGTTTATGCGGTTTTAATATGACGGTAACGGTTTAACGGTTTTATACTTAAAGGTTCTATACCCGCGGTATAAATTTGCCTATGTCCTATTCCAATATATCACCATTCCAAACTTCAGTCACATCGGTTCAGCCGATTCAGGACGGACAAACAAACATACACCCACATAAACTTCCCCATAATATTATGTTGTAAAATTTTATGTGTACATTTTAATACCTACTATTGTATGTCCGCGACGGATAAAATTGTTGATACCTACCTAGTCATTGTTAACATCAGCTCATAGCATACACAATTTTTACAATAAAGATTTTCTTTCTTTCTTTCTTTCTTTCCATTTATAATATAAGTATTATTAGTATGGATAGTTAGGAAGTAGTAAAATTTTCATATAACGCGAATAAGGATCTTACTTAGAACATCGGTAACGCCACAGATTGCTACATAGTCCTTTCACCGTAAAGGCTCCTACACAGGCGAGTGAGATATATTTAAATTACGCTATAAGGTAATTAAATGCATAGAAAAATATCATTAAAAGAAATTAAAATAAAAAAAAAAACAATATATTTAAAGGATATCTTTGTGTTATTATGGTATAGTCCGTAAAAATAAATACAGAAAATTTAATATTTTTTCAATACCTATGTATCTTATTTTACACGTCATATTTTCAGCGGAATGTAACTACACCATGTATTTTCTATTGGAAACTTAATAGATTTTGAAATAAATTTATTAATTATAAAATAACTGCTTGCTAGGATTTTTCTTATTATAATTATCTGTTATAACTATTTAAAAATATACAAAACTATTATCTAACACAATTCATATTATCATGACGATGCTCAATCAAAAGATTACCGCTAAAGTCAATTAAATACACGATCACAATTAAGTAAATTGAATTTAATTGAATTCATAAGCAGGTTGAATTCTGAGAAAATTCAATTCAATGAGGCATTCGAACAATACCTATCGTGATTGGCTGAAGTGATAGGAAACAGTCGCGTGCTGGGTTTTGATAGACTCACAGTGGGCGTAAGATATTAGAGAAAGCAGGGGAAATGTTTTTTTTTAAATCTAGCAACCTACTTTGGCTATGGGTGGTTTCAAATTATACAGAAATTTTTAAATAATATTATTTCTGTAACTCTACTTTATGCCGAAATCCGCATGAAATTCCTTGTGGTATTTAAAAGTCTCAGATCTTTCAAAGTCTTTTTAGATTGCTTAACGCGCGACGGTAGAATCAACTTTATTTCGAACTATGTAATGATAAACATACAAATTAAGTATCATATATTTTTAACTAGTTTCCTGTCTTGCTACTTTGCCCGTGTTTTTTTCAACCGAAAAAAAAGAAGGAGGTTCTTAATTCAAAGCATATAACTATTACCACGCATAACTTATTACTGAATAGTCCAATATTGATAATTATTTTAACAAAGAACACTTTTAAAAAGTGAAATACATATTTATTTATGTATTATTCCAAGCAATCAGCTTTTCTTTCTAAGTTCCTTTAGGAGGACGACCTCTGTGGCTCGGTGGGCGAAAGTCCGCCTGAGGCGCAAGAGGTTGCGGGTTCGATTCTCGCCTGAGGACCAGATTTTGTACGATCTACAATTTCTGGTTTCGGGTCTGGGTGTTTTCTATGTATCATAAGTATGTTTAACAAAAAAATAAAAAATCGATGTGGTATATTTTATCAGCCACCTATAGTACTCTGCTTAGTTTAGGGTTAGGTGATGCTGTATGATTATAAACGCGATTTGAATAAACAAACAAATCCTTCACAATATTAGTTAGGGCAATTACTCCGCTACCTCGTGCAACTTGGGGCATTTCCCCAGCCGCTCCGCGAGTACGGAAACGAGCAATTTCCTCATCCATTATAATTGATTGGCGTAATTGCGAGCGGATTCTTTCGCGAAACTGCTTAAGGACGCTAATGTGGACATACCTTTAGCTTCTTTGATTTATTATTCTTATAAGTTTATAAATTCCTCATGTTAAGCCATTTCCTATATTTTTGTATTTTTGATAAGTCCTAAATAATTTGCCAATACGCACTATAAAGGTTCTTAGCATGACCTAATTTTAAAAATAAGTCAATCTAAGTAACCAATATGAAATATTCTTCACCAACTTTGACTTTAACCCTTAAGTCAAAACAACTTAAGACGTCTGACATTATCAAAATAAAGTCTCGTTTACAAAGTTGCAGCTCCAACGCATGTCATAGGATGTCACGCATGTGGAAAAGCCCTATGTTATCAACGTTATTGAATTAAAGATGACGGGAGTTTTTGTGGTATTAAGTCCGGTTTTGATGTATTATATCTGATGCAACGTTGAATATGAAATGTTGTGACGGCAATAAAATAATATTACACTTTTTGCTTAATGAAGGGAACACAAGGTAATAAAATTCGCAATATAGATTACAAGACGTTGTTCGCTGAAGAATGTATATTTCTTGTAAGGTTTTGATACGTATAGTTAGGTCGCGTTCTGCGTAATAAACTTTGCCTCCCACTGCGTGAAATAGAAGGCAAAACAACGTCTTATAGGGTACAAAAAAAGTGTATATGGCAAAGGCAATAGGAACTTTTAAAAATACCTCTTTTCTGTTCCATTAAAAGTAAGAAAATATAATTCTTTATGATTTTTTGATATGATAACCTCTCTTAGCCTGAACAAGGCAGGTATATTAATTTGTTAAGAAAACGTATAAATCGCATCTCGTAACTAAAGCTAACATCTTAATATTGAACCTACAACTCCGATAATACGCATCGGCTTGCTAGCCAATACCACCAATGCGACAATCACAATTTGTTTGACAGGCTTAGGGCCTGTCAAACAAAAATAAAAAGTATCACTGAAAATACCTCTTTGACATCACTTAAATAATTATTTGGGTACAAATTAGCTGAAATAAAAGAGGACTCCACAGTTCTTAACCTGATCCATCTTAAGTGTCCTCGCTTCACCGTAACCTGTCAGCAATCTTATGATTAAGACGCCGACTAGTCCTTTTAACCTTTTTCCACCTCCATATCCGCACGTAGACACAGAAAATTGCAGCCACTCAATTAAACCCCATTAAATTGTAATGCAATAAACATGTTCACAATTATAGAATGGAATAAAAATAACTTAATTAGCCCACGAAGGTACTGCTTCGGGGAATTTTGAAATGGGCATGGAGCGAATGCCGGCTTAACCCTGAACGACGATTAGCTAGCAACCCGTTTATGCCCAGTTTAGTTAAAAATTAGACAAGTTTTTATTTATTTTCTTTATTTAAAAAAATTTACTAATAGATTACCATAAATTGAAATAAAAATATATTCAATATTTTTTAGGTGTATTGAAAACTTTTAAGCAATAAAAATATTATGCTTGCCGGATCTACTTAAATTACTGACATCAATATAAAAATCTTAATCGCCCAATTTAATTCCATAATCATATCAACAGATTCGTTCATTGACAAATCCTATAAGTATAAGATTTTATTGTACTGATAGAATTACTTTACTAGGTGTGACATGTCACCAAGGCATTAGCAATCTAATCAAATATTATCAGTAATTACTGCTTCGATATTCAATTCCATTCACAGACCTATCTAAATCATATACCACAACTGTAAGTAATCAATTGTTGTCATAATTGCAGACAGACAGGGCGGCCTTCAATATTAATTTGCATCTCATCATGATACTTACCAATAAAAAGCATTGGCCTGAAATTTTATTTAAGTTATAGTAATAGTTAGTATTTTGTAAAATTTTCCTCCACCTCAGAAAAATCTGTTTGCCAGAGAAAAAGTGCATCAAGAATATCTTCTTCAATTTTATATTTATTTATTTTATTTATTTATTTATTTGCTTACATGTACATTTATACAGATATAGGTCAATTGTTACAATCATCTTAAGTCGATATGTACATGCACCCCGGAGGGGCACTGCAAATTTGGTTTGCGTCAAATATATAATGTCTGTAAGGTATAGGTTTATATGACCTGAGATGTCTGGAGTAAATGATTTATTATTATTATTATGTCAATTTATCACTAAGGAATTCGTCAACGGAATAATAACATTTATTTATTAATATCTTTTTTAAATTATTTTTGAACGATAAATCTTTTTCTTCATTTTTAATTTTAATTGGTATTTTATTGAATATTTTTGATAGCCTATGGTTCGGACTCTTACTCCCTAATTTAATTTTTGTCGATGCAGGTATAATTTTGTTTTTGTTTCGCATGCTATAATTTTCATTTAGGTCTAAGTTTGTTTTAAAGTATAAGTTTTGATATTTCCTAACATATAACCTGTCTATGCCGTGATCATGGCACTTGCAACAGTGCAGCGTTGAAATATCAAAAACTCAAAAACCGTAAAATCATGGTATGCTACCCTATATTATTATAATATGTGTTATAAAAACTAATATCAGCTAAACCAACTCCAGCAATTATTATTATTAAAATATATCTGGGAAAATTTTACAGTCTCAAGTATTACTTTTATTGATAAGCGCTGGATTTAATTGATGATTGTGTTGATTAGGTACGATGTGATATTTATTACTTAATCATTTGATTATGCACGTGTAATTATTACTTAGTCAATATTCCATGAATCTATGATTAATCAACTAAACGAGTTACGAGAACCGGTTGTATATATTGATAGCAATAAATTCATCAATCGGTTTTAAGGGCCTTTGAAAGATCCGTGATACCGAACCTACATTTAGTTAAATTGCTGTTTTTTTTGTTAGCCTTGGCCTACCTAAGGCTTACACTTTAGTTAGATATTTAGCGTAAGGCTTTAAGGGTTAACATTGACTTTGACTTTTAACAGAAAAATGGTTCGACTCATACAAACTAATAATATAATGAGATGTCATGATCAATATAAGTCTATACGGTTGAAAGCTGCATAGCTATTTTAATTAAACTGGGAATTAAAATTTAATAATTACTGATTGTAATAACATGCAATTAGTTTGTTTTCTTCATCAGACATTTCACCTGTGCTGTTAATATGTAGGTATGATATAATTAAAATAAGGTAGGCTACATTCCTTTTAGATATGAAATAAAAAAGGTTTCAAATTTATGTCCATAAAATACCGATTTCTACAATAAAAAAATTCAATAAATTTATACATTTTATAAAATGTATCGATGTTTTCTAAAATCATCGACTTTATCCCAACTCTACTCCAACAGTATAAATGCAAAGTGTAGTATTTGTGTGGCAAATGCGATTACCTTCATTGAGTGACGGCACAGATTACGGTCGAAACGTCAGTGTCTCGCCTTAGAGGTAATGCCACACGGAGAGACTGCTGGAATCAAGCTATATGACAACGTAATAAGTACCTATATACACAATAAAATGTTTTTTTACATAAATAAATATCTCCAGAAAGGTCAATATTTTATTACTTGTTGTTTTGCATGTTGGATAAACTTTAAATATTTATTTATTTACAAAATTTTGGAAAAACTCACAACTAGTATAAATTCGAAACTAACGTACGCTTGCAACTGTAACAGTCAGTTGTAAAGACGGCCAATTATAAGTTTCCACTGTATTTTTAGTTATAAAAAACCCGGCTGAATTTATAACCCCCTCTTGAAGTCCTTTAAATTACACATAACTCATCACGGAAACTGTATATATACTAAATCTAAGCAATATATAATAGATAACTAGCGGCCCGCCCCGTCGTCGCACGGGTATAAAATTTTCCCGGAAATTATTCGAATTTTTCTCGCCGTAAAAACCATCCTATCTCTCAAGTTGGATCGAACTGCACATGGTGTGCGAATTTTATTATAATCGGTTAAGTGGTTTATGAGTCCATTGAGGACAAACATTGTGACACGAGATTTATATATATTAAGATAGAAATATGAAGCCACGGTGGCGTGTCGCCGTCAAATTAAACCATTATGGATGGCTTCCATTGTACGTTGTAACGTGGCTGTCAAAGTTTTTAGCAGCTTCACGCTGTTGTATCAATTTGTTGGGTAAATAAAAAATTTACAAAGGCGTTATAATTAATTTTTTAACAAAATCAGCCCTACTAATATGTAGTATGTAAAATATCCATGGAATATTTAATATATCTAAAAGATTTACCAAATAAATACCAAATATTTGGTAATGTGCTGGCGATGCGCTTTCATGATACCCCACTCGAGTATATTTGCAGATTTTCGGTTTTCCTTCCCCACACTCACCCCCATAACTTTTAAACCGATTTTCATGAAACATGTCTAAGGACACTCGCGCCAAACTCACCTTTTATACAAAAAAAAAAGGTGTGTGTGCGATTCACACACGATAGAAGTAAAACTTCAGTAAATCGACGAAAGAATAAGAAGAATAAAAAAAAAGTGTGTGTGTGTCAGCTACGACGCACGATTGGAGTCTACTACTTACGAACTATAGTTATGATACAATATCGAATAGAAAAAAAGGGTAAATGAACGCATCTGCTAAAATGATAAGAGAAACAAACATATATCTGTAATTATTCGGATTATTTATATTACTTCAATAAAGCGTATTACATAAAGTATGTTACAAAATAATATAAATAAAATACAGCAATACTTCGTAGTTGAGACTACGAAGTATCGCGCAAAGAAATTTAAATAAAGCATTGTATTTGTGTCTCTTACCATTTCCGTTTCATCTTTTTGCATCCGGTTTGAAATCACTACGATTCTATAGAAGTTTCACTTCAAAAAAACTAAATTTAAATCGCTCCATCCGTTCGGGAGCTATGATGTCCCAGACATACAGACAGACAGACACACGGACACAAAGACAGACAGGTCAAACTTATAACACCCCTTTTTTTGGTCCAGGGTTAAAAGGGATGGTAATTATTAACTGACTGAGCGCCTCGGTGGCACGGTGGGCGGAGGTCCGCTTGCGGCGGAAACAGGTTTGATTCCCGGCGAGGGGTCAAGTCTTTGTACGTTTCGCTAACATTTTCTAATTAGTCTCCATTAATATTAACCTCGAGGTGGTTAATATTTAATATGTATACCAAAAAATATCCAAATGTCTATATTTACTTCATTAAGTAAATCAGATGTCTAGTACCCGTAACACAAGCTTAGAGCTTACCACGGATGTTGTTGTGCCGATTGTCCGGGAAAATTGTTAAAAAAAACCTACGCGTCGAATTGAAAACGTCTTCTCTTTTTTCCTTGTTTAAAAATGTAAACATCTTTTTACACTTTAACACTCGTTTGAGGATTAATGAGGAAGGAAGTACTTATAATAGATTACTTAATTATTTTTTGAAGTGAAACTTCTATAGAATCGTAGGGATTTCAAACCGGAAGCAAAAAGATGAAACGGAAATGGTAAGAGACACAAATACAATGCTTTATTTAAATTTCTTTGAGCGATACTTCGTAGTTGAGACTACGAAGTATCGCGCAAAGAGGTATTGCTGTATATTATTTATATTATTTTGTAACATACTTTATGTAATACGCTTTATTGAAGTAATATAAATAATCCGAATAATTACAGATATATGTTTGTTTCTCTTATCATTTTAGCAGATGCGTTCATTTACCCTTTTTTTCTATTCGATATATATCATAATAATAGTTCGTAAGTAGTAGACTCCAATCGTGCGTCGTAGCTGACACACACACACTTATTTTTTATTCTTCTTATTCTTTTGTCGATTTACTGAAGTTTCACTTCTATCGTGTGTGAATCGCACACACACCTTTTTTTAATACTGTCTTATCATGTAAGAAATCAGAATATGAAGCGATTATAATATGTCACGTATGATTATTACACTAAGTACATTTGTACTTGTAAGGATATTTTTTGTTCAGAACAATTCTCTAGGTATATACATATATTATAAATAAAAGTCCCCCTCCGCTTCTGTCCGTAATTAAGTTCGGGATATACTCGAAAGCTACAAAACGGACCTTCATGCAGTTTTTAAGAAAATAGTAGAGTAATTCGATGAAGTAAGGGTTTTGGTTTATAATCTGTTAGGATAAATAGGAAAATAAATGCTTTTATTATTATTATTATATTATTTATATCCGTGGCAACTGACAGTGGCAGTCACATTGCGTTGTGAATACGGCAAAATAGTTGTAAGTTTGTTTGTACCCATGTTTGGTGTAAGCATTCATAATGTCTACTAATGTATCTCTCGTTATTTTTCAAATTAAGTTACATTTGTAATACTATCAGTTTTACAGACTATGTGTGTTTATTTACGTATATGTAACACGATTAGTATATATGCAAATATAAATAATATTCAGTTTTTCACACGATTTTGCCGCTGTCTCTAAACACGGGCTTAATGTTCTCAACCACGTTTCGCACACTGAAATTAAACTAAGTGCTGTGGTCGTTTGACTGTCAACTGATAAGGGAAAGACAGATCCACTTATGTCAATGTCAATGTCAGGAAAAATGATAGCTAGTTAAACGTTGCTCAGCGATAAGGGTGCACTTATAGTAAATAACTTATTAACTATTTAACATTTATGGGCTTGAAGCCAGAAACATTAAGTTAAACTGACTAGAATTTATTTGAAGTCTGTCTGTGTAAATGTATTTATTGTAGGCACTTTTTTATCATGTTAATGAAGTTAGTATGTTTGTTGTAGTCAAACTATGAAGCTCCGGCGCATTTAGGTTTGACTGGAAAATGCAAATAAAATGTCCTATGTCAATAAAATCAGTGTTTGTTGTCTGTATTCTCTTACAAATCTGAAACATAGTGTTTCATTAAAGGCTTTAAAAATATTTTAAAAGTCACTCAAAGTCGATAAATACCGATGAGCCAAAAAGGCTTTTTTGAATTCTAGCTCGGCACGCTGCGTTGGATATCTACCAACTAGATGCCAAAATAACTTGATAAATTTCCATGTTTTAAAACGGATAAATTGCTTAGTGAAAGGGGAACAGTCGAATTTGTACAAGAGTGGGAATACATTACCTCGAAGGTACCTACACCTTCGAGATCTATCTTCTCTGATCCACTCTCATCAGCGAGATGGTGAACAAACTTACCTGGATCTAAAAAACAAAACATCTACATATATTATTTGTATAAAAAATAATTTGGACTATTACCCAGTTAAACCAAACTTAACGCTTTCGATCCTATGGAGGAAAACATCGTCCAGATTTTGCTTCTGGATGATGTTTTAGGCAAACCGCGTTGGCTAAGTGGGAGCACACTCGACTTTTATGCCGAAGGTCGTGGGTTCGAAACGCCACGCAAATATTTATTTTTCTTCTTGAAAATGTATGTACGCTTTAAAACATTAAAGAGTTAGTAAAGGACATGTGACATTCACCAACCAGCTCTTGGCCGTGTTATATTAAGGCCTAATAATCTCTCTCGCCAAGAGGGAAGTCCCTGTATCCCAGCAGTGGGACCGTAATAGGGTGATAAAGATTGATGTTGATGTTTTAGGTATTAATATCCAACATTGTCCAAGGCCTCGTAGAAAACCTGTCGTGACAAAATGGAATAAAAGCCGTTGTACGATATGATTTGATCGTAACTCCGAGCCACAACTCTATTTGTTACAATGTTGTCAACGTGGCGGCCACCAGAACTGGTATATTTACGTCAGAATATTAGGCATGTGAACATTAGTTGAGTTTTTCCGGCTTTTTCATAACTTGAGATATTTCTTGCTTAATTTTATGATTTAACTATTATTCGATAAGAATAAGAAAATATTACTGTTGCATCTGTGTACAAAGGTCTCATAGGAAAGTTGAGAAAAAACAGTTAGCTAATATTTATTTATTTATTTTCCAAAAACTTACAACTATTTATACAGGCTTTACCTAATGGAATAATGTGCTTATCTAAACTCATCTAATTATTTCTATTATAGCATAATGTATACATTGTTATCCTAGTAAATTCGTTCAGGGTACAATAAAATAGATCAAGTTCTCGGGATATGATGTTGGGCGTATGATATGGATATAATGTTAACTTTACTACAGAAATTTATTTTGGAAATTTCGTGATTTTTCAACACGTTTTGTGTGCATCTTGGTCACAATGGTCAAAGGTTTTGTCTGGTTAGTTTAACTAGCAGACTTTGCTTGTAATTCCCAGCTTTAAACTCTATAAACATAAGTGTTTTTGATACATAAACATTAACCTACTTCAATAGTGTCAAATTTTAATAAATTAACTGCAATAAATAAAGGTAATAAAATCCGTCTTTACCAAAGCTATCCGGATTTAGTTAACCCCTCGAGCGTGGAGCCACTTGTCTCATTATCGCACGGCTGCGGGATTTATGCGCACCATGCAGTGACGCGTGCTGCGATACAGTGCTCACATTTATTTAAAGATATATTATAAAATATGTAGTATATACCACTGTTCTAAAAACCAGCTGTAATTGTGACGTATAATTTTATAATCAATACCTTACTTACCCTGTTTCAAGTAAGTAATTTATTCAAATCATTATAATAAATGCTAAAATGTGTTTATTAATTTGTTAGGTAGGTACAACTTAGTACGCTCAGCTCAGCGCCCAAATTTTCAAAACAAGCTTGCATCAGCACCCCTAGCTACGCTGGGCACAGGAAGTTCTTTTTTAACGAGACAGATTAGGCCTTGATTCACCACGCGCTGGCTAAGTTGATCAAACTAAAAATATCATCAGTTTTCTATAAAATCGCCTGTCGAACTAAAACTATTTAAATACCTGTAAGAATGTACTTCAACAAACCTATGCGGATTCAGTTAACCCTTCGAGCGTGGAGGCACTGCCCTCATTATCGGACGGCTGCGGGATTTATGCGCGTCATGCAGTGACGATACCGATACACCGCACAGATTTATTAACCTATTGATAAATACTGCAATCGCACACTGATGAAATATGAATTTTTTAAAGTGTAAACTATCATTAACACGTGCTTTAACGGTGAAGGCAAACATTGTGTGGAAACGGGCAAGTTTTGAGAACTGTAAAGAGTTTGAAGGATATGTGACATTCTAATCTCCTAATCTCTCACGCCAAGAGAGAACTCGCTGTGTCCAAGCAGTGGGGGGAACGTTAATAGGGTGATGATGATGATACTTTAATTAATGTTTCAACTCAGTTATTTGTATTAGATACCTAATTAATTGTGCAATATATATGTAATAGATAGATAGATAAACGTCCTGACCAAAAACAAATGTTTTCTTATTACCTATAAAAATTACAAGTGTTTGTAGGCATCAGCGGGAATCGAACCCGTTCGTCGCTTCATCAACCCGTGAAAGCAGGTGGCAGTAAAAGGTATAAAATAAAAGTATTTAATTAACCGGACGTTCTATTTTTTCACCTTTTACTACTTTCTATGTACTTTTTCAAAAATACATTGTACTTGACCTTACTTTTTATGTATAAGTTTTTAAGTACTAAGATTTTTTCGCAAGAGCAACGTATTTTACACGCGGTTAAAAGCCTATATCCTATGTCCTTTATTTTAACTTAGTTATAGCGAGGAGTCATTTTCTTTGACCAAAATATGTATGTTCCTATTGACCATGTGCTAGAAGGTGGTTATATAAAATGTATATTTACTTCATAAGGCTTTTGTAAACCTTTTTGTATATATATTTTTTTTATTGTTATTATAATGGTCGTGGCAGATTGCTCGGCTTTTATCTTTTTGCTTTTTGTATTTTATTTTGACGTGTCTAAGTTTTATAAAACCAAACAATTTAAATAAATGATTTTGTATCTTATATCTTTATCAAAACCGGTAGTGAATGAGGCACACGGGCCTAGGACAAGTGAGCTCCATTGGGTTGAGTTGCACTAGGAAACTCAGTTTGCAGGAATTTGCGAACAATTCTGCAGGTGTTCAAAATTACGGCATTTTGAAGTAGACTATATATATTTTTTGGTAAATCTGGTTAGTTCTATCTAATAAAGTCAGGTCAGGCCTATATTATTATCTTTACTCGATAAACAGGTTATCGAACATTGAAATAAATTTGACTGAAATCGGAACAGTAGTAGAGATTAGCGTTTTCAAAGAAACCAATTCTTCAGATTTAAAATATTACATAGTGTAAATTCATATAAACGGTACTACATATTATGTCTATATGTCGGTTTACTATAACGGTCTCTATGCATATTTTAGTATAATACAACTGTTTGTAATTTGCATCGTACTTTGTATTTTCTGTGTTTCTTGATGCCCATAAAAGCATCAGTATCATGCCCCAGAGCAGCTTATGCTATTTAGTGTAAAAGGGTTTCATTTGAATTTAAAGAAAAGAACTTAAAGATGTACCTACGTGATAATTTTTAGATTGCCATACAATAAGCACTTACTAGCCCAATAATTACGGTCAAAGCGAGAACACGGGTAACATCAGCAGGGCAAAGCCAGCATTTGCGCTCGCGCATAAAAACACAACACCATCAAACAATGCAATAAATTTCCCATGCTTAATAACTGAGGGAACTGGTCGCTTCCAGTGCGTAATGTATCAGTAAAGGGATAATTAGTCAGTAACAGTCTAAGGGTTAAAAGAACCAATAAATATAAATTGCTAGTAATACTATGGTCTGTCATTTTGTCCAATCATCGTTAATTTGCTGTTAAGAGAATGAATTGTTTAACCTTATAAACTATTTTCAAGATATAAAACTAAGGAAAAAAAAACTATTTTTTTTATTTTATTAGACGTAGTGTATAAATAGAAAACACTTTAAATAAAAAGGAGTTTAGATTTTTTTTACAAAGAATATGGGATAACAATTCTTAAAAATACCTAAATAAACATAATAACGGTTCGAATCGGAAACATATTTTCTTTTTTGTAAAGTCGCTAAGAATAACACATTTAGGCACCTGTTTTTTTCAGTTCTTTGCAACATAAAAGATGAACATGAAAACAAGCCGTCAGTTCAAATCCCGCCAGGCACCTCTGGACCACATTCATTTTTCAAGAAGAAATTCTTGAAAAATGAATGTGCGCTATAAAACACGTGCTTTAACGTTGAAGGCAAACATCGCGAGGAAACCGGCATGTTCAGGAAATCTCTAAGAAGTGTTCCTTAATGTTGAGGATCATGACCACCCTATAGTCACTTTCTCTCTCACGGTCCTTTTCCATCAGTCTGTCTCTTGCAGTGGTGTGAAGGGCGTTGTGAACTGACGAGTTAAGACACATACACACACATACAGACACAGATATACTTACCAATATCAATTAATTTCTGCCTCAAGGCAATGTATAATTTCCCAGGGTTATCAACATAAAACCTTCTGTTTACACGTAATAACCATAATGGTACAACCTATTATTAATTCTTAGCCGTTGCTAGGTCTTCTTGTCACCTTTCATAATTAGTATACAATAGTGAGAACCGTATAATTAATTATTATATTATCCATTGAACATGCTAATTTGAACCTTTCGTTGTAAGTGTAAAGTAATTTATTCTTCAATGTTTGTTAATAGAAAGTTGCATTTTCAAACAAGTTAGGTACTTAAGTTGGAAGTACCGTGGAATTTATAAATTTAATAAAAACAACAATTAGCAATATAACAATTTAAATGTTTACAAGAATCTCGTGACTGACAGTATAAAGGATTGAAAATAACTCGAGAACTCGTGAACAGATTCAAACCTAATTAAATAGTACCCAATTTCTTACAAAAATGAATAAGATATCAAAATTGCATCCGGTTTGAAATCACAACGAGAAGTTTCACTTGAAAAATAGTAATATCATCGAATTTTGGATCACCTCCTTGTTTGAAAATCTTTTAAATTTACTCCATGTTTATTTTATAAAAAAATATGTACCAAATACATACATAAATACACATAATGTAAAAATAGGTCATTTTCAGCAAGTTTTTATTATCTGACCCACTAAGTACCTATTATTATCTATCTGAAGCGAATACCCTTGAGTGCCTCAAGACGAAAGTCTTCAATCAATGTGTGTTGCCAGTGATGACATACGGATCCGAAACGTGGTGCTTCACTATTGGTCTCATAAACAGGCTCAGAGTCGCTCAAAGAGCTATGGAGAGGGCTATGCTCGGGGTTTCTCTACGGGATCGAATCAGAAATGAGGAGATTCGTAGAAGAACGCGGGTCACCGACATAGCCAAACGGATTTGTTCTTTGAAGTGGCAGTGGGCAGGCCATATAGCGCGAAGAACAGATGGTCGTTGGGCCGAAAGGTTTTCGAATGGAGACCACGGATCGGCAAGCGCAGCGTAGGACGTCCACCAACTAGATGGACGGACGATCTGGTGAAGGCTGCGGGCTCACGGTGGATGCAGGCCGCTGCCAGCCGAAACCACTGGAGATCTTTGAGGGAGGCCTATGTCCAGCAGTGGACGTCTTACGGCTCAGATGATGATGATAATGATGAAGCGAATACAATAGTTCTTACCGACCTCTGATCGGTGTAAAATGTCGTATGAAAAAAGTACGTACGTACTTTATTCCTAATTGTGTTGCGCACGCAACGACACTGCAACATAATATCTTAGCGGGTCTCTTTGCTGGTAATTAATACTACATTGTAAAAATACCCTTTTTGCCCTATTATAACAGAGACGACCTCTGTGGCTCGGTGGGTAGGTTGCGGGTTCGATTCTCGCCGCGGAACCAAATTTTGTACGATCTACAATTTCTGGTTTCGGGTCTTAGTGTTTTCTATGTATAATATTGTATGTATTTACAAAAAAAATGAATCTTGTGGTATATCATATCAGTCACCTAACACCCATAGTACAAGCTCTGCTTAGTTTGGGGTTAGGTGATGCTGTGTGAGTAGTCCGGAAATATTTATTTATTTATTTAATTATTATGAAATATCAACACTCTTACGGAACGTTTGAATGAAAAAAATAACGTGATATTTAATAAACCGACTTTCAACAAAAAAAGGAGATTCTCAAACTCTCGCTTTGTTTTTTTTTGCTCCCGCGGAAGAATCCATATAACACTGGCAACGCCGTCGAGTAAAAAGCTAGTAGATGATAAATCACAATGATTAAGGATTTTGTATTTTTCATTAGATTTTATCGCATAGATTAATCGCGAAATCTTAATAGTCAACTATATCGTCTTATCCCTTAAGATTCGATTAAACAATGTATTATCCTATTATATGTTATCGAACAATAAATAAATAAACCTTTATAGTCGTGGAAAAATTCGTAAATCTCCACAAGGGCGCGAAGGCCGTGGATACACTGAGTTCACGTGCACTCGTTACGTGCGCGAGTTAAGGTCACGCGACATTCACGTGATTCACATTTGAAAAGTATTGAACATAATTTGCCAATAGGGCAGGGCGCTTACTATCATTAACCGTCGAGTGAGAGACCGACAAATGCGCACGTGCCCTCCCTCTCCTCTCCCGCGCGCGCTTATGCGTCCGTCGCCGCTGCTGTCGCGCCTGCACCGCGCCCGCAACCAAGGCGGAAGGGGACAAAGAAGCCTTGTGATGCTGCGCCTGCTCCGGCTTCTGGGAAGACGCCATGTGACGCGGAGGGCTATACCGTGGTTGTTCGCAAGTGCCCAACGGCCCCAATCAGTGCGGCACTGGGCCCTCGGACCGAAACTCTGTGTTCCGAGCGGAAGTACCTACCACGCCAATCTACATCTCACGTGTCTCGCACACCGTGAACTCCGAGGCTGTGGTAGAATACATCCGAACCAAGACTGCATTTTTGGTTCGCGTCGAAAGGTTGGAATCTCGCAGAAATGTGAGCTTCGGTTCATTTATGGTGCGGGTTCCAACTCAACATCTGTCGACGTTCCTGAGTGAGCAGTTTTGGCCGCAAGGGGTCAAGTTTCGACGGTTCATCGGTCGCCTACACTGCAAGGCGACACCGCCGTAACAGATGATCCACGATGCTGACACTTTAGTTTAGTTTAGTTTATAAGATTTATATTTTTATGTATGTTAGTCTATAAGGTATATGTTTATATGGGCCTTAGATGCCTGAAATAAATGATTTATTATTATTATTATTATTATTAAAATATAAATATGAAACAAATTGTTGGAATAGAAATAGAAATCATTTATTTGCTCAAATTTAAAAATATTCCCTGACGTCATACAAACATTCAAGCATTTACCATATCTTTAATTTAAATTTGAAAACATTTTCATGTAAGGACTTGAAATTAATAATAAAAAAAATTTTTTATAAGTATCATAGGAGGTTCTTTATAGCCGTGAATATCCTACTACTATTATAAAGGCGAAAGTTTGTAAGTATGGATGTTTGTTACTCTTTCACGTAAAAACTACTGAACCGATTTAAATGAAATTTGGTACACAGAATCTCTAGAGCCTGAAAAAGAACATAGGCTACTTTTTACCGCGGGAAAACGTCATTCCGCGGGAAAATCCATTATAACGCGGGTAACACCGCGGGGCACAGCTAGTAATAATATATACTAACTAATATTATAAGGCTAAAGAGTTTGTTTGAACGCGTACCCGTATTGCATGTTGATAGACATTATTTCTAACTAGTGGCCTGCCCCGGCTTCGCATGGGTTTTTATTCAATTTTTTTTCCCGGCAATTATTCGATTTTTTCTTGCCTTCACGACCACCTCCACGAACATTTCTAGACTATGATAAGATAAATCCGTTCAGCCGTTCTCGAGTTTTAATCAGACTAACGAACAACAATTCATTTTTATTTATATAGATGAGCTTGACTCTACACTGCGGAGCGTAGAGTCTGTCTCTATGTCTAATACTAATTTCTCTTATATCTGAAGTAGTTACATAGTAATGAGAATGTTACTAGTTCACTATACATTCAAACTATAGTTACACTATTCAATATATAATTTAATACCATTTGCATTAACAGACTTTTAAAATTGTTTATATGTCCAATTGATATAAGTGATTAATTTTAATTTCAATTTATTGGATAGGATACTATTAATTTTTATTGCTGGTAACCGCCACAAAATAAATATTAATTAATAATTATTTTTTAAACGAAATAACAAACAAAGTTTTTTTAAATTATAGACGATACTTAAAATTTTATTATTTTGGTCTGTCACGTACACACACTTTACAATTTGAAATGTCATCATCATCACCCTATTAACGTGTCCCAGCAGTGGGACTGCCGGGACACAGGGACATCTATCTCTCTTGGCGAGAGAGATAAGGTCTTAATTCACGACGCTGCTGGCGCAAGTGCGGGTTGGTGAATGTCACATGTCCTTCAAACTCTTTCAAGTTCTCAGAACATGCCGGTTTCCTCACGATGTTAGCCTTCACCGTTAAAGCACGTGTTTAAAGCGCACATATATTTCTCGAGAAAAAACCAGAGGTGTGGTGGGTTTTGAGCCCGCGACCTTCGGAATGAAAGTCGAGTGTCCTCCCACTTAGCCAACAAGGCTACAAAATTTTTTTTAATTATTTCATATGTAATTTTTCATATTGAAATATTAATATAATCAAATTTTTGCCGAACTATTAATGCGACATGTTTGTTTATGATGTGATTGATAAGGAATCAATTATATTACAGCAGCATTGGTCATCCCCTGACTAAATTGATGATGATGGAGATCTAATATTACAAAGCACTGGGTATTTTTTAATAAAGTAAATAAAGGAAATTAGTTTAACCTCTCACTTTTTAGGTTTTATCACTTATTAAAATTGGGGTAAATATGTATGTGGTATATTTTCTGATTAATTCTTAAGTTCATTAGAATATACGAATCAAGTATTTCGTTGAAACTTCCACATACAATATTATTCTTGGTAATATTGTATGTGGAAGTATTAACACAACTGCCTAGATTAAGATTGTTCAAAATATTTTTCTGAATTGATTGAAGAGATGATAGATAGATATATAACACACACCAATACACAAATATACTAAATTATTAATAGTATTATTAAATCGAGCATGCTTAATGGGCGGTCTTATTGCTTGAGATGAATCAAACGTGATCAGTGCGTGAAACGATTTTTTCGTGTTTCGTAATGTGGTCCGGAGAAGCCATCTACCTTCTAGGTCTTTATGCCCCATCTTAGACCACATCGTCAATTTACATCAGGTGAGATTGTGGTCAAATTAAGGCTTGTATAGCATAAAAAAAGGAAAAAAAAATATGAATAAATTATGGTGATATTACATGCTTTTAGTGCCCCGTGGCGATACCCGCGTTATAATGGATTTTTCCGCTGAATGATATTTTCCTGAGGTAAAATGTAGCCTATGTCATTTAGGCAGTTTTGGCCGCAAGGGGTCAAGTTTCGACGGTTCATCGGTCGCCTACACTGCAAGGCGACACCGCCGTAACAGATGATCCACGATGCTGACACTTTAGTTTAGTTTATAAGATTTATATTTTTATGTATGTTAGTCTATAAGGTAGGTATATGTTTATATGGGCCTTAGATGCCTGAAATAAATGATTTATTATTATTAGGCTCTAGAGGATCTGTGCACTTAATTTCATTTTAATCGGTTTTGTAGTTATTGCTTGAAAAAAGAACAGCCAGGCAGACAGAGTTACTTTCGCTTTCATAATATTAGTATGCAAGTGTGGATTTTTGTAGCAAACCAAGCTCCATATTGACTTCAAGGAAGAAGTTTTGTGTCCCTAGTTTTAATAAAAAGGCTTCTCGCCCACGACCGATTTTTTGTAGGACCGACAATGGGCCGACTTTTCCACCGACTTTGTGGCAGACTGAATGCCTACATTTTATCGGTGGCTATTATCGAGCCCGATACTCGATATTCTCGATATCGGTGTTGCCAAATGACAGTTATGAATTTGGCTATAAGTTTAATATACTACACTATAATATTATTATGCAAGTGAATCCTTGGTCACAGCAGATTTCACTTTTTTTTTTTTATTTGGTTCTTTATTAGTATACCTGGAGATGGTTTTTATGAAAGAAAATATTAGAAAAGTGGGCAAAAAGTTTTAAAAAAATAAGATGTAAATTAATGTTAGATGGACTTGTATATTTATTTAGCAGGTCAGCATACATTATTCTGTAGAGCTTAAAACTGACTTATATTTTACATTAAAGATGAGTGTTAAAATAATTAATATAATAATACCATAATCTATACTAATATTGTAAAAGAAATAAAAAATATAATCTAATATTAAAAAGATTCAAAAAATAGATATTTGGTAAAGGGGCTTTCGTTCTTTGGTTCTTTTACCGCAGAAAAATAAATAATAACGCGGGTAACATCGCGGGACAATGGTAGTAAGAAATATTAAAATTTAATATTTGTTTTTATGGTATGATGATATCTTATTACATCTTTATTACGACGAACCAAGTGTAATTAAAACTATTCATAGATACATACCTACTCTGCATTGCTTTTTAAGATGAGCAAATTTTTAATATAATTTAAAATATGCCAAATTTAGCATATAAAATGCTCAATTGGCAACACTGTCGGTGGTCGGTGGAGAGTTGGTGAGTAGTGTGCCGAACGTTCCATTTTACACCAACAAACGGATCGGTCGGGATGCACCGACTTTATTTCTGACCGACTTTTTGTAGGTCACTATTGAAATGAGTACGATCTACTTTCCACCTACAAAAAGTCTTCCTCCGATCTTTGGTTGTGTGGGAAGCCTAAATATTATCAAAACGTCCAATTCTTATCATTTGTTTTGGTACCTAGTCCGTTTGCACTTTGATACATTAGGTACCTTCAACGATATCATCTAATCTGGGCATCGTAATTTGAGTTTATTTTAGATCTTCATTAAGATTGCTGTTGCAAAAAAGTAATTGTGAAATTTAATTATATTGATAAGCTTAAATCGGGCATTGTGAGTCGGAACTTAAGTACTTATAGGCTTTATTACGTGCAGGTGATTTTGATAAATCAACGGTCAAGTTGAAAATCATATTTATATGTATATTATATATTACCTAAATTCAATTCTTAGCATCCTAAAATTTTTCCCTTCCCTTGCCTTATTGAGTATTATTACTCATAAATAAAAATAAGTTAATTAAAAATTGCTTATGCAATTTTATGTAATTTAATTATTTGTCCTATTTTGTCACTTCTTTTGTTTTCATGTACTGTTTTATATACCCGGTTAAACCTAATTGTAGCAGTTCTCCCGCAATACAAGCTTGCCTCGTGCGGGGACCGTTGCTAAGTGAAATTGTAACGTGTGTATTGGTAAATAAATATTTTTATATTTTATTTATTTATTTATACTTTGTGCACAAAAAACAATGTACAGAGGAGGACTTAATGCTAGAAGCATTCTCTACCAGTCATCCTGGGCGTGCAAGAAAACAAATCAGGCACTAATATAAAACTTATTTAAATTTTATGTGACATGATTCAATTTAATTACATAGATATCAAACATAATAGGTATATAATATTATATTAAGTCTCATACCACGTTTATAATCGAATACGTTTTATCTAAACAGAGCAAATGTCATTTAATATTAATGTCATCAAGTAAAAACAGTGACAATCAGGAAAACTAAGCACGTAGAGCGTTTTCAATCTTAATTTTATGATATATACCAAAATGAAGAAGAAACTCACATTTGTAAATTACATTAATTAATTTTGTTGATAATAAAATCTATCTAGCCAATCGTATTTTTTATCTATCTACGCGGGCCAGAATTAATCATAATTAATTAATAAGCTGATATGTAATTATAATAACACTATCTCCTTCACCTATTTAGTGACATTGTCAAAACAACGAAACGTGAATTACTTTAAAATTTAAATTTATAAATGTATCTGCCCTAGTGGTCGCTTTTCCTTAAGTTTTTATAAAAAAATATTTTTTACGGACAATCCACATAAATAGCCCTTGGTAGCGTGTTACGGGTACTTCTGATATGCTTAATAAAATAGACATATTTACCTATAAATATATTTTTTATTTTACTGAATACGAAAACATAAAATATGATCGTAGTTATGAAAACCAACCAAAAGTTTCGTACCTCTGCTCTTCTTAAGCTCTCCGGTGTTACTAATATCACTTTTTAATTTTCTAAATTAATTCTTTGTATTATAAAAAAGCTGAGATATGCCCTGAAACTAGCACGAATTCTTCATTTTCATGTAATTTATTGATATATCTAATTAATCTAATTTTAACAATATTATTTTGACAAATTGAATAACCTACTACTCGTAAAGCATTATTTTGGGGTATCCCTTTGTTTACATAAAACGAACAAGATTATGAAACGGAGTAAGTAGTTCACAAAGTGACAACCAAAGTCCTCGCGTATAAGGCAAAGTCTAAACTTTTACATGGACAGGCCAACTTAAAAAATATCAAGGAAATAACACTGTCTGGACAGTTTGCTTTAATGTTTTATACTTAAGAAGCGAATAGAACAACACAGCTTTATCAGTTTACAATTGTGTAGGTAGTTATTACAATTTGGAAAAAAACAATGGAGTTCTTATAAGTACATAATTTTCTGGTACCTACCCAGTTTGTTAGGTACCCGCTTAGCCGAAATGGAATTCGATTTCGCTGTTATGGATGGCCAAAAATAAAATTGTATTACTTTCGCAAAAGAGCAAGTGTTCTTGATTTTTCAGAAACTAATTTTATATACTTACTAGAAGAGATCTATAGGTATATCTGATTGGAGGCTAAATCTTAATCCATTTCTCGTTTTAAATGCTCAAGCTAATATTTAAATTGCGAGCAATTTGTGGATTGACCTTTCATTTTAATTTAAAATAACCGTCATATTGATTAATGACGTCTGAAGTATTTATCTGTAGCCATCTTTAATTATTGTAGAAAGTCTCGCTTTTCCCTGTGCACCCTACTGCCAATTTGCTGACGATTATAATTATCAACGTGTTCGTAAAATATATGGCGGTGAGACTCAGGTATTTTTAGTTTTATTTTTATCGTAATATTATTATTTTTCTATAAATTATTTTTTTGGGTATTTTTTCTATGTAAAATATGTATGTATTTAAAAAAAATGTATCTATGTAGTATATTCAGTCACCTAACACCCATAGTACAAGCTCTGCTTAGTTTGGGGTTAGGTGATGCTGTGTGATTAGTCCGGAAATATTTATTTATTTATTTACAGTTTAAAATTAATGCTTATTGCGATAACGACAAAATAATAATATTTTACTATTTACTTTGGCTAAAAAATCATTTAAAATAATTTAAATAATTCCTTGTTTTGTATCCAGATATTCTTGTTTTTAAAACGACATCGCAAGGTTTCATGGAGATACTAATTACGTAATTTATCAAAGATTGAATGGATGATTGAACTGTTTATGTGCCAACACGGCTTTTTATTTATTTTATTAATAATAACTTAATAATAAATAATATGAATAATAAAATAAATAAAAAGCCGTGTTGGCTAAGTAGGAGCACACTCAACTTTCACTCCGAAGGTCGTGGGTTCAAGCCCCGCCACGCACCTCTGGATTTTTCTTCCAAAACATAACATCAACTAAAGTCTAAATAACTTATTGCATGCTCAACAGGCTACCTTATGCCTGAAAGCGTTTTCTTCCAGGCAACCAAGGCTTTTAATTGCAAATAATAGTAATTTAAAATAGGAAGGGCACATTTACAAGTCATAAACGATAATAATAATTACAAAATAAAATAATAAATATTAAAAAATCATAACAAAAATTTAAATTTAAAATTTAATAAAAACTTCCGATTCCAATGCTTTAATTTCCTTAAAAGTAAATAATATTACTAATAATAAATAATATTTAGTAATGTGCACTCGATGCGCTTTCATTTGATATCTTACTCGAGTATATTTGCAGATTTTCGGTTTTCCTTCCCCACTTTAACCCCCATAACTTTATACACCATATCTTTTTTGGTCGGGGGTTAAAAACCATTTAAATCTATCAATATCTTTGACGACAGTGATAGTTATGTCACTGAAAATGATTTAGAATAAATATTGTTTTTTTAGTTGTGTACCTACCTACGATTTTATTTTGTTTCCATAATTTATAGAAAATAAAAAAGGGAAATTAATTTGACATGTTTTTTTTATTTTCCGTGGAAATCAATTAAAGTTGTAGTAAGTACTTACTACTTTTGTCACAATAAAAGCATTCACTTCATTTTATCGATTAAAAATTCCCTAACTCGGAGCAAATGTCAAATTTGGCCTTTTGTATTGCCCTTAAATTAATCATATTTTGTTTGTTCATATAAAAGTGGAAAGGTAAATTAAAATACGAGTTATTTATAAAATTCATAACTTAAAGATCCTCCTATTATTGTTGTAATTTTATAATGCCATCTCTTCCAGTTACCGGCGACGCGACGCAACATTATAAAAATTAGTCAGTTATTACATTTCAATTATGCTGACCGTACAAAAAGCAGATACACTATTAACTAACCCGTACCGACGGCAAAAAACTTTCGCGATAAAGCAAAATGAACAAAAGATCGAGTTATTTGATTAGACCTAATTGTGTTCTGACCGTAATTAGCTGGTATCATTTTCTTTGTTTTATTACGAATAAAGCCCGTAGTATGTTTGCACCTGGGTACCTAACATTTGAGTGAAACGTGTACTCTCTTCCGTTGTAATACAGGTCATAGTTAATTTTATACTTAAATACTTATTAAATTTGTTTATTTGATGTCTTAGGTTCAGATAAGCTGGTGGGTTATTAAGGAGTAATTTGCGAAGGAAATAATAGCGATTTGTTAATTTTATACTCTGAAAGAGTGTTTATGTAATTTTATTGGATTAATTTCGGTGAGACATCCGCTGTTGGTTAATTATGTATGTTCAAGAATGTTTTACACATGTCGCAATGTTGGTAAAAACACGCAACTGCGTTGATGGGAAAGAATATAGAAGAAGTGGAATTTTAAGGAAGGGTTATATCAAGTTTAGTAATTATTCCGAGATGGTCCTCTTTTACATAGGTTCAGTTGATATTTTCGTGTCTTCAATAGGGTGGTAGACTAAACAAGACGAAATAAGGAAAAAATATAACCCAACTGAATATTTTTTTGTATTTTTTGTGTCTAATAATCCTATTAAGTGAGAATTTTAAATCGATATAGATCCTAAACAGACAGTCGAATTGAAAAATGTTGAAACAAAACTATTCAACGATTTTTAAATACCTATTCAACGATACTATTTTTATTTTATTATTTTTTACAAATTAGGGTCCAGTAGTCGACATGTTGAATCATAGAAATTGGCCCAGGCGTTTGATCTGTATAGTGGGACATACATACATACATACATTGGCTGTTAAACACATTACTACTCCTTTGCGTTGCACGGTAAAAAAATACTATTATTGTATCTTTGATATTTGAGGTACTTTCACTTCATGTGGAATATTCTTGAGCTTGTATAATTAACTATTTGGATAAGACGTCCATAGGTCTTTCTTACTATAGTTACCTACTAACAAAAATTATACGAAGCTGAAGACAAAGAGGATGTATGAGAATCGAGCGATTTTCTATAGATTACTTCCTTTCAGTGACGTCATTACGAACAGACAGGTTCAACTTGCTCTACAGTAATAAATTATACATTTTCCCACAGATATCTATCATTAGACGCGTTCGCACCACTTTAAAATACATTTAGTTGTTTTTACTTAGTTTCTGCCATGGGATAGACATTATGAGAATAATATTGTTGAAAAAAGATGGCGGTTTTCTGAGAGAATGTTTTTTGGGAAAAGGAAAATCTTGTCTTAACTTTCCGACAGGCCATACACCATTCAGATAATGGTAACGTGAAACCTGTTGTTAAAAATATATTATCTTTTCTATGCATTTTCACACCCTTAAAATGTTATATATTATATGAAACATAAAATATGCAAACAACAGTTTTTTTTACATTTTTACCAAACTAGGCATGACAGACGCAACAACGTTGTTATCGACCGAATTATAAGATCGATAAGTGCAAATCATTAGATAGTTTCTAGGGTTCCGTAGCCAAATGGCAAAAAAACTGAACCTTAGAGATTCATCATGTCACTCTGTCTCATCTACTTTTTTCCGAAACTATAAGTACCTACTTATACTGTTGAAACTTGGAAAAGTATTGTTAAGTATGTATTCTGCGAACATCATAAAGATTTTCAAACAATTATAGAAAAAAACGTAGACTTAACAGTACTTGGATACTGACCGCTCTGACTGAAACTTCTAGCACAGTCTTATTTTTGTTTTATCTAAGTGTTTATTTTTTACAACAAGTGTATAAACTGTTGAAATACACGAACCCTTGAGGTATGAGTCCATCTTATACTTACCAAATTTATTATTATCTACCAAACGCTGATCATCACATCACTCTTTGTAATCCAATCGCCTCATTCATTTATTGATAATAAGTTGTGAAATTGGCTTTAATTTATTTAAATAATTGTTAGTGTGTGTTTATATAAATGTTGAACCTAAGTGAGTACCTATCAGCTACCATTTATATGGGTAAGTTATCGTTCAGAATATTCCCTCAATTTTCAATAATTACATAATCCTATAATCTATTATACATATTCCTATAATCTATTATATAAAAATGAATCACAAAATGTGTCGGTAAGCGATAACTCAACAACGCCTGGTTCAATTTAGCCAATTCTTTATTTTAAATGAATAAAATCTAATAAGTTGCCGGAAAAACTATTTTTAATTAATACCCATGCGAAGCCGGGCGGGTCGCTAGTTATTAATATTTTCAATACCCTCTCTTTTCCATAGTAGTCCTATACGACCTGAATAATAGAATAACATAAATGTTTAAGCTGTAAGATGTTTTTACAACAATAACAGGTAATTAGATTCATAACACCATAATTTGAAGTAATTAAGTTAATTGCATTAACTTATTACATGACAATCGGTTACTGGAAGCGAGTGCACCTAATGGCCTTAAATCACGCCAGGCATTCTTCGGGTTAATGTCAGATGACAGGTAAGGATTAGACAATGACTATTTAACCGAGCGCATGCACTATTATATATAATTTTTATACTTTTTTATGTCACATTGTATAATATTGCATTATTCTGCCTGTCACCTATCATTATGCACCTAGTTTAATAGAATTATATTATAGGTAGTAAAGATATTTATTGATTACGTTTTATCCGTAAGATCTCAAAGATTATGTGGATTAATGATCATGACCATTAATCCTGGTCTGGCGATTGTTGCGATGGTCCGCTTGCGACGCAAGAGGTAGATTCCCGCCGAGGAGTCAAGTGTATGCAATCGATAATGTGCTTAAAAAATGGACCGATCGTGTAGGCATGGCCAGCTGAGGCAGCCATTTGAATGAAATTATTTTCCATTGTTAAAAAGAAGGGTTGAACTTTCAAATAAAAGAAAATTGAGAATTTATTCAGTAGATTTTTTTATAGCATTTAAAAAAAAATTTAATTGGCGGACCCTTTATTGTTAGCCACGGGACTAAATGTTGTTGTGTGGATTGTCCGGAAGTATTTTAACAAAATACAATCGAATTCAAACTACCAAATATTGGTTGGAACGAAGTCAAGAACTATCTGAAGCCATCCTTAAACAATTCAAATGGTACACGTCGAAAGCATTGGCTTGTGTTAGGGGCGATATTCATCTATAAATTAAACACAAAATTAACGTCCATAATCTAACATTCATAAACCAAGTTATGATAATATTTCCATCTATCAAGCTAAAAAAAACAAAAAAAACTTTTTCTTAAGTATTTAATTTTGAAACGGAAAACGGTTGAAGCAATTACCTAGATACCTAGTATATATATGTTCCTATACAATACACTCGTGACTTCAAAGTTCACTTTTACCTAATTAATCAAACGCCATCATCGCAACACAAATCGTTTCCGTGAAGAAACAGTTACCGACACCACACTAATTGAGGTAATCGTTTGGACCGATTAGTTGAACAATCGCTAATTAAAATAATGTAACTGACGTTAATTAAAGTCATAGTAAACTTGATAAATTAATTATTGAAGTCAGGTGACTCTGACTGACATCTAAAGATAGTAGATCTATCTGAACAGATTTTTTTTAAAACTGCATGAAAGATCGTTCAATACAAAACAATAAATAACTCGGGTGACTAATTGGGGGTTAACTTTCGAACTAGACAGACAGTAAAGAAGGAAATTAATACCAATTAAAAATATTAACATATTTTTTTAATTTTCTCTGGTGTCTCTACTAAGCGAATTTAAGCATATTTGCCGTTCCTCATATTTTGCAAACTTTACTTCTTTTAGGACCCGCTCTATACGGTCTGTGTCGGTGTCTATACGTATATTTTTATAGAAGCACATGTTTGGACATGTCAACATAGGTACTTAAAGCTTATTAGAATAATTATTAACCATCCAAGTAAATCATATGAATAAAATATTGTAGAGTGAAAAGGGATTAATCCGAGGCACTCCGTAGCTATCGATAAAGGATGGTTGGAGGAGAGAGTTGGAAAGATCTTTTAGACCTATTTTTGAGACGCAAAATGGCGTTCAACTGAGTAACATTTTTTTCACTTTATAATTTTGTTTAACTCGACACTGGCACATTGTTGCTTCAAGCGCAAAGTCCAATTACAAGAAACCGAACTGAACTGAGAGTTGGGAAGACAAGAAGAAGAAGATTTGGGAAACGAAATATAAAAAAGCCAAGACCAAAGGAAATAGTTTTATTGAAAAACTTAAGTCGGATTCTGTTTGCTTCGTATGCCAGTTTTGAAACTACCCCCAAAATAAAATACAATTGTTGTTAACGTTTTAAAATAAATAGTGAAATTCATGATTTTTAGTGAAGTATTTTAGTACCTATGCATTTATGTTTATTTATAATTGAGGATAATATTGTATTTTAATAAATCTAAAATTAATTATGTCCCGAATGCTAGATAATAATTAATTCTAATGTATAAAGTGTTCTCATTAAGTGATTTTTTTGTAAATTCTTTTGAGATTAATAAACGTTCTTAAACCTGAAGATCCAATGAGTTCCTTCTACATTAATGACTGATAGATTAAATTAGAAATTTCCTTTCAGATTTCTACCAAGAGCATTCGTTCCACAAGTACAGCGGGATGGGCGTCTCGGAGGCCAAGGATGACTCTCCGCGCACCACGCCGGAGCTCCCCCGCGACCGGTCGCCAGCGTCTGCAGCTCCTCCAGGTACCTACCTCCGACCTCTATACCCCTCTGGGTATACACCAATAGAATATAGAGATAGAGAACTGAGGTCTAAACTCCTGTAAATATAGGCCTTTTTTCAGCAAATTTAAAAGTCAAAAAATAATAGAAACACTTAAGAATAATAGAAGATAATAGCTTTTTCTTTATTACACACACCAATGAACGTATATAACTTTTTTTTTATAATAATATTTGTTGACCACTCAGTAACTGTGCATTATTTGTTTTTTTACACTTTTTACACTTTTGTGTATTCTGCATGTCCCACGTAACTACAATCATTTGCCTGATAAGATAATGCTATCGCAAACTTCCTCTATATTCAAATATAATAATTTTAAAAAATACTTTTAGACAAGCTGTTGATAAATAGAAAAATCCCCGATATCAATGCCTTAAATTCCTTAAAAGTAAAACAGCATAATATTTAGTAATGTGTACGCGAAGCGCTATAATGAGCTCAACTTTTATACAAAAAAACTAAATTGAAATCGCTCCATCCGTACGGGAGCTATGATGTCCCAGACAGACAGACAGACACGTCAAACTTATAACACCCCTCATAATTTTTTCTTCGGGGCTAAAAAACTTTAAAATGGAAGCATGAGTGTGTTGTGTACGAGTATATTTGATTTTTGACATGGTTAATCTGACATTTCATGTAATTTAAATACAAATTAAGCCAAATTTTGCATGTTCATTTAAATGTACTTGTAACATTATTTTACCCATGTATCGCAAAATTAAAAGTTAGAGTTCCGCCAAGGAAGAAGTGAAGTATTATGCATTTTATTATACAATGTTGACTTAACCAAACCTACGTTGAGTTACAAAGTCCAAAATTGCAGCCTCAATACTCAAATCCAAATTAAAATTAGGTCTGCATAAATAAACTGAAAAACTGTGTGTCTCATCCCAGGGTCTGCAGACAGCGATGACGCGGATGAGTTCACCCCCAAGCGCAAACAGAGGCGGTACCGCACCACGTTCACCAGCTTCCAACTTGAGGAGTTGGAGAAGGCCTTCTCCAGGACTCATTATCCTGATGTGTTCACCAGGTAAGAGGTTTTTAATCTTCTGACATGTTAATTCTATGATAAATATAATAATAAAAAAAAAGATTCTTTAATATAATAATAATAATATAATAGCCATATTGACTAGGTACCATCGAACCAACTGAATAATGACCCACCATAAGCCTATTTTTGCTTATCACCTTAAATACAAGTAGGTCGAAATTCGCTTGAAGATTTATTTCCTTGGTAACGAACTTGTTATCATTTGAAAAGACACTGATCTTACAAGTTTGAAAGTTTCAAGCGAATTTTTAGGCAAAAGGGTCATGATTCATTTGGTTCGTACATAAAAAATAGGTACATATTTCTTGTCTGTTAGGCCGTCCAAAAATACTGGTCACCTTTATTTTGATATCCATTAGTAATTTATAATATGTATAATAAAAATATCTAAATATGTTTGCCTATTATATTAAGTATATCAGATATCTAGTACCCGTAACACAAGCTCAGAGCTTACCACGGGGCTAGCTGTTGTCGTGTAAATTGTCTAGAAATATTTAATTTAATAAGAAAGTGCTAAGATATAGAGCATCAAAGTTACTTAATGGGAGCTTGTGACGTATACATTTTGTACATTTTGCTCTAAAGCATTACGTCACTCAAAACTTCAATGCTCTGTATAGTCTTGATGTTTCGTTTGCAAGAAAAAAGCAAAAATATGGTAATTATTAATCGTAATCTAAATGACAGACTAATTATTATTTTCAGTCATCTACCCTATCGTTATTGTCTATCGTATTGTCTTCCATTAGATGGACCGAATTCAATCGCGTCTATAAAGACTTCCAGTTGCAGACAGCAGTGGCATCGGATTGTGATAATAAATTATGTATTGTATTAAATATAACAAAACACCCATAACACAGGCCTAGATCTTACCACGGTGTGTTAGATATTCCAGCAATAAATATCTATAATTACTAATATTATAAAGAGGTAATGTTTTTCAGTTGTTTGTGACGTTGTAGGGTATTTAATCTCTGAATCCACTGAACCGAAAGAGCATCGAACATCGTTGGCATACCTACTAGTCCGCCATTTTGAAAAAAAACGTGATTCGTCGGCCAGTGATGAAACATGTCAATCGACAGAGTAAATGATTACAAACAAAAAGTGTTCTATGATCAAATCTCCTAAGTGATACGGTTTCTGAGATATTTGGGTCTAAAAACTATAGGAAAAATCTGTCCCCTGTGCTATGTTCTAATTAACTTTATTTTTCTTTTTTCTGACCCTAATATCTCAGAAACGGTAACACTTAGGAGACTTGATCATAGAACACTTTTTGTTTGTAATCATTTACTCTGTCGATTGACATGAGTTTCATCACTGGCTGACGAATCACGTATTTTCAAAATGGCGGACTAGTAGGTGTGCCAGGCTCCATACAAAAATGTACGAACCCTTTTGGTACACAGATTCTCGTTAATTCTTTTTACCTCGGGATAATATTTGATACGTTGGGAAAATTCATTATAGGCGGTTAACACCGTGGTGTACTACTAGTTCAGTTATAAGCTCTCATGACAAGTTCTAATAATATTATTTTTTGCAGGGAGGAACTCGCTATGAAGATTGGTCTTACGGAAGCCAGGATACAAGTAAGTCATTTTCGAAAATAACAGCAAAAACATAAAAAGTAATTAAGGTTAGCATATTTGTAGCAAAACCACAAAAACACACGCTTCAACAATGAATAAATGCATATCATTATAAAAATATCTACAATAAACTGATAACAACAGGATACTTATAACTATCTCATTAAATTAATTAATTAATATCTTGGGACTAATTACAAGATAATTTTACTGCTCATTAAGACCTGCTAATGAATGCGACCCTAAGCTAGGTTTTATTGATCATAATTTGCGATATGATAGGAGTAAGTTAATTTGTTCTGAACTTTGCTCGGTGTTATTAAAAATACAAAGTCACCGACTTACCAATACTTATTTTAATATAAATATTGTGATGTTTGTGAATAATAAAACGGAAAATAAATCGTAAAGAAAATTAACGAATGGATTCAGACGTTTCTTTAAAAGAAAACATTCTAAATATTGCAAATGATTTCAAAGTATTTACTGATTCCACAAAAAGAAAAACCTATAACCTGAAAAAATAAACATATTCACACACATTTATTCGAGTGACATTCAACACAACAAGGATGAGATTAAATTTGATGTATACCTTTTCATAAATATTTAGAATATGACCTTTGAAGTTGAGAAACTCCTTGATTCCATGAGTTGGGGTATTTAACCCCTAAAAACACTTATGTAGTTATTTTGTTAGTTTCTTATTGTATTTCTGGACAATCCACAAGCAATACCAATGCCCCATAATAATAAATAATCCTTATAACACCTCAGGCTCGAAATAATTAAAACCTCTTACTTATTACACGTAATTTGCTCCTTTGCTTCTGGTGAACTACAATAATCAGTAACATTTGACTTAATGTATTCTATAAATGATTTTGGGGCCTTAATTCATCAGTTTCTCTTGCTGTACATACCTACCGAATTACTATATACCTACTTGCACTTAACTCCGGTGGTCATTATACCACATTACTTTATTTCAATCTTCATTGCTTTGTTAGTAAATATTAAATATCTGCAAACCTACGCTCAAACGCAATGATAATTCTTGTCGTAGCAAGGTTTATTTAACCCATAATCAACGCAGACGGCAAAGGGACATTGTAGTTCTCGTAATCACTGTAATGTTTGCACAACATGGACTTACGAATGTTCTGTGCTTGGAATGGAGAAGGCAGATTTAGATTATATCAAAATTATTAATTTGGTGTTAATGTTAGAAACGCCACCAAAATACAAGTAGATACTGCAGGTAATAAGTAAAAATTAAAGCTAATTAAAAAAGGCCTTAGAAGCCGACTCGACTAAGTTCCTGCTCGCGGTACACGCATCATCGCTTACTGTAGCTACCTATAATTTAGGAGTGCGACGCAAATTTTGCTATTGGCTTTATTTCCGAGCCACTTTTTTTGCTATTCGCTACATTGACCGAATTGACGAGTCAAGAACATAATATGTTGTATGTTTATTAAGCTTTAAAGTGTATTTTCGGGTCGGTGGTCCCAATAATAGATAGACACGTGCAAAATGTCATTTCAGGGGATACGTCCACGGAAAAAAATACGTTTTTTGTTCATTTTATGTATTGCATTATTAAATTTATTTCTTATTTGTCTATATACTATGTAGATACTAGTGAACTAGTCCGGTTTTGCAGCCGTACAAATAAATAAGTTATTATAATGTAAATGGAAACGTTGAGTAGTTTGAAACATTAGATGTTTGTTTATAAACAGACAACTGTTTGATTGTTTATTTGTAAACAGACAACGGAAGCGATTTCGATTAATATTAGCTATGTAAAGATACTGATAAGATAAAAAATAAACGGTAATAATACGGGGAATCCCGCTGTACCAGTCTAACCCATTTTATTAACATTTTCATCAATACCACCTCCAAAAGGTCACTTCACAACTCCACGTTCAAATAATCTTTTAATCACACAGAATGAAACCTCACTCGGTTATTTGCCGTCTCTTTTTGTATCGTATCGAATGCAATTATCCGAATACAAATTACTAGTAACGATAATATAATCGAATGATACATTGAATCGATTGGTTTTAGTCGATTCGATGGAAATGTGATGCGGGTGAGTTTTTAAGGGTGTAGGGCTAGCATGAAGAAACAAAACGCGAAGGAGTTATATTTCAACTGAACCGTTTAAAATAATGTAGTTGTTTTATTAAAACCATATTAAGCAATACTATTTAGATTTATAACGGGATATTTACTATGATTGATTGTCTTTAGAGTTTCCCGATATTTCAAAAGTTATATCATATTAAGCAAGTTCTTACAGAAATTTAAGTATACTTAATACCAAATTACGTTAAGTTCTGGGGTAAGAAGTTGTGGAATGTTTCGCAACATTATTTACTATGTATAATTTATAAAAAAAATACAATACTAAGCAATAAAGCAGTAATTATCATACGGCATATCACTTTGTGGATTAAGACATTTAAGGTCCTTTGTATTATTTCGTTAATAATAACTGTGTGGAACGAAACAGCAGAAAGTAAACCTTTACCATGGGGGCTATAGCATTCATATTGAATTATTAATTAAATTGCTCATATGTACATACATTTTCACTGGAAAGAACACCACAACCTCCTACACTAAGACGTGGTAACTAGGCACCTAGTTCGTACCAACATATATATATAGGAAGCTTTTGTTTGTTTGTTTGCTAGATCGCGCTATTTGGAACTTTGAAAATTATCTTTATTTTGTGAGCTTAAATTTTTTTTGTTGCTCTAATTTAATTAAGGAAGTTTGTAGGTACATTTTGAATACTGCGGAAACTTCCCTAATTCCCAACTTGGGCGTAAACTTGGTAAAACCTAGTCCGAAATTATAGCTATACGAACCTAAATTGGTTTATTAAATAAATAAAAAATAAAAAAATATCAAATGGCCCTGAAGTCCCTGTGTCCCAGATGTGGGAACGTTAATAGGGTGATTATGATGATGATGAACCTAAATTTATACCCAATCAACAATATCCTGCTCGGGGTACTTTAATGGATGTTCTTGGGGCATGTCTTGCACCTCATAATACAAGGTTTTTATCTAAAATGTATGTAAATTGATAGAGTGACATGCTTTTAAGATAACCCTTTTTGCGGGCATGGAATGAATTTGCGAAACGAGAATCCTTATTTCAAGAATCCATTAGTTCCTATTGAATTACACTGTTTTGTACGATGCGAGATAGAGCTATTTAGAATTTGTTTTCCATTTATTTGAAGAAATTAACACTTAGTTATAAAATCTTTTGAACTATCAAAACAACATAGCTTTTTCACACTTTTCAAGCGTGATGTACAAGCTCAGTAGTAAGTTCATTAATTGAAATTAAATAAGATTATAAAATGGACTCAAACACCGAGGGCTCCAAGTAAAATGCGTTTAATTTTGTTGTATTAAAAGGAAAACTATGGTTAATTAAAAAATCTAGCGAAAAGAGCTAAAAGAAAAACACACAGTCGGAGTTCAGCCATCCAAATACTGACCGCGCGCAATGATGCTTATTTTTTTTAATAAAGTCAGGTTTGTTGTAAGGTAATTTATCATTTATTTGTTATTGTTTTTTCAGTATTTGTTGTATTTCTAATACACGGTTATTGAGATATAGCGTAGTGATAAACAGACTGCGAAGTCTCAGTATCTCAATATTAGGTCCCGTTCGATACCAGGAACCATAAGAATTTATTAATTTCGCAAATTCTGGAATAAGAGGGTCGAACATGAACTATACAAATTTTATAAAACTGTAGACTTTTTTGATAAATTCTTGAACGCGTTTTTCATAGTCTTTCTGATACAGATCCGGACAAAGCCTCGTTTTAAAACTACTTCCATAGCTCAAATTCATATCGATACTCATAAACAATTTTCCGTTTCCACTCATAAATACTGCAAAATAGATTCGAGAAGTCTTAAAAGCCGTTACGTAGTACGGTCAGCAGAATAAGGTAGTAATCGCTGGTATGCGGGCAGCGGGCAGCGGGCAGTAGGGTCGGCATAAAAAGGCCCAGGTGTGAGCCTAATGGCGGACAGGGCTAAGCATTAAGGTAATAGCTGCGTTTGCGCCAAGGAGTTTGTTGGCGGACTAAAATGCTGCTTGTCTATATTATCGTCGGCATTGCCTGACAACGGAATAAGATAATAATGTGACACAAAGTGCGTATGACTGGGACATTTATTTTGCATATCATTTCTGGCAATGGGACTAGGAGAGACGTCTATTCATCATAATTGTTTCAGTCGTATGTATGATGTTTTTTAATTATGCATTGTCTAGATAGAAACGGCCTGCATCCTAGAACCCGTGGCGGAACAAATATTGGGTAGCTTAAATTTGAAAATAATTAGCCATTAGGAAAACTACTTTCACATAATTGTCAAATTCTTTAGAATTGTAATATTAGGCCCTTTAATGACAAGCAGTCTCTCAATTCCGCAATGCATTGTACTTTTTAACGATAGATAATCTATTATCTTTTCATTACAACTAAAATTATTAA
Source organism: Gymnoscelis rufifasciata (assembly GCA_929108375.1). Taxonomy (NCBI): domain Eukaryota; kingdom Metazoa; phylum Arthropoda; class Insecta; order Lepidoptera; family Geometridae; genus Gymnoscelis; species Gymnoscelis rufifasciata. The sequence continues at coordinate 13,676,842 of OV815305.1, forward strand.
CAAGTTTATTAATACTTTACTTTCAAATTTATTGTGAGTTACAATATTAAAAAAAACGGGACTATTTCATACATCACACAGTGTTAAAATTTACCATCATACCGACAGTTTTAAATTGCAATAAAATATATTTCAAATGGAATTAGTGTGGTGTGGATCCCTTAATAATTATAAATTATAAAATACCCTATTTGTCAATTTAACGTAGATTTTATTACTAGATAGGAAAGTTAAGTAAAAATAGATAGGAAAGTGAAAAACGAATAAATTTCCTCAGGTACAAAACCCTGCGCTCTAAACGCTTGTAAATCATAAAGCAGCATCTTACCGCTCCAGCTACCCGTTATCGATTCCACAAGTAATAATACAAGAAAATTGCTAATGATCTCATTTAATAAACAAGAGTTTGATATACGGCCGCATTGCTGCGCGCGTTTTGGTTCGCTTTTTGCTGGCAAATTGCGGATTAAATCGCCAGCTTGCGGTAGTCGCTAAAAACTGCATTTACCAAATGGGGAAATAGCTAAAATTTTATAAAGTTTATTGAGTTATATGCGTGGCACGTGTTTTGTATATTTAATAAACTATTTATCGATATCTCAACTATTTCGGAATGGAGAAAAGCCGCGCATAGTAAAGTCCGCTAGCGTTCTAACTACTATATGTTCTCATACTAGTGCACTATATAACGACGTCAGAGAAAAGAGGGGACTCTTATAGTACAGGTTATTATTACTTACCGGAAGAGTAAAAATCCAAACCTAGTTATAATTTGAATTTTGTAAGGTTGTCAACAAACATTTTTGTATTTTGTATATAGAGGTATTATTGTGTTAGAGTCTTAAACTCACTTGGGATTTTTGCACCAGGATAGTAGTAGTCCTAGTTATGTGTCATCATCATCATCACCCCATTAACGTTCCCACTGCTGGGACACAGGGACTTCTCTCTTGGCGAGAGAGATTAGGCCTTAATTCACTACGCTCGCTGACTAAGTGCGGGTTGGTGAATGTCAAATGTCCTTCAAACTCTTTAAAGTTCTCAGAACATGCCGGTTTTCTCACGATGTTTGCCTTCACCGTTAGCACGTGTTTAAAGCGCACATAAATTTCTCAGGAAGAAAAATCCAGAGGTGCGTGGCGAGGTTAACCCACCGACCTTTGACTTGAAAGTCGAGTGTCCGCCCACTTAGCCAACACGGCTTTTAATAGTTATGTGTGGTTGATCTATATCCACCTGAGGATATGCCAGTTACTGGGGCAGAGCGATGAGAACACAATATCGTGGCATACGCTTTGATAGTATGCATTTGAAATTAAGTAAGCCTTACTCAAAATCCTATAAACATTAAAAAAAATTAAATGGAGTCATATTAAATTTTAAAAACCAATGTCTTATGGGCAAATCAGTATATTTTATGTAGAATAGATAGAATAGAAAATAGTTTATTACACACCAAACAAAGACACAATACAATAAGAAATTAAAACTAAACCTAGAATGCGTAATGGGCGGTCTTATTTCTAAAAGCAATTTCTTGCAGACAACCGTGGATAGTGAGAAAAAATTACAAGTGTTATGGACGGCGGTATATGATTTACATAATTAGAAAAAATATTATAAAAAATACATTTTCATTCATTCTATTATTTATAAATAAACCCCCGTATTCAAAAATACTTCACTGTTTATATCTGACTTATGGGTTTAAATTAGTGCTAAATCTGTCTAGTAACAGTTCAATAGAAGCTTTTTACCTTCGTTTATCCTTTCAATAGTTGCAAAATAAGGCTAACCAATGTAACCAATTTTAGCCAGAAATAGCAGTTTGCATTACTATAAGCGAAAGCGTTTAGCTGCCACATAACTATGAAAACCTCGTATTTGTATTCAATTAAATACCATCAATCAACAAGTTTTTACTGCTTTGTAAAACTAGAATTTAATTACATTTCCAATGATTTATTAATTTCACTGATTGAGACATAAAAGTGTGTGTGATTTATCTTGCACTAATCCCTTATTAATTGCGTCTTTACTCGTAAACAAGTCGAACTATGATGTCAATTTTCCAACATACTTTAATAGGATATAAAAAGTTGTATGAAACAAAGTTAGAATTTATAACCGGATACTTTGTATGGAATATTGCATTTTAGCGTTAAACGTTGCTTTATCCTATAGGGTGTTAAAGTAAAATGCAGGTCATAAAAATAGCTGATGTAATAAGTTTAATTGATGTAATTCTAGGATATTAAGAGCTGCGCCCATTAATGTTTATACTCGCAAGTACTTATAGGTAATGCGAAGTGGAATGGAGTTTAAAGAATAGTAAAGTTTTATTCAAAAATTTTCGTTCAATTTGATTGATCTAGGTACATAGTTATAAATGATAGCTCATGTCTTTAAATCTTAGTCTGAGGATATAAATGTTTTGTCAATACAAAAACTAACTAAGTTTATAAATAAATAAATACGCAGTTGTTTGGTTGTTGTAAAAACCGTGTCAACTCCAAAATATTTAAAAAAAAAAACCGTATATTCCAATACTTGGTGGGGACTAAGGACTGCACTGACGCCTCGCTTTGGGGTGTATTGTGCATTACCCCCATGCCCAATTAGCCCAACTCCTTGATGTAGGAGTATAGTTATATATATTTATACCGGATATGTATACCGGAGTAGGACTTTTGGGGATTTACAGAGTCGTGCCAGGATATCTGATGGTGAGGAGGAGACTTCTGTATAGGACAAAATTCAAAACTGAAATACAACATATAGATAGAATAGAATAGAATAGAAAACACTTTATTGTACACCACATAAATTAATAATAAACTTTACAAAAACCTTAACTAATTAAAAACAGGGTACAAAGGGCGGCCTTATCGCTATGAGCTCTTCCAGGCAACCTTGGGATGGACAGGAAATAAAAGGGACGAAAAGACAGTGGCGTAAAACCAATACAATAAATATATTAAAAAAAAATACATAAAGTACTCATATAATAAACCTAAATATTATACGAAATAACAAAAACATTTAAGTAAAATAAATAAATAAAGCGATATAGATGTAGGCATGGCACCTTTGGTTACGTACTGACATGCCTCTCTTTCTCCACAGGTCTGGTTCCAGAACCGCCGCGCAAAATGGCGGAAACAGGAGAAGGTGGGCCCCCAAGGCCACCCTTACAACCCCTACCTAGCGACCCCCGGCGGGCCGCCGCCGCCCTCCGCCATCGCCTCCATGCCGAACCCCTTCACCCAGCTCGGCTTCGGATTTAGAAAGCCCTTTGATGCTAATGCTCTGGCTGGGTTCAGGTTAGTAAGCAACCTTTATAAAACCATAACGGATTATGAGAACCCTCCCATAATAAGCAACAAAGCTGTTTATATACTTAACTATATTAAGTATATAAACAGCTTTGTTAAGTATTCGCGCCCGATTATCAAGCGGTTAAATCAAAACAGGTACCAGCTTGATCCAAACCAATTTAAACTCGATGCGCTTTCATTTGATACCCCATTCGAGTATATTTGCAGATTTTTGGTTTTCCTTTCCCCTCTCATCCCCATAACTTTAAAACGGCTCAACTGATTTTCATGAAACATGTCTTAGAACACACGCGCCAAACTCAAATAACAACTCCAAATTCATACAAAAAAAACTAAATTGAAATCGATCCATCCGTTCGAAAGCTATGATGTCCCAGACAGGCAGACAGACTGACATACAGACAGACGGACACGTCAAACTATAGGTTTGACGTGTCTCTTTCACCCCTCTTTTTTGGTCGGGGGTTAATAACGAAAAGACTACGACTAACCAATCGAATAAATGACTCAATTACACATAAATAGCGTATGCTTTCGCTAGCACCCTCTTAAATGAATTCTGAAACTGCATCAAACGCTCATATATCTCCATCTAAAGTATACTTAAACAATGTACATTTCCACAGATATGCCGGCGCTCCAGTCTTAGGCAGCCAATACCTCGGCAGCTACCCCCGCGGTCCGCTCTTCAGCACCCCCCTCTACACCTCCTCGCCCCCCTTCCATTCTCTTCTCGCCGGCCTGGCCGCCCCCCCTCGCGCCGAGCCAGAGCCGCCCCCGGTATCCCCCCCTATATCACCAGGAAGCGAGTCCCCCCCGCAGCAGACCCCAGTAGAAGTAGAACGCAGGAGCTCCAGTATTGCCGCTTTGAGAATGGCTGCAAGGGAACATGAGCTGCGGTTGGAGATACTGAGGCAAAGGCATCAGACAGATCTGATCAGTTGAGGGTTTATACGATGTATTAGGAAAATTGTTATGTCTCTAGTAGAGTGGGGTTTTGAGGTGATATCTGTTGTGGTTGAAGTTGTTGACGGAATATGATGACTAGAGTTGAAGCAAGGTAATTAGAAATCATGTGTTGGGTTTGAAAATGAGTAGGTATTAATATTAGGTAAAATGTACGATGATGATGGGATTTAAGTCCCTCTGAAGTTAACTGATGGTTCAAAGCACCCGGTTCAAAATGAAATGGACGGTAGGGAATGACTTTCGGCACCAATTTCACCCCTTAAAAATTTTTGGACAGTATAGGATTTACTTAATTTCATTTTGAACCAGGTAATTTGAATTACCATTTTACCTTCAAGCAGATTGTATATAATTTTGATTCTTTTGAAATGACTCTTCACACTTTGATTTGCCAGCGCTATTAAAACTATGGGCAGGTTATTTTTTTGTTTATAAGACCTGTGTTAAATTCCTTTGGCTTGAGGTGCGATGTTGATCAATATACATATGTATACTTTACATATAAGATGTTCTTAACGTTCGTTGGCGGCAAACCTTTTGCGAAAAAGCGAAATTAACGGTGAAATTACGAGCGAAAACATAATAAGAATCAGGAAAGATTTTTTTTTTGGTTTCATTTATCTTTTAGGAGAATTTTATAGTGGTAGTTTATTTTAGATTGCCTTAATGAAGACTCCGTCCTATAAATATCTAAGATTATTATTTGCTCAATAATGTATTGACATGGTTTTAATGGCAAATAGTTACTTTCTTAGTTGTACATAACTTCCAATATATTTAATTTTAGTTGGTAAGGGACATGATAAAAGTATATCTCATTACAAATTGTACTTATGTAAGATATTAGATTTAATTAGCTTTTATGTGAGTAATTGTAATTATTCCTTTTCAAAACGCCCACATAGCTCAACGGCTTTAAGCAAAGAAAACTTTTACCTAAAATTACAAAAAAAAATAATTCCTGTATTCTGAATATCTTTTATTCATATCTTCTTCCATAAGAAGTGAATATAGCAATATTTATCATTGATGGATTTTTTTCTTTCAAAAGAAAAAGTCTAAGCATCATGACAACCAGTGATAGACTTAATTAATCTTAAAAAGGAAGCAAAAATTATAATATAACACGATGACATCTTCTATAACAAAACATTTTTTTTATTTAATTTGGTTTCTGAATTTTGTTTAATCAACCAAAAACTAAAATGATTTCTGCATTTTGGGTGCTTTGACTAGGTGTAATAAATTCCGTCCATGATAGGCCTTACTGTTATTTATTTTATTATTAAAGGGTATTTTATATTGTAAAATAATAGTTAAGAAAAGCGTAAAAGGATGATATCAGCTAAACCACAAATAAACTTAATTGCGAGTTTAATGTATTGTTTGGTGAAAAACCAATTCAATCATATTTTATTTTTCCAAAATTAGATTTAATAAAAATTAAAGCACTTCACTCATTTAAATGTAGATTATTATTTCTGTATGTTGTATATTAATGAAGCATTTTTATGTAAGGATTTCGGGCACAATTTCGATGTGCTAGAAATATTTAAATCGTTTCAGTGCATTAAGTTATGTATTAAATAAACATATAATAAACATTGTGCTTCTTTCTCTTTATACCTATTGAATTAACAAATCTCCCTTTCAAGTTGATATATTAATAGTCATTTATTGAAAATAAAATTATACGTCACAATTCCATTTTGGTTACACTGTTTTTTAGTACTAATAATGTCAAAACAAATAAATCATCAAATTCAATTACTTAGTAAATATGTCAAATTACAAATAGATACTTAGTCAATAACACATAATCAAATTTTAAATAATAAATCAATACAATACAAACGGAATGTCAGTGCAAGCAAATTAATTGGTATGTCAGCTACTTATGATTTGTCAGGGAACACTCTAAGAACTCATCATAGGTATAAAATGTCTGTTGTATGGGCCATCGTTTTAATCGCGCCTTGAATGCGGAGTCGCCCGTGGCTTCAACCACCGAATCTATTCACTGGGAAGGTGAGTGAACATCACAAGGTTACACTAGAGTGGTACTTATAACACATCAACGAGCCACTCGGTGATTTTTTTCGTTACTACCTAATAGGGTATAAGACCTTTTTTTTAAGATTTAACTTAATTGTACCTGTAGCGTGCTGCGTTACGCGGGCGTGTCGTAGCCCGCGCCCGCATAACGCAACGTCAGACTTTAGAGACAACTTAACAAATAACGTAATTACTTAAAGTAAGGTATGAAAAAAAAAACATGTAAATTAGGTTCCTTATTAAAATACAGCCTGTAGACGCATTCTGTAAACTCATTTCGATCCTTACTAAGCTGAATCCGCGGTTAGTTTAAAGTTTTGTATTCTGTAAAACTCGATAGCGCCTGTAGTGCCTCAGTGACGAGCGTTCGAAGTGAGCTCGGTCACTTGAGTGATTTCGAGTTCGGATTCGATTTTTTACAGAATGCGTCTGCAGATGACAGACAGCTGGAGAGATAGACGATGGGACAGTGGTCTTTGTAATAGGTATCCTTACTATGAGTACTACGTACAACTGTTGTAAATTACAATAATGTTGGATTCCCATACATTTGACACGCGATCGATAGTCGTAGTCATTATGTACGGCAATACAACATAATTGCAATTAACAACAGGTGTATGTAATTCATACTCAGGGTTGGGCTTCCGATCTCATTTATATACCTAGAAACCATACTGACTAATTAAAATTCCGTTTAACGGTTCTTTAATTAACTATTTAGCATTAAGTTATCTACATGCAGACAAATTACAAAAACTTAACATCTGATAATTAATTTAACTTGACCATGCAAATTAATAACTTAAATTAACAACACACTGGCCTCACAATTAATAACACCGAACATTTAACTATTAATCAATGGTTATAATCTGCAAATATGTCTATTATTATTGCCTCACATGAGCAACCGGTCTTAAGAACCATTTTGAGATCTTAAACTGTGGGTCACGAGTTTTTCACTCAGAATGGTACAGGGGTTCCGAAGTTACTTTTATTCAACTATACACAGATAAAAGGCATCATGACTACAAAAAATAGATATTAAATTTAGTTCATCTAACAAAAAAAAAAAAAAAACTTGACTAGATGTCCAGTATTTTTCGCTTTCATCATCATCATCATCTTCCTGACCTTATCCCACATTACGTGGGGTCGCCACAACATGTTTTCTGCTTCCACTTCCCTCTATCACCCGTCATCTCAACACTCACCTCTTTCTTACACATGTCATCTTTCACTTTCATTCATTCTTTCTTTCTTTCGCTTTATAAATTTAAAAGATAGTGGCATGATATGGAGCATCATAGCTCCGAAGTGGGGGCTTTTAACGTACATATTTCGTACAAATCGCATCGTATCGTCGTAAGAAAAAAGTACCTAAGTACTTTTTATATTCTAAACTAGTGGCCCTCTCCGGCTTCGCACGGGTTTTTATTCATTTTTTTTCCCGGCAATTATTCAATTTTTTCTCGCCTTTTAAAACTTCCCTAGACCTCCACGAACATTTCAAGACTATGATAAGATAAATCCGTTCAGCCGTTCTCGAGTTTTAATCAGACTAACGAACAACAATTCATTTTTATTTATATAGATTACGGAGTAATTATCTTTTTCTAGTCATCTACCATATTGCTGAAAATGTAGTATAAAATATATACTCATTTCTTTACAGTACATTTGTATCGATTAGCCAGGATAAATAAATATAAATATTGCCGGACAATCTACGCAACAACATTTAGCCCCAGGTACTAGACTAGATATTTTTTATTATACATATAAAACACCCAGACCAAGGAGAAAATGCTTGCAGAACATACAAACACTTGACCCCTCGGCGGGAATCGAACCCCCTTGCCCCGCAAGCAGACCTCCGCCCACCGCGCCTCTGAGGCAGGATAGGTAAAACTTCGCTGTTTTCCAAAATGACAGATAATTCAAAGCATGTAAATGCTAAACTTATAGAGAAAGATAACTTACCTCTTCGGTACGTAAACAATTTAAAACTGGACTGTCAGCTATCAATCATATTTATTAAACGTCAGTGGCTGCTGCATGCATAGCCATCCATTCATCACGCCCATTCCCATCCATTACGTACAACTAATTATAATATCGTAATTCAATAATGTTTCATCATCTTTTTCTAGTCATAACAGGACCGTGATGTGTTTTATCGAAATTTTGAGAATGATACACATGTAACGACAACTATATATGTCAAAGTCAAAGTCAAAGTCAAAACGTTTATTTCCTTATAAGCTTATGCTTACATGGACAAGTCAACTTAAAGCTAATTTAAATAAAAACGAAGAATAATCAAGGAAATAACATATGAAGGATGGATTCGACAATTAGTCCATGGGAAACCTATCGATTTCACCCCCATTTAGGTGTGTTCTCCGATTTTGAGAGCTTTGGAGATATTCAACTTTATACAGTGTTTTGTTCAAACTTTATAACCAAATTACAAAAAAAAACACGGAATATTTTTTGTAGTATGCTCTATCAAGCTATTGTTGGAAACCCCATAAAGATCCTTTTTGTAGATTTTAATACACTCGAGAGCAATGAATCCGGGTCACTCAAAGAATCCAAAAAATCTCGGAAAGTAAGAATGCTAGGCTTATGCAATAAATTGTATTTAATAGGCAATTTAATACTCCTTAAATGAAAGTTACAAAAATATAAGTCACCATACATTTTATTTACACAAAATTACATAAAGAAAAAAAACTGCTGATCTCTCCTAAAAACAAAAATAGAAATCATGACATTTTTGAACTTTATGACGATATTCTTGAATTTCAATACTTCGTATTACCTCCTCGTGCTTCCATTACTACGTTTACGCGGTTTGGCATGCTGTACACCAAGTTCCTTATACGATTTTGGGGAAAATTCTCCCATTCCTCTGTGAGAGCAATTTTGAGCTCAGGAAGCGTGATTGGGGGAGGGTTTCGTTGTTTTACGCATCTCCCTAGCTCGTCCCAAGCATGCTCGATCGGGTTGATATCCGGGCTGCTATAACTAGGTGTACCACAGCACGAGAAGACCGATACTTGCTGAACACCATGCTTCGAAATCGCTTTCTCACAGGAACTGAACTCAGAAATCAGTTTCGACGCCTCGGAGGAAGTAACCCAAGTGCATGGACAGTAAGACGTCGGCTTGCTGAATCTAACTTAAAACCCCTTAGACCTGCAAACGGCCCTAAACTGGAGCGTGGCCATCGTATTTCAAGACTAAGATATGCCCAGAACAACGTAAATTGGAGTATTGAAGATTGGTCGAAAGTTATGTTCTCCGACGAATCAAAATTTATGCTCTACAAGCACGATGGAAGACACAGAGTGTATAGAAGACCAGGGGAAAGATTCAAGCAAGCATGCATCGAAGAAAAAGTAGCCTACGGTGGTGGGTCTGTACTTGTGTGGGCCGGAATTTCCTCTGAAAGTCGCACAGAGCTGGTGATCATAGAAAACGGTTCTTTAACTAGCGTAAGATATGTGGAAGAAATCCTCAACGAACACGTTGGTCCATTTATGGTTAATTTGGGTGAGGATGCTATATTTATGCATGACAATGCCCGACCTCATACAGGTAGGATTGTGAATGACTACCTTCAAGAGATGAACATTACTTGTATGGAGTGGCCAGCGTGCAGCCCGGATATCAACCCGATCGAGCATGCTTGGGACGAGCTAGGGAGATGCGTAAAACAACGAAACCCTCCCCCAATCACGCTTCCTGAGCTCAAAATTGCTCTCACAGAGGAATGGGAGAATTTTCCCCAAAATCGTATAAGGAACTTGGTGTACAGCATGCCAAACCGCGTGAACGCAGTAATGGAAGCACGCGAAGGTAATACGAATTATTGAAATTCAAGAAAATCGTCATAAAGTTCAAAAATTTCATGTTTCCTATTTTTGTTTTAAGGAGAGATCAGCAGTTTTTTTTCTTTATGTAATTTTGTGTAAATAAAATGTATGGTGACTTATATTTTTTTAACTTTTATTTAAGGAGTATTAAATTGTCTATTAAATACTATTTATTGCATTAACCTATCATTCTTACTTTCCGAGATTTTTTGGATTCTTTGAGTGACCCGGATTCATTGCTCTCGAGTGTATTATCGCGAATATATAGACAGACGGGCCCGGCGGGCGACTTTATTAAGTTTTTTTTTAATCATTATAGGTACTTTATCATGTACCTTCTTAGCATAAGCATCCCTATTAATATCCCCACTGCTGGGACACAGAGACTTCTCTCTTGCAGATTAATCCTTAAAAAAAAACACTTATTTGTAAAGAATTGTCTTTACATAAAATCCTAGGGATCTAAGCCAGAGATAAGGTATCTACTTACTTAGTATACGTTTACAATTTTAATAGTTTATTTTTCATTCCTCTGATACCGTTTAAACATCAAAAGACCATAATGAAAAAAATCGAGGGAAGCCAATCTGATAATTAAAAATCTGGCGACTATTATGACTACCACTAAAACACTGAAATATTACTTCTATTTTTTACCAGCACCAAGGCCCAGTTTAATTGCTGGTTTCTCATTAAACAAACGTGATTCCACTCTAATGAATCATCGCTAAATCAATTGGTTAATTGAATTTTAGATTAATTGTAGGAAATCGATACCCAATCATGTGCGGCCCACGGACTTCCCACGAATTTTTAACGAGGCATAAAAATACACTATGACAGAATACTACTTTTTATGTCAGGTTTCGTCTGACTGTGCTTATAAAAGGTTATATAGATGTTACCGAACATAATCCTAACAATAGCCTCCTTACAATCCTAATAATATTTGACATTCTATTATTATATATTATATTATATATTATTATTTTTTTTTCTTTAATTATAATTGACATTTCATGTCAAATCTGAATTGTCGAAGTATGTAGAACTGTATAAATAACCTATGTAAACCATATTTCAAGCAATAACATAAATACATTTCATTTCATTTCAACCCTGCCCTTGTGCACTAAATTTGCGGCCTACTACGAATATTCGTGTCAACGCGTTATGTGTGGCCGTGTACATCGTTGGAACTCGACATATGCGAAGACGATGTTTATAGTGGGTAAAGTCTAGGCTAGGTTTTATAGTCACTTCAGAACCTTGTAGCGAGCAATGCGACACAAATCTTCGCCTAATGTAGACAAGAACATCGAGGAGGACAACATTTTTGGAGGTTTTGTCTGTTCACGTCCGTAAGTGGTAACCCTCTGAATCCTTACACGTGACCTCCGGGTGGTGCTAAGAACAGTCTCTGGTGGTAGGCTTCGGCCGCGGCTTGTCACCGCCCTCCGGGCTGGGCCAGTGCGTGAAGCGATTTTATCGTGTTTCGTAATGTGGCCCGGAGAAGCCATCTTCTAGGCCTTCATGCTCCATCTTAGACCACATCGTCACTTTACATCAGGTGAGATTGTGGTCAAATAAAGGCTTACCAATAATAAAAAAAAAACATTACCCTTTCTAGGTAGTTTTAGCGCGCCAACGCTACACGAATCTTCGCCCGCTGATGTAGCACCTTTTCCCAGTTTCGTGTTCGTTGTAAAAGTAAGTCTTACTCGATGGCTAAGAATGTGTGAGACAGTGCATTTTTTAAATCGTTTCAGATATAGAGACTGTTATAGAGATTACTTATAATAACATCAGTAAATAAAAATTATAAATCATAAGGAACGTGCTGACAGATCGAAGTGATGGTGGCATAATATGTAAACATCAATAGTGTATGAGATTATGTTGTGAAGAACCAAATGCGATTAACAAAATAAACATATGACATTAAAATTTAAATAAAAACTAATTTCAAATTTCTTAAAGTGCGCTAAAATACGGTTGCCTCCAGCACGCGTGTGAAATGACTGGTATAGTATAGACGATATGTTATAAAAATAGTCTATATTTTTTAACACTGCGCGAGTTATATCAGTTATAAAATATTTACTTGAAATCTTATAACAATTTGATTCATATTTAAATGATAGTCAACAACTCTATGGCGAGGTCTCTCAACTAAATAGGGCAGGAATAGCAGAAATCTCAAAAAAGAAAGTTAACCAAAAAGACAATTGTATGGTAAAAAATTTACTTACCGAACACATGTCTCCCATTCCTCCATACACTTACCATGTAATTCCCGTTCACTTAATTACCTGATTGCTAATTCCATTCACAATCGACTGGCGACACTGACGACATGATTACACCATACACTCCATACACAAGAATTAGCTCAAACCCAATTAGCTATGCAAACAGAGGATGCAGCTAACCTGCTATTAGTCGCTGTTAGTAGAGTTCAGTTAGTTGCGTTCTCGTAACCTTGGAACCCATGATTCTATACCCAGGGTACATGTTCATCATATTGACCCTATTAACGTTCCCACTGCTGGGACACAGGGACTTCTCTCTTGAGAGAGATTAGGCCATAATTCACCACGCTGGCCATGTGCGGGTTGGTGAATGTCACATGTCCTTCAAACACTTTAAAGTACTCAGAACATGTCGGTTTCCTCACGATGTTTGCCTTCACCGTTTAAGCACGTGTTAAAGAAGAAAAATCCAGAGGTGCTTGTCGGGGTTTAAACCCACGACCTTCGGCATAAAAGTCGAGTTTGCTCCGACTTAGCCAGCACGGCTTTGTACGGATATATAATATGTTAGTAACGTAAAATTGAGTAACTGTTTTGCCGTTATCGATACATAAGAGTTCGTTTGTTTGAACGCTCTAATCTTAAGAACTACGGGTCCGATTTGAATAATTATTACTACTACTACTGTTACTACTTTTAGGAAGGAGGGAAAATCTATATAAGGGCAACGTCGTGGCCTGAGTTCTAGTTTAAGATAAAATACCTAATGACGATTTGGAATATTCTAGAAATAACCGCGTTTCGGATAGAATTAATGGTTTATGGCAATTTATTTGTCGTAGGTAACATACTGTACACTTAACTTTGTTGTAATATTTATACCTAAGCATTATATATAATCATAATTTGAAAAGGTATATAAGATTAGCACTCTGCAAGTCACAGGCAAGGCGTTAGTTAATTGTATTCATACATATTCATATTAATTTATTCATAAAACAATTATATAATCGCATTTGAAATAATTACAAATATATAATTACCTAACTAAACACTTAAATTGAATTGATATAAAATTACATTGAAACTTGATTAGGTACGTTAACAGAAAAATTACAAATGTCAAGGGAAATAATGTCATGTCTGAATTAATGTATAAAATAAAAATCAATAATTTAATGTCCTCTAGGATTAATGGAAAATTTATCGTTCTTACACTCGTCAATAGAATTGTAGCATCCCTTTAACAGAAGTGTCCTTAATTTACTTTTGAATATATTAGAGCTGTCAATTGCGTTCAGTTCAGTTGGTAGATTGTTAAATAGCTTGAATTATGTCATAATTTATGCTCTGATAAGTGAGCTCTGACCACAGTCTGTCCGGTAAAAGTGTCGCCATAGGTTATTATTTTATTCATTGTGACACTAATGTGTTATAGAAAAAAATAATGTAGGTATATTTTTTCTGAAAAAATCTGTCATCCTACTTTTCAGCGGTCCAGGTTTTTTTATGTAAATGTCTGATCCACCCAAAGGTTGCCTGAAAGAGATCGCTATTAGTGATAAGGTCGCCCATTGTGTCACTGTATGAAATATGTATATCCTATGTATGTTCCTTTATTGTGTTGTTGCAATAAAGAATTTTTGTATCGTATTGTATTTATTGCATTGTCGGTTTACTCTTAGCATTTAGGTTTTTTTTTACAACGGGACATACATACTTTTATTAACCCACAATTTATATTCATTGATAGATCAACATATATGTACAAAAAGTAGATCCCTATAATTATTCGCTCTTCGTTGTAGTGCAGCTTTGCATAAAGTGTTGGTGTCCAGGCTTCTGAGCAGGCAGACGAAAGTCCGTATCTATAAGACCATAATCAGGCCAATTCTTATGTACGGCTGTGAGGCTTGGACACTAACACTTAAAGAGGAGAATAAACTTTTAGTGGCGGAAAGGAAAATTCTCCGCAAGATCCTGGGTCCAACACAAAGGGAGGATGGAAGTTGGAGAGTCCGAAAGAACGCGGAGATTGAAGAACTAGTGGCCGAACCAAATATCATAGGAGAAATAAAAGCCCACCGACTCCGATGGTTCGGCCACTTGGTCAGGATGGGGGAGGATCGGGGAGTATGGAGAGCATACCTTGGACAACAGACTGGACAGCGCCCAGTCGGTCGTCCCAGATATCGCTGGAAGGACATGGTGGAGGCCGACCTACGAGAGCTCGGGATCGAGAACTGGTCAGAGCTAGCGCAGGAAAGAGACCGGTGGAAGTCTCTCGTTTCGGAGGCCAAGACCCACTTTGGGTCGCTGAGCCATAATAAGTAAGTAAGTAAGTAAGTAAGTATAATTATTACCTACCTACATAAAAGTTCAAAGTTATTAAAAAAAAAATTATATTATTTACATTATTACTATAATTATTCAACTATAATATAATAATTCAATAGAGGCTCAACATTTGCTTAAATACTAGGTAGGTATACAATAAATACACTTCTCTATGAGCTATCTTCTGATAATTATTACTATTTGCCGCATTAACTCGATAACACATAATTATAATGTCGGTGTATAATTTAACTCAAACAATATTTTAAAAAGTAGCAAAGTTAACTTGTTGTTGTTTTTGTTCATAAACGTCAACGTCACATAGCAAATTAGATTGATAGAATGTGAAAATCGAACAACCTTAAGTAACGAAAGATAATAAAGAGGTTTAAATTTTTTTTGTACTCTGAGAAAAAGGATTGGTCTCCAGGCAAGTAAAGTCAATCAAATAATGTACTAGATTCATTTTACGTACAACATTAATTAAATATGTCATAAGTTAATCAGGGCTTAACCTGACATAAATCATCAAAAATTAGAGACTTTTCACCTACTTCTTCTTCTTTTATTTGATGGTGTCCATGACAGATATATGGCGACTTATCACCAAACACAAAAACAGAAATTTTCATTGAAAAAAAATACATATTTTTACTCATCTCTGGATCTGATTTTTAAGTAGAACCAAATAGGTCCGTCCTCGGAAGCCTCAATAGACAATAAAAATAGACTGAAATATATTCATATTCTAAGTTTGAATTCCAAAAATCAGCATTAAAAATAATTATGTTTATTTAAAAATAAATATGAGTGAGGTTAATTTAATTGTAATCGAATTTTTATCCTCCCGAGCTCATCTACTGGGCACGCCTCTGCAAAGGCTTTTATTATCTGCTACTGCAATTTACAAGATGATGCGGGATTCATTTTTAAAACTGAAAAATGTCTTTACTCGTAGTCAAAGAAAAAGTAAAGACATTTATTTCCTTAGAAGCACAGTGCATACATGGACATGTCAACTCAAAGTTAATAATTATTAAATTTTTTAACATATCAAAGAAATAACATAGTCTTGACAGTTCGCTTTAATTTTTTAGACTGAGTTGAGAAGCGAGTAGAACTACACAGATAGCGTAGCAGATATTAGGTAGAGTAGGGATATCCCTACTCTATACTTATATAAGTGGGAGAAAATTAGATACTTACTTAAAATGTATCTAATATTCTAATAATATATTTTTTTAATAAATAAAACGGATCGTTTTGTATACCGACCATAACGTTGCTATACTATGGAATAGGTAATTAAACCGGTCAAATTTCATACAAATAAGCCAAGTATTATTTTTTAAAGATTATTTTAGGCAATAAAACTTCATAAGAGTTATTTTAAAAATAATATAAAATTTAATGTGCGTTCCGGTGTGGAAATCCGGGTTATTTTTTTTTTGTTTTGTAAATATATTTCTATGATAATTTAGTAGGTAAATTTTATAAGTAAGAAAACATGAAGTAAACCATAGTGATAAAGCAAACTTTGAACTTCCAAGTTCTCAATAGCAAGATCGTTAGTGGAATCGCAAATCAATCGAAGTAAGTATGTAACTTGGACCATACAAAAGTTATTGGGAAGGGAGGACCTTCGCCAAATCTAATTATGAGTTCACACACAAAAAGTGGCCCCGGACGAGGCTTGTGTGTTTACGTATTTTTGTAATCTGTCTGTTTTTATTTATAGTTGCTTTCTGGACTGAAATAGACGAGAGGCAATAATAAAATATGTGTATGAATAAAGAGCATTGTTAAAAACAATTGGAAATATTACAATTTGCTCAGTTATAGTTATAGTTAGCAGTTTTATCTATGACTGGTCCTTGACTACATGATTCGATCAGATGACAGAATACGAAATACAAATTAAAATCTATATATTTTGTAAAAACAATATTTATTTCGTGTATAACATATAATAATGTATATTGTCCAACAATAAATCAAAATTAGGCAATAAGCCTAATTAAGTGGAATATATATGTGTACATTTACCGCAGGAAAATATATTAAACCCTCATGCAAAACCGCGTGGTAGAGACATACACTAGTGTACAAAATTTAATTTTTCTCTATGGCCATTAAAACAGAAACCTAACTTCCCTATGGCTGTATGGTCAATAAGACTTTGCATGAATAAAATAAAAAAAAAACTCTATGGTCGTCGTTTTGAATACCTCTATAGTTCTCAATAGGGGCAGGACGTGATTACACAAACACGGGAATTTCTCGTTAGCTGAGCCCGCCTCTGATCAATTCCAATTAATTATTAGGTACAAGTTAGTAAAAATATATCTTAAATTAATATTACTTAACAATATTAATCATACGAGTCTAAGCTCGAAGGAGTTATGTCCTTTTATAATGAAGATCTTATGTTCACCGTTCATCTCCTTTCATCATAATCGGAGTAGGAAATTTATCTTTGAATTTTAGATGTGGAATGTGGCGTAGCTACCGCTGGGCTAGGCGGGGCAGTGCCATTGGGCCCCCAGAGTCCTATTAGAAATCCTAATCATCATCATCATCACCCTATTAACCCACTGATACCGTTCCCACTGATGGGACACAGGGACTTCTCTCTTTGACGAGATAGATTAGGCCTTAATTTACCACGCTGGCCAAGTGCGGGTTCCAAACTCTTTAAAGTTCTCGGAACATACCGGTTTCCTCACAATGTTTGCCTTCACCTTTAAACCACGTGTTTTAAGGCGCACATATATTTTTCAAGAAGTAACATCCAGAGGTGCGTGACGGGGTTTGAACGCACGACCTTCGGAATGAAAATCGAGTGTGCTCCCACTTAGCCAACACGGCTTTTCAGAAATCAGAAATCCTATTAATAAAATAATATAACACTATCAAGCCATTGACATATTATGCATTCAAAATATTAGTTCAATAGGAAACCAGGCAGTATGTGTTTCAAATTCAATAGCAAGATTTGATTACAGACACGTTAAAGGCAATCTGGATAGACGAAAACCTTGGTGAAAGTAAAAAAGCTTATGAAAAGTTCATATTTAATTCCTCTCTATTTAAAAACGGAAGACGAGGCTGTATGGTTGAGAGACTTTTGCCTGCCTACAGACCGTGCTACAGCGGAGCATAACCATTAAACTCTATGGTCGTTGTTCTTTTTATTTAATAACTAGAAGTCAAATTCATTTATATAATGAAATATTTATTTATTTATCTAGCCTATAACTTCGGATAATTACAAAGTATTCTTTACGAACGGAAGAGTTGGTTAAATTCTCTGAATGTTTTAGGATGGGTCAGCGCAAAAAATCCTGTAAGGAATTAGGGAAATGTATTATAATATATTTTAGGCCTACTTTATGAAGGACGTCTTTGTCTATGGACTATTATGTAATACTCAGTTTGATTATATTAGTAAAGTATATTAGAAAAAACTTAAAGAAAATACCTACGTGTACCTACTACCTACCTGCCTTTGAAGGGAAAACTAAGAAAAGGCAGTTTTATCATAATAAAAATGGATCTTAAAAGAGCAGTTCTGATTGATGACAAATGATAAAATACGGTTATGATTAATTATCACTAAAATGCGCATGCCAAGCGTGGCCAGTACGAAAACTACCTAGATCTATAGATCTCCTCGTTCCATCTATAGTTCCTTATAAGGAACGCTCGATTTCCTTATTAGCCCTAGACAAACCTTATAAGCCCTAGAATGAATGAGTGAACCTAGTTTTAAACCGAGCAGCGTGATCAATCGAAATTCAAAATTTAAATAATCGATTGTAAAAACCGAAACAACAATAACATCGAGTCAAATTGTAATTCCCGAATAATCGTAAACGTGGAACGGACGCAGACATAAATGCAATTTGGAATAAAACTTTATTGTTTTGATTCGCCGTGAGCGATTTACTTTGTTAGCTAATTGGAGTTATTGGAATTGCTCACAGGTTTAATTTGTCAATTGGATACGATTGAGGCGTTGCGAGCGAGTCGTTCCGAGACTTAGGCGCCAGCACGCATGCGTTTAACTGGACTTGGTTTAGTTGGCGTTCTTTGACCACGTTTTTGATAATCGATGTTGCAGAGTTGGTAATATTTATAAAGCGTAGGTTTCTGTTTGTTATTAAGGTAAAGTCTAGAAATCTGTGGATGTCCCTCCGTGGGCGCTCCTCCGTCCCCAGCACTGGGAACGTAAACAGCAGAGGTGCTTAGTAATATAATAATATAATAAATAACTCTTTATTACACAGCAGGATAAAACAATACAAAAATGAACATATAAAGCTAAAAAGCGGCCTTATTGCCTTAAGCTATTTCTTCCATATGATGATGCTTATGACTGATTTTTGATTTCAAATAATTCAATATTGTGAGCTTGCTATTTTATATTCGCATTTACAAAAAACAAGCGCCTTTTTGGCAGTCAAGTTTTGTCTTCAAGTTGTCGCTTTGCCAGTTGGACGTGAGTTGAGATCATTAAACTTTTTTGACAAAGCTTTAATGTCTAATTTCGACTTTGACACCGAAGTAAGTATTTCTCGATAAAAGTGGTGATAAAAGTGAGAATTTTTAAAATTCCCTAATGTGTTTTTGGGAAAATCAACAAATTTCCTGTTACCGCATTACTCGCAGCTACAATAGATCCTCGATCTCGAGCGCTTATCATCAAAGCTGCATCCAATGAGCTTCAAGAAGCGCCACAATGATCTATCTCGAGCTTTTCGCTTCTCAACTTGAAACCAGTGGTTCAAAAATTAAAGTGAACAGTCAAGACAATCTTATTTCCATGACTAGCTTTAGTTTTTAGATTTCGGATTTTCCCGCGGGATAAATTACATTATTATAATATGAATTTATTTTATTTACCTGACATTGCCCATTTACAGCAGCAACTATTTTAATTGAGACATTTTTAGAATATTTTATTTTTATTTTGACATCTTGTAATTTTATATTTTTATTAAAAAGGCATTTTAATTATGCGCCTTGATAAAAATTAAGCTTTTGGCCCTCATCCCTTATGGTGTTTCTGTGATTGTATTAAATGTATAATTTTGTATCAAAATAAATACATAAGTGTAAAATGTAATTAATGTATTAAAATTGTTCGGACATCTTTTGTGGCATCCTTGACAAGGCCTCTTTACAGTTAAAGCTGCTATTATTATTATGTAAGTTGACAAAGCCCCTGTACAGCTGCAATATTTATTAATTATTGATTTTTTTTTGTGTTTAATTTAATTTATTTAATTATTATTTTTGTTTTTTTTTAATTGGGTAATTTGACGAAACTAAGTGTACAACAATGTTCCAAAAGTTAATAAAGATTTGAATTGAATTTGAATTTGAATTGATTTTTTTCCCGCGGGAAAATCCGTAAAAGAGTGTCATAAAGAGTTTTAGGAGAATCAAGCTGTTCGCCTTTAAGACTACTGTTACCGCATTACGCGCGGCTTCAACAGAGCCTGGATCCCGAGCCCTCATCCATCAAAGCTGTAATCAATGAGCTTCAAGAAGCGCCACAATGATGTATCTCGAGCTATTGCAACGGACAACCACGTAACGTGGTCCGATTCAGTTGAAATATTAATTAAACACAAGAAATTTTGTCAGGAACCATGTACAATTGTTTGAAAAAGCATGCGATAGAAATCCTAGACGGTGTAGAGGCCCAGATAGATAATTTTAAAAGAAACTCCACATTCAGCTAAATATAGAAAAAGTTGTCTTATGTGTGTAAAAATGTAGAGTCAAATTCCAAATGACATAAAATTTATGAATAATTATATATTTAAGAAAAAAACTATTTAAATGGCTGATTGAAAATATTTTTTATGACATTAATGAATTAATTTGACATTTATCCTAGATTTAATTAATTATTGCATGCTAGTTTTTAGTAAAACATGTGTAGGTACTTTATAGTTAATTATTATCAATTTATCACCTTTATACCATGTTTAAAGCAATAAAGCATTCTTTCTATTCTCACAATTAAATGAAATCAATGGAATACAAACAAATACCTAGGCTGTTTTATTTAGGAAGAATGTTTATATAAAATAACGTTGTATGCTGTTTTGTGCAGTGCTACCAACAAGGCAAAACAAATTTCTACCGTTACGTTCCAGCATACGTAAAACAACTCAACATAAAATTCTTCAAAATGGAGGGACAATTTCAATTACTATTCGATAAATTGAAAATAGAGATGCTCAACCAAACAAATGAATTGAAAGAATCTATTACAACAAATATAATGCATAAAATGGATGAGAAGTTGGTTCCTTTATTTGAAGAAAATAAAAACTTGAAGGTTAAAATAGGTGAATTAGAAAAAGAATTAGAATTTCTGAAAAGAGGAGAAAAGAACAACAACATTATAATATTCGGCCTAGAAGAAGAAGAAGCTTCAAATTTTGAATTATTAAAAAAGCTAAAAGAAAATTTTAAGGAGGATCTTAACATCAACATAGAAGATAACGAAATCAACAAAATTTATCGAATAGGAGCTAGAAAAGTAGAAAGTAAGAAACCAAGGCCGGTGCTATGCGCTTTTGTAAACAACTGGCGAAAAAGCGAGGTTATGAAACATAAAAAGAACCTGAAAGACATTTACATCAGCGAAGACTACTCAAAAGAAGTGCTGGAGAAAAGAAAAGATTTGCAAGCTGAATTAATCGAAGAGAGGAAAAAAGGCAACATAGCGTATCTGAAGTATGACAAGCTTGTCGTTAAAACTAATAAAATCAACCAAGAAAAGAGGAAACGAGAGTCATCAACTTCACCCTCGACACAAAACAATCAGCCGAGGAAACAACATGTTGTATCTTCGATCAAATCAAACAGAATGAATGCTTTCGATATGATGCGGTCTAGATCCAGCTCACTTTCTAATATAACATCTTCTAAAAATCAATAGCAACCAAAAATCGGCAAACGGAATCCAAAATCAACCGAAGAAACTGATAACAACAAAACAAGAATACACCAAACTCCCCCAAGCCGACTGGTCCTCGTGGGGGAAGAAGACCACAACCCTCCAGACATAACAAACAACGACAACAACAAAACCCATAATTATCGTAAAAATAAAATTTACATCGCTGCCCTCAACGTGCTTACCCTGAGAAACGAAGAAAACCTTGATGAACTGATGTTCGCATTAGAAAATATAAAATGGGACATTGTTGGACTCAGCGAGGTAAGAAGAATAGGTGAAAATATCATATCCAGTCGTGACTACATATTTTACCACATAGGTGAAACTCCAGGCCTCCATGGGGTTGCATTCATTGTCAAAAAACATATGGCATCATATGTAGAAGGCTTTGTAGGTATCTCGGAGCGCATCGCAATATTGAATATAAAATTTCCCGGATATAAAGATCCTTGGACAATAGTTCAAATATATTCGCCTACAGAACAAGCTAACTTAGAAACAATAGACACATTCTACCTTAATCTAAGCAATGCGATCCGAGAACACGGACACAAGAATCTCATAGTGATGGGAGACTACAATGGTCAAATAGGAGAAAGGCGCCTAGAAGAAACAAAAACAAGAGGACCATTTACATATAACAACAAACCTAGAACTAGAAATGGAGAATATATTATGAACTTCGCACTGGAACATAATTTGACCATCTTAAACACTATGTTCAAGAACAATAGGAAAAATATGTGGACCTGGATCTCCCCGGATGGCAAAACAAAAAACCAAATAGATTTTATACTGACAAACAGAAATAGATACTTTACCAACTTTGCTATAATAAACAAAATTAATTTTAATACTAATCATAGGATGATTAGAACAGAACTTAAAGTAACAGAGCCAAAGAAAACTAGACCGAGACAAAACCCAACAAGAGCAAAGCTTGGGAAACTTCAACTGGAACAGATAACAACAAACCTAACTAGCCAACTCTTGGATTTCGAATCCGAAACAAACAAACTAGGAACACAAGAAAAGTACAATTGGATAGAAAGAAAAGTAATAACCGAAATACAAACCTCTGCAAGTACCAAATTCATAGAGAAAAATTGGTTTACAACCAACACCACACAACTACTTGAAGCCAGAAGGCACTTAATCAGCGCTAAAGATACAAAAGATAGAAGAAAACATTTAACGGAATTGAATAAAGAAATAAGAAATAGTTTAAGGAGCGACAAAAAGAAGAATAGAATGGAAACAATAGAAAAGTGTATAAGTAAAACAGGTGGAATCCAAAAAGCATACAGAGAACTGAAGAACTCGACAAATTGGATTGTCAAGACTAAAACAGATAATTTAAAATGGAACCACCGCAGAACAGACATACTGGGAACAGCAACACTTTACTACAAGAAACTGTACGAAAACAATAAATTAGAAAAAGAAATAGATTTAGCTAATACCTCATATATTCCTAGCATTCTTGAAGGTGAAGTTGAAAAAGCAATTGACACACAGAGTATAGATAAAACGCCAGGTCCAGACGGAATTAGTAACGAGATCCTAAGGCAATGCAAGGAAATCCTACTACCGGTCTTAACAGCAATGTTTAACGAAATCGTTAATACTGAAATAATACCCCAACAATGGACTGAATCTAACATTATCCTGTTGTACAAAAAAGGAGACAAACACGAAATTGGAAACTACCGCCCCATCAGTCTAATGTCTAATATATACAAAGTCTTTGCCAAAATCCTACTTAAACGTATCGAACGAACACTTGACGAACATCAACCCATAGAGCAAGCTGGCTTCCGAAAGAACTACTCGGTGATTGACCATATCCATACAGTTCGTCAGATTATAGAGAAATACAATGAGTACCAGCTTATATACTACATCGCATTCATCGACTACAGCAAAGCGTTCGATTCTCTACAACACCAAAACATATGGGAAGCATTAGTGGAACAAGGAATCGAGCACAAATACATTCGTCTAATTAGAAATGTATACAGCCACAGCACCGCCAGAATCCAACTGGAAAAGAAAGGCGTAACATTTAATGTAGAAAAAGGAGTTCGACAGGGAGACCCCTTATCTCCAAAATTGTTTTCGGCTGTATTGGAATCCATTTTCAGACGTCTCAACTGGGAAAGACTCGGGATCAGTGTAGACGGCACTTCGCTGACGCACCTAAGATTTGCCGACGACATAGTGTTATTCGCTAAAACACCTGAAATGGTTTCGAAAATGATAAGAGAACTTGCAACTGAAAGTGAGAAAGTAGGCCTAAAACTCAACCCTGACAAAACAAGAGTGATGACAAATGGAATCAAAACCGCTATAGAAGTTAGGAATACAGAAATAAAGTACACCGACGAATATGTCTACCTGGGTCAGCTTATCACTCTAAAAGAACCTATGCGTGAGGAAGTTAATAGAAGAATTACTAACGGTTGGAAAAGTTACTGGAGCTTAAAAGAACCTATGAAAGACCAAAAACTTCATATCAACATGAAAAGAAAACTCTTTGACACATGCATACTCCCTGTCCTTACGTATGGCTGCCAGACATGGACACTTACTCAAGAACTAGTACATAAACTCGCCACCAGCCAATACGCTATGGAGAGAAGTATGTTGAGTGTGAAAAGGTCAGACAGATTGAGAAACTATGTCATAAGGAACAAAACTAAAATTACAGACATAACATTGAAAATTCGTAGACTTAAATGGAGATGGGCAGGCCATATGATAAGAGGGCATGACAAGTGGAATAAGAAAGTGACAAGATGGTATCCAAGGGAGGGAAAAAGGAAAAGAGGCAGACCACAGAAAAGATGGGATGACGACATCAGGGAAGTAGCAGGTGTGATGTGGAACAGAGTGGCGCAAGAAAGGTCAGAATGGAAAAGGTTGGAGGAGGCCTTTGCCGATTGGCAAACAGATCTACAAAAAATTAACAAATATCAAATAGTGTGGTAATTAAGTGAAAATAAATTTAGTTAAAATAAAGATTTGTCTAAAGAATTGTCAAATTGATCTGAATAAAGGCTATTATTATTATTATATTATTATATTATTATTGTATGCTGTTTTAGCACTGCAGTGACTGATTGTAAATATTTATCTGCTACCAACAAATAAAAGTTTTTCATGAAAGGAATATAGATCACCATTTCCTCGATTTAAAAGAAATAAAATCATTAAAAACGTATCTTTGTTACACTGTCGTTAGACTTTTGTAAATAATTTCGGTATGTGATCAAATAATCGCTATAAATAATTATATATACAATTTTTATTATTTATTATTATTAATATGCCTATTTTGAAAACATAATTTTAAAGTATATCAAAACCAGAAAACTAAGGACACAAAAATGCATAGAGCCTTCATTTAAACCTTCGTAGATTCCGAGTTCGACTACAAACGATATTATTGGCATTTATTGGTATGTAACCTAACCAATTATTTCTCAGTCTCTTACCAGGGTAGCAGCCGTGTGTAGTGACTGACAGACAGACGGTAGAGCACGGTGGGCCTATCACTCCCACTGCTGTTAATGATAATGATTAATTGTGCATTATGTGGGAACTTCGGGGATTAATTAGCTTATTAGATTAATGGCTATTGTTTGGTTGCTATCAATCTAATTTATAATAGAGTATCGAGAGAAAGAGAGAAAACTTTTGATTAGTTTACAAACACAACAACAGCAACCCCAAAAAATAATCAGTGAGTACTGGATTGGTGATTGGAGTGAACGTACGAGTAAACGTAGTAATTTATATTCACTTTGAATACGAGAACTTTTGAAAAAAAAAAGTTTATTTTGTCGTTGAAATGCCTGTCACTTAAAAAGTATCCTGCAGTAGATAGATACTCTATTGACTGGTCGTTTGTGGGAATCACAGATATTTTAGAAGAGAACAAAGAGGTTTCTTGTTCTTAGGTGGGAATGCAAATCATTTTTGTGCAAGATATTCTATTAGTTATTGTCAAATTATTTTGTTCAAAAAGTTTGAAACAGGTTGCAAACAACATTACCAACAAACGGCCTGAATAATTAAAAATGGTATCCGAACGCACTATTTCTCGCAAAAGTAATCAGGGACATAATTAAACTAGTATTAAACATTTCTAAGTACTTTGCATATACTCAACAACTTGCCTAATAAATTCCCATTCTTCGAAACCCTATTAATTTTATTAACATTCCCACAGCTAACAAATAAATAAAATACGCTACAAACGTCAAAAAACAATGCATCTTCTTAAACACTCGTAGGCAAACAGTAACAAATGAGTTGGAACGAAATTAAATGAGCTTGTATAAATGGGCTCATATATTCGGATATTTTAGTTTTAACAGCCAATTATGAGTTCAAGTGATTACTGCCTTTCTTTGGGGTAACCTCTAGAACTAATTAATGATTTACTCACAGCTCGGGCTTAGGGTTGTCGCTACAAACGTCTGAAATATGAAGAATAAAATAAGTGCGTTTTTTGCGTACCTAAGGCGGCATGTTCTGAGAACTTGAAAGAGTTTGAAGGACAAGTGACATTCACCAACCCGCACTTGGCCAGCGTGTTGAATTAAGGCCTAATATCTCTCGTCAAGAGAAGTCTCTGTGTCCCAGCAGTGGGCACGTTAATAGGGTGATGATGATGATGATGATGAAAGAAAATGAAACTGCAACTCTTATGTAAAGTATGCGTCACAAATAGGTTATCATAACTCAAAATCCAAATTTCTGCGTATACACCGCCAATGCAACAATTGAGGTGCTCACTGTACCTATGCATGTAGGTTCTAAATTATTGTTCTATGAAAAGCTCGTAATGTTTTTATGAAAAAATAATATATTTATAAAATATTGTCCATAGTTATGAATGAGAGCAAAACTTAGAGGTATAATACTATAGGTATTATCAATGTGATTATACTTCTGAATGAGAGAAAAAATCCTTCAAAACGCCTAAAATATGGATTTTATTTATTTTAAATAATTTGATCATTTAAACAAAATGAATCTCCCTGACAACCCTAGGTTAAGGATGTATCTTAACCCAGCGCGCGCCCAGCGGGAGTCAAATGCCTTTTTCAATAGTCCAAAGCCGCCTTACCTGAGCAGAAGTGTGCCATTTGGGTTAACCTGTATTGTATAGGTGATGCTGAAATTAAACAAACCCTATAAAAGTGCTAATAAGAAAAAAAGCTTATTCTAAATATGTGAAACATAAACACTATTTTAAAAATACAGCATAAGCAACCCTATTAACTTTCCCAATGCACACAGTTTAGAGAGTTCTCCCTTGACGAGAGAGTTTAGGCCTTAATTCACCACGCTGGCCGCGATATTTGCCTTCACCGTTAAAGCACGTGTTTAAAGCGCACACAGAGGTGCGCGGCGGGGTCTGAACCCACGACCTTCGGAATTCAAGTCAAGTGTGCTTCAACTTAGCCAACACGGCTATAACGGACAGCAAAATGTTTATATTTTAAGGCCCTTGAACAGGTTATAAAATAAGTAAACTTGTCTATTATGAGGGAAAATAAATTACCTATGTAAACATCTTAATATGTTTTTTTTTATTTATTTTAAATCAATTGGGTACCTAACAGTTACTAAATAACTAAACATACGCGTCGGATTAAGAACCTCCTTTTTTCGATTGGGTAAAAATATCACTTTTTCAATGGTAACCTGTACCAAAATCGTAACAAAAAAGACAATTCTAGCTTCAATTAAACATTAAACAAACTTAACTTACCATTCAGAACAAGATAACTTAGTCATACTCATAATATCTAGGTATCTATCAATATCAAGTCATAAAAACACACTCAACTTCTGCGAAGTCAATCATAATAACCCACTAAAGATCATAATCAAGCCATTTCCTGTTGTAAGAAAGTAAGTCAATAATACGAGTGCTACAATTTTCTCTACATTTCTATCTCAGGAAAGTTATTATAGAGAACAAAAACTATATTACGCGCGACAACTATGTGTGGTCGTGTGTTCCTGCTCACAGCCATTTAAAAGCCTTTAGCTTTGCTAAGAATGATGTGGAAAATTTACAGAACCTCATCAAAAATTGTCAATAAACTTGATGTTTTTTAGGTAGAGGATCCAAGGTCATTTCGAAAGAAATTGGATAACTTATAACACTAGCTTGTATGTGACTTTTTGACATGGAAATGTGTGCTTTGTACACGAAAAAAAAGTCGTGTACAATACCAAAATAAATAAAAATAAAATAAATGCGTTTTAAAATGATAGCGTATTATGTCGTTCACATGTAATACCATTAAGGTCACATCAATGAAAAAAAAACGTACTAACTTATATCTTGCCATTTCGTTTTATGGGCAAGGTTATCATTTCGTATTTATTTATGATTCATTGTTTATGAGTGGTACTAATTATTTTCTTTGACACTCTCAACTAATTTTTTACCTAAAATAAAAACGCTCGTATTCATAAAAACTGCTATTACTGGCTTAATATAACTGAATTGGCTTAAACACAAAAAGCCTATTTGTACATATAAACAAGCTTTTATTGAACTGATATAACACAGATTTAGCAGTAATTTAGGTTTATGGATAACGGTATTTATCAAACGTTATTTTAACCTTCTGTAAGTCTGATATAGAATGTGAAATATTTTTATGAATACGGGGGTAAGTCCATTTACACATTACAGAATGTATGATTGGCATCTTACCAAGGTGCTAAGCCATATTGCTTAATATCAACTAAATGTATAGTCGTTGATATTATTCTAGTGATGAAGTTGTCAACGAAGTGATTATTGTTATATCTGTCACAGGAAAATAACAAGATTCGTAAAAGAAACATTTCCTAGGAAAATTATAAACTTTAAACGAGAGAAAGAGTTTATTATTATGCCCACATTTTTGGAAATGTATATATTGTGATATCTCTTTGTAAGTTTATAAACTAACGAATATTCATTTGTATGATTCTAAGCAGTTCAACCAGAAGAGCTTTTAATTGTACGCTTCTTTTAAATACGGAAATTAGCACTCTGCTCTCTGATTGGTCGATAGCAAGTATTTATTTGTCTATTCTTTATTGAATTTTGACGTTATAATAGTAATAATACTTTTATAAGAACAAAATACAATGACCATATTTTCTGGCGCTTCGGTTGCGGCCGCCGCGGATCGAGATTTTTTTTATCAAAACCTTACCTACATTTTATTTTCTATAATTAAACAATCGGCGTCAATTGATAATTTTACATAGAGTCCTAGCTAATTAATCAATTACCTGAAATTTAAACATACAATAATACATTCCAACAGCCGAAGATGATTTTCGGTAAGTTTGATAAATTTACGATTCGTATTATAAACCTTATGAATGATTTTGATGAATACGAATAAAATGCAATTGTGTTAGAAAACTAGTTAAAACAAATACTTACCTCCTTAATATGTGATTTTTGAGAAAATATTATAGAATTCGGTATTAAATATAAATAAATTATATTAAAATACTTTAAAATAAATTATGTATATGAACTATGATGTATTTATTTTGCCTGAACTAGGAGAATCCTGTTTTTCAGGCATAAATTATTTCCTACAAGTTTATTTTATATAACAATGTTTTTAACTAATTTAATGCACATGTTGCTTTAACATATTTGTTATATTAGTACAATTACATATCTTAACCTAGATTACAAATGAATATTGCTTAAATACAAAATACTACTAATTTTATTACGGATAGGTAAGAGGTTTTCAGTGTCATCGTATGACAAACTTTGTAGATAACTTTGAACTACTTTTTTACATTTATAAACATTAAACGAATGCATATGTATTGCTCTATTTCATTTATTGTACAAAAAAGGTCCTAGAAAACTGTAAAATCTGCAATGAAAATCTGTGAGAAAAAGACAAACACTATAATTTCTCCTTTTAGTAGTTATATCTGGTGGACTAGATGCGTGTTGTTTCAGAATAGTGCTCATTATACCCCATATTCTAAATTTTTGTAGACATAAGACAAAGTTACGTAGCTTACAAACAAAATGCGGGACTCGTCATTTCGTCTAAAAATTTTCTACACATATTTGGAATTAGTATAATAAAATATCGATATGTACCTAAATTAACAACAAACATAACCATTCAAAACTTTAATCAGAAAATAATATTATCTCAGGCTTTTATTATAAAAGAAAGGTAATCATCGGCAGTAGTAAATAATATAAAATAATACCGAGCCAAATAATACGGCCGAGGAGCAAGCTTGATTAGGTACGATGTCACGCCGATGAGCCGTAAACCCGAAAATTGAAAAGGTTACTTCATTAAAAATACTATATTTTACCATTTTTAAGCAGGCAGGTGTACCCTATGGCGTTTTGTGGGGTGACCACACGTTTGAGATATAAATACATGATCGTATATAGAATTTTTATTTATTTCGATTTAATAATTAGTATCATAAACTTTATCAGCTTTTAATGGACCTATAACGGATGTGTTTTTTTTTTCTAGAAACCCGGTTTCCTATTTTGCTGTTGTTATGTGAACTAATGTCAATACCTACATAAAAAAGCGAATATATAGCGAGATATTGTAATATAAATTATAGGATTCACAGCTAAAACTTGCATGGGAATAAAAATTTTTTTTTCTTAATATCTTTGAGCTTTCATAGGAAATCAAACAAAACTTTGGAGAAAGGAGACATTTCTCCTGGCGGATATCGAGCCCGCATCTAAGCTATAGGTGAATCAATAACCACATGCAGGTGAGGTCATCGCTAATGTTAGGTCAACAGTCTCAAAGGTCCTAAATCATGGAGTCCCTCCCGATCATCGATCCCGCGCCCCGCTGCGCGAATCTAATGAAATAAACTGAAAGTCAACACGCGCTCCTTTGTGAAGCCGATCACGATATAATTACTGCACTAATTTATTCTACCCAAACTGCTTGTTGCGTGCCAGATTGTTTTTTTCATTATTTTAATTATAATGAGACGATTTTAATTTAGTTCTCATGGTTGTTGGTGTTTGATATCGGCGCGAACTTTCGCTTTATAGCTTTAGGTTCGCTAACTTATCTACTTAGTCTATTTGTGCATTATCTTTTCTGATCCCATGCAAATGTGATAATTGGACATTGCGACCAAAACACCTCGTGAACCGGCAGTGTTCAAAAAACTAAAATGTAGCTTAACATAACTTGACAAAACACGCATTTGACAAAATTAGCTTTGAACCAGTTTTCTAGTCTGAAAAATCATGGATTTTACTTTCCTTTCATTTGTCAAACACTTACTTATATGATTGGACGACAGCCTGGTTAATCGCTTTAACATCGGTACTATGTATGAGTAATTCAGGTGTGCCAAAGATATCCGGGATAAACTAGTTGTCCCACCTACAATTCACATTTAATGGTAGCCGTGGAGTTCTAGACCGTTCCACAGATCAAAGTCAATGCCCACTGTAATTCTGTGCGATTCCCAGTGCAGTGGGTAATTCGATTGTGGGATAATTGCTGAGTTAGCGCGTCGCACGTCAGTCGCAGCCGCGGGCTTGCGCTCGTAATTACGTAGGTAGTATTCTCAGGCGATAGCAGAAACCTTTACAATTATTTGATTTGGTTTATTGCAAAAATGCCCTGCATGTATCGCTTTGCTGATTACTATCATGAGTTAGAATCGAGGAGCCTTTTATGTATTTACAAAGTGATAAACCCCACGTAGAGTTTGAAATTATACAAATTTAGAAAGAATTTTGAGGTTATTAAGATATGAGATAAAAAAATTTGATACCCCACTCGAGTATATTTGCAGATTTTCGGTTTTCCTTCCCCACTCTAACCCGCATAACTTTTAAAGGCCACAACCGATTTTCATGAAACATGTCTAAGAACACTCGCGCCAGACTCACCTTTCATACAAAAAAACTTAATTAAAATCGCTCCATCCGTTCGGGAGCTATGATGACCCAGACAGACAGACAGACACACAGACAGACAGACAGACACGTCAAACTTATAGCACCCCACTTTTTTGGTCGAGGGTTAAAAACACATACCCACACATACAAACACACACACACACACACGGTGAATGCTTATAATTCTTCTATGCTAAAGGCAAAAATGAGTATGATAAAGATATTATTTTCTGTTTATAATTTTCTATCACCGAGCTTAACCCTCGACAACGAACGGTTTCGTCCAATTAATATGTACCACTTATTGAATCCCGATCGTCGGCTGACAGCCGCCTTTAGCATGCAAATCCATAGATACAGGGTGTCGCGTCGCGCGTGACCAATCACGACCACAGTTTAGGTATCTGTTATATGTCGGAAAGATCAATTAAATTGATAAGTATGAGAGGAATTCATCGTTCCGTGTAATATGCTTGTTGTAATAAAACGAAAAAGATAAAAATTTTAAATGCAAAACGACATGTAGTCACCCATTCAAGTACTGACTTTGCGGAAGGTTGCTTAACTTTTTATAATCACGGATGTTGTATGGGATCATCTTAAATATTTATTTCCATCCCACTCCATGAGTCCTTGAGATATAGCCTGGACAGACAACGTAGGCTCAGTAATAGTAATAGGGCCCCGTTTTATCCTTTATGTAAGGAAACCCTTAAAATGAAAGAACATCTTTCTAATTTTTATCTACAAATACACAAACTATAAACAAACCTCTAAAACTCAATCAATTAAATATACCTTTCCCATCAGCATGTACAAGGAACTCTGATTCGCTATCAGCCCGACACGTAATTAGTCACGTAGAAGACAGATGTTTTGATTTACAGTTGGATAGGTAGTTCTTCGTTTACGGTTAGTTATAGCGTTTTAGCCCGTTTGAGTTCATTTGAGAAACAGTAGGCTGTACGCTGTTTTCCACCAAAGATGTGCTCTTTCGTTGTTGAAAACAGGGGTCTCGTTAGGTTGGCTTAGCTTAGTTATGCTGGACTATCATGTATAACTTAATCGTTGCCTGGAAGAGATTTTTAGCGATAAGGCCGCCCATTGTACCACTTGTTTTTTATTTATTTTGTTTTACGTGTTTATGTTCCTGTGTTGTGTACAACAAAGCGTTTTTGTATTGTTTTGTATTGAAATTAAACTTATTATTTCATAATATGTATTTAAGGGTTATTCCCAGTTGTTACCACCCTCTCCGAAACTGGAGACCCATGAGCGATAAATAAGATAAAATATGTTTATTTTCCTCTCAAAATATTATACAAATTAGATAAAACAGGTGCATAATGCTTACAACATAATGTGTTAGAAAACTGGGACAGTGCTAGGCAAAGTACTCCCAGAGTTCGTGCCATCCACCAGGGTCCTGGGCTACCCACTTACACTGTCGGTCAAAGTCGTAATAACACTACGACTTTGATCGACGAGTTAGCAGAATATATTCAAATTTTGAATTCTGAAAGCCAAGAAATCGGATTTTTGAATATAAAATTAATTTAGTCACGTATTTGAAATAGAAACCGGGACGTAGGTAAATAGATTTTTATGTCGGGCGAATTTTAACGGGACATAATGGCATAGCAATAATTCCATTTAGGTTGTATGACGTCAACCAATATAAACAATTGTAAGATTAGATTGTAGGATGATATTTTATAAATATCAAGACGATCGATCACAATGGGACAGGAACTAGATTTTGCATTTATACAACATCAAACCAATGTGCCCGGTACCTACCAGGACCACAGCAACCAGTAGCTCGCTACAAAGTATCAACTAAACAAATTCAGTGCCAATTACTCTACACATTAGCAGCGAAATGAGCCGGCCTCTAATAACAGACTGCAGTTATGAATGGCAATTACGCTGCCCCGAAATCCGGTAGTTAAATTATCCTAAATTGTTTAAGTGGTTGTAATCGTTGCCCCCGGGCCGAGTTGCGATTTGATTTTATTATACTGTAAATTGACATTGGGAAAAATCACGAATGTTGAGATACAAGTTGATGTATTACGTTTTGTTTGCCGTTTAGCGCAGGATACATACTCTTTGCAAGTCATAAGGTTCCGCGCAGAAAGAGAACATTCTGCGTTCTTTGTAATGCGGCTTCATCTTCGGAAGATGAACTTGAGAGAGAGAGATGAGAGACATGTTTCACGTGCAGAGAGTCGAGAACGCAAATTTCTTGAACGGCTTCTGTGTGAACTAGAACGCAGAATGGACGATCGCAGAACTCGGAATGCAGAACGCTCTCTGTCAGCGCGGAGCCTAATGTTACTCCAAATCAAGCAGATCTTGCTCCTTACGTCAACACTAAATATGGATATAAAAAGATGTCGGGCGAAGCGACATTATTTTAGAGCGAAAGGACGTCTAATCGTAGACATAGATCTTCAGTTATTGACTTATTATTACGGTCAAAAGCTTCTTGCAACCACGTTTCTATAATTACCAATTGAACCTATTCCAGGTGTAAGGTACGAATATAAATAATACTCATACAAGTATACCTATGTAAGTACATTTTTGACGAACCTTCTTTTATTTTAGAATAGTTTTAGTTATATAAAATTTATTTTACAAATTGAGAACTACTGAACCAATAGGTTCATATAAATGGGCTAAGCAATATGGTCATTTTTATCGAAAAAATAAACACATACTCGGCGAATTGAGTCGATACAAGCTCTTTTTTTTAAATTGTAGATCTAAATAAATAATACCATAATATATGATGATTCAATTAAACTAACGTAGAAATCAAACAGTGCGTACTTACTTCCGATATTGACAGGAAATATTAACCTGTCGTACGCTCGCATGATCGAATGTAGATCCAAATTGCCCGGTACACATTACCTCTCACTGCGGGGCCAATTAAACTGACATTTAAGTATTTCTCGCGAAATCAGATAATGGGGGCTTATTTAATGTATACACAGCCATCAAATTAGTATGAAGTACCGTCGTGATCTTTCAATCATGATTAAGTTGTAGCGCTGAGTTCTAGAAAGTAGATCGATCGATAGATACACTAAAAGTGTAGGCTCAAAGGGATAACAGTTGCACGATAAGCTATCTCTATCCGAGATTCTTTCGGCCTTAACGGCCATCCATTCTACATAGAAAATGATAGAATACCTACCTCCTACTACATACTTCACCAAACTTAATCTCCAACTTAAAATCTTATATACAAAAAGGTACGGACACTTTTGTGTGTACTGTGTTATGTATTCAATATAAAAAATCTTGTTTTAGTCTTCCCCTTCGCGATTATAAAATTTTAAAAGTTAACTCTCCAAGAAAATACATTTCCATTCACATTACCTTAGAAAATTTCTCAAGCATCCCACAATTTGTGTAAAATTTTCATATTTCCTAGCAACTGTGTCGTTCTCTTAATGGTGACTATGATCACGAGCATATTATTAATCCCTTCTCACTTCCATCAATATTTCAATTATGTTAAACGTCGGCGATGTATATTTTGTTGCCAGCTTAGTATTAGTAATACTGATAGAGGTCATGATAAAATAAGCTTTATAAAATTAATGTTTATTATCAGATTTTAACTGCTGGACATAGGAGGCTTAACTAAGTGAGCGCCATTATGCAATATTTTCGGCTAAGATGAAAAACAAATAGAAATACGAATTAGGGCAAACAAATTGACATAAAAAATACTTAATGCCGACTTGCTATATAAATTGCATCCCTACTCCTTACTAATTATATAAATGTGAATGTAAGTTTTTTGTTATGCTTTTACGCGAACACTACTGAACCGATTTAAATGAAATTTGATACTCAGAATCTCAAGAGCCTGAAAAACGGCTTAGGCCACTTTAAACCGCAGGAGAATGTCATTCCGCGGGAAATTTAATTATAACGCGGATAACACCGCGGGGCACTACTAGTCATTGATAAAAAGATAACACTATCGTAATTTGTTGGCTCAAAAGCAACAAAAATGTATTAAAGCCTCTAGCAAAGCCATAGAAATACTATTACAAAAAAATATATAAAATTAAACATAAAAAATTATAATTTCGAATAATAAGTTACTACTTGATTTACTTATAATATAGTGTTTGAATTAAGATATTATACATATAGATTTACACACATCTAAAATGACACACTATGGCCTTCACGATAAGAAATACGCGATGGCTAGATTTAACCAAAATCGAACTATCTGGCAACACCACAGCAGATCAAACATGGCCGCGGCTGATGAGTTTTATGCATTGTATCATTAAACGCACAATTTGTGTGTGATTAGTATGCCGACAGCTTTACAGCCACCATTTTTATGATGACTTTGATGTATCCCTGTCAATTACAAGAAATAATAATTACCAACATTGTACAAGTTTGATAAAATTGCTTTAACACAAAGTATAAATAGACAAGTCCTTATTCGCGTGTCCAATAATAATATTAATGATATGGCGCTTTCCAAAAATAATAACCTTTGTTTACCTAAGCACAAAGAGAGCGTAATCGATAAAGTGTACCTAATTAAAGTCAAATACTAAAAGACAATTTTTTTTTAAGTCTAGCTGTATTGCAAAATATGTTACCATAGATTATACTTAGGTACTTGTTAACTCTGAATTTTAACCCCTAGACTTGGGGTAAGCTCGAATTATATTTATTTTTTTATAGAGACCTTAATTATACCTTACAATTATTAATTTTAGTCTATGATTATACTAACCAAAATCAATAGGTACGAAAAAATATTTATTTACTGATATTTTAAACCAAGTAGCAATGAATAAAAAAACAGAATTACCGAGCGCTTGTGTACTTACCTATCATTTTAGTCTTTTTCATCAACACGGTTCTATCGCGCCGCTCATAATAATGTTGATATCTAATAACAGCGGCATTCAGTAGTGACCGTACGTTCGCAGCTGTGTCATCGGCCGCCAATCTGCCCCGCTGTGATATGAGCCACCGGCGATGGTTAACTTCGAGAGGTTACAGATGTTGAAGTACAGAAGGGATCCTATGCGTGAATGTAGAATAATTTGAAAATGTTACATAGATTGAAAGGTATTTTCCGGTACTTCGAAGTTGTAACACCAGACTTGGCAGGAGCCTTAAGGAGGCAGGAATTACGGAGCTAGTCAACTACGTATGACTCTAGAAGAAGGCTTAAACTTCAAGCTGTCAGTTTGTTTAAAATGACAAGCAAAGGTTGAATAGAAAAAAAGGTGTGTGTGCGATTCACACGCGATAGAAGTGAAACTTCAATAAATCGACAAAAGAATAAGAAGAATAAAAAAAAACAAAAAAAAAATACTATGCAAAAAGATTTTGTTCGGGCGGTCACCCATCCAAGTACTGGCGTCGCGCTTGCGTTGCTTAACCTTGCTAGCGTTTAAGTTTGGCTTAACCCGACCGGTAAGCCAAACTTATTTCCATTTCCGTTTCATCCGGTTTCAAATCACAACGATTCTATAGAAGTTTCACTTCAAAAAGTTCCTTGTCCTGAGGGTGGCATAGTTTTAAAAATGGACGCCCGCAATGTCACACCAGCAGTTACAACGTGATACTGTGACAGATATTTAAACCACGGAAGAGGCTTAAAAAACAAAATAAATTTGAACAAACTATTAACAATACATTTTATATATTCATACAAAGACTTTCAGTCTTCAAGAAATTTGCCAACCAAAATAAAAAATTACTCACAACTCTTCCATGTAAGAGCAAAAACATGGTCACCTTCGAAGTGTCAGTTCTGTTGAATCGTTCTATGACCGCTCAGTTTGCTTACTGCTATTATCACATATAATTGAAATGCTAACAAAAAGTCCAAAGTTAGGAATGATATCTTCATCACAGTTTCTTTGCTTCCCAAAAATGAGGCGCTGCGTGACAGCTTTGTAAAGAAATAACACAATCTACAGATGATCATTGCATTCACGCGCATTCTTAAGTTCGTTCATCATCATCATTTCAGCCCTAGGACGTTCAGTGCACATATACCTTCCTCAGAGAGCCCTCCGATCCCGTTGAGAAGGAACTTGCATCCACCCTGAGTTAGTGCTGAATCCCCAAATTCGTTCCGATAACCATTCGAGTAATTTTTGGCACCAATATTGATTCATAAAATGACAAAACTATAATTTTCAATTTTATCATCATCATGCAAGCAGTATGATTAGGCCTCTGATGATGGGTCCATAATAATGAAATGATCCCGTAAAGTTAAAATTTGTTTCGTTGAAATTTCTGATTAGGTATTCTATCACACAGACAGGATGACCTCTGACCAGATGGGAGGCTGAGATAAAGAAGAGAACTGGCTCGCAGTGGGCATCCTTGGTCTTTACCTAAAACGGGTTATACGGAACCAATCACTTAGTTTTTAAAACACATTATAATTTTGTAGGAAATAAACTTTTTATGTTATTATTATTTTATCACACCTTGATTATGCTATGAATTGCAAGTACCTAAAATAACCATTTTACCGTCTTTTCATCGTCTATTACAGCCGCAATCTAAACCTACAACTGTCGATATCCAACCCGAACCAGTTACACTTCTAACGCCCCGAGCGATTCCGGTAATGAGTTTACGGGTACTTATACTGCACAATTAGTGCTGCAGTGGTAACTGACATTAATGCGGACCCCGGGCGCTGTCAATCTTGGGCTGACCTTCCGCTCTCTTCGGAGAGACTTAAGAGAGAGTTGAGGCGGTTTTCATACAAATACTGCACAATTAGTGCTGCAGTGGTAACTGACTTTAATACGGAATATTACGGACACCAGGCGCTGTCATTCTAAGGCTGACCTTCCGCTCTCTTTGGAAAGACTTAAGAGAGAGTTGAGGCGGTTTTCATACGAATTTAACTGCACATTTAGTTGTGCAGTGGTAACTTACATTATATTGTGAAGGCAAAAAAACTTTTGTGCTTTATTTCGGTTCGGATTTAATCTGTAATGGCACTCAGAATGCTATAGCACCGCCTTACGGAGAATAGACACCACTATCTTATTTAGTACAACTTATTAAAAATAAATATTTCATACTATATAACTCATCAATACACACAAAGATTTAAAAAAAAAAACAAAAGTAACTTAAAGCTACAAACTAAATTCGTAATGGGCGGCCTTATTGCCAACGGAAACGGCATCTAGCTAATTATAATAAAAATAAACCTTCAAGTTATTTACAGGACTAGTTTAATTTTGCCATCAATAGTAATAATAATGATATAACTGTGCTAATTAGATTTATTCGTAGACCTCGGATATTCCTACCAAATTAGGTACTATCCTGATAATTTTAACAAGCAGCTTTTTTTCCTGAAATGCATTTTGTATTTGGAAAGAACTAAGGCTTCTTCTAAAAAGTCCTTGGAGGTAACTAATTGGACCTTATATTTTATACATGTCATGTGACTCGAAGAGCGTTGCATTGGAGTGTTGATGGATTGGATATAAACGCTATTGGCAAATATCGCGCCAAGTTTTTCTCTGGTGGTAGGCTTCGGCCGCGGCTTGTCACCACCCTCCGGGCTGGGCCAATGCGTGAATTGATTTATTCGTGTTTCGTAATGTGGCCCGGAGAAGCCATCTACCTTCTAGGTCTTCATGCCCCATCTTAGACCACATCGTCACTTTACAGGTGAGATTGTGGTCAAATGAAGGCGATATAAAAAAAATGTACTCTATGTGGGTAGAGAGTAGGCAAAAGAGAAAACGGATGGACGGTGTAGAGGATGAAATTGCATAAAACCATTTTGCTGTGATGCATCATAAGAACAATTGGGTGTTGCCAATTGTTCGTAAGATGAACGAGTTTAAATCTTATCCTATTCGATACCAATAACCATTTTATTAACATAAAATAATTAAATATGATATATAAAAAACAAAACAGCAAAGCAAAACTGCGTTTGTACAAAAGCACTAACTACTTATAAAAATCCTTTTCGGAAGGGTCTGCTCCGACTGGCGTGCTCTATGCCCCATTCATTTACGTTGTTAAAATGATTGACACATTCAATTAGCCAGTTGACCGGCAGACCTCCCATCAAGGCGAAACACCACCTTATCCTGAACCCCAATCTCCCCTCCACTGTCCCCCCTACAGTTTAAAATCGAGGTGAAGTTTCAGGGCAGGGGAGGTCATGATAAGTTGGTTAAGGGTGGGGTAATCGCATTGTCTTGCGGTGTACTGTTGTTTTCTGCAATTAGAGTGCCGTGTCTCTGGTAATAGGCCTTTCAGCGTTCGCCAGTTGATGTGCTGTGATCCCTTTTGACTGCGATAGGTTTCATTCTAATGGCTTTAGCAGGGTTAATAGAAATTGTACTGGTTAATGTTTATTATTGTAGCTAAACGATAATTTGTTTTTAGATAAAATATAAACTTAACTTACATTAGCTTATAAACTCAGACTACTCACCATCATCATCATCAACATTTCAGCCATTAGACACCCACTGCTGGACATAAGCCTCCATCAAAGACGACCAATTATCCCGATCGGTCGCCACTTGCATCCACCGTGAGCCAGCAAGTTTGACCAAGTCATCTCTCCATCTTGTTGGTGGTCGTCCGACGCTGAGCTTACCAATCCGCGGCCTCCATTCGAGAACCTTTCGGCCCCAACAAAGACTACACACGGTATATTCTATCCTTGAAAAGAGAGATGGTTACAAGGTACGACAAACGGGTAGGAATCCTAAAGCCCAGGGGCTAAAATAACTGGGCATAACGCGACTATTCTATAATCTAGCACGTTTTCAATATATTAATAGAATAATGTTTAACACGTACAAAATGTATCAAGAATACCTAAATAAATTTGCATGAATATAATATTGTATATAATAAAGTTTTGTGGTCATTACTTACCAGTTAATGTTTTCTAAATTTTATAATCATAATTAATTGAGTCCAGAAGCGCAAAGGTAATTTTTTGTAGGTATGCAAAGAGTATTAATGTTTACGATCTGCTAGGTTATTTCGGGTATGCGGTCACTTCCTTTGTAAAAATATCTCAAAAACAAATCTAGTTACCTAACCTTCAAGTTAAAAATTATAATTTGGACTTCATAACAAGAAATGCTCAAATCAAAAATTAATCATTAATTTTAAAAAATATATATGGCGCCAAACAAACGCGTAACTTTTTTAGTGGCGTCCGTTATAAATTAAGATTAAGCGCGTCAATAAACTATGATAAACTATGTATATATTCAAATGAACAAAATCCAATTGATTTTACGGAGTACCTACTAGCTATATAGATGAGGAGCTAACGACTGATATTTAATTTAAAATTATGCAACTTTTAACCTTCACTTAATTATTTCATTTACAGGTAATTAATTATGTTTTAGTATGAATTTATTATTGTGCTAACCATAAACAAGACAGCTTCTTTGTGTCAAGAACCTTTCGTTTGGATAATTCAAAACAAAAATGAAATAAATTAAATTATAATCAATATCGAACCCATTTCACTTGTTTTAGCGACGCGTGCGCGAGGTTTCTTGAGTGAAAATTCCCTGATGAAAATTCCTATTATATCGTCACAGTTAACGTGAGTTAAACCCATTTTGAAAATGATTATCGTACCTTGAAAATGTACCTTGTAAGCATGGTCTAAATAACATTTTCTGGTTTAATAAACTTTTTTCTCATTTAATAAATCACAATTCACTTATAAATGAGTGATGATAGACAAAACTCTATTAGCAAAACATTTATTTTTTTAACATTAGGTAAATTTATTTTAGGGTAGTCGTGTAATTTTCTGTTGCATATCTCCCGCTCTATGATTACTAAATCAAGTTCCAAGCACCATATTTACATTAACAGATTTGAATTCATTAAATCTGACGAGAAAAAGGATAATTTGTAACTATTCATCATCCGCTATGCCGATGCCTCATCTCCCTTTATTTATTAACGCACTATTCTTTTAGATTACTTCTGATTTTATTATGACCGAAATATGTATAAATATTAACTCCGTAAAAAAATATATAAAATATATTTTTTGCATTAACCTCCGTCATTTAACCTCATGCCTATTGGATATGTTTTTTTTTAATTTATTTATAATTATTTTTAGGGTCGGTTTAAAAAGGCTTTTTAAAATATATTTTATCTGGGCCTTGAACCAAATACGGTTAAAATAAACAGAATTATGTTTCTTGTGAAGCAAACGACTTTTTTACTTTCAAACGTGTTTGTTGTTGGTTACTTTATACTAAAAACAGGGTTCAAGGTGCGGCTTTATCGCTTTGAGCGACCTCTTCCAGGCAACCTTTTGTATTTTTTCTAATCTGTTTTGAACAATACAATATTCGTCTTATAAAACCACATGCATGCATTAAGGACGTATTACTTAATAGATACAACACTATAAAATTAGATTGCTCCCAATTACAAGGTGAAACAGATACCTACTGTCGTCATATCTAAAGCAAAGATTTGATAGATGAACAATGAGCTATTGGAGATACAACGATAATAACTCTTATTAAATTAGTTTTGTAGATATTAATCTGGTTTGCCTTATCTTCGTACTAAATAGTTAAAGGAGTCGATTCTTTATTACCGTCTAACTGACTCTCAAATGTTAAAATAACCTTAATTAGAGCCTACTAAATAAATATTCATTGTAAAAATGATTAAAGGCGTGTTGTCTATTTAATAATTTAAAACTTTTTTGTACATTATATGATATGGTACGAAAAGGCGAGCTTGATGGATCTTGTTGATCTATTCGCTTCTCGACTCAGTGTAAATAACCTTAATTTAAAATTAAAAAAAAGAACCTCACTTGAGTATATTTGCAGATTTTCGGATTTTCTTCCCCACTTTTACCCTCATAACATTTAAACGGGTCAACCGTTTTTCATCAAACATAAACTAAGATCACCCTCGCAAAACTCACATTTTATACAAAAAGAACTAAATTGTAATCGCTCCATCCGTTCGGGAGCTATGATGTCCCAGATATACAGACAGACAGACACCCCATTTTTTTGTCGAGGGTTAAAAATAGAAGCGAACTGTCAAAATAATATTATTTTCTGGATATTTTAAATTTTACATAAAAAAATTGAGTTTTATTATCTTCAAGTTGTCCATGTACGCCCTGTCTGTGCTTTAAAGGAATTCAACGTTTTGACTTCGACTGACAGATTTATTATATTACTTTACAGTATTTTTGACGAAACTAAGTGTATTGTAAACAATAGTTACATAAATAAATAAATAAATTTTGCCGGACAATCCACACAACAACATCTAGCCCCGTGGTAAGCTATAAGCTTGTGTTACGGGTATTAGACAACTGATATACTTAATATAATAGACATACATAGATAGATATTTTTTATTATACATACTAAACACCCAGACCAAGGAGAAAATGCTTGCAGATAAACGTAAAAATTACTTTTCACAACATGCCGCATCAGTATTTCATTATATCGTCAATATGTTTTTTAGTTTTGCTTTTACAAGTTTTCCATGTATTGTATTTGGCCATTAGGTTTTAACAATTTTCACAAAATCCTCACATAAATTCGTGAAAATTAGAGTTCGAGAACAATAACTACATTCACAGTAAAATTAATTTACTAGACATAGAATTAAATCACATACTCATTTTCAACTAAATCTAAAATCACATTAGTACGATGTTCCCATATTAAATCCTTTTTTATTATTAACTGATGATAAAAAACAAAATTATTTGTCATAAAGGCCAAGATTCATCAAACATTAATTAAGCTCAACTCATCAAATTACAAATTAACAGACCACTATCAAATTCAATTTTAATAACATCATCATCCAACAAAAAACGCGGCGAAAAACCACCTGCGAGTCGATTCAATTCATTCGATTATTTGCACCTGCGAATCGTAATCGATTAATAGTCGAGTTTAGATGTGGACAGACGTCATGCTGCGTACGCG
This sequence comes from Gymnoscelis rufifasciata, assembly GCA_929108375.1. Classification (NCBI taxonomy): domain Eukaryota; kingdom Metazoa; phylum Arthropoda; class Insecta; order Lepidoptera; family Geometridae; genus Gymnoscelis; species Gymnoscelis rufifasciata. Next base: position 13,720,673 of record OV815305.1, read on the forward strand.
CTCCCCGACTGCGATTGTAGCGGTTAAGATCTACCTATACATATATTATGTAGGTATAGCAATTACCTACTGCTATGTGCTTAAGTATGTGATTATTAGGTTACAGATATTTTTGATGTCGTTAGAATAAAAAGTAAATTATACATGCATATTTAATAATCTAGATTTGAAATTATTAAAAAACCTCGATTCAAAACTTTAGTTCCCCTAAAATTAAATTTCATAATAATTTGTAAAGTGCATGTAATGCGCTTTCATTTGAGACCCCAAGATTTCTGGATTTTCTTCCCCACTTTTACTCTCATAACATTTAAACGGGTCAACCGATTTTCATCAAACATGTCTAAGGACACTCGCGCGAAACTAAGTATGCAAAAAAAAACTAAATTGAAATCGCTTCATCCGTTCGGGAGCTATGAGGCGACTGTCGCATCATAGCTGTGTCTGACAACAGACAGACACGTCAAACTTATAACACCTCTCTTTTTTGTCGGGGGTTAAAAGGAGAAAAAACCTGTGATGACCGGTTTCTGCGCGCAACCGAACCAGTAGTTTTTTAACGAACAAACTTGACAGTCCATCTGTAAGATAGAAAATTTCTCTCTCGTCTCAATATAGCGACACGAATTTTGAAGGTTTTGTCTGTTCACGTCCGTAAATGGTAACCCTCTGAATCCTTACACGTGACCTCCGGGTGGTGCTAAGAACAGTCTCTGGTGGTAGGCTTCGGCCGCGGCTTGTCCACCCTCCGGGCTGGGCCAGTGCGTGAAGCGATTTTTTTGTGTTTCGTAATGTGGCCCGGAGAAGAATACTAGGTCTACCTTCTAGGTCTTCATGCCCCATCTTAGACCACATCATCACTTTACATCAGGTAAGATTGTGGTCAAATGAAGGTTTATCTTACACTAGCTGTGCCCTGCGGTGCTACCCACGTTATAATGGATGAAGTACTCTTAACCAACAACATATTTATTTGAATAAAGATTAATATTGTTATGTTGATACAACTTAAACAAATTATTTCGACCAAATTAGGTACCATAAAAACGGTTTTTGTGAGTTAATCTTAAAAGATAGACATCGCGGACTGTTTTTAGATCATTAAAAGAGCTATTATTCTTTAATACATATTTTTTGTGTATCTTGAACCGTTTTCACGGCGCACGCAACGGAAGGCTTCAAAGATGAACAATTTCTCCCGTTTTTTACACATTTACCGCTATATCTTTGCTCCTATTGGTCGAAGCGTGATGTTATATAGCCTATAGCCTTCCTCGATAACTGGACTATCCAACACAAAAAGAATTATTCAATTCGAACCAGTAGTTTCGGAGATAAGCGCGTTCAAACAAACAAACAAACTCTTCAGCTTTATAATATTAGTATAGATAATATTAGTATAGATTAAAAAAAAAACGCGTCTGTGACTTTCTCAGAAGAAATACAATCAGCAAAATATCTCCACCATCCTCGATATTATTCATATCAGAACACAAATTCCGAAATTCCGAATGTACCGATTTGAGTCTTGTAGCTAAAAATTTAATTGAATTCCTAAGCAAAATTGATGATTGTTTGACACTGTCCTGTTCGTTATCTCATAAACGCTCAATAATCATTGTTTTTAAATGGACTGTTTTTCATATATCCCACGGTGAATATGTTCTTAAGATCTAAATATACATATAAGCGATACATGATACCGATTGGGTTTCCTAAAATTTTGTTGTTTTCAATATGTACCTACAAAACATTAGTTAAAGTATTATAAAACGAACCTACAAAATACCTATCTTTGATAATAAATTATCATCGCTTAGTACCTACATACTAACTTTAATTTTGAAATTTACTTGATCAAATTAACCGTCGACCTTCTGCTAATACGAACACCACTTTTGATCTAGTATTTATCATTACAATAATCAAATAGTATACCATTACTTTGATAAATAACATTAATTCAATCAACTGCTTACTGTTACCCAACCTGCAAAGGGGAGGTAGCGTCTCCCGCAGGTTGATTGATGCTCTATCTAGTGGATCGATAAAAAATCTAATTTAAATGTAATCGGAACTGCTTCTTTGTTTGCTAGACATGTGGGGATGAAGAATTAGCTTCATTATAAGGTTATGTTAGCTGGCTATAGTGATATGGGAATATTGGTGATCTGATTAATTTATTTAATACTTGCGCCCCATCCCTTTATAAGTTCTTAGCAGTAGCTTAACTTAATTTTATAGAAATCATATTAATTATCAGTGCTTGGTTCACTTGAAGACATGTTATAAAGATTATTTGAGTTGAAATGTAAGTTTGTTCGGGTGGAATCTAAAAAGTAATTTAAAGTAAATTTCAGTTTGCATACATTTCGGGTGACAATGCATGGTGACGTCATTTTAAATTCAACATGGCGACAACATTTAATCCACTCTAACATTAAAGTAATCAAATGAAATAGTTTGCATTTCTCTTTGTAGCAAGCTTTTTCGTTTGTTACTTTTTATTTACCGTCCTTAAAAAAGTTAATAACTTATAATGTTAAAAACACATTTATGTCACTTGAGATTCATGAGAGCCCCTTGATAGACAGACTACTTTTCCGTTTTCACCCTTCAGGCACAATACCCTAAAAGTCCGGCCACTGCGCTTTTCGTTTTGGCATTGCACAGGTATCCTAAGAACCTGTCTTTATTACTCTAAGTGAGTGAACCCACAGTTTTTGCGAGGCAGTTTATTCCATTACAGGCCATAACGCGGTTATTATCATTTAATTCCATTACGTACTTTACATAGGCCAGCTATTTTGTTGCCACAGCGGGGTTGGGATAGCTAGTTCTTTGATAAAAATCGATTTCTCGTTCCCACATACAGTAACTCCGACGCCAAGTGTGCGAAGGTTGGAACAAAATATGTACCTATATGAAATTGACGGGCGCAGCAGTGTGAGCGCTTTGTCTATAATTATAATAATTTATTCGCCACTGAACTGCAAAAACTATTTTTTTTTCTTGGCAGCGCCTAATTAATAAAAACTAATAAATAATAAATATTTCCGGACTACTCACACAGCATCAACTAACCCCAAACTAAGCAGAGCTTGTACTATGGCTGTTAGGTGACTGATATACCTCTACTACATAGATACATATTTTTTTGTAAATACATACTTATGATACATAGACTTCTAGGCCTTCATGCTCCATCTTAGACCTCATCGTCACTTTACATCAGGTGAGATTGTGGTCAAAAGAAGGCTAATCAATAATAATAAAAAATAAAATAAAAATAACCCAGAATTAAAAAATAACTTTTTACGTGACTATTCAGGTAAAAATAAATAACAATATTTTATATTTTTACTATTAGTGTTAGTTTAGACAGCTAAGTTTAAAACTAAAGTGTTTATTGTTGTTTTAATTTTTAAATAACCTATGTGTAGCTCGATTGATTAGTGAGAACTTGCGACTGAGTTTTTATAAAAGCACTAGTTTTAACTTTAGTGATTTTTTGTTGCTATATTGTTGTTTAAAATATAAGAGTTTTAAGTTTAAATTAGCTTAATTAAGCTATTTAAATCAGCTAAGATCTTCAATAAATTTATTTATGTTTATAAGAATGGTTCGGTTAGTTTTTGTTGCACTTGTTGTTGGCATGAAAAATACTAACCAAAATCTTAGAGTAGTAACCAAAATATACAAGCAACAATCTATATTATTGTATTTGTACTCCACCTGCAGCATAGATGAAAATTAATCTAAAAATAAGTCAACGATTAAAATATAGAGCTATAAAGTCAACTGACTACTGTCAGTGACTGATTGACCGAGATTGATCTACATTTTAACCATAAGGACTTACTTCATATGATTATTTTAACCATAGACCAGTTTATTCGGAGATTATGAAAGATGCCCTTAGTCTAACCGTGAGTTCTCGATGTACTTATATATATAAATACCAGCTGTTTGAAATAAGCTTGTCAGTAGCGTGGCATCCCAATTACAGCCAATTTCTTGTGTAACCTCAGCTTAAAGCTAAGTGCTCATAAAGCATTGGCAACAGGAGCTACTCGGATACACGGTGCTGTTTCAACCCGATAGAGATTCTACGAAGAATATAAAATGTTTTTGCCATCTTATCTCCCATTGTTTTATACATTTGTCATTTTTTTTTAATAGGTTTGGTTAACAATGTATTTCAAATAGCGTTAAATTATATCTTGATACAAAATTTGTTCTATTATAGACCAGGCTAAGTAGTTAGGTACTACGTACTAGTAGTAGTAACTAGGTTTTGCAGGCATACCGCCTTATATACTTAATTTACCCGGGTTCATTATAAACATTATGTATACTTTTTGTAGATTTCATTCACCCAGGTGTTTCCGGGTGCATAAAGGCTACTATTTTTAACCCCCGATCAAAAAAGAGGGGTGTTATAAGTTTGATGTTTCAGTTTCAAAAAAATCGCTCCATGTCCCATGGGACATGGAGCGATTTTTTTTTGTATGAAAGGTGAGTCTGGCGCGAGTGTTCTTAAACATGTTTCATGAAAATCGGTTGTGCCGTTTAAAAGTTATGGGGGTTAGAGTAGGGAAGGAAACCCGAAATTCTGCAAATATACTGGAGTGGGGTATCAAATGAAAGCGCATCGCGTGCACATTACAAAATATTGTGGTGTTTTACTTTTAAGGAAATAAAGGCATGGGAATCGGTGGTTTTTCTTAAATTTAAAGTTTAGATTTATAGTATACTTTATTTTTACATGAAACCTACATCTGCCAAGTCTCGGTAGATTTAGAATGTATGTATAACAACATAGTAGAAAATTATTATACCAATTAACTACCAAATTATTTATTTATAATATTCTTCCAGAAGCTTTCTTTTGTCGACCCGAATTTTACACTTCCCCAAGTGGACGTGCGAATTTAATCAACCTTTTTTTCTCAATATTGTATACAGAGTTGGAAATATCGTGTATACATGAGAAAGTCGAATGCCTATGGAGCATAATGACACTAGCAATAAGGTTTTATGACCCTCGGTTTCAAAATCACTTGTAGGAAATCTTAAGGGATATTAATATAACTTACTAGAATAAAAAAAGTGCCTTGTAATTGGTAATTTTTACCTAATGCAAAAAAGAATTATCTATTAAGATAAGAGATAAGAGTCCTCTGTACATTGCTTTTCACTCTATCTTTTGCTGAAAACCGCATAGTTCAGTAGTTTTTCAGTTTATCGCGAGCATAGGGACAAACAGACACGGCGATCGGATATTAATTTAATTTTATGTATTAATTTACATATAGTTTAGTTCTTATTGTAGTAGGTATATATATATATATAGTTATATTAGGTATATACAATACATATAGTATATATATTTATGTTATGTTATGTTTATTATAATATTATATTAGCAAATATAGGTAATTTATATGAAAATCTGTCTGACTTGTCACGCTATCCATATTTTCAACATTGCAGTTCTCCATACCATAAGGCGTAGTAATTTATATTCTATGCTTAAGGTTTGCTGTAAGAAAACTCTAATAGGGTTAAGTTCGCCTTTGTACATGACCTATGTTTTAACTAGTATTTTTATATGTTTCTGTGTGGAATAAAGAATTTAAGAATTTAATTTATATTGAGTATTAATTTAAATTCTTATTGTATTCTTTTAATTAATTTAACCACAGAACATCTTAAATATTAGCCATATTTTTTCTTATTTCTTATTTTTAAAGACGATACAGTGCCTTGAAGTTTCACGTGATAATGCTTTAGAGCAACATGTACTTAATGGCAAAATTTACTTAATTTAATTTTTGGAGGTTTTGTCTGTTCACGTCCGTAAGTGGTAACCGTCTGAATCCTTACACGCGACCTCCGGGTGGTGCTAAGAACAGTCTCTGGTGGTAGGCTTCGGCCGCGGCATGTCACCACGCTCCGGGCTGGGCCAGTGCGTGAAGCGATTTTTTCGTGTTTCGTAATGTGGTCCGGAGAAGCCATCTTCTAGGCCTTCATGCTCCATCTTAGACCACATCGTCACTTTGCATCAGGTGAGATTGTGGTCAAATGAAGGCTTATCAATAATAAAAAAATAATTAAAAAATGGCAAAATTTATTTATTGGCAAAATTTACTTCATAGCAAAATTTACTTAATGTCAAAATGTGACGTAAAATACTACGTCACTGGCTATCCACTCCGGAACTTTGATTCTCTATATCTAAGCACTTTCTTATTAGATTGATAAAGCAAAAAATAGGTGTCCAGTAGTTTCGACGGACCAACAGACGGACTTAACAGAATACAATACAAAATTATTTATTGCAACACCACAATATAGGAAAATACATACCTTTTCCCTTGTAGTCTTCATGCCTATTGTATATGTATTACATCACCTATGCTGTTCCCGATTCGTCGCACGTAACCCCTGCTCTGCCCAGGAGTAATGCTGGGGTAATTCCGTCATTACCCATGTAATCGTCTGAATAATGCTGTGTTAGCACATCGTAATTCAACGCGATTCTGTTTGCCGCAACTCGAGGTTCATTTCAATAGACCTTATAAATCAAAGGAGTTATTTCCCCATAAGTTGGTAGTTAGTTAAGATAAAGATATTTATTATAATTGCATCTGAGTGTTAAAGTAATTTAAGTTATATGGTAAAGCAATGGGTGCAGTTCGTAACACGCTAAAACTTACTAAATTGACATAAGAGACATAAGATTTAGGTGTAATTTTAATAATTTGACATCAATTCATAATAAATAACTAAATTGTAACTTCAGTGTTGCCATTTTCTCATTCTTTATTGAAGTCATATAGAAGGCATGATTTTAAAAAACAATTTTCAAAAGAAATTTCACACGTTTCGAACGAAACACACCACTTGTCTCATTATCATAAATAAAAACTGTAATTTAATCGTCCGCATTATTAATTTAAAAGTAGTTTAGCCGCATACAAGAGCTTGCAATCAGAGCATTATGTGAAATATTTTAATAAATAAAATTGCAACTTTGACACAAAAGGGGAGGAACTCGCTGGTCGCAGGTTTAACCAGCATCTTCATAATTTTTCATCTTCAATATATCCGTGACTGATAACGCTTAAATATTGGTTTTGGGAGAATTTAATCAAAAGAGCGTATATTATAGTCATCACTTGGCTGAGTTAATTTAAAAATTTACCATAAAGGGGCGAAGAATTATGTTTAAACGAATTAGGCTGCTGTTGTGGAGATGTGCAATTTTGCAGATTACCCGCCGACGGATTCTCTGAATTTTTAAATTAAATTACGAAGTTAGTTGATTGGTTTGACATCTTTGTGGTTCTGGACGTTAAATAAACTATTATGAAGCACTTAGGTTTTGCTACTGCGGTGTTGGTGGAAACAATATTTTTCGTTCCAAAGCGGGGTTTTATGGAAAAATAATTTAAGTAATACAAATTTTAGTCATTTTGTGGGGATCACAAATCCTGAGAAAATCCACTGCCACTGATAGCTAATAGGTTAGTAGATTTAATATTCTCCAGGACCGCGGCTAGATATTAAATTCAGAGATATTGTAAAGTATAATTTAATTCCATCAGCCTTAATAGGTATAACTACAACACATTCAGGTGATTGCAGTTCTGCACACATTAAGCCCTGTCGTTTTTAGCACCAATAATGCTTAGTACTTCTGCCTTTCTAGGAGATGAAAGACAGTTGGTTATATGACAGTGGCGCGGTGGCCAAGATCCGCTTCCGGCACAAAAGGTAGCGAGTTTGATTCCCGCCGATGGGTCATGTGTTTTTATGTTCTGCAAGAACTTTCTCCTTGGTCTGGGTATTGTTAAAATATATATTTTTAAGATGACTAATATATTAAGTAGGTACATCAGACCGGTACCCGTAACCCAAGCTTAGAGCTTACCATTAGAATAGTATGTTATTGTGTGGAGTGTCCGAAAATGTTTATCATTTATATTTGTTAAACGATTTTTATAACTGGTCAGAATAAATAAAATATACCTTATCGTCTTTGACCTAATCATGATATATCATTAAATATCTGGATTATTTGGTCAATATTACTGGTTAACGCCAGTTAGATTCCGCTTTCGACCGAAATAACTAAACATCATTGTTGGAGGCTTTACACAGTGGCCGTCCTTACTATGATGCATGTTCCATACCGTATTAAGGGTATCTTTGAGTTTGAAAGCTGACTGCTATAGAAATTGTCAAACAAAAATCTGGCGTTTCACATAGAATCAATTGAATCAATCAATCCGTTTATAGATTCTTTATCTGTCTTTAGAAAAAAGCTTATAACTCTTCTTTCCAGTTCACCGTCAAATTGATGACACTGGGTGATTTTTGTCTAACTATTTCAATTTCTGTTTTATTGTTTAATTTTATTGTCCGGTTGTTTGTACCTTACCTAACTAATAACTGTTGTGCTCGCCTATTAAAGGCACATATTTGATAGTTTATAGTATTTAAAATGTCTACTAAAAACTAAGTGCTGTTGGTAATTCCATAATAAATAAATTTGCGTCAGCTTCGAATAGGTTACTGTTGGTTACCAGCTGTTCTATCGTACCTGTGACTGAGCCATGTCTCCTGTAAGTAATTCGAGCGATTACTCTGGCAACACTTTAAACTGTTTTGCATAATAAAATTATCCAGTTAACGAGTCAAAGCCAATCAGTTTTACATGATCCCCGCGTATAGACCTTGATGCTGTAAGATGAGATTGTTGGTAAATGCCTAAGTGCTTCCGCTTTTGAAAATACATCTTGATAGGAACAGGGGCTATTTTGTGTACTGCTTAGAAACGCTTCTATTGGAGATGCAAAGATTATCCGCACGACTCTAGCGGCGAAATTTAGAAACTGTCTAAAAACGACATTTTGTTTGTTTATAACTGATTTGTATTTATTATTTATGTTTTTCCCTGACATTAATTGTAACGAAAACTGTCAAAGTGTCATTCTTAGACAGCTTGTGAAGCTGTCTAAGAACGATTTCAACACTAGAGGCAACATTTCGACACTAGAGGCGCTTGTTAGATGCATCAGAAGATATTATTTTTAATTATTGATGATTTCTTCATATAAACGCATATCCCAACCCTATGCCATCGGAATAATTTGTGGCGATACCATTTCATGCAACTACTACCTATTTTAAACCACTTTAGAAAAAAGGAGGTTCTTAATTCGACGCGAAACTTAACTATGTTTTGATCTGCTATTTTTATTGTTCAACACTGACTTTATTGTCAGTGAACGGATTTCGATGGTTTTTTAAGTAAAAGCTGTTGCTTGCAAGTTGGTCCCGTTTAAATTGTATTAGAATAGGTTCAGTAGTTATCGTAATCGTATTTCATAATTCATATTTTTAAATGATTTTTTTGAAGTTAAACTTCTTTATAATCGTTGTGATTTCAGACCGGATGCAACGGAAATACGTCAGGTAAGCCAATCTTAAACGCTAACAAGGTTAAGCAACTTTCCGGAACGCCAGTACTTGGATAGGTGACCGCCCGAACATTTTTGCCCGAGCTTTATTGACAGAATATAAATAATCCGAATAATTACAGATATATGTTTGTTTCTCTTATCATTTTAGCAGATGCGTTCATTTACCATTTTTTTCTATTCGATATATATCATAATTATAGTTCGTAAGGAGTAAACTCCAATCGTGCGTCGTAGCTGACACACACACACTTTTTTTTATTCATCTCATTTTTTTGACGATTTACTGAAGTTTCACTTCTACCGTATGTGAATCGCACACACACCTTTTTTTTATTAAAATTCACTAGTTTGAATGAATGAACGGAAACTTTATTACCTATCAAATTTTCCTTAAAAGAGTTACTAAAATGTGAAATAAAACGCTTTATTATTAAAAACATTTTTGATTAAATTATCACTGTATTTACATAAGTACATGTGTGCAATTATGTTTCTGACCCAACGCGACTGGACTATCATTGGTTACGTCAGCAATGCAGTCACAGTGAACGCGGGCAGGTGCGGCACCGTCCTCCTGAAGTCGTCCACAGTGCAGCAGAACGAGTAGCCCAAGTCCACACGGTCGGGCTGCCAGCGCAGCCAGTTGAACGCTGCGTTGTTGCGACAGCGGTCTGTGCAGAAGGTCAACTGACGCGCCTCCGCGAGGGTGTAGTGGGGGTTGTTGATGCTGATGAACGCGGTGCCTCGACGGAGGGCAGCGCTGTATACCACCTGGAATTTTCCAGTATTTAAGCACCTATTTTGAAGATATTTTCATGATTCAAACTTGAGATATTTGTTCCTAATTCTGCGAGACGTGAATCTAAGGATTTTTAATTCATATAGATATTCCTGATGATAGACGGTTGTTGTTGTCGATGCGTTTTGTTGGGTAGGTTGGTTATGTAGCAGTACGGGCGGCCTTAACGCTTTGAGCGATAAGGTAAGGCCGCCAATTGATTCACAAATATTTTAAATCTTTAGATTTTTTTGTAATGTTGTGTTCAATAAAGAGTTTTGTATTGTAGTGGTACGTTTGTATTGCATAGAATGCATGACGTCTTGTTCTGTTTTGTTCCGGGTAGAACCACACCGTCATGTATAATATCAACTTGTAGAGAGATACATTAGGTTGTACTTTTACTTCCCTGATTTGTTTTCGTTAGGTTCTTGTGTATAAAGAGTATATAAAATATCTCCGGGTGCGGGTGTCAATCACGTGTAGGTTCTACACCTTGTGTGTCATTCTACATATTATTTTGAACATTATATGATGTATTGCCAATTAGCATATATATCTTGCATACCCAAATCTTAAAAAAAATCAATAATCATTCCTAGGAAGGGGATTAAATTTGCTTAAGAGTTGGGCATAGAAGAAGGAATTCTTCTTCTAACAGTCGTAACCATCACAAAAATTCTATAGGCCTCGTAGGATAGAGGCGATATTCCCTTTGTCACGCAAGATACCTTATAGTAGTAGAGAGGCACGGGTAGTTGGGGATTGTTGTTAGCATCCCGATGAAGGTAGATGTCCACCAGGCGGTTGTTCTGGTTCCGAAGCTGCGTCACGCCGAAGGTGCCCGTGTAGATCATCGTGTTGTAGCCCGCGTCGCCGATACGCGCTCGAAGGTTCTGAAAAGATTTGAGTACAGAATTGGTCATCGTCACCAACCTTTGTATGATCCCTTCATCGAAGCCATAGAACTAAGAAACTAACTAGAAGATGTGGCAGGTAGGTTGGCTACCTGGTGGTAGGATTGTGTACTAAATTACTTTCTGAATTCTACAACAGATGGCGTTTTGCATGTCGCGTGCCTTATACCACAAATATAGAAAAAAGAAGGTTTCTTGTTCTTAGCCTAATACAAAGCTGTGTAGTCACAGATAAGAAATAAGTGAGTAGTGTATTTATATTCTCTTTGCTGTTGAGCTTTGGTAATATAGTATTCTATGCTTTTCATTTGGCTAATGACATAATATTGGCGATGCAAAGATTATCCGCACGCGTCTAGCGGCGAAATTTAGAAACTGTTTAAGAACGACGCACTTTGTTTGTTTATATCTGATTTGTATTTATTATTTATGTTTTTCCCTGACGTTAATTGTAACGAAAACTGTCAGTGTCGTTCTTAGACAGCTTCACATTTTGACACTAGAGGCGCTAGTTAGAATTTTTGCATCGCCAATATGAATGAAAAAAGGAAAAATATTTAATCTGTTTCCTTCTTCCCGTTTGTCATGATGTAGCCAAAGAGTATATCACTACGTTTTCCTATGGCTACATTAGTACAAATATTGTTCATAAGCTAGAAGATATTATAGATATCTATCTAATAAGCTTAATATGATAATATTAAATAACTGTCCATTTTTATCGCCTAATTGGTTCGAATGAACTTGTGGATATCTATTTTAAATCGGATAATCGGATTACACTCATTATGATGTGGATATACGTACGTGCGTGACTAATTCTATGATGTTATTACGAGTATAAATATGTTATGAAGTCATCACATCCCATTTCGCCCTTCTTCGGCGTGCATCTTTTAAATAAGATCAGAACTCATTACAAAATATGATTAAATCACCTAATTCCTCAGATGAAGGTACTCTTCGTACTTCAATAATATAATAGGTAGTTAAAGTCACTTCTAACTTATACATTGCCACTATTTCTTTCTTTATTGTTTCCTCCTCATGCATTTTCGGAAATGAATACCTACCTGTGGACTATCTTTTTATCAACGGTAAGTACGTTGAATTTTCCTTCTAAGTCCATCATATCGCGGGAAAAACTGTGACTCTGGCCCTGAATAATATTTTTCCAGATATCAGATCAATGAGGACCCATTCCTACAATGTTTGACTGGTTGCTAATTACTAGTACTGCACTCCTTATTTCAGCGTAACTTGATCAATAATAGTATTTTATTGTGTTTTTTTTTGTGCACTCCTTATTTTTTAGACACGGACATTTTACGGATTGGTTTGATGAAAGAAATCGCTATCAGCCATCGTCGTCCATATACTTGTACTTTATTTTCTTTTTTTCTGTGTGTTGTACAAAAAATTGATTGATTGAATTGATTGGTGGAGGTTTTGTCTGTTCACGTCCTTAAGTGGTAACCCTCTGAATCCTTACACGTGACCTCCGGGTGGTGCTAAGAACAGTCTCTGGTGGTAGGCTTCGGCCGCGGCTTGTCACCCCCCTCCGGGCTGGGCCAGTGCGTGAAGCGAATTTTTCGTGTTTCGTAATGTGGTCCGGAGAAGCCATACCTTCTAGGTCTTCATGTCCCATCTTAGACCACATCGTCACTTTACATCAGGTGAGATTGTGGTCAAATAAAGACTTTTCGATCATAAAAAAAAAAAAAAAGAATAAATGTGCATAATTAGGTACCTGTTCAAGCCAGTTCCAGTTGCCAGCATTGAAGGGTTGCCACTGGGGCGCCGCGTTGATGAAGTAGAAGGTGCTGCGCTGGCCGGTCGCGTAGATGTAGTCAGTCTTGGCTGCCAGGTGGCCCCTCGCCAGGAACTGCGTGTTGGTGACGTACTTGTCTGCGAGGGCCTGCCCGACTATGCGCGCGATGGCGGCCTTCTGCTGGACTTGGGTGTAGAGGTTGTTGATGGCTACTCCTGGGTAGAAGGATCCAGCTGGGGATAGATAGATAACCTTTATTTGTATGTCCGATCACTCACATTGGTACAGTATCTAATAGAAAGTAAGACAAGGAGCCGTACCAAAGCCATATTATAAGATTCCTAACTCAAAGTAATGCTATAAGTCTGTTTGTCCTGGAAAATAGCGATGCTTTGCCCTAGATGGAGCATGAAGACCTAGAAGGTAGATGGCTTCTCCGGGCCACATTACAAGATACGAAAAAATCGCTTCACGCACTGGCCCAGCCCGGAGGGTGGTGACAAGCCGCGGCCGAAGCCTACCACCAGAGACTGTTCTTAGCACCACCCGGAGGTTACGTGTAAGGATTCAATAACCACACCTAGCCAACTAGGCCGGTCCACTCCAGTCTGATGCACGGCATTGGGCTGGTTCTGCTCGTACCACACGTAGAGCACCTCCAGCCGATTTGGGTCGAAACAGGACCAGAACTTGGGATAGAAGGTGTTGCTGATGACGAATCCGACCCTAAGACAAATAATAGGTTAGTGAATATTTGCTATATTTCAAAAAAAAAATTATATCGACAGAATTATATACATCCTCCTCCTTTTCTTCGTCGGTTGATAACGGCAGAGCATCTCGAGCTCGTAAACAACAAAATTAATATTTTTTTGCGAAATCATCGTTTCTGCTGATGACACAAATAAATGAACGAATTGGTTACCGATGTTTTGAGATCACTAACGTAACGATGGGGTTGTAAATATTTGTTAGCCTTTTATTTCTACATATGAAGAATGTTGAAAATGTTTAGAACTTGGTTTGGATCCAGAATGTAGCTAACGAAATGTTGTTTGGTAAGAAGACTAACTTGCCCAATACATAAACCATTAGAGTCCTTACTAGTAATGTTAAAAGTCTATGTTCTACTCTACTTTGGAATGCTTAAATGCGTATAAACAAATATGTACCACTTTTCTTTCCCGTGCCTTACCTGATTACCCGATTGTTGCCAAAACACCGTTCACCAGTGTACTGCGCCTCGTGGAAGGAATCAGCGGAACAGGTCAGCTGCCCGAACGCTCCATTGCCGTTTAGCCACCCAGCACCGGAGACCAGGGCGTTGTTAACGCATCTGGCGATCTAATCAAGGATACTTCTTAAGCAAAAATAAAATATATCAGGTAAAAACAAGTCTATTACTACATATAAGTAATGCGCAAATAGGTATTGCAACATTTTACGAGGCTTGCGTTCTGCTGGGTGTGCAAAGACATACCTAATACAGAGGCATAAGAGGTACCTAGGTTGTTATTCGCTACTAAATATTTGATTCCTCAAATGAGAATAGTAGCACGCTAACAGGACTTGCCCGCCTTCTTTCCCTCGGTTATCTGCCGGGCAAACCAGAATTACTTAGACCCTTTGCTTCTCATTCTCCGATTTTTCCGAGATTTCTCGTCCCGGAATAACACGAACGATTTTTAGTTTCATTCACAGAATAACTACTCTGATTAGCCAAAGTATTTAATATCCCCACAGCTATAGAATGGGCGGCGCTAGTTGTATCTCTATGCCGGCCGAACTAGCCGAGCCGAGCTGACTGCAGCTGCAGCAAAGCACAATTCTCTAAATGCGACTGGCGAATGTCATCCTCGTAACAAAGCGCTGTGCTGCAGTTGTGCTGCTTTTAATGTGCTGGACCCCTAAATCTCTCCTATATTTCGTTTCCTTGAAATCTAGTAAACTTACTCCAGTAGCAGTGTTAGTAGCAATATTAGGATGTCGGATACTTCGTCCGGAACCGGTGCAGGCGACGGTGACCTGCTCTCCCACAGCCAGGTCGATGACCCCGGAGGCACGAGTGGGTACGGGGTAGTTTCCCCTGTGGATGTACACCGGCTGCGGCTGGCCTAGGTCTCCATTGACGCGGATTCTGCAACCTAGGGTGAAAAAGCCTTTCAGATATTTATAAAAATCATATACCAAGTACTATTCATTGGACCTGTTTTTATAAATACGTTATAGATAGCTGACTCATTCTTGAAAAATGTTCCTGCATCATTTTATAGATAGTCCTAGTCTTTCATATAACTACTTAGATAATATTGATAAAGGTTGCGATTAATGTGTCGATTTATGTTCCTTTTAACAAGAAATAAAGGCAGAATTTCATGTATCAAATTGGTTTGAAATTTAAAATGGGGAATAAATGGTATGGGTTTTAAAATTCTAGACAAAATAACTTTTGGGTTGTTAACGACTACAGTCTCTATAGGTATGTACCAACTTAAAGTAGTATTTTTATCAGTCATTTAGAAAATTACACTTACTTACCGTTTCTAGGCGCTACAGACACAACATCATCTGTAGTGTTAGCCCATTTCGATTCTTCAATAGCTAGCCACTCATCGAGATAGTCTTCGAAGTCTTCCTCACCCAGCACAAGCGCCAGATGCCCGGGCTCTGGCAACGAAGGCGGTGCTGCCAACGCCCCCACAAAACCTACCAACAACACCAACCTCAACATTCCTAAAGTAACTACAAACCACTGAAAACAAATGACTAACTATTCTTTATATATACCTTTATCAATTTATCATTTTGATGTCTCTAATCGCGATTTCTTAACTCTGATTGATTCTTTCTATAATTTGTAAGGATTAGGTGCTAAGCTACATTTTTGCATAAGTTATCAATCACTGTTTATCTATATCACTCAGTTTTCACATATGGAACACGATGTAGGTAATACAAATCTCTAAAATATCATTTAGAACTATCATGATTACCGACACTTTTTAGCATAAATTAAGGATTTTTGGATTTCCCGTTTGCCCGTAATTATGCCCGGTAGGTACTTAACTATTTGGTCTATAAGTAGCATAATCCAAGCGAGTTTTCTCAGACATGTTTGATGAAAATCGGTTGAGCCGTTTTAAAGTTGTGGTAGGTGGAAGTGTGGAAGAATAACAGAATGTGTGCAAATTTACTCGAGTAGGGTCTCAAATAAAAGTGAATCACGTGCACATTACACAATTTTTAGTTTTTTTTAATGGCCGATATATCTTTGATTGTCCACAATCTTACCTGATGGTAAGTGTCGATGTGGACGAGGATGGATCACAAAGATCTAGAAGGTACCTATTTACTCTTGATTTGAAGATACTCAGGTTGTAGGTATCATAAACACAGCAGCAGGGAGCGAATTTAAAATCCTTGCAGTGCGAACTATGAAGGTGGATGAGAATCGCTTGGTACGAGCTAGAGTGGTCGGAATATCCAGTTAGGTAAGGATGGTAATGCGCTGTGCGTCTGCTTGTCCCGGAGTGGAAGGGAGATGGTGGAATCAGGTCATGAAGATCCTGTAAACATTCTACGATATGTATCCTGTAAAATATAGAAAGACAGGAAACCTTGCGCCGATGCTCGAGACAACGATACCGGGCTAATAAGAATAAGACATATTTATTTCGGAAAAAGTCTAATGACTTTTAATTGTAAGGGAATTAAGGTTGGAGTACCTACCTAATAAAATGTTCATTATAATTTAAAATTTAGGTCATTGCCAACTAAGCTCATTTAGATACCTACTTATTTACTTAGTTCATTCTCAGCAATTCTATAATTTTGAGTTCTGAAGAAGGTATTCAGAAAACGTAACTACATGAGTAAGTAATTCAGAAGCACAGAATAAATTACTTCTGTAATGAGAAGCCTAAAAGGAAGCCACGGGCAACATCTTGTAGCATAATAATTATGCAATTATCAGGATAAAATAAACACGTTCACGTATCTCGAGGCAACAGACCTACAGACAGAAATTATTTACGCAAATATAGAGTAAATAAATAGTTTGATTCCAAAACAGACAGCAGCATAATTTGTTTCGACATCCATAAATAAAGATAATTTGTTAAGCGACATCCTTCACAAGTTAATTAATAAGATCTTACCGGTTGTTTAGTTATCTACATCTTGGGTCGTGTAACTTAAACTTTGAAGACAAAAACGGCCATGTAATTGCTTCAATTAACGAAAATCTTCAAAATTATCCGAATAGGATTACGTGATGCGGTTAGTTAAAAAGTTTGCGGTTAAACCCTGAAGGCTAACCCTTATTATTATTATGCTGACACATTGCACCTTGGATACGGCAGACACGACACTGATTTTTTTATGTAATGAGGGAAAATGTCGGTTTAATACACTGATGACAACTAATTTCGTTTGTATAATGACTTCATCAATTGAGGATGGAGCAATAAATTATTTTGGCTCAGTTATCCCAGCAAAAGACTGTCACGCAATCTTTAGGATAGGTTGGTTATTAAGATTTAAAAAAAAACAAAATTGTGCCCTTCTGTTTTATATTGGACTAGCTGTGCCTTGCGGCGCTACCCGCGTTATAATGGATGAAGTACTCTTAACCAACAACATATTTATTTGAATAAAGATTAATATTATTATGTTGATACAACTTAAACAAATTATTTCGACCAAATTAGGTACCATAAAAACGGTTTTTGTGAGTTAATCTTAAAAGATACACATATACTATCGCGGACTGTTTTTTAGATCATTAAAAGAGCTATTATTCTTTAATACATATTTTTTGTGTATCTTGAACCGTTTTCACGGCGCACGCAACGGAAGGCTTCAAAGATGAACAATTTCTCCCGTTTTTTACACATTTACCACTATATCTTTGCTCCTATTGGTCGTAGCGTGATGTTATATAGCCTATAGCCTTCCTCGATAACTGGACTATTCAACACAAAAAGAATTATTCAATTCGAACCAGTAGTTTCAGAGATTAGCGCGTTCAAACAAACAAACTCTTCAGCTTTATAATATTAGTATAGATTAGTATAGATTATGGTCGTTAGGTACGATCACAACGTTACGTTAGGTGCAACACCTGCACAACCTATACAAATATCTATAATATAAAAATGTATCCCCGAAATGTACCTATGTGCTCGCATTACTTCCGAACCGAACTACTGCACCAAACTATCCATTCCAAAAACCTTTGAACCCTTGATGGTGAATGAGTCAATCTATTAATTATAAAATAACATTTATTTTTAACCCCCGACCAAAAAAGAGGGGTGTTATAAGTTTGACGTGTCTGTCTGTCTGTCTGTCTGTGTGTCTGTCTGTCTGTCTGTGTCACCATAGCTCCCGATTTCAATTTAGTTTTTTTTTGTATGAAAGGTGAGTCTGGCGCGAGTGTTCTTAGACATGTTTTATGAAAATCGGTTGTGCCGTTTAAAAGTTATGGGGGTGAGAGTGGGTATGGAAAATCGAAAAACTGCAAATATACTAGTGTGGGGTATCAAATGAAATCGCATCGCGTCCACATTACATAATATTATGTTGTTTTACGTTTAAGGAAATTAAGGGATAGAAATCGGGGGTTTTTCTTAAATTTTAAATTTAGATTTATATTCTCTTTTAAAATGCATCTGACAAAACTACGTTTGCCGGATCAGGTAGTTAAGGTAATATGTTTTTTTTTTCATGCTATCAAAATGTAACTTGAGTTTTATTTGTTTTATGAGCAAGTTTAAGGAGAGATCGTCTATACCTAGGTGCATTAAAGAGCTAACGCAACATATAACCTCGAGAACAGCTAATTCGTAATTTTTTATAGGCTGAATGTTTGTCTGGTCTAGTCCTCAACACAGATAAAAACGACCTGTACATATGGAGTGGTGGTAGTTACTTTATGCGTCAATACTCCAGGAACTCAAAATCTCCACTAGGTGGTCTTCCGAGTGCCTGCGCAGAGTGCTTGAGTACTTCGGTCACATTGCGAGGAAAGACGGGAACAACCTCGAGAGGCTAATTGTGACCGGTAAAGTGGATGGCAAGAGACCACGTGGACGCAGTCCCGTTCGTTGGTCCGACCAGATCCGCACCACTTTTTACTAGTCAGTTCACAAAGCCCTTCACACCGCAAGAGACAGAGACAGATGGATAAAGATCGTGAGAGAGAAAGTGATTCTTAATCATAAATCATAATCATAAATCATTTATTTACTAGAATGCAGGTACATTTGGTCTTACACAAAATAACAATAGGTCCTTTACATTCTGCCTCATAAAGGCGTGCAAATCATAATAAAATTATTAATCAAGTTAATGTCATCGATATAGAAATTATTACTGTTTTACAAAAATATAAAATAAAATAAAATGTTAAAATATGTCAGAATTTGATTTGAATAAATGTTTCTAAATGTCAGAAAATGTCATTTTTTTTAAATAATAATGAATAAGCTATAATAATAATGTTTTATGTCAATCCTTCATGTCCAAGTATTCATTTATGTCATAAAAACATTTATCCAATAACCAATTATTACATTTAAATTTAAATAAATTTACAGGCAAGGATTTCAGAATGTCGGGCAACTTGTTATAGATTTTAATTGCCTGATGGTATACATTCTTCGTAATTAGTTTTACTCTGCACTGCGGAGCGTAGAGTTGATCTCGATGCCTTGATCGAGATTCTCTGATATCGGCGTTAGTTTTAAAATAGTGCGGATATTTTTTAACAAACAGGCATAATTCTCTTATGTATATGCATGGTAAGGGAAGAATTTTGAATTTTTTAAACAAAGGTTTGCAACTATCCGTACTCCATGCGCCAACAATCGCCCTTATGCACTTTTTTTGTAATAGAAAAGCCTTTTCAATTTCACAAGAGTTACCCCATAAAATTATACCATATGACAGGTTTGACGAGACATATCCGTGGTATGCCTTGAGTGCTGCAGCTGTAGACACTCGAAGTCTTAGGCTCCTAATTGCATACACAAATCTATCTAGCTTGTCGCAAGTATTTTGTATATGCGCTTTCCAAGTAACGTGGTCATCCATCCAAATACCTAAAAATTTTGCTGTATCGACTTCGGAGATCGGTGTTTTGTCATAATTAATATCAAGTTTTAGTTTCTTTTGCTTATATGTCCCAAATTGTATAAAATTAGTTTTTGACAAATTGATTTTTAAATTGTTTCTAGTTAGCCAGTTAATAGTTTTTTCTAAAGTCAAATTAATATCTCTCTCAAATGTCAAGTCCTTGTTATCACCCCTTATAATAATTGTGGTATCGTCAGCGAATAAAATAGTTTTATGTCTAGTGATATTTGGAATGTCATTAATGTACATTATAAATAAAAATGGACCTAAGATACTCCCTTGAGGGACGCCAAACTTATTGTGTTTGAAATTTGACCTTGGAACAATCTTATCTTTGTTGAAAATTTTTGAAACTTCAACACATTGTTGACGTTCTTAAGGGTGGTTATGACCCTCAGCATTGAGGACCACGAAGCCAGGAGGAGGGCTGCCGGAGATAAATGTGTCAGTAAAGGTGTCTCAAATTATACATATTCTTCTTCCGTTAAAGTTTATAGCTGATTTTTTTATATTTTATTTGAGATAACATTATTAATCACGTCATCCTTTGCCAAACAAATTACACGGTACCTAACTCCTGCCAAACACCCATTATTATAAAGGTCACATCACAAAATCTCAGAGATCACAAGTGCTAGGAGTCTCAAATGTTGCATGGGGGATCTTCCGAACATAGATATGCTCAATTTGATTGGATTTGCAACAGCCAGACCATGCAACAAATGTGACATATTTTAGATTTATTGTTGAATTTAATTCTATGCTATTAGATTTTACTAACCCCAGTCATTAAATTTGCTAACAAATTATGGATTAATTGTTGTTTTATTTATATCGCCGTGTTATGTAAACTAAAAAGTTAGAAAAATAATTATTCTTCCCTTTTCATTGTCTTATTCAACCGTTGCATGACTTATTTAAATAAGGTACAAAAGCTAAACAATTATAACACGTTAAGTAGAACATACCCTATTAAAGGTCACAGTTTAACAGTCTTGAAGTAGGCAGTAAATTTCATAACTTAAAAGCGGTAAGTAATGGTACTAAATTGCGTGTTTAAAAGAGTTATAGTGCATGTAGCGCATAACAAATAACATAAAATAATGCTCTTTGTGTTTCAGTGGCGATACTTTTTGATCAGTAATTTATAAATTAGTTAGTAAGTTTCCACTTAGCGCTATACTCTGAATTATATCTTTTTAAAATCTAAGAAACATCATTGGTTATATTCAACTGTATTAACAAAATTGGAAGATTATTTTGATCAAACTTTCATCCAACGATAAAACTTACTCTTGTCTCTGCAAATGCTTACCTACTCCATAGAATACCTAATAAATTACTACGTATTATGTAGTGTTATTATGACTGGAAAAAGATCTAATATGCGACGGAAAACCAAAGACAAATACCTTTCCAACACTGGTGTTAAGAAGGTAACTCGTATTCATTATCATCATCATCCGCAGCCTTACTTCGCCCACTGCTGGGTATAGGACTCCTCTTGCTCTCGCCACTTTTACGGTCTTGTTCCAATTGCATCCAGGTGCGCCCTGCGACTTTAGAGATGTCGTTAGCCCATCTTGCTGCTGGACGACCGACGTTCCTTGGACGCCACTCAGTGATTGCCTTACTCGTATCAAAAAAAAAAAGATTAGATAGTAGTCAAATCGTGACATAAATAGATTTAAATATGTATATTACTCATACCATAGACAAAATAAATAACATAACAAAATATATATTTATATTGCAATTATATATTTTTCAATTTTAGACAAAAAACTTATATACCTACCGACAATCTAGAATGAATGTCATGAATGACCGATCTTTTCGCTAATAATGGCGGTGAACATCCGCCATTATAGCGGCTGTACGCACTCGAGAGAGTCTCGGCCAAAGAGGATTATCTGCATCTGTCTCTGCCTTTTCGAAGGCACTCTCTCAGTTATAGCATATCTCACACGTTCTCTTACTTGTACTCTATTCGAGCTCCTTTGAATCGGGCGCAAAAACCGACAAGCAACCGAGACCTGCCGAGGCGATGGCAGCGAGAGCGAGACAAGACGAGAGCACCATGCACATACTCGCTCTCGCCCGGTCTCGGTCTGTCTCGACGAGTGTGGAAAGTTGCTCTACATAGTTTGACTGCCTCAGTGGCGCGGTGGGCGAGGGTCCGCTTGCGGGCAAGAGGTAGCGGGTTCGATTCCCGCCGAGGGTCAAGTGTTTGTATGTTGTGCAAGCACTTTCTCCTTGGTCTGGGTTAATATGTAGAGGTATTATAAAAAAAATATCTATGTTTGTATATCTATATATATATATATATATATTAAATATATATGATGTCTAGTACCCGTAACACAAGCTAAGAGCTTACCACGGGGCTAGATGTTGTTGTGTGGATTGTCCTGAAATATTTATATTTATTAATTTATAGTTATATAAATATAAATACAACAGTTTAAAACTTACACACTAAATAAGCTATAAAATTAGCACGTGTTTTTGATTAAAAATTCATGACATTTATTTCCATAAAATCCTAAAGACCCCTCTGGCTACTGATTAATGGCATATTTCCGTTTGTACATGGTAATGCAGAAAATAGTACCGCCTTCGTTGGAATTTAAGTAACGTGTACAATCGCCATAACTCAATATAATGCGTGCAAATGCACTTAAATGCCAACTTTATAGGCTAAAAACTTTTCTAACATACCAACCTAAACAGATTGAAATAACTGATATTGCAATATTTTTATTTTCCTTATTAGTTTCATAAACGTAATAATTTGTTTCCTAATTTATATTACCTTCCTAATATTAAAACTAAAGTTATAGGAATGTATGTCACGCTTAAACGGCTGAAAAGATTTGATGTAACTCGAAATATTATGTAGTTATTTACTTACCTAAATCTATACTAATATTATAAAGAGGAAAGGTTTGATTTTTTGTTTGTTTGTTTGTTTGTCTCGAATAGGCTCTGAAACTACTGCACCGATTTAAAAAATTCTTTCACCATTCGAAAGCTACACCATCCCTGAGTGACATAGGCTATATTTAGTTTTCAAAAATAATGATTCCTTACCAAACTCCGATAATGTAACCCATGGTGAAAAAAAAGAACCCAAAATCTTTCTTTAATCGCGAATGCTGCGAAAACTATTGAATATATAACAAAGTGATGTATTACAACTTTGTAGACCTTATCATTATCTACAATAAACGTCGATACATCATATCTCTAACTATTATAGTTTTGTGACAATAACCGATTTTTATGAAAAAATAAACCTAAAATCTTTCTTTAATCGCGAATGCTGCGAAAACTATTGAATATATAACAAAGTGATGTATTACAACTTTGTAGACCTTATCATTATCTACAATAAACGTCGATACATCATATCTCTAACTATTATAGTTTTGTGACAATAACCGATTTTTATGAAAAAATAAACCTAAAATCTTTCTTTAATCGCGAATGCTGCGAAAACTATTGAATATATAACAAAGTGATGTATTACAACTTTGTAGACCTTATCATTATCTACAATAAACGTCGTTACATCATACCTCTAACTATTATAGTTTTGTGACAATAACCGATTTTTATGAAAAAATAAACCTAAAATCTTTCTTTAATCGCGAATGCTGCGAAAACTATTGAATATATAACTAAGTGATGTATTACAACTTTACGTTGTAACGTACGGGAGGGGGGTTAAGATCACGAAATAATCTGCCGCGCGATCGGCTCCCTACTGAATGGTCATGTGCGGAAATAAAAAAATTGTTGCTTGATAATATTTTGTCGCTTAGTTAGTAGTTAACAGGTAACTAATCCCATTCAAAAAGTTATTTTCAGAACTAAACCCTACCATTATAGCATAGATATTGTACATATCGTCGGTTGGCAGTTCAATTGGGTTAACCACCAAAACACGTAAAATAAGTTGAGTATACAGTTTTTTAAGCATAATAATATAATTCTAACTTTAAAAAAATACAGTTACGCTACACATTTTAACTGTAAATTTTGCAGACTTCCGTCGAAATTATGTTGTAACTGAGTAGGTATTTAAAGTCAAGTCAAAGTCATGTTATGTGATCAATGTATGTCAAAGTATGTGATCCATTTACATAAGTCGAATTGTTGTATTCCTATGACCGAAGAAGGGTAAGTTGGTGTATGTATCTTGGCAAACCAGCATTGCTCTTACACTAATTCTTAGCTTGAACGAAAAATTATACACCAATATAAAACCAACTTTCTTCAAAAAACTAACGTTACACAAATTGACCCGAACCAAGTTTATGTTTGTTGTCGGTTTCACCAACTTGAGCATTGCAATCAATAGTATGTTTTCTCTTACCTTAATCTTCTTATAAATAATAAATCTAAATTTAAAATATAAGAAAAACCCCCGATTCGAATCCTTCAATTTCCTTAAAAGTAAAACACCATAATAATGTGTAATGTGCACGCAATGCGCTTTCATTTGATACTCGAGTTTTTGCAGATTTTCGGTTTTCCTTTCCCACTCTAACCCCCACAATTTTTAAACGGCACAACCGATTTTCATGAAACATGTCTAAGAGCACTCGCGCCAGACTCACCTTTTAAACAAAAAAAACTAAGTTGAAATCGCTTCATCCGTTCGAGAGCTATGATGTCCCAGACAGACAGACACGTCAAACATATGACACCCCTCTTTTTTGTCGGGGGTTAAAAATGAGTCGCAAAATGTGTTGCTAAGCGCATAACTCAACAACGCCTATACCAATTTAGCCAATTTATTTTTTTAAATGTTCGTTGGAGTTTAAGGATGGTTTTTACGGCGAGAAAAATTCGAATAATTTTGAAACAATTTTTATAATTACCCGTGCAAAGCCGGGGCGTGCCGCTAGTATGATAATAACCATTAACGCATAGGTAACATTTTATTTTACCGAGAGAAAATATTATACCTACAGAAAGCATTTTTTAAGGGACCATATAAGGACATTAAAGGTTTTATTTAAAATGCAAACTTCTTAGACAATCCATACCTATGTTCTGAACTTAATTCACAAGTTTTGGAAAAAAGTTACAGTCAGCTAGAAAAATCCTTATATAGCTATTCGTCTGATCGAACTTTTACCGACTTCACCACTCAAACAGGAACTTATTAAGCTTACTTTTATAAGCATTTACACGACAAAATTCAGGCGTCTGATAAATAGAAAATTGAAGTTAATATTGTCATTACTTTTTTACGTCTCCCTTTTGTCGGGGTTTAGCTAATCTTCAGGGGCAGTTTGAATCGTAATATTACCCGGATTAAGCAATTTCCCCAAATTATGGGGAATTAGATCCAGGACAATATCTTGATGGGGAGTGGCGGTAGCTTTGTGGTCAGCTAGATAATTGATATCAAATTAAGGATACAATAATGATGGCAGATGTTTTGAAGAAAGACACCGCATATCCATTAGCATTTAAATTTATTGATTTAACTGCAAAATACTAATTGGATTTTGAATGCAATAACATATTTTAACATCTTGACAACATTTACTTTTTTAGATTTTATTAGCGGATGTCTTCGTCGTAATTAGGACTGCACTTTAATAGTGTTCTCGGAGTAGTACCCAAATATTGATTTAGTTGTACAATTAATTGTTCATAAAAAGTCATTGAGATAGATAGATCGATAATATCATTATTGCACACCAATGCTTACAGATTAACTTAAAAATAACAGTCAATAGCCACATTTGTTGTACAATCGGCGGCCTTATCGCTTAAAGCGATCTCTTCCAGGCAACCTTTGGATGGATAGGATCTGTTAGGAACACGAAAGACATACATAATAGACTTTTGAGATAATCATACTTTTCTTCTGTGTCAAAGTGTAGGTAACATTGACACGGGGTAAACCAGTCATAGAAATTTGGTTGTAAATGAACAAATCATTGATCAACAATCTGGTTAACATTGGGTAAATATTCACTCGTCGAGAACACAAAATACGCGTGCAAACTTTGAAAAAACTTTTTGTTCAAGTTTGTTTGACATATATCACTTTCCTTTTTCTATAGGTGTGTTTAAGAAGTTAGTATCAATAATCAAAAATATCCATACAAAAAAAACTGGTTTTCCATAGAACAAAAATAAAAATACTTGAGGGTCCTTATGTTAATGTTACCTTAATCAATAAATATTACCCAAATTGCAAATTGCAAGTGTACATAGGGGTTCAATGGCTAGGTATTAAGGTCAGGGTCAGGGAGAAAGGTGTATTAAGGTCACCTATCTCCCAGCTTTCGTTGATCCGTAGGTCTATTACGTAAAACTTTGCAGTAGCGAGAGCAACAGTAAAGCGAGCAGAAACAGGCTAGAAACAATTTGCAACCAATGGCGTAGCAGTCGCTGCAGCGCTGTCGCTTTGCTGTTGCTGTCTCTACTGCAACGTTTTACGTAATAGACGGGCCGATGAAGATATTAGTATAGGGGATATTACTGCAATGTGCTCGCGCCAGTGTGCAGCACTAGCGTAGGCAGATCAGAGAAGAGTTTCTTTATTTTAGGTTAGCAGTTTTATCTATGACGAGTCCTTCAAGAAGGCAAAGAATTTCTTGATCATATAAGAGGACACAAATGCCATAAAACCCTTAATAAAAAGGAAATATTCACTGCCTGTCCTAGTGGGGCCATCTGCGCTGAATTTCGCATAAAATCGCCTATCTTTGAGAGTATTTAGGATAAAAAAAAATTTAACCAAACTTTTCACGTTAACTTCTTAAAAAGATAGCCTACTTGTATATAGAATAAATTACGAGCTAAAATTAAAACAACACATGTGACATACCAATATTTAATACCAAAACTATTGATTTTGCTTTGCTTCCTTAGCATTCTGTAGTCCCTGCGTCAAATACAATTTCGCTAGACTCTGCGAGCAGAATTGGCTAATGTGCTGCGAGTATGTGTTGATCTGACCAGCGACGATCATGGGGTTTAGTCTGGGCGGAACCGGGTGTGGCTTGAAGAGTTTGTTGACATCCTCTTCTGGCAGTGCGGGCTCGTCCTTTGCTGCTCTGGCTGCGTTCTCCTGCGCCCGCTTGACCAGCCAGCGGTGCTTGTCTTGCTGTTGGCGGACGACCAATTGCTGGTAGCGGTTGAACTTGATGGCCTCTTGGTTCAGTTCGTCCACGCGGTCCATAAGGCTGCGGAGTTGACCTGCGGACGTAAGGCTTAGTTACTGAATTGACATGATCTGTAAGAAATAAGGTAATAATATCTAATCATGAGCATAAGGTAGACAATACTTACGCGCCATGTTTGAATTTGATTATTGATTGTCATATTAAAAGTTTTGTTTTTCTGTTTGTGACAGATAAAATAGTATAAACAAATTATCAAACTGAAGAGTGTAATTGTTTCAACACTCTAATCAGGAATACTGGTCCAATTTGAATAATTCTTACACTGTTAGATAAGCCTATTTATCAAAAAATGCCTACTTTATACATGATACATAAAAAATGTTTAAACTGGAAATTTTCTTAACAGTAACTATTTCCAGCACATTTAATTTTGAAAAATAATAGGCTTAATGAGTTTCTCTTCTAGACACTGAGTTTCGGGTAACTCAGTGTCATTAACCTTTTTCCTAGTTTGAATGACAAAACATATGTAGTGAACATGCAGACAAAAATGACGTAATAATTCGTTTTCCACAACAATACCTAAATAATGATCCTACTAGCATTCGGTCCCATTCGATTTAAAATAAGAAATACTTATATTATCCTGAATTTATAATTATGTAATACAAAATGTGAAAATAAATGTTAAATTGCAGACAAAACAATGAAGTATTCAATGACTTTGCTTATTTTTGTTGTAATACAAAAGTACAATACATGTAATTTTATCATACCTTCAAGTACCGAAGCAGTTCCAAGATCCAAGAACTTGGATCCTTCCTCTTCGGGGATCATCTCGGTGAGCTCGGACATCATGATGTTGGTGAGCGGAGAGTTGCGGATCACGATCGGCACCTCGATGAACAGGTTCTCGTACCCGATCTTCAGGTTACGCAGCGCCTCGGGAGTGTAGTCACGCTCTTTGTACATGGCAATGGCCTGAGGAATTATTAAGTTAAGTAAAAAATGGAAAAATTAACATTTTTACTAAGTTTAAACAGACTTATCGTCCCTTTTTAAATAGACATTTATTTTACTTGTTAGTATGGCCTTTGTACCGTTTTGTTATACTGCTGAGTAATGTCTTTACTTTCAATTACAACCAGGGACCTGGGGATAATGTGGCGTGGTGATACACTAGGGTAGAGCATACCTTGAGTGTTTATTTTAATGTGACATTTGCGCTCTGTTTGACGTAATATGCTCACACAATAAAAAAACACTTTATTGTGCACAATAACTTTGAAATACCATAATGGAAATAAATTTAATAAGTTCCCATTTGTCCCCCATCCTACTCCACTACATCAGGAGTTGGGCTGGTTGGGGCCTGGTTAGGCAGGGGGATAATGCACAAAACACTCCTAGGCAAGATGTCAGTGCAGATCTCAGTTCCTCCACTTAGAATTAGAAGTTCCCATTTGATAATTACATTCAACATTTGTGGTGATTTAGAGTTGCAATCAATAATAAATGTTTTTACAAGATTAATAATCATCGAATTCACATCACAAATACAAACCAAAAGTGCACCTTACCTGAGGAGTGAGACGATAGGCCTTCAAGGTCAAGAATCCCCTGGCTGACTTCTTCGTGTCGTAGATGACGACCACACTCTCCTCGATGGAAGTCTGGTAATGGTACTGAGACTCCAGCAGAGACATTGATAGGAAATTGCCTACATCTGCGCTCTGGTACCTGGAAGATTATGATAATTTTGTAGTAATTACAGATCATTTGCCTGTCACGGAAGAAGTAGGGTAGCAGTATCTTCTTGAACTTGAAACTTATTCCTGCGCCTATAGTAAGCGCCTGCCAAGCGTGGCGACTATTGGCAAACCTGTAATGAGAACGCCCATGACCTTCAGTGCACTTTCTACAGGCGAAACGACAGATCATTGGAAAAGTGTTTCTAACATTCGAGACCTGTCGCCCACCATTTCGAAAGAAATTGATTCTGATTCTGCAATCACTTTTGAGCAGATGTTTTGTGAGTATTGCAGGATTTTGATAGGCAACCCTTGCCAAGAACTTTTCCTTTATTATGTAGGTAGTTGCATATTGTTTTGCGATGCCTTTTCAATCTTTGATTGTTGTTTGCTTGTCTGTAAGAGGTTTTGATTCTGCTTTGTATAATTATGAAGGTTGCTGTTTTTTACACTTCTAAAGTAGCTGAGATTTTTTCTAGTTTTTCATGCAGTTCTGTAATCTTTATAAGTTAAGTTGGACAATACTTATGCTCCATGTTTGAATTTGAATATTTACTGTCATATTAAAAGTTTTGTCTGTTTGTGACAGATAAAATAGTATCTAAACAAATTATCAAGCTAAAGAGTGTGTTTGTTTGAACACTCTAATCTGGAATACTGGTCCAATTTGAATAATTCTTACCACTGTTAGATAAGCCTATACATCAAAAAAGGCTACTTTATACCGCATTCAATACATAGTTTCCGCGGGAAAATCCCCGCGTAACTCCATGACGTAAAAAGTTATATATAAAAATGGAAACATACCATCCCACATGGAAATGATCGACATTGACTCTACGGAGCCTTCTCATCATGTCCAGTTGGTACTCCTCCTCATCCATAGTGTCGTCATGCTTGGGGAATGGGAAGCAGTTGGTGATCTCAAGCCGGTTCTCTACCACCAAACCGAGCAAGGCGCCCTGGGCAACCTCCATATTGCTTTGAGATTCCTCATGGCAGTGTTTTACTATTTTCATAACAGCCTGAAATGTAAAAAAGATATAAGAAAAATTAGAGAATATTGACAGAAAAAATAATTGAGTTGATTATGTATTTATTACCTACATTACAATATAAAAAAAATAATTTGTAAGATTTCAAGCCAATTCAAATTTATAATAAATAATAACAATAAGTCTAGTTTTAGACGTTTATCTGTCCCTTTGCATGGCAAAAGCAGGCTTTCCGCACAAACATAAACATTGCAATCAATCCGCACAGAATGAATCAATTAGCACAATTATAAACAAATATGAGATCATTCTTCCGAGTCTGCGACCTTTATTTGTGGTAGGACATCTTAGTTAGAGTGTGTAGACCAAAAGAGAAATGAGTCATATCAAATTTGGCTGCTACAAATCTTAGCTATTTACCTCCACATACAAAAAATTTTTAAACTTAGCTGAGGAACGTGTTTTAAAGTCTCTAATAGTCTTTGGACCTTATACTAGGCCTAATATCTAACAGATTGATTGTTACTTCTTCGTATGTATATAATTTTAAGCTTTAGACTTAACAAAAACATAACCTATACGGGATCAACAAACCGAGTCAACCAGATCATCCAGGACGTCAATTTCAGGTAAAGGTATATGATTTACGATGTTTTATTTGGTTTTATAATGCGTAAATAGGTCAAAATAAACAAAAACAGCGAAAAACATGACGTGTCGAGGTTCACCAGATTTGTTATAATATGTGATTTCGATATACAATATTCAGTTTCATAAGCTTGCTTGTTTTACATTATTAAGGGCACTTACCAGTCCATCGCATTGAACGTAATTTATAGCAGGTTCTGTTTCAGCAGGGGCTGGACGCCTCACAACAGCACCACGGTTCGCCATTTTTTGAGGAAAAAGGATGAATGAGTTTGTGAATGATTCTACGATGACAGTAAAATTTGTGTATTGCTACCAAATAACAGAGAGTATATAATCACTACGTTTTACCAAATAATAAAAAATATATATTATTCCAAATAAGAACTGTTGTGCACCAAACACTAAATGAATCATAGAAATTTGAGTAGATAATAGAAAAAAAAACTGAATTGAAATCCTTCTTGTAGTTGGTTAAAAACGGGTTTGTTAATAAGTTTTCAATACCTGTAACATACAGTCATGACCCTTTTTTCTCTGTGGTTTCATTCAATCAATCAATCTTTATGAAATTAACGAATGGCGTTTCTTTATTTAGATTGCGGCGTTTTATTGGTCAAACTGAGTCAGCTGCAGACGGACGGCGACGCACGGCTGTCAATCCAACGTCAAAATAAAATCAATTTATTTTGTGCGATTTTGGATGATAAATATTATTTTTTCTCGTAAACAATTCCGAATTGTCTTTTGTTATGTGTAATATACGATGCCTGTGTGTTGATGAAATTCTAACTGAAATTGGTAATGTGGTAATGTGGTACCCGGGAAAATGAATAAACTCGTAAATATGTGTGATGATGAGTGATACTCCTACTTTCTGTTTCCTCTAAGGAAGTGTGTAGAAAATAATGAATCAGCATAGATTCTGGAAAGGATTAACACCGTTGAACGTGTCATCAACACAGCAAGTTCCTGATAAAATTTTAAAATTATGTTCTTTGGGTTCAGACTTTATTGTCCTTGGAAACGACCATGGTCTTTATCACTGCGAGATTGTGGAGGATTGTTTAAATTTTAAAAGAATTAGTGGTATCACAGCAATAGACATATCATATCATAATGAGATCTTATACATCATTGATGTGCACGGAAGACTGTTCAAAACAAACCCAAGCTTTAAAACCAAAGAAGAAATCGTTGTTAAAGAGGATGCCAAATGTTGCCCACACGGATTTAAAAGCTCCAGCTATAAAATAAGATTTAGAAATGTTGTTACTAGTGACTTTGGCCAGCTTTTTATTACAACTGATGGCCAACTGTGGGGTTCAGGTAATATGCCACAAATTTCATTAGATACAAATGCTATTAAGAAAATACAATTTTTTGAAGGTCGAACAGTTTACAGTGCTTCAGTTGGGCAGAATTTTGCTGCTGTCATAGCTAGAAAAAATGTCCGTAGATCGGGGAATATTGATACTGACAGTGATAATGATGATGAGGAAGTGTTTGCGTCAAACTGCTCACAATGCCAGACTATAATAGGCCTTGCATCTCCTGCCTCTGTGCCATCACTATCAGAAACCTGTCCCCTCGGTGTCCAAATAAGCAAATCAAGTGAAGATTCAAGCAGCACTACAGCCCCACAAACAGATGTCCATATTGATGCACATAGCTTAACCGAAGACTCTAGCCCTTCATCCGAGGAATCTAAAATAGTCAAAGTAAATGGGCAAAAACTAAAAGAACTAGAAAATAATGAGGTAAAACCAAATGAGGATGAAGATGACTGTACAGAACGAGATACGGATTCACCAGAGCTATGTACAGACAAATTGAACAATATCTTCATCAACACAGATGCAGCCAGACAGTTTTTGAGTAGGCAACTATCATGGGTTTCAGCAGGAGAAGACTACTTAGTAGAATACACTGAGAAACCAACAAGAATCATCAAAGAAAATGTATCTAATCTCACAAACTTGGTGTATGAAGGTGTCAAAACAGTAGGAGACAAAGTGGCAACATTATCAAGACATGTCAGTGGCAGTAGTGATAACAATGATGCTGTGGAACTCCACATGAGGCATCATAATGAAGATATTAACTCTCTACTTCACAGCTGCACCTCTAACTGCAACATGGATGACCTGCAATTCTCCACCAGCACATTAAGCAGTGAGAAAGACTTTGAAGCTGTCAGAAAAAACGAAAGCCTCAAGAATATGTCCAAATTAGGCAGAAACATCTTAGCAACAGAACTTTGGACTTGGGGAGACATATTACATGGCCAATTAGGTATAGGAGATACAGTGAAGAGAATAAAACCTATGGTTGTAATGAACTTCTCTGGCTATGGACTGCAGAAGGTATCCTGTGGCACCTGGCATTGCACTACTCTTACTTTAGATGGGAGACTCTTTATGTGGGGTTATAACAACTTCCATCAAGTCAGTTACGACTCTAGAAATGACAAAAGTGGCCCCAAACAATTTACAGAAAACTCGGACAGTGATAGGGTGAGAGATATGATAGCCACAGATCACCATACGTTAGCATACACTCACAATGAAAATATCTTTTACATGGGGAAACATGACAATGGATTCACAGAAGAAATTATCAATCTAAACTGCAAAAAAGAGTCTGTTGCTAATAAAGATGGAGAAGAAATAAAAGTAGAACCTCAGAACTATTTTAATAAACCTCAAAATATGTGCTATCATTGGCGAATACTTTCGTCAGGAAACATCAGCTACTGTTCCATAGAAGATACGGAAAAAAGTCCTGAGTTTCAAGAACTGTCCATTGCTCAAAGATACCTTGAAGAGTTAATTTTAATAAACCAAAACCTGGTAAAGCCTTTCGTGAAGAAAAGCAAAGCTGTAACAGTACATTCCAATATTTACGAATCGGTTTGTGATATATTCAGTGATATACTCCATGTCACTGCCCTTAGCGTGCTATCTGTCTGGCAATACGCAGAGAAGCATATAAACGAATGTGATATTTCTTTAATCAAAAGTTTAGAAGAGTTTATTTATTTATACAGAAAGTATTACGTAGCCGTAAGTAATCTTATTGTTATCGGAGGGTTCTCGCAGATTAATAGTGTTGTTGACGTCCCTACGAGTATTTATAATCTATTTAGTGATCAGCTACCTAGTAATAAACAGAAAAATAATAAGAAAACTTCGGAAGCCATAGTAGCCCTTGCCTTTGTACAACCGTTAACGAGATTGAGTTCTTACAAATGCATAGCACAATCATTACTCAGATACAAGACGAAAAGAAAAAAGCCGGAAGGTAAAACATCTATCGAAGACCGATTAAACAAAGTTATCTCAAGCTTGGATGCTCTAATCGATGAACAGGATAAAAAAAGAAAAGATGCTGAAATAACGAAACTGTTTTGGGAGACAATTGGTAAAAGTCTTGAGCAATACAGAACCCCAGAGCGCAGATTAATACGTGAATCAAAATCGCGGCAGTTAAATCTAGTGAATCCTGGCCGGTTCTCTTCTCATTGGTTTATTCTTTTCAACGATCTTTTTATCCATGTAAATGGGAGCACGCCAAACGTGCATCCATTAGAAACGGTATGGGTGGAGCCGATCTCGAACACGGAATCTTTAACCAACGTTATCCAATTGACGACTCCTGAGGAAATCCTCTCTGTTTCGACAAGCACTGAGCAGGAGAAGACAGAATGGGTCCATGCAATAAACACAGCTATAAAATTAGTACTGAACAAAGACTGTTTTAAGCCTCCAGCTGTGAGATCTGCTTGTCATACTTTTTCGAGTAAAAATTCCTTCTTTAAAGATGCGAAGTACAATGGTCGATGGCTGGATGGTAAAATTCATGGACACGGCAAAATTGAGTGGCCCGATGGTAAACTCTACGTGGGGCAGTTTCAGATGAATGCTCTGTGCGGGCATGGCAAAATGGAGATGCCCACGATAGGTGAGTCTCTAGTTTTTATAATATCTGTAGAATGTATGTTCCATTATAACAGATACTATCCATATACAACTCAAGTAAAATACCGTCATTTCGTAGTTAATAAGTATCATTACTCTATGATTGAATAGAAACTGTAAAAACCGCTAAAAGCAGGGCTGATTGGTAAAAATACTGATGTTTTACCATATTAACGCAAATAGTCTTTGAATGAATAAGATATTGTCTTATTGTTATCAAAAACGTATTAAAATAATTATCATAACGAGACATTTATCTAATCAGGGATATACGAAGGCCAATGGAAGGACAACCAGCAGAATGGTTACGGCGCTATAAAATACGTGTCTGGAGACTTATATGAGGGGTTCTTCAAGGACGGCCTTCCCCATGGTCATGGTATAAGGAAACAAGGGGACTTCACCATGTCCTCGGCAACTATTTACACGGGGGAGTGGGTGAATGGCGCGAAGCAGGGTTATGGTGTTATGGATGATATTGGGAAAGGTAATTTTGCAATGGTTTAACTTATAGGTTGGACAAGATTTATTTTAATTCACCCTCCGACACTCTGTCTGTCTGCGGCTTCAAACCTTCCGAATGGATGAAGCGATTTAATTGTTTTTTCATATTAAAGGTGACAACTTACGCGCGCTTTTTTTATGAAAATCGTATTAGCCCTTTAAAAGTTGTGGGAGGTAAAAGTGGGGAAGAATAACCGAATGTGCGCAAATATACTCGAGTGGGGTAGACGCAATACGTGTACATTAAAAAATAATATGATTTTTTACTTTTAAGAACACTAATGTATTGGAATCGGTTTTTTATATTCAATTTTAATATTATTAGCATAGATTAAATTATATTAACTATAAATGTATATCAAGAAATATTTAAAAAATCATTCACTTTTTACAGACTAACGAACAATGGTTTGCATTAGTACCTACCAGTTTTTGTTAAGCGTCTCCCCATCATTTTATTCGTTCTCAGGAAAATATAGCCATCCTCAATAAATTTGCTATCCAATAAAGAAATATTTTATTAATCATGAGACCAGTGCGTTCATAACAAACTCTTTATTTTAGCCTCGACATTACCTATCAGCATGCTTGGGATTTCTCTGAGATAATATCCGCAATATCTGTCATCTTAATATATATAAATCCCGTGTCACAATGTTTGTCCTCAATGGACCGACTCCTAAACCACTTAACCGATTATAATAAAATTCGCACACCATGTGCAGTTCGATCCAACTTGAGAGATAGGATGGTTTTTACGGCGAGAAAAAATCGAATAATTTCCGGGAAAATTTTATACCCGTGCGACGCCGGGGCGGGCCGCTAGTATTATTATAAAGCCTTACTAATAACCAAACAAAAGTCCGCCGTTATTAAGATTATTTTAATTATTGTATCTGTATTTTTCCTTTTTTCTTGCAAACGATAATACACGCTACGTAACGCTGTCTTGCTATATTTGTACTAAATTTCGCAAACACAAGCCCCCACTTCGGAACGTTGATGCTCTATAACTTTGCATCTTCTAATTATATTAAATTAATTCAGCGTCAAGTATTTTTGGATATCAGACGGACCTTTACCTAAAACTAGATCTAGGTCTAAGCAGAATATCAATAATTTATGTACTCATCCTGCCTAAATATTTTTTTCACAGGCGAAAAATATCTAGGCAACTGGAGTGATAATAAGAAGCATGGGTGCGGTCTGATTGTAACACTCGACGGGATTTACTACGAGGGGCTATTCATGCAAGATGTATTAACGGTAAGTACGAAGGGAAATAAACCATTGAAGAGATACTGTATGAATGTAGTGGGTGAAACACTTCTTAACTGGTCCTGTCATCATCATCATTTTGGCCGTATAACGTCCAAGACCTACAAAACCCCCTCAAAGATTACTATTGAAGAGATACTGGGGTATGAATGTAGTGGGTGAAAAACTTCTTAACTGGCCCTGTCATCATCATCATTTTGGCCGTATAACGTCCAAGACATACAAAACCCTCTCTAAGATTAACAGTTATATATACAGAGGTAATTTAGCCCTATAAATAAGTATCAAGAGTTAGAGCACAAACTGATCTACACAGGAACAATATACAAGGTGTATCAAAATTGGTATATAAAGCGGATGGGGTGGGGTTGGCATGCAACTGGTGAACATTATTTATTCTACACAACATTCCTATTTGGAGGAGGTTTTTTTTTCGAATAAAGTTCTGTTATTTTTTCTTGTCTTATCTAATCTGTAGGCCATGTTTAGCCACATACCAGTTGATTAAATTTGTTTGAATCTCTGGACGAAGGTAACAACGTAAAATAAAACCTTTAACAACTATTTTTTAATGATTATTATTATAATTTTGAATGAAATAGGTATTACTTAAATTGATACATCTCAAGGTAACTAATATAAAAAATCAAGGCTGCCACTGCCGAAAACATTGGATTTACAGATCAAAGAGACATTTTAAACCCAAATATGTTTTTTTACGTAAAAAATATAACAAACAAAAAATACTCACGAGCTCACCTTTCGAACCTTTCGATATTATATTTATATTCCTTAGAAAAAGAGTACTGATGTATCCACATGTGGTAGAACGGCTTGTCATAAATTGGTATTATACAACATGAACTTACACACAAATATAAAAAATATATATTATGATTATGAAGTTAACGCGTTGCTATTGCTAACATTCTTTAACCTTAACCCACTGAGCCACGATTTTCAATGTGCTAATGAAATACTAAAACAACTGCACTCTTAAAGGTGGTGATACACAAGAGCATATCTAGTAATGTAACCTTCTTGCGAATGCTCTATGTTCGGCGTAATGCTCACTGCGAATGAGTATTTTCCCGTAACATTTACTAAGCGTAACTTTGTTGGAGCCTTGCATTCCCTCCCTGTAGCTTGGAATTATGGTCGCGCCTTGCCGCAGTCTTGCTAAATGTTAATTAGGCTGTAAAAAACCTGAGAGCGGCTCGTTGTTTTGCTCCAATTAAATATTTGTTTTAAATGTAATCTTTTATATAATAGAGGTACAAAATAAAAAAAAAAGATCTATTTATAAAAAGTTTATACAAGGTGTTTCAAAATTCATATATAAAGCGAAAATTGTGTGAATGGCACGCCCCCGGCGAACATATTTTGTTCGATAACATTTCGATTTGTAGCACATATTTTCTGTCTTTTTTTTAATTTGCTATTTTCTGTGCAGTATACCAAATAAATGTTTTATTTATCTATCCATATCTCCACCTTGAAACAAATTGTTAACAACTTTATTAGATTTAGTCAAATTTGCAACATTTCCGCTCTCCCAGGGTCACGGCGTGATGGTCTTCGAAGACGGAACACACTACGAAGGTGAATTCAGGTCGGCCGGCGTGTTCTCTGGCAAGGGCATACTGACCTTCTCCAGTGGGGATACGATCGAAGGCAGCTTGAGCGGCGCTTGGACCGAGGGTGTGAAGATTAGTAATGCCACCATGCATTTGAATGTGTCTAATCCTGTGCTGCCGACGAATTCTAAACCGAAGTACGTATATTTGGATTCTAGATAGCATAGCATGATATACAGGTCTAAATGAAATGCCAATGGGTAGTGTTAGTTTAGGACATTATTATAATGTTAATTTTACTCACTAGCTTTAGACGCCATAGCGTTGATCGTGTTTTAGATTTTTTCCCCGGGAATAACGTACTTTTAAGTAATTTTTTTTTTATACGCAGCATCACCTAACCCCAAACTAAGCAGAGCTTGTACTATGGGTGTTAGGTGACGGATATACTACATAGATACTTTTTTTTTTTTGTAAATACATACAATATGATAACAAGTGATATTATGAGGTAACTGGTCAAACTATTGTAATGATTTAATGTTATTGCACAAACAAAATGTAAAATTAACCAATATATAATTAGGCCCAGACCTCATTTGTAATTAAGGCCATTGTAAAATTACATAAAATATAATCCCTAAGTCGTTTTCGCGTGATAGTTTATCAAACATCCGTCTATCTATACAAAGTTTTGCGTTTTCTAGAAAAAGACAATTTCGTGTGACTAACTATGTTTCAACACATTTTTTAATATCTAATTGAAATCTTACTACCCCATTCATTCTTTTCAGCTCGTTCGGAAAGCTAAGCGTAGCTCCGAACCAGAAATGGAACGCACTGTTCCGCCAATGCTTCCAATGCCTCGGCGTTACCGAGTCCACACTAACACCGACCGGAAACCATTTCAATAACGGAACGTCTTCCGTAGACAACGTGAAGATATGGCAGAACGTAGCCGTAGCTATATCCTGCTCGCATAAAGAAAGGAAGAAGGTTTTAATGAAGCTGAACCGACAATCGGATTTAGAGAAGTCGGTGGATTGCTTGGAATTGATACCACAGTTTGGACAACTAGAGCTGGATTTTGCCAGCTATGCGGAGTTGAAGCAGTATTTGCAGAATGTAAGTAGTTTTTAGTATTAATCTATATATATAAAAATGAATTTTATTCCCTATTTCCCTTGGTCACGGCATCACGCCTGAACGGCTGGACCGATTTCGCTAATAATTTTTCTGTTCTGTTCGTTATTATCAGGGGAAGGTTCTTATGAAAGAAAAAAATAAGGATATTGCGCGGAAAATTAGAAAATTTAAAATTACTCAACCACCATGTAAAATTATTAAACTTTTTTAATGTAACCTTAAGACATTTGACATAGAATTGACAGTACCAATTCGAATTCAATATTTATTGTCATAACTATCGGGTCAGCTAGATCAACCTGACAACTTTATATAATACATAAAACAATTCATCATCATCATCACCCTATTAACGTTCCCACTGCTGGGACACAGGGACTTCTCTCTTGACGAGAGAGATTAGGCCTTAATTCACCACGCTGGCCAAGTGCGGGTTGGTGAATGTCACATGTCCTTCAAACTCTTTTTAAAAGTTCTCAGAACATGCCGGTTTCCTCACGATGTTTGCCTTCACCGTTAAAGCACGTGTTTAAAGCGCACATAAATGTCTCAAGAAGAAAAATCCAGAGGTGCGTGGCGGGGTTTGAACCCACGACCTTCGGAATGAAAGTCGAGTGTCCTCCCACTTAGCCAACACGGCTTTTAATAAAACAATTAACTTAATATAATCAAAAAAAGAAAAAAAAAACAATTAACTTAATATAATCAAAAATCTGCTCATTTATGGTGTCTAAGGCGGAACAAAGTTCGTCGGGTCAGCTAGTTCTAAATAAAAATGAATGATATATTGGGAGGGATGAGAAATTGTTAATATTGTCCTAGAGTAGAGACATTAACCAACCTCACCAGCACGTGGTAGCCCCAACTGATGAACTCTCTAGGCTCTGGCAAACCCAATAACTCGCATTGTATTGGACTAGCGTGGTGGGTTATACATACCACGGTACCATCTATTACAAACTGTGATGATGGGGAAAATTGCCGGAAAGCGCAGAGTTGGTGGACGTAAAATGTCATGGCTTCGGAACATTCGACATTGGACTGGCATTAAAACCGTGGAATAGCTGTTCAGGATCGCCATGAACAAAGACAAATTTAAGGAGCTGACTGCCAACCTTCAGTAATGAAGTGGCACCTAAAGAAGAAGAAGAAGGTGGGTTATGGTCTAAACCCATTTTATTTTGAGAAAACATATGTCCAGTCATATGTGTAATACACATACATATATATAGGCATATGGAATATTTATATATTATATAATTAAATATTTATAGCAATGTCAGGTTATTCCCGCTGAACTATATTTCCGTTTCGTTCCGATAGGTGCCGGCGGTAAATTCCCTTGATATCCTGCTGTAAACGAATTATGGTTATATTTAATATCGGGAAGTACAGTTCCCGTTGGTATTTACCTACTAGAATTTTATCTGCTTGTATTATAATTTTTAACCACGCCACGTCTATCTGTATTTTTGCGATAATATCAAAATCATGAATATATTGAGTGAATATAATAAGCTATCTCTAACACTGAAATAAATATTATATTATTTTTATTAGTTTTTCGTTGAGTCCGTATTTCGAGTCGAGTATTGTCAGAAAAGAGCTCACGGAAGATCAGCGTTGGTTACTAGCCTGCTGGTAATCAACACAATGCTGCGTCAGCGACCATTTCGTTGTGTTTAGTTTAAATACATATCTGTATTATTTTAATAATAATTTAGCATGTAAGCTTTACATAACGAATAAATGGATTTTTATTTTATTTATTTTATAAATCGTACTAGTAAAATCTGACGGGTCTACTAAATTTGCAATGGGTTTACTATTTTCAAAATGTCTGTGTTTATTTTAATATTTAACAATCCATAATGTATCATACTTGCGTATATCGAAACCGTGTCGATACAGATAATACGAAAAATGCGAGTAACGAAATGTATTAGTAAGTAACGATTCGTTACTCAATACTGGATAGTACCCGTTAATACCGAATACATACGGTTTCATCATTACCCTATTAACGTTCCCACTGCTGGGACACAGGGACTTCTCTCTTGACGAAAAGATTAGGCCTTAATTCATCACGCTGGCCAAGTGCGGGTTGGTGAATGTCACATGTCCTTCAAACTCTTTAAAGTTCTCAGAACATGCCGGTTTCCTCACGATGTTTGCCTTCACCGTTAAAGCACGTGTTTAAAGCGCACATACATTTCTCAAGAAGAAAAATCCAGAGGTGCGTGTCGGGGTATGAACCCACGACCTTCGGAATGAAAGTCGAGTGTCCTCCCACTTAGCCAACACGGTTTGCTACAACTCTATTACTAACTTGTTCGTTGCAGGCGTGTGAATCGACGCACCATCCTCTCGGGCAGTTGGTGCTGGGCCTAACGAATGCCTTCAACACCACGTACGGCGGAGTGAGGGTGCATCCGCTGTTACTGAGCCACGCTGTGAAGGAACTCAAGAGTATTACGTCTAGACTGTACCAGGTAATTTATAGTTAACCAGCTTATGCTTAAACCCAGCCTAAAATACTTGTAATATATTTACTGTATAACAGCACGCCAACAATGTTACCAACCAATACAGGTTGGCAGGTAGAAAATGCCTAGGCATTAAGCCCACCTGTTTGTACTTTGTTGTTCAAATAAAGTATTTTAAATTAAAAAAAAAAGTTTTTGTCTCTATCTATCTGTTCGCCTTATATCTGAAATGGCTAGAATGATTTTGACGGGACTTTCACTGGTAGCCGTTTCATAGGCAGTTGTTCTACTTTTATCGCGAAAAATACACAAAAAAAAGGCGAAAATGCCGCTAATTTTGAATAGATAAATTATACGTTCTTCTACAAAATAATCTTCTATATTCTTCTTATACAATGAGCCAGTCTATAAGTGGAAAGTTTTTTTTTTATTTATAATATTTATGTTTTGTTTCGCAGGTGGTGCGGTTGTTGTTTCCAGCTTTGCCGCCAGAGGGTGTGGACCTTGTTTTATCTGAAAATAAGGAAGAAGAAAATCCTATGGAAGGGTGAGTTTCACAGCTAAATGTTGATAATTTAAATGTACATTGCCGTTGAATCTTTGATCCGCCACCGCGCCTCCGCCGATCTTCCTTCCGTCGCTGCTTACTTTGAATAAATAAAATAAAATAAAAATAGCTTTTATTACTGATAATTATAATACAATTTATATAATCTAAAAAAGAATTATGTTATTAATTTTATGGACTTCATCATAATTATATTTAATTTAATCTAGTCTTCGACATCGGTATCTGTATCAGTTTGCCGTTTGGCATAGACCTCCCCTAGGCTTTTCCATGTCTCTCTGTTTGCGGCTTTTCTATTCCATGTTGTCCCAGCTACTTTTCTAACAGCTGCTTACTTTAGCTATTCCTAACTAGCAATGTAACTTATTCTATGTATTACCACAGATTAGATACATAGTATTACTGACAGCCGTATAGTGGACCGGCCAAATTAAGCTTTGACGGCGAGGTCTTTAAATAAGTAATATCTTTAAACCGAGGAGGCGGTTCGCGTAACATCTGTACTGTGCGTGCGTGCTTATTTTACTAACCCAGAGCATTACCACGAACAAAGCGCCGAGAAAATTACGCTCGACGATATCTTCTAGTCTATAACAACCTGATGGCTGAGTCTTACGATAAAATCGATAGATAAATAGACAGATCAGCTCGTTCCATACTCACTTTCAAAGTTATCGTGAGTTACACTGTTCATTATAAAAACGGGATTAACTTACGTATTTCTAGAATCTACTTCTTATTTTTTTAACGTTTCGGACAACAAATAATCAAGAGAGGTCCTTTATCGAGAGGAGTGAGCGGCGACGCCAGTTCCGTCTCCTTCTCTCCGCGGGTAGCTTTGGGCACTACTTCGTTTGTCTACTTGCTTTGTTGTCCGAAACGTAGGAAGAGGAAGAAGTAGATTCTAGTACTACGTAAGTTATTTTTTTTAATGAAAGGTTATATATGTATTAAGGCCTAATCTCTCTCGTCAAGAGAGAAGTCCCTGTGTCCCAGCAGTGGGAACGTTAATAGGGTGATGATGATGATGATGAATGAAAGGTTTCATATAGACTTCTTCAGTGGCGCAGTGGGCGGGGGTCCGCTTGCGGCGCAAGAGGTAGCGGGTTCAATTCCCGCCGAGGGTGAAAGTGTTTGTATGTTCTGCAAGCACTTTCTCATTGGTCTGGGTGTTTAATATTTATAATAAAAAATATCTATATATTATGTATGACTGTTATATTAAGTATATCAGATATCTAGTACCCGTAACACAAGCTAAGAGCTTACCACGTGGCTAGATGTTGTTGTGTAAATTGTCTGGATATTTATTTATATTATTTTATTTTATTTGGAAAACAAACAGTTTTACTTACTAACTAAATCACAATACAAACATAACTACGAACCATTTAAATGTTTCCACATAGCGTGACTAAAAAACAAAAAAAAAACACAAATTACTTATAACAAAATTTGAAAATATACAGAGAGTATTGAAAACGGAGAACTGAAAAAACAAATAATAAGAGAAAAACAAAAAGAAAATCGGCAAAATAATAAATGACTAACAATTAACAGATTCAACCACCAACATTTTGAACCAGCGTTTTGATATATTTATTTATTTAATCATCATCATCACCCTATTAACGTTCCCACTGCTGGGACACAGGGACTTCTCTCTTGACGAGAGAGATTAGGCCTTAATTCACCACGCTGGCCAAGTGCGGGTTGGTGAATGTCACATGTCCTTCAAACTCTTTTAAAGTTCTCAGAACATGCCGGTTTCCTCACGATGTTTGCCTTCACCGTTAAAGCACGTGTTTAAAGCGCACATAAATCTCTCAAGAAGAAAAATCCAGAGGTGCGTGGCGGGGTTTGTTTATTTAATATATATATTTGTTTAAATATTCCAGTGAGGTTGTATCAGCGGCATCTCTCCTCCAGCCGACACTGCTGCCGCGCGCGCACCCGGCCCTGTTCGTGCTGTACGCCCTGCACAACAAGCGGGAGGACGACCTGTACTGGCGCAGGCTGCTCAAGTGGAACAAACAGCCGGACCTCACGCTCATGGCTATGCTGGGCATCGATCAGTAAGTTTACACCAGTACCATCATCTTATATATATATATGAAGGCGCAGGAGGCTTCTCTGGGTCAGGCATCGTAGGTTTTTAGGGCAATGAGCTAAATCACAACACCAGGTATAACAGGTCAAATTTAATTTTCTTGGTACACAAATTAACACGAAATAATATCACTGATAGATAAACTAGACTACCCTGATCAATTCTAGATTTGATTATA
The DNA here is from genome assembly GCA_929108375.1 of Gymnoscelis rufifasciata. Taxonomy (NCBI): domain Eukaryota; kingdom Metazoa; phylum Arthropoda; class Insecta; order Lepidoptera; family Geometridae; genus Gymnoscelis; species Gymnoscelis rufifasciata. The sequence continues at coordinate 13,765,148 of OV815305.1, forward strand.
ATCGAAATCAAATAGGATTACACCGAATATTAGTGATTCGCCGTGGACTTGGTGCGCAAGCGACCATTCCGTTCTGACAAGTGCCAAAACCAACATGGCCGCCCCGCCACCACAGATACGACGCTTCACTAGAGCAGACCCGGTATCGGTGTGGTATCGCTCTTATTCGGTTATTTGGTTATCCGGCGTTACTGGCGCGCGCCGTCATATATGCTAGCTGAACCCAGCAAACGCTGTTTTGCAAAATGAAAAATAGATGTTGGCCGATTCTCAGACCTACTCAATATGCTCACAAAATTTCATGAGAATCGGTCAAGCCGTTTCGGAGGATTACGGGAACGTTGGCACGAGAATTTTATATATAAGATAAAATTTCCATGAATTTAAATGAAATTAATTTTATTTGAAACACATATAAATAGAAGTAGAATTTATCTTTTTTTTTTTACTTTCCTTTTAAGTCCATGTCACAATGTTAGTGACCGTACTCCTCCGAAAAGGTCTTACCGTTATTTTCCAAATTTTATATACGTATTCAGTAGGTCTGAGAATCGGCTACTATCTATTCCTCATTTTGCAAACAATGTCAGCTAGTACACTTGAAATTATCATAACAGGGTACCTAGATGACTCAATTTCATAAAATTTTCGTAAACAAAATAGTTCATTTTGATTTAAAAAAAAATCCACTAATTTTTCTTTTTTTGGCAAACGAAAAGTCTATATAATAAAGCCCAAAGTGGTCAAAATATCTCTATCTCACTTCTATTGTAATAATAATAATAATACACCTAGCCGATTTCGGCTACAGTGACCTCAGCAATGTCTAGATCTTATGTTACTAATGTACCCAATTCTAGCGACAAACGTGCGATCGCAAGATGCACACGTTAGGGTACCATTAATATAATTGTACTGAATATTTGAGAGGGGCTTGGCTTTGAGAAGGTCACGTTTAAGGTCCAGTTCACGTCTTCTTTCTTCTTCGAACTCATAAATCTTATCTTGTACGTGCCGTCTCCACTCAGGTCGTTTTTCAGCACAAGCTTCCCAACATTAACATTATTATTGTAAGCACATATCATATTTATCTAAGTTGACAATGTGTTCAAAATCATTTGTGTAAATCAAAAAAAGAAATAGTCTTTCAAATGTATCGTCTTAAATAGCACGCTACCTGTACGTTCAGGTACGTACGTGGGTGTGGACCCTTTCTACGCATAAACAGACTCCGTGGCTCTTAGAAATAGTAGACCAAAAATAGTATACAGACATATTTTTGTATACAGAAAATTCTGGATCGGCTGGCGAGGTGGAACCCCGCCGTCTCCGGGCCGCGAGCAGTTGTTCCAGGAGGCGGTGGAGACTCTGCAGCAGCTGAAGACCACCTTCTCTCCCGTGGAGAAGCTGCACGTCATCAGGCACACCTTCCGGAAGATGACCGCTGCTGTGCAGCAGGAACTGGGTATGTATGACTTTCGGCATGTCTTGAATGTTATGGACCTGTTCCAGGAGGCTGTGGATACTTCAGCCTTTTTCATGATAATAATGATATACATTCATTAAATAGCATTATTTATTTATAGCATACTAGCGACCCGCCCCGGCGTCGCACGGGTATAAAATTTTCCCGGAAATTATTCGAATTTTTCTCGCCTTAAAAACCATCCTATCTCTCAAGTTGGATCAAACTGCACTTGGTGTGTGAATTTTATTATAATCGGTTAAGTGGTTTAGGAGTCCATTGAGGACAAACATTGTGACACGAGATTTATATATATTAAGATTGATTAGCATTATTGTTAGTAATAAATATGTAGTAATAGCAATTCCTTTAAAATGTATTATATATATAATAATGTCTGGCGGAGGGTATAGGTAACCCATCACACAGGCTCTCCTAGTTTAGGTACCTATGTCATACATCCAGGAATAGTATTCTTTTTGTTAAATAACCTGTTTGTTACTTTAGCTTAGTGATGTTTGTAGTACAAATAAATATTTTTTCATTAAATGGTTAATATAATGTTGTACACCCCTGCCTGGTGATCATTCAAAGGTGATAAGCATGATGATTCGATTAAGCGATTCGAACACAGCGCTGTTATTCCATAATCTAACGAGGCCTTGAGTCAAAGTAACCTTGTCTTATCATTTCAGGTCAAAACTACCTATGGAGCATGGACGAGCTATTCCCCGTGTTCCACTTCGTAGTGGTTCGCGCTCGCATCCTCCAGCTCGGCTCCGAAATACACTTCGTGGAGGACTTCCTGGAGCCGTCCACGCAGCACGGCGAGCGAGGCCTCATGTTCACCACGCTCAAGGTAACATAGCCAGGCCTTTCCTTTTTAGACCCATTCTATCTAGAACTTATGATCTAGACATTACATTATTGTAAGATTGTAAAATACTAACAAAGAGCTGGTAAGGGTGTCAAACCAACTAAAAACCATCAGGCTCGTTTTGCCTGAAGACTTAGACCGTCGTCAAACCAATACCCACTTCACGATTTGTTTAACGACGCACTTTGACACCAGTGCAAGCCGGGGTAGTTCGGTTTTATAGCCCTCTACCATCCAGCCGATAACGCCTGTATTCCTTGGCCCATGGGTTCGGAAAAATTTGTTGCACTATTATTGGCATGTATAATAATGTATATAATAATGTTTAGTTATCAAGCTTTGTGCGTTCCATCAAACTTTATAGATTCATAACAAAATAAATGATTTTGACTTATATTTTGTTCCAGGCATGCTACTTCCAAATACTGCAAGAGAAGATGTCGCTAAATTAATGAACGGCATTAATGAATACGGACTGTTGTAACGAATGATCTCGCTATACGGTGCAATGTTGTTGTCGCTTTGCAATGATTTGGCTTGTTATAGCTTATATGTATAAGTTTTAAATACATTGGAAATAAAGGATTTGAGTCCAATACCGATTTGTCGGTAGCTTCTTTTCATAATAGTTGGTTAAGATATCTTTAGCCAACGTAGGCGAGATTTTAAGCAAAGTCATAATAGAAATATAACGAGAGAGATAATTTTATTATTTGTTTGCTTGCCAATTACCTTCTATATAATAATTACGTCAAATCAAAGCTGTTAAAATCTATTTATTATTTTAATTTAACAATTACGACGAATTTACGACACATTGTGTCATGGTTACACCTGTCTAGAGAAAGCTAGAAATTGATAATAACATTATTTCCAATGTAGTTTAATCATGTTTTAATTAATTAGGTAGATCAGTAATCGCCATAGTGAAATTTTGTCATGCCAGTAATTTTTGGACTTTAGTAACGATAAATAATCGTATTAGTATACCAACCAACTTTACTCAAAATGTCTAAAAAAGAATCAAAGTTATGTTTCTTCCTAATCGACAGCTTGGTTTTAAGTGGCAAAATTATCATATCTCAAATCAATCCTACATATGCATAATTTGTGAAACGTTTTAGCATCATTGTGCATGTTTCAGCTGTACATCATTATTGCTAAGGCAGAGACAAAGTTCATTATAGGCGTGTCTATTACCTAGTACTTAAGCAATAATTTGCACAATAACATATTAGACGTGATATGCGATTAGGGTAGAGAAAAATTTCCATTTTTATGGAAATTTTTATTTACCAAAAATAACCCCAATTTATAAACGCTTTGTATGTAGGTATATAGGTACTTTAACCGTGCTTTGTTAAATCTGTAGTTTTAGAATGCATATTAGTGTTACTATCAGAAGTAATTAAAATTAATTCTTGATAGTGCCTTTCGTATCTACGTGTGCACCGGCAGACGGATTCTGTGGTGTCTTGTGGTGTGATTTGAACAAGTAGTGTAGTATAACAGAAGTTCTAGAATAATCTCTAAATATCTAAACCGGCGGATCATCTCGATTGGCACTTTACTTTGGCAGTTGCTTAACAACTAACGAAGTAACTAAAACAAATTTGTTTTCTAACAACAAACGCCGAAGTAGCGAGGCATGAAATATCTTAGTAGGGTCAAAAACTTCTTAAGAAGTCACCTACTTGTGCGTACGTAGAGAGAGACAGCAAATAAACAAGTGAGCTATCTACGTACTCAGATATTTAATCTGAGCAGGATAGCATGATAGCGCCCTTTCCTCTTTCGAGTTATATTATGCTGCTTGTGTCGGTAGTATTATATTGTATTTTATACTTTTAACTTCAAGAGTTGTAGCTAGTTTTATGTTTGACTGCAAAGTGCCAAATTCACATTAGCTATAATTATGTATTGTTATTATAATTAAAAAACCGTACAAATTGTTTGTATATCTATAAGTTATTATGCCATCACTTGGCTTGCATGGTTATTGTAATGCAGCTTTAAGCAAATTAATCTATGTTTTAAAGACATTCCGAATTGGCTTGTATCAGGTCCCGCCAATTTCACTTTTAAAACCTTACAAAGTATCAGAATAAAACGTAAACATAGATTTAAATATAGCATAGCAATAGTAGTCACCAAGTGACATAAATTTAGGTCTCACTACTACAGAACAAAATAAGAATCTTGTTATGAAAAACGTTTTTTTTTTAGCTTTAGTTGTAGTATAGGTACGATTGTATCTGTTACATACAATATTAGCATAAAGTGATAGTTATATTGTGATTAACTAGGTACATATTCTCATATTATTTTTACCTCTGCAACTGTTATTTAATTGTTCTGAAGAGTACATGTTGTTAAATAGCAATTACTAATAATCATATCATTAATTAAATTATTAATATATTTATATCTTTTTTCATCTTGTAATGTGTATTTGAAGTGTGCGTTTGAAATATTTATGAATATTTAATAAAAAGTTCTAAGAAAACGTATTTTGTATTACTTCGTACGGTATGCGTCGTTGACTGGTAACCCTCTTGCAGTTGTAGTTTGTATGCAGATGGGGTTACCAGTAAGCGACGCATACTGGTTACATTACATCTAAAGGTTTAGGGAATGTGCACATTGACGGTGCTGCCAACTGGTGCCATACATTTGAACATTTTACCCTATCAGCCTCACATAAGATATTGTGACTGTCTTTTAGTTTCTGCACGTGCCGTACATCCAAAGGTATACAAATAAGAACTCCATAGTTTATTAAGGCTATTTATTTCATTCCTATAAAATAACATACCAAATGTCTCTTTTGTACAACATTATATCAAAAATGTACACCATTATAAATTTCGTCATAGGTAAATGTTACCTAGCTCTCTTGATTTCTCCTATATTCATGGCTATTACTCACAAATATTATTTTATAGTCCTTTCACGATTGTAGGTACACTTTTAAATAACGTTTATCGGCTTATGACTATTTCTTATTTTGCTGTCAATGGGGGCTAGTTTGTGATTAAAGAGTTATTTCACTTCACGAATGTTATATGTTATTTAAGTAACACCAGTTGACAATCAAAACATTGTTTAACTGCGTGGCTACAGGAAAAGTAGCCCTGGTTACTCCGGTACCATCTGCTGTACAAGATATCTACACTAACTCTGAATACATTAGCTTTGTCATACCTACTTAAAATGTATTGCAGAATTACAATGGACAGCTTAGACTGTTTAGTAATTAATGATCAAATTGATGTTTTAATAAATCTGTTTTATTAAATACGGAAGCAAAGGCGGACCATACAAAATTCGAAAAAGACCGAAGCTCTTGTAAGGTTAGCAAAAACGCCCTAAGATAACCAATTATAAAAATAATTAAATAATAATCTAGGTTCCTTTTATTAAGGCGTTTGTGCTAACAAATGATTTCTGTTATATTAGATGTGTAATACAGCGTAAAGCACAACCCAGTAAACTAGTGATTCAGAATTAACTTATTTTGTTCGGAACACCGGCAATATTTTGTACTTCGTTACAAAAAAGGGGTCATTAAAAAGACCAGAAAACAGAGCGGATTTACTTACACTAAATAATAGCTTCAGATTTACCAGTTTCATTAATATGATGATATTGAAAACTGAAATAATACACACACTTTGTTAATCAAAGATTTGTGTGTTCTTACCATTAGTTTATGATCAATCTCAACATACAAGAAACAGTCCTAGAATTATAATTAAGCTCGTACGAAACAATCATAAAAAATTCAAGTTATTGCGTTAAAAATCACTAATAAGTTTTCATAAGCAACATCTTAAACCAATGTTAAATTTATTATATCACTATATAAAAATAAACGTGTCGTGTAATTTTGTATGAATGCAACTTAAGGACTGGGATAACATAATAACTTTATAAAAATCTACCTAAATTTAAAATCTCACTCCAAGTATTATTGCAAATTGGAAATTCTAATAAACCAGTTACAGGCGTATTTGGATAGTTAATCAAAATTTACTTTAAAAAATTACAGTACACTCACATGAAATAAGAATTTGCAAATCTTATAAGCGTCAATTTTGTCGTAATATTCTGTCCCAAAGAAGCATTCATTTTATAAACGCAACGCAACTATAATTGCAATCTATATAAATGTTAGACATATAATTTTCCATATAAAATGATACTGCAAATATCAATTGAATTTTATTGCATGCGCTATTAAATTTAAATATAAATAAAAATTAACAATAAATCTAAATAACATTTTAATGGACGTTCAAATGGTTTCGTTAGCAGATATCGGACTGTATTCTCAAGAAACACAAGATATAGATTTATTAAGAGCACGGTTGATTTCACAGGGATGTAATCTAAAAATAATATTACCATTTAAAACATGTCTATCAAACAACAGAACTCTTAAATCTAGTAGAAATCAACGTATATATTAATTTACTGACATATTCTAATGTTAATGCTTAAAAATAAATGCCGCCTACGATGTGGTGGTGTGGATAATGCAGTGATTCACTTTATTCCCCATAAACAAAAGCATTTACTGTAAATGCTCAATTTAGAGTGAATTCAGTGGATTACAGGTGAACAGCGAAGTCTGGTGATGAAACTAACAAAAAATTAGCGATCACTAAAATGTAAATGAGTTCACACATAGCATAATCACTAAATAACAAATGAACTTCATCATGAAAAACTCATCGTAATAATAGTTTTATGTTAATAAAAATCTTATTTACACGCTACCACGACAGTAAAAAAAAACAATAAAACATGTTGCTAAGCAATTATTTAAATAATAAATTGGGCATGCGCCGCCGTGTATTGCCGAATTAAATGCCAATATTGTGAGTTTTCGGGCCAAATGTGCGTTACAAGTGCTTCAGTGCGCACGCAGAAACATCAACTCAGTCATTGTAATCATTAAATTTACATTTCCAAAAATTAAAAGGTAGCGGCTAATTCTCGACTAAACATTAGTCCTGAGAACATATAACTTGACATTACCGACCTCACGCTACACTAGCGCCTCTGGCGGCGAAAAACTAAACCATGTCAGTTCAGATTATTTTTTCGTTTATAGCTTGTAAAAAGCTGCATTTGGATTTAACAGTCCAAATCATATTAAACAACATAAGACACATTACATACCTTACACACAAACTTTGATGAAATGACTGAATTCCATGTCCCTCCATTCGCACGCCTACATTCCTCATTATAATTCCAGTGCTTACTCAACTAATACTGAAAGCACCATTTCGTTTTATTAATCTAATTAGTTCTTACATAAGTTAGTAAATTTTGAATTTCGAAAGTTTCGTTCGCGTCACGGTACAACTACACTTAAGTTAGGCGGTATCGTGATAAAAAAGTTAATATGCTCCAATTGGAAGAAGGTATATTATCGATACACTTATTCTGAGATTCATGAAAAAAATCGAAGGACATCAGAGGTTACATTTTTTTAAAGCAATGGGGACTGCAAGGATAACTGTATTCTGACATGGGGAGGAGAGCATTCGCTAGAACTGCTCGACTGTATCACATTTAGCGAAATTCAGAATAAGTGTAAAGACCTTTATTTTAGAACACTTATCTGATATACAGTAGACGAAAGACGTGCTATTACTAAGATGTTAATATTGTCCCGCTCAAAATGCCTAGCCTATGTGTAGCTGTCATTTAAATATTAATACTCGACACCCAATAAGTATAAAAAAAATATGTTTTATATCATAATATCGCATTTCATAGCAATATACTATTTGTAAATGGCATCAAACACTACAAAGCTAGTTTTAATACTGAGATGATATCAGATAGCCACCGTTATAAAGGGAATCGCTGTCTGAATCACATTGTGGTGAACAGACTTTGTGGAAGTCTTGGGGATTATTTCATTAATATACAAAAGCTAGTCATGTTACATTGCAATTAGAAAAATTATTATTATACATTATTTTTACAATTACTTGCGACATTTACTATTTACATAGAGGTCTGCCAAGCATGAGCTTTGATATTTTTTTGTTTCTCTGTACAATTTACAGTCAAACGGCTCACTATTATTAACAATTCTTTATGACACAGATTTTAGATTCAAAATACATTACGTCAGAAAGTTTATCTCTCAGCACTCGAGCAAAAAAAATGGAAGAATTTTAAAGGAAAATATTTAAATAAGTTATCATAGCTTTCGAAATCGTTATATCTGTATTGAAGTAATCTTAATTCTAACAGGGGCATAAGCAATGGGACCTGACGAAAATAGCTTAAAGTCGCTTATCTTATTACCTTCCCTTAATATTTATATAATCGTATAATTTCATTATATTATACATACATACATTTACATTAAAGTATATCTGTAGTCCATTCCGTGATTGAAGCGTTCCAATCTCTATTTATAAAAAAATATGTACATTTTCTCTAGTGCTGGATTTCTACCGTATATCCCAGTCAAAGTTTAGAATTCAATTATAATACAAGTCTATAATTCAATAAAAAGGATCAAAGACAAAATTTCATAAAAAAAAATCAATTCCAGTTATCCTGCAACAAAACGTAGTTAAAATATCCTAACTTATAAATATTTGATCCCAAGCACGATATAAAATTTAGATTTCATTTTAAAAGTTAGTTGTGATTCAGAAACTTTCCTGCAAGCTCAACAGAAATATAAGAAGGTAAAAAAACAAACGGAAAATAACAATCACAAATCCATCATACATTCCACTTACGTACTAACAAATACCTAAAATGTAAAATAGGTACAAATAACGTCCTTACTAACCAGAAGGCAAAATTGGCACTTAAGACAAAAGTCGCTCCTTTCTTTATGAGTGTTATGAATGTCGCTTCTGTTTGGTCGGAGTCCATGTTGATGGTGACGTCAGCATGCGGTCGATCCCGCATATGCGGATGTTCGCGCATATGCGGATGTTCGCGCATGTTACGCGGATCGCGGTGCACTCGCGCCTCACTCGTTAGATGAGTATCACGCAGCTCGAAAATTTGCAAACCGTCCTGTAGATGCTCGCAACCGTGTGAGGTGTCATCAGGTCGCGTGGATAGATGCGAATCGTGCAATAAATGCAACTGTATGTCATCCACACATTCCGGGCAGGTATCACAGGGAAGACCATTTGATTGACTTGCATAATCAACATAAGTATCTTGCAGCACATAAGAGTCCAACACTCGCTCTTGATAATCGTCAAGCGTTAGATGCGTCTCGCGCGATTTGCGTTCATCTAAATGCGTTTCGCGAGACATGCGTTCGTCCAGGTGCGTTTCACGGAACAGGTGACCTACATGCGTTTGCATATGCGTATATGCGTGCGACATTCGTGCGGGGGGAGCGCGATGCTATGTCGGCGGGGAATTGTTCTGTGTCGGGTTGTACGGGTGGTTGGAATTACGCAGCACTGTATACACACTGTCCACCTTGCTTAGCTTCTCGAAGAACGGTATCAAGTCCAATAGTTCTGAATCTGTCATGTCGTCGAACCATGACGCGACGGGTACCTGCGGACAAAGTGTGTTATCAGAGACGTTAAATGCGGAAAAACTATTAACTAATAGCTAATGTCTCCTTTTTAACCCCCGACCAAAAAAGAGGGGTGTTATAAGTTTGACGTGTCTGTCTGTCTGTGTGTCTGTCTGTGGCATCATAGCTCCCGAACGGATGGAGCAATTTCAATTTAGTTTTTTTTCGTATGAAAGGTGTGTTTGGCCCGGGTGTTCTTAGACATGTTTCATGAAAATCGGTTGAGCCGTTTAAAAGTTATGGGGGTGAGAGTGGGGAAGGAAAACAGAAAATCTGCAAATATACTATAGTGTGGGGTATCAAATGAAAGCGCATCGCGTCCACATAACATAATATTATGTTTTTTTACATTTAAGGAAATGAAGGCATTGGAATCGGGGGTTTTTCTTAAATTTTAAATTATACAAGTTGGATCTCATTATGCTATAAACATACAACAACAATTATGCTATGAGCTTATGGTTAGTAGTCCCTTCCCTTGCAGGTATAAATAATCGTCACTAGCAACTAGCCCGAGAACGATTAAACACTCAGAATCTACCTACAGCTGCTACATCAGATAGTTTTACTCCGAGGATTTTTCATCGTTTAAATGCTTTATCTCCTTACACTGTAATTTCAAGTTATGGGTATGCAGACAGAAAGCTGAAGATATTTCTCATTTCACTTACAATCTGTGCTTCATCAAAATTTAAAAAAGGAATCACGTAATGCACACTTTCGACTTAGGGTCAAGAGAATTTCTTCATCGCCCACACCTCACTCCTCCCGATGAAGCACTTCTCTTGACTTCCGAAGTCCGAAATATGAGTGATGATTACGTGAGTGAATCCCGTTTCTAAAATAGTTATTGAAGTGAAACTTCTTTAGAATCGTTGTGATTTCAGACCGGTTGCAACGGAAATACGTCAGGTAAGTCAATCATAAACGCTAACAAGGTTAAGCAACTTTCCGGAACGCCAGTACTTGGATGGGTGACTGTGCCAAAAAATCTTTTTGCACAGTATTTTTTTTTATTCATCTCATGCTTTTGTCGACTTACTGAAGTTTCACTTCTACCGTGTGTGAATCGCACACACACCTTTTTTTCCATATTCAAGGCCAGACTCCAGTTATACACATGATAAAGTACTCACAGCATTGTCCGGATGGAATATGTAGGAGGCGGGCGAGTTGTCGACGATGACGACGCGGCGCAGGTCCCGCCCGAGGCTGTTCAGGTCCTTCACGTAGTTCCCGCGGTGGAACACGCAGCTGTCGCGGAATAGTCGCGCGCGGAACACGCCCCATCTGAAAACAAAACAAATAAATAAAATAAATACATATAATAATAATAATAATAAATCATTTATTTCAGGCATCTAAGGCCCATATAAACATATACCTTATAGACTAACATACATAAAAAATATAAATCTTATAAACTAAAGTGTCATAAATAATATATAATATAGCCGGACAATCCACACAACAACATCTAGCCCCGTGGTAAGCTATAAGCTTGTGTTACGGGTACTAGACATCTGATATACTTAATATAATAGACATACATAGATAGATATTTTTTATTATACATACTAAACACCCAGACCAAGGAGAAAATGCTTGCAGAACATACAAAAACTTGACCCCTCGGCGGGAATCGAACCCACTACCTCTTGCACAGCAAGCGGATCTCCGCCCACCGCGCCACTGAGGCAGTCGAATAATAATGTAATATCATAAAACACAATACATACATAAAATACAATCATGTATTGCGTAAGAAAGGAACGAGGGCCGAGATGACTGCAGATGAAAATGGAAGTGGATACATGTTCAGCCGACCTGCCCGCCAATGTGGCAAATGGATGAAGCTGATGATGGTAATATAAAAAAGTCTTATGCAATTGTCAACAAAACGTTGTAAATTGCTTTTGTAAACAGATACATAATGAATTTTAATTACAACCAGATGGTACAGAAATGATTAGCAAGCTGAGCCTTGGACGTCCTACGCTGCGCTACCAGCTAGAATATGTGGATACAGGCCGCGTTAAAACGAAAAAAACTTAAAATCTATAAGGTTGGCCCATGTCCAGGAGGTGGACGTCATACGGCTTAAATAAAGATGAATCTAAAATAAATAAAACATTATTTTGTTGTGTGATTGTCCTGAAATATTTATTTATCTAAAATTGGTGAGTTTTCGAGATACCTTGATTATATACACAAAAATTGCAACTTCATAGTTGGAAAACATATTTCTAACCGGAACCAATTGATTAAGACATAAACATCAATAGCCAAACACAATACGTATAACAATACCTACTTAGTATCTTCAAAAAGAGTGGAACAATGAGGTAGGTACCTTCTAGAAGTTTGTGAACCAACCGTTCACAAAACTTACTTACTTTTGGAAAACATATTTCTAACCGGAACCAATTGATTAAGACATAAACATCAATAGCCAAACACAATACGTATAACAATACCTACTTAGTATCTTCAAAAAGAGTGGAACAATGAGGTAGGTACCTTCTAGAAGTTTGTGAACCAACCGTTCACAAAACTTACTATCAGGTGCCATTGTGATCAAACGATGTTTTTCTGAGATATAGTTATTAGTTTGGAAGCTCTACTCGCTACTCTCAGGAGTTACAGGATCAAATATAAATATAATTTCACTGTAGCGTAGCAATTATTTTTGGATATCAGGTAGCGCGAGCTCCAATACGTGTGAATGGATCGCGCGCGGCAAGTCCACACCGCCACCGCCAGCATATAGGATCGCGGTCATACATACATCTATCTAGATAACGCAAATGCATATAATTCGGGTGTCAGAACCCCGAACCCCGACCAAGTGTCGAGGTTGGTCCCCGCTAACTCCAGGCCGCGCGCATCCGACGTTGCAGCCGGACCGGCCGCAATAACATTTGATTTATTGAAAAATTATTCAATATTATTCACATGACGTTGGCGACGACCAAAGCAAACGTGCTTTGGTCGTTTTATCCGACCTTCGTGTGTAAGGAGACGATAAACATAGGAACTAGCGATACTGCGCGCATCACTTCGGCTTCGTAATATAGGCAAAAGTCGGCACGCTTGTTTTCAATACAAATCGTGATACTTGCGTTATCTAGGTACATTTATGTATGTGATCCGGTATTGTCGCGCGCGATTGAAAACACATTTTGAAGTATTTATTGCTCTTTCCATTTACAGAGATGCCTTAAAACCATCATTACATACGTCACTGATTGATAGCCGTACAAAATAAAATAAGCAATAAATACCCATTAGTTTCGGGCAAAAATTTCGATTCCTGTCCTCTCAATTTCTATGACGAGATGAATGCCATTGAAGTGCCAGCGTTCATTACAAATTGAAACATTAATTGAACGCGCAGCGCCAATTAAATATTTCTTGGGACTATTTATTTGGGTTATCATGTGGCTGCATTCAGAAAGAAGGTAGACGAGATTTTTTTATGGAATTAATCTAGTATTTAAAATGATATTATACATTAAAAACGGGATTTACGTTACTATGTACTAGAGTCTTCTTTCGACGATCCGGACAACAACAGTCAAAAGAACTCTTGTCAGTTTTGAGTTTTTTTTAATTAATAGTATAACTCACTATTACTTTGAAGAGAAATATCACAAGTACACAAATATATTAAGTTATTGATCTTTGAGATGTTTTATGTTTATTTTAGAAACACAACACAAACATATTTTGTATGCTTTCGTAGTTAAAAAAGACCTTGCAAAAAGACAGTAGGACATTTTATCTTAAGTTAATTGATCCAGTTTCTTTTAAATGAGCAGAATTATTTGTGCCATTTAAAAGGATCATTCCGACAAGTTATACGGAAACTTTTCTCAACTCGCGTGACCAACTTTTATTAACCGTGGAAAAAACTAATGATACAGTTTTATGACGTATATACCCAATGACGTTACGTGACCCTTTCAGTGAGTTAATTTGAGAAATAATGGCGGAAGAACGTCATGTTTGAGTCATTGTTATTAAGCCTTGATTTCATCAGTGGCTATAATCGCGATCAGATCAGAATTCTTTTACCACTTAACTGAAATCAAATTGACATAAAATTGAGATTTATCAATAGTTAAACTTGGATTTGTAACGTAAAATGGTGAAATTAAGCTATAACTCACTACTCAGCACTGCTGCTCAATAGTCATTCTAATACCTCTACATATTTGAATACAAAAATTTGAGTAACAAATGTTGAATCCCGTTTTATCCGTTGGGTACGTAACCCTTAAAAATGATTTAAACTGTCTTCTCCTAATGCACTTCTATTTTGTTAACAAAGTTATCTATTCAGCAAGATTACAAGCAAATTGCTTTATTTTTCTGCTGCTATAGTGCAATCGACTTTAGATTGGATCTCATTTAGCAGAACTTTTAGAATTCAGATACGTGATATCTACTTTTAGACTGTGTGATAATAATAGCTATGTTCGAGAACTATCTTCTTGGATTCAGCAACGTTAAGTTTTGTCATGTTTCAAAAAGCAATTAATAACGATTCAAGTTTAAAAGGATCGAGATTAGGAAAAGCGGGTTTCAGCTTGTTTACAGAACGTTTTCTTCAATGTGCTGTTAGTTTAGGGTTGCAAAGCAGTTCGCAAAAACATAGTAAGACACTATCTTCAACAGAATAATGCCATAGAGTCCAATAATATATTTTGCATAAGATCCGCATACTTGGCGAGCGACGCCGTGAATAGCACGCACTCGTACAACTCGCCGCATCGACTTTGTCTTAGAAAGTCATATTCAATACCGAAGTCTAATTTACAAGCGCTATACAAGTCTCACCTGTCGAGTAGATCGGCCACGGGGTCCGCGTACTTGGCGAGCGACGCCGTGAATAGCACGCACTCGTACAACTCGCCGCATCGACTTTGTCTCAGAAAGTCATATTCAATACCGAAGTCTAATTTACAAGCGCTATACAAGTCTCACCTGTCGAGTAGATCGGCCACGGGGTCCGCGTACTTGGCGAGCGACGCCGTGAATAGCACGCACTCGTACAACTCGCCGCATCGTCTGAGAAACTCGTCGACATGCGGCCGCTTCAGCACGTATACTTGATGTACCGCACCGTCTATTTCTACGGGCACCACGAAGTCCGCGTTGTTGATTGGCTGGAAAGACAGAAATAAGTATTATTTTAAGGTAAGACTCTTGTATAGGGAACTATTGTGGATAGTAGCCACGAATTTAAAAAAATAGAAGTAAAAAGGCTGCACCATATTACAAACTAGCAATTTTGAGGATTTAGGATTTTAATAAGTAGATACTTTTGTTTTTTTTACAAATAATTAAAACCCCCGTCGGGAATCAAGCACGCAACCTCCTGCACCACAGGAGGACCTTTGCCCACCGAGCCACAGAGGTCGTCAAACCTGCTCCTAGTGTTCCTAATTCGCAACCGTAAATTAGTCACTTAAGTTCTATGTGTATGTGCAGTAGTTAGGATTATCTAACTGACCTCTCGACTTATCTAGGCTGAATCATATATCTTGTAGTAAAATTTACTAACGTGTTTAAATTATGTTTCATCCTACAATGCAGATTCATTCTTAAGTTATCGTACGTGTGTGTATTAGTGGCAAAACAATCGTGATACGTTATCTCACTTATCATTACAAATCGGCGTCAAAGTCACATTCTTCAACAATACAGTATAAATCTAAATTTCAAATTTAAGAAAAACCCCCGATTCCAAAGCTTTTATTTCCTTAAACCCATCATAATATTTTGTAATGTGCACGCGATGCGCTTTCATACAATACCCCACTCAAGTATGTTTACAGAATTTCGGTTTTCCTTCCCGACTCTCACCCCCATAATTTTTAAACGGCACAACCGATTTTCATGAAACATGTCTAAGAACAAACGAACCAAGTTGACCTTTCATACAAAAAAAAAACTAAATTGAAAATGCTTCATCCGTTCGGGAGCTGTGATGTATGATGTCACAGACAGGTCAAACTTATAACACCTCTCTTTTTTGGTCGGGGGGTTAATAAAGAGACGTCGCAAAGAATAATGTATTTAAGTATAACAACTGAATTATCTTATCGTATTCAATGTCAAGATTTTGCAATTCGATTCAGAATCAAACGTTAACAAGGGCAGATATATTCAGTTGCCGGAAAATGAAACGTGATAACAAGTGATTGTTAGCTTATAGAGGTGAAAGCCAAATTGCACCCGACCCCGGTGTGACCTAGACTTACTGGCGCGATGGGCAGTTTGGTTCAAATAGAATGCAAAATATTAACTTTGGGATGAATAACAACAGAAAATAGGCATAGCGGTAAGGACAATATTGTAGTTATGAATAATAAATATAATCTATAAAAAAGTCGTGTGCAACTGTCATTATCTATAAACGAGGACAAACACGCTAGATTTAGGGAAAAAGGTGTACCTACATGTGTGGCTTTGGATTATTCTAGGAATTGTTCGAATCGTCGTCATATCAATAGAAGAAAGCTGAGAATTGGTTCATAGAAATGTATACGCGGTAAAATTATTAATATATAGCTAAGCCGATGCATATCGGAATTGCGGAGACTGTCTACTGAACTGACATTGAAGATTTATCAACCAGATCTTCATCAAAAGCTGTATATTGGATAATCTTACTCCATATTCTGGCCATAAATCTACGGCAAAAGGGTTATAATCGAGCTATCGCATCTGTGTACGCGTACGACCCTAGCTCCCTTTATAGAACGTAAATCTTACGTAAGTCAAGGTCTTAACCAATTCCCTAGTCGAACGACCGGTTAATTCCCTTAAGTTCCTTATAACACCTTTATAGCTCAGCAAACGCAGCAAGCTAAATTATTTTCTAGCGTTTACCTACAAACAACACAGAAGTGTAAAACTTCAATCAGTGGCTAACAAAGTTAGATCGATTGGAGTATATGAGAATGATGGAAGACATTGTTCATGATATCGATTCCACGGCGGTTTTGTTGCGAGTCGAGTTACTAATGGGATTGTGATCACATACATGTTAGTTTATTTATATAAAGTTATGTATCTATATAGCATATTGTGTCACTGGCTATCTAATTTGGTTTCGATAACACCTGCAGTCACTTCTTAGTATTATGAATCATTCATTATATGGAACATAATATTAAGAATACAAAATGCACAAAATTTTTGGGACTTCATATTGACTGCAACCTAAGATGGACGTATCATATTGACCATATATGTAAAAGACTAAATAAATTTTCATATGCATTATATATGTTGAGTAAAATCGCCAATATGACGACACTATTAACAGCATATCACGCTTGTTTTGCCAAATCACAAATCAGCAATATTTGCAAAGAGTATATTTTGTATGGGGCCAAAGTTATACAATAAGCTACCAAAAAATATAAAAGAAGTTGATAGTCTGTATATTTTTACAAAACGAGTGAAACAATTACTGACAGATAAAGCTTATTATACTCTTGAAGAATATCTTACAGACAAATTTGACACTAAATAATTTTATTGTAATTCTATTAATTTATTTATATTTAACTTCCGTTTTAATTTTCAATTGACTTGTGATGTTTAATGATTTAATTTCTTGCATGTTTTTTTAATATTTGTACGCCTACTTTCAGGCAAAAACATAGCCGAACTTATTAATATTTTTTATATGAGACCAAAATGTTACCTATGTTTTGAGCAAATAAATGATTATCTTATCTTATCTTATCTTATCATTATCAAGTCGCGCTGCTCATGTCTGCAGATTCCTAAGCTACTAAATTTGGGTCATGTAACGTGTAATTAACGTTATGCTGGACTAATTACACAGCATAATTTAACCCCAAGCCGCAGAATAGAGAAGCCCAAAGGAAGCAGATGCAAGGGGAGTGCTCTAGTCGCTTATTACACACTAGTGGTCGCTGAGTGGTCAACAATGGACGCTATGTGCTACTTTTTGGCCAAATTAGTCCAAACTAAGCAGGTGCATGGAAAGTTCTAAAACTTATTAAAACATACTAGTCGCCCAGTGTTCTTGTCCAAATTAACTTAGCGTTAAATTTCACGTCCTAAATTTTCGCTTTAGGTATACAAAATGAATACAATAAATTAAAAATTTAAGAAAACTGCCGATTCTGAATACTTCTTTTTTGTCAGGGGTTAATAATTAAAATTGATCTGTATGGGAAAGTCTGATAGTATATACATATACAAAGATCTGTTCTTAGCTTAGAGTATCTATCTAGTTCTTAGAAATCATGTCATCGATGTAAGTAGGATGAAAAATGAATTCATAGATAGAAAAAATGTGATTGTGATGTATAAATTGTGGGCATAAAACCCGGACTTTAAAAAAAATAAATCTAACACCACATGTATTTAGATATCGAATTATGTAGGTCATAAGAAATAAATTTTACTTATATAAAATGGACCGATTCATATCCATAAATTTATTTAAAACTAGTGGCCCGCCCCGGCTTCGCACAGGTGAAAAAAAATCCCGGCAATTATTCGATTTTTTCTCGCCTTTAAACCTTCCCTAGACCTCCACGAACATTTCAAGACTATGATAAGATTTTATTTATTTTATTTATTTATTTATTTACAATTCAATAAAACATCTTTACAGGTTATTTTTTGGGCCCTAATGCGATGTAAAAATAATGAGATAAATCCGTTCAGCCGTTCTCGAGTTTTAATCAGACTAACGAACAACAATTCATTTTTATTTATAGAGATAACATATTAGCAACACAAAATCGTTTTTTTTTAATTGTTATTCGAGGTATTTCTCGGTAACGGCCTGGAATGCGATTGCTAACACGTTACAACAGCCTAGACAAGAGTTTTGTGAAAGCGCATTGCGAAAGGGCTTCGGAGACGGACATTTGGACGTGGGTGGCCCATTCTGCTTATCGACAAATTGTTTTAATTTTTGTAGATTTACTAGTAAATCATGGTTCACGCTAAACCGTGCTATGACCTAATTTTGGAAAGTTAGTAATAGTTATTCCTAAGAAAACGTTATCAACTAACAAACTTATAAAAGAGGTTTTATAGCTTACCTTTATTCCATATTTTAGCCGGTGAAAAAGAAGCAAAAGTTTATCGTATTTATAAATATTAATCTATTGTTTTGAAGACTATCTTTACGTTTGGTAGGAAATTAACTAATAGCTGCCATCTGGTCCTTAAGCTGTCATAGTTAATTACTGTCCGGTTTCAATAAACCAAAAGAAATTGTTTTGCGGGCCGTTACAGCCACGTTGACTTAGGAAGAATAAATAGAGGTATAACTAAATGAAAATTTTGGACAACGTTAATTAGTATTATGCAATAATTCAGGATCATAATCATAAAGGGGTACTTTACTTATCAAAACGTTCATTCTCACCAGTATTAGACGAAAAACTACGAAACAATTTTACTGAGATTAAAACTAATGACAAAAACATACGAGAACATTAGTCTACCCTAGTTCACAATTCTGATTACTGACTATTTTTGTACGAAACAGCTGTCGGACAATAGAATGAGCTTTCTCCAAAACGTGACGACTATGCCGCAAGTCGGCACAAGTAATCTATACTAATATTATAAAGCTGAAGAGTTTGTTTGCTTGTTTGAACGCGCTAATCTCCGAAACTACTGGTTCGAATTGAATAATTCTTTTTGTGTTGGATAGTCCAGTTATCGAGGAAGGCTATAGGCTATATAACATCACGCTACGACCAATAGGAGCAAAGATATAGTGGTAAATGTGTAAAAAACGGGAGAAATTGTTCATCTTTGAAGCCTTCCGTTGCGTGCGCCGTGAAAACGGTTCAAGATACACAAAAAATATGTATTAAAGAATAATAGCTCTTTTAATGATCTAAAAAACAGTCCCCGATAGTATATGTCTATCTTTTAAGATTAACTCACAAAAACCGTTTTTATGGTACCTAATTTGGTCGAAATAATTTGTTTAAGTTGTATCAACATAATAATATTAATCTTTATTCAAATAAATATGTTGTTGGTTAAGAGTTCTTCATCCATTATAACGCGGGTAGCACCGCAGGGCACAGCTAGTAGTTTATAACAGGCCTTACTTTATATAGGTACTCTACTTAGCCAGCCGCAGCGCAAACAAAAACTTACTCTATACTAATAGTAATCCTATGACTACCATTGACTTAATTAACCTTAGATATTATTTGGGACCCTATTTTATAAAATAAAAATCTAAATTTAAAATTTAAGAAAAACCCCCATTCCAATCCCTTAATTTCCTTAAACGTATAACACCATAATATTATGTAATGTGGACGCGATGCGATTTCATTTGATACCCCACACTAGTATATTTGCAGATTTTCGGTTTTCCTTACTCTCACCCCCATAACTTTTAAACGGCACAACCGATTTTCATAAAACATGTCTAAGAACACTCGCGCCAGACTCACCTTTCATACAAAAAAAAACTAAATTGAAATCGCTCCATCCGTTCGGTCGGATCGGTCGGTCGGAGCTATGGTGACACAGACAGACAGACAGACACACAGACAGACAGACAGACACGTCAAACTTATAACACCCCTCTTTTTTGGTCGGGGGTTAAAAAGAAATACATTATATTTCTTTTGCTGATGACTGTACATACAATAACACGAAATGTATTTTACGACGCTTGCGGAAAAAGTGGCTTAGGGGTTTACCGGCATTGTCTCCAGAAAACACAAATGATCTCACCGGGACATGGCGCGTGCGCATTGTATTAATGTGTGTATGTATGTATGATACAAAGTCATACCTGAGGGAATTTGCGTAATTCTAACAATGTAGCATAGTAATGTCTGGCACATTGGGTGGCCTAGCCAGCGCATATCTATCTGTAGACTGTTGCATTTGTCAATTGCAAGTGCAACGGTATGATAGTAAACGGCTGGTTAGTAAAAGGCACTAAACGGCCAAGTAGGTACATTTTAACTTAGTAAACAAACAAATTAGTTCTGTACTAATATTAAAAGAGGTGTTTGTTTGTTTTTTGAACGCGCTTAAAATTATGACACTGTTAAATAGCTTATTTATCGGGAAAGGTTGTTCGCTATTTTACCGCGGGAAACTACGTTGCTCTCGCGGGAAAATCCTTAAAATACGGAAAAAGCCGTAGGGCGATAAGCTAGATTGTATTATGTGGGTGCGTGTGTAAAAAAACAAGCATTAATAAATTACATATTATAACTTTAGTCGCCGCTATATTATGTTTGTCTACATATTCGCAACAATTTTAATGATTTCTGAACAGAGGAATTAAATTATGTTTAGTTTATACCTGTAAGCAAGTTGAGCGATAATCCTGTCTATAAAGTTATGTATATTCAGCGTTTCAGTCAAATCCGTTCAACCGTTTGGGCGCATAAAAGTAACAATAACAGATCCATTTATACACATTTTACATTGTCGTCACTTTATCTAATAAATAATTTACAGGATCGGGAATATATATTTTTAAAGTACTTGATGTAAATTTATTGACTCGTGAGATAAACATCATCAGTCTATGTTTATCTCATGCGTCAATAAATTTACATCAAGTACTTAAAAAATATATATTCCTGATCCTGTAAATAATTTATAGTATGTATCTACATACCAATATCAAACAGGAAAATTGTTGCGCAAAATAAGAGAGTACATTAAAATCGTGATTCAATTTGTTAGCATGTTAATTGTATGTAAATTATATACAAATTGAGTGTTTAGTAGGATAGCCTTAAATGATGGCTATCATTCTTCGTTGGACCACGTGTAATACGTGTGTGGAATATTAAAACCATGTGGCAGCTGTTTGCGACTTTCATATACATATACATAGTAACATTTAAGTCTTTCGGCGGTTATCTGCAATAGGTAAAGTGGTCCAAGAAGAAGGATTTTGCATCCCAGTAAAGCCGGAACTAGCTAGGCGACTGCGGCGCGGGGGCGTCTACAGCGCGGTAACTTTTTTGCCTGAAAACGTCCCGTTTTGTGATCGCGTAGTGCAATGGGCCACAATAAAGCTTAGGTAGCGTCCGCCGCGCGGCAGACTCTTCAGCTTCCCAGTCGCTTTGGGCCGGTCGGCCGAAGATAATACAGGAAAATATGTCAAAGTCAAATTCAAAACGTTTATTTCCTTAGAAGCACATAGCCTACATGGACAGGTCAACTTAAAATTAATAAAACTAAATTGTTTAAACAAAAAATATCAAGGGTATAACATTGTCTTGACAGTTCGCTTCAATGTTTTATACTGAGTTAAGAATCGAATAGAACAACACAGCTTTATCAGTCATATTTTACATGTACAATTAATATTACGTAATATAATGATGTAAGCCGTGTTGGCTAAGAGGGAGGACACTCGACTTTCATTCCGAAGGTCGTGGGTTCAGACCCCGCCATGCACCTTTGGATTTTTCTTATTGAGACATTTATGTGCGCTTTAAACACGTGCTTTAACGGTGAAGGCAAACATCGTGAGGAAACCGGCATGTTCTGAGAATTTTAAAGAGTTGGAAGTACATGTGACATTCACCAACCCTCACTTGGCCAGCGTGGTGAATTTAAGGCCTAATTATCTCTCGCCTAGAGAGAAGTCCCTGTGTCCCAGCAGTGAGAACATTAATCATTAATTTAATAATCTAGTCATTAAGTTTACTAACAAAGTATGGATTATTGTTGTCCGAAATAAAAGATTTTTATTTTTTTATTTATTTTTATTAATAGGGGTTCTAGGCCTTCATGCTCCATCTTAGACCACATCTTCACTTTACATCAGGTGAGATTGTAGTCAAATGAAGGCTTATCTATACTAATATTATAAAGCTGAAGAGTTTGTTTGTTTGTTTGAACGCGCTAATCTCCGAAACTACTGGTTCGAATTGAATAATTCTTTTTGTGTTGGATAGTCCAGTTATCGAGGAAGGCTATAGGCTATATAACATCACGCTACGACCAATAGGAGCAAAGATATAGTGGTAAATGTGTAAAAAACGGGAGAAATTGTTCATCTTTGAAGCCTTCCGTTGCGTGCGCCGTGAAAACGGTTCAAGATACACAAAAAATATGTATTAAAGAATAATAGCTCTTTTAATGATCTAAAAAACAGTCCGCGATAGTATATGTCTATCTTTTAAGATTAACTCACAAAAACCGTTTTTATGGTACCTAATTTGTTCAAAATAACTTCATCAACATAGTGTTTTATTGTTCTTTGTTTAAATTGTATGTGGCTGTTACTCGAAAGGCTTTCAACGGAAGATCAGCGTTATTTTGTCACGTGCAAAATAACACATGCTGAGTTGAGGGCCTTTTTGGGACACTTGCTGTGTGTTTGTATGTTATATATTTTTTTTGTACTATGTTTAATGTGTCCTAAATAAAATGTGTTTTCTTTCTTTCTTTTCTTTATAATATTAATCTTTATTCAAATAAATATGTTGTTGGTGAAGAGTACTTCATCCATTATAACGCGGGTAGCACCGCAGGGCACAGCTAGTCAATAATAAAAAAAAGGGTGATGCTGATGAATATAAATGATAAATATTATTCATTAAACGTAGACAAAGCCACGTGACCGAAAACTAGTACATTTTGTCTCGTTATACATATCTACTATAACATTATTATGCAAGTAACCACATTAAAATGTTGAGGTTTCCACATCGTGAGCACTGAGCAGATAATTTGCTATCGGTGACATAACAATATTGTGTTTCCTGTAAAACAAGACGAGTTTCGGTATTCCGCGAAAACAATAGTGCGGCGTAAGATGGAACAAAGGACACTAATATCTACAGCCGAAAGGGATCAAGGTTCCACCGACAAAGGAACGTAATCTAATACCAACACCAGACCACATTTTCGTCACCTCGTCACCTACATAATATTAAAGAAACGTAATAAAATTCCGTCTTATTTCCGACTCTAGCTAATTAGTTTGACATTAACATAATGCCTTATTAAGGTTCGCATGGCACGGCTCACTAACATGGAATGTATTTCAAGAAAACTCAAGGATAATAATATAAAACCTTTAGGTAATTAAGGTAAATGACGCTGTAATTTCGTTATAAAGACGTGCATTGAAGTTAATTTGTGTATTTCATGTATGAGAATGCAAATAAACGAAAACGACAGTGTGATATGTAGAGGTATTAGTAATGATTCAATTGCGATAATGGTGGTTATTCATTGCATGAGGAACGATGCGTCAACGATAGAAGTAATTACAATTACTGTTTTTCTATGCATTTCTTTTAATCATTAGCGTACCAATAATTATAGCGTACTTTTAAAACAACGTTGAGTTTATTTTTCACTAGCCACAACTTTGCCTGTGTTTAAATCCACAAAACACGGTAAAATAGCTTCCCGCTGTAAAATAAGCCTTCTCCTTCGCAATCTAACATCGAAAAAAAATTCTAATTGTAACTCTCTCTTCAGCGTATATTAGTACAGATTATTTAACTATGATTTAGATATTTATTTCCCAATCTGACAATAATTATCCTCTCTCAAAACTTAAACCTTGCATCATTGTACACAAATTAGGATTCGTTTATTGGTATGGATGCATTGCCTTGTATGATTATATGGGTAAATAACTCCAAGGATTCGCCCTTGAGCCTTGACACAAGAGCCGACGAACACAATAGATCGATGTGGTTTACAAATAACATACATTGTGGGTAACTGTATCAGAACGTAAGATAATGTTAAATTATAGTTGGTATGTGCGAACAACGTCTTGTGGTTAGAACAAATTAAGGGTTACCAATAAGGCTCTAGATATTTTTTTATCAGGATTATCGGTAGTAGGTTAAAATACTGAACTAAATTATGTTACAAACAAGAAGTTTAGAGGTCAAAATATTGTAATTATACTAGTTTGTCAGACCGAAACTTTGTCCACATTTTTTGGAGTTTTTTACTATTAGCTAGAATAATGTATACCCTTATTATACTTTCTCAACACACGACTGTGAAATCTATCATACTATGTATCTAGCAGCCCGTTAGCAAACACTGCTGGATAAAGGTACACTTGAAATAATGTAATTTTTTAACCTATCAAACCTTTTAAGATCACCGCGATCTTGACGAAAATGTTATATTCAATTTGGTTTAAACATATATTTTGCAAAACATGCTAGAAACTCAATAACAAAAGCCGTCTTGAGAAATCTCAGAACCGAGATGTCAGAGTATATAACTATCTACATACGTATGTATAACATGTGAATTAAAAATTTAATTCAATGGATTATCTTGGCAGATTACAGTCACATTCGAAACAGGTGACATTTTAACTAGAGTGGTCTATGCTCTAGTAAATCTATACTTATTATAAAGTCCCCCGTCGGCGTCGTGTCTGTCTCAATAAACTTTTCGCAATAAACTCGAAAACTATTGGACGGATCTTAATGCGATTATCAGCAATAGGTAGAGTGATTCAACAGAGAGGTTTTTTAATCCGTTCAAAGCCGGATTCGGGTCAGATAGTTTATTATAATATATAAGTAAATAGACAGAAGTTTAAAGTATATCCAGATATAGGTCAGTTGAAAACCCACGTCTTAGCAAATACGGCTATTCAGTAAAGTAAAATATGTTTATTTGCGCATAAACATACAAAAGATTGGCATAAAAATTAACAAGCTACTAAAAAATAACAATTTAGCTGTTGTAGGTACTTCTGCTTGCAGTAGGTACCTCGCAGAAATAAACAAAAAATATTTATTTCCAAAAAAGGTCTTACTACAATACTGTATAGCGAGTTCTAAGTAGTTTATTTCTAAGTAATGATGACTAATGTAATGACCTATGAAGAAATATCTGCTACAGCGCTGATCTTCCATGTCACACCGAGTTACAATTTAATCAAATTACAAGACATACACAAAAGTATTGTAAATTGTAGTGGTTGTCTTGTTTAAGAATTAGAACCCTCTAGTAATCTAGTTGCATGTTGTTTTAGTATACATATATGTAATTACTACTTAGAGTGTGAGTGAGTGAGAGAGAGAGAGAGAACATTTATTGACACAACACACACACATAACAAGTAAAATACATTAAAATTAAATTACATATTTATATGATAATTAATACTATCTATCTATTTAAACATAAGTTATTGGATGACTTGTGCATTAATGTAGAGCATTAAGATTGATGTATTATAATATTTATAATTATGTAATGTTGACGTTTGTTATCCCAAATGTAAATACAAAAGTATTATTATTCTACGCTAAAATCTTTTTTTTTTATCTACTTTGTTGACAAACAAGCATGTGGTCTTCTTGAAGGAAAACGGCCATCGCAGCCTATGGACGCGTAACTTCGGCGCACTGCCGATAACCACTAACTACCTACTTTATATCAATCTATCAACATCTATAATTTACTGGGCTGGCAGCTTTGATGCCACAGACAAAAAGACAGACACGACAAACTTATAACACCCCCCCCCCTCCTCTTTTTCGGTCGGGGGTTAAAAATATGCTATAATAAGTTCGCAATTGTTAATGGTGTATATCGTCATATAATATAATCATTTCAAACCTACAACTGGTTATTCAAAGGAACGAAGTAATAGAAAACTTTTCAATTAATTTTAAGTTAGGACGACAGATTGTTTCTGTTCTATTCTTAAGCTTTATATTCATTGGACAGGCAACGTGCAATAAAGTATTAGATACTTATGAATCGGAGGGAATCATTTATATTAGCATCTGACAAAAGTCGCCAATATCAATAATGAAACTTCATTTTATTTTAATTATGGACCACAAAGCCTTTATGTTGTATTGTTGTTCATAATTTATTTGGACACTCCCCTTTGTTTTGATTTAATAACTAAGTAGATCATAATTTCATTCTCTGTCACTTAATTCAATTCCATTCTATTGAGAATTGTAAGTTTAAACGCAATAAATTATAATCAAGTCCTTAGTGGGTAAGCTGATCTTGTTTAAGTGGAGATTAAGGAGTTCTACGTGTTGTGGTGCAGGTTAGATCGATTTAACATTGATTTTAATATATTTAGTAATTCTTAATTGAAAATGATAATAATATATTGATCCATAATATTATATTAGTATGGTTAATCGGCAATTCACTTTATTATGAATAGCAATGACAGTTGAAAATAAAACCATAAATCTAAATTAAAAATTTTAGAAAAACCCCCGATTCCAATGCCTTCATTTCCTTTAATGTAAAACAACATAATATTATGTAATGTGGACGCGATGCGCTTTCATTTGATACCCCACACTAGTATATTTGAAGATTTTCTGTTTTCCTTCCCCACTCTCACCCCCATAACTTATAAACGGCTGAACCGATTTTTATGAAACATGTCTAAAAACACCCGGGCCAAACTCACCTTTCATACAAAAAAAAATATCGAAAAAAAAACAATATATTAGATTTCAATACCATGTTCCGTTACATTAAACTACAATGTATTATTATAGTATATTACGAGTCATAGATACGCCGATTATTTTGGGGCCTATCTATAAATCCAATGATAACAGTATTTTCACAATAGAAGATCCTAAGTGAGACCAGTGAATCATTTGGGGTTATCTTTTCGTTCGCTTGTTTATGAATACGATTCTGCGTACGAATTTGAAATATCTATATTTTAAACCATTCATGCACATGGGATAGTTTGTATTGAATAAAATAAATACAAATTTACAATTACAGAAAGCACGTTGCAGCAACATCGTGGCTCAACGTAAACATAATGTTCAAAACTTCGACCAAGCCTGCGCGACCACAGCGACAGCGAAGAACCTGCCTCTACCCATACTTTACTGTGGCTCTTTAGACACCTACGCGACCATAAAGCGGGACGTTTAAGGCAAAAACATCCGCATGCAGACGCTCCCGCGGCACCTCTCGTTCGCGTTGCTGACGCTTAGGTTTGGCCGATGTCTAAACGATGATTTCGAATTCTAAGCTTGCCTTGTAATTGCTACCAATCTTTATATATATAATTCTTCTGTGAGGGTGTATGTCACTGAACTTCTCTCAAAGGACTGGACCGATTTTGATGAAATTTTTTGTGTGTGTTCAAGGAGATCTAGGAATGGTTTTGAATAAAAAAAAAAAAGTATAAACCCGTGCGAAGCCGGGGCGGGCCACTAGTTATTGTATATTATAGAATCGTCTCTTCAATCGAAGAATGTCCATTGTGCAATTTTTAACAACCAAAATCTATAAAATAACTTGTTTGTATGAAATTAGTTAATGTCATCTTAGCCGCCCGTCGGTTCAGTCAAACCCGCGATCCGCTCACAATAGACTTTTATTCATAGCATCCACAAATAGCTGTCGGTATTAAACGTGTGAACGGTCGTTCGCAAGCCGGCGATCAATCTATTTGCGTGGGTGTCAAAGTTCACAATTCACACCCCATGGTTTAAAAATAGTTTATCATTCCATTGAGTTATGGCCAGTTTTCTCGACGTTTTCGTAAACATACGCACTAAATTGCCGGCGTGCTGCTGGTTAGAACGATGTTTGGAAGCTTCTATCTTTAGTTCATTACAGAATCTTACATAAATTAGCAAAGGTCGAACGTTAATAATTATAAAGGTCACCATCTTAATACTTTCAGACGTGGGATGTGTGCATAAATAGGCTTCTCACTTATACATCAATCTTTTTCGGCTGACAGTGGCCTGTTCACTACGGTGAGACCTTAACGATCCGATATGATATCATGATGGTGGACGTCCTACTCTGCACTTGCAGACTCGCGTTTCAGAACCGTATGACCACCTAAATGCCACGTGCTAAGCCGTTTTAAATGGCAGTGGTAATACCGATTTCTGATCTGAACTCGTAAAAACCGAGCATAGCTGTCGATTTAGTCCTCATCGACAATCAGTCATAATCCCAGCTACACGGGGTGGATTTTTGAGAAAGACCCGTAAGGGTGAGTCAATATCCTCAAAAGTGATGGACGGTCTCCTAAGAACGTTTCCTTGTAGCTACAACGGTTAAGGTACCTGCCCTTATGGTCATCCTGTATTGTATTTATTTCAAGAGAGATACAAGATTTATAATATTACTAGCTGACCCCAGCAAACGTTGTTTTGCAAAATGAATAATAGATGTTGGCCGATTCTCAGACCTACCTACTCAATATACTCACATAATTTCATGAGAATCGGTCAAGCCGTTTCTTAGGAGTACGGGAACGAAAACTGTGACACGAGAATTTTATATATAAAAATATTATTAAATTATTTAAAGAGGCACAAAAATGTCAGATAAAACAGTATATAATTAATTAAATATCAATCATTGTAAGAAAGTCACCATTAAAAATAAAAAGCTACAATTTAATACAAAAACAAACAAATTGTGTAACATTATTATGGGTCTATTGCACGGGCACATTTGATGACGAAGTGACTATAGTCAGTTTCTAAAAACTCTTTGATGCTATACAGCGTTTATTCAATTGGTTTTTTAATTTAACGTTAAAAGTTTTGTAATTTTCAATTCATTTTAAGTTTAGAGGAAGTTTGTTGTAAAGTTGTTGCACGATTACTTAAGGAAGTAATTTTTAACCCCCGACCAAAAAAGAGGGGTGTTATAAGTTTGGCGTGTCTGTCTGTCTGTCTGTCTGTCTGGGACATCATAGCTCCCGAATGGATGGAGAGATTTAAATTTTTTGTATGAAAGGTGAGTTTGGCGCATGTAATCTTAAACATGTTTCATGAAAATTGGTTGTGCCGTTTATAAGTTATGGGGGTGAGATTGAGGAAGGAAACCCGAAAATCTGCAAATATACGTGAGTGGGGTATTGGATGAAAGCGCATCGCGTGCACATTACAAAATAATATATATATTTTTTTCTTTTAAGGAAATTTAGACATTGTAATCGGGGGATTTTTTTAATTTTAAATTTAGATTTATAATAATTTGAAGCTGTATTAAATTTGCTCTAAGAACATCTTGTATTGAATGTAAAAGTAATGACTGTATTTGTAAATATCATACGTTAACTCGTATGAGTCAGTCTGTCTGACACCTACAGCTAAATAAAGGCTGCCCATAGACTAGCTTGTTTCGAAAGCAGCCTGCATCCACCCGCGGCCTTAACCAAAACATCCATGTAGTTGGTGGACGTCCTACTCTGCACTAGACGACATTTGTGGCCTCAACTGTATGTAGCACGTGCTAATTCCTGAGGGTTACTCTCAGAAAAAAACACTCGAGGACAGCCATCTCCATGTCTTGACCCTGTGCCATAAGAAGCGAAACAAAGCGTTTCAAATCCTAAAGTCATGTATACAATAAATAAAATAGTTCCTTAATTCATGTCATATCATATTCTAAATTGGAAAAAAACAAAATGTTATAATAGAAACGCTCCGAGAAAGTTGCAAGAAAAATTGCTTAAACTCGTAGTGTATTAAGGTAATTTAAAGTTCGAATGGAAGAAATTGCGGGCAACAGTTTTTTGTGGGCACAAAAGCTAAGGCTTAGAATAAAAAGAGTTCCGAAGTCGTTAGGGGAAAAAAATCACGATAGCAGCCAACGACCTCTCATATCATTGTTAGATCATAGTACACTCGGTCAAGAAACTTGATCGACTCATTACCGAATAACTTGAGATGCTATCGAGAAGCTAATACACGGCAGCCTCGATTTATGCAATAGTAACGGCGCAATAATGATGGATATTCTATCCGGTTTTTGTGAGTGATCTTTCCTTTGCCTTGAGCTACGTTAAGTAATAAATAATTTATGAGATACTCGAGACGTTTGATGTAATTAACAAGTAAGGTAATTAAAATATTGCTGGATTTATAACAACATACATTAGTACATATTTGCTAAATACATACATAATGACACCCAAACTTCACACTCTGAATTTCAACATCGTAATTAAGGTTTTTTTTATCGTGATAGCGGGAAATGTTAGTAAAATAAATAGGTAGGTACGTGCCGACGTAATGTGGGATAAGGGCAGGAATTTTGGCCTCCCGTCGGGAATCGAATCCGCAATTACCAGTTTCATTATAATGGTAAATTTTTTTGCTTGGTAGTTCGAAAAAGTATCAAGTAAATCATTATTATATAATTCAACATAAAATTCTAGTTTAACAATAACTAGGTATTAACGATAACGAAATGCTAAACCAAGTTATTTATCACATCAATTAATTCAAAACCCTTCACAGTTTGTTGAACCAACAACATTTTTACTGTTCAATACATTGCGGCCGCTTAGAAACGCTTAAAGAACCGACAAGGTAAGTTCTCTAATGATTCTGTATATTTTGCAAGTTCCTCGATGGAACCAGGCAATTTAATAATCGACAACGGGTATTTGAAAATAACTTAATAACGATCTGAACTGGTTAAGTGCTTTAAACGGTAGGGCTATTCGTTAGGACAGGTTTTCTACTAAGTGGGATCATATAGGCACTGGGGCCTATGTTTTAATAGTGGCTTGCTTCTGATTGTACGAGTAAATAATATTTTTTTATATATTGTGTGTTTGTTTTTATTCTCTATGGGCTGAAAATTTCAATAGTTATATGAGAGCTAGCCCTGTTGACCTAAAAATATAAACAATATTATTTTTTTATATATTCAGTGCTTGTGTGTTTGTTTTCATTCTCTACGGGCAGAAAATTAAAATATACAAGAGCTTGTCTTTTAATCAGGTTATTTGTTTTTGGCGGATCGTTTTTATACTGATTAAAAAGATCAAGAACTGACTTACACTGGCTGAAATGGCTTCCCAAGCTCAGTACTGTGCCAAAGAGTATGAAAAATCCAGCGATTAGTTAAGTAAATAGCAACCAACTAAATAATTTGGCATTGTTATCTCAACTTGGAAAATGTAAGATTGGTTAAGATGAAAAAACTATATTCCATGGACTAAGCATCTTATTCAGGAGATCAAGCCAAGTCCTGTAGAATATACAAACAAAGCCCTCATCGGGACCTGTTATTCTTATAAGAAGCAAACCAGATTCTAATTAACTTCAAATGTTTATATTTATTTCAGAGAAAATAAATAAAAAATATCCATGTGTATGGACTATTATTATTAAGTATATCAGATGTCTAGTACCCGTAACACAAGCTCAGAGTTTACCACGGGGCTAGATGTAGTTGTGTGGATTGTCCAACAATATTTATTTATTTTTCTTTATTTAGAGTAAGCTTTTCGCTATATTTTATCAAAATTATTTTTCTGTTCAATAAGTTCCGTGATTGAACGTGGCTGTCGTTTTTGGTTGAAAATAACTCATATTTATTAAATGCATAAAGAAATACCTTAGCAATTAAAACTGAGCCTTAGTAATTTGATTTCGAAAACTACAGGTTAAGGGGAAATTGAATGATAACTTTTACACGCCACTAAATGCCTTCGTGTGTAAGATTAATTATTTTTAGTGCCGCCACTCACTGAACATTAGAGGGGCTTCATTGCAGTGAAATGTGATATTTTATATCGATCAATTAGAAAAGGGTATTCTCAGAACGGGAGTGTCTAATTAAGAATTACGAGTAGGTACTTATGGTTGTGTTACGGTATTATTTATATTTATCCATCGATTTATAGTTTACATTGAGAACGATTAGGTATATAAACTAACATGTTATTAAATATTAGTTGTGCTTGTTATTGTTAGCTAGAAATGTGTTCACGAGATATGAATTCAAAATATATGTTGTTATCATACAGAGGAAAGTTGTTAAAGCATAAACATCTAACTATCGGAACAGTGCAGAAAATCACATAAAATTCGGCAAAATTCTAAGAAAACAGAAACGAGTTCTATTAAGCGATTCACAATTCGCATGCTTAATATATCGACTATTTTCGAGAGCAACGGAAATACGGTACTTTCACGTCTGAGTTGTATATCATTATTATACACCGAAAAAAAGAATATTGGTCTTTTCTGTGTTCGTCAATCAGGTCTTTCTGGTTTCTACGTGAATCGACATACCCATTGGCAAGCTTCCACTAGCACGCTCCAGTTACTAAACTGAAACGTTTTAAAAACCGGAAATACAACACAAAGATGAACTCTGATGTAAGATTACGAGAGCAAAAACCTAATTAAATCATACGTCGCGATGTTGATGAGCCGAAGGTCTGAGACTCTCTGTTATTATGCAAACGACAGCCACATCCTTCTATTATGTAGGTGTTGCTACAAAACAGGCTCTATGCCCTTGGCTTAAGATCTATGACATCAGCAATGCGGTAGGGACATTGTATCGGATCGTGCGGTATAAATGAATTGCAACACCAAAAGTAGGCGAGTGATGAGATACGGCTGTGGTCAGAAGCAAGTTACGGCATTGTTTTAGCGAAGAAACGACAAAGTTAACAGATGTATAAATAATAATATTTCCCGTAAATTCGTGGAATAATAAACAATGAACGGTAAACCACGCTAAGCATTCGAAGAACGAGTAATATGATAGTAGGTTAGTCTGTGTAAAGTAGGTCGATATCATTTTCAGGCGACATCGAAGACATGTTTTTAGACGATTTGATAAACATATAACTGACAGTGACAAAGATAATAGGATGCGCATAATTTTACGAGTGCTATGATTTATATTGAGACGCAAAATGGCGTTCGACTGAGTAAAATCTTTTTCACTTCATAATTTTATTTAACTCGACACTGCCAAATTGTCGCTTCAAGCGCAAAGTCCAATTACAAGAAACTGAAAACTGACTGATTTATCATTACTTGATTCAGAGAAGGAGAAATAAAGATAATGATAGCTACATTAAGTTAACAAAGACTACTGTAACACCTCAAAAATGTTTACAAAGGCATGTAACACATAAACTCAAAACAATATAATCTCACAAGAATTGAATGCTCCTTCCAAGGTTATCTAAATATCAATGCATTCAATGAGATAACAAAATAATCTACAGTGTTGAAACAATGATGATGATAACATTAATATAATGTTACTTACATCAATTTAGCTGGATGAAGGAGCAGGTGACAAGCATTGGTTTCCAGTAGATTAAGGAAAAAAGGTTTTAAAGTGGACATAAGTTGAATTATAATACAATACATAATAAATTTAATATAATTACATGAAGATGATCTCACTTGGTTTGATGGCTTTACTTTGCGTGTGATTATAAATTGCTAATTAGAACCAACATAATAAAACTTTGCATAAAACAAGCTGTGAATATAAAACAATGACGACTGCTGGTCAATTTTGTTATGAATGGACGCCATAGAACTTTCACTAGATGAACAAATAAGAATGTATTCCAAATGGGGACAGGGCCTAAAAGGCTAGAAAGGAAAGTCGTAGGCAAGAGTAGGCAATCAAGCGTAAAGATAAAAATGATGCATTAATATTATTTGAACCAGTTCTTTTCAACTAAAGTAAATAAAGCCTTAGTGGTTTCTAATAAATTAATAAAAAATAAAAGTTGAATTAGCATAGTATGGGCATATTATGAGAAGGGATGATGGTCATATGAAAAGAGGGTTAGATATACATATGTGGAAAAAGGGATCCAAAGAAATTAATTATAAACTGTGTGTAGAAAGAAGTGATGATAGATGACAGGACATTGTAAAATAAAATATGTTGTTAAGTTATAGATGGATGTGAGGATAATGACAAAAATTGCATTTAATAAAAGTATGTTAAAATTTTTGCCTACATTTATAAATAGGTATTCAATCTCTGAAAATGTAGTTATTAACACTTTAAAGATACCTTTCTCTGAGAAATTCTTCAGAGAAACTTTGAATAGGTAATAGTTTCTAGATTGCACACAATAACTTAGATAATTGATCAATCTTCTTTGAGCAAAAACTGGTTGGCTTAAGCATTTTTTATTCAATGAGCAAATACCTAATAATTATTGATTCAACTACTGATTCATCAACCATATTACTTCTGCATTTAAAAATAAGGTTTCTGCTTTTAAAATTGTCTAGCTTCTGTAAAATTGTGGGTTTCTTAATGTGCTTGAGGTTAATAGCGGCTTAAATAAACAAATACCCAAATTGATTTTCATGTGAGGTAATGGCTAAGACAGTCATTAACCTACTCTGGAAAGTACACTGCTCACAACTAGTATTAAAGAATGGAACTGAGTTTGTGTGGTTGTGCCTATTTTAAGATTACATACTATACTTAAAAGTTTAATTTATTGACTAAAACACTAGTACTTAATCTAGTGTTTATGTTTAATATTTTTAACTAATGCCCAATATATGAGGGCGAGTTTTTTTAGGTTTGTGGACAATGTAGAAGATGGTTGACTTTAATAAATTTTTTATATGTATAGTGATTCAATTTACATAATTTTATATTTTATTCAATATTCTTCTGCATTAATCAATATGGTGCATTAAGCCTTTGAGATTATTATAATATAAGTATAGTAAATATCATTTCACAAACATAAACATGTTGTATACACTCATATTTGCTTTTGTGTTGTTATTCATTTAATGACGGAAAAATAAATTATTCGGCGAAAGTTCATGTTATTGGTACAGGAAAATATGCTTTGAGATTATAATATTTAGGGTTAACGTTAGGTAAATATTA
Organism: Gymnoscelis rufifasciata; assembly: GCA_929108375.1. Lineage (NCBI taxonomy): Eukaryota > Metazoa > Arthropoda > Insecta > Lepidoptera > Geometridae > Gymnoscelis > Gymnoscelis rufifasciata. Next base: position 13,800,761 of record OV815305.1, read on the forward strand.
TAAGCAATTAAAATCACTTACCTTGAATGAACTGTGCACTAATGTTTCATCAAGGTCAATGACCATACACTTTTTATGCATATCCTGATGTCTCACTGGTGGTAGCAATGGTCTGGGGGAATGCTCAGACATGACCAGCAGAGGCGGGGAGGCCCGGCCGTCCACACTGCTGGCGCCATTGCTCCCCGGGGGCCCCTTCCCGCGCCCACCGCGCCAACAACACAGCAGCGACCGCAGGAACCCACCGCTCCCACTGGATTTCTTGGATCCAATGGGAGTGGAACCAGACACTGGTGTGCCGTCTCCATCGCTATGCTGCCCGCCAGGCGATGATCCTAAAAACAATAACCCACATCAGCACAGCACTGTTCACAATATTACACACGCCACTTTACCAGGAGACTGTGAGACAAGCCCTCAAGGTTGCAGTGAGAATGTTATCGCGTCCACACGTTCCAATTGTTTACTTCACACCGTCACTCCCGAAACGGAATACGAAACGAGATATATGAACCACACAGGCCGATAATTTACTGGACAAGCGATAGACAAATATTTACGAGTCATGAGAAGGTAACACAATACGCTCTAATTTGATGCCAGTAGGTAACAGGTGTAATTCAGTTGGGATTTACCTCGATCGGATCCATAATTGTTTAATTGTTCGTCATCCCGTGACACTTGAGTTATAATGGACGATGCGTCCATTTAAACATTTGTTTATGTCCTTATTCCAAATGGCAACGGAGGTTTTGTAAAATTTTAACACCTTATAACTATTTTTTATCTCCTTTCTATCGTACAAAATGGCAGGCTCTTGGCAAACGAAACGAGCAAACTTCAACACTATCAAAATACATCTACCAACCAAACAGTGGAAATAACATTGAATTTGTTGCCTCCTTCTGAATAAAGTGTAAGCAAGCGAGTGCGAGCGAAACAAAATGACTACCAAGTTGAAGTTAGTTTCATTCATTATTTTATTTTCGTTGTCAGACCTGCTAGAGCTGAAGGGCCTTACGTTACGTTCTAAAACTTCATCACAAGTCCGTTATTTTTTTTTCTTATTCTGGCAATCAAATAAGTGAGTTATATTGACCGGGTCAATTTAACAGGCCACATTTGATATTTGCCCGTAACGATTCAGAATGTTACCCCCTGTAATGTTTTATGTGTTAAATATTAATAAACTTTGAACATTGACTTTACCCCCTGAAACATTCTGAATCAAACGAACTGAATGAATTAATTGAATTCAAAGTTCAAAGATTACTAATAATAACACATAAAACATTACAGTATACACTAAGTCGTTCTATGGTACATTATGTTGGAGAATAAAGATATGTTATGTAAAACACAAAAAATAAACTTTAAAAGTAAAAAAAAAGTAAAGTAAAAAGTGATTTATTTAACAAAAATACAGTATTACATAGTTATTGGTAGTACGATGAGGATACAAAAGTTTATAACTGTGGAGTATCCTCATAGCCCTCCTCCAGGATCTAAAAATAAATACATAATAATCTACTCTAAATCTAAATAAAAATGAGAGAAAGAAGTTTAACAATTCTTAATTAAAGTTTATATTCTATACTATTGATTACGTGATTAAACTAACATGCAATTTTATACAAAGATTTTTTTTTAATAATAATGTACTAATTTAATTATATAAAATTAGCTAAAAATTTAATTTGGTTCTAATTATGTTTACTCGGTATTATTGCTTTTATAGAGGTACATATTAAATAAGTTTTAGACGCACATCACGCGTAGATATTGATAACATCAGGTTCTTGAGAATCTGAGCAACAAGATCTATGCATAAGTAAATGTACGTGTGCGCGTGAGTGAGTATAAAAATAACAAAAACACAAATAAAATTACTAAATACCATTATACAAAAACACTTTAAATATAAACAATAAAAAGAAACGACAGGTATATGATAAAAAAACACACACAAGTTACATATATTAACAAATGAAACTTTAACAGAAACTTTCAAGACCTTATCGTTTTCACCAAGGTAATAGTTTACTTGGATGTTCAGAGTATTGCAAGCAGCACCTTTCTATTACGGACCATGCATGTGCTATGAAAAGCATCAAAATTAGGACTTTTAGCTAATAAAGCATTTAGGTGGCGCTGGGCTCGGCAGACTGTAGACTCTTATTTTGTGCGTGCAGTTCTTGGCGCAAATAAAGGTACACAACCTAAACGAAACCTACAGTGGTTATCTGGTACCTAAAGCCTACTTGCTTCTTCTAGTAAATTAGGACAACGTAAGTGACCGCGTCAAATTTGGCCTAGTACAAGCAGTTGGCCCAAGAGTCTCTGAGTACTAAGATAGTGGAAACCAAGTGTACCAAGGAATACTTCGTGGGTTACATGAGCGGGTAATATCCGCATGCCCTCTTGTAGAGAAAGCGCAGAAACCTTTTCTGTACCTTCTCCAACATTAAGGCGTACGAAGATTCGTGAGGATTCCAGACGCTTGAACTTGCCAGCAGTTTCGACCTTACAATTGATGTATAGAGGAATTTAATGGTGGATAGCTTTTTAAAATTTGTGCAATTTCGAGAAACGAATCTTAGTCTTTTGAAGCAGTCTACAGTTAGCTTCCTGATGTGATCATGAAATGTAAGTCCTCTATCGAATAGAACACCCAAGTCCTTCACTGTGCTTGGCCTATCTGAATTGTAATTTTAAGTTTTAACCACTGTAACGTCCGGCCGTTATTCTCAAATAAGTGAAATTATATTTCTTATGAGAAATAAAGAATCTTAAACCTCAATTGTGAAAAATTATCTATTACTAGCTGACCCCAGCAAACGTTGTTTTGCAAAATGAAAATTAGATGTTGGCCGATTCTCAGACCTACTCAATATGCTCACAAAATTTCATGAGAATCGGTCAAGCCGTTTCGGAGAAGTACGGGAACGAATATTGTGACACGATAATTTTATATTTAAGAAAGATGACGAAAAATATTTATTTAGAATCAGTATCGGTGTCATAACTAGACTTGTCTGTCTGCTCTCAGCGATATTATGGATTTAGAAGCTGTTTGTTTAAATTAAATATAAATTATTATGGTATTCGTTTGATAATTGAATTTTCATTAAATTATTGTATTGGTTGTGTTTTTTGAAGTGAAACTTCTATAGAATCGTAGTGATTTCAAACCGGATGCAAAAAGATGAAACGGAAATGGTATGAGACACAAATACAATGCTTTATTTAAATTTCTTTGCGCGATACTTCGTAGTTGAGACTACGAAGTATCGCGCAAAGAGGTATTGCTGTATTTTATTTATATTATTTTGTAACATACTTTATTGAAGTAATATAAATAATCCGAATAATTACAGATATATGTTTGTTTCTCTTATCATTTTAGCAGATGCGTTCATTTACCCTTTTTTTCTATTCGATATATATCATAATTATAGTTCGTAAGTAGTAGACTCCAATAGTGCGTCGTAGCTGACACACACACACTTTTTGAAGTGAAACTTCTATAGAATCGTAGTGATTTCAAACCGGATGCAAAAAGATGAAACGGAAATGGTAAGAGACACAAATACAATGCTTTATTTAAATTTCTGCTGAGGTATTGCTGTATTTTATTTATATTATTTTGTAACATACTTTATGTAATACGCTTTATTGAAGTAATATAAATAATCCGAATAATTACAGATATATTTTTGTTTCTCTTCTCATTTTAGCAGATGCGCTCATTTACCCTTTTTTCTATTCGATATATATCATATTATAGTTCGTAAGTTGTAGACTCCAATCGTGGGTCGTAGCTGACACACACACATTTTTTTTTATTCTTCTTATTCTTTCGTCGATTTACTGAAGTTTCACTTCTATCGTGTGTGAATCGCACACACACCTTTTTTTTTTATTCTTCTTATTCTTTCGTCGATTTACTGAAGTTTCACTTCTATCGTGTGTGAATCGCACACACACCTTTTTTTTTGTTATTTACTTAATGCCTCCGAGCTGGGCCGGACTTCATCCGGACATCTTAGACCACATCGTCACTATAGATCAGGTGAGAAAGTGGTCAAATAAAGACTTATCTAGCATAAAAAAATAAAATAAAAATATTTTTGTGTCCCTATTTTTATTCATTTTACGGCCTGGTTGCCAGGAATAAATCACTTTCAGGAATAAGGTCACGTTGGTAAACATGCAATTCGTTATAAACTACTCTTCATAATATATATAATATTTGATAAATTGTTTAGCATCCCTAGTATTGAAGACTGCCGACAATACCTTGCAACGACGTTTAGTTTTTAAATCAGGAATTGTGTATAAATTACAATTAATTATTTTAAAGGATTTATTAGCCAAAACAAATATTTAAGTTTCCTTAGTTTTTTATAATTGTAATAAACATGAATAATTCATGGGTTACGAGTTCATTTTAAAGAATGTTGGTAGTTAAACTTTTCGTTTTTTTTTATATTTTGTCCTCCGTTACAAGACACTTTTTGTTATTATTACATAAACATTTGTTATTGTTATTTTTCATAGAAGTTAAGTTTAGTTTAAGTTATTTTGTATTTGTTTACTGTATTCAACCGACATAAACTGATTGTTTAAAGGTTGTAAAATATGAATAAAAAAAAAAAAAAAAAAAAAGATTAGGTTGTTGAATTATTAGGAACCGTCAAAAAATGTAGCCTATTCAATTGATTCTGCTTCTTTCTTAGCGATGACCTATTATAAACTGTTAGTATTGAGTGACAAAGTGAATTAAGCTGATAAAGATAACGAAAGTTTGATTCATGCATGATACATCTGCATTACAAAACTATGCTAAAAGAGTTGTCATTAAAGGGAGCATATTTTTTATTTATTTTAGAAAGTATGGATTTATTACATTTTAGATCATATATTTATATTCAAGCTAGGAGCACTAAGAAAATGAATTAACGAGTTTTTGAACAAGCGGACACTGATAGAACTATGACATGACAAAAGCATCAAACTGACTTTCCTACTCATGTCAGTACGTTACTGTCGTCTGTCGTCCGCTGCCAGCCATTAGCCACCATTGGAAGCGATTGCTCGAAGATGCTGCGTCAAGAGTCGTAGTTTAATTTTTCATAAAAACTGCTTGTGATTTCTCCAGTACGAATGTGAATCCAGCTTAAGAAACTTACAATAATATCTGGTTAATATCACCAGTCAACATGGCGCAAAGAGACCCAGGACCTATCCCGAACAGGTGGCTGAACTGTCCCAGGAAAGCATCAGGACTTTTTGCAGATAAATTTTTAGCTTTCAAGACTCCACTAGGATCTCAGTTCAATGAAAAAGTACCGGAAGAAAACCGCTTCACTCCGAATATGCTCTTTATGTACATGAAACAAATGAAGGTTCGTCAAGTATTTGCTCTCAATCAGCTGTTTTGTGTTTTTATTTCGATTATAAATTTTTTCGAATTTCCTTCGATGCATTTGAGAATGGTTTATTTTCAGGCGAAACTGGGTCTTTGGATTGATCTCACTAACACAAGTCGTTTTTATGATAAAAAAGAAATAGAAGCTCTAGGCTGCAAGTATGTGAAGATGCAATGTCGCGGTCATGGAGAGACTCCATCTTTGGAACAAACTCGGTATTATACATTACTTTTTCTAAAAATTACCATTAATACATTGTATGAGAAATTGGAGCATGGGATGGGTTAAGTATTTCTATGGATGTAATGGATGGAGTGTGTGAAATATAACATGTGTTAGAAAAAGGATTGCATGCTGGCTGATATTGCAGAGTAATATGAAAAAAGAAAAAACATGTTGTCCTGACCACACATTATGTAGGATATGGGCAAGGAAATTATTCAAAACTGCATTATTTGGCTCCCATTTTATGACTTAATAATCTATTGTATCTAAGTAACATAAAATTTACTAGATGTCACAGAAATGGTGAATAATCATCCACCATTTCTGGGAAACTCTGAATAATAGTACTGACTCTCAAATATTTCAGGGAGTTTATCCACATAGTAACAAAGTTCCAGAGCCAATCTCCAGATGTGATTGGAGTTCATTGCACACATGGATTCAACCGGACAGGTTTTCTTCTTGTTTCGTACATGGTTGAACAACTGGACTGCAGTGTGGATGTGGCTCTCAATGCTTTTGCTAAAGTTAGGTGAGGAGGATAAGATAAATATATTTTTATTACATAGTTTCAAACAAAACAAAATTATAAATGAGCACTATGATGGGGCTTCCGACTTACTTCCCTTGCTAGTAAAATACTTTGTTTCGGCGAAGTAGCTCTTAAATCCCCAACTCAGCCAAAGTACATTAGGTATTTGTTGATTTACATGAACTTCTATGATTTTGTGTGTTTTGACAACAACATAATAGTTTACCTTCTAAGTAATTTACAATTAAAATACAACAAACAAACACAAACTAGTTTTGCTCTCTTATAGTTTGCACAAGGTAAATATATCATTTCAAGGGCAATGGTGTAGCTTTTTTAACATTACATATCCTAAGAATTATTTATAAAAATGAAAACATAAACAAACATTACAAATAAAGAATACTTAGAACAGAATATGCAATACCTCAAGTGCTTGAGCACATAAAACATTGTCCAGGATACAATTTATTTTTCAATTTGCATTTTTGGTTTTAGGCCTCCAGGAATATACAAACAGGACTACATACAAGAGTTATACAAGCGTTATGATGACATTGAGTATACTCCGGCTGCTCCTGCACGGCCTGACTGGTGTATAGGTTAATATTCTTCTCTCTTTCATTTCAAACCTTATAATTAAGTTAGAGACTTCTATTTTAAAATATGGACATCATTTCGTAGTATATCTTGGCCCAATCATCTGTGTGTCATGTGTAATGTCCAATAAAGAAAATGTCACTCAATTTAGTCACAATAATTCAGCATTATCAGTTATTGAATCTTTCTAACTTAAAACTCTACAAAATCTAAGTTTATAACTGATTGAAAAGTCTTGTTGTTTACAGAGGAAGAGGAAGTGGATTATGATGACAATGACGATGACAAACCAAGTAACAGCTCATCAGACCCTTCCAAGTAAGAATCTGAGAACCAATGGAATATTTTTTTTAATTCCCATGCTTAAAATCCTGCAGTAAGGTATACCGTGTATTAATTGATGTGATAAATTAATTTGAATTTAATTCTTCGACATATGCGCGATTGCTTAATCAAAATTTGTGTATTTTAGTGTGAAATATAATCTTTAAACACAGGCTTAAAATATAATCTTCTTTATTCGCAAATTCAAAATTCAAAATTCAAAAAATCTTTATTGGGAACAGTATTTGGTAGTTTGATTCCCGTTGAGAGGTCAGGTTTGTATGTTCAGCAAGCACTTTCTCCTAGGTCTGGGTGTTTTATATGTATGTATAATAAAAAAATATCTATAATATGTATGTATAGTATATTAAGTATTATATTAGATATCTAGTAACCGTAACATAATCTTAGAGCTTACGGGGCTATAGATGTTTTTGTGTGGATTGTCTAATATATAATTTTTATTAAATGTACATAGCATAGAGTTTAGGCGTATTTGTACGGTAAATTCGTCTTGATGAGTAAGAGTTAAATAACTTAATGACTCTGGTAACAATTTATTAAGAAACCATTGTCTGGCTAACAATATTAAAATTTTCAGGCCTAAAAGGAAGAAAGGCAGGCGAGAAACCACCCTTAAGAAAACCGTCTTCATGCCAGGGGTCCGTGGTGTGGAGCCGTTTGACAGCCAGCCACGGCTGAGCGAGATTCAGAAGAAAGCTCAGGGCTTCTGCAAGTGGAACAGCACTGGCTTCCCTGGCTCTCAGCCGGTGTCCATGGATATGAACAACTTGAGGAAGCTGAATGAGAAACCTTACAGGGTGTCGTGGAAGGCTGATGGTGTCCGGTAATGATAATCTATACTAATGAAATTAAATGTATTTAAAATTATGGTACAATTATATCAAGATAGTTTGCAGAAGAAAAGTTAGATTAAACAAATCTTTTCAGGTACATGATGCTCATCGACGGCGAGGGAGAGGTATACATGATAGACAGAGACAACTGCGTGTTTCACGTGTTTGGCTTTAGATTTCTGCACAGTAAAGATCTGAGGAGACATCTCAAAAATACTCTACTAGATGGGGTAAGTACTTACACAACACCCTTTACGAAATGTTTAAGTCAGTAAAAATAATACTATTACTAGGTATGTTGTTTAAATTTCATGTGACTAGATTTACAGATCTACTGGAACCAGAGTTGATACAATTTATATATTTTGAGATTTGACTTTAATGAAAGAAAAGTGTTCATCGAAAAAATTAAAAAAAATGTATACATATTCTCTCTCTCTCTCTCATATGTAATTTTGTATTTTGAATTGTTTAGTTTAATTGTTTATAATATTTTTTTGTGTAGAGCTCATGTTTTTTAAGTTTGTTCTTGTATTATTTTGGAAACTTTTAATTAAGCAAACATTGTTTTTATACCATTATCATTTAAATGGCTGTTAGTTTCCCTAAGACTGTAAAAATAAAAACCTTTTTTCAGGAAATGGTGATAGACAAAGTGAAGGACATGGACATCCCGCGGTATCTGTGCTACGACATCATCTCGTTCGAGGGGCAGGACGTCGGCTCGCAGGAGTTCTACCCGCGCCGGCTTCATTATATCGAAAACGAAATTATTAATCCGAGGTAAGTATTTACCCACCATAGGGTATGCTATTAAACGGCCATGGGATCTCTCGAAAACTGTCTTAAAAGCTGTTTTTTATAACAAGACTAAACATTTGATGATCCTTTTTATTATTTACTAGCGGCCCGCCCCAGCGCGGCGGCGTCGCACGGGTAAAAAAAGTTCCCGGCAATTTTTCCTTATTTGCTCACCGTTTAGACCTACCCTGGACTACGACAAACATTTTATAACCAAAATCAGCTCAATCTGCCCAGCCGTTATCGAGTTTTAATCAGACTAACGAACAACAATTCATTTTTATTTATATAGATAAATGTTGCTTTCAAGCTTGTCCCAACTAGGACTAGGTAGGAGGTTGTGTCTGTTCACGTCCGTAAGTGGTAACCCTCTGAATCCTTACACGTGACCTCCGGGTGGTGCTAAGAACAGTCTCTGGTGGTAGGCTTCGGCCGCGGCTTGTCACCACCCTCCGGGCTGGGCCAGTGCGTGAAGATTTTTTCGTGTTTCGTAATGTGGCCCGGAGAAGCCATCTACCTTCTAGGTCTTCATGTCCCATCTTAGACCACATCGTCACTTTCGTCGTCACTGAATTATAGAAGAATCGGTCCTGGAGGGCAATTCTTAATTTTTTCAAGATATTTGCGCAATATCACAATCGAATCGGAGAGATGAGCTTGACGTCCACCACGAGGACAGCATAGATTTAACATCAGATAGGGAAGTCTGGAAAGAAGGTAGGCCTTTGACCTGCAGCGGGACACAACTGGATCGTAAAAAAACCGAAATCGTCATGACATAGTGTCATGGTTCCGAGAATTGCCCTCCAGTAGTTTTCGAATTATATTAGACTAGCTGTGCCCTGCGGTGCTACCCGCGTTTAAATGGATGAAGTACTCTTAACCAACAACATATTTATTTGAATAAAGATTAATATTATTATGTTGATACAACTTAAACAAATTATTTCGACCTAATTAGGTACCATAAAAACGGTTTTTGTGAGTTAATCTTAAAAGATAGACATATACTATCGCGGACTGTTTTTTAGATCATTAAAAGAGCTATTATTCTTTAATACATATTTTTGTGTATCTTGAACCGTTTTCACGGCGCACGCAACGGAAGGCTTCAAAGATGAACAATTTCTCCCGTTTTTTACACATTTACCACTATATCTTTGCTCCTATTGGTCGTAGCGTGATGTTATATAGCCTATAGCCTTCCTCGATAACTGGACTATCCAACACAAAAAGAATTTTTCAATTCGAACCAGTAGTTTCGGAGATTAGCGCGTTCAAACAAACAAACTCTTCAGCTTTATAATATTAGTATAGATGATTAACCTTTTTTTTATACTGGAAGTCCGTTGATTTTTGTTAAACTTGTACATATGCGTTAAACACGTCAATAATACGAATTATTGCAATTTCCAGAATACAAGCTATGAAAAAAGGCATAATACGCAAAGAGAATGAACCGTTCAGTATTCGTTTGAAGCAGTTCTGGGATCTGACTATGGCGCGACAACTGCTCGGCGAAAAGTTCGCTAAGACCTTGTCGCATGAGCCCGATGGACTTATATTCCAGCCTTCAAAGCAGGTATACTACTTTGCATCTACTTTGTTGCTTTGTTTTTAGGGTACCGTACCCATATGGTACCCCTTCGGCCGTCTTCAGAACCGGAGTTTCAGAACTGATTCCATACGAGGCTTTTAAATTACTTGTACGGAACTGGTTCCGATCGTGGCTATTAATTTACTTGTATACAAATGGTTCCGATCAAGTTATCATCGTATTCCATCAGCCGTGAACTGAAGAAAAGATACAGCGAGGTCAAATATGTATTTCTTTTTTTACTAAATAACTATCAAATGGATTTTATACAAAACTCGGTGTGCTAAAACTAATATAGCGTTAAAAATAAACTAAAATGTAACACTCCTTTGTAGACAAAATATTGACTGGCCAAAAACATTCTCATTATCTTTCTAAAAAAGGTATAATTCATTGGCAGACAATTATACGTCATTGTACCCCATTGTACCCCATTATAACGGGAACCTTTTTCTAAGACTTCGTTGTCTGTCACCAGGCTGTATCTGAAGAAGAGAGTTGAAATTTTTAAGTAAGATATACTATTTCTGTTGGCGATATGACAAAAAATACTAAAACACATAAAAATATATGATCCTATACAAAAAACGTGAATTAATCGGTTAAGCGACCAGCACTTGGATGGGTGACCATCCTGACTTACAAACTTTTTGCACTCAAAAAAAAGCGAATATGGACAGATCAAAGTCAAAGTCAAAACGTTTATTTCCTTATAAGCATATAGCCTACATGGACAGGTCAACTTAAAATTAATAAAACTAAATTGCTTAAATAACAAATATCAAGGAAATAACATTGTCTTGACAGTTCGCTTCAATGTTTTTATACTGAGTTGAGAAGCGAATAGAATGGAATAGATGATTTAGGCGATTCTCACATTGCCCGCACCACGCAGCGTAGTGCGTGTAACGGATTGTAGCCACCGTAAATCAGCGCGTGCTGGTTTACGGTGGCTACAAGCCGTTATTTATATCCAGATTATCCTGTAATTTGTTTTTTTTTTCTAGCGCTATGTAGCGGGACCGTGCGAAGACGTGCTAAAATGGAAACCTGGTAACATGAACAGTGTGGATTTTCGATTGAAAATAGTCACTGAGGAAGGACAGGGGTGTGTATATTATTTTAAATCAAAGTGGTGGTAGACTAGATCATTTATTTATTTACTAGCGGCCCGCCCCGGCGTCGCACGGGTAAAAAAAAATTCCCGGTAATTTTAAAAGTTTTTTGTTGAATTTAAGTTATGTCAAAGACAATTTTATTCACAATGAAGTACTCTTAACCAACAGCATATTTATTTGAATAAAGATTAATATTATTACTTATGATGATACAACTAAAACAAATTATTTCGACCAAATTAGGTACCATAAAAACGGTTTTTGTGAGTTAATCTTAAAAGATAGACATATACTATCGCGGACTGTTTTTTAGATCATTAAAAGAGCTTTAGCTCTTTAATGATCTAAAAACGCTATTTCGAATATATTTTGTGTATCTTGAACCGTTTTCACGGCACACGCAACGGAAGGCTTCAAAGATGAAATAATTTCTCCCGTTTTTTACACATTTACCACTATATCTTTGCTCCTATTGGTCGTAGCGTGATGTTATATAGCCTATAGCCTTCCTCGATAACTGGACTATCCAACACAAAAAGAATTATTCAATTCGAACCAGTAGTTTCGGAGATTAGCGCGTTCAAACAAACAAACTCTTCAGCTTTATAATATTAGTATAGATTAGCAATTCTATACAACATCATTGCAGGTTTTTTTAGCCCTAATGCGATGATATATTTATAACAATCACGGCAACAATAACAGATTCATTAAAATAAATTAGTTATATAATAAATAATAATAGTAATATTTGATTGTAACAAGTCATTGTAGCCGTGTTGGCTATGTGGGAGGACACTCTAATTTCATTCCGAAGGTCGTGGGTCCAAACCCCACCACGCACCTCTGGATTTTTCTTGTGAAATTAATGTGTACTTTATGTGAACGGTGGCATGAGGAAACCGGCATGTTCTGAGAACTTTTGAAGAAGAGTTTGAAGGACATGTGACATTCAGCGACCCGCACTTAGCCAACGTGGTAATTAAGGCCTAATCTGTCTCGCCAAGAGAGAAGTCCCTGGGTCCCAGCAGTGGGAACGTTAATAGGGTGATGATGATGATTGTAACAAAAGCACCGCTCAACCATTTGTTATTGTTAAAGTTGTACAAACCAAAAATCATATGAATATAAAATACTAGCTTTTCACGACACGGCGTTGCCCGTGTTTTATAGACTAAATTTTACGGGTAAATAAATACTCACTAATCTGTTCGGCGCAACTTTGCAATTAACGTTGCGCCGAACAGATTAGTGAGTATTTATTTACCCGTAAAATTTAGTAGTAGTAATTTAGAGACACAATGGCCTGATTAGAAAATATTATCAAATCAGTTATAGAGACCATGCTCACTGCTCGTTAGGGAACGAGCAGATACTATTATTAAGTTCGCTAAACTTGCTATTATATATTTTGAATATTTCCTTGTTTCAGAATTTTACCGACGAAAGTAGGGCAATTATACGTAGGACAACTAGAAATACCATTTTCAGTTATGAGAAAAATTAAAGAAGTAAAGAACCTCAATAATAAGATCATTGAGTGCAAGTACGAGAACAACCAGTGGGTTTTCATGAGAGAGCGGACTGATAAATCTTATCCAAACAGTTTCAATACAGCTACAGGTAAATATTTACTAGAAGTTTTAAGTGTTATAAGTATGACGTGTCTGTCTGTCTATCGGTCTGTCTGTCTGTGGCGCGAGTGTTCTTTAGACATGTTTGATGAAAATCGGTTGACCCGTTTTAAAGTTATGAGGGTAAAATTGGGGAAGGTAAACAGAAAATCTTCATGTGGGGAAAGAAACTGAAAGCGCATCACATGTACATTACAAAATAGTATGACTTTTTAATTTTAGGGGAACTAAAGTTCTGGAATCGTTTCTTTTTTTTTAATTTAGATTACTAAGCACAAATTTAAATAGTGTTAGTTGTATCACTTGGAAAATGCTATAATGCAACTATGTTTACATTTTCAGCTGTATTCGAGAGTATAAAAGATCCAGTTACTAAGGAGATACTGCTAGACTACATAGACCACCATCGGTTCCACGACGACTCGGACATTATGCCTCCGCCTAAGATGGTGCGGCGGTAGAAAAACCTCATTCGGTTACAAGTCACAAGTCTTACAAGCAATGTACTAATTCAAACGGCAGTTATGGCAATTGATTCTACACTTAGAACTGTAACGGAGAGGTTAAAATGGCAATACGTATTGATTCAAGTCTTAGTAATAACAGCTTATAACGATTACTTCGCCTCAGATCTAAAATATCGGGTCCTAGTGTACGAGAGTAAATCTTGCTTCCTCGACAAAGATATGCTTTCGATACATCAGAGTAACTGCCGCCGCCAGGAGCGCTGGTGTAGCTTGAGGTCTGAAATGTCAAAAACATTGTTTCTACCGTTACGTGATTATTTGCGAATGAAAATTAAATAAATTTGTTATTAACAGCTATGTCTTAGGACCTCACTCTACATTGGCCTACTAGAGAGACAAAGATGCGTCCATGACAAAGATATTGCTTTAGAATTAGGCTTCTGCCAAACCTACGCGTCAGCAACGCGGGAACTTTAATGCCTGATAACGACCCCTTTTGTGGTCGCCTAGGTGTGCAAAGGGCCATAGTAAAACATGGTTAGCGTCCGCCGCGCGGCATACGCTCCCGCTTAGCAGACGCTTTCGTCGCGCAGGTTTAGCAGAAGCTCTACTGTCCAATTGAGTGATAATGTTATAATCATGTCGAATATTTATTAATAAATTATTCTTTAATGTTCGTCATTATTATACATAAAGTAGCCATTTGAAAATACAAAGTAAATTTTTATCTAAGCTTCGTAGAAAATTGTATACTTACTGCACTTATGCATTGAAGTTATTATATTTTCACAGCAAGTTTAAACTGCTAATTACATTTCACTAAGATTGTCTTTTGGTATAATTCTGCCAATCTAGCGATTTAAATCCTTGTTACATCTATTTTTGTGTACATATCAATGAATTAATTTACCGTGGAGTATCACTTTAATATTCTCAACTCATTTGATACACTGTCTTCAATTGCAAGTACCTATCTAGTGACGTAGATAATTTAAACTTATTAAATATTAAGAATACTGTTTAGGAGTGGTGTACAATTGATTAAATGTATATCTGTTTCAACCAGATGTTTCTAAACTTGTGGTTTTATTAAAATTTCTATACATTAGAACTAGTTTTCACTACATTGTCCGTAGGTATTATAAACGTGTTTTTCTTTTCATAGTTTCCTGTGCTATTTGCTAAAAAGTGCCAAGCATGTAACTTACTAAAAAAACAACAATTATTGATAATTATTTAGTTGGCTACCCTAAAACAAAGGTGCATTGTTTATGCATATTAAGAAAACATCTACGCGGCTATCCCTTAGATAGGCGACTGTGGAAGACCGAATCGTTTTGTGCAGTTGAAAGAGTTTGATTTTATAACAGTAAACTCTTATTAAGTCGCTTGTCATAATTTTTTTTTACTTTTTCTCCTTTTTACTATCTGGGCAGAGTAGCCTTCCTCGATAAATGTGAAAAAAATTTAGTAAAAAAAAACTGTTCGTATTATTCTCAGATCATCTACTTTGAAAATAAAAATTACTTACATAAAATATTTTAATGTTTATTTAAAACACGTAAAACTATAAATATTTAACAAAAAGTAAAACCGGAGTAATACCGCAAATAATTTTATGTTTATTTAAAACACGTAAAACTATAAATATTTAACAAAAAGTAATACCGCAGAATAATAAAATATTTACTCTAAATCTACTCATCACAGTTTAACAAAGATAAAATAATTTTCCAGTTTCGCCTTTGGCATATTTTGATATTTATTTACGTAGTGTATGTAATATGTGTTTAAATTATGAAATAACCGAAAAAAAATTAGATTAATTTATAAGTTTAAGTAAATAAGTTTTCGAGTTTTCAATTTTAAACAAATCTGAAAAAATAAACCGACGAAATGTTTCGAGAAAAGGTATGTAGTGCCCTTACGTTTTCATTGCTTGTCTTGGCGGGGGCACAACAGTAACTGTGCCACCAGATAATTTATATCCTTCTTGGGGTTATTTTGTTTGCAATATTTGTATGCACTGTACATACATGGAACCCTGGGTGCGGAGTCTTTCTCAACATATCAAAATTATTGACCACTAAAAAATATTTTGAATAATTGCGCTAATTCTCAATCAACGAACTCAGCACCTTATAAATTGCAGGCACTGTATACCCATTTAACATCCTCACTGTCCTCAACTTTCCTAATTTTCTTTTCTTTATATAATTTTGTCAAATGATGCCCCACATTATAAGCTGCAGCAGGCCATAAATGCTCAGGGGTGTCTTTGTAAATAAGCATTACTAATTCCATAGCATTCAAGGCTTTGTCTGAATTATTTTTTAATGTGTCCAGTATCTGATTTTCTCTTTGGTTCCGGTGTTCTATGTAGTGTTTTATTCGGTCTTCTGGATCCTGTGTGATTAAATACATAAGCTTATGTCTGATATAATATATAATTTTAGAAATAGTTCAACTGGAATAATAATAATATACTGTGCACTTTTGGTAATCCATATTAATATTATAAATGCAAAAGTACACAGACACTCTTGTTTGTCTGTTCCTAGTTCACACAAAAACTACTGCTCCAATTTAAATGAAATTTGGTACATATACATAGATTCTCTAGAGCTTGAGAAAGGACTGCAGGGGGCACAATTAGTATTTAAAATAATTTAAGTCCCTATACAAAAAAGAGTGGATAATAGTAATTTTAGTATAAAGATAATGTACTCCAGTAAAACCTAAATTAATTAAATATGAGGAAAAAATTAGCAAAAATTACCTCAATGACATTGCCATGTCCAGGGTAAATCACACTTGGCTTTATGTCCAAAATTGTGTGCAAACTCTTCATGTAAGTAAACAAGTCCTCAAACACAGCAGTTCCTTCTCCCAAAATACAATCTCCGCTGAACAGTATGTTGTCTTCTGCCAAAGTAAGCACCACATGGTCTGTGGTATGCCCTGGTGTGTGGTGGATCTTTACAGTAGCACCTTCAACTGATATCTCTTGACCATCAGTGAGCCATTTATTGGGGATTGTCTTCGGTAATTCATTGTCTGGTTCATCTTCACTGCTTTTTTTATGCTTCCAAACTATTGGTTGTTCTAAAAATATATCATTGTGTGTTTTAAGCCTACAAAATTATGATTACTGTTGTATGTGTGTTCTTATTAATTTGTTTTTAACATCCAGAACAATCAATATTAAACAAGTAAGGACTTGGGGAGGCATTTTTATTTTTTTATGCTGGATAAGCCTTCATTTGACCCTGAATCTCACCTGA
The DNA here is from genome assembly GCA_929108375.1 of Gymnoscelis rufifasciata. Taxonomy (NCBI): domain Eukaryota; kingdom Metazoa; phylum Arthropoda; class Insecta; order Lepidoptera; family Geometridae; genus Gymnoscelis; species Gymnoscelis rufifasciata. The sequence goes on from OV815305.1 coordinate 13,817,632, forward strand.
TGTAAAGTGACGATGTGGTCTAAGATGGGACATGAAGACCTAGAAGGTAGATGGCTTCTCCGAGCCACATTACGAAACACGAAAAAATTGCTTGACAAGCCGCGGCCGAAGCCTACCACCAGAGACTGTTCTTAGCACCACCCTGAGGTCACGTGTAAGGATTCAGAGGGTTACCACTTACGGACATGAACAGACAAAACCTCCATACAATTAAAAGTTAATTAAATAAAACCACTTACTAGCTATACTCCCATACAAGTTTTCCACTCCTCCAATGTGGTCATGATGCCAATGTGTCACTACGATGTGCTCAATATTGACCTTCTCGGATAGCACCACTTCCGCAAGGTGCTTTTGGTAGTCTGGCACATCTTTGTCACCTGTGTCTACTAAAATACGACTGAAAAACATACAAATTTAGATACAATTGCCGTTTAATATAACTCACAACAAGATTATATAGGATTGGCTGCTTACTTCTTACCAGATCCAATCAGGTATGTATTTGTGCCTTGCAAGGTCATAGGGCCTGGATTACATCCCAGAATCCTAATGACTCTACTGGAAAGTCTTGTTACTGCTGGTATTACTGCAGCCATGGCATCTGATGTATACATTCAAGTCCTTTAGTACATAATATAAAAACGTACAAATAGTGAAGCTACACAAAGTGATAAGAGTTATGTGATAACGCCCATATCTAACGTTCTTGTTCACAAATGTAATCTAAGCACATTATAAATCATACAATTTGCTAGAAAAAAAAACAATTTAAAGCCTAATGCACTAAAATAACTACGGCTTCCCTTCCCCACCTGCAAGTGCATAATTTGAGATAGGAAGGTACATACAGAAAATAAAAAGACAAAACTTGGGAGATACTCTAGCTAAGCAATTCCAACTGCGTCATGAAAAGTTATAGGTATACCGAATTAAACAATGCTTGCAAATTCGTTTTGCAAAACCTAGCCAAAGTAGCTCAGAAAAACAAAATTAATTTACTACAAAAATACGCTCAGTAAACTTAAACTTACCAAAAAAACTAAAATGGTCTATTTAGATAAAAAAAAATTGACTGAAAACTTTTGATAGACTTTCAAAGAAGTTTGGAAGTTTGTAAATAATAATCAGCTGTTTTGAACTTTGATCCTCTTTTAACTGGTCGTACGTATTTAGTCTTCTTCTTTTAATTGATGGCGTCCGTGTCTGGTTAATTTGTCTAATTAAAGTAAAAAAATGTATATAAAAAAGCGGCACACCCGTATAATCTAAAATGTCATAACGTGATAATCCATAAAAATATTTATTTATTCTTTGTAGTTAAATGGCCTAAATCCTAAATTGATAACTAAAGCGTAGAATAGCTTATAATAATAAATCTGGGGGCACAGTAGTGCCCCCACCAAGTCGAGCAATAATTACACTTACTAAAGATTGGTTAATAGATCTTCAAGTTACTAAATACTGCGATTCTACATTCACAATTGTTTTACTGGCACTTATTAAATTTTTTCTTGAAAAATCCTTGGACTTCTACAAACGTGCAGAGTGGTGAGAGTGGCGTGGAGCACAGTGTTCTGCGGCATGATTGTAGAATTTTCAAGAGCATAAAAACATAATAAATTATAATATCTGTATAGTATCTGACTATGAACAACCTCTTTGGCCTGGTGAGCGTGCCACCTGTGGCGCAATCGGTTGAATGTTCGATTCCCGCGCCGGGATTTTGTAAATCTATAATTTTCTGGTTTCGGGCCTGGGTGTTTTTTTTTCAGTGATACAGACAATAAACACCCATAGAACAAGCTCTGCTTATGGAGTTTATTATTTACGTGGTGGTAGGTGTGATTATTATTTACGAGATAATGTTAGTCTACGATTTGCTGGTACTAGTGCCCTTTATCTTGAAAACTATACTAATAAAATAATATTTCCAAAACATTAACGACAGTTTGTCTAAAAGTAGAATTATATATAGTAGAATTATTTTATACTTGAGATTGATTGTAGCTATGACATAGAATATAAAGTCATCGACTTTTCTGACAGTGACGTGACATTGACAATAAAGTTGACACCAAAATCACAGAAGACAGCACGGATTCTCATTCTCAGCAAAGAAAATAAATTAGGAAAAATGGCTGGTGCGCTAGCTAGAGTTTTTCATGGATCCAAGCATCAACTTGGTAAATATAACGGTTATTTATTTGATACCGTAGTAACCAACATTCAGCAGCTACGTTTCTACAAAATCGTCCCTGCTGAGTGCATGCCAAACTCATTGTTGTTGTACAAGTTGCGTAGAAGACTTACATAATTTGACGTGTGTTTATAGGGCTCGTCAGTCTTGTGAGCTCCAACAATGTGCCGGTGCGATACCAGCAGACACAGGCTCCTCCTGCCAAGACGCACTATGGACCATTGGCCGATCAGGACAGGATCTTCACTAACCTGTACGGAAGACATGACTGGAGGCTCAAAGGAGCGATGGCTCGTGGAGACTGGTACAAGACTAAAGAAATTATGTTGAAAGGAACCGATTGGATTGTCAGTAAGTGCTCTATTCTACTGTCCTCAGTGGCGGATTTACAAATTTTCAAGATATAGGCTGAATAGTTTTGCCGCCCTTGCCTCAACAATTGTCATATCAAACATTATTTTTACAATGCAACAATTTCGTTGAAATTTCACGTTCTATAATTTTTCGGTATATTTTTTAAGCTAATCGGAATAAGTTTGCTACTATCGGAATGTGCAATGACAAGTGAGAGAGAAAAGTCATCGACAAAATTTGTCGCAGACTTCTATAGGTATGCAAGACATCAGAAAACCGTCAAAGAAAAATCTTTTTGATTTCTATGAGGTTAAATAAATATCGTTCCCCAAATTTGCCGCCCCCAAAATCTGCCGCCCTAGGCTCAAGCCTACTCAGCCTGCTGATAAATCCACCACTGACTGTCCTACTATTAAAATTGGCAAAGTATATAAAACGAAAGCAAATACTATCAAATACAATAAATTTACAAGCCTCAATCCAGTGTTCCCTTTCAGATGAAATGAAATCCTCTGGTCTCAGAGGCAGAGGTGGTGCTGGTTTCCCCACTGGTATGAAGTGGTCTTTCATGAACAAGCCAGCAGACGGTCGGCCTAAGTACCTAGTTGTAAATGCTGATGAGGGTGAGCCTGGCACCTGCAAGGACCGAGAAATCATGAGACATGATCCTCACAAGCTGATTGAAGGCTGCCTTATTGCTGGAAAGGCTATGGGAGCTCTAGCGGCTTATATTTACATAAGAGGAGAGTTTTACAATGAAGCCAGTAACTTGCAAGTCGCAATTGCTGAGGTAAAGAATTTATAATTGTTGCCATATGTGGTTAGAATCTTTGTAAAAAAGAATATGTTTTGAGCTATGTACAATGTAGAAGAGTAATACAAATTTAATTATATTTATTATACCAAAAATTACATAAGGAATGTGAAGAGAACATATTTATTTATATGGTTTGATCAGGATTGTGAAGTTTCATAGTGTTAAAAAGCTAAGCGACTAGCTATTTTAAATTTATTTCCTATTTAGTTATAAGTATGTTCAATAAATTGTGTTCTCTTGACTTTATTTAGGATAAGTGAATAGGATTTTGTATCTTGTATTTTAAAAGGTTATGTTGATATACAAACATTATGTATGTTGTTAAATGCAATGTCCTTATTATGACTTTCTTCTACTAGGATAAATACTTTTGACATAAACTTTAACAGGCATACCAAGCTGGCTTCCTCGGCAAAAACGCATGTAACTCTGGTTATGACTTTGATGTCTTTGTCCACCGCGGTGCCGGGGCCTACATCTGTGGAGAAGAGACTGCCCTCATTGAGTCCATTGAAGGCAAGCAGGGCAAGCCCCGCCTAAAGCCCCCATTCCCTGCTGACGTGGGCCTGTTTGGATGCCCCACAACTGTGAACAATGTTGAGACCATTGCTGTGGCTCCCGTAAGTTGATTGATTTAAAGTATATTTTATTTTTATAAATAAATAAATATTTCTGGCAAATTCACACAATAACATCTAGCAACATGTATTACGATGTATAAGGTATAGTATTATTAACTCGTATTACGGGTACAAGTCACCAGAAAATAAGAAGATCCGTTAAATTAATTAATAAATTCCCTAGGAAATTTCTAAAGTTTTGTAGGATTCCAAACAAAGAGAAAAAGTTTATTATTTTACGTCCATATATTCGGAAATTTATCTATTTGAAAAGTAATAAATTTATAAACTAACGGATAATCATTCGTAAGTTTCTAAACGGTTCAACCAATCACACAAGAGCTTAAAATTTCACGCATCTATAAAATACTGAAATAACACACTGCTCTCTGATTGGTTGATAGCCAGAATTTGTTCATCTTGAATATATAAAATTTAACGTTATAATATAATAGTAATAAACCTTTGAACAGGCTTTCTGGCGCATCATCGGCCGCATTAGAGTTAGAGATATGAACAGTTACTCTGTCCATTGAAATGTGTTTCTCCATGGCCATGAAATTATGGATTTTCAAAATGGGCATTAATAAGTTTTTTTAGACCCATCTCAGAAACCGAAGACTAAGAGAAACTATAACTTATAAGATTTGGACTCGTCAATGTCATTCGACTTGGGTCATCACTCAACTGACCTGACAAAATCACGTTTTTATTTTCATAATGGCGGACTGGATGTATGCCAGACTCGATACAGAAATGTCGGAACCCCTTTCAGACTTATCGGTTTTGCTGTGAAAGACAGACACATACAGAGTCACATTTATAAAATTAGTAAGAATAAAACCTACATGCATTTGGTCATGGGAAAACTTGATACTCTATTAAATAATTATACTAAACAAATCGTCATCATCTTCCTGACCTGTCACAACATGTATTTTTCTAAATAAATTATAAAATATATAACAAATTTATTATAATAAACAAACAAAATGTATTATGTATAGACAATCCTCCGTCGCGGCGGTGCCTGGTTCGCAGGCTTCGGCCGCCAACGTAACTCCGGCACCAAGTTGTTCAACATCTCCGGTCACGTGAACACCCCCTGCACTGTGGAGGAAGAGATGAGCATTCCTCTCAAGGAGCTGATTGAGAGACACGCCGGCGGTGTCACGGGAGGCTGGGATAACCTGCTAGCTATTATTCCTGGAGGATCATCAACCCCGCTGATTCCTAAAGAGTAAGTTTTAAATGTTAATTATTGATCTTAGTAGTTTTAATAATGTAGACTAGTGCTTTAACAGTGAAAGCAAACATCGTGAGGAAACCGGCATGCTCTGATAACTTCCAAGAGTTTGAAGAACATGTGACATTCACCCACACGCACATGGCCAGCGTGGTGAATTAATACCTCTCGTCATGAGAGAAGTCCCTGTGTCCCAGCAGTGGGAACGTAAATAGGGTGATGATGATACTATTCTTAGTAAGTAAAAAAATTACAAATATTTACAGAAAAAGGTAACACGATCCGACTGCGAATTGATGACAAGTTTTTTTTTTTACATTTTTATCTATTTAAATAAAAATGAATTGTTGTTCGTTAGTCTGATTAAAACTCGAGAACGGCTGGGCCGATTGAGCAGATTTTGGTTTTAAAATGTCGTAGTCCAGGGTAGGTCTAAACGGTGAGCAAATAAGGAAAAATTGCCGGGAACTTTTTTTACCCGTGCGACGCCGGGGCGGGCCACTAGTTTATAATATAATTGTGTTGAAAACCAGCCAACGAGCATTTCAATCCGTGGCTTATCTATGAAACAATACAAAAAACTAATATTAACTGTATAAAACTTATCTGCTGGTTCACTAAATTTAACTTAATTGCCAAAGATGGCGCTGCCGATGCGTGAGTAACGTTGTTCCAAGTGGCGCTGTAGGGAGCATATTTGGCTGGGATCCCCGGTATTCCCACGCCACCGCCTCATGGTTAATAACTGTAACAGAGTCTGGGAGGATACCACAGATTTCGTGTGGATTATCCATATTGATTCTCTATTTTTAACCCCCGACAAACAAGAGGGGTGTTGACGTGTTTGTCTGTCTATATGTCTGTCTAGGACATCATAGCTCCCGAACGGATGGAGCGATTTCAATTTAGTTTTTTTTTGTATGAAAGTTGATTAATATAACTTTTAAACGAGTCAACCGATTTTCATCAAACATTGAGTTTTGTGCGAGTCTAAGAACACTCGCGCAAAACTCAATGTTTGATGAAAATCGGTTGACTCGTTTAAAAGTTATGTGGGTTAAAGTAGGGAAGGAAAACCGAAAATCTGCAAATATACTCGAGTGGGGTCTCAAATGAAAGCGCAAAACGGGCACATTACAAATTAGTATGACTTTTTACTTTTAAGGGAACTAAAGTTCTGGAATCGGTTTTTTTTTTAAATTATAATAAATAAAATAAAATAAATATTTCCAGACAATGCACACAACAACATCTAGCCGCGTGGTAAGCTCTAAGCTTGTGTTACGGGCACTAGATAATCTGATATACTTAATATAATAGTCATACATATATAAATATTTTTTATTATACATATTAAACACCCAGACCAAGGAAAAAGTGCTTGCAGAACATACAAACACTTTCACCCTCGGCGGGAATCGAAGCTACCTCTTGCACCGCAAGCGGACCCGATAATATTCATTAATATATATATTTTCTTATGCCAGCGTATGCTCCACGGTCCTCATGGACTTCGACGGGCTGGTGGCCGCGCAGACCTCGCTGGGCACGGCGGCCATCATCGTGATGGACAAATCCACCGACATCGTGAAGGCCATCGCCCGCCTCATCATGTTCTACAAGCACGAGTCTTGCGGCCAGTGCACGCCTTGCCGCGAGGGTGTTTCTTGGATGAACAAAATTATTTACAGGTAAGATCATCATCATCTCCCTGACCTTATCCCACATCACGTGGGGTCGGCACAACATGTTTTCTGCTTCCATTTCCCTCTATCACCCGTCATCTCAACACTCACCTCTTTCTTACACATGTCATCTTTCACACAGTCCATCCATCTTTTCTTCGGCCTACCTCTTCTCACATATCCATTTACATTCTATTTACAGGTAAGATGCCAGACAAATAAACAGCAACTTAGAAAATGTTGATCTAATTAACCTTCTTGAAGTGGTGTAGAGAGAATATGGGTGAAGTCATATAGGAATTGAAAGAAGTTTGGAAGTGTAGTAACTGGCAATGATGGTTGGCAGTTACTACACTTAGCCCTGTAGGTTGATGGCGACATTGACATTGTTCAAAGAAGTATTTAATACGCTATGATGGTGTGTTCGCTTGAACTAATTTGGTGTAAGCAAGCGATCATGAATTCGATTTCCGTTCGCATTTAGATTTATACATATCGAAGGTGAAGAGTAATGACATTAACTAACATTCTGGCCATATCGGAATTATTGAAAATAATAAAAAACTACAGAAAGTAAAATGGTGGCCACTCAGCAAGTTGCTCAGGGAGTAGCGACAGCGCTGATTTTCAGTGGTACCTTATTGACGGCGTGAGTCTGACTGACACTACATACACTTGTGTTAGAGTATATCGCACATAAAAAATAAAAAATAACACTACCATTTGTTACATTTGTTACCATAGTTACAAAAACAAATGGATTTAAATATATTGTATGTATTTATTATAATCTTCATATCCTCAGACACAGTTGTATTTTAACGACAATGTATAATATATACAGTCATGTAGATGTTTAGTATACATTTTCGTTAATAAAATAAAAGCACAGAAAAGATACATATACCTACGACTTACCGCTGTACTAATAGTTACGTTTTATGCCGGCTGTACACACGCGCCGAGACCCTCTCGGCGAATGTCTCGGCCGAGAGGGGTCTCGTCGAGAGCATGCCTGTACACACGCGTTCTAACATTTGAACTGAAGACTCACGCGACAATGGACGTAGAAATTGCTGCTGCTATTTGTGTTTGTGCCATGAGCTATTATAATTTTTTTAACATTTACTATAAAAATAAAATTCGTAAACCATGAAGAAATAAGAAAAAAAATAATTTTATTAAATTAAATTAAAATTAAATTAAAAAAATATTAAATACTATTAGCGAGCAAGTAAATGAACGAGTGTGTACATGCTCGCTCTCGTTTACCTCGCGAGAGCCAACGAGACCCTTTGACTCGGGCGCAAAAAACCGACAAGCCACCGAGAGCGACCGAGACGAGAACGAGACAGCGAGACGAGACGAGAGCGCCCTGTACACACGCGCGTTCGGCCTGTCTCGGGGTGTCTCGGCGCGTGTGTACAGCCAGCATTACGCGTTCCATTTTTATCATATTTTAGTTGACAAAAATCATTAAGATTTCTGAATAGACAGTTTATTTTATTATATAAAAAATTAAGAATAGAGGATTTATTGGTTTTTAGTTACGAAGCTTCTCATATATTAAAGATTATAATTAGCCTATTGTTTTATTTTGATGTGCATCGAATTATAGTTGTATTATTTTGCAGAATGGTCGACGGTAACGCATCACCTAAGGAAATTGACATGCTGTGGGAAATCTCCAAACAAATTGAAGGTAATGTAATAACCATTAGGTACTCAAAATACATTAACATTACAAATATATTTGTTGCAAATATGTTCTTCCCAAGAATGTTTGTGGAAAAAAATATGAATACAAGGAAAATTATGACAGAAGCTTAGTAATGTTAAATATTGAATGATTATTGAATGCTAGCTCTCCGCTCGCGGCTTTACCCGCGTATTATTTGGTTTATGGTTAAAAGTAGCTTTTGTGTTTTACTGGGAAAACCGTTATGCCCGTTCCAAATTTTATTTAAAATCTGGCTTTGCTCGAAATAGTATATCAAATATCCAGTACCCGTAACACAAGCTTAAAGCTTACCACGGGGCTAGATGTTGTTGTGTGAATTGTATGGAAATATTTATTATAATTTTTGGAGTTTACTCCTTAAGAAACGATTTGAGTTATAAGGCCCGGTACGGTAATTTTATGAGGAGTAAAATCAAGTGTAACTCGAAAAGTTGAGGCGTTACGTAGAAAGAGACAAACATATATATCTGTAGGATTGAACGTGTAAAAGAATGAGATGGAATACATTACACAGCGTATCTCATTCTCGGGGTCTCCTCTTTGCGGGATACTTCGTAGTCTCACTGTATTTTATTTATATTATTTTGTAACATACTTTATGTAATACGCTTTATTGAAGTAATATAAATAATCCGAATAATTACAGATATAATGTTTGTTTCTCTTATCATTTTAGCAGATGCGTTCATTTACCCTTTTTTTCTATTCGATATAATATCATAATTATCGTTCGTAAGGAGTAAACTCCAATCGTGCGTCGTAGCTGACACACACACTTTTTTTTTATTTTATTATTTATTCATATAATAAGTTACTGATATTTTTTGTTGATACAGGTCACACAATCTGCGCGCTGGGCGACGGCGCGGCGTGGCCGGTGCAGGGGCTGATCCGGCACTTCCGGCCCGAGCTGGAGCGCCGCATGGACGAGTACGCGCAAGCCAACGGACCCAGCAAGGCCGAGAGGCTTTACTAGAGACCATAGCTAATTACTTATAACAAATCGAGCTAGCGACTGGTATACTCCAAATGGTGTTCCTTAACATGATATTTTACTAACGAACAAACTTGTAGATCAGGTTATTTTTTTGACAAATTTAAAACCTTATTTAAAAGGTCAACAGTAAACTTAGTTTGCGGTTCGACAATGGAGTGCTTGTCGTATTCGTAGCCGTTTTATCGCCGAGTCCAGCGATACACAGGTGGTTGTCGGGTGACTAAATCGAAACAAACTTTAACGTTCAATCCATTCGTGGAATGTGAAAATGGGGATTTTAATATACTCCTACGTTTTTTGGGAAACCTACTTTTACGCAACACCTTGAGAGGATAATAATGTCATGTGATGTCCAAAGTGATGTGATCTAGCCGACATAAATAATACGACCAGTCGTTAGCTATAGATTAATGTAATCTGAGATAGGGTAGAAATTACACATAGGCGTACAATGATATCGTTTCCTGTTTTGAGTTAATTTCTTTCATAGCTATTGTATTTATTTCACAATCAGTTGTTCCTCATGTTTTCACATTGACTTTTGTAAATCACTTCAATCTAGTTTTTAAGCCAAAGTGTATATTTCAACTAGTGACCCGATTAAATAGTGCATTGTGATATTAATATTGCATATAATTTACCCTGATCAATTTTTAGTGGAGTTTTTCCTGTCTTTTTGTTAACTATTATTTATATACCAATTTTTACAGTTATTTCTTCACTGTTTAAATTTTACAATAAAACGTTAATAATATCTCGTTAGACTTATTATTTGCTACAATATAAGTGAGAAAATCCATATTTTCTAGTAACTTTAGAGAAATAAATTATTTTAAGCATAAAACAGTAACGTTTCACATTTTTGGTAACTGTAGAATATTTTGATAAAGATAAAGAAAACTTTATTGTTCAATAAAGTTTTAAAGTTTGACAGCATAACAATCTGTCAGCCAACAAAATATGACCTACTCTGTTACATCAAGGAGTGAGGTAGGTTCGGACCCCTGACGTAAGGAATTTCTCTGGCTACAGAATAATCTGCCACTTTTCATCCCCATCTACATAACCATTTTAATCTTATTTTCTTTAGTCAATTTCGTCAAATACTGGGAAATGCGATAAGCCGCGTTTGGCCGAAAGTATTCATCTAACTCTCTGTAAATAATTTTGACGAAATCCATTGAATCTAGTTGTCTATCTGGATTATTTCTCAACGCTTCAAGTATCTGATCATCTGTTTCTTGACAGCCATTTAAGTATTTTAGGACATTTCCTTGGGGTTCTGGAATATAAATTAATCTAGTTTTTAAGCAACTCTGTTACTTATTTTATTTAGGCTCCGAAGTTGATCGAATTGTTAAAATAGGATTGCTAATAGGACCTCAGCCCTCAGGTCTTAAGGGCCCCGAAGCACTGCCTTGGTAGCTACGCCAGTATGATGATCATCATCTAATTTTAAGCATTTAGACAGGTGCTTTAGTAGTAACGCAACTGTATCATCAGTAAGGTACCAACGTAATCAGCGACGAAAGCGCTGCCGAGACTAGTTTTTTAATTTATGAAAAAGTAAGGAAAATCTTTAAGGGCTCACTTTTACAACATCCCCATGTCCGGGATAAACTAACTCAGGTTTCATATCAATATGGTCTTCAAGCTCCGCAAGCTATCTAGCAAGTCTTCTTCGAAAGTCGCCGTGTCCTCTCCCAAGAGGCATCTCCGCTGAAAAGACAATTTTCTTCTATGTGGTCTGAACTGTGGCCTGGGGTATGATGGACCTTAAAAAACAAACAGGTTACGTACCAGTGTATGTGTGTATCGTCCTAGCCGATTTCGCCTATGGCGACTGCGTCATTGGACAGCCATATTTACTGATATTTAAATAAAACCTTAACCGTGGCTCCTTCAACCGAGATTTCCTGCCCATCCGTCAGCCAATTGCAGGGTATGTGCTTTGGCAACTCATTGTCAGGAGTATCTTCGGAGCTTTTCTTATGCTTCCATACTAGTGGTTGTTCTGGAGAACGTAGATTGCCATCATGTATTATGTATGTATTACTATAATTACGGCAAAAAATGCTTGTTTTCTCTGAATATCCAGAATAAACAGGCAAAGTGTGTCGTGTTCATTAAATCGGAGCAGCATGTAATTAGTATGTTCAACCAAAATAAACTGTTTACCTACCTTAGCCGTTTTATTAATATAATGGTTTGCGCGTTTGTTTACTGTGTAAAATAGATACTACTTCATAACATTCCATTTATACAATAAAGACGTCCAAATATTTCAAGTGTTAATTAATCAAATCCAATCAAATAAGTATTGGTTCCCTGAAGAGTGACAGATCCAGGGTTACATCCGAGAATCCTGATTACCCTACGGGATAATTTTAGTCACATCAGGAATAACCTATGCCCTTGCAATTCTACACACGACTCACGACTACGACACGGGGCCGGGTAAAATAAGGGTCCATCCATCAAGATGCCTGGAAGAGATCGCTCACAGCGATAAGGTTGTTACTGTTTGTATTATATTTGTGGTGTACAATAGCCATCGACGACCTCTGTGGTTCGGTGGGCGAAAGTCCGCCTGAGGCGCAAGAGGTTGTGGGTTCCCGCCGGGGACCAGATTTTGTACGATCTATAATTTCTGGTTTCATGTTTGGGTGTTTTCTTTGTATCATAGGTATGTTTTATTAACAAAAAAAATATCTATGTAGTATATCAATCACCTAGCACCCATAGTTCTTAGTTAGGGGTTAGGTAAATGCTGTTTGATTAGTCCGGAATTATTTATTATATTTATTTATTATTAAAGAGTTATCTATCGAATAGTAAGAACAATAATTTTAAGATCCATGATCGTAAGTACGTACCTATACCTAGTGACTTCCACAAACTGATAAATCACCGCTCTAACGCACCTCTTATTATGAGCACCTAGTACGAGACGTCTTAATCATCAACATCATCAGTCATCATCATCATCATCATCATCTGCTGTCGCCATCGGTTCATCGGTCGCCTACACTGCAAGGCGACACCGCCGTAACAGATGATCCATGATGCTGACTGACACTTTAGTTTATAAGATTTATATTTTTTATGTATGTTAGTCTATAAGGTATATGTTTATATGGGTCTCAGATTGAAATTATTTGCTAATGACGTCAACAAAAGCAATCTATCTACGGATGCTAATAAGCGCCATCTATTAAAAGAAGAAGAAGAAGAAGATGCTAATAAGTGCCATCAGCAAAGAGAATATAAATCGCTACTTGTCGCTGTTGTAAAATGTATCCTACCTCCTTAGAAGCATTTTTTTTACTGGTACGTTGACTTTAAATCACTCACTCACTATTGACTTGATATTTTCATTTATAACATTTCAAAACAAACGTATTTTTGTGTATTTTTAAAATGGCTGGTGCACTCACTAGATTTTTTCATAGATCCAAGCCAAAACGAGGTAAGATATTGTTCTTGTTGAGCTTTTATATACCTGTCAGTGAGAACGTAGAAATTATGATATTATAAAGATGTGATGTACCTACATTAAAACAACATTATGTAGGGTTTGTTGTTTCATGTGGTTACATAAATGTGTTTTAGAGGTTTAATTAATTCCCAGACACGAGCCCCGTAGGGGCATTACTACATTAACTATGGAACTCGCAAAAACAAACCCTTTCTTGCAATCATACGGCTTCTACTTAGCCTCCTTAGCCCTAGGGGCGGCTGGTTCTTGTGCCTAATTCCACAGTAACCTTCCTTCGTTCAATTCTCGAAAATTTTAACGAAGTTGTACCTTAGACATAAACCAGCTACCTGTTGCCGGTGAAAATTAGGCCTCTAGGTTTTTGTCTACGAGCTCGAATCTGATGAGGAGACGGAAGTTGGTTGCCTGGAATGATGACAGAATACAGAATACAGATCATTTATTTGCACACATGGGTTACATACAGGGTCTTGTTTATCAATATTATAAGCACTATACATGTATTGCCTTAGTCTAGGGCATGCAAATTACATAAATGCAAGATTTTACTGAATTCAAAAAACATTTATATTATATATCTATTAAATCAATCTTTGTTATCTAAGTCGTCAGGTATTTTTTACATGACATAAACAGATGACGATTACCTGGGTGTTATTCTTTTGAATAACCTTATCTAATAAGTACCTACTGAGAACACCGCATATAAATCACATGGATAAATATTTTTGGTGTTTGAGGTTCCCGATAACCAGATACCCAAAATCTTGTTAAATTTAACGTAGGAATGTACATTGAAATAAAACCAAACTGCTTCCAGAGCTTCTATACAAACTCGGTAAAATTCTTCTCCCGGTTAGAAGGAACACTTTCTGTGGGCCCATCTGTGATGGAGACAGGGTCTTCACGAACCTGTACGGGCGACACGAGTGGAGGCTGTCAGGAGCCTTAAGTCGAGGAGATTGGTATCTGACGAAAAAGATCATAGCCAAGGGCTCCGAATGGATTATTAGTAAGTTTTTAATCTTGCTAAACTTTATATTTCATGCTTCATGTTATTCATCAATAAAATTAAAATGAATATTACCGGATCGTCCACACAACAACCTGTTTAAGCTTGTGTTTCGGGTACTAGACATATGATATACCTATTATAATGACATACATATGTAGAGGTTTTTTACTATTCATATTAAACACCCAGACCAAGCAGAAAGTGCTTGCAGAACATACAATCACATGACCCCTAATTTTTCGTCGTTTTAGTTAAGTTGCCTTTTTCCAAGTAAAAATAGATAGATTCGGAAGCTTTCCTCATTTCCAAAAGGGAAAAATGGTAAAATATGATTCGACAGTTGTTTCTCGCCTCCATATGGGAAAAATCATTGTATAGGATTTGACAGTTTCGCCTACCTAAAAAAAAGTTTGGTATCAGATTGGGGGTTTTGGCACATGCCCACATAATCCATTGATTGCATCCATTTTAACGTATCTCAAGCCATTCAAAAGTTACTAAACACCATTAAGCATCTTTTCCATCAGGCTGATTAACAGAATAGATTACTATTGAGGGTTGTCTGTCCTATTGTTGCTTATTAAACCAATGTGCTCGTTAGTGATGAGCCAGATTTAGGCGGGTATTATAAAGAACAGTCATGATTTCAACATAATTATTTATTGTCTTTACAACAGTTTTTTGAACAGAACATATAATATTTAATCATAACTTATAGTATCTGTCTCCGAATTGTTGCTAAAAATCTTTCAATGTTTCCCCATGATTTTGTGCAGGCGTGAGCACAGTCATGACTTTTATGGTTATTCAATATTTCTTGACTCGGAAAGTGAAGTATACATGAATTACAAATATAAATTGCACGAATTTGATTTGAAATTTGTTTACTTACTAAGCGCGATAAGTTTTTTATGTAACAATAATGACCCCTATTTCCTTCGGTAACAAAAAGTAAATTAATATGAACAGTTTTTTCTGATTTTGTTAAATGTAAAGGACCGACTACACTAAAACTTTTAGTGTTGTTATCATTTTCTAGTCCAAAGACATTGATGCTTAAATTATTTAATTTTTCGACTTTAGATATATCTGCTAGTTTTACTGGAAACGAAATCCCATCAAACTTTAATTTATCTGCATGCTTACTATATGATGATACTCGATCAGAATTTTTTCTCACCGGATATAACGCGGAAAGTAATGCCCATTTGAAACATAAGCTATCTAAGTTTTTTACATTTATGACGGCCTTTTTACTTCTGATATCTTGTGGTAGATCAATAAATGTAATAACACGCAGGGGATTGAATTTATTTACATTAATTTTTATGGATGTTATTTTTTTAAGACTCCAACTACTATCCTTTTTTTCAAAAGCGATGATTTTATGTTTAAAAGTGTCACACAAAGATGAAAATAAAATATCCAAATCATCACCTTTTTGTACAATGTTGCTTGGTGTTTGGAAATCAAAAGAATAGTAAAGATCTTTTGATTGTTGAATAAAATCTGCATGCAAAACAAAATTTGCTTTGATCACTGTGTGTTTCTGAATAGATTCATTAATTAAAATTAACATTTCTTTTTTAATAGAATTTAGAAACAATTCTGGTGTTTCAAAATTTGTTTCTTCGGTAGAGCTAAGAATCTTATATGTTATAATTCTATTACCAAACGCTGTTTCAACCACTGATACATTGCTCAATGTATTATGTAATTTGCTTACATTATTTTTATGAAGATTACTTTTTAAATGGTTTGCAAAATATTTTTTTTTAACTTCTATTAGACACCTACTGCAGGTGATCATTTCACTAACACTCACAACAGCAGGCTCACACGAGGAAGTTGATGTGGGTGGTACGTCTCTGTATTCCTGTCTAGCAGTTCCCATTGAAGAAGTGGATGATGGGTCATCTTCGTTACGTACTCTTTTAGCAGATATCTGAATGGTGTCCTCATCAATGTTCCTCTTTAGGGACCCTCCAGATTGTTGATTGGTAGAGCTAAAATAAATTTTCTGTTATTTATGTTGATAAAAAAAATATATATATTATATTTGTAAGAAAAATACTTACGAGCAAGATTCCATATCTTTTTCGACTTGAAGACAGATATCGTAGAGTTCCTTATTGTGTTCGCTATCATATAACGACCCAAAAACACCCTCAATTTGTTCACAAATCTTTGTAAGTTGGTCATCGATATCTTCATTACTGTTGAAAAACCAGCTAATAACTTCATCTTCGTTTGCCATGTTTCAAAGCTTACGGAGTTCAAATTATAATGTGATCAAGAAATGTAAAAGTAGGGCTTATATAGTGGAGAACACAATAAATACCACAACTGGAAGGTAGGGCTTATTAAGGAATTAGTGGAATTTTACAATTAACTAATGAGTCCAGTCACAAAGTTAATTCCATCCCATTAAGCATCATTTTTAAAATAATATTTTTTGAATGTAACTTTTCCAGCTATTTCTTTTGTTATATTCATTAGTATTTTCTTTGTTGCTTCTTATCAATAAGTGTTTGACATTGAGTAGTATTTAAGTCGGTAATGAACATGTTTCCAATGTTCTTCTGGAGGTACATCACACAACTTTTCTAAATCATAAATTTCAATTATATGTGATGAATTTTTGCTATCATTATTATGAGATGAAATAATGATGTTGCCCTCTGAGGGATAGTAGATGAAAGTTTCTTTTCTTTGGTGAACCTTCCCAAATAATTGATCACAGCTATCACCGTTTTTTTTAATTTAGGTTGACTTTAAAGTAATGCTATTATTTATTTATTTATCAAACAAAATCCACAGCCCTTAGTATATATCTTAAAAAATAACTTATAATTATGTCATAAAACCAAAAACGGATTTACTTTTTATAAAACATTTATTGATCTACCACAAGGTATCAGAAGTAAAAAGGCCGTCATTAATGTAAAAAACTTAGATAGCTTATGTTTCAAATGGGCATTACTTTCCGCGTTATATCCGGTGAGAATAAATTCTGATCGAGTATCATCATATAGTAAGCATGCAAATAAATTAAAGTTTGATGGGATTTCGTTTCCAGTAAAACTAGCAGACATAATATTATAAAGTTGAAAAATTAAATAATGTAAGCATCTTTGGACTAGAAAATGATAAAACACTAAAAGTTTTAGTGTAGTCGGTCCTTTACATTTAACAAAATAAGAAAAATCTGTTCATATTAATTTACTATTTGTAACCGAAGGAAATAAGGGTCATTATTGTTACATAAAAAACTTATCGCGCTTAGTAAGTAAACACATTTCAAATCACATTTGTGCAATTTATATTTGTAATTCATGTTTACTTCACTTTCTGAGTCAAGAAAGATTGAATAACCATAAAAGTCATGACTGTGCTCACTCACGTCTTATAATAATAATTATAATACGTGGTAATTTTCTTCTTGAAAGTCTGTCGTTGTTTCATGCCTAAAATGGCCTTTATTTGAACTTTATTTGGATTTATGTTTTTCTTTATTGATATTTACAACTAATTGTTCATTAAAACTTAACATCATAGGTAAGGGTTTCACTAACATCTATCACGCATGCCATCATCATCGAAACAATTGCATTTCTCCACACTTCAGATGAAATTAAAATCTCCGGTCTCCGCGGCCGCGGCGGCGCCGGTTTCCCCACCGGCATGAAATGGTCTTTCATGCAGAAGCCCGTGGACGATCGTCCAAGGTACCTCGTGATCAACGCGGACGAAGGGGAACCGGGGACTTGCAAAGACCGGGAGATCCTGAGACATGACCCTCATAAGCTGATTGAAGGAGCATTGCTGGCTTGCACCGCGATTAGTGCTGAAGCGGCTTATGTGTATATAAGAGGAGAGTTTTTCAATGAGGCGTGCAACTTGCAGATTGCTATTGCTGAGGTGAGAGGCAAATCATTATAATTGAGAATTGAGTTTAACTCCTACTGTTCTGTCTGTCACACTTCTACCATTAAGTCATCATCGTGTGTCACATACCATTTATTAAAATGATTATTCTAATTTTTACACCCTTTCCTTCTCCAGGCGTATCAAGCCGGCCTGATCGGCGCTAACTCCTGCGATTCTGGTTATAAATTCGACATGTACGTGCACCGCGGCGCTGGTGCCTACGTCTGCGGGGAGGAGACAGCCCTCATAGAATCTATGGAAGGGAAGCAAGGGAAGCCACGTCTGAAGCCTCCCTTCCCGGCTGATATCGGACTGTTCGGCTGTCCGACGACGGTCAATAATGTGGAGACCATATCTGCAGTTCCCGTAACTAATCTTTTAACTTATTTTGCATGGTATTCAAGGTCAGAAGAAAAGCCAGAAAATTTCTTGTTTCGGTCTGTGTCTCATCAAGGAGTGTTTTTTGGAACAGCCAAATTATGTCTGATAATGTTATCTGAGTGAGTAATAGGTGGACTGTATCAACTGTGCCTACAACTCAAATTTATCAATTTTATCCAGCGTTACCGTACCCTAATTACTTTCATAGGCTTGGTACAAAGACATAGGACTTCCCCAATACAAACGACGACTGGATTTCTGACGATTCTAGAAGTAGGAACACACTTTGTGGTAGAAAATAACTGTCTAAACACTTGCAGACGATTCTCCGCCGCGGAGGCGCCTGGTTCGCAAGCTTCGGTCGCGAGCGCAACCACGGCACCAAGATCTATGTGATCTCTGGCCACGTGAACTGCCCATGCACAGTTGAGGATTCCATGGGCATGCCGTTGCGGGAGCTGATCGAGAGATACGCCGGCGGGGTGCGAGGCGGCTGGGACAATCTGCTGGCTGTGGTACCCGGGGGAGCGTCATGCTCACTACTTCCCAAGCAGTACGATAGTATAATAATAATATCTCTCTCTGTAGTCGGTCCCTCATGTCTGAGGATCGTGGTCAGCATCGGAGTTACATCGGGAGCGGATAATTTGTCTCCATCGGGTTCTGTCCATCGCATCTCTGACAGTGTCGTAGAATTTGGACGACGATGGAACCTTCATTTGATCTGTCCATCGAGTTGGTGAACGTCCTCGGGATCGTTTCCCTTCGGTGTTACCAACGATAATCAATTTCTCCAGACTCTCATCGCCTCTTCGCACTGTGTGCCCGAAATATGCAAGTATTCGCTGTCGGCAATAATATAATAAGATATTTATTTTCTCAACACTTATTACATAATTATCTCTAGGGTAAACATTGAAGGAGTGATCAGTGAATTATTGAGCAATGAGTGTGAGACTGGTGCCCGCGATGGGTTTGATAAAACCTGTGTTGTGGGTCACCAGGCTCTCCAAATTCGTGGCAATAATTACATCTTATGAGTAATGGAGAAAAAAAAATGATGAATTTAACTTGTTGCAATTACTATTTCAATGGCACACGTCTTAGTGTACCTACCTAGCAATTTTAGTCGAACTTATGGGCTATTTGTAGACAAAACAAAGTATAGTTACGTTAGGTAGGTACCTACCCATTTTTTATCTGAACCTAAATGTATGATGTGAAATGATACAATTTTCTGATTTATTGGACCACCCCAACATTAGCTTTGTTAAAAAGTCGTTATGTAAACAACATTTAACAACTTTGTCCGTTCATTCATTCTTATTCTTTCGCCAGTGGCATTGCGACATTATTCCTTACTTTTCCTATTGAAATTAAAACGGATTTGAAATACATTTGTAAACTGCAGTTTATAATATCTAAGCGAAAACTGCTCCATTAACGATGTATTTTATGGACCTTTCAATTTCAGGTTCTTTATTTTAAAGAAGCTGACCCAGCAACCTTCATACCGCCTTATATTTTTCCCATTTTTGTGACACCTTGCTTAAAGATTAATTTAACACAAAGACAAACATTGACTTAAACAAAACCGAACGAATCATCGAATTTGGTGCAGTTATCGTTTCAGCCATTTAAGACGCCCACTGCTAGTCATAAGCCTCCCTCAAAGACGACCAACTATTCCGATCGGACGCTACTTGCATCCACAGTGAGCCAGCAAGTTAGACCAAGTCATCTTTCCATCTTGTTGCTAGTCGTCCGACGCTGCGCTTACCGATCCGCGGCCTCCATTAGGGAACTTTTCGGTCCCAACGGTCATCTGTTTTACGAGCTATGTGGCCTGCCCACTGCCACTTCAAAGAGCTAATACGTTTGCCTAGGTCGGTGACCCGCGTTCTTCTACGGATCTCCTCATTTCTGAATCGATCCCGTAGAGAAACCCCGAACATAGCCATAGCCATAGCTCTTTGAGCGACTCTGGGCCTATTCATGAGGCCAATAGTGAAGCACCACGTTTCGGAACCGTAATTCATCACTGGCAACACTTATTGAAGGCTTTTGTCTTGAGGCACTGCTGTAATTTTTACGAAAAGACGTGGTGTAGTTTTCCGAACGCTGCCCATCCGAGCTGGATTCGCAGCAAGAAGTAGAGCTGTATTTTTGGAGCAGTACATAGTTTGGAAGTTTTGCGCATTGGTACATACGAGTAAAGTAGGAAACGTTACATAAATTCAAAATATAAGGTACAGGTTTAAAATGTTATCTACAATTTTAGCGTATCAGACAACGCCATTATGGATTTCGACTCGCTGACGGCGCTGAACTCTGCTTTCGGCACTGCAGCTATAGTCGTGATGGACCGCTCCACCGACATTGTGCGGGCCATCACGCGATACCTGGATTTCTTCCAGCACGAATCTTGCGGCCAGTGCACGCCGTGCCGCGAGGGAGTGCAGTGGATGCACAAAATGTTGCTCAGGTTACTAGAACTAACTTGTTATTTGTCTTGAGTCACGGCAATCCCTGTCATTTACCAACATCGTCGTTTAATTGCTAATTATGCATTTTTATATTAACATGGTTTTATTGTTGAGACTTTGGCCAGCGCCACACTTGACGGAAATATGCCGAAACATGCTGATCTTCTGTGACGGCACGTTATTACAATGATATTACATATGAATAAAATATTGCGGGCACACTGCGTGGAAGATCGGTCATTCCCCGCGGACATCTCGCTGATCTTACGAATATTCTGCATCGTATGGTGACGGATTGACTCCCGCGGATGATGCGCGACGGAATTTCCGTCAAATCTGGCGCTGACCTATGGTTTCGTGGCATTTTACGTGAAAAAAATTAAAAAAACCTCGTTGAGTTGACTGCAACGCCTACATACATTATTAGATATTCATAGCATCCAAGCAGCAACAGAATACGCACTGCAACAAATATTTTATCATATTTTTTATTTTTGCAGGTTTTGCTACGGCAATGCATCGCTCAGAGAAATCGATTTACTGTGGGAAATTTCAAAACAAATAGAAGGTTTGGGTTTTGTTTGATTGTTTGATCGTAAGGAATTGGCTCCGAAAATACTGAACCTATCTGAAAAAATATTTAATTAACATAAGCTTTGCAGTAGTACATTATTCAAAAAGAAGAGAATCATCATCATCACCCTTTTAACGTTCCCACTGCTGGGACATAGGGACTTCTCTCTTGGTGAGAGAGATTAGGCCTTAATTCACCACGCTGGCCAAGTGCGGGTTGGTGAATGTCACAAGTCCTTCAAACTCTTTAAAGTTCTCAGAACATGCCGGTTTCCTCACGATGTTTGCCTTCACCGTTAAAGCACGTGTTTTAAGCGCACATAAATTTCTCAAGAAGAAAAATCCAGAGGTGCGTGGCGGGAAAAAGAAGAGAATCCTTATAAAATATTTTATGTTGTTTAAGATAATACCCGTGCGGCGAACTGCTCGTGATTCTATAAAGATGTTTAGAAGTAATAATATGCAATTTAGATGATTTTCAATGAACCCTTGTCATGGTGTCAGGTCACACAATCTGCGCGCTGGGCGACGGCGCGGCGTGGCCGGTGCAGGGGCTGATCCGGCACTTCCGGCCAGAGCTGGAGCGCCGCATGGACGAGTACGCGCAAGCCAACGGACAGAGCCCGGCTGAGAAGACAGTTTGGTAGACGTAGGCAACAGAGCTGAGGTTTTTATTCAGCGCTGATGTTGATTATTCCCGACTTATGCGCGCCACTGTTTTTAAATTTAGAAGTAAAATGGCCTAACATTCTTCTTGCAGGCAATTTACTCGCGTAGGTCCTCATTGCAATTTCCCTAGCATACAACTTTGTGTATAGGTACAGATGGATGGTGGAAATAAACACGATATAAATATTTTGCAATTTCGGAACACACGCGACACCACACCAGTGTCTCTGGCGGCGAATGAACTCGAATTTTGCTAATATTAGTCTATCTAAAATTTATTTATTTAGTTGATAGACTAATAGTCTAGATAGACTTATAGACTGTAAACAAACAAACAAAATAAATTTATTTACTTAATGAATAATTTATATCTTTTACATTTTCAAAATCAACATTCACTATTGTAGAATATTAGTCTATCTCATAGATTTTTCCTTAGTAGATAGACTAATATTGAGTACTAATAGAGGCTCTACGATAGATATAACATTAATCTTAGCAGCGTTTATAAAGCAATAGATTACGGGCGGGAATAATGTTGTCGACGAGGAAGTAATGTTGTATTTCCATGTAGTTTTCATAAATTGTTTCCTTCCGTTGTCTTCTTATAATACGGCCACATATTTTTTTTTTGGTCATTTTTTGCTCTTGCCAGCCGTGTATGAAAAAATGGTTGTAAATCTCCCTCGACCCTTAATGGTGACTGATTGCCCATCTCTTTGTTAGTGATACTGATAATGATAAAGCTCTTCATTAGGCTTCAGATAAAATCTTTGTTAGTTCCGAAACCCTTATCTTTTGAGGTCTGTGATTTACTGTCATGGGCACTCGAATGCCGATTGTCTATGATATCATAATTAACCTTAGCACGGACCGTAGGTAGGTAACTGGGTACGGATTTGTCAGTTTTGTCAGACTTTTGGCATTTATCGATACTTATACATAACTAGCGGACCCCAGCAAACGTTGTTTTGCAAAATAAAAAATAGATGATGGCCGATTCTCAGACCTACTCAATATGCTCACAAAATTTCATGAGAATCGTTAAGCTGTTTCGCCAGGAGTACGGGAACGAAAACTGTGACACGAGAATTTTATAAATAAGATATTACAAAGCCAAGCTTTGTAATATGACTAAATGAATAAATAAGTATTTAAATAATTATTTTTATTTTTATTTTAACGCGACTTCCATTGTTTTATGTTTGAAAACCTTATCGAATCTACAATGCCCTACAAAACATACGGACATTGGTTGTTGACAGCCAGATTAGCCAGTCACGGACGGCATTAAAATAAAAGATGAAGAAGAAGGTTTGTAATAAAGGTAATCGTTACGTTATCTTTGTTTGTATGCGCTTATCTCAGGAACTACAATATCCGTTTTGAAAAAATCTTTGAGTGTTACGTAGCACATAATTATATCGAGGAAGACTTTATACCGCGGCAAAATATGTTGTTGTCGTGTGAAACTCAAATAACTCGGACAACGCCGGCGCCGCGCCGTCGTAGCTACTATATTCGCACATCAATCCATCGAAGAATATTGTCAAAATTTTGGTTATAAACTTTCCTCCCTCATATTATTATATTGTGATTAACACAATTAAATAAATATTGCTTGATTTGATTTATATTGGTCCCTTTGAAAATGCGTTCTTGTTTTTGCTAACATGATTAGCGTTTGTCATTGAAATAATGACTTTAAGTAGGTTGCTATTTTTTTTAAACATTACAGAAATTGAGAAAAAATTGTGCAATAGTGTAGATGATGGATGCAATTCTGTGCAAAGCCCCGAAATAATGGTATTTTTATTGAACAACTATATTTTAAATAACTATGTACTTAATTTATATTAATTATAAAGTCTCTCATTATATATGATCACTGTAATTAACAATACAATTTTATATTTTACTAGCAAACGTTGTTTTGCAAAATAGATAGTAGCGGATTCTCAGACCTACTGAATACACATATAAAATTTAGTAAGATCGGAGGTGGTATCGGTAAAGCCATTTCGGAGGAGTACGGTAACTAACATTGTGACATGGAAATTTTATATATTAGATTAAAACTGCTTTGATTTCTCAAACACCACACATCATTTATATACCTACTTACTAGTTATCTATTTAATTTTATGTAACTATTATTTTGAGCTATAGGAGAAAACCGTGTTGGCTAAGTGGGGAGCACAATCATCTTTCATCCAGAAGGTCGTGGGTTCAAACCTCGCCACGCACTTCTGGATTTTACTTCATGAAAAATGTTTGTGCTGTTTAAAACACGTGCTGTAACGGTGAAGGCGAACACCGTGAGGAAACCGGCATGTTCTGTGAACTTTAAAAGAGTTTGAAGGACATGTGACATTCACCAACCCGCACTTAGCCAGCGTGGTGATATCTCTCTCGTCAATAAAGAAGTCCCTGTGTCCCAGCATTGGGAGCGTTAATAGGGTGATGGTGATGTGATACTAGGAAGATGACGAACTGACGAGAATGATAATTCTCGTCAGACATTTAAAGGTGCTCCCTCACCGAGAGCATTCACGTGTAACATTATAAATTCGACTAAGGATTACGTTACAATAGGTAGAATAGGTAGAATTCTGTTTTGTCATTCAGCATCAGCATAGATAAAATATTTGCTTGTTCAAAGAACAATTCATGCAAATCCCACTGGATTATATATCTCATATTTATATCTTGGTATTGATAGTCATTTGGTTGTAATTAGGTAGATAGGTATAAAAATTAGCTTTTCGCATTGAAAGGATGATTTAGAAATAATTTATTTTTATAGGTGCCTATTTAATCAGTCGTAGCCCCCTACGAAACCGGCATGTTCTGAACTTTAAGGAGTTTGAAGGACATGTTATATTCACCAACCACTTGGCCAGCGTGGTGAATTAAGGCCTAATCTCTCTCGTCAAGAGAGAGTCCCTTTGTCCCAGTGGGAACTTTAATAGGGTGATGATGAGGTATTTAATAGGCCTTAGTCGAGTACCGAGCAATCCTACATTAATTTAGCGTTTTTGCATAAATCGTTTTTTTTAAGTCATGTTTTTTTATAATATTTCATAAACAATATCGTAAAATTTCAATTGCAATGCTTACTTAGAGCTTAGATAAAGTTGTAATGACATGTGGTACATGATAAATATATATAAATATTTTCTGACAATCCACACAACAAGCTTGTGTTACGGGTACTAGATATCTGTTTTGTTTGACATAACTAGCGGTCCGCCCCTGCTACGCACCTAGATTAGTTGACCGTATTGTGAATCTAAACCATTCTCGAACTCACTTAAACACACACAAAAAAATTCATAAAAATCAGTCCAGCCGTTTAGGAAGACTTCAATGACTAACACACATACAGAATATTTATTAATCAAATATTATGAATATATTACAGAAAATTAAAACTCCTGTATTGCATCATAATTTACATTTTTCTGTAAAATTATAGGTACATTGTTGCTCGCTTTAGTTGTTTTGTTTTTCTGATACATATATTTAAAGCCAATCTTAATTTCGTAGGTATGTTTTTTTACATCAGAAATATTGCCATTATTTCACAAGTTGTGCAATAATGTGAAATATTTGGAAACGTAGGTTAATCTGGTTTAGGACGAATATCTACGTTGGAGCACAGATTTGGAGTTACCAGTGAGGTACATAAGGCACTTTACTATTTATAATCTAACTTCATTATCCCTTTGACAGGTTCAAAACTTCCGCCTATTTTGTAATTTCCCTATGATAATTAATGAATTATTAGATACTCATTGGATTTGGATTGATAAGTACTTTGATGATGATCATGATGCCCACAAGAATGCTCGTCCATTGAACATTGGGTGGACGACGACGATAATGTTTGTCCACCCGCGGTAAAAAGCTCTAGAGAATCTGTGTATCAAGTTTAATTTAATCCGGTTCAGTAGTTTTTACGTGACAGACGTACAAACAAATGGACACACACATACTGCCTAAGTGGCCTGTGGGCGAAGGTCCGCTTGCAGCGCAAGAGGTAGCGGGTTCGATTGCCTCTGAGAGGTCAAGTGTTTGTATGTTCTGCAAGCATTCTGTTCTGCTGTTTGTATTTATTATACATAATACATATGAAACAACCAGATTTGATATGTATAACACAAATAGTTGATAATCCTTTAAGGTGTGGAAACCCAGCCTTGAGGCACAATAAAATCATATTTTTTATGTAATTTTATCCAACAGTGTAAAAATTATGATGCTTTTAGATTTTTGCGTTACTGGCTATACAATCAGCTGCCATTTTAACTAAAATTAGGTATTATTGTGAAATTTACTTACTACAACATTAGGTATTATTGTGAAATTTACTTCAAAATTTCACAATATAATAGTAAAATTTACTTACTTCAAGTTTTTGCTAATTCTTGTTATTATTTATGGTTTTGATAGCTTGTAATGTTTCTTTAAAGGCCGCAGTAACGTGTTCTATAGATTACTTTAACAGTAAAGACAACAAGGCAAAAAAATCTTAGAATGGAAGGAATTTATGGGTGGCCTTAGCTTACAGCGATCCCTTCCAGGCAATCTTGGTTAACACACTATCTTAACGGATTACCCATTATAAACGACACGCCCTGTATATGTATGTGACTCTATTATTCCGTATATCAGTTGTCCAGTACCCGAAACACAAGCCTTCGTGGTAAGCTTGTGTTTCGGCGGTGGCTAGATGTTGTTGCGTTGATTGTCCGGATATATTTATTTATTTAGGCACTTTCGCATTTATACTATTAGGGGATAGGTAGGATGGATAGGTAACTTGTGTTCAAAATCAAAGCACGGTAAGTATAATTTTTAAGTATTTTATTCCCTCTATCATTCTTTCTTTTTTGATAATTCTTAAGATACCTTAGCACTATTTACAGTTTGTATAAATTAAAGTAATATTAATATACAAGTAGGCTACTATTGTACACGCT
Organism: Gymnoscelis rufifasciata; assembly: GCA_929108375.1. Lineage (NCBI taxonomy): Eukaryota > Metazoa > Arthropoda > Insecta > Lepidoptera > Geometridae > Gymnoscelis > Gymnoscelis rufifasciata. The sequence goes on from OV815305.1 coordinate 13,844,830, forward strand.
TTCATCTAGATAGACTTGACTACTTCAAAATGATTAACAAAACCCATGACAAAATGATCTTCAAATGAAACAACTGATTCAAATAACAAATTACGACTCAGCAATGATCAACCCAAATCAAACAATTAAACGATAATAACATTAAATTGATCTCAAGTTTGAACAACAACACCAAGTACCAAACGGCAATAATTTAGTGATTAGGAAGTAGTGCCGACATCACAAAATATTAATTAATAACAATAAATTAATTTTAAATTAAATAAATGGCACGGAACCAAATTCTACAACCATTCGCGGTACATGGTGAAGCAAATAATTTGGATACATTTTTGATTCGAATAATTTTCAACATAATTTTGTAAATCCGACAATAATAAGATTCAATAAACCAATAAAAAAAATCAAAATATAACTATGTTGGAAGCAATGAACGTTGTGCAACAAAAGAAAAACTATCACTTCTGTCTATTACAACAAATGGCAAAAATAGTAATCGCTAAATAACATCGGTGGAGATCACAATACACGACATTCATAAATACAAAATATACAATAGGTAATTTACCTAACTACAGCAACAACTTCAATGCAATATATCCTCTATATTGATGTGAAATTGATAGGATTATTACATAACAGGAATTTAAAGTAGTAGTTAACAGAATGCGTCGTGTCGTGTGCGAAGATCACAAGAACGCCATATCAGTCTCACTTATTCTGTCATTATGAAAGTTAGGACTACGCACAGCTCGCAGCTCGCGCCTGCGCAGATAAATAGACGGGCGGGCCAGCCGCCGCGAGTTAAACTAAACGGAACTTGGACTCCGCGACCTAGGCCGGAATAACTTAAATTCATACAGAGCACCGGCGCCAGCACCGGCGAGCTGCCTAGCCGTCAACCACCTAGAGTAAATGCACGAATAAATTAATTACGGTAACCCAGGATGACTGAGCGGCTTCTTTGGTTTGACAGTTCGACGGTGCTCACAGGCAGTCGGGCTGGAGCAGGATGTCTGGCACCAAGCGGTCGTGGTCGGCGTGGGCCCGCGGGGGCAGCTCGTTCCGGGGGTCTTTGGCCAGCCACGGGTGCCTCAGGACATCGCGCGCCGACAGTCGCTCGCAAGCCTCCCTCCGCAGCAGCGAGCGGATCAAGCACTTCCCTCGCGACGACAAACACTCCGGCACCACGAAGTATCCACGCGATATCTTCGCGAATAGAGACGCATGCTCTGAGTCGTTGAACGGATACCTGCGGCAATACAAAAATAAAGTTAAAAACGCACAAATCAACAAAAAATCAAGATAAACTTGGCATCGTATTAGGAACGACGAGATAGCGATAGTTTTTTGCCGGCGCCAATTAACTCGGATTGTCATTTGGGAGCAGATGCGAAACAAAGGGCCGCAGGTAGCGAACCCTTCCGACAGGTGAATCGGCCAAATCTTAGCTTTCCAAAATAAATTACAGGTAGGAAACAAAGGCGGCAGGTGGATTCAAACGTCTTCGCCACATGACCGAGGCAGGTGCGTAAGATTTCACTATATGTGGGTGATATAATTGTTGGTCGTTGCCGTTGGCGCGTAACGGCCGACAGGTGATCATCCCTCCAACGGTCGCGCTACCCTCGCGGTCTCGAACGGTAAGTCCCACGGTAAGACGCCCCCGCCACCCCACCCACCCTTATTGTAACCCACTTTATATATTTAGAAAGGACGAATGCGTGGGATATGGACCTGTGAAAGTGCCTTTCATTCAACATTTCGTGGAACAATTCACGACACGTTGCTATCGTATTTGTAAATTGAATTTGTACCTTTAGAGCAAGGTCTACCCACGTTTTGACGTCAAAACATTTGCTCTTCAATACGTAAATTGTTTAACAAAATTTGGTTTTCCAAGCCTCTAGCATTTATTCTTAAATTGAAACGGTTACATTACAAACAAAGAAAAGTGCACATTGTATACACACATATACAAAATCATAGCTTTAAAGTAGAAAACTTCAATATCTAATACATACCTTCCTACAAGCATGGTGTATAATATCACTCCCAGCGACCACATGTCAGCAGCTCGGCCAGAATACGTCCGATGGGCTCTCAGGATCTCGGGCGAGACATACGCGGGGCACCCTCTCTTGTCTTGGAGCAAATCCTCCTCGGGGTCATCTAGGACCACTGCATCTTCCAAAGACTCTAGTTTTAATGTCGTCCTGAAACAAAAGAGAGAGATATTTAGAGACACATACAAACAGACCGCATGATATGGATAAAACTAGTTCCGTTTATAGGATGTATAAAGTTCGATGTCGGATTTTCGACTGTATTACGGCTGGCAACGTCATTCGCTTGTGCGATGACCTATATTAATTGCAATCACTGTAATGTAACTACATTTCATGTTCGCATATGGGCAGATCATCGGATCCCTTTGTGCTCAAAGCCGAACGCATTAGCGATGCATGAATAAGTACTCTGCTAATTAATGATATGAAACATTGGGATCGAGGCAGCTTGTATGTAGGGTAATTATTATTGTAATGGATTTTTGGTGGTATTTCTGTGAACAATAGAGCTCATTTGATATTCGATATAGAACCAAAATACTAAAACAGTCGCTATTACATAAGTTAGCAAATACGACAAGGCGAATAATTAACATAGTTGACCAAAAATGGGAACATAAACTGCGATAACAATTTCTGTAATATCTAAATGAGTTTTCTGAATGTTGCAAGGTTAGCCGCGTTTGCGCATACAATACTGTCATGTAAATAATAACATAGCGAAGCATAAATAGTGACGCAATAGGATTCGTTTCATCACTTTAGGCGCACCGTACGCGACCTCGGATTTCAGAGCGACCGCACCGTTTCGAAATGCATTAAATGCACACAACTCGAAATAGTACACTGTATGATTGGATTTAAATTGTAGACCAGTTGGATGGGCTCAGGTTACATGGGAATCGACTAATGAATCGTAATTGTTCTGATTGACTTTTAAAGTAAATACTGATTATTTGATCACTGGGGAGTCATATTCACTGAGCTATTAAAGTTCTCGACTAACATTAATCTGAAACGTCTAAGGACTCCAATACAGAACAATGTCATCGATTTCGGGCGAGGGTCGTATCAATGTAACGTACAGCAATCCTGAATTGAAATTGTACTTCAATGTCGTAACCTTTATTTCGCTTATTAACTTGCAGTATGGAGGTGAAGGCAAGACAGGTGCTCGGTAGGCGGGGATAAACTATGTATGTACTGTGCACTTATACGAAGTGCAATAAGCCAACTTATTTATAGCCAGGCTTTTCTGCTACAGGGGACACAAAAAATGCAGCTGGCTCGCTCAAACCGCTCTATGTCCGTTCTATTTATGTTACCTGGTAACCTAGTCTATTTCGTAAACGTTAAGAAACGTGTAAGTTTCGATTACTATGAAATTCGAAGGTAATAAATATCAAGTTTACTCAAAGCTGTTACCAAATCAACCAGCGATTTTGACAGATACAATGTTCATTAGCTCTCATTATTATGGAGTGCTTACGTCACAGGCGTCGGTTGACGGGAGATAAGCCATAATGAACTTTGACTGGCTGAGTTATCGGTGGAGATTTATCAGAGGCATTGCAATGATCAAGTCGTGACAATATGGAGCGGTTGGCTCCCGCTAAAGGTTACTCTTGTTAAGTCTGTCGCAACTGTTATCACATGAATTATTAAGCGCCAACTGCGACACTCAATTAGCAATCGCTTTGTCTTGTATCTTTGAAAGGGAGTAGTAGTTCAGTAGGATGAGTACAAAGGCGAGCAGTGGAAGCACGTGTTCGTCCGGCCGCTAATCGCTGTGTAGCAACACGAGAGCGCTGTGGGAAACTAGTTGACGAAACGAGTGACGTCACCGGCGCGGACTAGTGCAACGCTGCGCTTGCACTTCCAGCCTTTTTTGTAATCCGTCGGTGAGCGGAGCCCGAGGGCGTCCTCGTATCCGTTTAGGTCTCGGCTGCGCAACTTTGCTGATCCTAATTAAATCCCTACGACGGCAAGGCTAAAGTGTGATGTCTGCAGTTGCAATCGATTCTGATTTCGCAACGTGTAAATAAGTTATACGGTGTCGTAACGCGGTCGGAAGGTTGGCCGGATTTCCGAGCGTGTTCCGAGCGGTGGCCTCCAAGGATTCTCAGCTCGGACCGCTGTTGGCGAAAGGACAACCGCCGCTCGTCCACTTTACGCAACCTCACGCACAGGCCTCCGCTGCAGGCTCCTCGTGACGCGCCTCCAGCACGCTCTCTATTTCTAAACTCACTCACGTTTACACTTCGCAACTGTTAACGAAATATTTGGGTAAGCGCTACAAAATTGTTGGTCAAGTTTGGTTAATGAGTGTCCTATGGAACGGTGCGCGAGGATGCGCCCAGGTTGGATGATTTAGCGGGACGGAGTTTCGCAATGCTGTTGCTCAACTCAACCCTGACAGTTTAGTAACAATGGCATCAGCACAGATGCAGCACACATGCATGCACTTCCTGCTCGCGTTCGCGTCCGCTTGCTTGCGCAACTCCGCAGCACTCGGCTAGGTGCTCCACAATGTCAAGCCTAGTCGTACTGACCGGCTTACAACGTGTCACTGCATTGCGAAACTTTCGATCATAATCTATCCGACAATTGTCATAACTATGAACTGTATAGTTTACATTGATAGTTTTACGCTAATGGTGCTGTAGTAACGGTTAGTCATAGGTTTTCGTAACACGCATTGTAGGGACATGTCGCAAGAGCTGCCAGTTGCCACACCGAGATGCCGCCGGGATAGGTTGGGAAACCATCCCGACCATGCCCAATTATATGTCGGCTTTTATTGCGTAAGCTGGCCGGATGTTTAGTAACTTGATAACACTACGGAATATAATAACGCTCCGCGGTATAAATGATTTTCGTCAGAGTTTCGCGAGGTAGAATAGCTTCTGGTCTGATGAGTCATGCATGAATAATCGCACTGGTAAATGTGTTTGCACTACACATTACTCTTCGAAATTTAGGTCTCAAAACCGCACAGGCAACGACCAACGACACAGTTCGCTTTATCGGAGTAGCGATAACGCAAGCCGAACTCCGTTTTGAAACCGAGCACTGGGCCGCTTGCGAAAACGCTAATGTGAACATCGGTTGCAAAATTGTTTTAGTTTTTAAATCGAATGCAGTGACAATGACAGCGAGCGCAGTCAATAGTCGCCTCGAGCAAAGAAGGCGAGTCTTGCCGACAGCTCATTCATGTGGCGAGGCTGGATGCGGCAAGGAGATCGCAGCGCGCAATGCCAGCGACCGTATTTGGCAGGCGGGCGGCGTACACACGCTGGGCCCGGGTGTCACAATGGCGTGGATTATGAATCGTTGCGATATGGCATGTTGCAAGTTCGGGCGGCGGTCCAAGCGCCGACCGCCGAAATAATCCCATGTTGCAACGCGCGCGGAGTGCGGAACGGGCGCCACTCCAGAGCCCGTTGCGCAAACGGCCACACGCAATTGGCCAATTGCACACCATCTCCGAGCCCGGGCCCTCCACGCATGCGGCGACGTTTACGAAACAACGGTACCGTTCGATGACCCGCCTCAGCCGACAATCTATTACGCGATCATTGCGCAATGAGAGAAAGAAAGCGTCCAGAATGCACGCGCAAAAAGTACAACGAAATGTCGGTGAATTCCGCCTCGATTGCAATTACACCGTTACGCGGCGTCGTGTAAAATCCGGTGAGCGGTCGACTTTCTAACGCGAGGTCGGTGTACCCGGCGTCTGTCGCAATAATTTCTCCGAGGCTCGCAAACGAAGAAAGCGCGACCTCAGCAGCGTTTTGCAATCGCGAGCGTGCGACTCCCTCGATGGAGAAAGAGGTAGAAAGCGTACGTCGACCTGCGGCCGACGGGGCGGTACTCGGGCTGCAATCGGTGAAACCGCAGCCGGCTTGCGACAGATGCGCTAACAAGATTCCTGTGGAGTCCTGTGACCACAGGCACGAGCCCGAGTGTGTGCAAGTGGCCCGCGGTTGCGCAAGTATGATAGTGAGCGAGCGCGTCACACCCGTGAAATACTTCCGTTCATTGACTCTTTCCCGATATAACTGCGTTGTCCATTTCGAAATGGCTCGCGATCGACACGGAACACGTGTGAGGGAGGACACTGTGGGCATAACTCACCCGGCGCCGTCAACGCGTCGCGTCGGCGCGCCATCGGATGCATCTTTCTGGGTCGTTTATAGACACGCTCGAGAGCCACCCGGAGCAATAAGGCGCAGAGACGAGCCTTTCTTCGCCCCCAGCATTACCGAAATGTTGCAATTACTCACGTAATCGTTAGTTTCATTTGTACTTAGGAATTCTGTCAAGCAGGATATTACACGCACAATCGTCAGGTAACCAGCTTACTGGCACGTTTGCGTATTCACTTTCATAACCCGTTGTTACGTTTTGAACCGACTTTTCCACGTGTTGGGAAATCGTGGAGTAAAAACCTGGAGCTCTCGCATCGCGGACGAATAATCATCGTTATTACGTCTTAATTGCGTGGTGAAAAAATGGTTTAATTGTAGTGTACGACTGTGATTAGTTGCGTCGCTTTCGCTTTAGATAACACGCAAGAGTAGTGGATAAAAAGGTGTATTAGCATTGTGTTGTAGCGGAGATGTAATTGTGGAGGCGGAGGGCGCGGGCCAGGTGCGCGGAGCCTCCGGTCGCCCGAGAACCAGACGGGCAGCTGTGACGATTGTCGCCGACAGATGCGGTCTAGATCGCGCGATAAATAAAAGAGCAGTCCACATCCGTAAACGGCAGCAGTTTCCGCCGCTGCGCGTACGCAGCCGGAATCTACAATTGTTTCGCTGTGCAATCGTTTCCTCTCCTTTATTCAGATATCGGAAGTGCGAAACGCGAGAAGTGGCCTAGAGCTGCAATCCAAGTTTTACGGCATGATATTGAAATGTAGATCGTCGTGGGTCCAACATTAAATGCTGTCGAGCTAAATTAGATCGACATTTATATTTTACAATCATGAAAGCTAGGCATGTTGCGACGCAAGAGCTTGCGATATTCGCGAGCGCAGTATTGCGAACTGGCGAGGCTACAACTCGCGCCGCATTACTGAAACAGTTGGTTAACAGCAGGTTAACTATCTCGCAAGCCTATGGCGCAAATGTATGGAAAAATGTATTGAGATGCTTTGTTCGGCGGTTAATTTAAATGCGACAGGGTGCCAAGTGCCGCCAACCTTTGTTGTTGGTTAATCCCTGTTTTGTAACGTTTACAAAACGCGAACAGATACTGAGGCTTTAGGTCCTTACATTATTTCATAATGGCATGCACAATTTGCAAACTAAACTTTAGTCATTGTGCCGAATGTATAGAGCGAAACAGGTTGCGCTAAGCTCATAATGTCACGGATCAAATTATCGAATGACGAAATTGGAGTATCACATCAGCCGATTACAATTAAACTAGCTTATTATTTTAACTATTAGATTAGTTAAGATTTCAAGCATTATAGAAACCAATGGCAGGAATGACGCAGGATGGTTTCAAAACGCGAAATAAGCGATTGCGATTTCGCCTTGTGAAATACATTTTGCTTCGTGATTGCAGAATAAGACGCGTGGGACGACAAATAGGATTAATTTTGTATTTCGATCGTTTTTCACATAAGGAAAAAAGGCAAAAAGTTCAAAACATCGTATATTGAATCAGGACGCAAGGTGTTTGTTATCGAAACTTTATCATATTTTCACTTTATCTTATCTCAAAGAGAGTTGAATTCTGTTTATTCTGTCGAATTCGATACGATAGGCAAATATTTTGTAATGACAAACATTTCGTTGCACAATTTCGTTTAGTTTTATGGAGTGCGTTGCGAAAATGTAGCATTATTGTGCTTTTGCATTTATTGTGAGCTCCGAGTACTACTGTGGAGGCCATTGTTATGGAAATCAGCAGCTTCATATGCAATGGACATTACAGGTACGAGTACACTCCATGTTTTGTTATTGTTGGCACTTAGCTCGTAATACGCAAATAGAGCGTCTGTTTTGATAAGAATAATGTTCTAAACCATACATGTTTGATTACAATAAGCTCTTGTTTGGTGTACATGAAAGCCTAACCACTTGAGACGAAGTTGAACGTACCGATGTGTATCAGTGCTCGGCTCGTATCGAAGCAGGAACAATAGCCTCGATACCTCAGGGACTGTATACCACATTGAGTATCGATAAGCCGCGCAACCCTCACCAACTACTGCCAAACAATATCCAACTCTACGAGACTCTACTAAAGACAGATTATTACAATGTGCCTTTATATCACAAGTATGCCGTATAGTAAAACTAGGATTTAATAGTGTTCCATGTTGGGCCTACTACCAAGCGGTAAAACGTGAACCTCAAGTAAACAATACAAGGAAACCAAACAAGTAATTTGGTTATGTTTAGTTAAAGTTTGTAAATAAACAAGCCGGGATAAAAATGCGAGTTGAAAACGTGTTTTACCGTTAAATCTCGCTGAAAACAGCACAACCGGATAATGAGACCAGTCGAAAACAAGTTTCGCGCATCGATTTCACGGAAAAAGTACGATTTTACGGTCAAAATAATCCTATCACCGGATTCAAACAGACTGTTATTGATATGGGTGTGTTGCTAATCGCCTCATAAAAGTTCATAGGCCTCGACCACTAAGAAATTCAAATACGGAATGTGTGAATCGAGAACGTGAATCGAATAATGTCACGGCGATCGTGTTGATAAATAAACAGAGTAGTAAGTACTCGTATTCGCGGACAAAACGCGTGCTTTCTCCGAGCCTTGAGGAAAAGGCACGGACTCGGATAGAGACGGCGTCTATGGTACTTGCAATTCGTAAGTACAGTCAGGCATTTCGAGTGAATGTTGCCCGCAGCGGTACTTTCTCGATGACAGCACGATACTCATGTACCGTTCGGCGAAATGCCAACATGATGAAAGTTCGAGACGCGCTACTTATCTATTGGAACGGCTGATGTCACCCGGAAAGATTTCAGCCCAGCAAAAAATTGTTTAGGCCATTACTCGCTAGGCTTTTTTGTTGTGTCAAAACATGAGTAGCCCGATGAGATCATATAAGGATCAATGATCTAGCCTAGAATACCAAACAGAACGATCACTGTAGGAGCGGCGCTTTCGGACATTCACCTCTTCTTGTAAACGCAATGATGTAATTGGAAAGTGCGGAAATGGCGATTTCGGAATAGAGACAGATTACACGACCTGTTATTATTATATCATTGCGGCTTCTCGGATGCTGCGAGCGGGGAGAGGTCAGTGAACTTGCGAAACTCACCTGACACTGTCATAGCCGAGGGGAGCACAACAAAGGTAACGTAAGAAGAAAGCCGGCTTACACCGATACTTGCCAGATACAGCGCTTGTTGCCGCAATTAGAGAGAGACAATAAAGTTTTGTAATTGGGGCCGAATTGGAAATTCAAATGAATGGGAGTCGATGGTCGCTTGCACAACGCATCGGAAGAGAGTGCGGGCGAAACGGCACACTGCGGTGATGCAATAAAGAAAGTGCGGAACTGAAGTAGATTTTCTAACGCGGTGAACGTACTCATTGTATCAACGCGGCCGATGACCCCGGCCCGCGTTCGCCAATAAAAGCGTTAGATGTTGGCGAAATGCGGGTGCGGATGGCAACACTGTTACATCAAGCAGCCTGCAATGACGTTACCTAACGAATGTTGTCACACTCACTGCAATTACTATTGACGTAATGCACTGAAATAATTAGTAAGCTTTCCAGTCAAGTACATAACACATTATGTATATCCAAACCTGTAAAGCAGATGCATTGTAACCGGATCCTAAAAACCAGTTTTGTTTCTACATAATTCTACCGAACGCTCGATAAAACAACTTCGGTAGAGACTATTTTGCTATCATATAATTAAATCGCAAGCGCACCTGCCTATAGCGAGATTGTTATTCTGAAATTATGAAAATCTAGATATAGTAAAAAAATTACAAGGCACCATCCACTGTACTGTTAAAAAGTTTTAATTACGAGCTTAATGTATATTACCTGAATAATTACCGAGATGAAATTAATCCGAGCTTTAATCTTAAGTCTCGCGGAAAATCAGCGTGTCAAACAAACCAATTGATATTAAGTAGAATTCAAGCGCCCACCGTCGAGTTTGATCTTAATTCAATGATTTTTGAATGTAATTAAGATAATAGATATGAAGTGACCTACATAGCGCAGCATGACATACATAGCGCCGAATTATGTTAAAAGCGATGTGTCAAGTTCAGTGGGCGCGAGGCCGAGCCGGCCGGCCGGGGGGCGCTCGTTGACAATGAATGGCAAAGCACCGTTGTACTTGACCCAGTATCTACCACGCCGCACCGCGCCCGCGCTTCTGTCACGCCCCGCTGCAGCCAGCCCGATTGATGACATACACGTCACAGCCAACACAAGCTCCAGCAATGCCCACTATAATTAACCAGGCAACTTTTATGGCTCCGACATTGGCGCACTAACCTACTTGGCAGCGCACGCCGGCTTCCATTAAAAATTATTCAGATCTACCATTATCTAGTGATGTCACAGTTTAACACGTGTAAGGATAATTATGATTATCTTGACACGTTTTTGGTAAATAATGGTGTGGAAACCAGCATCTCGCAAGTGATACGCATTGGTTCGGCTAGATATGTTAGCGGGGCATGTGTGCCATTGCGCAAGGTCGCCGGCGCACCTGCGCGGTCACTGCAACCGTTGCAGCTCCCACGATATGCCTTCATGAATATTGATAATGCGCGAAGTAAAGGGTCAGCCATGGAATTCGGTGTCGTTTCACCGCGATGCTCGTGTTAATTTGTGATGTTCCCACTGATAAGGTGAGTTTGCGTAATAACGAGGTCGATTCGGATGCGGTTCCGAAGTAGCGGTTTGTTTCCCCAAAAGATGAGTTGTTCAAGGTCCGTGACCGCAGACTCCGCAGAGGCTGGCAATTGGCACAATACCATAGCTCGGTAAAGCGGTTGCAGCGCTCGCGGCGTCCGGCGCGGGCGCACTCGTAATCATCCAAGTGGGTTAAGGTCCCATCAAGGATTTATTGCGGCAAGTCTCCGCTCCAAAACTCAGAGCGGTTACTATGAGCTAACTGCACGACTGCAGTTTGTCTAACCTTTTCTGATATTGTTTTGTCTCTTTTGATTCCTTTGAGATTTAAGAGTATTGTCTTAATAACGAGGGAAGGTGTTTCTTACAGAAATAGGTGTTTGAATTATAAAAAAAGCGTATTGAAAGTTTAAATGTCCACCCAATTAGTGGCGACAGCTTGTCTGCTTGTGGCGGTGAATAAGGGTTTTTTTCTCAAAGCTAACCATTCGAATCGCATTTTCATTCATTCACCTGCCTGCGACACAGTTACAGAGACAAAAGACCCTGGACATCTTTTGTTTAATTAGTGCCAGCAAACAAAAGTAACTCGATCGCTACTTTACAAGAGGTCCTTTGTGTCCTGAGTAACTTTGTATAATGAGAATGTCCTTTGAGGGTTTTGAAACTCGAGGGTCGCCAAACAAACAGGTTAATAAGTTTCAAAATCCAGATGCATTACGGTTTCAAAAGCAACAACTGTTTAGCAACTAGTCGTTCTGTTGTAACGCAGCGTCCGGACCAACTGATTAATTGTTCCTATCCAGTATTTCAATACAATTGTTATTGTTTTATTAGTAACATAAGCGATGCTTGAAAGCTCTTTGGAGCTCTCGAGCTCAGGAGGCCTTTGTCGCGAAGTCGCTATTCATAAAATATAAATAAATTTAGACGTCGCGTATGGTAGATAGTAAACGAATTTTTATTTTAGCAATAATCTAAGAATTATTCTTGATCTGGCCTTGCATTAATTGCTAGATTCTATAACCAGTTATAGTAGCAAAATTAAGACGAACTAATCATATCCTTTTAAGGAATCTGTAACGAACAGATGTAAATTCCATAGTAGGAATATTTTTTATCAGCGAATGATGGATAACGTTCACGAATGTATGCAGAAGGTGGCCACAATGGGAGTGGTTGGAATCGGGCGGCAGATGCGAATGCGCTTTGTCCCGCAACAAAGGCAGGTAGAAGACGAGGATCAAACGCCATGTGCTGCGTGTCATTTTTTCATATCTATACACGTTTTACTCGAAAACCAAAAAAGTTTTAATCTGACCGAACAGATGGCCGGGCACATGTCGCTCTAAAAAAATATGAAAACTGACAATCAATTCCATTTACGCGGCCGCATTTCACTGAAATTCAATTTGTGCGCTCGGCAATCGAAAACTTTGTTCTCGTGCCGTATAACTAAATTAATTACGATGGTTTCCGTTTGTTACAAAAGAGAGAAACGAATCCCAGTTATCAAAATTAATAACAGCAAAACCAATTACCCCACGCGTAATATCCTGGCCGGAACGTGAAGATATTACGTCAAATGAATTTTTAAAAGCATCTCCTGTTTGGGTTTGAGCATTTAAAAAGAGCAAGAGGGAGTAAAATAAAGGAACGTTCGAAAAACAGCAAATATTGACCTCGCGGCAGCTGATGTTGAAACTTAAGTGTTTGAGCTGCGAGTGCATTTGAATAAACATCGTTTCTCGATAGTAACATGGCTGTGTTGACCTTCCCTCGTATCGGGTAACGTTGCACCCGATAGAGTTGTCGTCAGCCCAAACAACATCTCGACCCATTGTCTCTGAGAGCTGTTTTGAAATAAATGATTATAAAAACTGGTGAAACAAGTACATAATGTATTAACTTAGTTGAATGTTAACTATAAATAACGTTCATTAGCATTCAGTTTATAAGTACGAGAGGCGCCAAGGGATCAGGACTCCGGATGTTGTTCGAGATAAAATTATTGAACAGAAATAGACGCATCGTTTCAACTATAAAACTTCTTACAGCATTAAATCATGCGTACCCAGATTCATAATCAGAGATGCTTAGAAGTTATCATTGGAATATGAGCTCTATAAATTCTATTGTCCAGTAAGATTTGCACTGACAGGTCCATTTAAACTGCTAACTTATTATTAGAAATGCGAATTGAACACGTGCGTTCGCAGGTAAGGTTCTTGCATGTGCAATCCATTGTGATCTAAAGGTGTTTTCTTTAGGATTGATGCTGAATCCTTGCACAATGGTCGGTGCTTCTTCGAGACCCATCATTGATTCGGCAAACAGACAGCGGGATGATAAATCACGCGTAGGAGACACAAAAGTGTATTTGTTTGGAACATCTGTTGTAGCGAGGGTGGCTCGACTCAGCTTCACAATTGGCAAGTTCAGGCCACAAAAACGCTACTATTGTCGCTCTGCTCAGGTAATTGTTACAAGATTAACCCGATACGGACTGCAACAATACAATTTGAACACCTTGATCTTTTTTTCCGAAATTCTCTTGAATGGGTGTCAGTTTGAATTTTGTGGAGCTAGGTTAGAATATTGCGGCATATGTAGGTGACCTTACAACTCTTATCGGTGACGATAAGAGATTGCTGTGACCTTTGATGATTATGACTGTCTTGATAACGAAGCAGTCGATGACCGAGTGAGAATTTACAATAGAAACTGTACATTCCCATAGTACTTGAGTTTTAAGGGGAACCGTCTGATTCTCAAGCACTCTCAAGCCGGATGTAACGGGACCGGAAACGGACTTGAATTAATATGGCGGAATTATAGCAGATGGTCGAGTGTGGAAAAAGTTTTAGAGCAAAAAGTACGAATACTGTAGCTGCCCATATGGCAATGGGATTAAGTTAATTAAACTAGAGTGCACTCGTTGCAAAGCGGCGGCCGCGAGCTTTACAAAAGTAGAGGCCGCTTTTGATGTTGAAGCTCTTTGATTTTGGACTGAAATTGTAAAAAATACTTCAATAATATTGTACGTTCCTGATAGTTATATTTAAATAACATTCGTTCTCATAAAACATTATTTTTATCTAAGAAACAGTATGAGCGTGCCGCTTATCACTTAAGCTGATAAAAAGAACATGCAAATTATACAACAAAGAAATTATAAAATGTAAACTTATAAACAAAGATCACTCAGTCCAAACGTGTTACAATGCTTACATGCGACTAACAATTTATTCGAAGAAATCTGCATCATAATTTCAAAGGGAGAATCCACTTACATCATCATTTTGATCACAGGGGATGCGCACGCCGTGCGTGTCGGAACATAAGGCCACATTTCTATTACATAAGAACGTGATTTTCTCGTAAAGAAAACTATAAGCGGCAGTCATTTTAAATCCATGTCACGTTCTGCAAACTAAGGACCAACCAGTCAGGTAATGTTTAATTATTTACGTAGTTTACACGAACGGCACGAATTGATGAAAATTCCAATTTGAAACCGCGGAATTCTGAGAACCGTCAGAAATCATTGATATGACATTAAACGGCCAATCAGCTATCTTAATTTGAAACTAGAACGTTTAAATTCAAATCGACTGCGGTGGTTCCTGGTATACGTACTTTGGAAGGCGGAAGAGACGGCGCTTACGCAACTGACATTGAAAAGTTTCGAGTATAGTTTGTACGGAGCTGTTTGGAGGCCGCGGGCCGGATTAATTCGTTTACTACTCATTATATCAAGTTCAGATACATATAACAAAACGTACATTCTACTTTTTTCCTTATGAGTAATATCATAGTAACAAGAAAACTGCGTAATTTCGATAATACTTAGAAGAGGATGCTGGAAAACATGACAACATCACATTTACTATCAGGAAGCCATTATGAATCGTCATGTTAACGTCACCGCGTTATCAACTGCGTAGTAGTTGATGAATTGCGAAATAGTTGAAGAAAATTTCGTCAGTAGAAAATCATTGTGGTAAGTATCAAGAGTTTTGATTGTGGGTGCTGTCAAAGTCACCTTAGTCAGTGTTGTTCACTTCGCTCTGAAGGTGAATAATGTCAATCACGCCGCAAACACTCGGCAAAGTTACTGGCTGATATTATATCGTAACGAGACAGCAAAGTTTATATTTGGATGATGCTAATATCGTCGTGAAATATTGAACTAGGGCTTAATTCTATCTGACAAAATATTATTTAAAATTCGAAACAATTAAAAGTTTTCAAATTACGAAAACCGGTCACGTGTTTATGTCCCAATGGCAATGAGACGTTTTTAAATTCGGTTTTACTTAAACTGAAACGCTTGTATCTGAAAATTTCACAATATGTCACGGTTACTTTTGTACGCTTATTGTTACACAAGGAGTAAACCGGCGAGTATTTTCTGTGGCTTCATATATACCTGAATAGAATAGGTAACGTGAGCTAGGTGCATCAATGTCAGGGGCCCTGCCCTTGGCCATCGAATACGACATCGCGGCGCGACCGTGCGTAACACTTCCGCCTAGGACGTCAACGTCAACACGGATTTCACACAAATCACACTACTAGGACCTGGTTCTTTCGCGTGGGTAATGGTAGCTAAGCCAAATACGTCATTTATCCCCGGGCCTAGCGCTCTGACGTCAGAAGGTCGCGTGCGGGTGCCACCCGAAATCCCTTTGCCCTTTAGTATTTGCCCAAGAATGACGTAGATTGGCTCACGTTGTAAGTCAGATGCTACTGGAAAATTCGTATTACCCATTGTTCGGGCATAAGATATTGATTTTTAATATCGCGTTTAAACTTGATGCGTGCGTCACAAGTGTGGTGGTGATCTTTATTGCATCAGTAGCTGGAATGTTGTGCGCAAATGATAGAAATCTGAATAAACACCGATTGTATGAAAACAGGAGGTATGTACAACAGTCTGCGAATGACACTCGTGTTATTGTAGCGCGAATACGTCGATGACTTCATTAATCGATATAAGATCATTGTGACCTGTGTTTGACACGCATAATTCTGCTTTATCACAATCTAATAGAACGCTTATTTGAATAACTTGGCAGTCGAATCGTAAACAATCAAATTGTTTGTACCTAATATGTAATTCGTTTTGGTTTAAATTTTCCTGTTGTGGTTGTGATTTTAATCTTACTTGAAATAGCAAGGGAGCGAACTCAGTATGATTACTATAAACCTGCTTGGTAGGCAAGATAGTTTGCAGGCCAGGTTTAATAATTATTATGATCTTGAATTTAACCTTTGTGTGCTCATAAGTTCCTATAAAACGTTTTTGTGAAAAAGTATTTACGCGTTCGATATTTAGATTTAGAATTCAAATAAAGAATTACGTAACGAAAAAATGACAGGGGTATTGTTTGTCACGTATGATTACACAACAAATGACCGCGAACTTAGGTCGGATACGTTCTCATATTATTATTGTACGTATTCTTGAATCTCGAACGCGCGAGGCCAGAAACACGAAAAGAGTACCGTTTCGCAACGCAACGCAACGCATTTCAATGTCACTGTGAACGGTCCCGATAGCTCTCATGGCTGAGCTCACGGCTCAATCGCTTCGGATACGATTCACGCGGTGAATAATAAAAGTGCATGCATTATTCAAATTAAATCTTATTCTATTGTTATAAGGTCTTTGTTTACATACAGAAAAATCAAGCGATGCAAATTGTGATGGATTTTTAAGGTTTTTTGTATATGAACTCAAAGTCACGTGTGTCGTAAGCTCTTTAGCATTTCGCTAACATCTCTACTTCACGAGTCTACAATGGAATTATGAAGCGTAAGAATAAATTTAATTAGATTTCAATGACGAAGACTTATTGCGACAGACAGCAATGAATGTAAATTCCAGTTGTCTTGTGGTTTATTGGTGGTACAATGATCGAGTGTTTTGGCGAGTTTTGACGCGGAGTGTTGTAACGCGGGGCCCGCGCTTGCGTCAGCGTCATTTCCTCTAGCTGACCGTGAGGGTTACGTCACAGCGCTCAAGTTTCCGAAATAAATTGATGATATTTGATTTATTGCGATCAGATTACTTTTTGAAACACAACGGGCTTGTTTTACTTTACCTGTCGCAATGATAAAGTAATTAGTGGCATGTCGTTCAGTCGGTTTGTACGCAATAGCTAGGTACTCAATTCAAGTGATAACAGAACGAACAATGTTTAGGGGAACTTGTGCATGACATCATCCGAACTCTAATTACCGCATTATGCTTAACTCGGTAATTACCAAGCTTCCTTGACATCAATATTCATGGTACGATAATAAGCTGGTGGGTATTTGCTTGTAAATTGGGAATTTCGAAAACGATAACATCCGTTTATTTTAATATAAATGTCAGTATAAGCCAAGGAGCAATAAAAGAGAGCGATAAATAACATAAATTGAGGACAGAAAGTCAGAAACGTCAATGTCGAGGTCAATGTATCTAAAATTCGTAGCAAACAGGAAGCCGGCAGGAAATAATGTCTGCCAGTCGTATACTAATTAGAAAGCTATTGTTCGATGTCTGTGTCAGCAGTGGACTCATTTGTTGCTAGGTGACTCAAGCTGTACAAAAAGTAAACGATCAAGTATTTGTGGCACACGCATCGGCGACGACTCGAGGGTTAATAGCTATTCTGGCCACTGCACCGCCCAACCGGTTTGTTTTATGCGATACGAAGGAAGCGCTCGCAAATAAAATATTTATCCGACACCGAGTCAAGGTTTCAAGGTTCCAGCCCACGGGTTCTCCAGTGCCTTTTCAGGATGCGTAGGCGAGTTTCAAGAAGGTCGGAACCTTGAAGCTCTTCAGGAAATGTCCCGATCCCGGGTTTGATACAGAAATAACTCGTAAAATATTACTTAAACATATCCCAAATAGCGTAGGACGAGCTAACCGATCGGAAATGATGAGACGAAATTGCTACGCCTCCGTTTGCCTTAAATAAACGGAGCAAGATGTTTTATTTTTGTTTGAGGTTGCTGGTTCATAAAATGGGAATGTAACACGCAAATCGCCCACATACGTGAAGTCTAGACGCGTGTTTTTGTTTAGGTCCCTTTGTCGCGAATGAGTTTGCTTTATCGAAGTTGTTGAACTTAGCAACAGGAAAACGCTGACAGGCCCGAGATGGCCGGGATCGTCCGCGAGATTTACGACTCGGACCAGTAGCTCGGTCACTCCCCCGTAACATAAAACTTTAGCTCGGACTTGAGCCCAATGTTTTTATTTGAAACTCACTTCCATGAAAACACGATATTCGCTTTCTCTTCCAATCAGTTTTTATTGGGGACCCGTTTCTTTGCATGCATTAATATGCGGCTCAGCCCGTCGTTTTAATAGCATATTTGCTTGTTTTAGTGTAAACGAACTCCACGCTTAATACCAGTTTATAGGCTGCATCATTTATCTATTTTTGTACAAAAGTAAATAGCCCTTATGTTTTTCTATCCTCCGATTTAGGCGTCTATTTATAGGGGTTATTTTTAGAGTTGGTTGAGGAAAACATTTAGGGTGGTGTAAATATAGCTAGTTAGGGTACGAGGTTGGTGACCCGGTAGAAAATCCCTATGATTCATCCCCGAACCCCTATTGTTGCGCCCTCGGGTTGTTGCTGCGGTGACGTCATCGAATGCTATGCACTCACCATGAAATTCATCAGAGATCTGTCATAGAATGACTCACACTTTAGCATTGTCCCGAGATTTTATTCGAAGACATGTTATCAAAGTTGGAACTCGGTTTGTTATATTTTGACTATTCCACAATAGCCTCACATAAGCAGGACATTCTTAGGTAATTGAATTTAAACGACTGCTGAAAGTCATCCGGTTCAATGGACTTTTTGTGGATACTGATGACTGGAATAATTACTGCAAGTTGTCGACGTTGTTGGAAGCGTGTGTCGGAGCTAGCGTGCTAACCTTACATAACAATGCTAGAGTAGTAAGTATTTACGGACGGGTGGTTTTCGTCGGTCAGCGACCTTCGCGACATGGATGCGTCGGAGGATGACTCGCGCGATGTACATCACAGCATGCTTTTAAAGGAATAATCTATACAGTGCATTTACACTGTTGCTAAGACGTCTCGTAAACCGAATGCTTTAAGTGGAACGACCAGCGACCGTGTAATGTGATGCAGAAGTGTGTTGGGCAGGGATTGCGCCTGGGAATATCAGGATCCGTTCCCATTGAGCGGTCATGTGCATCGCTTTCTTAGGGCTGAGGTGTCTTGTCCCTACTTAATTGCCGGCACGTGCATATTTTTTGCTTTCACCGCTAGGGGAACGGGCGTGCCAATGCACCCTTGGACGCGTGCGATGCGCTTACAACCTTTTTGCGCCTTTTCGCATCCGTGCCTTATGCTCCAGACCTCGACGACTCAGCCAAGAAGGTCAATTCAGTTCAAAGCTTACGTTCACGTCTTCAGTCACGACGGCAATGACTCATTCGGTGAGATCACGACTGCCTGTCTCCTTATAAAAGCAGGAAGGTTTGCGTATGTAGGAATTAAAAGCAGTTACAGTTGACGCGCCCAAGGCTTTTGTTTATGCGGAAAGAACACGCGCCTTTTCCGGCCAATGCTAAAACGATAACATTTGCATCACTCTTGACATTGAGCGGTGACATTTGACTGTCATGCATCGTCTGCATGGGTGAGAGGCCGCGGAGAAAAAGTGTTTACACTAAGTGTTATATGGTAGGTATCATGGGCTTTGTGTATTGTTAGAGCGGTGTTATTTATGACGGTGGGTCACAGGGTTCAGACATGTGCGTGGCGTGTCACAACTACGCTGGTATCGGCGGATAAGTGTGGCGTTACGCAAATCCGCAGATATGTCGGCGCGGGCGCAAGCCGGGCGCGCCGCTTGCACAAGGTTTCGCAGACCTTTGTTTTACGCAACCGGATCGATTTAATAGCTAGTCGTGCGTTTTCTCAGCTGCGCCGCTCTTAGCTCTACGATACTGACATAAAGGACCTGCATATTGGGTAATTGTACAAATGTAAGTAAAAACTAGCGACAATAAAGAGGAAGGAAGACCGGATCTCTTTTCCTTGTACCTGCCATCCCAATTCGGTCTGCATACAATATCAACAAACCTATTATCATCGCATTGAATTTCACGATCGGATTTACTTTTGTGCGATGACATCCATGTCCGGTGATTCTTCTTCGAAATCGGCAACAGTATGTCAATATGAATAGAGAGTCGACAGAGCAATGCACTATCGCCGCGTCCGGTAGCCCCATCCGGTGTTTTTGCACACCCAAAAAAGGTGAGCACACGTTATTTATAGTTGTGACGAATGCTTGCGTCTTCGGCGATATATTTTCAGAATTGAAGGAGGCGTGTATAACACGTCAATGTTTTTTGGGAGCGATTATGGTGACTAAAAGTAGAAGGATCGTCGGTTATGATTATGATGGAATACATCGGTTCCGCACGAGTGAGGCGGTAAAGTCGACGGCGGAGGCAGCGGCGCTCGCGACATTGGCACAGTTGTGCGCGACCTCAACACGCTACTCGCGACCGAGGCCGCGCATAACGCCCCAAAACAAGCCAGCCTGCGCTTGAATTCCGGCACGCCTGAATCACACACCGGGAATTAGACTCAGCGATAGCTCCAACGGCGATCGGCCGCGGAACACATCCGCGCATAATCCAACATCTGCCAAGGTGCCAACTGCGCAAATCATAACCGCAAAAGGTACATTACGTAAACGATGATCCAGAGTGCATCCAGTTATACAATCAAAGTAGGTACTGCTTTATTACTGAGCTGAGTTATGCAAATAAGCCGCTGTAATGTGGCAGTTCTTGCACCAGAGCTTTAGCAATTCGGTTTCAAAACGGTTTTCAAAATACTCGTAGGCGCGGGTATGCTGCTGAGAAATCGGCAATCGGCTCGAGGCGCTCTCGTGTTGTCATAACAGCCGTTTCGGGATTCGTTCGGTGTTGCGGTTATCTGACGAAGCTGAATATAAAACTGTGGCTATTGGGACGGATTTGGAGTGAAATGGCAGTCAGCCGGTGGCCTGCGAGGTATGCGCCGCGACGGCGTCTGCCGGGTGGCGAGTCGCGGACCGATTTGGCACATCCGCCAGCGGCCGAAACTGCAACTACTGTCCGACGTAAATATCTCGTTGTGAACATGTCGCGTCATAAACTTAAAATAACAGCTGATTATTTCCCTTTGTTAATTTGAGAATAAATCGCCTAAAGTTTTTCTATTTTAAAAATTTTACGTGACTGGATTTCTTTGTCATAAAAAAAATCGTTATTGTTTGTTATGATATCGATAAATCGACTTGGCTTCCGAACACCGTGTTACGCAAAAACCTCGTTCTTTTTACCTGAGAGATTTAGGTTATTATTATTTTGGTGTTGAGTAGGCGGGATGGGTCCAAACAATGGCACCAAGGACAAAAATTTGTACCTGAGTTTATTTACAAAGGACTCGTATCGTAAGCCGGGCTTATAGTATCTTCGTTTTGAGGCCTGGGCTCCTAAATGTCTGCAGTTACAAGATTTGTCCCAAACTCTCTATTGTCATAAATCGGCGAGGCAAATTTCATTTTTTAAGACTAGCGCGTGGAGAAAAGGGCATTTCGCCTTGAACATAATTTCCGCTTCGGAAATCGCGTCACTAAAATCGTAAGAAAACGAATTATAAGCACAAAGGTAGTTTATATTCAAACATCCGGCTTTCGTTGCTAAACTTGTGTATGCAAACTTGTAATTTATGTTCGTTTATTGTTATCGTATTATTTGCGAGATAACGTGGGTATTTCAACCTTTATTCGTTGATGTTTCCTGCACTGGATATGATTATGTCGGGCACGCTACCTGCGGATTGGCCTCGGTTTCCTCTCCCAAGGCCTCGGCCCGGATACATCGGAGATCTCTCTTGATAACTCCGATACGAAACTCACATAATTTGATACACTTAATCAACGGATGCGGAGAAAGTAGACCCCGTGATGAATTATGTACGAATTATACGACGGGCGGGAACTTATTCAGACTCAATATCTTCTTAACACTAGTATGCGGAGCGGAGCGTGTCTAAGGACGCAAACTCGCGATTTTCATATCAAAGGAGAAAAACTCGCGGACGTCAAAGCAAGTAATCAATATTAATGGCGTTGTTTGTACCTTTGCGATTGGACCGGTCCGGACGGGCCTATTACGTAGGGAGACTGTGAGAACTGAGGTCGAAGGGCGCACTTGATCACTGCACCTTATCTCACTTTACTTCTCACGAAGAACAGCTGGACTGACCACCGCGACATGTGCAATCATTAGAATATATTAGGGTCTGCTCAGCTGCTCGAATATATTAAATCATGATTGTTTTTTCGCTTAAGGGAGTCTATCCTTTGGGACGGGCCATTAATTTGAGCTCGGATTGTCAGCTGGCTACCTGCTTGACCGAGGTTATCTTAGAAAAACAGATATTTCCGTCCGACGGCGACGCCGGCAAAGGAATCGCATCTGCAATATCCTGTTCGATTAATTAACTGCCGAGGCTGCAAAACGGTAGATGCGAATCTTTGGCGAGTGAAAAGCTTTTTGAGATTCGTTTCAAGCGTATAAAGTTTGAGTATTCAAATGTAAAACATTCAGGCTTTGAGAGGTAACTTCGGCAAAGTCCTAAAGCCTCGTCTACGTAAAGGGTGGAAGGAAGCAAAAGTTTTTACGTTTGAAGCATAGCCGCAGTGCTTCCGTTCCGCACGGTAAGCACGCTTTTGGCAAGCTTTGATGGTGTTTCTGAGATTAAATTTAACTTTCCCATTTATGCTTTCAGAGCAATTAGAAAATTGCAAAAAAAATTGTCTCGGTCACTACCCTCGTAACAATGTTCATATCAAAAACTTTATTGCATTTCGATACTGCGGTCACCGAGTTCAGAGAGCGAAATCTTATCGAGTTACCTCGGGGACGACTTGTGAAAAGGTCAAAAAAATCATTAAAGTTATTCGAAGATAGTGGGCGGAACGCTTGTCTCCTGAGGGACAAGGATAATCGAATATATAAAGCGGTTGTTGCCTTAGTCGTGTGATGCAGCGCACTACCGAAACACCCAAACTATTTTATATTCACCTATAGAACAAAAGCTGAATAATATTATTAACGCAAGAAAAGATTTCTCGGATTTAATCTAAGGATACAATCGAATGTTATTAAGTCAGGGTTGATGCGGGCAGGTGAATAATGAAATTCTTAAACGTTGGAATTCTTAATCGTTAAGTATGAAGGGGTGAATAAATATCTATTGGAATCTACAGGTACAATTTATCTGATCGCGGACAGGTACCCGTATCAGGGCGTCTATAATTTGGAGGGATTGTGCGTGTACGCAACTAATTGTATAGATTCTGCGGTGGGAACCCTTGACCCGCTTGCGGCGTATTGTACAGCAATGACACCGCTCGCCTTGAGCCTCTAGCATTGCCGGAGATATTCGCAACAATGGAGGCCAGATAACGTTTCAAAAGTTCCAAAATCCGTTGGTTCCTTTACTGCCGATCGTAATTAGCGTTTTGTAATCTCATTGTGAGCGCACTGTCGGTACATACTACTGAATCGATCAATCTAAACTGTACCTTCTTGTGTAACGGAGAACCTTTCGAGGACGCGCCTACATGCATCGCATTAGAATGCTCTTATTGAACTTGATAAGGCTGATTCATGAAGGAAACCAGTCGCTACTTATACGTTTCCGCTTCCCTTCATTGTATGTTATAAAAAATCAGGTTTTCTCACGTTCGAACTTATGGGCGTCAGTAAAAAATCATCAGGAAGTGATCGATCGACCCAGATCGGTATTCAATACAGTATCAATGATCAACCCTTGTTTGAATTATGAGCGCAGTTTTTACAATATTAAAGTAGACTTACCTTTGGGCATCAGCAAAGACGAATTTCCGGAGCTTCAGATCGCGCAGCACGATGCCTTGTTCGTGGCACGCGGCTACCGTCTCTGCCATTTGTCTGAAGAGTCTTCTCGCCTCGTGCTCCCGGAGCCGCTTCCTCGCCCGCACGTACGAGTGCAGGTCCGAGTGCGACCGCGGGAATATCAGGTACACTCTCTTGTCTCCGACTAGAACTTCGTGGATGGGGTTCACGTGGGGGTGCCCGTCTAAACGGTAGTGCGCTTGTAATAAGCTACTGCAGTCCCTTGATACTACCTGTAGACAAGGAACATTATCGTGTGAACTGATTTGTCAATTTTCCGGTACAAGTAAAACTATTGAGCGGTACCTTTTGGGGTCGGCATTTTCCTATCAGTATTGACCTACTTATAGGATTGCGTGACATGTCTGTCAAGTACAATCACTATTGTTTCAGTCATGGTGATTGGTAAAGCAACGGTTGAAATCGAATTTCCATACAAATTCAAAGTTACATTAACGTAAGATACGACTCATGTTCCATAGATTCAAAGGGGTCCTATTTCAAAGCCGTCGCAATTTAAAGGGGCTTAGTCTAATGTGAATAACGAGCTTGAAACATTTTAGTGAATAGAAGCGAGTTGACCCTCTCTTCGCAAATATCGGCTTGGCTGGCTTTAAATAGAGTCTGGTTTGGGCGGCGGCGAGTAGAAATCTCAAACGGACAAGACATTGCGGCAACCATCATAGTGAATAGGCACGAGTTGCGACGTATGCAACGGTGAAACTGTACGGAACCGCTAGACGCCGGGGCGTTGGGAATCGAACCGAACAGTTATTTATAATAACAATCCGATAGCTCGTCATCATTTCAAACGGGTACGAAATGTCAACGACTGTGTGGACGCGAATTCCGCCCGTTTTCCCAACGATGAATCATAAAGCGTGAGTCGGGACATTTCTTTTGAGTCACAGTTCTATAATAGAGAATGTTATTTAGAGGTATACAGACAAGTTTCGCAGTTTTTAGCTCCACTATTTTGGGCGTGTACTAAAATATACGAGCCATTTGAATCTGTGTTTGCCAACACAAGTTTGATAAGAATTTGCAGTGCTATGTTGACGGAGCACTTGATATTATTTGGCGTCGAAACAGTACGGGAGCTAACCTACTTTACTATCAATATTTGTATAATCGCTGTATCTATTGCAAAATAACCCGCATGCAAGATTAAGTTGCAGTTATCTGTTTTGAACTGAAGTGTATGCAGATGTGATTCTATTGTGGCCTGCACTGTAGCTTCATTAACAAGTTTTAGCCTATACATTGGTACATTTCCGCGCGGTTCAATGCTGGTTCTGCTTGCGATGCTCCATCGTTGGCGCACTCAGCAGTGTGCGCGCCGCGGTGACCGCGTGGATCTGGTGGGGACTGGGAGGGGGCCTAGCCTCGGTTTGACATTCGGCGATCGCCGCGTTATCAACTCGTCTATTTCACAATGTCAATGAGAAGGTCACGCCTATTTTCGGCGCGACCTGACGCGACCACGTGTGACGCCACCAATAAAGTCAATACAGTGATTACTTTGATCTTGAATATTATGTCTAAAAATTTAAGCGTTGTAGTGTCGGCAATGTGGTGCATGCGGTGTTGTAAAATACTCCGGCCGTTTAGCAACGATAATGTTGCCACACTTAACCTTGCCAAGTTCTCACGAGGGAAGTGCCTATTCTGTGCCTTGACAATACTAGTATGAGCCTTTGTTGGCTATTACTGAAATTACTGTGTACGCGTATGGTCAGTATAGAATAATAGAAGGGCTGCGAAGTTACAATTTTAATCATATCAGGATTTTCCCCAAGTTTCGTGTCGATAGATAAGCTATGACTAAGCATGGGAATGATACACGTTTTGAAGTTCCATTTATGTCCTCACCTTGTTATAAAATGATGACGCATAGCTTAGTTTTAAATACGTAAGAGTTCAATTAAACATTTACAGCTATTATTTTAGATATTGATTGCGAAAGTCAACACATGACATTGTAAAAACTGCGATGGCGGCCTACAAGTGCAATCGAGCGCGAGAGACCATGACATATAAAGTTGGTATCACGGCATGATAGCGTCTTGTAGCAAAATACTGAACAATGTGCATACGCAGAATGCTGTAACGTTCACGCTTAACTTCTTTTGTCATCTATGAATCAAGCTATTCATGAGTAAGGTCACTTTATCTAGCTGCATTTTGCAATTATTACTCTATTTGTGAAATCAATTGAAATTGATAGCTTTACGTAGTTTCGGCGAAAGGTTTCATTCTATTTTCGAAATTAAAAGGGACACTGCATGTGGGCATATTTATTGACGTCGCCCATCACTACATGGGGTCCGATCCCGTGGGATTCCGCTACCCTTTTGCAAATGACGTGACATTGACATTTATTTGACACTTGCAGCAAAATTATAATGCCTGATAGCATTTTTTTATGGGTCAGAGTGGCAACAGTTTCAGCCGAAAGAGATTACTCGTTGTATCAATCAAACAAAGCAACGCAAGTGCTGTTGAAACATGGTTGAAACTCGGCACAGTTTCGAAATGGCACATGTTACGTATCCTCTGCGGCCGTGATTGATCATTTTCCTTTGTCACATGTTTAAATAAATCAGATGAAACAATCAACGTGTTCTTTTTTCAAACGAGTTGTCTTTTTTATGTTGTCAATATCGAATGGATTTGAGAATGGGGTAAAGAGGTCGTATGTCTGTCGTTGGTTGTCAATTTTGGTAGGTATTTTGTAGTGGCATGCTGCCAGTAAAAATTGGAGCAAAATGTCTACGTGTCTGCAGCCTGATTCTATTTTAGATTTATCAGTAACGTCATGCCGTGAATAGGTAACAAAAACCTAATCCGATAATGCCTGATTGAGATAGGATCCAAAGGTAAAGTACCTACCTACCTATCTGGCTTATATCTATGCAGATATGTGTAAATCTGGTCAAAAGGTAGGTAGGTTAAATACATCGCTTAGTCAGCAAAAGTACAAAATATTGTGTAGAATCAATTAATCACGGTGTACAACAAATTAATACCCACATAATTTGATAAAAAATCTCTGTAACATACCTATTAATGGTCATATTTATGTACCTTTCGGTATTGCAGGTAAAAAATATGTTTTTTTTCAGCCTAAGTATAAAGTAGGTACCTATAAAGTGAATTTTATGGCAACAAAGCTTCCACGAATAATTCCCGGACGGAGTCAATGCCCTATGAAGCTTTGATAACTCGCCCTAACCACTCCAGCTAGATGGATCTATGTAGCCCTAGACACACTAGGCACGTAGGCATACACAGCCAGTCCAACTGGTGCATACAGGCAGAAAGAAAAGTGCAACATTCAGATTTCGAATAGGGGTGATCGCGAGAGAATAGGCAGGTGTAGTAAAACGGAAACGGCTGATTAACGACATCCTGCGGTGTCCGAAACACCCTTTGAGAAAAGTACGAAACTTACTTTGCAAACATATTCCTCTTGTGTGCGCACGTCCACGCACCGGCAGAGCGAGGAGCCCTCCACTTGTTCGAGGAGGAGATACTTCTCCGCGACCAGAGCAGCTTGGAAGTGGTGCTGCTGGGGCAGCGGGCTCGGCGGCGCCGGCGGGCTCGACGGCGACGCCGTCAGCCGCTCCGCCAACCCCGGCGACGCCGCGCGCTCCTCCGCCTTGCTGCTCTCCCCCACGGACCCCACCGGCTTCCTCCCCTGAACACCCCACAACACCGAAGGAGATCCCGGATCCATTGCGGTACACAACACTGACACGATTCACAAGTTCACAAACACAAACACAAAAACACAACGAGGAACTACGAAGAGATGAACATGATCTGCAACAAAACAACCGATTAACACCTCCATCTCGCAAATTTCAACTCTTACAAATTTCAAAACGATTTTGTAAGGGAAATTACGAGTCGTACGGACCTTGAAATGATTCGCCCTGAGTGGATATCGTTCCAAAATTTGACTGTCCGTGGTTACGAGAGCGTCGCTTATTTCTGTGAAGAATTACTGGAATAAAGTCCTGGTAATTCGAACACTTGTAGACAGGCCAATATTTTGGGCCGGTGTCCGCTCGGGATGTTGTGAAACTAAACGAACACACGACCGCCACACACAAGCGCCATTGCGAGACTGACGCGGACTCGTTCGGCGAAACCTCGGCCGGCAACCGATCCAACGTCCAATGTCGACACACCGTCAACTTGCGTAGTACGCTACAAGCTACAAGTCAGACTGATGAGACTATTGCTATCTCTTTTTTCTCAAAGTTTCCTGGTACACAGAGTGAGATGAATTGTGACCATTCATTTACGTTTGGCAATGCATAAACAAATTAGCAATAGGTACAAAATGGTGCAAATCTTGTACAGTAATGTCAGTAATTTAATTAAATTTTTATTTATGACTTTGCTAGGTATTTTTGCAGATTTAAAATTTTCTATCTACTTGTTATGATTATCTAAATAATTAATATTACCTACAGTAATTATTTGCTTTCTTTTATAATAAATTTATTAAAAATTACCTAATAATCCATTATTTTGTATTAGGCTGGTATCTACAAAAGTAGGTAGGTACGACTATTAAATATTGACATTCATAATATTATACGTTATTGAAGTTACAATAAAGCATACTTACGTAATTAAATATTTTTATTTATGTTTCCGACTTTCTAAGGTTATTTTTAACCCCCGACCAAAAAAGATGGATGTGTTAAGTTTGACGTGTCTGTCTGTCTGGGACATCATAGCTCCCGAACGGGTGGAGCGATTTTAATTTAGTTATTTTTTGTATGAAAGGTGAGTCTAGCGCGAGTGTTCTTAGATATGTTTTATGAGAATCGCTTGTGCCGTTTAAAAGTTATGGGGGTTAGAGTGGGGAAGGAAAACCGATATTCTACAAATATACTTGAGTTGGGTCTTAAATGGAAGCGCATCACGTGCACATTACAAAATGGTATGACTTTTTACTTTTAAGGGAACTAAAGTTCTGGAATCGGGGGTATTTTAATTTTAAATTGAGATGATTATCTCTCCATTATTGTGTGTTTAGCAAAGTGTAAATGAAATTCGTTTCATTTGGGTATTCCTTGACACTTTTCCTTGACTTGATGGGGCATGAAGACCTAGAAGGTAAAATAACAGTAAAGCAATGATCAAAGATGTAAATATTGGTCCACAAGGCACAGGATGCGAGTGTTTGCACTCTAGTTTACAAATTGAGATAGTTCAACAGTAGGGAGGAAATGTCGATTATTTCTTATCTGTAGCTTAACACCTTTAAAATTCAATGCCCGTAATCTTAACCTATGAGTCACGAGCTATGATACTTGGGCTAATCCTTTTTAAATACATGAGGGAAAATAAGTTAAAGAGATGCTAAGGATGCTCGACCTTCTTTGTTTTATTTATATTTTTTTATTTAAGGGGAATCTTTGTCATAATAATTTCGGTTTTAGACACAGACCTCTCTAAAATATTTCTAGTTATTCCGGTTAGAAGCAAGGCTTCGACCAAGTCATCCGTCAATAGTTGGTGGATGTCCTTCGCTGAACTTACCGATTAAGCCCCGATTTCACCATTGGCTATAATCGCGATCAGGTCCGGTTAAACTCAATAAGATGAAATTTACATTAAATTGTCATTTTGCATGCTAGATCTTGGTCTTGGTTCAATAAAACTCTATTTGTATCATAAAATGGTGAAATGAAGACTAAACATTATAAAAAAAAATGTTGATCGATATAATATAAAAAAATTCAAACGTACCTTTTAAAGTTACAGACAAGTCTTATTCGAGACGGTATTTTATGTCAATTATTTTTATTGCTTAATTTTCAAAATTAACATGCGAAACACAATGAGTTCCTATAAGCGCTGAATCACGAGTGGCCAAAGATAGGACAACTTGGGTATAAAAGTTACAACCTGTCAAAAATTATGGTGTAATGCATTGTAATGCATAGATATCCTTTGTTACACCCAGTTCTGAGTTGAAGACTTGATGATGAATCAGAGAACGACATGCACAAATTCTTTGTCAGCTGCATTAGTCAGGGTCTGTGTTACTCAGGGTCCCGTAACTACCCAGA
Organism: Gymnoscelis rufifasciata; assembly: GCA_929108375.1. Classification (NCBI taxonomy): domain Eukaryota; kingdom Metazoa; phylum Arthropoda; class Insecta; order Lepidoptera; family Geometridae; genus Gymnoscelis; species Gymnoscelis rufifasciata. The sequence continues at coordinate 13,874,857 of OV815305.1, forward strand.
ACGGGTAATCTATCGATGACGTCATAATCGAATTTATATGTCGTGGTCGTATCATAGATTTTGCTTATTGAATGGTCACATACTTGAGCGGTAATAGGTAGTCTAATCTAAAGTATCGATCTAAGTTAATTTTTATCCATGAAAGCTATGTTAAGTTTAAACGTTATTTAGGTAATGACACGGTAATACTATCGACTTATATATATAAAGATAAAGAGTTTGTTTGTTTCTTTCAACGCGCTTATCTCAGAAAATACTACTGATTTGTGACTTGAATAATTATTTCATTGTTAGATACATTGTTACATACATACTTGACTGGTATGCGTGGCCCGAAGAGTTCTAAATCTGAATCGCTATTTTTTCGTTGTAACACTTTCCAGGTTGCGACGATTTTATTTGAAAAATAAAATTTTAACATAATTATAACATAGAATTGTTGTAACTCTCGATCAGATATTGTTACGCAACATTTTGATGTGTATAGATAGATATAGATTATTTTTAGTTGAGAATGAAGAAACGGGAATTGGTTATCCTATCTATTTAACCAATACTAAAATATATTTCATTTATTATAAAAAATATCTACAGCCTTTTAATATCGATAAAGAGATGTTCTGCCATCCTTTACCTACTTAAGAATGACTCATAAACATCACAATATTTTGCCATTACTCAAAGATGCTATGATAAGCATATAGGAAATGCTACAATTATGACTCATAAATAGATAAACAGAAATCAGATTAATTAATGTGTCATTTTTCCCAACTGAATAATATTTACCAACTTATCTATATATTTTCAGCCCGCGTAGATTTGCAAGCGGGAATTAATCTTGTCTTTTTATAGGCTTATTGGTCCTGTTGCACCATCTCTGAGTCAAATTAGACAATGAAAATACACAGCTATGTCGCTCAGTCACAGTGACAAAGTGAGATAGCTCTTGATATAATTAGCCATTGACACGTATAAATATAATTGTTTTAACTAACCATTGCTTATTTTAATCGGACTTTGAGAAATAAGCTCTTCAACGTGTTAAATGATAATGATAACGTGATATAGAAAGATTTTAATATCAGTTTATTTGTCAATTGTTTGTTACTTGGTCTGTTTATATGGATGTCTCCTGTTTGTTTAAAAAATAATGTTTGTCTTTTATCAGATGTGTAATAAACCGTAGTTACGTATCCGTAACAAAATAATGTTAGAGCTAACTACGGGCGCATCTATTTTGTTTTGTTTTTTTTTGGGGTTAGGTGTTGCTGTGTGGTTTATGATTTATTTATTATAATCTATAAATAAAAAAAATGAATTGCTGTTCATTAGTCTCACTAAAACTCGAGAACGGCTGAACGGATATATCTTATCTTAGTCTTGAAATGTTCGTGGAGGTCTAGGAAAGGTTTAAAAGTGATTTTTAGATAAAGAAATTACTTGGACTTAGACTTTGAATTTGTATAATTACAACATTCTGAAATATGAAATGATATTGCGAACGATTGCGAACCATAAAACTCATGATTCATGAAAAACCAGAAATACCATTCCACCACGTATCAGGAAATGTACCATTCGTCGAATGTCATGTTTCTGAGACAAAGATGAGAAATTTCTGATTGTGTTTTTAGCTTCCGCCTTATTAAGGTTTTTTTAGGGCATGGTCAGATATTAGGTATTTAATTGTCTCGACAAAATAATATTATTTATCACGACAATAAAACCTGCTTTCGTTAATTTTTATTTTATACAAGCGCCTCGTAAGCCCCCGCCTGATAACTTACGTTTTATATTAATGGAAATGCCATCAGAAACATAGAAACATTTTTTCGCAGTAAAAGTAAAATTGCCTTTCTGTTAATTCAAATTATAAACTTTGTTAATTTAAGCAAGCAAATCCGTTCCGCTGATTGATAGAGTAGAGTGACATTCATACATCCACTAAAGCAAAGTAGTACACAGTCGGTCCGCACACCTTTATGACGTCATTAACAAAATTCGTAATATTATATTCGTTAAGCACTCACTCATGCAAAAACGCACTAAGTTTATGGCTGCTGACAATAAGCTTCGATGATGGAGAAAAGCTTCTAGAAACCTTAGCGTAATGTAATGTATGAATATATATAATATATTAACCCACCGCACCTAGCACGTACTCTAACTCATATACACACTTTCTCAAAAGCATAGTTAACTTGCTTTAAATTTACCTTTACCATACTTTATATTACTATCACTTTTAATTTTAATCTACTTATTAAATCACTCAACGTTCGATTGTTTATTATACATTGTTTTTTTGTAAGATTGGCACAAATTGTATTATTATTATTGTAAACCTTTTTAAGAACAATAATTTCTCTGGCATTTTAATTGTTTTTGTAGGAAAAACTATATATACTTTAACTGTCATTATAAATAAATAAATAAAATATAAATAAATATTGCCGAATTTAATTAATTTAATATATAAGATAGCCGCGCTGCAGAGGGAGACCCTCTAGCATAGGTATAACAACACTTAAATGAGGGTCCCATTCCACTGTAACGTATTAATTAATTTAAGTTAAAGCAATATACTATTATTACCAAAACACAACAGTTTATTTAGTTTGTTTACGACACAAATTAAAAGATAATGGGTTTTGCAATAGAGACCCTAATTACATAATAATTATTATAACATTAATTAGCCCTTTATCTTTGACGTTTTATTTACTTAGGTATGACTTCCTTTAAGATTGGTATCTACATGCTAATATTACTATCTTATTATTTATTATCACTGGTTTCCGGCTTCGTTTACGTATACCTAACTGCATGTTTATTTTAAGACTGTAGGTATGTTTGGTCGGAAAATATGATCGGTTTTAAGGTAGGTCAGTCATTTTCTAAAATTACTCGCTCACGTCATCAAAACAAATTCAATTTATATTAAAAGATGCGTTTTTGTACTATACATATTTTTCCATGATCTACACCCAAAGGCCGTGCCATTGGTTATAGATCATCAACCTGTAGATTGCGTCGAGTAGGATGGGTATTGCCACAGATTATATTATATAGGATTGCGTAATATTTTTCAGTCTATGTTTCGTGTTTAACTAGGAGACGTTCTAGAAAACAAACTGAATAAAAGACGTGTGGCACTTGGAGAATGCCGCGGTAAAGCTATTGCATTGCATAGCATTTTTATCAACCTATGCAATTATATTTATTTTATTTCTCCAGTATTTTTTTTTTACTTTGATACTATTGAAGAAGGGGATTACGCATGCGCAGTAACGCCGATACAACCAATGCCACATATAAAGGCCGGTTTTTTTTATGCTCTATAAGCCTTTACTTGACCACAATCTCACCTGATGTAAAGTGAAGATGTGGTCTAAGATGGGACATGAAGACCTAGAAGATAGATGGCTTCTCCGGACCACATTAAGAAACACGAAGAAATCGCTTCACGCACTGGCCCAGCCCGGAGGGTGGTGACAAGCCGCGGCCGAAGCCTACCACCAGAGACTGTTCTTATCACCACCCGGAGGTCACGTGTAAGGATTCAGAGGGTTACCACTTACGGACGTGAACAGAGAAAACCTCCTCCGGGTTGCTGAACTAAAGAGACAAGCGTGATATTTCAAAAAGCCATTAAAAGTTCTGCTATCGATAGATGGAAAAACTAAAAAAAGTAAGACCGCTGAGCCGGTCCGCGATAGAAGCTATGCAATAGCTTAAAACTGTATCGTTCAATGTTAATGAAGGTATATTATATGCTATGTATAGAAAATTGTATTTGACCTAATTGTCAATATATCACAATTTGTTATTTATCTATTTAAGACTGGTTAAATTTAACTTTGAACACAGTGTGTAACTAACTCACTCTGAGTAAGATATATACCTTCAATAAGTTCAATATTAAATTATTTGATGTTTTAACAATTACATAATTTAGATCCACGCACACATACTTAATATATATATATATATATATATATATATATATATATATATAATTGAGCAAAAACAAAAGAATATATTATTTCCATAAGATTAGAAATAGGCTAATCTGCGTTGCAGTAAAACAACAAGGCGCGAACACTGATATTCAGCTGTCACTATTAGAGTTCGCAAGCTGAACTAGATGACTTAAAGTTTTTTTTTTCTGAACAAAGTTGTTGTTTTTCGCCCATCTCTGGTCTGTCAATCTTGCTTTATGTCTTCCCAATTCGGTGTTTATAACACTTATCTATTTTCTTTAATATGTGGATGAGTACGTATCTAATCCAATGAATGCTGATTAGTCGTATCCGGTATTAATAAGTTTTTGTTAAAAGATAAATTTGAATCGCCTAAAAAATTAAAAATCTACCTACTTACAGTAGGTAGGTTAGGTGAACAGTTATGTATTGACCACTAGAGAAATTGTTATAGATAAATTCTCAAACGTTGACCAATATAACCAAAATACCTAGGTATCAACTAGGTAGGTAATTACTAAAAATCATTTACGGTGGCAGCACGACATTGATTGCAAAACTGCATTTTATTTGCAAGGTAGTTTGGTGAGTAGGTACCTACTTGCCTAAAAGCTGTCTTGTCCAGCAGGCACAAGGGCAACCGGTGGACGATACATAGTGGCATGCCCTTAAGTAGAAGGGATTTGAGCAATAGGCCCTATTCGGTATCTAGGTCTGTGCTAGTTTTAACGAATTTTCGACTAACATAAAGCGAAGTAATAAGTACATAGGTAGCTCCATAAGTACCTAGGTTTTATAAGTAATTCGACATTTTATTTCTTAACTCGAGGGGTCGAGGGGCACTTAAACTGGAACCGATAGATTTTCATTAGTGAACCTACCATTTTTTGGTCATATTGTTGCTTATCTTATTATTATGTGGCATTTTGTTGCATTGCGAACATAACAATAAACATTTTTTTATAATTTTCAATGAAAGTAACAATATTTCGTGTCGAAATAAAGTCTGTCATCACTCGTGGGGTCGTCGGCCTTATATTAAACCTATATATATAATATGTTATTTATGGAATTAAGTGAATCATACTAATATTGTGTTAGCAACAATTGTTACTCTCAGACGAATAGACGAAACCATTTCTAACAGTACAGACTGAAAAAGAATCGACGATTCTTTTTCAGTGAATTGATTGAAGAAATGGACGGACTCTGCGCTAGAAGCGTCACGTGTCGGTCGGTTTGCCAGTGTCAAGTTAATTAGATTATAATTCAATTCAATTCCTTATAATTGGACTCTGCGCTTGAAGCGTCAGTTTGCCAGTGTCAAGTATAATAAATAAAGTGTAAAAGAGAGACGCAAAATGGCGTTCAACTGAGTACCCAACATCTTTTTCACTTTTTATTTTTATTTAACTCGACATTGGCAAATTGTCGCTTCAAGCGCAAAGTCCAATTACAAGAAACCGAACTAAACTAAGTGTAAAAGATGTTTCTCAGTTGAACGCCATTTTGCGTATCAGTATCATCAAATAAATTAAAAAGTCCGGTGAATTATGTTCTTGTTAAAGGTCTTTACATGAACAGACACTCCGATTTGGTTGGTGCCAGCCATATTGGAACCGACATAATCAACCATTCCAACATTGGTACAGATTGTCCGTCGGTTGGCCTTCCAACCGTCAGAAGTACGTCTTGCCACCCAATGTAGGGATTATTTTTGTTATGAAATCAATTAATCGATTTTCTAACAAAAAAAAGGGTGTGTGTGCGATTCACACACGATAGAAGTGAAACTTCAGTAAATCGACAAAAGAATAAGAAGAATAAACAAAAACAAAAAAAAAATACTATGCAAAAAGATTTTGTTCGGGCGGTCACCCATCCAAGTTCTGGCGTCGCGCAAAGTTGCTTAACCTTGTTAGCGTTTAAGATTGGCTTACCCGACAGGTAAGCCAATCTTATTTCCATTTCCGTTGCATCCGGTTTCAAATCACAACGATTCTAAAGAAGTTTCACTTCAAAAAATCGATTTTTTAATCGATTTGTAGTATTGGATCGATACATCACCCTATAAAATCGACATTAGTTTTTTTCGGTTTTAGTATAAACCATACCATTTGTTCAAGGTGCCCGTATAACAAAAGTGCTGCCGGAAAACCACTCCAAATCTCGCGAGTTTATAAAAATCGATCTTTTTCGGAAATAATTCCCATCCCTAGACAGCCGATTTGGTCGGAATAAAGCTTCCAAACGTTCCGATTTGGTTGGATCGGATAAGAATTTGCCCGCGCCGGCGCAGCCGTCCACTTCCAACCAATATTAATAATAAATATATAGGACCGACCGCTCTCTTCACTTTCCGATTTGGTCGTGGCAGGATAGTTGGCACCAACCGAATCGGAGCGTCTGTAATAGTATTACTGCCACTGCAATTCTTTCCTGACTTTGTCATTGTCAATGTCGCAGAAATCCATTAGATTATGACATTTTGCCCTCGCCGCCGGTGTTACCATATGAAATTTATTTTTCAGTCGAGCTAAACAGATGCTTGCTAAATAAAAATCCTCAGCTAGAGTTTGTTAAAACCTTAATCAGGGCTTCAAAATTATTGAGATCCTCGTAAAAAGTGTCCAGAATATTCTTATTTTCATTTGGGCCGCTGGTTACAGGAATAGTCTGAAAACAATATTACATGCTTTTTACATTAATGTAATAGAATAGAAACTATATTTACTTAATTGTTAATTGTACACCAGACAAATAAAGAATAAACTTTACAAAACCTTAACTAAATTAAAAACAGGGTACAAAGCCTTATCGCTATGAACGATCTCTTCCACGCAACTTTGGGATGGACAGGAAATAAACGGAGAGAAGAGACAGTGGCGCTGGCGTAAAACAAATTTAGGAAAACATTTAAATTTATTTATGTTAAATTAATTCTTAAAATGAAACTATACAAAACTGGCATATTGTAGTAAACACTTTTATTACTTTTTAATATTATCTCGTATAATGGGTCAGCTCTGGGTGGTCAATTCTACGCATTAAGCCAGCGACCACTCTCTATGTCTTCATGTGTTCGAAAACAACTCAAAATTGAAAAATGGGTCAGCACTAGACGCTTATCTAAAACATTATGTATGATGACCATAAACTCCTTGAACGAAAAAAATAGATTGCAGTGTAAGTAACAGGAAATAAAATAAATAAAATTAATTCTAGCACAAATCCTATCTATCTAGTCTTAGGTCTTGAGGTCCTTATCTATATTTCAATTTCGGTATTTCTTCGGATATAACAAAAGTTCTGGCAGCACTGGTCTTTCCGATCCTACGAAACGAAATCGATGGACTCTAGCAAACTATGGTACAAATTATAAGAATTGCCTGCTTGTGAAGTATTTCCCCATGTGCGTGGATTTTAGGAGAACATTTTTTTTGTTTATAAAATATAGTGCCTGTATAACTTTTTAAATTACCATTGTTTTATAAAATATTAAAACATGAAACGGGTAACTTACCATGAACAGAGTCGAAATATAGGAAATCTCAAAAATCGTCAAATCATGGCATGTATTTAAGTTTTTTATAGAGATTGTCTACTCTCAAATGTCAAAAAATTAAATGACGCCTGGTCTTACACCTGTAGACTTTTCTTTGCACCTGACTAGAAAACTTTCTACTACAAATGCCAATATAATTTAAATAACTACTATATTATAAGTAACTCAATAAGCCACTCATAAGAAATATTACAATAGGCCACAGAACTAGATCGAGATCTAATTCTGTGCAAAAGGCATTAAATTAATTATGTATATTTATGTTTTATAAATTCAGAGGATTGTAAATATTATATCTAAGTTACAAACAAAAAAAATGAAATCATGATTCGTTTAAATACCATAACATTTAATCAATAAATGATGTAAAGCTCAGGAAGACACGACGTTGATATAAAAGATGTTGCAGTTTGATAATCCGCCAATTTATCGTTTCTTTCCCGAGGAGTACATTTATTGTCAATAAAACAAATTATCGATTTGTTATCCACCTATATCTTTTTGTATTTGTCTTATGAAGCGCTGTGGCAGTAGCCACCAATGAGGAACTGAACTGAAATGAAAGGGAATTTGACGAGATTTTAGGGGTATTTGTGAATTTGTTGTTGGCAATGCTATTTGATGTAGGTATGTCTAGTCTATCTATCTTATCTATGGTTTGTTGCTGTTTGACAAAATCATGGCGAGCACGTCGAGGTCTGTTTTCTCAGTTTATTTTATTATTTATTTTATCACAGAAGGCACAATTGGTTTAATTATGCAATTTACGTTATATCTATTAACGATGCGTAAGTTATCCGTACGGACAAGTGACTCTTGCATGATAAATTGATGGGTTTTCCCAAAGGTATAATTTCTATTCTACTTGTTGATGATCTGAACCTACTTTCGTTTGTGGTTTTAGAACTGAGGCCAATAAGGTGGTGTGCTATGCGCACCCAGACGCCCCGCTCATCGAGGACTACCGAGCTGGTGACATGATATGCTCGGAATGCGGCCTGGTGGTTGGAGACAGGTAACCATTGTTTAGCAACATTTACGAAAGCTTTCCACCGTCGTCACCCGAATGACGTATGTTGTAATAACAACAAACCGACCGGACTAGTGATGCATTGGATTTCCATATTTTGAGTTTGATTAAACGTTTTATGCCACACAAACAATTGTCAATGTTGTCATGTCAAAGCCCTTATTACCTATATGCACAGACTATATTCAAGGTCATAATTATGTATGCAGTTGGACTCATTACCTGCCTTTATTATTACATGATTATTGTCCATACATGTGTTTCTATAGGTACTTTTTTAGTTTTAAAACATTGTTGGTAAACTGATTGTTTTTGTAGAATATTTGCAGAAATATGCTTTGTTAAAGAAATAGTAATTAAAATATTGACTTTATTGTTAAACAATTAGTTAATTTGACAAACTTCGAGGCCCTGTTGGTATTTGTTATAGGGGACAGCAGGTGTGTTGTAACTTTGTGGTTACATTGCGGCTAGCAGTAATACAAAATAGGCATCATTCAGCTATAAGCATAAGGCCTATATGTTAAAAACCATATCTATCCTAAACTAGCTTTTTAAAACTCTATGACTGTCATACATCTTTATTTTTGAGGCTATGGGAAAATAATCAAGAAAGGGTCAACAACCAAATAGATTAGAAATACTATTAAGTATTTTAAAACATATAATTTATCTTACATATTTTTACTAATTAAAATAACCACAATTTCAGGGTAATTGATGTTGGTTCAGAATGGCGTACATTCAGTAATGAAAAGTCTGGAGTAGATCCATCTCGTGTTGGTGGACCTGAAAACCCTCTGCTGTCCGGAGGGGATCTTACCACAATCATTGGACCTGGTCGTGGTGATGCCTCATTTGACAGTTTCGGAGTTTCCAAATATCAAAACAGGCGTAACATCAGCAGCACAGACAGAGCACTTATTAATGCATTCAGAGAAATCAATTCAATGGCTGATAGGATAAATCTTCCGAAAACAATTGTTGACAGGGCAAATAATTTGTTTAAGCAGGTGAGTAAAGTTTCTTACTTTTTGTGTTTGTTAAATTATTATAGAAGTCTTAAGATTGTAAAAAATCTAATAGGCTTGATTAATAAATAGATTAATTTTTGACTGTTAGGTTAAATCATAAATATTATTGATTCTCCCCTTTTTTATTAATTTTAGTCCTTTTGATTATAAAAATAATGACACTTTGAGGTTATTTTACAATTTATAAACTTAACAAATGTAAAAAAATTGTCAAGGGTATTCTTTGTCAAAAGGGTAATTACCTTGTTGAAAGAATACCTATTATATTTTTTATATCTAGTAATGTTTCAAGCATGTAGCAATTCAAGGTGATATTAAATACCAAAGTAAAATGAAGTTCACATTATGGTCAAGCTAAAAATTATAATAAACGTAGGTACATTCTTCTAATATTATAAACAATAGTTGCGAAATTTGTAAGCAAGTGTGTTTGTTGCTCTTTCACACAAGAACTTTGGGATGGGTTTTGATGGAACTTCACAATAAGCATAGCTTTCATATCAGAATAACACATAGGCTTCTTTTTACCGCGGGAAAATGTATTGTTACGCGGGACAAGCCACAGGCTGGCAGCTAGTATTCTCAGAATACTAGCTGCCAGCCAAATTTAAAAGCAAAACTTTTGCAATACCTACTAGTACGTCAGCTTGAGAAAAACGTGAAATGCACTGACCGCTGAACCCCTTCTTTGCAGTTAGTATGCTAGACTACATACAAAAATGATAGGACCTTGCGACCCCAACGGCCGAATGTTGTCGGTTCCTATATGACCTGCTCAATACTTATGAGGTAATCTTTGTTTTTGTACTAAAGCAAAATTCACTGTTTCTGTTACAGGTACATGACGGCAAAAACTTAAAAGGCCGAGCAAACGATGCAATCGCATCCGCCTGCCTTTACATAGCCTGCAGACAAGAAGGAGTGCCTCGAACATTCAAAGAAATCTGCGCTGTCAGTAAAATCAGCAAGAAGGAGATAGGTAGATGTTTCAAGCTCATCTTGAAGGCGCTAGAGACGTCTGTAGATTTGATAACTACAGCGGACTTCATGTCTCGGTTCTGCTCGAACTTGGGGCTGCCGAATTTGGTGCAGCGAGCGGCGACCCATATTGCGCGGAAGGCTGGAGAGTTGGATATTGTTTCGGGACGGTCGCCGATCTCGGTGGCCGCGGCTGCTATCTACATGGCATCACAGGTAATCTTTAAAAATATGCAGTTTATATAATTCACAGCAAACCTTTTTACGCATAATAGATAGCAAACTTATTTCAGTTAGCATGAATTTTTAACAAACACAATTGTCAATGTGATCAATAAGGACAAATGCTAGCGGGATTTTATCTAAATTAGGTTTTGTTGACTATTTTGCATAAGAGATTAACAGTTTTATGTTATGCCAAATAGTATTTAAATATATAAAATAAATTTGCCCCATTATGGAACAAAAGTGTTCACTTCCAAATGATAACATGGTTTACAAAACATTGTGTTACACTTGTGACAGACCCTAACAGTTAGCAATTGTAACAAATTAGTATGTTGAAATTGAACTATTGCATACAATCAATGGTTTGTTACAAAATGTTACGACATATTGGTTAACTTTTGGTACCCCCCGGGTACCAAATAGATACGAAACACTAACAAAGTCTAGTTATTATCTACTAAAATACAATATTTGAGAGTTAGCTTCTTGTTGGCTAAGTGGGATGACACTAGACTTTCATTCCAAAGGCATATGAAGGCATTAAACTTTTAATTAGCCTTTAAGTGGACATTGTTTTTATACCTTTATTATTTAAATAGCTGTTAGTTTCCCTAAGACTGAAAAATAAAAATAAAAAAATTAAATTTAAATGTGAGGGAACCAGCATGTTCTGTGAACTTGGAAGAGTTTGAATGAAATTAAAAGTGACGTGAATTACGCCACAATTATATAATCTTAAGCACATGCAAGTTCGTTCGTTAATTAATAAAAACAAATTATGATAACATTGCTATAAGTGTTGTGTATTGTTGTATATGTATATTGTGAAAATCTGTTATCTACCAAGTTAATCTATTTAGTTTGTTAACATATTAACATTTCTCTAACATAAGCTTCTTTTGTAATCTAAATATAAAAAAATTTGTTTGACTGTCAATTACTATAATGTTTGTTTATATAAAGTAAATCTATAATTGGCCGTAAGATAGATAAGTTAGGTAAATAATAAGATAAATTTAAGGGCTGTTGATTTTGTTTTGCCACTAAATTAAGGTTTTGATAAAGTTTATTTTTCAGCTTTATCTATTCAGTTATACTTCTGTTTCGTTCCAGGCATCAGAAGACAAGCGCAGCCAGAAAGAGATAGGCGATATCGCTGGTGTGGCTGACGTCACAATCCGGCAATCATACAAGCTAATGTACCCATTTGCGGCTAAACTCTTTCCGGAAGACTTCAAGTTTGCCACACCCATCGAGTTTCTGCCTCAAATGTGATCATGTTCCTTGGATTAAGTATTATTTGGCTGTTTTATTTAGGAACGACTTGGAGGAATAGGTTAGTCTTTTATTGAATCTAAATTTATTAGATTGCTAGAATGATAGTCGCAAAATTGGTTCAAAATTGTAAGTTAAATCTAAAAAACAGCTCCAGGTTTATTTAACAAGACAAAATCATATAAAACTTGGACAACTGGATAACTGGATTCAAAGATCTTTCTGAGATTGTTTTGTTTCCAGCTATTGCTGAAAACTTTATATTTCATGGAAGCCTATGTCCAGCAGAGGGTTGTCTCCCTTGGCCGGAATGATTGTGATGATGATATTGCTGAAAACTAAAGCGTTATGTTCCGTTTAAGACCTGAATGAACAGACAGTTGAATACACTTCATACATAGTATTTTAAGATATGTAGCAAGTGTACCTTAAAAGACATCTTTAACTAAGAGAAAAACACGACATTAAAATAACAGAATATTGTTTCTCTGGGGCCAACATGGCAAGTAAATTTGTTGTTTAATGGTTTACCATAAATAAAAAAATATATATAGCGATTTATCTTAACAGTTCCTCAAATATTTTATTCATTGACCAAGTTGAAGGCTTATTAAAAGCATTTGTGTTTACAAAGTAGAATAAAATGTATAATGGTTGCAAAAACCACAAGTTGTTGCACAAATTTGGTTTCTGTAAAATCTATATGAAAAACTGTATTGACAGTTTGAGCCAATAAATTTTATATTATTGTAATGTGACCAAGTACCTAAAAACGTTTAATAGTAATGTGTTTAAGAGGTTGATTTTGTGTAGTATTTTCTATTGAAAATATGACGTTATCTCTGATAATAAAAAGTTATGAACCATTCTCCGTTTAGTATTTTGTAGAAAATAAACACAGTTGAATTTGTAATATTATTTTTGGAATATTTTGATCTACAAATGCATGAAAGTAAAATAAATTAAAAGAGTTATCTACACTTAATCTACTTTAATTCGTTGTCTGTATAATATATTTAAGTTAACATTAGAATATTTTGTTAGTGTGAATGAGTGAAGGTTTGTGAATGTTTTTGTTATCTTAAGTTACTTACATAGGTAGTTTTAAGTTGAGAACAAACCGTTTATGTAATAATTTTGAAGTTAATATACTGAGTTTCGAAAGAAAACTAACCCTTTATTGTGCACATATAAAACATATTTATCTAATTATTGGATTGTCAATGTCATGCAATTCAAATATGAGTGCAAATTTTAATCTCAATGTGAACTGGGAAAAGAGTGAGTAGGAGACGCAAAATGGCGTTCAACTGAGTAACATCTTTTTCGCTGTATAAACTCGACACTGGCAAATTGTCGCTTCGAGCGCAAAGTCCAATTACAAGAAACTGAACTGAACTGGAAAAATGTGTCAACAAAAGAGGTATAAAAGTAAAATATCAGTTGCTATAAACTAAGTCAGTATTTAAAAAAAAAAAATGAAAATTTCCAAAACTATAAACGCGGAACATGGGGGCTAAATCGATAGGTATTGAAGTCCTACATTGCCCTGCCACTGTTGATTCATGCCTCGTGATACAACCCTATAGATCATTTAACAATATAACGACAAAAGTATTATGGATTATTAATTAAAAAAATGTTAGTGCAGTCGCACTTATTAAATAACAAAGGTAACTCTTTAAAATAATAGAAATAACACGGTTTGTTTGTTTTCTGTTTTTTAGCTTAATTTTTTATTAAGTTATTTTTGGTCTCAATTAGCACCAGTACTGCGGTGCCAATACTTTCCAAGAAAATGGGTGCCGATTCCTTAAAGAAACATTGAAAAACAGAATAAATCATGGAAAGGACACCAAAGTGCCTTCAAATCAGTCAATCATATTAAATTGCCCCTTGGTTGACTGGTTTTATATAACTTTAACATAAAATATCTATAAGCAACCGGCACCTTTTCTATATTATTTAGTTTTTAAACTATGACTAAACTTATTTCAATAAAACAAAGTATATGGACAATATTATTTGTTTAACTGTACCTACCTATAAACCCTCTTCAATTAACCCCCGACCGAAAAGGAAGATCACAGACACTGACAAAATACCGTTTTAAATTAAATTTTGGTCAGACTTTGGTAGATGTAAATAATTTTCTAATAGGTACCTATGCATTGGTCGCCTATAATATTGGTGTTATAAGTTTGACGTGTCTGTCTGTCTGTGGCATCATAGCTCCCGAACGGATGAAGCGATTTCAATTTAGTTTTTTGTAAATGAGAGGTGTTTTTAGCGCGAGCGTTTTAGACATGTTTGATGCGAATCGGTTGACCGGTTTAAATGTTGTAAGGGTTAGTAATATACTCGAATGGGGTCTCAAATGAAAGCGCATCATGTGCACAATACAAAACAGTATGACTTATGAATTGTAAGAGAAATATTGGAATCGTGGGTATTTTAAATTTTAAATTTAGATTATTGAACCATACTTTAAGGCCCAAGACACCCATACGCGGTTCTATTGTTTTCTCACCGGAGAGTCAGATGACCGGCCCATTGGAACGTTTGTCTAGTTTGTGTATGACTAAAACTTGAAATTGGGTTTATTCTACATGGCTTTAAAATGTAATCATCAATATTATTTCTGATCTTTTGGGCTCCATTGATAGGTTATGAATTGTTACATACAAAAAAAACAGGTTGAATTCAGAGCCGTTAAATTTTTTATAAGGGCATTTTAAAAGAGAAATAAAACGTTAATATGAAAAAGTGTAAGTAGTAATACATTTTGAATTTTATTCAACAAATCATGTGGCAGCATGATTATCATAACCAATAATTAAATTTACAAGTATTAATATACGTCAAGTTACAAATAGGAACTATCTTATTAAACTTTTTTTTTGTTTCTTGGATAACGTATACAACTGCATTCTGCTATTTTTTAAACAAGAGGTTGTATTTAAAGAAGAGCAACATCTTAATTTTAAACGATAGAACTATTTTTGTATGCTACAAATAATACAAACAGAAAATAGAAGGCAATACATCGGTGTACAAAGATCGCCCTTATGGCTGCGAGCGATCTCTTCCAGGCAATCTTAGGATGATTTGGAAAAGGTACATACTTTATTTAAAAAAAAAAATTATAATTAGCAGTTTAGTAAGGAAAATGGCAATCACATCCCGTTTTAAGGCCCCTCTGATATACTTATCATAGAGAGTGTACGAAAGTTAATTGTAGTCAGCACTAAATTAATACCGTAAACCACAAAAACCCGGGGAAAATGTGTAACAAACGACATTTATCATATATTTAGGTCATACATCTAACAGGTCGTTAAAGGAAGGTAGGTACCAAATGCTTACTAGAGCAGTGTAGAATAAACTTTTGTCACAGAATAGGGTATTATGTACTATGGTGGCGGTCGGGAACGCACAGTCGATGAGCCCGACAAATAATAGGTATAATTATAGGCGCGTTATTGTTTGAGCCCTAATAATTTGCATAAATTTTTGGGCCACTGTCCAAATACATAGGCACTCAATCAGATACCTATATACACATAAATAACGACCAATCTTTTTTAAAATAACTTAGTACAATGATCAATCCATCAATCAACTTAAATTCGTAGTTGAATTGTTAAATGTGACTCATATTTCCTATATGATTAATAGTTTTATGATAATCCGAAATAGACGAAACTCGAGTCCCACTTTTTCTGGCTTCATGAACTGGACAAATCTTGTAAAAAAGCTTTCCGTCTGCGGTTTTGCCTGTGCTCAAATGAATATTGTGAAAAACAAAAAAGTAAACAAAAATAATCTCAATAACTCTAGAACTAAAAATACACGCCGAATTGAGAACCTTCTCCTTTTTTGTCAAAACACAAACGTTAAACACGTGTTAGTCGAACGTCATATGTTTGAATGTCACGTGTTTTGACGCGAGTTCTTCCAAATCCCTATCCCTTCCCTACCCTACTAATATATAAATGTGAATGTAAGTTTTTTTGTTACGCTTTCTCGCGAAAACTACCGTTTTTAAATGAAATTTAGTACACAGAATCTCTAGAGCCTGAAAGGACATTAAACCGCGGGAAAGTGTAATTTCGCGGGATAATTAATTATAACGCGGGTAACACCGCGGGGCATTACTAGTTCAGTATAAAATGAGGGCATATTTCAATATAACTCGTGAATAAGTTGAATGGCATCAACTTGCAAGGAAAAGCTTTAATTTAAAAAAATATTCATCGAAATCGGTCCACGTAGGTCAAAGTTCTCAGGTATCAAACGTAAAATTACAAAAAAAAACAAAAATTAAAATACGAGGTCGAAATGAGAACCTCCTTTTGGTTTCTGTTTCTCTAACTGCAACATACAATTTGGAATCGAACCCACAACTTTCTCGGCACGTAGTTAAAGTTTAATAAGATATTCGTGGCAGTCCCTTTTCGCCTACGTGATTTCAATTCAATAATGAGCCCTTTCTGATACCGACATGTTTTTAAAGGTTTTTTTTTAAATGAAATCTTTGCTTACCTATTACAAACAACACGCAAAGATTTTTTTTGAAAGAATTTATAAAACAAATAGATTGACAAATAGAGATTGACAAATAAAGATTGACAAATAGAGATATTTTACTTAAATTAAATATATCAAAAAAGGATTTTGTTTCTTAATTAATCTAATATATAAAATTTCCATGTTACTATGTTAGTACCCGTACTCCTCCGAAACGGCTTTACCGATTTTTACCAAATTTAAATGCGTATTCAGTAGATATAACTATTTAAATTATCATGGTTTTTAACAATACCTATTATGATTTAAAACGGGTAACATACCACGATTAGACGGTTTTTAAAATATCGGAAAACTCAAAATGTTGCCCGTTTTAATTCATAATATGCGTATTCAGTAGGTCTGAGAATCGGCTACTATCTATTTTTCATTTTGAAAAACAACGTTTGCTGGGGTCAGCTGGTAGATATATATATTTTATTTCTTATTCGCAAAAAAGAGTAATGTTACCTAACTAGCGGTTGGTACAGACAAACTACAATAAATAATAATAATAGTATAATATTAGGGACATTTAATAATAACTTTGTAGCATAATGGATTTTTAACATAAAAGAAAAGCTTCTATCAAACATCATATAACTAAAAAGCAGTTCAAGTTTGAATGAAAAATCATTTTGCAATAATAATCTAGAATTGCCTATGCAAAATTCGATCCACATTGAAACTGGATTTTCCAGACCAGAATACCTAACAGTTACTATTAACTAACGTCAACTTCAAAGCTACGAAATAGCTACGAAACACCGCTACGTAGTGCTACGCTTTCCGGTCGGTTTTTCTTCAGTACCGCGTGAGAGCTTACACAGTGCGGACGTGTCGTTCGTCGGTAAAATACTTCGTAAGCCGCGATGTCGCTCACCCGTAATCCAATTAGAATTTAAGCTACTGTAAGCTGGATAAAGTTTAGTGGTAAGGATGTGCTGTGATGATGTGAAGTAGAAACATGAGGGATCGAGGATGTGTGCAAGGATTGCTGTGGATCCTGGGGATGGTGACTGTGGATGGACTTATAGGTAAGTCTTCGGTCATTTTAAATTTACGGTTTATAATGTACAGCTTTCTAGCTGATATTTGGACTCATTAAGAGGCGTATTAATTGAATTTGATTGAGATAAAGATGTTAACATAATGGTACCCTACCATTATGTTAACATCTTTATTCTTTCTAAATATATTATTAACATGGTGAACTTCTATATAAGTACGTATACACAGTGTTTTAGTGATCACGTTTATCTCGCACTAGACAGTTTATGTTACCTTTGGGATAGAATGGTGCGAAGGTCCGAAACCTTACATAATGGAGTGTTGATGGGTAAAGACCGCAGATTCCCTATAGATACGAGATATAATTTTTGGCAAAAATATCGATGATAGTTCCCAGAACTCTCATATTTAATTAAACCCTGTAGAGAAAGTAAGTCAGCTAAATTTAGCTGCAGAGATTCTGAGCCAACTCAAAACAGCCATAAACCTGCAGTTATAAAAATAATATGAGTCTACTGGAGTTCTTATCATGATTTCAATAACAAGATGACCATTGGTGTTGATAAGACGTCTTAATCTCTACTTGTTACGATCAAAAGTGACCTGATTGCATCAAGAACCTGCAAGCTCTTCACCTCTCGATAACATTTCCACACCAACGACTATGTATTAAACCCCGACCAAAAAAGAGGGGTGTTATAAGTTTGACGTGTCTGTCTGTCTGTCTGGGACATCATAGCTCCCGAACGGATGTAGCGATTTCAATTTAGTTTTTTTTTGTATGAAATGTGAGTTTGGCGCGAGTGTTCTTCGACATGTTTCATGAAAATCGGTTGTGCCGTTTAAAAGTTATGGGGGTGAGAGTGGGGAAGGAAAACCGAAAATCTGCAAATATACTCGAGTGGGGTATCATATGAAAGCGCATCGCGTGCACATTACAAAATATTATGGTGTTTAACTTTTAAGGAAAATATGGCATGCAAAATATATATAATAATATATTATTATATGTGCTACGAGTATTAACAGGCCCATTGCCATTTCAATGAGCTAATTTTATTCAAACCATATAATACATACATTAAAATACACTTTGTTTTAATAATAAAACACAAACATCTAACCAAGAGGTGGTATTGCAATTTTTTTTAAATATTTGCTTGTAAGTAAAATGGAAACCATTCGAATATATTATTAAAGGGTTAGGTCTTGTCACAAGTATAGATCGCCACACACAATACAATACAATATTCTTTATAGAAACACCAACATGGAAAATATTTGACGACCTCTGTGGCTCGGTGGGCAAACGTCCGCCTGAGGCGCAGGAGGTGGCGGGTTCGATTCCCGCCGGGGGGCCAGATTTTGTACGATCTACAATTTCTGGTTTCGGGTCTGGGTGTTTTCTATGTATCATTATGTATGTATTTACAAAAAAAAAAGTAGTATATCAGTCACCTAACACCCATAGTACAAGCTCTGCTTAGTTGTGGGTTAGGTAATGCTGTGTGAGTAGTCCGGAAATATTTATTTATTTATTACAGACAAATGTGCATAGTATAGAGTGAAACAATGGGAGGCCTTATCACTAAAACAATCTCTTCCAGGCAACCTTTGGATGGATAGAGATCATTGTACACCTAGAAGCAGTGGCCTTTAGAACAAATTTGTAAAATAAATAAAAATATAATTAAATAGGGTACTTTGATGTTATTTTTAATGTTCGTTGTTGTGGTATCTATACTGTATGCTTATTACTGGACGCTTCGTGACTGTGGCGAAGGATTTTAGTCATTAACTGAAATAATTATAGGATTGGGACACGTTTTCGTTCATATTTTATATTAGAGGGGTTACTGGTTTTCTTTTGATGATGATGAATGTTATCTTGAGAAGTAGGTGTTTCCGTTGCCTGCTAGTTGGCTATAATATCAGTAAATCTTCTTTAAAAATCGGTTTTATAAGCTGAACATCGCCATATAGACTCGTAAATTATGATATTGGTCACGGCCGAAATGACAGAGGCCTTGGGCAATAAAGGAGCGGAGCCCCCCTCGCCCCAATAGATTTTCCAAATAAATTAATAATTTATTGTGAAACCATGTAGATTTCTTTTAGTATGAACAAGGCATATAAATATAAAAAAAATATCTCTGAAATTAGTGTTCACAAGTTGGATTTTGAAACAAAAATTTTCCGCAGTCAATTGTGGCCCCCCCCCGTTTGTGGAGGCCCCGGGGCTTCCGCCCCGGTTGTCCTCCCCTTAATCCGGCCCTGCTATTGGAAGTCACGAACTAGAATATTATTTATTTATTTTATTTATTAGTACCAAGCGGTAGCGTTGCCTAAGAAAAGAAAGGTTTTATAATGATAATAATAGATTATACTGGTAGGTACTACCGCAATACTGCCGAGCGTTGCAGTATTGCGGCATTAACTAGCTATACGTGGTGATTCACCATAGGCCTTCAAATAGGCTCAGAGTAGCTCAGTGAGCTATGGAAAGGGCACAAACGAATGGCTCGGGGTTTCTCTACGAGATCGAATCAAAAACGAGGAGATAGGTACTAAGTCACCGACCTAGACAAGTGTATTTCTTCGCTGAAATGGCAGTAGGCAGGCCATATAGCACTTAGTAACTGATAAAGCTGTGTTGTTCTATTCGCTACTCAACTCGGTATAAAACATTGAAGCGAACTGTCAAGACAATGTTATTTCCTTGATATTTTTTGTTTAAACATTTTAGTTTTATTAATTTTAAGTTGACATGTCCATGTAGGCTATGTGCTTCTAAGGAAATAAACGTTTTGACTTTGACTTTGACTTAAGAACGGATAGCCGTTGGGGCCGAAAAGTTCTCGACTGAAGACCACGGCAAGCGCAGCTTAGGACGTCCACCTACAAGATGGACGGATGATTTGACAAAGTCTGGGTTTACGGCGGAAGCAGGCAACTTCCAACTGAAGATCTTCGAGGTAGGCCTATGTCCAGCAGTGGGCTTTATACGGCTGAAATGATGATGATGAACGAGCTTATAACTCTCTGACTCATAAGACTGAGGAGTTTGTTGATTTGCTTGAACGCGCTTATCTCAGGAAATACAGTCCTTATTAAAAAAAAAAGGTGTGTGTGCGATTCACACATGATAGAAGTGAAATTTCAGTAAATCGACAAAAGAATGAGAAGAATAAAAAAAAACAAAAAAAAAATACTATGCAAAAAGATTTTGTTCGGGCGGTCACCCATCCAAGTACTGGCTTCGCGCAAAGTTGCTTAACCTTGTTAGCGTTTAAGATTGGCTTACCCGACAGGTAAGCCAATCTTATTTCCATTTCCGTTGCATCCGATTTCAAATCACAACGATTCTAAAGAAGTTTCACTTCAAAAAAAGTTAAGGTTTGAAAGTAATTACTTTAAATCTATATTGCTTACAAAGAAACTGTAGACTCTGGGTTTGCAGCGACTGTTTTTTTCCGTATTACGCAAAAAAACCGATTACAAACGAGAGTTATTTTTATATTCCAACTAAAACTACTACACGCTGATCGATTAAACTGTTTACCCCTAGTATCTTTTCATCACCTCACTAATAAATAACACTGAATTGATTTGTAAGCACAAACGAATGGCGACATTTTGACTAATAGGTAACTTCATCCCTTCGTCACCGGACCCCATTCTTAAATTTTGTATTAAATTCGCGCAGATGATAATTCCATTCATCCAGCACTCGGTCATAAATCCGTGAGGGTGGTTTTTTTATATTAAATAATACTTGTGTTCAAAATAGGGATGTTACCGAGTTAAATCGTCTATAGCTTATCGATAGATCGAACATTTAATCTTAAGTTCAGTTCAGTTTCTTTAAATTGGAATCTGCGCTTGAAGCGACAATATAAATAAAATATAATCGAGTTAAATAAAATTATAAAGTGAAATGTTACTCGGTTCAAAGCCATTTTGCATTCATAAAGCAACAGTAAAATCTTTTAGACAATTCATTAAAAAAACGCGAATTACTCAATTATTACTAGAATCTACTTTTTTTTCTTTCTACGTTTCGTACAGCAAATAATCAAGAGAAGTCCTTAGTCGGGAAGAGTGAGTTTTAGACTATTTATAATTATCCAAGATGCAAGCCGCTGCCAGCCGCAATTACTAGAAATCTTTGAGGGAGGGCCTATGTTCAGCAGCGGACGTCCTACGGCTGTAATGATGATTATTGTGCTGATTATTACCTCCGTACATTAAGCCACTGTCTATTTCGTTCTATTTCTTTCCAATCCATACCAGGGTTGCCTGGAAGAGCTCACACACAGTGTTAAGGCCGCCCTTTATGTTACCGTGTATTTCTTTATCATCATCATCATCACCCTATTAATGTTCCCACTGCTGGGACACAGGGACTTCTCCCTTGACGAGAGAGATTAGGCCTTAATTCACCACGCTGACCAAGTGCGGGTTGGTGAAAGTCAACATGTTCTTTAAACTCTTTTAAAGTTCTCGGAACATGCCGGTTTCCTCACGATGTTTGCCTTCACCGTTAAAGCACGTGTTTATTTATTTATTTATTTATTTATTTAATTAGAACGGTTAACAATAACCACTTACACTAATTAATTAATACTAAAATGCAATTACATTATTAAAATTAAAATAAATTAACCAAAAATTATTATAATAAAACATAATATAAATTAATTAAAAATAAAAACAATACACATCACAGATCAATCTCACAAAATGACAAACAATTTTTAATAAATAGCTTCCAATTATCATCAAATATGTCAACATGTGGATAGATAGCTATCATCTTGTTGAGAGAGTTCAGAGTGCGAGGCAGTGGGGATTGCGCGCGCGCGACCGTGCGACATAGGGGTTTAGCCATGAGCCTGTGGCTCCTGCCCCGAATGTAGTTATTCGGGACGTAGAGTCGAAGCAGTTCATTGTGCAGGTCAACGGCATCAATTGCGTTTCGTGCGATCTTACAGAAGGTAATAATTTGTTCATATGATCTTCGAGTACTAAGGGAGTGGTATCCGAGGCATCCCAGCAAGAACTTCGTAGGGTACATATATGGATAATATCCAAAGACTTTCCTATAGAGAAACCTTAGGAAAGCCTTCTGTACCTTCTCTAAGGGAAGAGCATATGAAACTTCATGTGGGTTCCAAACACAGGAGCTAGACTCCAGCTTGCTTCGTACCAGAGCACTATAAAGGAGTCGAATGACTTCATCGCTCTCAAAGTCCCGAGCATTTCTCAGCACAAAGCCCAGTCTCCTATAGGATTCTTTGGCCACCACTGTCATATGATCATAAAACTCATTACCGAACACTTAGTGGGATTAAATTCCATTTTGTGTTAAGCGCACATAAATTTCTCAAGAAGAAAAATCCAGAGGTGCGCGGCAAAGTTTGAACCCACGACCTTCGGAATGAAAGACGAGTGTCCTCCCACTTAGCCAATACGGCTAAGTATATTTCTTTATATCACAGCGTATTGTCCGTATTTTTCTTGTGGTGTAAAATAAGGTTAACTATTTATTATTGAAAAATATGAACTGTCCCTACCAGCCTAATATTTTTGTTTTAATTGATCTATACCAATATTATACATTCAAATTATTTGCTACGGGATCGATATGGTAATATAATAAGTTTCGTGCTCCATTTTTGAAGTGAAACTTCTATAGAATCGTAGTGATTTCAAACCGGATGCAAAAAGATGAAACGGAAATGGTAAGACACTAATACAATGCTTTATTTAAATTTAATTAATTTTTTTCGTAGTCTCAACTACGAAGTATCGCGCAAAGAGGTATTGCTGTATTTTATTTATATTATTTTGTAACATACTTTATGTAATACGCTTTATTGAAGTAATATAAATAATCCGAATAATTACAGATATAAATAAATAAATAAATATTTCCGGACAATCTACACAACAACATCTAGCCCCGTGGTAAGCTCTAAGCTTGTGTTACGGGTACTAGATATCTGATATACTTAATATAATATACATACATATATAGATATTTTTATTATACATATTAAACACCCAGACCAAGGAGAAAAGTGCTTGCAGAACATACAAACAATTTTACCCTAGGCGGGAATCGAACCCGCTACCTCTTGCTCTGCAAGCGGACATTCGCCCACCGCGCCACCGAGGCAGTCACACAGATATATGTTTGTTTCTCTTATCATTTTAGCAGATGCGTTCATTTACCCTTTTTTTCTATTCGATATATATCATAATAATAGTTCGTAAGTAGTAGACTCCAATCGTGCGTCGTAGCTGACACACACACTTTTTTTTATTCTTCTTATTCTTTCGTCGATTTACTGAAGTTTCACATCTATCGTGTGTGAATCGCACACCCACCTTTTTTTTTATGCTGTATACGTCTTCATTTGAGCACAATCTCACCTGATGTAAAGTGACGATGTGGTCTAAGATGGGGCATGAAGACCTAGAAGGTATATGGCTTCTCCGGGCCACATTACGAAACACGAAAAAATCGCTTCACATACTGGCCCAGCCAGAGTCTTCACTACACCTACGTACTAAGTACAAGGGATCTATCAAACACACAGCAGTCTGGTGTGAAGCGTTTCGTCTTTAGAAAAATTTCAGAATCTTACAATCGATTCGAAGAATGTTTCCATAAATATCTAATCCTTTCCTTTAAATTTTCAGTGAAACTCATAAACTTGTCGGTCGATCAATCCCATTCTGTTTAGCAGTCAGTGCAATCGGCTCGAGATTTTACTGATAATTCTCTATAGTGCATTGTTGTACCCCAAAAAGGTACCCTTCTTTTTATTGAACATTTTATTTAAAAAGAAATATAAGATTAGGTGTTGTAATAATTTAGGTTTAGAAGTTAAGTTTACACATCAGGGACCTACAGTACTCGAAATATCTAATTGTATCTAATTGATATGATTAAAAGTCATTAGAAATTCATGACCGGGTTAAAGACCATAAAAAATAAATTTCATAAATTACTTAATTTTTTTTTAACCAAAAACAATTACACATCGATATAAATACTTTTTAAAATAAATGTTACCGCCAAAAAACAGAAAAGTAGAAAATAATGAAGTGTTATTTAATTAATCAAGATCTTTTATTTTTAACTTTTATTTCTAAACTTCGACAATAACCTTATCGGAAAGGTAGATTATGTTAATTAGACAAATCAGTAAAAATGTATACAAAATAAAAAAATATAAGTGCGTGTGGAATTGAGAACGTCCTCTTTAATTTTTTGTCGGTTGAATTTTTTTTCTGCATAATGTATCTTTAAGACTGTGCCTCCAACAGGGAAAAATGGCGCGCTGTCGTGAGGCGAATATCATCTACCCACACCGCCGACACATGACGACCACGACCGCTCTGTCAAGAGTGTAACGGAAAAGAAGAAGATCCACTATGCAACACGTGCTACAAACGAAGCGATGTAATTTTGAAAACAACCCACTGACCCTGGCAATAACCCTCGCATCACCAGATAACGTATCTGTTGTATCGCAGCGATGTGTGTTTTAAAGTTAACGAAGGGTTCACATTATAGTCCTACATATCTGTTTTCTTTTATCTGTGACCTAATTATTGTATCTGTTTCGGCACCTACAACATTTGGAACTATACTGTTTTTTTTTAAACCCGACAAAAAGAGGGGTGTTATTAAGTTTGACGTGTCTGTCTGTCTGGGACATCATAGCTCCCGAAATGATTGAGCGATTTCAATTAAGTTTTTTTTTGTAAGAAAGGTGAGTTTTGCAAGTGTTTGTAGACATGTTTGATGAAAGTCGGTTGACCCGTTTAAAAGTTATGAGGGAAAAAATGGGGACACAGGGACTTCTCTCTTGATGACGACGAGATATTTAAAAATCTATAAATAATAATAAAAAAATCCCATTTAAACTCCTTATTTAATAATCAAATTCCGTTTATATTATTTTAATCATTTTACGACACCTGTTTCTTTGGCCGAGTGTACTTCAGTGTTACCAGAATAGTTCGTCCTTGCTTATATCACAGTTATTGTTACGCCATCCAGATGCTGTGGATTTTCCCAAATTAGTGGTAAAAATAACTGGCAGCATTAATGGTGCTCCAGATTGCATCGGAACGTAGTTATGTCGTATTGATAATTGAACTATTTGTGATCTTCGTAATGGGGGTCGCCACGTCTATGATTATCTAGAAGATAAAAATGTTTTGACAGAATATGCTAAAAAAAACTATTTATTGTTTAAATTCCGTCATTTAAGTCAAAGATGATATAGTTTCTAATCGCTTTTTGCTCTCGTGTTACATAAGTAAAGCGACCAGAATTAACATTAAAACTTATTTGCTATATATACATACATACTTAATGAATATAATGTCTGAGTGAGTTTGGTTCAGGTTTTAAAAAATGTAAATCATATTATATATAAACAAAGACACATGGCTGTTAAAATGCGAATGACATCAAGCGATTCGCGTGGATCAAAGGTTTTTTTGACGAAATCATTTTATGCCTTATCCCATACTGTATCAGTTTTTGTTCTAATTTAGCACTAATATAAATTTATCTATTAACCTAAAAAATGAAATATTTTATGAATACAAGGTTCAGAGTGTGTTTGTTGGGTAGACGGCAAAATATGTCCACAACCACGTTACTAGTCAATATGCACAGCACTTAAATAGATGAGCCTCAAATAAGAATTTATTTGTGTTTATCTGTTTGTCCGTTGTATTTAGACATCAAGAACAAGTCCCGACATAAGTCGGTGTCGACATAACTAAGCTATTCGTGTCGTTCCAATAATAAATAAACAATCTGATAATTAGAGGCAATATAAAGATCATGCATGCGTTTTGATAGTATAATTTATGAGAACCAAATTCGTTCCTTATGCCAAACATTATGGAATCATTATGATTGTTTCTGTACGACGTCAACTGCTAGACTTAGCAATCAACAATTCAGTCGTGAAGATGGCTTCCAATTGTCAGGAGCATGGAATCCTATAGTGCGGTTATGCAAAACAAAAAAAATTGTAGCACCGGTTATTCGCCAAGACACGGTCAGTGTAGTCTGTCGTGATGTGATAATGAAACAAGTGGTAGCAGCACTAGTGTATGTCAACCTCGCAATAAAATACTCAGAAAGAGGGTAGACCATTTCGTCTGTGAATAACCGTCGCCCAAACAAAGACAGTTGTTTCTGTGTCGGAATATCGGAAAATTAAAAAAACCGTCAAATCATGGTATGTTACCCTCATAATATTAGCAATCAACGTTTTTTAATTTCCAGTAAATATTAGGAAGGTACTTCAGTTGGAAACAGCGTAAACACTTTTTTTAATGCTAGATAAGCCTTCATTTGACGACAATTTCACCTGATGTTGAGTGTGGTCTAAGATGGAGTATGAAGACCTAGAAGGTAGATGGCTTCAGGCCACATTACGAAACACGAAAGAATCGCTTCACGCACTGGCCCAGCTCGGAGGGTGGTGACAAGCCGCGGCCGAAGCCTCCCACCAGAGACTGTTCTTAGCACCACCCGGAGGTCACGTGTAAGGATTCAGAGGGTAACCCTCTGAATCCTTACACGTGACCTCCGGACGTGAACAGACTTACGGACGTGAACAGACAAAACCTCCAAACACCTACTAGCAGTGTTACTCGCGTTTAATGAATTTTTTCGCGGTAAAAACAGCCTATGTCACTTATCAAGCCTAGAGAATATGTGTACCAAGTTTCATTTAAATCAGTTCAGTAGTTTTTGCGTGAAAGAGGTACGGACAGAGTTACTTTCGCATTTATAATATTAAGTATGGATAGCAACACGACATTCGCCCTCTGATGTAATTAATTAGGTACCTAAATGTACAAACATTTCAAACTATTTTCACGTTGATTTATATCTAGTAGCACCTGAGAGCCCCCTAAATACTCGACGTCGAACACCGTTTGATGTTTGCCTCACTTAATTTTACGTCACCGTTTATCACCCATAAGGAGATAACACGAAGTGATTAGTGCTCGCTATTAAACAATAAAACTAAATGACGCTCGGAAAAGGGGTTAAAAAGTTATCCATGGATCTAATAAAAGGCTTTCAACTTTAAAAATAATGCAGCATAAAATGTTTTAGTTAGGTTTTTTTGTTGGTAGATACATGTTATCTATAAAATCATAAGTAATCTACAAACCCAATCTGGATTACTGCATTTTATAGTTTTTTTTAAAACAAAGTTATATTATTTTAATTTTTTTTTTCTTTTTAGGAAACAAAGGTTTTGGTAACAGGGTTTTTTTATATTTAAATTTAGATTATATCAGTATATATTTAATCCATTGTAAAAATATTTTTATAGAAGGCGTAAAATCTACACTTGTATAAAAAGATCATGCACATCTTAAAACTTCAATACCATTCTTATGTTTTAAAATTTTCAAGCACCGTGAAAACGCTTTTAAGACATAAATATTAGGTCCTTACATATGAAATTGGCGTTTTGTATGGGAGGAACAAAAAGTCGAATATTTTTTAATATAATATATTTAATTAATCAAAGTATGAACCATTATTTTCTATGCACTTTTGCCATCTTATAGGTAGTTCATTGATCCCTTTACTAAAAAAACCAGTCGGACGGGAATCAATAAAATCTTTGAAGGCGATTTGGACTGCCCCATCGGAGTTGAATTTTTTCCCTTGCAAGAAGTTATCCAAATTTCGAAAAAAATGGTAATCTGTTGGAGCAAGGTCCGGGGAGTACGGAGGATGTCTTAGACTTTCCAATTGAAGCTCTTCTAATTTAGTAGCCGTCTGTTGCGCAGTGTGTGGTCTAGCGTTGTCGTGAAGCAGCAGTGGCGTGGAGCGATTGACCAGCCTAGGTTGTTTAGCCGCTAGCTTTTCCATCATGGTTTGCAATTGCTGACAATAGACATCAGCCGTAATAGTCTGGCCAGATTTGAGAAAACTGTAATGAACAATACCGGCACTAGTCCACCAAACGCTTACAAGTAACTTTTTTGGGGTTAATTTTCGCTTGGGGCAGGATTTGGCTGGCTGGCCAGGATCCAACCATTGCGCTGAGCGCTTCCGATTATCGTAAAGAACCCATTTTTCATCACAGGTAATGATTCGGTTTAAAATACCTTCATTATTGTGCCGGTTTAGTAATGTAACGCAGCAGTCGACGCGCGTTTGCCGGTTTGCTTCAGTCAATTCGTGAGGTACCCACCTTTCAAGCTTTTTAATCTTCCCAATTTGCTTCAAGTGAATTAAAACAGTTTTATCACTAACACCGCAGCCTGCAGCTAACTCGGACGTGGTTTGCGATGGATCCGCTTCCACAATAGCCTTCAACTCTTCATTATCAACTTGAGTCTCAGGCCGTCCACGGGGCTTGTTCTGCAAGTCGAAATTTCCAGAACGAAAACGTTGGAACCAAAAACGAACTGTGTTTTCTTTTGCAACACGACCGCCATACACATCATTCACCCTTCGAGTTGTTTCCGCAGCACTAGTGCCACGGCGGAACTCGTACTCGTAAATAATGCGATATTTTAAGTTTTCCATTTTGTAAAATGAGTGACGCAAACAGAAAAAAACAGAAGAAAAAAAACAAATGAATGACGATCATCGAAGCACAAATACATGAGTCTATAGCTGTACAAATTTGAATTTGGAATTCCTTACCAAAGAGGAGAAATTTGTGATTAAAGTGGCCAGTACGAAAAACGCCAATTTCATATGTAAGGACCTAATATTTAATGGGGCACGTAGAAATCGCTGAGATTTTTCGACTTTTCAAAACTTACATTGAACTTCCATTTGCAGCCATGTACGAAAGGATTATTTGCAGAAGCTTTTCTGAATCAATGTCAAGTCAAAGTTAAAACAATTATTTCCGTAGAAGCACAGTGCATACATAGACAGGTCAACTTAAAGTTAATTTGAGTCAAATCCTAGGTTTAGTGCTAAAATACATAAACAACTCGTACAAAATTCAAGCTATTGTTCACTTCCATTGTTTTAACTAGAGACTAACCAGCCTGTATTCACATTTTTCGTAATACAATTCTGTTTGTTTTTCTCGATTTCTTTTGTTATTATTAGTGAACGAATTAACTGCCTGCTTCTAATTTTACCAATTATATATTTAACTAATTGTTGATTAAATGTGATGGAACTAATTTCCATCTACATTATATTATCGCCTATAAATTAACGCAACACTTCCAAAGTATTTATCTGTATCAGATGTTAATTTAATACTAAATATAATTTTTTATTATACAAGCTGACCCCAGCAAACGTTGTTTTGCAAAATGAAAAATAGATAGGAGCCGTTTCTCAGACCTACAGAATATGCATATAAAATTTCATAATAATCTGTTAAGCCGTTTCGGAGGAGTACGGTAAATAACATTGTGACATGGAAATTTTATGTATTAGATTTATTCTAATAGTAAAATTACACTAAGTGGCGATTTACAAACGAGGAAAAGGTATAAGTATAATATGTATTATTGGCAATATAAACCCGATTTATAATACTACCATATTAGTAATAATTCAGTATTAATTCTACACAGGAAAAAGCAATATGGCTTCGTAGCAACCTACCCTTTCGACTCGAGCTCGTCAATATAAATATTTAATGCAAATGTACCTGGCCTCCCCCGAGCGCTGTTTCTGGCTATTTCACGGGAAATGAGAGGGGTTTGAGCTCTGTCACTAAGCTATTCAATGTTTCCAACTAAGAACCTAAAAATATTATGTTATTTATTGATATTTATTTATTAAAAAAGGACACCCAACACAAGGTAACACTAAAAGACTAAAAGGATTAAATGCGATGTGTTCTCGTAATAACAGGGCATCACATCGACTACAATATAAAATGGCAACAGACAGTTAAATAACATTAGCATAAAATACAACAAGCAGTGGACAAAAAACAAAACAAAATTTAAAACAATATTTCCCAGGGAATGTTGCAGTAAGCGGTAAAATTGTAAAAAAAAATGATAAACAATTCAAGCATAATAATCTATGTTGATTTCTTTTGGCCCGTCTAATTTAAAAACTTTGACTAATAATTAGATAGTCCCCAAAGTAAGGTACCTAATCTGAAGTTTTCACTCTTTGGTAAACATTAATTTGGGCTAAGGTTGTTTTGTATTCCTCAGGGATAAAAGGGTTTGTTTTTGTTTGTCTGTTAAACTTTTTTCCTTAAAAAAAAAAATTGTCACACAAAAGTAAAAAAAAATTCAATCTAACTAAATTTAGTTTTTCTCCTATGGCTCGTATTCGGAGCGATTTGCTGATGAGAACAGTACCTGTTATGTTATCCTATAAGTATACTAAAATTTGAAAATAAAATAGTAATTTATAGGCAAAAAGGTCTTAATTGAGATATTATATTTTCAAACAACGCAATATAATTTTTTTTGACCAATACAAAACGTACTATTATTCATTCTATGTTCACTGTATTAGCTACTGAGTGAATATATTCATTCCGCCTCAATACTGTCTCATCTTTGTCTGTGGTCTGTGATTGGTTCTCATCTATGCGAATGTTGCGAAACGTGGAAGTCCTGATGCAATACGGCGTTGTGGCCAGAAAGCAAATGAATATGTACTTTTCCAGTAAACCTAAGTATTTAATCAGCGCATTAGTTTAAGCTAATGCGTCAGCAACGCGGGAAGCGGGACGCATAATAATAATTTATTTCATAGTTTTAATATTAATAAATTTTAAGTCTTAATTTAAGGAACAACTAAAAATTGGCATTGATGGAGGGCGCTGACACTGCTACGTAGTTCTTTTTAACTTTTGCGGATGGCAACTCTTAAATTGTTGTAATAATACCATGTAATTCCTGTTACCAATAAAGTCAAAGTTAAAACTTTTATTTCTTTATCAGCACAAGACAGGACCTACATGGACAGGAAATGTGCATGTACAAAGATTTTGAATTTTGAATTCTTGTTCACCGTCGCAGACTATGAAGCGAATAAAATTGGAGAATCTTTGCCCGTAGGGAGGAAAGAATATTTAATAACGAAAACATAATCACATCTGCTCGTTCGTGCTTATCATGGAATCGCGATGAGCCGAGTATTCGGCACAATAAGGTCAAGTCTTTTGTGCTTTGAGTATCGAAGTTATATCTAGAGGTATATGTAGGTGAAACAGATATAAGAATTCTTGTACCGGCGCTGGAGGGCAATTTAATTTAATTTATTGATGTTTCAGGGGTACTTTTCAGTTGTACGTTTCAAAAGAATATAATATATTTATCATTACTCGTAGTGCCCCGCGGTGTAGCCAAGCATTTTTTTTATTGTAAGATTGAACGTAAAATAGTTACCTATAAATAAGAACTCCAAAATTGTAATAACTGATTAAGCTGTTGTTCTATTCGCTTCTCAACTCAGTATAAAACATTATGTAGCGAACTGTCAAGTCAATGTTGTTTCCTTGATATTTTTTGTTTATTTAAGGAAATAAACGTTATGACTTTGACTTAAATGAATTTTCCCGCGCTAAATTAGCTTATGTCCTCTCTCAGGGTCTATAGAATCTACCAACCAATTTGTGTACCAAATACCTACCTGTTACCTAGCTGTTAGTTTTCCAAAAATTATAAAATAAAATAAATAAAATAAAATAAAATTGCATTTAAATCCGTTCAGTAGATTTTGCGCGAAAGTAATAAAGTATGGGTTTTTGTAGATCGCAGTTTGTATGGATGGATGTATGAATGTTGTGAGACTCACACAGGTCACACACCCAAAAGCTACGGAATGTTCTTTGTATTAACCACCACCACAATACCAATTAATGAAACACCTATCACCAACTTCGCACGGGTGTTAATTAGAATAGAATAGAAAGTACTTTATTATTATTACACACCAGATAAACAATACAATAAGAAACTAAAACTAAACCTTCAATGCGTAATGGGCGGTCTTATTGCTAAAAGCAATTTCTTCCAGACAACCGTGGGTGGAGAGAAAAAAATTACATGTTAATTAAGTACCTACCTCTAAAAATAATAATTAGGCCATTTATTTCAATATAGTTTTTTTTTTATAACATCTTGCTAACCGCGTTTAAATGTATTTTCTCGCGGAATGACATATTTTCGACAAAACGTAGTATAATATGTGTTATTCTGGTATATTCATGTGAAGTTTCATCATAATCCATTTTGTAGTTTTTGCGTTAAAGAGCAACAAACACACACTTACCCACTAACTTACATCATCACAAACTTTCGCGTCTTTAAATATAAGTAGAATTTTTCAATTAAATTCTAATGATCAAACGGAATACATACAAAATCATGAGGAGACCTCTAAATATATCCAGACAAAAACAAATCCTCTATCATCATCATCATCACCCTATTAACGTTCCCACTGCTGGGACACAGGGACTTCTCTCTTGACGAGAGAGATTAGGCCTTAATTCACCACGCTGGCCAAGTGCGGGTTGGTGAATGTCACATGCCCTTCAAACTCTTTTAAAGTTCTCAGAACATGCCGGTTTCCACACGATGTTTGCCTTCACCGTTAAAGCACGTGTTTAAAGCGCACATCAATTTCTCAAGAAGAAAAATCCAGAGGTGCGTGGCGGGGTTTGAACCCACGACCTTCGGAATGAAAGTCGAGTGTCCTCCCACTTAGCCAACACGGGTTTTTTCAAAACACATTGCTAGGGGTCCAATCCTCTATCGATATGGGCAAAATTCACAACCATATGGATTCCACAGGACAGTAAACGACCTCGCGGTAGACCAAAGCGACTATGGAGAGATGAGCTTGACCTCAAGGACTGGATTGATTTAACATCAGATAGAGAAGTCTGGAAAGAAGGTAGGGAGGCCTTTGCCCTGCAGTGGGACACAACAGGCTCTTAAAAAAATCGATATGTAATGAAATGCATTAACAATTAAATAAAAAAAAGTGTGTGTGTGTCAGCTACGACGCACGATTGGAGTTTACTCCTTACGAACGATAATTATGATCTAAATAGAATAGAAAAAAGGGTAAATGAACGCATCTGCTAAAATGATAAGAGAAACAAACATATTATATCTGTAATTATTCGGATTATTTATATTACTTCAATAAAGCGTATTACATAAAGTATGTTACAAAATAATATAAATAAAATACAGTAAAATATAGTCTCACTACGAAGTATCGCGCAAAAAGGAGACCCCGAGAATGAGATACGCTGTGTAATGTATTCCATCTCATTCTTTTACGCGTTCAATCCTACAGATATATATGTTTGTCTCTTTCTACGTAACGCCTCAACTTTTCGTGTTACACTTGATTTTACTCCTCATAAAATTTCCGTACCGGGCCTTAATAACTCAAATCGTTTCTTAAGGAGTAAACTCCAAAAAAATACATTATTTATAATCGGCCTGCATTCCTAATACAGCATACTGCGAAAATCTGTAGTTATCACGACAGATCAAATCCCGATTTACAACATGGTAAAGTGCTGAATGAACCCCAGCTTCTTGTCTTAGCCGCCTCGGGGGCCAGCCTTGGAGCGTGTAGTCATAGACACGACGTCAGGTTACGTTCCTTTAACTGACTTTCTATAAAAAAAGAGGTTCGAATTCGGATGTTTTTTTTTTGATATATGTATTTTAATAATGAATTTTAAATTGCCATCAAATCAATGTATCTTACATCAAAAGTGAGACAAAATATTGCTTATATTATATTTCGTCGTCGGTGAAAACATTAAGTACCTATTATTTTTTTCAAAGAAGACGAATTATAGTTTTATGATTTACTTAGTCATATTATTTTGGTCCAATAACATTTCAATTTCACTGTCTCTGCCACATGCCAGTGCTCTCTTGATGTGTTTATCGTGGTTTATCTAACAAATAAGGGATCTCTATTCTCTAGTCCAGTAGCGAACCCTCGAATTTGCAACCCCTAACAACTTAGGCAGTATTTTGTCTTCGGAATTGATTCTTCCCTCCCTCCAAATTCTCGTATTTGTCTATAGTCACTTATATCAACCACTTTATACTTCTGTAGGTTGCGAGATATCGCTCCCGTTGTTCATTCGACATTACCTCGCTAGTCTTTGTTAGATGAAAAAAGAGTACTACTTATTATTAAATAAATAAATAAATATTTCCGGACTACTCACACATCATCACCTAACCCCAAACTAAGCAGAGCTTGTACTATGGGTGACTGATATACTACATAGATACATTTTTTTTGTAAATATATACTTATGATACATTGAAAACACCCAGACCCGAATCCTAATCCTAATAATCCTATCCTATCCTAATCTGATATATAAAATTCTTCTGTCACGGGGTGCGTAATCGAATTCCTCCGAAACGGCTCGACCGATTCTCATGAAATTTTGTGAGCATATTGAGTAGGTCTGAGAATAGGCCAACATCTATTTTTTATGTTGCAAAACAACGTTTGCTGGGGTCTGCTAGTATGATATACATTCTTGAACAAAAAATTACGTATCTAATTATCCACAATATACTAATAAAAAAACTATACCTACTTATTATATAGGTATCTAATGGGAAGTTATTGTTCTTTCTGGCAAAATATTTCTGAATCCCTTCTGCTTTGTTTGCTAAGTGCCTGTCAAGGGGTGATATGACGAAGACTACATGGCTAGCTGCTCTGTGGATCCCTTAAGGGCTCTATTGATGTGTTTCATCACATGGTTTTTCACTAGGAGGGGTTTTTAAAGGGTGATTTTAAAGAAAATAATAGAAAATTTACCGCATCTTTGTAGGCGCGGTGCATCATTCTGTGAAACAGAGGGAGTAAGAATGTACCTATGTGGTTAATATTGCTAAGGATTTTAAGAAACAAAAAAGGATTTTTGTTTTAGTCAACCTACTTTTTTGTACCCTTGTTAAAAGCATAAGCTACTTTTGAGTTCTCCCTTATAACCTTTGTTTTATTTTGCAAGTTATGACTTCTCCTAAATGGAGTAATTTCCGTCGGATATACTCTTAATAAAATATATAAGATGTTCTCAATAAAATCGTCCAATTATGGGCCGAAAACAAGGCATTGTATTGTCCCATCAAAACGACACCTCCGTATAATTCCTCTTTGGGACATTTGGGGTACTCTACAACCCTTGGGATAACAACCTGTCACGTCTTAATTAACCCAAATTGCACTTTAATTCGTCTACAAAACGTTTACTTTCCATCGAACATGGTAATTTAATTCCTTACTGATGAGAGGACCAAAAATGCTTGACCTATGATCTGTATTCAATTCTTTTAAAATTTTAGAATTTGTTCGTGCATTTCGGCGACACAGAGTTCAGTTTTAACTGGTGCATTTGTTAGGATAGCGTTGTTTTCGCCGGTCGCTATAGCAACGGTGATCCGATGGGGTGATTTTTGAGACAGAGAGGGGTGATGGCTGTATGTGGTTTTATGGTGAGAGTGAAAGGGATGAAAGTGAGGGTTTGTGGATGCATTGCACTTGTTCATACACGGTTAAATTGTATTAGCGAGGCTTTTGGCCGTCGAATCTGGAGTGAATTTGCTAAATGTAGCATTGACTACAAATGGAAGGACTGTGTTTTGACAATTGTGGAAGCAAAAATTTTGCCGTATATTTTTGTCTTTTTATTTGGGCACTATAGTATTTTGTCGGTTCTAATATTTTTATTTAGAAAATGGTCACTCAGTAGAAAAAAGATTTTATTCGGCTTCACATTAACTGCTTCAGATATCGTGTTATAATATTCGCAAAAAATCCTTAATGACAATGGGTAGGTACAAAGTTTGAATATTCATAAAGTTACATTTGAATATTCATAAAGTTTTTTTTATAAGAACTTTAAAATGAATTCCCAAATAAATCTTTACAAATTACACGAACTTAATTCATTCTTACATTGAATCTTAACGGAAACATATTGAAAACAAGTTATTTGTACACAAATTAAAACGTAAAATGTTCAACCAACAAGTCAATAGGAAGTCAGTACCTAGTTAAATACCGTTAGTTACCACAGAATAAACAAAACAGAGTGCCGTAACTATTAAAATTCATTACGAGTCACAAAGGGCCCTTGCTTTCAAACGCCGAAAATATCCAACTATCCATACATTAAGAATAACTGCAGTCGTGCTGGAATGTCAGTTCGTTGAATTATGCAAGGATTGGAATTTAAGTTCACTCTTTTTTAGAATTAGTTTTTTTACTCCAAAAGGGGGTTTGATTGAATAGAGAACTTTGGTTTCTTAAGGCCTATGGCTTTTTCACAGAATCCGAGCACATTAAGCAATGGTAAGTTATATCAATCATATATGTTAATGGTTATGTCATGAGATACCACGCTTTTTTCCATGAAACTGAGCGAAATAGCTATATATTATTATATTTAAACCAATGTCTGATTTTACTCAGAGATTGTAAACAAGCCCATAGACGGAAGTTCTAGATTGAATACTATTTCAAAGGTTTCTTTTTAATTTGGTTCTTAAATTCATATATAATTAAAAAATACCTTTATTGTAGGTATTACCTTTTAAGTAAATGTAAAGTATGATTGAAAGCGTAAGCGTTAATTGATTGCTCGATTGTTTTTTTATTAATGTTATTGATTATAATTATAATCTTAATTAAAATACTACAGTAGATTTTGGGGTTCAAGTAATTTTATTTTAAACGTGTTTGAGCACTTTGACAATTTCGCCCAAAAGTTAATTACTTTCGATTTAGGTACCATACCAACTGATGGCGGTTTCCTCTAGGTTAGAATGCGTTTAGCCTTTGGCTCGAGCAAAGGAGCTGAGTCGGGTTTATTAGTTTTGCCAGTCGGAGACCAGCATAATTGTTACTTTATCCATAAGGCTTTTAAATAAATAAATAAATATATCCGGACAATCTACGCAACAACATCTAGCCCCGTGGTATGGTAAGCTCTAAGCTTGTGTTACGGGCACTAGATATCTGATATACTTAATATAATATACATACATAAATAGATATTTTTATTATACATATTAAACACCCAGACCAAGGAGAAAAGTGCTTGCAGAACATACCTACAAACAATTTTACCCTCGGCGGGATTCGAACTCGCTACCTCTTG
This sequence comes from Gymnoscelis rufifasciata, assembly GCA_929108375.1. Classification (NCBI taxonomy): domain Eukaryota; kingdom Metazoa; phylum Arthropoda; class Insecta; order Lepidoptera; family Geometridae; genus Gymnoscelis; species Gymnoscelis rufifasciata. Next base: position 13,912,716 of record OV815305.1, read on the forward strand.
CTCTGCAAGCGGACATTCGCCCACCGCGCCACTGAGGCAGTCAACCCTTTTTGTAGTTAAAAAGTTTTGTAACTACAAAAAAGGTTGTTTTCTGTCTCAAGAAGTATATACCTTAAATACATTAACAGTAGTACCGTTACAATACATAGAAGAAGGTTTTAGCCAAACCTAAGCGGCAACAACGCGAGATATTTTTGCCTCGCGCAGGTGTGCAGACGGTACCGCTTTGCAGTCGCTTTTGCCGAAATTTTATTAAAATAGGCTTTCGAATATAAATATAATTACTTATAATATTACCTTAAGTTACGGTCTTCATAAATTTAAAATGAAATCAATCTGTCTTCTCAAATAAAATGTTAATAGAAATTGTAATTGAGTTTTTAATATTCATTATATGCAATAACATTTAATAAGATTTTGAACTTTGGTTTACGTAAATATCAAATATAAAATTACAAAGTTAATTGACTGTTAAAACTACAGTATTAGGTACAGCGATCTTCTAGTACCTACTGATCCAAAACTTGTTTTTTATACAACTACACGTATGAGCTATACGTATAGCTATATATATTGATATTGATGAAGTAGCGGTAGTACCTATTATAATAAAGCATAATTATAGTTTCTTGTTCTTCAACTATTTACACTTTTATCTATGAATTATGGATTATTTCTATTAATTTATAATACGTGGGAAATTTGTTAATTTTTATTACTTTTCTTAATTAACCCGTTACACGATGCTTTGGAAATGTAGAATTTTATTGGAATAGCACAGCTAAAATCAGCAATATGGTTTTTGTTTCAGAAATCGTGGAAGAACAAAGATGCCACGACACCGAGTTCCGACTCACGTGTCGAGACCTGGACTCGCACATCGCGATTCTGGAGGCGTGGTACACCGCCCTAGAAGAATACCACCCTCCCACCACCCCCCAAATAAAGCTAAAAACTGAGAACGATTCCGAACTCAACCGCGTTTACGTGTATTCTAGTCCAAGTCACAACGGGGTGTATGAGCCCACGGCTACAAATCATTCCTTTTTTGAAAACATGACATTGACATTAGCGAACGATTCGCTGGTGAATGACAGTCTGTGGTTCGTGAATGAGACGCTGTTGAGTGAGAATGTGGTGAGTGGACAGTGTGGGGGGGATGAGTTCAGCAGGAGTTATGCCAGTTGGAGGGAGGGAGATAGGAGAAGGCCTGGGATGTCATGGAACACTTCTATAAGTTTGCGGGCGCCAGTGAGCTACCGGTAAGTTTTTGATTTTATTTTGTAATTTTACCATATTCATCATCATTCATATTAAGGAACCTAAAAAAATGTACTACTGTGGTAACAAAAATCCTAAAGGTTAACGTGGCATTTCTATTCATTGGTGTCAATTTATTATTATTAGAATTTATTAGAGGTTATTAATTACAAAAATTTGTCTGTCTCATATGGTCTAAATATGAAATTACAATATAAAATTACCTATCATAAAGTCTAGAATCGCAATAACTACAAAATGTTACCTACCTTTTAGGCACTTAAAGTATATACTATTTATTCGATTGTTTGACTCAAGACTCAATAAATTATTAGAAAAGTTATTTTTCTTCAATAAAACAGAGAAAAATATTGATCATCAAAATTAACCGGACAAAGTTGTCACAGGCCTTAAATTTAATTACAAGCAAAACCTTCTTTTAAAAGTTAAACCACCAATCATCTTGCTTACAGAACGTGAAATGGATTCCATTTTAAACTGTTATTATTATTATGATCCCTATTATTATTCGGGTTTTTACACCGTATTATTTAACGATAAATTATGTTTTAATAACAGGTGGCAACGGCCCCGATGTTATGTGATCTTTGGTACAGCTGTTTACTATTTTATGTGTCAAATTTGAATCATAGTTTATTGAATAAGTATAAACGAAGTTTTAGTTAAGGAGTTGTTGACTTTATGTTCTTTCAATCTATGATTATGAAGTGTTATATCTAGAAGAGTTTAATAGTTATTTTAGACCTAAATGTTATTGGTAACGACGTATGTTTGTTAGCACTTTAAGTGGGTACGTTTCGATTAATATACCTACATATTTTCAAAATTATTATTGCTGAAATTATCGGTAACTAAAAGAGTTATGGTTATTGGATGTTATATTTTTTGTTGTGCTTGGTTACACTTCGAGTTTGTCTGATCTATAAGTAGGTCCTATCAAGTAAAAAAGCCGTGTTGGCTAAGTGGGAGGACACTCGACTTTCATTCCGAAGGTCATGGGTTCAAACCCCGCCATGCACCTCTGGATTTTTCTTCTTAAGACATTTATGTGCGCTTTAAACACGTGCTTTAACGGTGAAGGCAAACATCGTGAGGAAACCGACATGTTCTGGGAACTTTAAAGAGTTTGAAGGACATGTGACATTCACCAACCCGCACTTGGCCAGCGTGGTGAATTAAGGCCAAATCTCTCTCGCTTAGAGAGAAGTCGTAGTGTCCCAGCAGTGGGAACGTTTATAGGGTGATGATGATGATGATCAAGTAGGTAGTGGTGGCATATCTATTGAGAAAGTATCAATGGTATACTCTGGTGAAATGAGGTCAGGCAGTAAATCAGGTCGTTTTGCATATATTTAAATTAATTGTGTCAAATAACCATTTCTTTCTTTCTTTATATAATTAAAGTACATACACCAAACTGGGTACTGGTACGGGACAAGAGTGGGACACGAGCAGCATTTTGCTGCTGCTGCAAGTGTGGAAGTGAACCCGCACTCATACTACTCTAACTACGGTGGTGTCAGAGTCAAAGTCAAAACATAGTTAGTTAGTTAGTTAGGGGGGCCCTGATTTTCCGCACTTAGACTCAAAGGTGGTCCATTGTGCGTGGGCGCTAGTATAACCAGCCAAACTCCAACTTTCCTGGGGTCTCCGCAGGCTTCTTGGAGTGACCTTGGGTTCTTAAGGAGTCAAAACATTTATTTGCATAAATACACGTAAGTTGTAGGTTTTGTCTGTTCACGTCCGTAAGTGGTAACCCTCTGAATCCTTACACGTGACCTCCGGGTGGTGCTAAGAACAGTCTCTGGTGGTAGGCTTTGGCCGCGGCTTGTCACCACCCTCCGGGCTGGGCCAGTGCGTGACGCGATTTTTTCGTGTTTCGTAATGTGGTCCAGAGAAGCCATCTTCTAGGCCTTCATGCTCCATCTTAGACCTCATCGTCACTTTACATCAGGTGAGATTGTGGTCAAATGAAGGCTTATCCAGCATAAAAAAAGAAAAAAAAAAGGATATAAAAAATGTCAAAAAAAATGTACAGGATAATTAAAATTGATTTTATAAGTAAATTATCAAATAAACTTGACCTAAAAGTACAATACAAATTCACTATATTGAACACCAATTGACAAAAAAATTAAATATACATGTAATTGTCACAATGGGCAAAGAAAATCAAATAAGATTGTCGCGTGTGACGCTGTTCAAAGAGTTTATTTCTTGTATTGTGTAACAACTCGCGCGGGCCTGCATTCAAAGCGCTCCTCCTGCCCTGCATTTGGTGTGCCGAAGCCTTCAACAGTCAAGTCACGACATTCGGGATTTTATCGGATTTATAGGTCGATATAGTATCGTATCGGTATAAAAGCACGTCGCATTTTTTTGTCACGTAGACAAAGTAAACGAAACGTGAATAAATATTTTTCCCGTGAGAACATCTTCCAATTAGGGTACCTATATCTATTAAATTATGAAAGACCTAATTTGGAATCATAATATAATAGAAAGTTAATGTTATGAGGAAAGTTAAATTTAATTTTTCGATATAATCTTATCTCTTGAGCATCTGACGTTGGCCGATCATCCCCAGCGATCGCCCGCCGAATAAACGAGTGTTACATTCATTCTACTCAATTTTTTTAAAGGAATGATTGATAAGAAATTTTTGTCGGATAGACGCGGCTTGGTAAATCTACAAGTCGAAAGGCAAAAATCGACCAATGTTAATACCCTAAAGTCTCAATACATGGCATAATACTACCACAGATGATATAATATTATTACTAATAATAGGTACTTCTAAACCCCAAAAAGACAACGAGGAAGTTCCCTCTCATAATTTTTTTAATGGTTCCGTATTGAATCCATCGTTACGGAAGCCCCAGTTACTACGAGTATAATAGCTTGGCACAGAATATGATTGTACTGTCAAATTCAATGCACAATTTGAAATTCAATAAAATGATAAAACGGCAAAGGTTATCATAAAGTGCACGGCTGTATTGATAAATGGTTTTTGTATACTTTTTGTCAGAATAAAAGTAATATATTACTCAGATATTTATGATAAAGAAGTAGCTTGTAACTTATATTACATATGTTTTATATGTCATCAGTTTATTTATAAGTAGACGCGTGGAAGTGCGGACACAGTAGGTAGCCTAATAAGAGAATGTCGATGAAAGTTAATGTAAAAATAGTGATAAAAAAGAAGATAAAAAACTAAAATTACTTCTAAAAATAATGAATTACCTTACTGATGTTTAAGTTTATTATTATACGAGTATTAAGAAAGGTATAATTTTATTGTTAAATTGCCGAAAAAAAATCAGATTAACATTTTACAGTGTTGCGCGCTGTACTGTGTTAGGCACCGCAGCAAACCTTTATTATATCTTAGTATTTGTGTGTTATAGGCGTTATAGTACAAAGCTGAGTGGTGAGCTTAGAATTCAGACTTAAACTATGTGCAAATAGACAGTATATTACACGAAAAAAGTAAACAGTCTCCACTGAAATTATTATGTGCAGTGCAATCAATTTATCGCCTTTGAAATAAAAAACTAACTGACAGATTCACGAGTTCTGACGTCACATGCTCGCCATTTTGGAGGCAACTGTTTTTGCGCACACTTTAAATGATTTTTCAAAATATGACTTATTTTGAAAAATAATTTTAATTGTTAACTAGCCTATTATAATAACTAGTTTAGAAGTTATGAGGGAATAGATAAACATCCATAGCTGAATACCTACTTAAAATATAGGTCAACATCATAACCCGTCTTTTAGCTTAGCCATAGTTGGGTAAAAAATATAGAATGACGATGAAAGTTAATATAAAACGTGTCTCCTAAAGCTTTAAGCTTGTATTTGCTTGTGCTAGTAATTCAGGATTTAGTTGTTTTGCATAAAGGGTTGTACCTAGTCAGCCTGCATACAAATTACCTAGATACAAGCTAGTCTAGACAGACTGAAGAGCTTGTCACCATTTGTTTTATTTATCAGCTTTTATTAGAAGACTAGGTCAGGACTGTGAATTTAAAACGACTACTGTAGTATGTAGTATTGTCTAGACTAGAGCGTTGATGACTTTTTATTAAAAAGAAAAACGTTGATGCGTAGGTAACGAAACCCCAAGGCACCAAGAGTAACCTAAGCAATAAATAAAATTATGAAAAGTATTTTTTTGTCCCACTGCTAGGCAAAGGCCTCCCCCTGAAAAGTATTAATTATAGCGAAAACCATCCTCTTGTACTCTTAACTATTTTGCAGAAAACCGCATAATGGTCCGTTCTGTAGTTTATGAGTTTAGCCCAAACAAGACATGTCTATGTCTTGTTCGGGCTAAAAAGTATTCAGTTCGGAAGTATTCAGATAACTCTAACAACGACTTAATAATTTAAATGCACTACTTAACTGGTTCTTTGTTTGTTTTTACCGAAGCTATTTTTTGTTGTTTTTACTAATGAAGAGTTTTAACATTCTTCTAACACACTAAATCTAATCCCTTATTGAAAGTCTGTTAATAAGAATAATTAAAAAATGTGGTAATGGTAAACATATAAATTGATTTAGTTGCAAGACTGTGTGATATCGTAGAAAACTATTATTCTCCTAATGTGTTTATTTATATACTAAGAAAGGAAACCCATCACAACTTACATCACTTCCTACACTATTGTGTTGGCGACGCTGAAACAAAATACCCCCAATTCATGAAATTCATCATGAGGGCAATTCTGCTATGATATACTGCAAATCTTGTTATAATGAGATAGATAGGAAACTAGGATAGGATGACTACCTCAATGGAGCGGTGGGCGTGGGTCCGCTTGCAGCGCAAGAGTTAGCGGGTTCGATTCCCGCCGAGGGGTAAAATGTTTGTATGTTCTGCAATCAATTTCTCCTGGGTGCTTAATAAAAAATATCTATATCTGTATGTCTATTATATTAAGTATATCAGATGTCTAGTACCCGTAACAGAAGCTTAGAGCTTACCACGGTTTGAAGGCCTGATGGAAAGGATACATTTTCAAGATATGATACCAAATTATTTTAAATGTTTTGACCGTAACCACCTAAATAAAATGTAGCTTGCGTCTTGCTATAAAAATAAGTAAGTTGTTCTTGTTTGTTGTTGTATTTACCATGTTATAGATAAAAGGCATGATCACTACATAAATGAACGGTAATCTGTTTAGTCCGTCCGTCCGTCCAAAAATAGTGGACACCAGTGCGACTTAGTACACTGCACTATGCGACACTGCACTGGTGCAAAGATATATAATATAGAGCATCAAAGACCTTGAAATTAAGATCCTTGAATTTACAAATCTCACGAAGAAAAAATAATTTATTTTAAATTAAAAGTTTTTTTTTAAGTCATTTACCCAATTATCTATTCTAAATGGATTGTCTAGATTAAATTCCCTGTTTGGTAATTTCAAGTGCCACCTAAACAAATCTAGGAACAAAGCGCATAGCATGTTACGATTATTTTTGGCTTACGTTTATCAGTTCCATGATCGATGAGTAACAGGTATTCTACGAAACATCGTATCATCATGTACATATTTCATTCGATATTGGCATTATTTACATCATTCCAGTGAATTCGTGTTAACAGTTGCCAGTAACATGAAACATGTTAATGACAGATTCGCACTTTGATGCCTATTTCAGATCTGACGAATCAAAGCTATTGACAGACGGAAGCTTAGCGACGACGTTTCGGTAACCGCTGACACATTAGGGAGGCTATTTTCGAAACGTCGGTATTCCTTTATGTTACAATCGCTTTCTCACGAATTCGAAACAACAGTTTTATGACATTAGAAGAGTATTTGCCTAATTGGGTTGGTCATATATTTAACAATGAAGAATGTAGCATGAAATCCTGCTATCTGTTTTAGATTTATTAATGTCCGCTGCATTAATATGTGATAATTCAAGACACGCATGTTTTAAGGCAATTAGAGCGGTTATCGAAGTTTTTGTTTGGTTATTTATGGTCGGAATGAGAGATAAATAAAATAAAAAAATTTATTTCTTATCAATCTAGGAAATATTTCAATCTAGAGTTTTATCAGTCACTGTTTTACGTTTGCATAGAGAGAGGAGGAGCACTTCTAAATGTAATTAGGTTGTATCAGTATTTTTTGTTTCACAGTTATGTTAACTATAATAAGTTATAAAATACCTTCGTAGATTGTATTTTACCATTTTTTTTGGTGGGATCCTCATGGATTTTGCTCCTTCGATATGTCAACGTCATGCCAACGAACACTTTGCTTCTCATGTTCTAAGTTAGATAAATACGAGTAGGTACTATATACTATTACTAATACTAGCTGGCTCGTTCTAGCTTTGCTCGGATACGAAAACCTCTTTCGTGAATTCTAATCTTTCTGCTTATTGCAGAAAACAACTTAAAGCTCCTTTGACATTGTTAAGTAGTTTTTGAGTTTATCTCTACTGCTTGGGTACTTATTTATGTATTATGTTGCGGTAAATGTGATTAATTTAATATTATTAATATCTATTTAGTTGTGCCCCGCAGTGTTACCCGCGTTATAATGGTGTTTCCCGCGGTATAAAGTAGCCTATGTCCTTTCTCAGGCTTTAAAGAATCTGAATACCAGGCTCTCTTGATCTTCTTGGTAAATAATCCCACCTTTGACTTCAAGTCTATTTTTAACCCCCGACCAAAAAAGAGGGGTGTTATAAGTTTGACGTGTCTGTCTGTCTGTCTGTATGTGTGTCTGTCTGTCTGTCTGTGGCACCATAGCTCCCGAACGGATGGAGCGATTTCAATTTAGTTTTTGTATGAAAGGTGAGTCTGGCGCCAGTGTTCTTAGACATGTTTCATGAAAATCGGTTATGCCGTTTAAAAGTTATGGGGGTGAGAGTGGGTAAGGAAAACCGTAAATATGCAAATATACTAGTGTGGGGTATCAAATGAAATCGCATCGCGTCCACATTACATAATATTTTGTTGTTTTACGTTTAAGGAAATTAAAGCATTGAAATCGGGGGTTTTTCTTAAATTTTAAATTTAGATTTATAAGAATGAATAATTCGTCAAAACGGGCCACATAGTCCATTCACATACAACAAGGGTCTTTCTCCCATTTTAAAGCACTTTTAGCCACGCCATATTTTTTTTACGACTCAATAAACAGTTTCTGTCACAGTCAGCCGACAGACCCATGATTGTCAGTTCCATTATGTTTTATTTCAACTCATTATGCCTAAAGTCATAACTCTCAAATGCCTTATTACTAAGAGCCTAGCGTTTTATTCGGATGCCAGAGTTGTAGGGTAGCTGACTGTCATTCAAATATTAACGTATATACGCAAAGTTCATAACTCATTATGTCACAATACAGCATATGTCATGATTTTTTTGAAAATCGGTTTAGTCATTTGAAATAATATTTCTATATGAGGAGTTAATGTTTAGGAATATACCCGAGGGAGGTTGAATAATGAATTCATTGATAATTTTAATTACATGCTGCGAAGGGTTTTTAAAATTTAATATTATTAAGTAGTCATTTAGTCCTAGTCATATACAGTCGTGGTCAACTAATTAGGGACACTCTTTGGTTAAACCGAATTGTGAATTTATTTTTTATTTTCCAACGAGTCTAAAGCATATTCCATATCTCTTACATGTAAGTATAATTAGTAATTTATGTGCCCGATTATACAAACAATAACAACTTCTTAAACATTAAACCTCTTTACAGTATAGCTGATAGATTATCGTAGTGCTATTTGTTCAAATAATGCTGGCTGGCCATTTAATTAGGGACACTGAGATATTGCGTTCTATTTCCAAAATTTGAATCTCAATACTTTTTTACTTCTTCTCTTATTGTTTCGTGGTAGTTTTGGCGGCAATCCCGATATTTATTTTAAGTTTTGAAAAATATTTTGAAGAAAAATGGGTAAAAATAAAAGTTGCGATCCAACACTACGAAAAATTATCATGAAGTTTGTTGTCGAGCATGGTTGGCCATACCGAAGGATAGCAGAACATTTAAATTGTTCAAAAACTATGGTATACAATGCAGTGCAACATGTCAGACGCAATAACACAGATTTAAATGTGCCCAGAACAAAAAGATCGAGAAAAACAACTCCGCAAGAAGATAGAATGATAACCAGGTTAGCTAAGAAAGATCCGTTTCTAGGCTCTATTTTAATTAAACACGAAGTGTTTGGGACAGACGAAAGAGCTGGTGTCTCAGCGAGAACCGTTCGACGACGTCTGGTAGAAGCAGGGTTGTTCGGAAGAGTGGCTCACAAAGTACCGTTGTTGAAGAAAGAACATAGAAATGCTCGTTTGGCGTTTGCACGTAAATATGGACATTGGACCTACGCCCAATGGCAACATGTATTATTCTCTGATGAGACCAAGGTTAATTTAATTTCTTCAGATGGAAGGCAATACGTACGGCGTCCAGTAAAAGCGGAAATGAATCCAAGATTCACAAAAAAGCAGGTGAAACATGGCGGTGGAAACATTAAAATGTGGGGTTCATTTTCTGGACGTGGAGTGGGACCTGTGAGGAAAGTTCAGGGTAACTTAGACCAACATCAATACAAGGCAATATTAGAGGAAACGATGCTTCCCTATGCTGAGGAGCATCTTCCTATTATATGGACGTTTCAGCATGATAACGACCCGAAACATACCGCCCGTTCAGTCAAATCGTTTCTTACCAGTCAGTCAGTATCGGTGCTAGATTGGCCAGCAAATAGCCCGGACCTTAACCCAATCGAGCACCTTTGGTACGAAATCAAGAAAAAAGTAGCCACTTATCGTACCACAACTTTAGATGAACTTAATGAAGCTTTTTGTGAGGCATGGGCAAACATTCCTGTCGAAACATGCCAGAAACTGATAATGTCTATGCCACATCGGTGTCAAGCGGTAATTACTAACAAAGGTTTTGCTACTGGGTACTGATTTTACACGTAATAAAATAGAGCTGTTAAAGATATTATAATACTGCAGATTATTAGTTTTGTTTAACTCTATTTTTCATTATAGTTTACTGTCCTTAATTAAATGTCCAGCTACAGAATTATACCTTAAAATTGAATACATGGTCAACCTTTGATATTAAATACATTTTTCTATTTATTTATTCTTTTATTTACAGCCATTTAAAGCATAATAATCGGACCAAATTATGCAAATAATAGTTACTGAGAAATCAATAGGGTTTTATATTTGTATGTACATAACCGGTTATTGTTCTTCACTATCTTGCATGTCCCTAATTAGTTGAGCACGACTGTATTTATTCCTTGTCTTTTTACTTCTGTTTGCATACAGTTCATACATTAGTTCTATCCACTCGTATATTAAATTATGACTCTGTAGGAAAACAGTTTTACTCTGCTTGGAGTTTCAAGATTAAAGCGAATTATCATAATGCCGCTTCTCAATTGGATGGGATGGGATTATAACAATTTGTACAAAGCTTTTATGCTTGACAGAATTTGCTTAATTTTCCAAAACTTGAAAGGAGGTTAAAACTAGTTATTTCTTCGGACTGTTCAGTTATTTCACTGCCACAGTGGCGCGGTGGGAGGACCGCTTAGGTAGCGGGTTCGATTCCCGCCGACGGTTCAAGTGTTTATATGTTCTGCAAGCACTTTTTTCTTGGTCTCGGTGTTAAATATGTATAGTAAAAATATCTATATGTGTATGTGTTTTATATTAAGTATAACAGATGTCTAGCACCCGTAAGAGCTTACCACGGGGCTAGATGTTGTTGTGTGGATTCTCCGGATATATTTATTCCTATTTAGTTCCATTTTAGTGATCTAAATTCTCTTTATATTTCTTTATGGAATTATTATAATTTGTTTCCCACTTGCTCTATCAAAATTATTGCATTTTGTTTTACGTAGATTACAAACAACACAATATGAATTCTTACCGAAATAACTTCCGTGCTGCACTAAGCAAGATTGGGAACGCTTTTTCCTTTATAAATGAAGACTCCATACAATGATAGTAAAATGAAGTGGCTGATCTACACTCGTAAATCCGCTTCCTGCCTGTCTGTTACGTTTTATGGACTCGTAGATAGATAATATAAATTCTAGAGATAATATTTGTACAAGCTGTAAAGTGGTAGTCTTTTTAACTGACTTCAAGAGTGTTTTTTATATTCTACGCGTTTTATAATATGCGCTTTAAAAGAAATTGTATAATTTTCAAGTTAACCTTGTTTTTAACCCCCGACCAGAAAAATGTTATAAAAATTTGACGTGTCTGACTGTGTGTCTGTCTGTCTGGGACATCATAGCTCCCGAACGGATGGAGCGATTTCAATTTAGTTTTTTTTTGTATGAAAGGTGAGTTTTGCGAGTGTTCTTAGACATGTTTGATGAAAGTCGGTTGACCCGTTTAAAAGTTATGAGGGAAAAAGTAGGGAAGGAAAACCGAAAATCTGCAAATATTCTAGATAGGGGTCTAAAATGTATGAAAGGTGAGCTTGGCGTGGGTGTTCTTAGACTTGTTTCATGAAAATCGGTTGAGCCGTTTAAAAGTTATGGGGGTGAGGAAAACCGAAATTCTGCAAATATACTCGAGTGGGGTATCAAATGAAAGCGTGTCGTGTGCACATTACTAAATATTATAGTGTTTTACTTTTAAGGAAATTAAGGTATTGGAAACCGGGGTTTTTCTTAAATTTAAAATTTAGATTTAAACATTAAAAAAAAAATTAGATCTGGTTTGAACTTCTATTAGTTAGTGTGGCTCGATCCCGCTAATTTACCAAGTAAAATGGACAAGAAATTTATAATTACAAAAAATACAAAAAATATTCAGCAACTTAATGTACAGTAATAACATAAACATACAGTAAAAAGATTTGAGTAAAATAAATACCTGTGTTAGACCAAAAACAAGTATTGTAAATTAAGTTAAGCTATTTATTAAAATTTAAATTCAATCATAATTATCATGATAGTATTAACAGTGGAATTAACCGTCTCCACGTGTGAGGAAATCTCGACAATGTTGCCACATAATTCAATACACTCCCTTAGCTAGCATGATTGTGTGTCCACACGACAATGATATCGCTGCGATTCCGTTACGAGTTGCGACCGACGATATACGCGTATTGTCAGAGTAATCGCTCGTTAGTGGAGATTACCCGACGATGTAAGCGATACCACGCGATACTCAATGACTGAAGCGAAGTATTTAGGTTGTATTTATCTATATATATTAAATACTAGTGGCCCGCCCCGGCTTAGCACGGGTTTTTATTTAATTTTTGTTCACGGCAATTATTCGATTTTTTCTCGCCTTTTAAACCTTGCCTAGACCTCCACGAACATTTCAAGACTATGATAAGATAAATCCGTTCAGCCGTTCTCGAGTTTTAATCAGACTAACGAACAACAATTCATTTTTATTTATATAGATAGATTTCCAGACAATCCAAACAGCTACATCTGCTAGCGGTAAACTCTAAGCTTGTGTAACGCATACTAGACATCTGGTATACTTAATATAATATACATACAGATTTTTAGACATATTAAACACCCAGACCAAGGAGAAAACGCTTGCAGAACACACAAACACCCACCCCTCGGCGGGAATCGAACCCACTACCTCCTGTACCGTTAGCGGACCTCCGCCCACCGCGCCACTGATGCAGACTTATTTATGTTGAACTCTAACTAAGAACTAGGGTGACAATTTACAAAAAAAAATACAAAAATTACTAATTCCTACTTACAGACTAAAAAAACTAGGCAAATCATTAATGGGTAACTCTGTACGTTTTTATAATAAGCTTCCTCATAATGTAACAGAGCTTCCTATTAGAAAATTTAAATCATTTATTAAGAGAAGTCTAATGAAAAAAGCGTATTACTCTATAAATGATTATATAAAGGATGATGCAGCTTGGATAGATGTTGCTTAGTTCCACAGTAACAGGCTCTAATAACTCTGGTTGACCAGGACTGATATGCTCATGTTATAATAGCTTCCTTATATGACAAACATTTTTTTTAATTGTAAATGTTAAACTTATAATAGTTACCTATAAATAAGAACTCCAAAATTGTAATAACTACAAAATTGCAATAACTGATAAAGCTGTGTTGTTCTATTCGCTTCTCAACTCAGTATAAAACATTGAAGCGAACTGTTAAGACAATGTTATTTCCTTGATATTTGTTATTTAAGCAATTTAGTTTTATTAATTTTAAGTTGACCTGTCCATGTAGGCTATGTGCTTCTAAGGAAATAAACGTTTTGACTTTGACTTTGACAATGTTCACAAAACCGTGTTAAAATATATAAATGATAAATAATAAAACTTGTTACGAGTCGCTCGTGGAGATGGCACCCAGATAGTTGTGTGGATAATATCTCAATTTAGAACTAAATCATTGTTCTAAATAATATTCTGCTTACTCTAATCTCTAATTAACATCTCAGTTCATGTAAATTACATACATAAATTTATAGTGGAATCATTTAGGCTTTAGTGAATCCTTTAAGACCATACGGCTTACATTAAAGGCCTATTTTGTACCGCCCGTGTAAGCTGTGTAGCTCGAAATTAAAGCAAATGAGCCCTAATGTCTTTAATGTTAATGCATCATTTCCTGTAAACGATCCGGAACTCATCGTCTGTTAAACATTAATTTAATTATTCGCTGTCTTCATTCATTACGGGCATCTTGTTTCAGATAATTTCGTAACATTTAGTCCAAACAAACTTCAACATTATAATTTGCTTTAAAAAGGGTCATATTCGTTTGAAGTCTCGATTTAGTTCATGGGTAGCGTATCAAATTACGTCACTTTTAATTGCGCGTGAATTTCGATTATGTTATATCCATTGCTGATTTTGAGTGGAAACGATTAATGTGCTTGTTGTTGAGGCAGCAATGGTTTTTTAATGTTTTATTGATAAAGCTTTGATTGATGGAGAAATTATTGAAATGTGGTGTATGGTTATCGCTTGGTAGAAAGGTCAGAGATATAATGTGTATTGTGAGTGTGCACCTGGTTTTAAGTTATTTATGAGTTTACTCTGATGTTGATTAATGATGGTTGAGTTATTTTTAGGGTTCCGTTCCTAATGGGTAAGAAGCTAGCCTTTATTTTTTTTGTTTTTGCCCGCGGTAAAAGCTCTTCTTTCTCGATTAATAGGCTATCTAACAGTAAAGTTTTATTTAAATTGGACTAGTAGTTCCTGGGATTAGCGCGTTCCAGCAAACAAACAAACTTAGCTTAATAATATTAATATATTGATTGAATTCAAATTAGTTCCGTTACAAGACTGAAGGGTCACGTGTGACGCAGGAAGCTATTTTTGGGTTATGTTATGCTAAAAGTAATTAAAAATATATACATCAATATTTCCGGACAATCCGCACAACAACATCTAGCCCCGTCGTAAGTTCTGAAGCTTGTGTTTCGGGTACTAGATATCTGATATCCTTATGATAGACATAATATAAAGATATTTTTTATCGAACAAATTAAACACTCAAACCAAGGAGAAAGTGATTTTAGATCATAAAAACACTTCGCCCCTCGGCGGGAATCGAACCCGCTACCTCTTGCGTCTCAAGCGGCCGTCGCCCACCGCGCCATTGAGGCAGTATTATAATATCGCTATAAATTAAGATTTTTGATCAAAATTTATGCCCATCTAATACTGTAGTATCACAAAATTCAATAAATTCTTACAATACCAACAATATGGCGATATTCTGTTAAAGGAGAGAGTTTGTACGTGGTTATGAGGTTTCTGTAGGGCTTAATATTTAATCTAACATTCTACATAGTATGCATAAACTGTCGTATAAACACACTTTAGACCCCGACTTGAATTATATTGAAGTTTGACCGAATGAATAGAAATAAGTAGGTACTCCATCTCGTATTTATCTGTTCATGTTAATAAAATAAATTTGATAAGTATGAGATGAACTTTTACGCCAAGGGTTCCGTATATAAAAACAGTTACTTACTAAAATTATTGTTATAAGAAAAACCTAACTAAATAAAAAAAAGTTACAAAATTATTTTGAACTTTTATTCTAAACATTTTATGAATTATTTTGTGTGTTTTCTACGCATCGTATAAAAAAATATCTACGTAGTTTATCAGCAGTTACTTACCTAAAAGTTTAAGGCTAAAACGTATTTTACAAGGACTGCTTAGTTTGTGGTTAGGTGATGCTGTGTGATTAGTCCTACCGATTTTGTGCCGACCCCACATAATGTGGGAAAAGGGTAAATGATGATGACTTTAAGACCAATAAGCCAATCTATGACAGCGAAAAAATTATATTCTGTAATAGAATAGAATAAAAAATTCTTTATTATGCACACCAATGAACACAATTCAAAAACAATGAGTAGGTAGCATGTAAACCGTATACGAAATGGGCAGTTTTATTGCTTAAGGCAATTTCGTCTAGACAACCTTTCTAAAGAAAGAATACAAGTCAAGAAGGTTATGGGTGGGTTGTGTTATGTGTGTTAGTATATTTTCTGTGTCACGTAAACGGTTCGCAATCAATTATTTGTGTTTGGTAGATAATTTAATGCTGTCCAAAATGTGTTTATTTACCACAATAGTTCATTATTTACGAATACGAGTTTGAACAGAGGGCTTAACTTTATTGCAAAGCGACATTGGAATTTGCATATCAAACTGATTTATGTGACAAATTAATGCTGGCTATTTGTCAATCCTGATATGGCTGCTGCTAAATTACAGTTTCGTATTTCTGTTTGTTTTGCGAGAAAATTATTACGATCATCATCTTAAACGGGACGGAATCTGCTCCAACAACAAATCAAAAAAGAAGACTAACAAATAATTATTGTAAAGTTTTAAAACAATAATGAGCTAGAGTGTCTAATCGTTTCTTTGCTCTAGTGTAAAAAAAGCGAAGCGACCAGATACGATAAATTTATTTTCTATTTATCTTTAAATACCTATGTTCAATTTTTTTTGTTTTTGTATTTTTTTTTGTCATTTCTTAGATTTGTAAAACCAAACAATGGAAAAATGATTTTCTATCTTGTAAAAGCTGTTGAACCGCCATTGTTGTAGATCTCTTATACAGTTCTCCCGTTCTTTCGTTTGGAAACACGTTAAAGTTTTTCTAGATATAAAACCTTGTATAAAATTCTGAAGCACTCACGGAGCTTTTCAAGCACGTTTCATAGATAAATATTGGCGAAAATATATAGTGGAGTTCCATTCTGTTTGTAGACTAATAATCTATTTATCATCATGCTAATCACACAGTATGAGAACATAGACCACCATCATAGATTCGCAGTGTCCCTTGTCTTGTAGGTATCAATTAAAAGAGGCCTAAGCCACTATTCGGTTACAAGCGTAATTAATAATAATTAGTACGAGTACCTACCTGCTTATAAGTTTCGAACAATCTTAAGATAGGTTTAATTTTATCCATGTGTTGTAAATGGAAAAAGTCGCCTATAACATGTAGGGAATTATAAAGCTTTTAGACAACTAACAAAAATTTGAATACTTCCTAAAATTATGACGATGGTTGCATTTTTAGTATAAAAACTTTAGGCAGCCATACCTCAACTATGAAGTCAAAGTTAAAACATTTATTTCCTTATACATGAACAGATAAAATAAAAATAAATAAAACTCAATTGTTTTAACAAAATTATCAAAGAAATAACATTGACTTGACAGTGCGCTTCAATGTTTTATACTGAGTTGAGAAGCGAATAGACAAAACAGCTTTATCAGTTTTTTACAGTTTTTTTTTTGAAACAGTTTTTTACTTAGACTGCTTACGGTTGCTTAAATAAAAAGGGTAGTTAACCATGTTATCCATCCATCTTGTGAACTCTATAAATTTTATCGTCTAATATAACTTTTATTCATCGAAGTCTATGAGGAAAACATAAATAACTATCACATACAATGGCTATTAAAGGCATATCATTGATAATTTGATTTGAATGCTACTTAAGATATGATAATACAAGACATGGTCACAATGGACCACAAAGAGAAATAGTATACCAAATTGATCCTCTATTCACGTCTAAGCCTATGCTAACAAGCATTAGAAAATAAACCTTATCGGTTTATAAAAAACGTTTAAATTACGGTAGCTGTATCCTGGCTTTGGTAGGATGAAGAAAATCTTTGTGGAGTCGAGAACTCGAGTTTTGCTCAGCATTTTTCATGATGACGTGAAAATATCAAGAGGCTTAATTTATTATATGCTTTAGATTTTTAGCTCATTCATGGTTTATGAATCAAGCCTAAATACATATTGTTAGTGGTTTATTCTAAAAGGTTTGGCAGGCTTTTTAGATTTCAAAACTCGCGTTACGCGCCTTAAAACGAGATTTACATAATCATTAAAAAAACACACGAGTAATACCCGTTTTCACTTTACGCCATTATATCTTTTGTTCTTTAGAATTAGATTTATTTAGTTAATTCTTTAGAATTAGAGTTGATAATGTTATTTGTATATTCAGTCTATAGAAAATTCAACATTGTTTCTATACGATATATCATAAGTCACCTATAAACTTATGCGACGAAATGAAGTCTTAATTGAGATTTTATTCGGAGAAATTCCAAATTAATGTCGCAACTTTTAGAATTGCTTTCAAAGTAATAATAAGTTCGTGATCTTGAATTATTGAGATAAATTTGAGAATGAATCGCTTAGCGGCTCTTAATATAAAATTTATGGTAAAGGTGCCGTTTATTTATTACTGAAGAACTATATACTTAATTATAAAGCTTCTGAAGTGATCTACGAGAATATGAATATAATTAACATTGTCCGAGATCTAAATAAATTGAGTTATTTCAAAACGTTTTGTGAAACATTTATTGGTTTATACGATGGACCAACACAAACGCTATTCCACCTATTCGTAATTCCCATACAACATGGATTCCACACAACTGCAGTTTACACCATTCGTCATTCTACACAGTCATTATCCAATTAATTAGACTATCTTAGAGTTATTAGTACGCACTAGAATCATTAGGGCTTAGTATCAGGTAAGTTTATTTTCAAACAAGGGTATATAATTTGCCAACATAAAAAAACTGGCGTTACTGATACTAATGATTCGAATAATTGATACTTATGGTAAAAAATAATAATTTTGAATAATTACCCGTGCGAAGACGGGGCGGGCCGCTAGTCTTCAATAAATTTATATCAAAAATGTTCGGAAATGCTTGCGCTCACGGGACGAGTTGGGGGCAACATTTCTATGCACGTATTTATTATTTTCCAAACTAAAATTCGGTTGTTTTTGTTAAAAATCTAATTGTACAAAAACATTTTTGGGTAGATTACCCAAAGCTTATATATAATCCTTTTAGTATGAAAGCCTATTTTATGTATATTAGTCGTAAAGAATGAGTACCATGTGTAATCAATCTTCATAAAGTTTGGCGGTTTATGATACAGATAATATCATTAATTTGAGCAGGTACTTACGTGCTCGGAGGCTCTCATGTAAACATTAGAAGAAAGCTAAATATAAAATGAGTTATTATGACGGTAAGAGAATAAAAGATATGGGTGTCGTTAAATCACAATAATGGTTATAGTAACAGAATATGTTGCGAATAGAATAGCGCTCGTTTCGTCAGCATCATCATCACCCTATTAACAAAGTCAAAGTCAAAACGTTTATTTCCTTAGAAGCACATAGCCTACATGGACAGGTCAACTTAAAATTAATAAAACTAAATTGCTTAAACAGAATATCAAGTAAATAACATTGTCTTGACAGTTCGCTTCAATGTTTTATACTGAGTTGAGAAGCGAATAGAACAACACATAACGTAACGTTCCCACTGCTCGGACACAGTCGTTCTTTCTTAACGAGAGGGAATAGTCCTTAATTCAATACGCTGGCCAAGTGCGGGTTGGTGAATGGAACGACACATGCCTCCAAACTCAAGAAAGTGCCAGGATATAGAGCATAAAAGTTCGGGAGTGACGAAATTTAGATAATTTAGTGACGCGAAACTTCAATGCACTCTTGCGTCTGCGTTCGGTTGCAAGAAAAAATTAAACATATGAGTAAATATTTTAATTATCTAAGTGATGGACTGATTTAAATTTTTTAGTCATCCTTATTGCTAACATACTTTCTTATGTTCTTGCTATGCATTAAATACAGATCCAAATAAGTACTTCTGTCAGATCGCATTGCGTGAGTCTGAAGTGCCGCAGCGAGGTCGATCGCGAGGTTTGACCACAGTTGCGGTTACCCCAATGCAATTCTTGTATCCACTGACACAATTATCACAAAACATACTTAAATTTACCCAATATCACTGTATTAGCAATAATAATAAAAGCATTTATTTTGGACACAAATAAGTACAGACAATTAACAAACACAGACAAATAACATTCAACAACTTAATTATATATAAAAAAAAAACGAACATTACATGAAAAACAAAACAAAACATCAACCACATAGAACAATAAATAGGACACTAGGTATACGTCTAAGCATACCTATAGTAGTATGTAGGAGCGAAGATTGTGATGCCTGCACTTAGGTGCGCTCAAGAAAGGAATTAGTCTCAGCTGAATGTTACCCTATACTAGGTACAGGGTAACTCTGGTTTTCAGACTATTAGCAATAGTTGGATAAAAGCAGGAATGATGGAGGTATGGCCGTGGAATACATACAGGACATAGCACTAGCATAGCCTCGCGCAACTTTGCTTAACTTTACTAAAATCACGTTCGTTGTATGGGAGCTCCTTTATATATGTATTTATTTATTATTAGTTTTAAAAGTTGTTGTAATAGCGGCAATAGATATACATAATCCCTCAAAATTTCAATTCCCTATCTATCACGGTTCTTGAGAAGTTGAGATACACCCTGGTGACAGACAGAAAGTCAACGGAACCCTAAAAATAGTTAGTCAATTAAGACGTTTTAAACTTAGTTTAAAAAATAATGTTCAATACCTTTATGTCAGAACTTGTTCAACAGGCACAAGTATATTTGGTGATCCCATTAAAAATAAAAAAAACATCTGAAAACTATTAATCTTGTTTTAAATAAAAATGAATGTGCAAATGTGTTGCTATGCGCATAACTCTACAAAGCCTGGACCAATTTAGCCATTTTTTTTTATTTGTTGGTGTTCAAGGATGGTTTTTACGGCAAGAAAAATTCGGATAATTGCCGCGAAAAAAAAAATTTAATAAAACCCGTGCGTAAATAATTTTGATAGTATTTTCAATCAAGCTTTTAAATTTTCAATATTAAGTATTTTTATTATCTTTGAGATGATGTTGATTTTGTGAAACCTTGGATGTCTATCCATAATAGTGTATATTGTGCACGACAAGTAAAATAGTTTTAAGGTAGCAACACCATTATGTTTTAGGATTTTTTTAATATAGAGTGGGCAACACTCTCCGACTTCTTGTCGTTGCGCCATTTTTCTCATCAAGACGTGTTTTTTTTTATTTAATCAAAAATCCTTACAAAACCAAAGCCCTGCTGCAAAGCAAATCGTAGAAAACTGTGAGTGATAATCAAACGTCATTCCTCACAGTGTATCTAGGACATATGTCAACGTCCGCCCCACATATGTCTGAGGAAGCCGTAAGAAGGCAATCGTCTTATTGTTATCGCTACATGGAAGCGAGTTCGACTCCCATGGAAATCTAGTTGTGACATATTTTACTTACAATGTTAGTGTGGTTTGATTTACAGCTAGTTAAGCCGCAACTCTTTGGTCTGGGTATTTAATATGTATAATAAAATATCTAAACATATAACTGACTGCCTCAGTGGCGCGTTGGGTGAGTGGAGGTAGCGGGCTCGATTCCTGCCGAGGGGACAAATGTTTGTATGTTCTGTAAGCACTTTCTTCTTCCTCTGGGTTCTGAATATGTATAATAAAATATATAATCGAGTGTACTATGAGTATGTCTATTATATTAAGTACATAACAGACATACTTATAATGTACATTACTGTAATTATTTATATGGAACATAAATATATTTTTTTTGTAAATAATTTAACCGATACAGGTTGGCAGGTAGAAAATGCCTTAGACACTAAGCCCACCTTTTTGTACAAATTATTTTAAAATATAAAAATATATTGTCTTCTACCAAAACACAGCTTCATTAACCCAACCAAGAAAGATGAACTTAGGTAACAGTTAACCGTCTAACAAGTACTTAGTTAAAAGTACCCACTGTTCAGTTAACGCCAGCTGTGTCGTAATTAACCGGAAAAGATACCAATGTTGCAGTAATACTGTTTAGAACGAACTTGTGAATACGAGTAATGATAGAAATGTGTGTTTGGTTAAGGAGCAATGAGAGATATTGAACAAAACCGTGGAAAGAAGGCGAGCTTGATAATTTCAATGTAGAATGCGCAAGCAAAGAGTATAAATATTTATGGCAATAGGCATGGTGGTTAATAATAATAGGTATTCTGATAGCGGGTCTGAAAATACTGGACACCTATTTCTAGCTTTATCAATTTAAAAAGGAAGTGAAGTTCTGGAAAATTCCGTGTTGGCTAAGTGGGATGACACTCGACATTCATTCGGAAGGTCTTTTCTTGTTGAGAAATTAATGTGCGCTTTAAACATGTGCGTTAACGGAGAAGACAAACATCGTGAAGCAACAGGCATATTCTGAATTAAAAAAAAACAAAAAGAGTTTAAAGGACATGTGACATTCACCAACCCGCACTTAGCCAGCGTGGTGAATTAAGGCCTAATCTATCTCGCCAAGAGAGAAGTCCCTGTGTCCCAGCAGTGGGACCGTTAATAGGGTGATAATGATGAAAGTTCTGGAATAGGGACTTGTGACGTACATTTATACATATTTAGTACATTTTGCTCGAAAGCATTACATCATGCGAAATTTCAATGCGCTGTCGTCTTGATTTTTCTATTAGTTACGTTAGATAATTAAATTATAAATAATAATATAATATGTCTTCTTCTCCGTCGGTGTCACACTTGACAGAGTGGTCCTGGTCATCAATTCAGGTGTTTGTGGTAAGCTTTCTCTTCTCTAATGGCTGGTACATTCGTGGCAGGAGCCATTTATTGCAGTTCTTATCTGAAATGTCCATCTCAAAGGCGATCTTCCTCGTAGCCTAGTTCCCCAACCTTTTCGTGGACCACAAGTCATATCACACACATATATTCCTACGAGAGATGACGTAAAGATCACAGTTCTCCTAGAATTAGAATGAGAAAAGATGCCTATGTGAATTTTAGGTCGTTTTACGCTTTCGCTCAAATGTATAAATGCGGATATGTTTAGACATCGCCAATAGTAAACATAAGAAGTAAAAATATTTGTTTGTCATTGAAAGAAATCTTGGATCTGTGCCAATATAACTGAATACCTATAATCTTTCTTCGTTGACATTGAATTTATGTGTTTGTTTATTAAATCTTTTTTTGGGGTTCCCGTGTTTGTTTCAATCTGGACGTGATGTTTAGGAGATTGATTCTTATTTGACGACTTTCAATATAATCCGATATATTTTTAAAGAATTTCTTAGTACACATTTGTTATTTATTAGAAATCTTTATTAAGGCTTGAAGCTGTGGTTGGACCCGTTCTGCCGCAGCTTATGCTGAATGTTTACCTTTTTTGTCGCAATAAAACATACCTAACCTAATTTTAATGTATGTTTTTTTTGTATTTATTGTGATTGTGACAAAATAAATGATTCTTATTCTTAAGCTGGTAACATACTCGTACTGCTGAAAATCGACAGATGATGCTATACGTTACGAATGCCTAGACCCGTTTCGTGTCTTAATATTTTGTTAAAAACCATAATAATATTATTTACCAATAATTCTACATAGTAAAGAAACACCCCTTTGGCTGTATTTCCCTACTGCATAGTTTCAGCGAATATTCTAAAGTTTTGAAGCCCATTGAAGTGGGTCAAAATCTGCTTATGACGTAAAGGTTTTATGTTATAATAATATACAAGCATATCTCCTGTTTTGGGTATCTTGATTTTATGATTTGATATAAATAAGCATTTTAGCACCTGTCCGGCTTTACTCTGACAACAAATTGATAGAAATTTTATTCTGGCTGCAGATTGATAGATTAAATTTGACACCAAACCCTATTCCTTGTTCCAAGAAGAGAGAAGTCCCTGTGTCCCAGCAGTGGGAACGTTAATAGGTGCTAATGCAATATTCAGATGACATAGAGTTGATCCTATGGAGGAGCTTGAAGGTGGCCATAATGAAACATCATAACCCCATCATTGGGCTCAAATTATTGTCTCGATAAGGCA
Source organism: Gymnoscelis rufifasciata (assembly GCA_929108375.1). Classification (NCBI taxonomy): domain Eukaryota; kingdom Metazoa; phylum Arthropoda; class Insecta; order Lepidoptera; family Geometridae; genus Gymnoscelis; species Gymnoscelis rufifasciata. The sequence continues at coordinate 13,936,392 of OV815305.1, forward strand.
TGTTGTCAGGTTACTTTAAAGTTATAAGTAACTTTGGAAGCTTATTTCCAGAAAATATTTTATTAACTAAGAATTTTTATATCAAACGCGCGAATATTCCTCTTTCAAGTAATCAAGAAGAAACTTTTAAATTTCGACCGAGTGTGAGAAAACTTTAGCGACGTTAAGCTCTAAGTTTTCATCGGTGTGTGCAGAACATTTTTATAGTTTAGAAATCTCCACTTTTCACTAAGTTTTTAGGAAGTTAAACAAGAATTCAGGGCAAGTTTCTTAGGGAAGATGTTTAGTATGAGTATGGATTTAAATTATAAGATAACAAAAGAGAAAAATATTTTAATTCTTTTTCAAAAAGGTAATGCTTTATGTTAATAAGAGGTAAAGTATAACCACCTAGGTACATTGAATCCTTCATCATCATCAACCACAACTTGGCTTCACCAGCTGGTTAATTATCATTTCATCATTACCCGGGCTGGGCCAGTGCGTGAAACGATTTTTTTGTGTTTCGTAATGTGGTCCGGAGAAGCCATCCACCTTCTAGGACTTCATGCTCCATCTTAGACCACATCGCCGCTTCACATCAGGTGAGATTGTAGTCAAACGAAGGCATATCTATCATAAAGCCAATCATGATGATGATATATCATCTACTTATTACTAGATACTGTATGTATGTACCATGCATTCTCTACGTACATTGTTTGTTACATTTATTGATAATAATTATTTGAGCACAAAGATGGGGTAATGATATAAATAAAACATACATAACGGAAGCGGACACGGCGAAAAAGCCGCGTTGGCTTAGGTGGAACACACTCAACTTTCATTACGAAGGTCGTGAGTTTAAATCCCGCCACGCAACTCTGGATTTTTTTTTCATGAAAAATTTAAAATGCGCTTTAAAAAACGTGCTCTAACGGTGAAGGCAAACATCGTGAGAAAACCGGAACATTAAGCACATTTTACTATAAACGTAACGTAACGTAACGTAAATTCCATCCAAATAGGGCTTTGCTCGAAATATTTTATTTTAACCGTTTTGATATACCTTTGTGATATTCTGATACTGGATGTCCAGTAGGTTAATAATAACATTTACAAGAAACAACCCAGCCCAATTTCGTCCACATGTGCCTTGCGACACTTGTGACGTCATTGCACTAATATTGGGAAATGTCAATAAAGGTCTTTGTTACCTTTACATTTATACGGAAATGCCTCTATTTATTTCAAATTTGGTATCGATATAATTTGAGCCCTATAGGAAGTTGTTTGTAGACTTCCAGTTTTTAGATTTTTTTTTTATTAGTGATAAGCCTTCATTTGACCACAATCTCACCTGATGTAAAGTGACGATGTGGTCTAAGATGGAGCATGAAGGCCTAGAAGATGGCTTCTCCGGACCACATTACGAAACACGAAAAAATCGCTTCACGCACTGGCCCAGCCCGGAGGGTGGTGACAAGCCGCGGCCGAAGCCTCCCACCAGAGACTGTTCTTAGCACCACCCGGAGGTCACGTGTAAGGATTCAGAGGGTTACCACTTACGGACGTGAACAGACAAAACCACCAGCTTCTTTCGGTTTTCATTAAATCATCCGTCCATCTTGTTGGTTGACATTCGATGCTTCATTTCCCGATCCGCAGTCACAGCCCTAAAGCTATCTGATATGCGATTTAATAATAATAATAATTTTGTTACATCAATATTGTATGGTAACAAAAAGGAATTCACTCCGCATATGACAATAAATCTAAATTTAAAATTTAAGAAAAACCCCCGATTCCATTGCTTTAATTTCCTTAACAAACATAAAACAAACGTTTACAAAACTTACTTACAACTTACATAGTACATAACAGAAACATGGAACACTAATTCCTTATCAAAGATGTTAAAAAAAGTGAACCATAAAAGTATTTAGCATTACTAAATATATTATAGAATATAAAAGAATAGAATAGAAAATTCTTTATAACACACACCATATGTTATACAAAAATACAAAATTATTAAAACTAAAATTAAACATAATATCATGCGTAATGGGCGGTTATTATATTTTATAACTAAAATATTTTTTTTGCGAATTCAATAGTTCACTCTCAGTAAATCAATCGCCACTCCTAAAAGAACCATGCTCAAAACTTTGACTTAATCTCATTAAAATCACTCTTCGACATAATTGCCTCTAATTAAAACGTCCAAAACAGTAATTTGAGAGGTACAGCTTAATTGAGTTACAGATGGCTGTAAGAGGAGTTAAAAAAATACATTTAACTTTTTTTAAACATTTATTGCTTAGAAGTTTTCTAATTAAGTATGATCTATCTTCACAAAGTATGGAATTAAATCAACATACATTAATCCCAATAAAATAATGAGTGCTAGCGTGCCTCTTAAATTGCTCTATAAATAGCTGAAAACCGCTTTAAAATATATTTAGCAGTTGACGCGGTAGAGAACTTTCATTATAATCCATTTTTTATACTTATTCTTTAAGCTCGTTTTCATCTGGCAATGAGCGCATGCATTCGCCATTTTCTTTATGTCTTGCAAAACTTCTTTCTTGAAATTATTTAGAAAAAAAAATGAAAAAACAACGTTTGATTAGTTTGAATTATGTTGTATATTTTTCTTTTGTTTAAATTTTTTAATTACAATTAATTGTACAATTTACATTTAGGAAGTGTTAATGAATTGTCAATACTATTGAATTTCATTTAATTATGAATGATTTAGTAATTAGAAATGTTAGGTATTTAACATAAATATTATACATTCACACTCCCCTAAGATTATACCTCTTTAAACTCCTTTCACAGACAAACAAGAGTTTCGATCAAAGACAAGAAAAGATTTCTCTCCTTAAACGGTGTGTTCTATAAAAGTCCCCGCAGACTATATTTTATAGGGCAGGGGGTCATGAATGGCACACGTGCAACTGCGCGTTTATTTTTATAGTACAAATATAGTATAAATACTTTGATGTACTTACTTGGGATTGAATGCAGTGGATTGTGCAATGGGTTTAAAATACTGACTGGTTTTGGGTGAAAGATGGTCTTAGTTGTGAAGTTTGTTTTTATTAAGATTGTATACGTTTTTGTTTGCGGCTTAATCCGCGTTAGATTTCTTCGAGGGTATACGTCTTGGCCCTACGTCTTGGCGGTAAATTGTATTTTGATCTACCTATGAGTTTTGAGATTCAAGCTTGCAATGCGATATTTCAACCGAATCTACCATCGGAATTCTTATTTTACAATAATTTTAATTGTTAATTTCTGTACCAAATTATAATAAAGATTTCTTTATAAATTTACAGTATATTGTGTGAGTAAATGTTTTAAAATATGTAGCTGAAGTTCGAATGTACCAGAAATATGTTTGCTTTACATTGAATCTCGAATTCTATTTTCTAGCTTTAAATAAAACGGAATTATATTTTGCTTTTCAACCCACATCTCCGAATTCAAATACGAATGATTTTCAAATGTGTTCGAAATTTAATTACATGCCGGGAAATAGAATACTCAATTACCTAGCGCTGTGTAACTGAAAAACAATAGACTACAGAGTGTTTGGAAGGAGTCCAACTGTCAGATGACATAACTTCTTCAGCCAAAGAATGACAGATCACCTGTCAAGCAATTCGGGTCAGTTCCGTGGCCCGTATGATTTTCCTTGATGCAATGCAAACTCAGGTCAAGGAGATTGCCTAAATATTTTTTACGTAACACAAGCTTAAAGCTTACCACTGGGCTAGATGCTGTTGTGTAACTTGTCCAGAAATATTTATTTATTTATAATTGTTCACTAAGTCTGCTTAATATGATAGGATAATCAGCTAAAACGCATCCACGGGAACTGAAAATAGTTCCTTTATCAACATTTAAAATTTTGATTATAAGATTTTGATTATACCTTGCTTGTTGGATACGGATTCAAAACCAAATGAGCAAGTTTATTGTTTCCACTCAATAATATTCTTAACAATAAATCTTATTAGCGCCTCGTAAATGTGTGAAATGACTGATGTCAACCGAACCCCCCAACTAATTAGTGGCTGCCTACATCCATAAATAATTAGTACAAAAAATTACGCTTTATAGCTTGTGGTAGTGCCGTGGGATGTTATTTGTCTTACATGGTTTTATTATTATTTTTTGACGTGACAACGTCTTATAAATTGGTTTGCCGGGTGACACTTCACGAAACTGCGTTACGCTCCGCTCACGTTATGCGCTCACAATGAGAGCGAGTGAGAGGCACGTGTTAGATTATTGTCATATATTTCTTGAAATTAATGGGGGTTTCATATGACAAGACACACAAAATATTTTAAAATTATGTATATGCTCTGATTAAATAACGAATATAACAATTAACCTTGATTTGGATGAGTTTAGAAAACATTAAGTTGATAAAGAGGTTATGTTTTTGTTTTGATTCACAAATAATATGTTTTAGTACGTAAAACTTAACGTATTTTACGAAACTACATGTGTATAGTGATAATAAGAAATATTTTAATGATATTTTGTAAAGAAAACTACTTATAACAACGTTTTTAAAAAAAAACACCTTTTTGCTAAAAACACGTTCCTTGCTATAAAAGAGCGACCGCTCGGGTCGTTATTTCACTTTTTGAATAGCTGTCGACCAGAGCGGAGCTCCTGCTACTAGTGCCAGTGAACTAAAGCTAAGTGGTTTTAATTATAGTTACGGTAGAAATTATTTTTAATTTGTCAAAATATATTTGCTTTTGTTAAACTATTTAATTGTAAGAAAAATTGTAATAACTGATGAAACTGTGTTGTTCTATTCGCTTCTCAACTCAGTAAAAAAAAATTGAAGCGAACTGTCAAGACAATATAACTTTTGAAATCTCGTAATAAAAGAGTGAGAAAGAGGGTAGATCGATTTGTCTGCCAATAAAACTGTTACTCCAATCGCTGCAGCTTCAGTTTAACCGTGATCATGGCGCATGTAACTGTGCCGAAATATCGGGAAACTCGAAAGACAATCAATCATGGTAAATATCCCGTTATAAACCTAAATAATGTCAAGACAATGTTATTTCCTTGATATTCTTGTTCAAGCAATTTAGTTTTATTAATTTTCAGTTGACCTGTCCAAGTAGATTATGTGTTTAGAAGGAAATAAACGTTTTGACTTTGACTTTGACTTTAATTATTTTGGAATACCTTTATAATATTTATGTAGGTAGTATTTTTTAAACTCCAATTTTAGGGAAAATCTATTATCAGAAGTGGGATTCGAGCTATTGCTATTATTAACACCTTTTCGCATTTCAGATACGACTCGTACGACGTTCCATGTAAAATGGACCCAGCGGTCTTGGAGGGCTTGCAGAAGGCCATCCGAGATGCGGTGACTGATCGACATCGGGGCGATGACGTGGTGTTGCCGCGGTGTAGCCGCCTTTCCAGATCCCGATAAGAACAACAATCGTGCAGAGGGCTGGTGCAACTGTAGCTCTTATCGCCGAGGATCTGAGATTGAGTAGCATCACTACGGTCGCTAAAGCCGGTAAGGCCCTAAAGGGCTCTGCTTTAATCTGGTGTGAACCCTGGGACACTGAGATGCTGCAGATTCATACAGTGAATACGTTAAGGAAAAGTAAAGACTTTAAAAATAATAATAATATAGGATATTTTTGAGGAACAAATAGTCGAGCTTGTTTGTGGAAGTATAACTGATGTATCCATTCCAATGGCGTCTCGTAACAGCCGTTAAGTCCACTGCAGAACTACTTTATTATTCACGACTTGCGTCAAATCTGCTTAGTAAATGCCCAAAAGTATTTTTAGGTTATTCTGAGAAAATATGCTTCCTTTGCAACAGACTGTGCCATATTCGAGCTATCAAAAACAATAATAAGATAATGATGCCACAACCTGATCCGAAATCAAGTACCTATAGTTAGTCACCATGTGCTTATTGTAAAAAGAAGGGACACTTTGATGAAGTTTGTTTTTTTTTATACGGCGAAAAATTCCCATTTTTATTTCTAGTTGTGAAAGGTTTAAAAACAAATTTGACGACCTCTGTGGCTCGGTGGACGAAGGTCCGCCTGGGGCGCAAGAGGTTGGGGTTCGAATTCAGCCGGGAGACCAGATTTTGTACGATCTACTTGTTTCTGGTTTGGTGTTTGGGTTTGTGTGTTTTCTAAGTATCATAAATATGTATCTAACACCCATATTACAAGCTCTGCTTTAGTTTGGGGTTGCAATGCTGTGGTGGGTAGTAGTAGTCCGGAATTTTTTTTTTAAATAATTAAATAATCTGTCGCTATATTTAAACTATGCAATTAAATTCCCATTTTTAGTTATGCAGCACTAACTTCATAGTGAGAACTACACATATTTGCTAACTTGACTATTCCTGTACAAAATAACGATACATGTTGGGAATTTAAGTTTAAGGATTAAAGTATTTAGAATAGACCCTAGACGAACTTTGTTCTGCAGATATTAACCATTACAGATAAAACAAAAGATAAGAAATCATTTTTGCAACTAAGATAAATTAAATTAACATTTAGTTATACCATAGCTTAAAATAAGTATGGATAAACAAACCATTTGTCTTTAGCACTGCAAAATGAACTTTACTCTGAATAAGCGGGAAGTATAAAGTACCTACATCCACGCTCGTCTTCTGTAGGAACCATTTCTGTGACGTGTGTTTCTAATTACTGCCAAGCCTACTTATTTGGTATAAATTTTACCATTCTAACAGATTGTAATAAAGTCAACGATGACGAAATAGGATATCACACCTCGAGTAGCCCTATGGTGGACGTTTTTACTGGAAATTCAGTTTGACGTAGTAGGTTTATTAAACATTTAGATTTCTTGATCCGTAACCCAGTTAAATTACCCTGTATTAACGTTATCGAAGAATCTGACAACAATTTATTTATTTATTTATTTATTTATTATATCATAAATGAGCCAAATTCTGTAGCAAAATTATTCGTTCCTAAGGGATGTTCTGCAAGCACTTTCTCCTTCGTCTGGTTGGGTAATGTGTACGATAAATAATATCTATATATATTATGTATGTCTATTGTATTGGGTATATCAGATTTTCTGGTGCCCGTGGCACGGGCTGGGAGCTTACCAAGGGGCTAGATAGTTGTGTGGATTGTCCGGAAATATCTATTTATGGGTTATGTTTATTACGTCTTTTCACGACGAAAATTGTCACATAGGATCATGGAAAAAATTCGATAGCATTTTTGGGTCCCAAGATTTTACAAAAAAAAATGTATTTTTCATTGTTTGTCTTGAACAACTAGCAAAACTTATTTCGGGCCAAACAAGCACCTCATAGAAAGAGAGATCTATTCCATTCCACACATTGCATCTTGATTGTGCAGGGCCATGTAGTTACAATTACCTTTATTATTATTAATTATACGATTTACGAAATTCTGCATATTAAAAACCTCTAAAAACATTAAAGGGTCAAGAACTTTTGGGTATTTTACGTGAAACAATTGCCTTGTTAGGAATTACCAGCCTCTTAGTAACCATTGCTAAGAGCCTGTATCTAAAATCGTTTAGAGATACACAAAAGCATCACCCTACCGGTAGCCCCCGAACGACCATGCAGAGCAATATGTTGCTACCGTTACTAATATGCTTACACCTTCAATTAATGACACATCAGATAGGCCGAACGGTTTATGGAAATTAAAACAAACTATTTTTCAACTACAATAAAAAAGTAACGGATTTAATCATACAAGGTTATTAATAGGCAGAGTAGGAATTATACCAACATACGGGCCATTAATAAAGGTAAATTATGAAATTTTGGACGACTTGCCAATTTATAGAATAAATTTCTTTTTATTTATTAGTGTTGCCGAAGCTAAAGAGAAACTACGAAGTGAATGGTTTGATTAAACCGTGTTAGATTATTTTTTGGGCAATGACTAGTCGTTAATAAATATCGTATCGTATGATATAAAGTTAATTTTACTGATTATGTAAGTACATAAATATTGTTAGTGAACGTTATAGATAGACTTTTTATTTATTTCACCAAACTAGTTGTATTTTTTTTATATCATATTAATTATAGATAATTATTTATGCTTTTATTAACTTGATTAAACTAAGTATCTTGTAAACATTATGTCAATTCAATTTATAAGGATTACTGTGTTAAAATTGATTGTTTGTCAATAAGTTATGCTTATGATCCAAGATTATGAACTTTCTTTTAGATTTCATTTATTAAAATGTACATTAAAAATATTAATCTAGAGCATACACGTAAGTGGGGGGAGATACCACTGGTCGGTTCTTTATCTGATGTGGACCTAAATGTCTACAGCGGTGGGTGACAGGGTAACATGACAAGGTAAAGAATCATTTACTGCTGATCTTTGTCCTGATACTTCACTGAAACTCACGTGCAGCAGGTGACAGGTGTTGTATGCGAAGGCCAGAGAGAGACTGTTGTTTACAACAGGAGGAACTGCTGATCTTTGTCCTGATACTTCACTGAAACTCACGTGCAGCAGGTGACAGGTGTTGTATGCGAAGGCCAGAGAAACTGTTGTTTACAACAGGAGGAAGTACTTCGAGAGCGAAGTACTGGTCAGTTTGGCCGTGTTAGATTATTGTCATATATTTCTTGAAATTAATGGGGGTTTCATATGACAAGACACACAAAATATTTTAAAATTATGTATATGCTCTGATTAAATAACGAATATAACAATTAACCTTGATTTGGATGAGTTTAGAAAACATTAAGTTGATAAAGAGGTTATGTTTTTGTTTTGATTCACAAATAATATGTTTTAGTACGTAAAACTTAACGTATTTTACGAAACTACATGTGTATAGTGATAATAAGAAATATTTTAATGATATTTTGTAAAGAAAACTACTTATAACAACGTTTTTAAAAAAAAACACCTTTTTGCTAAAAACACGTTCCTTGCTATAAAAGAGCGACCGCTCGGGTCGTTATTTCACTTTTTGAATAGCTGTCGACCAGAGCGGAGCTCCTGCTACTAGTGCCAGTGAACTAAAGCTAAGTGGTTTTAATTATAGTTACGGTAGAAATTATTTTTAATTTGTCAAAATATATTTGCTTTTGTTAAACTATTTAATTGTAAGAAAAATTGTAATAACTGATGAAACTGTGTTGTTCTATTCGCTTCTCAACTCAGTAAAAAAAAATTGAAGCGAACTGTCAAGACAATATAACTTTTGAAATCTCGTAATAAAAGAGTGAGAAAGAGGGTAGATCGATTTGTCTGCCAATAAAACTGTTACTCCAATCGCTGCAGCTTCAGTTTAACCGTGATCATGGCGCATGTAACTGTGCCGAAATATCGGGAAACTCGAAAGACAATCAATCATGGTAAATATCCCGTTATAAACCTAAATAATGTCAAGACAATGTTATTTCCTTGATATTCTTGTTCAAGCAATTTAGTTTTATTAATTTTCAGTTGACCTGTCCAAGTAGATTATGTGTTTAGAAGGAAATAAACGTTTTGACTTTGACTTTGACTTTAATTATTTTGGAATACCTTTATAATATTTATGTAGGTAGTATTTTTTAAACTCCAATTTTAGGGAAAATCTATTACACGCGTCCCTTCCACTCGGGCATGGTTAGCCCGCCTAAGAGCGAGAGAGACAGACATAAAAAGTGAAAGGCACGCGTCCCTTCCACTCGAGCACAGTTAGCAAATGTATTGCAAGTTATTGTATGTATATTTGTATATAAATACGTATGTATGTGTAATGGTAAAAATAAAATTTTGTTAATATGAAATTCAGTGCGAGATTCTTTGTATAAATTAATAATAAAATATAATTCTTTGTATAAATAAATCTTTTAAATTGTTACTATTATTTCATCCTTCTTCCTACTATACGAATGAATATTCACATTAAAATTATTTTACCACTCAAAGTCGTTGTCACGTAAAACTTTCGCCCGTATACCGACTTTACAGGCAACCAATTTTTTTTAATAAAGATTATTGTTTTTTTTTTACTATCAGCTCAAACGTCAGTTCCTGTAGATATGTATGTTCCTGTCTGATGATAATAAATCTAAATTTAAAATCTAAGAAAAGCCCCCGATTACGATGCCTTAATTTCCTAAAAGTAAAACACCATAATATTTTTGTAATGTACACGCGATGCGCTTTTATTTGATATCCCACTCGAGTATATTTCCAAATTTTCGTTTTTCCTTCCCCACTCTCACCCCTATTACTTTTAAACGGCGCAACCTTGAATCATGTCTAAGAACACTCGCGCCAAACTCACCTTTCATACAAAAAAAAACTTAATTAAAATCCGTTCGGGAGCTATGATGTCCCAGTCAGACAGACAGACACATAGACAGACAGACAGACACGTAAAACTTTATAAAACCCCTCTTTTTTGGTCGGAGGTTAAAAATATGTATTCTGTTTAGCTTTATCAATAAATAAATAAATTTAAGAAGAAATTGCCGAGATATAGAGCATCAAATTTGTGAAGTAGGTATACGATCAGTACATTATTCTCGAAAGCATTATGTCAATCGAAACGTCAATGCAATGTATTGTCATGATTTTTCGTTTGCATGACAAAATAATAAATGTGAATACATTTTTTTTAAGTAAACTAAATGATGGACTAATAATATTTTTTTAGTCATCTACCCTATACCACAATGGCCAAGTGCCAGTTGATGAATATGACATGCCCTAAAAATTCGTTAAATTTCCGTCTGATACCTATCACGATGAAATAGCCGGTCACGATTTTGTTAATGTGAAAATATTCAGCGAAAAACAAAAGTCGTATAAAGCCATCAATTTGGTCCATTTCGCCATTCATCCTCTAATTAATGAAGGCACGGTTGAAAGCATCTACTCATTCAATTACTGGATTCAGTGGTGCGCTATTCGATTAGTAAATTGACGGAGAACGTCAGCATTGCGACCTTACGTAAGCCGAAAAATAGATGGATAGATAGATAACTCTTTATTGTTCACCAATAAAGAGTTATCTGTGAGCTGTGAGCGATCTCTTCCAGGCAACCTTTGGATGGACAGAAAAGAAATAGAACGACATAGACAGTAAAATAACATAGAAAATTTTTATTCATATTCTTAGTCTTTGCTGATTTTTCCCTATTTAAGTAGTAATGTGTCGTTTGTTGGTAGAACCGTGGCCGAAAATATTTTATACGTGTTTGTATATTTTCAATGAGGTATGTCATGTTTTCTGATATTTTGTGCTTTGTACATTATGTGACAGTTGATTAAATTATATCGAATCTAACCGAAGTAAAATATATTACACCATAAAATCATGATCTCGCAAAGTTAATTCTAGTAGTACCACAGATTACATAGTACTTAGTAATGCACACAGTTACATATAAGCAGAATAAAAAATGTATTAATAATAAGTATTATGTTAGAAGAACAAGTGCAGTGAATACAGGCCTAAGCCTTATTATTGCATTCGATTTAAATTAGTCTTACTAACACTCAGTTAGGTACAATTACGTTAGTTAAGTAGGAACTACATACTACACACATTAGAATTCACTTTGTGAGCTTATCGAATAATTCTGCTCTCATACACTTATCGATGCTCTATTACGATCGAACCTCACGTCAGGGTAAGTTCGCATTGATCATAAATGTTGGGCCTAAGCACTTTGGACAAGACTTAAAGAGTTGCTCAGTAGGTATTTACGCAAACAGCGAGAAAAATAAAGCAAGAAAAATGTTTTATTAATACCTATTGAACGACCTAACATGTAGTTTGTTGTATTTTTTTTTATTTTACAAAATGGCGTCCAGTTTTCGCCATATTGAATTTTCACTGACGTCATGTCTATAGTGACACTCGCCGGACTCAGGGGAATCGATCAACGTATGAATCATAAAAATCGGCTCAGGCGTTTTGATAGATATGTATACCTAGTGCTACAAAGGAACATACAAACATACACAGACTGATAAACACTTAACACACTTTTGCGTACCGCAGTCGGGTAAATTATACCACGCTCAAGACTGTATCTAATAAAAATAAAACGATATATTTCGCCAGAACAAAACATGTACTTTCCCCGCCATTACACCCATACAATAGCGAACGTTCTCGAGACATTTATTATTTTCTATTCAGCAAGCGACTGGATAAAGTAACCCGACACTCGAAGCTGAAACCGTGAAAGCTTGACAGTGATATATAGATTATTCTAGAACAAAGGCGGATGTCCGTTAACGATATCGACGCCATTTTGTATATGTCAGAAAGCAGTCACGTTACAATATTATTCCCGAACAATGAAAGATATGACCTATACACTCTTTGTATTTGATTGAATCGATTGAGCGGTGTCGTGGTCGAAGGTTCGCTTGCGACACAAGGGGTAACAGGTTCGATTCCATTACGGCTGACGGATTAGTTTTTTTATGATTTGCAAGGTCTTGTTCTTTTTTTCTAATTTCTCTCCGCGGCCAGAATTTTTCCGCGATTAAAAAGAAGATTTTGTTCATTACTGGGACAGCTATGTCCGTGTCAAATTTGTTGTTAATCGCGATTTACTCGAAATAAGTAATTTTCCCGGGAAGTGGGTATTTTTTATTAAAAAATAATGGGGAATCAGCACAGCAACATCTAGCCACAACAACTTTGCAAGACATGTAATCCTACTATTACATATTATTAACGCGAATGTTCGTGTGTTTGTAGCTGTTTCGTGTCCAAAGTGTAAAACGGAACCCTATTACTGAGAATGTCATTTATATAAAATTAAGCGAAATTGTACGATGCCAGTACTTGGATGGGTGACAGCTCCAACTTTTTCTTCTTGCGCTTTTAAACAATACAATTCTTAACAATTTTTTCAGTTATTATCTTATTTGTAAAATTACAAAATGTAACATTTTATATTTTCATGGTTTTTAACAGTATTATGACTTAAAACAGAACTTAACTCAGAAAGAGGGTAGACCGTTTCGTTTGTGAATAACCGTCTGCTCAAATCGCAAAGACAAAGACAATTCAGTTGTTTCCGTGATCATGGCGCTTGCAACAACGTCGAAATATCGGAAAACTCAAAAACCGTCAAATCATGGTATGTTATTTTTTTTTTTAAATAACCTTTTAAATCTTGTTAAGTCATAATATTGCAATATGTGTATACATGTAGACGAAACCCTATGTGAAGTTCATCCGATACTTTGTTATACATTAATTTATAATGTAACCCAAATATATATATACAGAAACGAAGTTACTCACTTGTACCCAATATAAAGTACAACGCAATCGTTATTTTTACTCGTGATTTTAATCGCTTTATCGATGATCTCGATTCTCGACTCAATGTCACGATCCCGATATAATGGCTATTTTTATCGATTTTATATCGATTTCATGGGTGTTTACGTTCCCATCAAAGCGCTCGATTGAGATGGGAAATGTTGTTATTGTTAGTACTTTATTTATTATAGTGTTCAGGGTTAGTTAAGAATAATATAATTTTATTAGATAAAGTTTACAAATACATTTATGACGGGATCTTAAGCCTTACCTATTTCTGTAAATAGGTTTAGGTATCTTATTGCTAAAGTATCACTCTTTGATTCCATAACTGTTGCAAATTTATTAAAAAAGTTAAATGCTTATCATTTTTAGGGCTCCGTAGCCAAATGGCATTAGAGGAACCATTATTTATAATTCATGTTTGTCTGTCGGTCCACATGTTTGTCACAGCCACTGTTTGCGAAAATAAAAGAAACATAATATGTACGTTGAAACTTGGTTAGTACCTATATTTATTCTTTGAATCGCATTTAGATTTTCATACAAATCTAGAAAAAAATAATTATGGTAAATATCCCGTTATAAATCTAAATAGTATTGATAACCATGATAGTTTCAAAAGTTATGAAATAAAAAAAATCGTTTATCCATACTTAGATCTAAATCTATTTTTTTTCATGGAACCCATATCCTATATTTCCATTTATGTGTGACTTTGTCATAATAAGATCTGCAAAACACGATAAGTTTCTAATTAAGTTTTTTACTAAGACCTACTGAATAGTTTGCGCGAGGGATACTTCCAAATTGATAAAATGTACCCACGCCACTAATAACTTCTTTTATAATTTATATGATGCATATAACTCTTCACACAATGCATTTTTTATCCGTAACATGCCGGTCTCCTCACGATGTTTGCCTTCACCGTTAAAGCACGTGTTTAAAGCGCACATAAATTCCTCTAGAAGAAAAATCCAGAGGTAAGTGGCGGGGTTTGAGCCCACACAAAAAAAAAAACATAGCAGCTTAGCTCAAATAAATGTTATCTTCTTAAATAGAAAACATTAAAATAAAACTATGTTCTAAATGTTCTAAAGCGTCATTTTGTACCAATTATTTATGGATATAGGCAGCCACTAATTAGTTGGGGGATTTCGTTGACATCAGTCATTTCACACATTTACGAGGCGCTAATAAAATTTATTGCTTAGAATATTATGTAGTGGAAACAATAAACTTGCTCATTTGAACTAGGATCTGTGTCTAACAAGCAAGGTTATTTTATTTCTTTATAATTAACTATAAAAGTCAAAATTTCCAATGTTGACGAGAGTTTGTTAGAAACAATTTTTAGTAGCTTTCTAAATATGGATTTTGTTGTTTTCTTGGTTGGCATATTTAAATAAAATACCGACTTGGTGTTGAAGGATCTATACACTTAAACTAGCGACGTAATATACTATTATAACATCTTAATATATATAAATCTCGTGTCACAATGTTTGTCCTCAATGGACTCCTAAACCACTTAACCGATTATAATAAAATTCGCTACCATGTGCAGTTCGATCCAACTTGAGAGATAGGATTTTTTTACGGCGAAAAAAATTCGAATAATTTCCGGGAAAATTTTATACCCGTGCGACGCCGGGGCGGGCCGCTAGTAGTATTATAAAATTTGAAAATAAATGAAGGTCTATTCATTAATATTATTTATAATTGCTCGTAGAACAGATAGTCTGAAAAGTTGAAAAGCAGGACAAGCGCAGAGTAGGACGTCCACCAACTAGATGCACGGCCGATTTGGTAAAGGCAGTCTCTGGTGGTAGGCTTCGGCCGCGGCTTGTGACCACCCCCCGGGCTGGTCCGGGGCGTGAAATGATTTTTTCGTGTTTCGTAATGTGTTCCGGAGAAGCCACTTCGACCATATCGTCACTTTACATCAGGTGAGATTGCGGTCAAATGAAGGCTTATCTAGCATAAAAAAACATGTTTTGCTCTGTAACACTGCAAATTTATAAGTCTGTTGCAACGGCACTAAAAATGGGTTAACTGCAGTTTGTTCGAAGGCGGGGACATTTTTATTATCCTTTATGGCCGCAAAGTAGAAATATTGCCATTGTTAGACTTGACATAACTCAATTATTTTTATTGTACTGAGAAGAGTTCCGTAAGAAGAAGAAAATGTACAAAAAATCCGTTTACAAATTAAACATTCGCAATAGGACTGCCTCAGTAACTTGTGGTCTAAGAGGTAGCGGGTTTGATTCCCGCCGAGGGGTCAAGTCTTTGTATATTCTACAAGGACTCTCTCCTTGGTCCGTGTGTTCAATATGTATAATAAAAATACCCATAGGTATATGTATATTATATTAAGTATATCAGATGTCTCGTACCCGTAACACAAGCTTAGAGCTTACCACGGGGCTAGATGTTGTTGTGTGGATTGTCCGTAATTAGTTAGCTAGTTATTAGTGTACTAGCTCCAATATCTTTCAAGGAGCAATGTACAATGTTTTCTTTCTTTATCTATATATAATTATGAATATCCGATTTTTCGTTACACATGCTGTTGTATCTATAAAATAAGTCTTCTGATTTTAGGTTTGTACTTACCTAGTTCAGAAGGCAAATGGCCTTTTTTATAAAATAAATGTGTGATAAAATAAAACAAAAATAAAATAAATGATACTACAAGCAGTAGGTAAGTAATGTGATCAATTTGTGTGAACTCGGGTAAAAAGACATTTGGACACGCTTCGAAGCCTACCAAATTAAACAGGCTTGGAAACTATCCAAGAAAGATAAGCAAAATGCTCCAATTACTGTCAGGGTATTTGTTTTTTGTTTTTTTTCGTGTTATATTTTGATTTAGGTAATAACAAAATTTATTAAGTAAATTGAAAGGACAAGCAATAGGTAGATAAACAAGAGATACTTAATTTTAAATTCGAACATAGTCTCCAAAGAGATAAGTTTAGATATCGTCATTTTTAAGGTTCCGTAGCCGCAAATGGCATAAAGTTTTTGGATTCGTCATATCTGTCTATCTATCTCTATTAGATGTATTATAATCTATAGATCTATATCTATTAGAAGTTAGATGTATTATGTGCACAGGGTTAAAATTCGCACACAAATTAGAAAAAAAAATTTGTTGTTCCCCAGACTTAGAACTGAAAAGAGAAACGAAAAAAAAATTATATTACCATGCAAATTTTTATATAAAAATGGTTGGAGCGAGATCTAGTAAGCACTATTTAGATTAATAACGGGATATTTACCATGATTGATTGTCTTTCGAGTTTCCCGATATATCGGCGCAGTTACATGCGTCATGATCACGGTTGAACTGAAGCTGGCAGACAAATCGATCTACCCTCTTTCTCACTTTTTTATTACGAAAAAATACGATACATAATATTTATAATTGTATATAATTTTATAATATAACTAGCGGCCCGCCCGCCCCGGCGTCGCACGGGTATAAAATTTTCCCGGAAATTATTCGAATTTTTCTCGCCGTAAAAACCATCCCATCTCTCAAGTTGGATCGAACTGCACATGGTGTGCGAATAGACACGAGATTTATATATATTATGTTGATTTGTATATAACTTTATTACGAGTAAATATCCCGTTATAAATCTATATAGTATTGATAACCATGATAGTTTCAAAAGTTATATCTAGTAAGCAGCTTTTTATAAACGTCATAAATCGTCCCAAGTCCTATATTCAGCGTGGTGAGTACTTAGATGGGTGAGCGCTCTGACTACAACTTTTACATAACTTTTATTGTTTTTATTTTTATTCAATAAGTAAACTGTTGAAATACAAAACACGGAACCCTTGATGATAGAATCCATCTCATACTTATCAAATTTATTTATTAAAGTACAAACACACAAACCTACTCGTACTAGACTATTAAATTTAAAATTTAGAACATAGTGTCCAAAACAGTGAGTTTGAATTTATAAGATATAGGAGGAAAAATTATAATAATACCTATCGTTGTTGCTCAAACATTATTGAGTTTGATTGTGTAAGCAAATGTGTGTGAATGTATTTAAGGATTTTGTCCATTTACATCAATTAATTCGTGTGCAACTAGATTTTTTTCCTAGGCTTCTCTTTTTAAAACTCATAGTCATACTAATTTCATTCAAAATTTCATTCGATAAGCGATACCCAAATTTTATCAGCATCCGCAAATTACTCTGGGGTCTGATATGATAGGATATTTGTTCTGCATCCTTTCAGCTTAATTTCATAACGTAACATTATGGAATTGAATGGAAACCCTCTCGATATCTTTGTTTCTTTACTTATGAAAGCGCCGTATTCGGTATTGATGATAAACTCAATTAAATCGTTAAATAATTTTACTTTGCTTATTCATGAAGAATTCTAAGAGTAGCCGATGTGGGTTCTCAAGGCACAATGCTTGCTTGACGTTTCTTCACGTGACATTTTGTTCATTCTTCTTCTTCTTCTTATTACTTTGGGTGCGGAGTAGACAACTTAAATAAGGATTTTTTTTTATTTATTATAAAAATAAATAATATTACTTTTTAATGATTTAGGATAAGGATGTTGGCCTGCCAGCGCAGCGCGGCTAGTATTGGCTGGGTTTGACAATCTACATATATTATATTAGGTCCTTACATATGAAATTGGCGTTTTTCGTACTGGCCACTTTAATCACAAATTTCTCCTCTTTGGTAAGGAATTCCAAATTCAAATTTGTACAGCTATAGACTCATGTATTTGTGCTTCGATGATCGTCATTCATTTGTTTTTTTTCTTCTGTTTTTTTCTGTTTGCGTCACTCATTTTACAAAATGGAAAACTTAAAATATCGCATTATTTACGAGTACGAGTTCCGCCGTGGCACTAGTGCTGCGGAAACAACTCGAAGGGTGAATGATGTGTATGGCGGTCGTGTTGCAAAAGAAAACACAGTTCGTTTTTGGTTCCAACGTTTTCGTTCTGGAAATTTCGACTTGCAGAACAAGCCCCGTGGACGGCCTGAGACTCAAGTTGATAATGAAGAGTTGAAGGCTATTGTGGAAGCGGATCCATCGCAAACCACGTCCGAGTTAGCTGCAGGCTGCGGTGTTAGTGATAAAACTGTTTTAATTCACTTGAAGCAAATTGGGAAGATTAAAAAGCTTGAAAGGTGGGTACCTCACGAATTGACTGAAGCAAACCGGCAAACGCGCGTCGACTGCTGCGTTACATTACTAAACCGGCACAATAATGAAGGTATTTTAAACCGAATCATTACCTGTGATGAAAAATGGGTTCTTTACGATAATCGGAAGCGCTCAGCGCAATGGTTGGATCCTGGCCAGCCAGCCAAATCCTGCCCCAAGCGAAAATTAACCCCAAAAAAGTTACTTGTAAGCGTTTGGTGGACTAGTGCCGGTATTGTTCATTACAGTTTTCTCAAATCTGGCCAGACTATTACGGCTGATGTCTATTGTCAGCAATTGCAAACCATGATGGAAAAGCTAGCGGCTAAACAACCTAGGCTGGTCAATCGCTCCACGCCACTGCTGCTTCACGACAACGCTAGACCACACACTGCGCAACAGACGGCTACTAAATTAGAAGAGCTTCAATTGGAAAGTCTAAGACATCCTCCGTACTCCCCGGACCTTGCTCCAACAGATTACCATTTTTTTCGAAATTTGGATAACTTCTTGCTAGGGAAAAAATTCAACTCCGATGGGGCAGTCCAAATCGCCTTCAAAGATTTTATTGATTCCCGTCCGACTGGTTTTTTTAGTAAAGGGATCAATGAACTACCTATAAGATGGCAAAAGTGCATAGAAAATAATGGTTCATACTTTGATTAATTAAATATATTATATTAAAAAATATTCGACTTTTTGTTCCTCCCATACAAAACGCCAATTTCATATGTAAGGACCTAATATTAGAAATCCGAAGAGATTGTTAATCTCAGGGACTACTAGTGCGATTCGAAAATTATTTTAGTGATAAGTGATTAAAATTTTTAATCAAAAACAACATTGTTCTAGAATTAGTAGCTATTTCTACCATTAACTGGTTCACATTAAGCTAAAACCGTTTTCCGGCCAAAAATAGACTAAAATGGAATCTAAACGCTTCATTTGTAGTGATTTGTCGGTGTAGACTACATCACCTATCCATTATTTCTTATTTATTGTCGTTTAGTTTTAGTTATAAAGTTATTTGACTTTTGACTTTGAACTCTATTGTGGGAAGAAAAAAGTTGAAGTTTGTTTATTTAATTTTAAATCATGTTTGCCTTTTCCACCAACGGTCGCTTAAAACACGCAGTTTATGCTAGTATTGATGATTATGAATGACTTTTATTTAGTAGTTAGATAATGTATACTTTTGGAGGTATTAAAGGCTTAAAATAATTTTTACTTATCATTTATTAATAAGAAGACACGCAAAAGTATTGGCCTTATCTAAAAAATAAGGATGATAACTGACTTGTAACATAGTAACAATGAAAATGCCATTGCTGACTAGTGTAAGAGAAAAAATATATGGACCGATAAGCATAGGATAGAGAGAGACTCATCTGGAGTTCCGTGTATTTCAACTCAACTTATATAATCATCATAATTATTGCAGTAACACACGATTGTCAGACAGCACAATCAAAAACAAGGATATGTTCAAATTTCACTTGCTTAGGTGGAAACTAAATAATTGCATATGAAAAGACTTGTTTGTCTATACATATGATAAATTAAAGTCTCCCGCTGTGACTGTATGTCTGTCTGTCTCTATGTTCGGGTTTTACTCAATAGGTACCAAACAAATATGCATGCTGTTTTCAGCAATAGGTCGAGTAATTCAAGAGAAAGGTTTTGGTGTAATTTTTTTTAAGAATGTTTGAGAATTATTCGAATAATGATAATCGTTGAAGGAGCCGGAGAAACATCAAGCATTTACTTCGATAGTTTTGTTTTTCATAGGCGTCTTTTTTTTCTTGCTAGATAAGCCTTCATTTGACCACAATCTCACCTGATGTAAAGTGACGATGTGGTCTAAGATAGGGCATGAAGACCTAGTAGGTAAGGGCCTCTCCGGACCACATTACGAAACATGAAAAAATCGTTTCACGCACTGGCCCAGCCCTGAGGGTGGTGACAAGCCGCGGCCGAAGCAATTGACAGATTCAGTAAATTTGCGTTGCGCATAAATTACAAAACAACGATTTCCCGGTCAGCTAGTCCATAATGATTCAGCTTATAAATGTATTCGGTGATAATTGTTATCAGCAATGAAACCAATCTAAAGTTATTGTCACAATAAACTTCCCCACTACAAAAGCTATTATGTCGGGAGTTGTAATTTTTCACAATTGTTATTGGCCATCTTTTTTATTTTATTGTCTTGTTATTTTATAGAGGGTGATGTGATTAATTGATTTTGAAATTTGTGATGGGATTTTCCTTGTACATTGCGTGAATTTTCTTCCAAAAATATAAATTGTACCTATTACTATTCGTCCAAAATAAATTTCTCATAAATTATATGTGTATCCTACCTGTCCTAACTTACGGTGCGCAGACATGGTCTTTAAAAAGAAAAAAAAAAGTTAAACTTTTAGGCGCAGAAGTCCAAGCTTAAGATTTGTAAAAGAGCAATAGAGCGTAGTAAAAAAAAATATATATATGACCTATATAGCATAACATTGGAAAGAAATATTTATTTATTTATTTCAAAATTACAAATTATAGGGCTTTGAGCCGTTTGCCAGCTTGACAGCCATGTTACAACCATTCAATAAAAGTAATTATTATACTTAATACTACTATCAAATAATATAAAGAAAGGTATTTCCTGAAAGATATTTACGTTAAAATTAAAAACAGAATAGGTACTTACCAACCTTATTATAAAAGTCAAATGACATTCAAATTCCACTAAGTTTTGAATTTCGATAGATATTTAAAACCTACCTTAAGGGAAATGCACGGGAATATCTAAAGAAACACGATAAAATAAAATATTAATCGAAAGGCTGCCCCAGGGATCAAACAACAATTGGCTAGCTTAAACAAGAAAAAACGGGTTGGCCTTGGGCTATCTAGAACACAATTTGCCCACTTGATTTTTCTCCAGAATTCTAAGTGACTTCACTTTTAAATTAGTACTTACTTACTTTTAAAAGACCTACTTATTCCGTAGCGGATCTACGTCAGACCTAGTTTGTTTCAAACTGAATAATAAATGAGACGTACCTAAAGCAGTTAGGCATGCCCCTGAAAATGCATAAAAGTAGAAATAAACTTGGAATGCCTAGATCTTAATGAGTAGTTTGCGTGTTCGACCGAGGTTTGCAAGTTTCTGTAACTAAACAAGGACAGACGAAGTATATACATATTACATATAGTATCACTCTGACTTTGTTAAAATAAATAAATAGGTCAACATCAACAATATAGTTAATTCGAATATCATTTATAATAACCCTATTAACGTTCCCACTGCTGGGGCATAGGGACTTCTCTCTTGACGAGAGAGGCCTTAATTGACCACGCTGGCCAAGTGTGGATTGGTGAATGTCACATGTCCTTCAAACTCTTTTATAGTTCTCAGAATATGCCGGTTCCCTCAAGATGTTTGCCTTCCCACGTATTTTAAAGCGCAAATACATTTTCAAGGAGAAATATCCAGAGGTGCGTGGCGGGGTTTGAACACACGACCTTCGCAATGATAGTCGAGTGTGCTCCCACTTAGCCAACAAGGTTTTTTATAAATAAGTCAACAATGACAATATCGTTATTTAAAATATCATGAATGCAATATGTGAAATTCCATGAATTCATAATTCATTTCATATTTGTTGACGTGGATACAGCATACATAACTTTCATAAATATTGCATACATATTTCATACGTGTGTTAAATACAATTAATATTACAGTCCGCTAATTTTAACTTCATATTATGCTACGAAACGTTCATTAAACAGCTAAAAATACATTATCATCTTTGAATATGATATTCGAAGTTATTTCCTACCTAACATTAGGTACAGCTTTATTTCGAAAGGAATCACAATGTCACGATAAAAAAAAATATTCTTCTGTGAACTTACTTGCAATATTTTCAATATCATATGCTACATTGCTAAAAGCTTCTAACTGAAATTACACCCGGAACTTCGCCATGAATGCAAATTCGCCCCGGTCATCCGGTTGGAGTGACGCCAACTGATAAGCGTAGCTATTAACCGGGTATGACGTCATTCCAGCAGGTGACGCCGGGCAGCACTTGGAAGTTAGCATTTCTTGAACAAGGTAATAAAATTATAGAATTTATAATTCTTATAGATGTTTATATTCTGAAGATTGATAGAAAATGAACGAAAAAACAATTTTCCTCAGGACTCTAAACCTCACTTGCATTCTTAATATTTTATGCTACATTTCTACTACATGCCCCTGAGTTTCTCTGATTCGTTTAGTAGGATCCGTACACTTGATTATTTGCAAAAACCGACTCGCATAATTGGTGTAGTAAAACTTAGTTTAGTTTAGATTAAGTTTAGTATAGGCCGTCTGAAAGACATCGTAGATAAGATGTACCTCTTCAATTAAAATAATTATACAATAGATACCATTTTATTTATGTTATTTAACATTATTTACCTACTCAGATATTAATTATTAATTAAGGTATTATTTTTTTGATGATTTATTATATGATACGATTCTAATTGATCAAAAAATGAAAGATAAAGATATTCTAAAAATACTTTTCCGAACTATTGACAAAACGTATCTACTTTATGCGTATAACAAACTTAAACTTCTTCTTTATTTTTCAAATATTTTATTACTTGCTAACAAGATAATCACGTAAACCCTGTTAACCCAAAATACTTACTTTGACACTTTGACGTTATAAATTAATTAAAACAAAGTCTGACGCGTGGCAGCCCTACCCGGATCAGTGCCGTGATTATTCATACCCAGTTCTGGGTTTCATCCGGATAAATGGAGCCGTCTATTGTACCGGGCGCAAGCTTTGACCCACATGTCGGAATGAGTTTTATCCGTGTGTGAATTTAACGTGGTACATGGTGTAACTACAGTTATGTGAAACTAGAGTGAGCTGAAAATAATGTTGATAACCGAGATAGTTTCAAAAGAGCTTTCACGTTGATAACTGAACAAGTGTAATTAAAACGGATGGTTAATGATTACTCAAAATCAATGTTTATTAAGAAATATTAATATATTAAGGGTTTATGAGGCCATTTTGGAACCACTAGAAAGATACAAAACAAATATAGATATACTTAGGAAAATGGTCTGAGAAAATGCTCGCGTATTGGGAACCTAAATCTTAGTTGAAATTATTTAAGTTTCGGCCAAACCTGCGTGACCAAAGCGACTGCGAAACGGGAGCGTCTGCCGCGCGGCGGACGCTACTCATACCTTACTATGGCTTTTGCACACCAACGCGACCACAATGGGACGTTATCAGGCAAACGTTAACGAGTCGCACTCTCCTTACTCTCTCTCTTACGTCTTGTCCCGCTTCCCGTATTGCTGACGCGAAGGTTTAGCCGAAGCCTTAAAAATAAAATATAGGACTGACATTTTATTAATAGGTAGGTACACGCATATGGAAATCGGTTATCATCTGTAATATCAAATATGACACGTGCGCGCTGCCGCCGCCTAAATTCAGAATGTCCTTTTTGACAAATCCTATATCTGTAGAGAACTCGAAAAAGTCGCTCTGAATACAAATAAAATAGCTGCAACCGAAAAAGCCAACAATGCTACTAAAATCCTGTACAGAGTACTTATCTGCATCTGTTACAAGAGATATTGAATACGTTCCATTCTACGCGGAAGCGAGCTTGAAGCGATACAGAGGCATTTAAATTGAATTTCAAAAAAAAATGGCGGCGATGGAATGCAATTATCGAACTGTGGGGCTTTGTTAGTGTGCCTCAGCCATTATTGAATTTTACTAGTACTTTGTTTGTAGGATTTACTCGAACTTTAAATGAGTATTGGTTGGGTATGATACTATAAGCCGTGTTGTACGTGGGAGCACTCTCGACTTACATACCATAGGGTTCAAACCCACGATTTTTTTTTTTTGAAAAATGTGTGTTCTCTTTAAAACACCTGTTTTAACGGTATAGGCAAACATCGTGAGGAAACCGGCATGTTCTGAGAACTTTAAAACAGTTTTAACGACATGTGACATTCAACAACCCGTACTTGACCAGCGTGGCTAATTAAAGACCTAATCTCTCACGCCAAGAGAGATTGTAAGAGAGATGTTCAATTCCGTGAGGTTCGGTGCAAGCGCAAGCGAAAAAAAAGCTTCGAATTGAATAATTATTTTTGTGTTGGATAGTCGAGTTATCGAGGAAGGCTATAGGCTATATTACATCACGCTACGACCAATAGGAGCAAAGATATAGTGGTAAATGTGTAAAAAACGGGAGAAATTGTTCATCTTTGAAGCCTTCCGTTGCGTGCGCCGTGAAAACGGTTCAAGATACACAAAAAATATGTATGAAAGAATAATAGCTCTTTTGATGATCTAAAAAACAGTCCGCGATAGTATATGTCTATCTTTTAAGATTAACTCACAAAAACCGTTTTTATGGTACCTAATTTGGTCGAAATAATTTGTTTAAGTTGTATCAACATAATAATATTAATCTTTATTCAAATAAATATGTTGTTGGTTAAGAGTACTTCATCCATTATAACGCGGTCCATTACACCGCAGGGCACAGCTAGTCTTTAATAAAGTTCTCGTTTCATTAGGACAGCATACGTAGTTCGGGAGATATTCGGGGTTATGGGACTGAGCCGTTTTGGAACCGAGTGTATGCCTCATTTAGGTCAACCAATGTGTAAACACCAATAAATGATTGAGTACCTATGTAACAAATAATAATAAACTGTGTGTAATTTTAACATTCGCGAGTTCAAGGTATATATACTATATACGTATTCAATTTCCATAATAGGAATTTTGAACCAAAATGTAGGAAAAGAAGAAATGGAGAAAACTCAGAACAAGATGATTAAATATATTTTAAGTTCATTATCTCATTGCCGCTGCTCTAATAGGTACATGTAGTAATACCCATAAAATTTGACCACAGTTAAAATAACATTAGTTTCAGTGCCCAAAACGCATTGAGAACCGCTCGTATAATTACTTAATTAACTTAAGTCGTTAAAACGCGATCAATTACTATAATCACAGCCTCCAGATAAGTTTTTATCTTCATGCTTCCTGTCGAAACAGTTTTAACTGTACATATTATAAGCAAGTTGCTGCATTGGCTTGCAATATATTAAAAACAAAAAGTAATGGTTGATTTGAAGAAATTTGAAGAATTTGAAAAATTGTATCTGTAAACTTAAGCATGTTAAAAAACTGATAAAGTCAAAGCCCGCGTATAAGTAAGTTTTTTTTTTGTAGAAATTCAATAAAAAATCGATTTTGATTTTATTTTTGATCTGTAACTTTAAAACTGTTGAGACTTATTGAGGTTTATTTTTTTGCATGTTGTATTAATCTACATATAATTTTCTATAAATCCTCCAAAAAGTATGGGTCTACCTCTTTTCGTTGTTATGTTATTCGTTATAATTTTATTAAATTAGGTATTTTCTGCCTTGTACAAAAAATATCAACAAACAACAAATAGGCAATTATAAGATGAAACGGAACGAGGCCTCCCAGCAGTGGGATAGTAACACTGCGCGCTGTTCTTTTTAGTACATCGCGATCGTTTCTTATTTATTTACAAACAAAAGAATAAAAAACAAAGTATAATTGTTTGTATCCTCCGAATAAGAATGAACTGTGTCAAGGGACACGTGCGAATGCCGTATTCGTGGCTAACCGTAAACCTGCATTATTTAGTTAGCATTATCTAGAGTCCCAGTTTCCCAGATCCAATCTCTTTTCTCCAAGAAATAATGTTTCGTGTTGTTTCTAGATGCAACAATCTTATTTATTAATGTAACCTACCATATATGTACACAGACAAATATTTCACAGTTTTTTGAATTATCCGAGGTTTTGTTTGCCATAAGCCTCAAGTTTAAAACAATCTCACCTGATGTAAAGTGACGACGTGGTCTGAGATGGGGCACGAAGACCTATAAAGTAGGAAGAAACTCTTCTTCGGGCCACATTACAAGAAACACGTAAAGCGCTTCACGCACTGGCCCAGCCCGGAGGGTGGTGACATGACAAGCCGCGGCCGAAGCCTACCACCAGAGACTGTTCTTATCACCACCTGGAGGTCATGTGTAAGGATTTAGAAGGTTACGGACGAGAACAGAAAAAACCTCCAAAAATCATGAAATTTGTGTTATAAATTTTAATAGAGAAACATAGGTACAGAATTCTTTTAGATATATTTATTATATTAATATTTAATTTTAATGTATAGTGTGCGAATTAGTGTTTTGTTATTACATAATTTATTAGAAAAAAATTCTTAATTGTTAATAACCATGATAATCTAAAAAAATATTTTTTCTCTGTCTGCCAGTTACCTATAACTGCAAATTGTATGAAAATCGGAATATAGATGTTAATATGCCAGCTCGGACATCCAACAACCAGATGATCGAATAATTTACACAATTAATTAAAGAAATAATAAAGGATGGTAATAATAAAGCTTCATAAGGTTCTCACCACAAAACATTTTGCTCCCATTGCGTAACCGATTACGGATTAAGCCGGGGATATAAATTATACCGATAAATGTGTCTTAACGCGTAACCCTTAATGCTTCTTGTTCCTGTCTGCGAGGAAGCTTATTATCTAATATTTAGACCTTTTTTTTAGCTTTGAAAAAAATATGTATTATCAAAATTTAAGGAGACTTCAGTTGAATGGTACTGAAATGTTTAAAACATATTATTCATCCATGACGGTAGATTTTGAATAAAACATTTAATCACAGCGTTAAAAAACGTCAATAGTTTTCAATGGTACCAAGTCTATCATAATTATGCCAACGCATATCTAATTAAAGACAAATTAATTTGCTTCATTTCAATACTCACCAAAAACAAAAAGTCCGACTTTCTCTCTCTTTCGAATTCTGGCATCCCAGGAAGCGCAGTGACTACAACCATCCGGAAATGGCGCCATGTTTGTGAAACGTCATGTCCGTGGGGCGTGCGCGTGCGCATAATAATCACCGGTAATGACATGTCTGTCAAACGGTAATGACCATTGATTTTGTGATTGCTATCGGCTTTTAGAGCTTTTGTTTATTTACGATAGCAATACAATTTTTAACTTTCTTGCACAGGAGTGTACTTTAATTTGAAATGATAAGTGACCCGCCTGTTTAAATAACTATTCTCTTATTCAGCAGCATTTAGCAGCACTAAATGCTGCTGAAAACTGCCTCAAATCCTTTGGCTTGTTAAAAGCTTTCAACGAACAGAATTTGTAAAACTTAGCATTTCACTCAACATTTTTCTCACATGATAAGTGATTAGGCGCTATACTGTCTATCGCTATCATTAAATCCTCCCAAACTAACAAGCCTTTTAGCTTTATAATATTAGTATAGACTAGGTAATTAGTAATAATGTTATATAATCTGTGATATTAGTACCTATATGTAGATTCATGTGGCAAGCACTACTGAAACGGAACAATTTCATTTTACGACTATTATCAAAGCAAACTTTATTTACAAAAAGCGATGCATTAGTGCTCAATAGGGCGTGTTATTGAATAATTTTGATACCAGGTGTTTTTATTGGGGTGCGGTAGAAGATTTTATCACTATTTTTAGTTATTGATAATTGGTATTGATACTGGTATATTCGCTCAGGGCGCTTTTGGGGTCCAGTATTTTTTTATTGCCAGTTTTTTTTAGCCGCAGGACTGGAATTAAGCTTCTCTTGTATTCCAGTTATTCGTAAAACGATTGAATTTTTTTAAATATCATGGCTAGTCTTTTTTTAAGTTTTATTACTACTAGTGAAAATGTGTGCAGGTAGCTTTCTCTGACTTTTACATAAGCAAGTCGAGTAAAAGCTCCGAAATATTTACCCGATTCGTTGCATCTTCAGCACCTGCTGCTGACTCAAAAAACTCAAACTCAAAAATCAATAATGGTATATTTCCTAAATAAATCTAAATAATGTTAGTACATTGGCACAATCCAAGATTGCCTCAGTGGCGCGGTGGGCGAGGGTCCGCTTGCGGCGCAAGAGGTATCGGGTTCGATTCCCGCCGAGGGTCAAGTGTTTGTATGTTCTGCAAACACTTTCTCCTTGGTCTGGGTATTTAATATGTATAATAAAAAATATCTATGTATGTATGTCTATTATATTAAGTATATCAGATGTCTAGTACCCGTAACACAAGCTAAGAGCTTACCACGGGGCTAGATGTTGTTGTGTGGATTGTCTGGAAATATTTATTTATTATTTATTTATTTATTAACCCTATGAAGGCTGTTAAACACTTAAACACTCCTTTAAGTAGCACAGTCGGGTAAAAAGTCACCCTTCCTCGCGTTTTCCTATTTATTTATTTTTATTAATGTATTATATTTGATGCCACTACAACTCTCTGTTTATGATAAAGAACATGACCCGTGGCAGAGTTAATTCAAACTAAAGACAACAAACCATCTAATAAGAAGAAACAGAAGAAATTATTCAACTGTTTTGAAACACAACCATACATTAATCAGATTCGATATGAAAAGCCTTTTATGGGTGAACCACGATCAATCCGTTAACTATCATTAATCAACTGAAAATCGACCACATAATTTCCTGCACTTCACTTCAGAATGATGGATGCATTTCTCGATTTATTTTGCGCCCTATTTTTAAGCGTGGTACAGTTCGATTCAAAAGTCAAAATTTAGAATAATTTGGAGCCAATTTGATTTTGAAGATAAATACCTCTTTTATTTTGAGGTTTGTTATAAACGCACAAACGAATGTTACAAGACAGAACATAAAATAACTGGCTGCAATGTGAAGTTCTTGAAAAAATAATCCATTCCTAGTCAAAGTTAAAAACGTTTATATACGTTGTGTTATCAGTTTTTCAATTTGGTGTAACTTAATACATATTGGTACCCATTATAAATTTTACACTGTTTCTTTACCGTAAATCTCGTAAAGTACTCGTAAGAGGGCGTTAATGATAGTTTTGTAATTGTTTATTATCATATATTAATAGATCGATAAAAAATAACACTTTTAGTGTAACTATTTTTGTAGATTCTCTATGTAAAGAATAAACCCAAAAAAAAACCCTTAAGGCAAGAAAAGAGACGGTGTTTACGCATTCAATGGACGCGGAGACCCCATCCTTCCATCAGTATGCTGGGACCACTCTGTAAATCTCCAAATGTCCTTCTCTGGTACATCAAGAAGTTGGGCTAGTTAGGGCCTAGCTAGTCATGGGGGTAATGCACAATACACTCCAAAACGAGACGTCTGTGCAGTCCTTAGTCCGCCCAACCAAGAATTAGAATTAGGAAAGCCTTATTTAAAGCCTCTTACTGTGATTGTACAATTTCCTACACGGCACTTAGCTAAGCCCTATCGAGGCCGGGCACGATGTTATCAGCATGTTTGTTATTCGCCTTTCAACGAAACACTCCGAGGAAATCAGGAAACAGAAAACTGTAATTATATAGGGCGGATTTTTTAAATGGGACCATAAGGGAAGGTACATTAACCGTTATAGTTACAGGGAAACGGTCTTAGGAGACTATTGATATTTTTATACCGTTGTCTCATTTTAACCTTTGGAAAACATGATATTATGAGGAAATATCGAAGACACCTTTAATATGAATAATGTATATATCTAAAAACGTGTTGCGGTATTTCGTTATGTAGGTACGAAAAGTAATTAAGAATAATTCATAAATATATAATAAAAAAATATTTATTGCTTAAGGTAATTCCAAAAAAAACTGGAATCTAATTCGTTTTTTTAACTTCTTAGATATTAAAAAATCTAGTTTGATTTTATGCAACTTTAAGCAAATGGGTTAACCTCAGCTTCATGCCGACAAGTTGCTTTGCTTGTTCGGCGTTGATTTATCCCTGGCTACTGTCTTTCGTTGCTTATTTATGTTTAAAGTGCCCACTAATTATTTCATCTAAAATCTTTGCCATCCAAGGTTTGCCTGGATGAGGTCGATTTTTAGCAATAAGGCCGGCCATTGTACATTTGTTTTTCTACGTGTTGTTGTATTTTATTTCCCTGTGTGTGCAATAAAGTGTTTTTTTATTGTATTGTATTTGTATAGTCTTTTTTGCTTTTTTTACTCACATCATATTTAGGGTAAAAACTGTTAAAACAGGGCCTACGAGTAGAACATTAAAAAGTTATTTTCTAAACCACAAACTGTTGTTATATGGTTAGAAATTCTACCTTAATTAACTATCGTCTAATGTCGTTACATTTTCGAGGGTAGGTTAGTTTTGGCAAGGGTAGCAATACTTGATTGCTATTTTATTCGGGACTCGAGTATTAGATTTGCATATTGTGACAATCATTTTGTTATTAATAAACTTAGATTGAATTTCACAATGTTTGATTACCCATTTTGTGTACTAAATAAATCTTTTTTCTTTCTTTCTTTCCATTCTGTTAATTTAGACCAATTTGTACAAATGTAACTTGAAAAATGTAATTATTAAATATGTATATACTTGGTTAGTGAGTAACCTACTCTTTTGATAATTTGCTTGATTTTGAGGGTTCCGTACCCAAAGGGTAAAACGGAATCCTATTACTGAGACTTGGTCGACTGTACATATGTCACCAGGCGGTGACAAGACAAGCACATCATCCCAAAATACCCAATCAATTAGATATATGTTTTATACAAAAAAAGTGATTTTCATAAAGTTTAGCGTCGTTCTGTGAGACCAGTACCCATCAAAGTACTGGTCTCGCGCAACGTCGCTTAAACTGCATCTTTTTGAACTTAAAATGTTATTAGTTTTTTGCATTATTTCTAAATGTTTATACTCGTAAACTGCACATAAGACTGTAGTGGTTGTATGAGCCCATCTCATACTTATCAAATGCATTTATTTATACGAGCGACTAAGACTATATGTAGATATAGGTAGCTGTTGTCCCAGTAAATTAGAAGAGAGAGTAAAATTACAAGAGCTATTTTTTCCCAAGGGAAAATCTTTAACGCGGTCAAAACCACGGTTGGAAATTCTTTAAATTCAACAGTTTCACTCAATTATTACTTCTATAAATACCTGTATACTGCAACGTTAGCTCTCAAATTTAAACAAGTAGATAATATACCTCTATATGTTATTTATTATTGTTTCAGGTGTACAGGGGTAAACCACTGTAACTTCATGGTGACAGAGGACTACCCCCCTTCCGTCAGATGGTCTCCTGGCGTGGTCTTCATAAAGTACGCCTGCTTTGATGGTCAGTACCTACTTAAGTACTGGTTTAGCGGTTTCAATTACATTATTATTATTTTTTTATTTATTTCATGTGGCTATTGTGTTACTGCTGCCTGAAAGGCCTATTGTGATCGCCACTTGGTATCGGTTCTCCTGAAAGTCGTAGCGTTACGAAAGATTTTCTTTGGGGGGAAGTTTCGTAGTTCATCTGGACATAGCAGATGCTTGCCCAGGTGTACCTATGCTACGCTTCTGCATCAGCGCTCCACATTCTCCTAGCAGATGGAGTGGCGTTTCATCCGCCTCCTCACAAAATCTGCAGGTTTCTGTTTAGCATAGTCCTAACCTGAACATGTGCTTGTTAAGGCGGCAGTGTCCGGTTAGAGCTCTTGTTGAGATGAACTTTTGATTACAGTAGTATCTATAGATCAGTTTTTGCTTACTCAACAACGAAGTATTATACATACACATTAGCACCTTTTTAAGTTCCTACTATATACTGGCGCACAGGGACTTCTCTTTTGACGAGAGAGTTCAGGCCTTAAACTATTATATTCTGAAACCAGAACTGAACTGAAACTGAAAAACCAGTGTAAACAAAATGTAATTGTGACGTATAATAATATTATCAATAAATGACTATTAATGACTATTAATGACTATTAATTCCGTCCTAATTCATAACTGTGCTTGCAAAGCGTAAAGAATTAATTCTATAACCGGGTAAACTTTCCTTACCGCGACAGCATATTAATTTTTGAAATCGGCATCACCTTCTGTGTAAACAATTATTCATGTTTATAATAAGAAATTATATGCTTTCGAGAATCTCTGCTACATAACTTTCCAGTTTTTCGGCACAACTTTAAACGTAGTGTTCCAAAGTTATAAATTTGTCTATTTTTATAGCTAAAGCATTGCAATTTGGCCGTTACTAAAATTGGCAGTAAACTGAGTGCAATTTGGCAGACAGTAAGTGAACTCCTTAGAGAGGCTATCTCAGCGGCCAAGTTACGTGAGAAGTATACAGATTGAGTGTTCAGATTCAATGGTAACTTGATCACTTGTACAACGATACCTTGGTATAGTCATCGTTTTCAGCACCCTATTTTTTGTAGACTTTTAACGGGTCGAAAACATTCATACATTTTTTTTAATGGACTGTTGATAATTGTTTGTCCACAATCTCACCTGATGGTAATTTTGATGTGGACGAGGTGATTATTAACACATAATTAACGCAATCTTTTGGACTTTACCTTCTGTGATAGTTAGAAACTGTGTATATAAAATAACTTACAAAGGCATAATAATAAATATCTAACATACTAACATATACTATGAAATATTAAAAAAAAACATTTCTCTTCCATTTTCCACCACAAATAGGTCCTAAGTGTTAGTTTTATGGAACCCGGACCAGTTTGTTGCCTTTATAGGTATTTAGGTAAAAGAAATAAATATTTTCTGACTAATAAAGTAATCAATCACACAGCATCACCTAACTCCAAACTAAGCAAAGCTTGTACTATGGGTTGTTGTGGCTGATATACTACATATTAGATATTTTTTTATTCATTCATACATATAATACATAAGTAGCCAAAACCAGAAATTGTAGATCCACCATCTGGTTACTTATCACCATCATAGATCCAAACCAAAATCTGGTCCCGCGGCGGGAATCGAACCCGCAACTTCGTGCGCCTCAGGCGGACTTTCGCCCAAAGAGCCACAACAATCGCCAAATATAAAATTACAGTGCCAACATCATACAGCAGCCATTCAACAAGCATAGGTAATTTAATCAAGGGATGTTTCACACTGTACTGTACACATCTAAGGGCTATTTCACACAGAGGGCGTTAATTGTCCAATTCATTAACCCGGCATATGGCTCCACATCTGAGTGATAACCGTGACATCGCACATCTGCAGTTTGATAACGGTGACAATTTCACGCGCCATGTTGACTTTCGGTGGAAGGGAATTACTGCGTTCAAGGCATTCAAATGGCCTGGAGGTCTCTTATACATTTAAGTGCTCTTCTGAGGGGCGCGCTTCGGTTTGGTGGTCATTGAGGAATACCTTTAAAATTTCCCATTAAAATTTTATATATCATTTTGTAATTGTGCACCAAAGCAAATGGACGAAGGATGCACGTTATTGCATTCCCATATAATTTAGTATCACGGTCATAAATCCTATACATCATCCTATACATATCCTGCTGGTAAGCAACACAATGCTGAGTCAGCGACCATTTCGTTACCTATGTTTAGTTTACTTAGTTCGATGTATAGTTAAAGTAATAATTTATCATGTAAGCTATACAAAACGAATAAATTGATTTTTATTTTATTATTTATTTATACACGCAAAATAAATTTCAAGGCTAGACTTGTAGATATTATTGAAAATATTTTTTTAAGTAGATACTCAGTTCATTAGAGGCTGCGCGTGATATTATCTATCTATATTAATATTATGAGCTGAAGAGTATTTTGAACACAACCCCTTGTTGTGTTTGTTTTAAATGTTAGTTAACCGATCTATAAAAGAAGGCTCTGGATATTTTTTACCGCGAGAACAAGCGTCTTTTCTTATCTTATTAATTAATAAGGTTTATAATAAGGCGTAAAGCAGGTAAATAAATAAAAGAAAGTTAAGTTACCAATAAAAAAAAACTTGTTTTTCTTAGAACTCGTTAAGATAACATTGCTGAATATTTGGTTATATTTTTTTATTTCTTACTGATTTTATTGTTGTGGGTATGTTTTCATCAAATACCATATAATCAGACTTTTTTTATACAAGGAATTTACTTCGACAGAGTTATTTTGTTTATTACATATATTAATGTACAATATAGTGATTATTTTCTCTGATAAATTCACTAAGCGAAATAAAGCTTAAGGCTCAACAGTATAAAGTTGTAATTACAAAAACTCCCCTATTAACTGCTTTGATTTTAATGCACCATGTCAAAGGTTTCACTCCCCTTGGGAAACCCGAGCGCTTATCGTATTGTATCAGAAAACCATTATACAAAGACCTTCAATAGCTTAACAACAAACTACAATACCTACTAACACATTTATACAAACCAGGGGGGCGAAATAGATCTATCTAAATCGGCCGATAGTTTTGTCACGGCATTGACACTTTTACCCCAAAAATGGATAAGCTAATGTAGTTCGGCAATATTTATAAATGGTCACGTGCTTACAATTAATTGTTGAATTTATAGTTTTGAAATTTTAAACTGTCAAGATAAATTCACGTGATTGTTAAGGGGTAATAAAGCGAATGGCCGTGTGAGTTATAGTGTAAAAGTCCTAACGAAAAAGATTTAACTTAACAAAACTTATTTCAGTAAAACAGATAATAATATACTGTACGAAAACAAGGTATTATTTTTTGAAATCATTTTTTATTAATAAGGACTTTTACCTGAATAGTATAACAGTTCCATAATAACCTAATTCTTAATTATTAATAAAGAAAACAACATTTACAAAAACAATATATTTAGTTACTGGGTTATGATTTATTATTTATGTTTTGCGTTAAGCTTTCATCTAAGGCCTTTCGATAAGATCGTTCTAAAGATTATAGTCCTGTCCCCATAATTAAAAATAAATAACTAAAACAGGGCACCTACCTACTAACAATTACAAATGCTAGGGTAAGTGAGTTTATAGAAAACTAGCTGACCCGTTTTGCCGATTAGGTACAAGAAAAAAAAAGATATTGGGCAAAAGTCACATGTCCTTTGGACGAAAGCGGAAGATATGGCTGTATGGTAAATTGACTTTTGCCTTATAAAATAAATAAGTAAAATCGAACTTTAAGAAAAAAACTTCTATTTGATATTTAGATAGTTAAATTTATAAAAAATCTTCTTGTTTACGTTAGAATGTTTAAGTAGGTTCATATGTTAGTAAGTAGGTCATGTGTTCTAAATATTAGTATATTTTAAATTAGAAATACCTAATTTATTGAGGATTTTTTATCCTTACATTAATACTACCTATGATAAAACAACGTCGATTTTTCCAGTCTGTATATAGAATAATGTAATTAGTTCTTTCACTCATCAAAATAGTTCCAACTACTTTTTCTACCAAAACCAACTGTATACGAGTACAAAACAGACTTTTTGATAATTCCACCCAAATTCCGTCCCCTTTATTATTTTTTGCACATTTTCGTCCCATGTGTAACGGGGATTATGGGGCAGTGCATAATATTCCCATAAATTATGCAAGAGGGCATATTTCGCCATGAACGAGTCAATTATTCTTTTTTGTGGTTATACGGTATGAAATATATGATGTCATGGTCACGCCGGTCATGCTTCAAGCCTATCCTAAGGATGAAAATAAATATACCTCTAGTAACGTAAACTATTCTATTAAAGACCTATAAGAATTCGTTTTATTAGCCTACATTATGAGGATATAGGAGGTTAAGGCCCAGTTTCACCATCTCCGAGTACAGAATTTCATGTTTATATATAGAACTATTTCGCTCAGTCGCATGTGACAAAAAGGTAGCTCTTGACATAACTAACCCTTGCTTAGTTTACTCGGAGATTGTGAAATCTGGCCCTCTATCTGGCTAGTAATGATTTTGATTTGATATTGAACCTTGTAAGGCCTTGGCTTTATTTACAAACTTATAAACAAAATAGTAACTAAAGAATTTCATGGTGGCAACACAATTTTGGGAGTTTACAACAATGGTGTTCTACTTATTCCTTATCTTTACAACCCCACAGAAGCCAAACTTAACAAAAGAGATCAATTTATTTTTTGCTTATTTTTTGCAGATGCCAAAATGCGTTACGTAAAAATTGGGCGTAAAAAGTA
Source organism: Gymnoscelis rufifasciata (assembly GCA_929108375.1). NCBI lineage: Eukaryota > Metazoa > Arthropoda > Insecta > Lepidoptera > Geometridae > Gymnoscelis > Gymnoscelis rufifasciata. Next base: position 13,973,093 of record OV815305.1, read on the forward strand.
AAGAGGGTGTACTATAATTGTGTTTTTTTTTTAAATATATTTTATCAAGAAACCGTTTTTATTGCGTTGGAGTAAGGACCAATATCAAGTGTTTTATTTAACTTACTCGTATTTTAGCAAATATTGGATTGCATGCGCACGTGTTCTAGTTTTCACAGTTGATTCGATATTTTTTGTGATTTAACGATTTCTTTCTTTAGATTAGAAGGGTCTAGAGAGTACTCGAAATATATTAAGAGTATTTCTAATGATATTTCGGAAATTCATATATTTCCACTATGATATCCATGACGTTAGTCGGATCCATCTGAATTCCGGGAAAAATTATCGCGACAAAATATTAAATATTATTTTGAAAGAATTCTTAAAAAAAACATAAAAAATTATATATATTGTACTATTTAAAAGATAAACGCCATTTCGAGTTCATACAAAAACAGTATTTATTTATGTATCCACATATAACAATTTATAATCAAATGTCAAATACACAACACTATTAATGTTAGTTTAGATAGTTTGTCGATGTCCTAATTTCAAAATTATCAAAAGTATTTAATAATTTTTTTTAAAGTAATTAAATAGGTTAGTTAGAACCTACGTCTCAGTTTTTAAATAGCACTAGTTTAAACCTTAGTGGTTTTTAGTTGTTATATAAGTGTTAAATAAAAATGTTTTTTTTTATTTGTTAACGATAAATAAAAAAACCACCACGGAACCACGACCACGGATCGGCAAGCGCAGCGTAGGACGTCCACCAACTAGATGGACGGACGATCTGGTGAAGGCTGCTGGCTCACGGTGGATGCAGGCCGCTGCCAGCCGAAACCACTGGAGATCTTTGAGGGAGGCCTATGTCCAGCAGTGGACGTCTTATGGCTGAGATGATGATGATGATGAAATAAAAAAAATTACCTATTAAAAAATGTTGGAATTTAACCAAACTACAACAAATGGTAGACCATCTACTAGATCTGCGGTGGAAACTAATTTAATCACAAGCCAAGTGCTCGGAAACTTGGAATATTCTCGAAGCTTCCAGAAAATGCCAGATACGGTGAGATTAATCCCAAATGCTTTGTGTTACATAGTTGGTAACTCTGTTCTAGAGGATTCTTTGTTTCGGCTACCTTTCTTATCTACACGAATAATTTAAATTATTTGGGGATTTATTGTCTTTCTTAAAGCATATTAATTAAATTAATGTAAGTGGCGCAGTGGGTAAAGTAGTATAATAGTTCCCGATGAGCGAGAAATATTTGCCATACCTTACTTTGAAAGTTTGAGTACTTACCTATTTTCTATGTATCTTGGAGATATTTTATTAAAAGATACTGTATAAAATATTTTTTTTAAATATAGTACAATTAATTTTTTTTTCGTATTAAATATACCTATCAGATGTTTTATTAGGCTACATCACAGCAGCTTTAGTTAGCACGAAAACTTTTTCAATTCTAGTTAAACCATTTTTTTTTATTTAAAAACATGAAGAACACTTTAGACAAGGGAGTCTATACCTGCTTTTGCTTACATAATACAAAATTAATTACGTTTTTATTTTAACGAGCTAATTCGCTTGGCTATGTCGGTGACCCGCGTTCTTCTACGTATCTCCTCATTTCTGATTCGATCACGTAGAGAAACCCCGAGCATAGCCCTTTCCATAGCTCGTTGCGCAACCCTGAGCCTATTCATGAGGCCTATGGTGAAGCACCACGTCTCGGAGCCATATGTCATCACTGGCAACACACACTGGTTAAACACCTTCGTCTTCAGGCACTGAGGTATATTGGATGAAAAGACGTTACGAAGTTTCCCGAACGCTGCCCATCCGAGCTGGATTCGGCGATTGACATCTTTCTCGAAGTTGGACCTACCTAATTGGACTGTTTGTCCTAGGTAAACATATGCGTCAACAGCTTCGAGCATCGAGTTCTCAACCATAACAGGGGTGGGCACTACATGGACATTCGACATGACCTTCGTCTTGTCCATGTTCATCCTGAGGCTCACCCGTTGGGAGACTCGATTGAGGCCTTCTAGCATTGTACTAAGTTCCTCCGTCGATTTCGCCACCATCGATTACAATGTCTTAATTTCCTTAAATGTACAACAACATAATATTATGTAATGTGGACGCGATGCGCTATCATTTGATACCCCACACTAGTATATTTGCGATTTTCGGTTTTCCTTCCAAACTCTCACCCCCATAACTTTTAAACGGCTCAACTCATTTTCATAAAACATGCTTAAAAACACCCGGGCCAAACTCACTTTCATACAAAAGAAACTAAATTGAAATCGCTCCATCCGTTTGGGAGTTATGATGTCCCAGACAGACAGACACGTCAAACTTATAACACCCCTCTTTTATGGTCGAGGGTTAAAAAAATGAACACTTACTACGTATATTTTATAAGTGATGTTAAACCACGTTTTATCTACCTATATGTATAGGTACCATTTAAATAAATAATGGTGGCGTCGTAATAAAACTTTTTTGTGATTAAACCTTAAGCTAAAATAAAAACACAAACCAAATAGGCATTCTAAAATTAAGAGTAATAAAGTTGCCCACAAATGGCGCAGTGGATCACAATCGGCCAACTTTAATTTATTTTTTTCATAATCGGAATCCCAAATCGAATCGCCATATTAATCCCGATTATAACATTTGTTCTGAACCCGAACGAAATGGCACGTGATGTTATCGATACCCTATCTATCCCAATGTATCTTTGGAAATGGACCGATTGGATGAAATGTGTTAGATTTGCTGATAATTTATATCTATACATTTATATTCGGTATGAGTAGCTGTATGTACAGTCCACAGCAATAGAAGTTAATAGGGTCCCAAAATAATATATACTGTGAATTCTGACTATTAAAGTTTGTTAGAAGAAAAGGAAAAAGTAAGGTGTCTTAAATTAGTTACCACATTTATTAAAATTTTCGGTGTTTGTATGATCATTTTAACTTGTTTAACCAACTTAACCACCAATTAACCAATTAAAACTACATCTAAATTGACACTTTGATATAACTTGTTACATAATCTGGCACGTTACACTAAAATAATTATGTTTTGAAATGTGGATTTTTAATATTTGATATATGTATTTGAATACTTTTGCTGTTATAACTGTACCTAGTTTTTATATTTTGGAGGTGTGTATCAAATCACACTTGAGATCCCCTTTTGATGCTGAAAATTTAATTAAATCCGTTAAGATATTTTTAATATTCATTAAGCGAACAAACAGCGGCTTCATTTTACACTATGAGTGTGCCTTGTACTCATAAAACGAGCTTATATTTAACCACGGGATAATCCAATTATAAAATATATTTACTTCTTCACCATTTGGTTAGTGAAACTAAATGAAAATTTAAAACAAGAAAGGAAAGTGTATATTTTAACCGAATTTCAACGAAAAAGGAGGTACTCGATTCGACGCTTATGTTGTTTTTATGGTTGTTTTCTCAGAATTATGAGCAGTTATAATTATATAGATTATTTTTTTAAATATAAGCTTTATTTGCAAGTTGTTCTCTTATAACAATCGGTATATTTGTTATTGAGTCTTCTTGAAAAATATCCTAATAACGAAATTGGCTGTCCCCGAATTTACATGTATTTTGTGATGTTCTTTTTCTTACTTTTGCGATATTTTTTTTAAGTATTTTTGAGCATTTTTCAGCTAAAACGATTTAAAAAGGAGTTTTCGTGATAATGTGTTTTTTTTTTAGTTTTCTCTTTTAGACCATTTTTATTTTAGCATCTTGACTTCAAAAACGGTGAAGACTCTGAATTTGTCGTGTTTTTTAGTTCTCGAGTTATCTTCACATAATGGATATCCAAAATGTTCCAATTGCTTTCGCCCACGGGAGGAGATAGATGGCTGCAAAATTACGAGTTTTATGCCGATGCGCGGCCCGAGTTATACATAGTTATTAACTCATATTATCTTAACGAAAATTGGGTTGTTTCTTGTTAAAAAGCTACTTGTATACTTACCTTCACAACTTTTTCAGACTGCTCCTTCATAATTCGTAAAGCACGGAATAATAGACGGTGCCCCACCTTAGAGCCTTGTGGCTCTCGTAGGCTTGCCCAATGCTATAAATCAGACACGATTTGAATGACCAGCTATAAACTGACGGATATTCAGTATTCGGGTCGCTGAGTGAATTAATTTAATAGGAATACTGCTACAGAGACTTTGGGCCGAACTAGCTATTAATTTGACGATTTGGTTTGTCACGCAACAGCGTGGTTGGAGTGATTTGTCATCGTTTGCTTTTTTAACCCCCGCCCAAAAAGAGGGGTGTTATAAGTTTGACGTGTCTGTCTGTCTGGGACATCATAGCTCCCGAATGGAGCGATTTCAATTTAGTTTTTTTTTATAAGGTGAGTTTGGCGCTAGTTTTCTTGACATGGCATGACATGTTTCATGAAAATCGGTTGTGCCGTTAAAATGTTATGGGGGTGAGAGTGGGGAAGGAAAACCGAAAATCTGCAAATATACTCGAGTGGGGTATCAAATGAAAGCGCATCGCGCATCCTCTTGCATCCGAAGAATGAGATCCTTTAAGAAGATTTTGAGTTTATCTAGATCTAGAACATAAAGATAAGACAGTCGCGGCGGGGTACTTTGACATCTGATATGTACATAAAGAAGATACATTTTTAAAATATTTTACTTCTTTTCACCAGATCCGATACGTATTGGTCTTTAATCAGATCTTTTGAGTAAAATTAGACACAGTTTCCTGTTTCGAATTGAGCTCATATTTTGTATTCAAATTTGATATCATTTCCAGCTTGGTCGATACAGATATGGTGAACAGAGAGACAGACAGAAAGTGCTTGCAGAAGTCAAATACCGACATCTGAAATAAACTACCACTTACATTTGTTTATTTCTTATAACACAAGGCAAGCCAACAGCACAACTATCAGACTTAAATAGTTACATCTGACTACAATAGGTATAATGAATACTTTTTTTAGTCATCAACCCTATTGTGATATGTGTGTAAATAACAGGCACAACACTTGATATGCAAATGATGATGATGTTTTTCTTAGCTATTTAGGACTGAATCTGAAACTCAATAAGCAACATGAACTTGTTTCTTGAACGACCCAGTCTCCCAATTACCGTCCTAATTAACTGAAAGTGTTGCTTAATGGCTAGTTAGGAAAATTCCAATACTGAGGTAAGGTATCCTATCCTATTCTCCTTAAAAACATGCTTATACCGAAAGGTCGCAAGGGTTAGTCGGCCTTTAGGGTGCGATTCCACCAAAGATGTGCTATGGATATAAAAAACTAAACTTTGTGACCGTTTCCACTGGAAGCTATGTGATGCGGTTCGAATAAGCTGTGCTATAATAATAAACAAATAAAGAATTAATAATTTAATCCTCCCAAAAAATCATTACATTGACTTATGCAGTAACTTTACATCTATGTTACTATGAAATAACATACATACTTAAATCTATTTTGTGAGAGACTGGGTCCAACTCCAACAGATAGTTGAGTTGAACAAATTGGACTAGACGATTTCTATAACTTTTCGAATATTATAAAGAGGAAAACGTTTGTTTGTTTGTAATGAATAGGCTCCTAAACTAAACTATTGAATGGACCGGTGCTATTTTACTAACATATAAAATAACATTATCACCATCGTTTTCACCAAGCTAAGCTATGTTCACCAATGAGCAGTGTATATTCAACGCATTAATATTTTAAAGTAACGTAGCATAGCACGTCTCTGGTGGAAAACCGCCCTAGCGTTCTTGCAGACGATGCCGTTACCGCGCTGTCAAAGTCTAATTTGACCACTATTTCGATGTTTTTTATTTATTTATTTATTTGAAGGAAAATCAACAGCCAAGATTATCACTATAACCAACCTAGTCGCAACAGAAAGCTAATTACAGATTTTCACGGATGGTAACAAATTAAACATAAAAAAGTGAACACACCTAGATGGACACAATGAACAATACAATATAATAACATACAAAAACAAAAACCTATTTAATTACCTATTTACTAACAATAAAATAACTATTAGCTAGTCGCTGCCTGACCGAGTTGACTCCCGAAGTAAACAGATCCAAGCCAGCAATGGGTGGATCAGGATGCCTGCATAGCTTATTGAAAGCATCACTAGTTCATCGCCATAAAAATGAATTTTTGCCTATAGTTCGTACCGACAACAGGAGTGTGAAGAATTATATTTTGCCTAGTTACCTTGGATGGAGCATGAATGAGCATCTTACCATCCAAAAAGTGTTGATAACCATGATAGTTCTGAAAACAGATTATTACCGGTATACTATACGGCTGTTAGTAATACATTGCTTGTTACTGAGATTGTTACAAGTTACATTGCTAGTCATAAGTAAGTCAAGTAGCTAAGTGAGCGGAGAGGAGGAGAGAACAGTGGCGGCGCGGTGGCGGCATCGTGTGCAGGAGCGCTAAGGGTCGTGTTCAAGTTAGTTCAAGGTTACACTGTTGCTAAGCTTTTGCTAAGGCGTAAACTTAGTGGTTTTATTCCCTGAGGGATATTGTAAATTGGAACTTAATATCAAGGTAATAAGAATAAGAATTCAGTGAAAGTGATGTCGCTTTTATTTTAAATATGGCTGCTGGAATTCTTGTAAAATTCTTTAAGAGGTTTCTTGGTATAATATTGCATTTTATGTTCAAAGCATTATAATGGAATTTTCTTTGTTTTACATGATTAGTTGTGTAGAACATTACTTATTTTCGATAATAGTAGGTCTAGTCCGTCTATGCGCCTATGTTGTGTTTTTAACAGTCATAGCTGGAGATGAAATTTTGAGGGATGATTTATTTCCGTTGCCGATAATAACAACAAATACTAAAAACATACCATAAATAAATATTTAAGGGGGCTCCCATACAACAAACGTGATTTTTACAAGGTTACTAAATACAGTACTTGGATAGGAAACCACGCAGACTGCATAATTAAAAAAAAAAATCTTGAATGCCGTATCAAAATGAGAAGGCATTATTATTTTCACCAAGTTCTAAAAAGGTCGAACGAAATATAACAATGCCAAAAACTGCTCGGCCACTTCTGAGAAAACTTTTTACGCCGTCACACATCAGTGATCTTGTTTGAGAGAATGGCCTCGCAATCAAAGTTGCCAACTTTCGGACCTTACAGCTTTATTTTCCTGAAAATGGGTCTCGGACAATTTATTTTTTGTGGCCCATAACTTTTATCACTGAAGGAATATTGTTTTAGGGTTCGGTATACATGTTTGACAGTAGGTATATTAAAAAAAAAATCACACAAAACTTGTATCAAAATGTGATTTGACAGTTTTTTTGACTATCGCCAGGACTTATGGGAAAGCTAGAGACAAACTACAAAGACTACTTTAGTTTGGGGGTATGTGATGCTGTGTGATTAGTCCGGAAATATTTATCCCATCAAAAACAATACTTGTCAAAAAAACCAAGTCGCGCAACTCAGTTGTTCTGCGGTAAAAAGTTGTGAGATCCAAGTAAATCCAAGTCTTCAAATTTCGTCTCAAAATTCTTTAATGTTTTATATAAATATATTAAGACTTGGCCATCGCCTGAAAACACGTGTAAATTCAATTATTTAGTGCTTTATTTAATTTTATCTTCAGAGTTCTGTCTAAAATGTAGAGAGGCTTCTTTCTTTCTCTCACAAATATTTTAAGCAAGGTCGTTTGTAATTGTATCTCCTTAACTAAACTAGTAAAATACGCGCGAAAGCTTTTAAGAGTGTTACTTGTTACGCAATTTAATTCACCTTAACTGTAAGGTTTGCTAAAAGCCATTGCACAAGTACTTTTATAATAAATTCTAGATCTATGGTTATATTTATAAATTATTCTCAATTTGCGTTCCCTTTGACTTTCACTGCAGCCCAAACTTGCCAATTGGATGAAACACTTTATTATGTCAAAAACTAATGAATGATACCAAAACACGAACGCAAATCGCGGATTGTGTGATCGAGTCAAAAATCATGAACGTACTTGACGAAATCGTAACGAATTCACCTCTCCCAAGCAGTGTCATACATGAAAGGCGCAGAAATTTTGAATTTTACGAGACCTATACTAAAAATAACTTTTGTACCACCAACAGTTAAATTTATTTCGTTCTGTCTTGCCCAGATTTATTGTGGAAACATTTTACTGCTAACACAAAACCCTTTACATGCCTCAAAAAGCTTGTAGGTACAATAGGTACATCCCCCGTCGTTAGACGATTTCCATTTCATGTATTCGGTTCGAAAAAACTTTTCTTTTCCGAGGTTTCCTAAGAGGACTAAGAATGTTTCGGTTAATGTAGAAATGTAATTAAAGTCGAGTGTTATATTTATTAAGTAAATAGCTTAACAAGTCACGGCGTTGTCCGTATTTTTGAATTAACCCGCGATAAAAACAAGATTATAGCCTTCCTCCAAAAATGGGCTATCTAACACTGAAAAAACTTCAAATCGGACCTGAGATTAGTAGTCCCTGATATAAGCGCGTTCAAACGAATAAACAAACTCGATAGTTTTATATAATGAGTAGGTATAGATTATACTAAAATATGATAGGAGCAGGTACCACAAAGACTCTAGACGATTTCATTGACTTGCGAAGGAAATGTCTGCTCGTGTTCCAAACGAATCAATTCAATTTCTTATACTCGGACGCTGAGCTTGAAGCGTCAGTTTGCTAGTCAAATTAAATCAAACTAAAAACGAAAACTAATAGTGAAAAAGAAGTTACTCCGTTGAATGCTATTTTAGGGAGTCCGTACGAATCAGAAAGCCATTAAAGAGAAGTGACGTCGTTAGCAGAATGTCGATCAGTTAGAAAACGTCTTTCACCCTGACAATGAATTTACGATAAAACGACCTACTTGTTAGAAAATCACTGAGTTAAAAACATAAAAACAACGTTCCAAATCAAAAACATTATTTTGGAAGTCGTTTAAAAATGATGACGATGGTGGGTCCATTTTAAACCTGCAAAAATAACGCTTTATAACAATTGTGATAAAATAACACCAGGCGATCATAATAATGACAGAGTTATGTTGCCAAAAGCGAGTCAATAGGCATTTGGGTTGGCGCCACACGCTATGATAGAACGATAAAATAATCATGAAAGATAGCCTGAACTGGGCGAAACTTTGTTTGTTTCCTAATTTGATAAATTTCCGCCGGATTTAGTAGAAGAATTTGGTTTACCCCGTACAAATTAGTGATTTGCTTTTGTGGAAATACATATTTTAGTTCTTTTGTCAAATAAAACATACAATAAAAATTTTTTCATCTTTGAATAGACAGCTTTCAAACATAAAATAATGCATAGGTATCCAATATATTAAATGAGATTTCTAATACTTGTTTAAAAGAAACACATCATGGAACTGACCACTGTACGCGCTGGCACTAATTTCTCTCCTTTGTTTTGTGTAGCAAATCCTGTAAGCTTCGGCATAACCTACGCGTCAGTAACGCGGAAAGCAACTGCGACGAGGGAACTCTTTTGCCTGAAAACGTCCCGCTTTGTGGACGCGTAGTCAGTAAAGAAAAAGTAGAGAACACAGTCGCTTTCTTACATATACTTATTAAATATATTTTTTCTCTCTCTCTACAGACACACTGTCGGTCCACTACTGCAACCGCGAGGTGCGAGTGGCCTCCAGGGGGTCAGACAGCGAGGGGTACATCCGGACCCCGGGGTACCCGCACTTCTACGTGGGGGACCGCTGCCACTGGCGGTTACGGGTACACCCGGAACAGAGGGTGCGGGTCACTCTGCTCGATGTCAGCTTAAGAGGTAAGGATACTAATATCACACGACATCCATCGTTACTCTATTAACGTTCCCACTGCTGAGATACAGCGAGGGAAATTAGGCCTTAATTCACCATGGCCATTGCGGGTTGGTGATTGTCACATGTCCTGCAAACTCTTCAAAGTTTTCAGAACATGCCGGTTTCCTCACGATGTTTGCCATCAACGTGAAAACCCACATACAATTTTCCAAAAAAAAAACGCTACATTATGACGTCATATATCTAAAGGGGGATTCGAATTCAAATATGGAATTGGTATGCTTATATGTATTGGTAACATTATATGTACATACACATACATGTATATTCTGTGCAAGTACAATAAAAACATTTTTTTCTCTGTTTTATTTTTAAAACTCAATGAATGATTCCTCCTGAGTCCACAGATTTTTCCACACTGTCTGTATACCTACAGTATACAGTGTGGAAAAATCTATCTAGAATCTGAATGGACTCCAAAAAATATCAACAAAATATTAATATCAAATAAAGAATTTCATATTTATTCCTCACGAGCTATAATTTTCAAATATTTTCAGCGATAGAACCGTTCGACAAAAACTGCACCGACCAGGTTTCGGTCCGGGAGTCGAACGGAGAACTGTTCTCGTCGTGTTCACAAGTCACGCTGCCGTTGCGGCTCACATCGGTCTCAAACGTGCTCGACGTGGCGGTGGACGTGCGGTCGGAGGGCGCGTATCCGAAAAGGGGCGTGCTTCTGCATTATAAGAGTAAGTTATAGATTTTAATACCAACAAGTATCTACAAAATCATCATCAATGTAGCCGCAGGACTGGCTGGAAACTCAAATATTTCAAGTTATTTCGGTTGGAAGCGTCCGGCTGGGGGACAGGATTGGCAGCCCCACAAATATAAACTAAAGTTTAAAACGAACCCCTTAATGAATAAAGTTATATAAAAAATAAGAAATATAAGTATAGTAACTCTTATTCTTTAAGCAAGAATACCTTTTGTTCCAGCCGTGGAAACATTATTAGGGGTTCTTAAAGTACTCAGCGCCATCTATTTTATTAATACGTTATTCAGCTATTAAAGGTCCACGAAGCTTATGGTTCGAACTCCGATTCAAAATTAAAAGTTTTAAGAAACTCCACCTCTCCGTAGTAGGTATTGGATGTTTCGCGTTACCAGTGTCACCTATCGGATATTTTGTGTACTGCATCGAAAACGTAGCGCACTACATGTGCAACATAAACTCTGTTTTCGAACTAAGACCAAACTTTTTTTCAAAAGTTGTTAACAGCGCCATCTCTCCGCAGGTGTTGGATGTATCACTTTACCAGCGCCACCTAGCGGCTATCTTGTGTACCGCAATGAGGATGTAGCACACTACATGTGTAATGTCAACTCTGTTTTCGAAGATACGGGAGAGAGGGCGCGATTGTTGTGGTGCTATGACGACAACAGATGGAATGATACAGTGCCTATTTGTATTGGTAAGTCCTGCGAAATTTATTTTTTATTAATAAGGCGGCAAAATTAACACTCAAAACAGACAACCAACTTTCAGTATGAAAATATGAATACCTATTTAATATAAGTCGAGAAGTATTGGACTGATTGTTTCATGGTTGAAATTGGACCAACTTGATATGCAACAATACTAAATTTAAAATAACTGAAACAACACATCATGTCCTGCGAACTCTATAAAGTTTTCAGAACATTCCGGTTTTTTTAAGATGTTTTCCCTTCACCGTAACAGCACTTACATGCGCGGCGCCGCCCATCTAAATGAAAAATGATTGTTCTCTTATTGAAAACAGGTTTTTTCAAGCTATACATCATCATCACCCTATTAACGTTCCCACTGCTGGGACACAGGGACTTCTTTCTCTCTTGACGAGAGAGATTAGGCCGTAATTCACCACGCTGGCCAACTGCGGGTTGGTGAATGACACATGTCCCTCAAACTCTTTTAAAATTATCAAATCATGCCGGTTTCCTCACGATGTTTTGCCTTCACCGTTGAAGCACGTGTTTTTAAAGCGCACATAAAAGCTTTTATTTCACCGTAATTAGTAAAGTAATGATAAATACACGTACAATCTTCTTTTGTGCTCCATTCTCCCCTATCTCATTAAGCATCTCGGAAAAGTTTGTATCCTCTTTGGTGTTGAGTGAATCATGAAAAGTGAAGACACAGGGTGCTTTTTCTTTATCGTTTTATGTAAATTAAAAAGGTACTTTTCTCAACAAATACAACTGACTTTGTACCTATGCAGGATATATCAAAAGTTTCGGTCAGATTGGGAAGGTCTGAAAATTGAAAAATATAAGGATGTTCTTAGACATGTTTCATGAAAATCGGTTGAGTAGTTAAAGAACTGTTGGAGGTGAAAGTGGGGAAGAATAACCGAATGTGTGCAGAATGTGTGTAGATGTCCAAGAATGGTTTTTACGGCGAGAAAAACTACGATTAATTGACGGGGAAAACTATTTTGAATAATGGGAAGCCGCGGCGGGCCGCTAGAATTACCATATAAATTATTTATTTATTTAATTGCATCCGTGCAAAGTGTCGAAGCGCGGCATTAGTATCTTATAAAGTTAAAGATAAAAAAAAGATGTGGTGTCGTGGGACACCAGGTAGGAACGAAGTTCCTTCGGCTAATGTAGAATGGACACAATTTTATGTACTTAGGTTTTCTTGATTTTTCTCTTAATTTTTTTTTAAGTACAGGAAAGTATTTAGGAAATTCAGTATTTAATAAGAAATATTCACACACACACACACACATGAAGTATGAAGTTTCGTAGTTTTTCTCAATTTTTCCGTATTACCCTCAAAACATCAAGTAAGATAACCTAGAAAACCTTACAAATATTTAAGTATGTACACATAATATTAACCAATGTTAAATATCTTATATTTTATAAACTAAAACTAATAAAAAAAAGGTGTGTGTGCGATTCACACACGATAGAAGTGAAACTTCAGTAAATCGACGAAAGAATAAGAAGAATAAAAAAAAAGTGTGTGTGTGTCAGCTACGACGCACGATTGGAGTCTACTACTTACGAACTATAATTATGATATATATCGAATAGAAAAAAAGGGTAAATGAACGCATCTGCTAAAATGATAAGAGAAACAAACATATATCTGTAATTATTCGGATTATTTATATTACTTCAATAAAGCGTATTACATAAAGTATGTTACAAAATAATATAAATAAAATACAGCAATACCTCTTTGCGCGATACTTCGTAGTCTCAACTACGAAGTATCGCGCAAAGAAATTTAAATAAAGCATTGTATTTGTGTCTCTTACCATTTCCGTTTCATCTTTTTGCATCCGGTTTGAAATCATTACGATTCTATAGAAGTTTCACTTCAAAAATATTGCTAAATATCCAACATAAACATACAATACAAAACATATATATATTTAAAATGGAGATCCATTCCATCAATTTAAGATAATACAAGTAAATTAACAGTCTTTTTAAAATACAATTGAAGTACTTAACGGCTGGTTCTGTTGTTGTGAATTAAAAAGCATACTTTACAATATTTTTAATGGAGATGGTGAATTATTAATAACACTAATAAATTACTAATAACACTAGGAAGGAGAAAACAGAACGAATTCACAGGAACTAATTAAAACAGAATGTGCAATGGAATAGGAGATTTTACGGACCTAATGAAACCTATGCCGAGCATTTTAATTACAATGAAATGCAATGCTTAGCTCGCTGTAATTAATTATGTAGAGGTCACTTGATTGCTCTACATAAATGTTTTTTTTAATAATTTATTTATTCCTACAGGGTTTTGTGAACATTGTCACAAGATTTGTTCTTTATACATAGAGGTTAAATATGTTTTTTTGTGCTAAATGCTGTGAACAAAAACAATACTGATCCATTGAAATAAATAAAGTTGCGAGTGTCTATTTGAAAATATTAAAATAATAGATTTTTCCTAAAATACATAATGGTTGTATAGATACAGGGTAAGTAGATGTGTACTGACTATTATTATAGGTAAAACGGTGATACAGATTTTTTTGTTTTAATTTATTTTCCATCCAAAGGTTGCCTGGAAGAGATGTACAAAGAAAAAATCGCTTTTAAGCGTTATGGCCGCCTATCGCTAAAAAGCGATCTCTTCTTTGTACATTTGTTTTCCTACGTGTTGTTTTTATTTTCCTGTGTGTACAATAAAGTGTTAAAGTAGTATTGTAAAGTATTGTAAACGGGACTTTCGCGGGCTGGCATATTGAATAGATTTTTGTTTAATATTTTAAAAATATAAGTAGTGTTTGCTTATAAATTGGTTTCATGTATTTTGGGTTCAAAGCGGGGATAAAAGAAATCAGATTATTTTTAGAAATGCGGTATCTATCAAAACAGTCATAATGTGTGAACCGACATTTGAATACGAGAAGAAGGGGGTAACTAATATAGGGGAGTAACTAAGAAGGGGGTGAACATTTCAGAAATTTGTTATATCGGAATTTATTTCTATAAGTATTAACTGCCAATTTTCTTTAAAATAAATACATTGCAGTTAAGAACCTACTAAGTTTTAATATATTTTTTCACTTAGAGTCAGTATGAACTCTATTTTACTGTCGCAGGGTTGTAAATAGTAAATTATTGCGCTTATCTAGCCATTAAACCTTCAAAAGGTTTCGATTCGGTCGCGTCGTAAACCCCGATACAAAATACAAAAAAAAATCAGCGATCTGAATAGCTTACAACTCGATAACAATAAACGCTCCCCATAAAAACTTTGGCATTTTGAGGTTATACCAAGGGGGAGAGCAAGCATGCGCACTACCATCTCGCTCGCACCTACCCAATAATACTACTTAGAAAGTGACAGCACGCTACGAGCGCTATGATTGCTGACGCCATCCGTCATTGCTAGATTGAACCGTATTTACATCAGATAAGGTGTAATTTAGTGTGCTGTGTAAATATTTTCGTAGTCAACAAAGGGCTGCTATTCACCGCTTTCAGTCGGTAAATAGACGGAGCGGAGTTCTGTCTTGTTCGGAGTTCAGTTCGGTCCGTTCGAATTTTGAAATCGGCGTTCGGAACACGTGTGTTAAAAATGTGAGTTGAGATTTTTTAATTTTTGTGTTATTTTTTAAGTATCCACTATAATAGTGTAGATGAGTGTTTTTTTATTATTTTGTAAAATTAATGCCTTATAGGTATCTAAATGAGGAAAATAATAATTGTTGTTATTATTATTGTTTATTTATCTGGTATGTTGAAGGTTATTTGATAAAACGGGGAATTAATGTGATCTCTCTACCTAAAATAATAATAAATACTGGTATGTATTAATAGTTCGTTATACCTACTGAGATTATTTTTAAGTTTGTAAGGAGATACCAATTAAAAAGTTCTAATTAGTAGGAACTTACTTCTAATGCTCTAATTACACTGCTGGAACACAGAGACTTCTCTTTTGATGAGAGAGATTAGGCCTCAACTTACTACGCTGGCCAAGTGCGTGTTGGTTAATGTGACATGAATGAAAGTCTAGTGTTCTCCCACTTAGCCAACACGGCTGCTACACGGTACCTACTCTAAGTTTCGTAAGAAATGGCCTTTAAAAAATATTTATTAGGTTTTACTGAATTTTGTGTAACTTTAACTTGTGAACCGGAGGAAGGGATAGATATGCCATAATACAGGATTTTCCTAGTTTGGGTATCTATACTTTCTCTTAAGTAAATGACATCTCTGTACCATGTCTCATCTGTAAATTACTATGCACTTGTAACATTTTTGTGTGAAATAAACATTTATTATTATTATTTATAAATTGACATTTCAAATCAGATCTATATATTTCAACTTCTCATAAATATTTAATTTCACTTATAGAGGTAAATATTCTCATATCGTAATATCTAAACCGATTAAGATAAAATTTGATAACAGACATTTAAAGGCAATGCGAACATAAAAGTTGCACACAAATAAATTCGAATTCTGTGAATTCGGATGTAAATCGTTTATAAAAAAGTATTTATAAGGATATCATCATCAACCCCCCTATTAACGTTCCCACGGCTGGGACACAGGGACTTCTCTCTTGACGAGAGAGATTAGGTCTTATTCACCACGCTAGCCAAGTGCGGGTTGATGAATGTCACATGTCCTTCAAACTCTTCACGTTGTCAGAACATGCCGGTTTTCTCACGATGTTTGCCTTCACCGTTAAAGCTTGTCTTTAAACCGCACATTTTTTCTATAAAGATATAAGATAGGGGAATATAATCCTTATTTCAGAGAGGTTTTATTTGGCGAAAAGATGAATTTTCATTCGCACGTTTCAATAATACAATCCCTAATGTTTTGGAATTGGTTATTTGAAGTCGTTTGAAGATAAATTGTCGATGATATTAACTTTTGTGGATATTCGTGAATGTTATACGCGAACATTTTTGCTTCGCTGCCAAAAGGGCATGTTTTTTATCTGTTAGTCATTTCTCGTGGACTCGCAGATGGTTTTCTGTCTGTTGTTGTAGTGGAAACTGTGATAGTAGGTATATTTTTAGCTATGATATTAGTTATGCAGCACATGGAAAATAATGAGGATTTAGAATTAGACCAGTTACAAATTATGACTTTTTGTAAATTAGTTCTGGGTTCCGTAGCCAAAAAACGGAATTGTCATGTCTGTCTGTCTGTCTGTCCGAAATACTGTTAAAACTTGGTAATTAGAAGTGTTCTGTGAACCGCATTTAGGTCAAGAAAAAAAAATTATACAATAAATTTTGGGGGTTCTTCATACTTAGAATTGAAGCTCAAATTTTGTTTCTCATAAATCCCATACTTGTGGGTTGTCTATGGATAGGCCTTAGGTTTAAGTTGGTTCGAGAATGTTTTAGATTTACAATACGGTCAAGAAGGTACGAAGCGCGGGCGGACCGCTAGTTAAAATATATCAAAAGTCCCTCAAACCATGATCCCTTTAAACAGGGTATCGGTGAATTTATCTACTTCTTGTTCATTCTCCGAACAAATTACGAGTACGTAGATACCCTAATGCCTTTTGTTAGTCATAAGATAAGTATCAACTTTATTTGAGTACGTTTTAACTGCGTTCAAAATAGCAGTGATAAAATGTATATTAACGTGTTTTGTTTAAAAGGTGATTGTATTTTTCTGAGTGAAGCCGTAATATGCATTGTATTTCCTTGTAACATGCAAAATAGGTGCCCGGTTTTTAGAGTTCCGTACTCAAAGGGTAAAACGGGACTCTATTATCGAGATTTTGTCTGTCTGGCTGGCTGTATCTCAAAAATCGTGAAAGCTAGAAAGTTGTCATTTTGTGGGATTATGTATTTCTATTGCCGCTATAACAACAAATACAAAAATCGTACAATAAATAAATATTTAAGGGGGCTCCCATCCAAAAAAAAACTGCGGCATTTTAGTCAAACCAATAATATAAATGTTAGACAAAATATCTTTATCCTAGTGTTATCGAAATAAAAGATAATGTTACAAAATTTATTAGATCTATGAAATTCAGTTTTGTGAAAGTTATTAATTCATAAGACCTTCTAAACACAATTATTATTCATACCAACATCAATATTTCCATACAAAATACTCAAAATAATTTTGGATATTCCCGTTTTAAATTATGAAACAAATAATTTACATAAGGAAGCAGCTTCTAAACTCAATAAACAATTCTGTAATTGGTTTCGCAACTCATTAACGAATAACGAAACGAAGGGGTTGAATATTGACACCACCTGGGTCTGGTGGTCTCTTTAAAGGGTAGCACACTTTGATGTCCGGCTATGGATTGGTATTTATTCACTTTACAAATCAGAGTTTAATAATAATTTATTTAGATCAATTTGATCTTACAAAACTAAATTAATTTTCACCTGCCACAGTATTTGTTGCTTGTTTATTTTTTGTGGATCTGTTTGCCAATCGGCAAAGGCCTCCTCCAATCTTTTCCATTCTGACCTTTCTTGCGCCACTCTGTTCCACATCACACCTGCTACTTCTCTGATGTCGTCATCAAATCTTTTCTGATGTCTGCCTCTTTTCCTTTTTCCCTCCCTTGGATTTTTCATCTTGTCACTTTCTTATATTACCGTCATGCCCTCTTATCATATGGCCTGCCAATAAAATACAACTTAAATGGCATCTCTATTTAAGTTGTATTTTATTTTTGACGTTTCTAAGATTTGTAAAACAAAACAATGGAAATAAATGATTTTGTATCTTGTATCTACAAATTTTCGATGTTATGTCTGTAGTTTACAAATCAATGTTTAATTTAGCAAAATTGTCACAGCACATAAAAATATTGTATTGCTCCCTGAACGGATTTCGGTAATTCTTTTTTAACCTCCGACGCAAAAATAGGGCTCTGTCTGTCTGTCTGCCTGTGGCATCATAGTTACCGAACGGATTAAGGGATTTAGATTTTTTAAGTGAAATGTCAGTTTTGCGCGAGAGTTCTTAGATATAATTCATGAAAATCAGTTGACTCTTCAAAAGTTATGAGTAGTGAGAGTGGGGAAGAAAAACCGAATATCTGCAAACATACTTGAATGGGGTCTTAACTGAAAGCGTGCACTAACAAAATGGTGAGACTTATTACTTCCAAGGTAACTAAGGATTTGGGTTTTTCTTTTATTTTGAATTTAGATTATTTAAATGAAAGCTTTGCGAGTGATAGTGACGGGTAATAGAGGGAAATAGAAGAAAAATACATGTTGTGCTGACCCCACGTAGTATGGGGCATGATAATGATGATGATATAAGAATGTCTTCGTTCCAATTTAATTACATTTGCAGATTTAAAGTTTTAGGTTTATCGCAAAAAGTATCACATATAGTTTAATAAACCAGGCACTCCCCGTGACCCGGTTATACACCACTAGGCCAATAAAGTCGTCACTCTCGGTATCAAACCACGAACTTTAATTTGAATCTCCTAACCTTTGCTGACGACCTAAAATTTTTTGGTAGAGCAGACTCCGATGTGGAAGTATCTCTACTACAAAGGGATTTAAATAACCTGGTATCTTGGTGTTCATCAAACGGAATGCTCTTAAATTGCGATAAATGTAGCGTTATTCGTTTTACCAGAAAGAAAAAACTATTTTCTAGGTCATATTATATTGGAATAGATAAACTAAATGAGGTTGACAATATCCGTGACCTCGGCATTATATTGGATAGCAATTTGAGATTCAATGTACATATAGATACTATTGTCAAGAAGTCTTTTAAGCTATTGGGGTTCATATTAAGAATTTCCAAAGAGTTTAGGAACCCTGTGACAATTATTACTCTCTTTAATGCTATGGTGCGTAGCTCTCTTGAGTACTGCAGTACGGTGTGGAACCCACACTACGATGTCTATAAGAAGCGACTAGAAAGTGTCCAAAAGCGATTTCTCTGGCATTTAACCTTCAAGTATTTCTTGGCAAAGAAGTTGCCAGGTTATGAGGATCGTCTTCATCATTTCAAAATAGAGTCTCTTAGTAACCGTAGAATACTGCTGGACAACATGTTTCTGTACAAACTTATTAATAATTATATAGATTCGCCAAATTTACTATGGCTGGTCAATGTATCCATCCCGCGAAGTTTACCGAGACATGGGAATTATACCCCATTTTATAGAAATAATTCTTGCTCTAATCTTGGTCATTTCTCTCCTCTCAACAGAATGGTTAAGAGCTATAATAGTATGCATAATGCTAAAACAAAAAACATAGATAATAGTGAGAGTGAAATAGATATTTTCTCCAATCGCCTTCATAAATTTAAAAGTAGTATTAGACTGCAACTTTGTCACACTAGTTTTTAATCTGGCTGTTTTATTTTTATCTTATTCTTTTGTATATTCAATAATTATTTTAATTTTGTATTTAGGTAATTGTTTTTTTTTTATTTATATCCTTTTTTATTAGATATTTTAAATCTTGATTTATTGTAATGTTTTATTTAACGGTTTTTTTTTAAGGTATTTAAATCTATGCATGTAAGTTAAGGGTTTTTTTTTGCAATGATGTTTGTATCTATAATTAAGGTGACATTTGTAAAGTAGATTCAATTTAAATTTATGTTTCATGTGTTTGTGTTCATGTCCACTTTGTTGATACAATAAATAAATAAATAAATAAATAAATAAATAAATAAATAAACCTCATTTTGGCGAAGTGCCCCGTGAAGAAGCCAAAGAACATGATATTCCGATTTTTATTTTTTGTCTATTTTTTACTGGAAAGGTTTTATTTGGAACTAGAAATCAATGGTTTTAAAATAATCTTAGGTATGAGATTTACGTAGTAAGAATTATAAATTATGTTCTTATTAAGCTATTAAGTAATTTTTGTTTAAAAAAAAGCCTTGTTGGCTATGTTGGAGGACACTCGACTTTCAAATCGAAGGCCGTGGGTTCAAACCCCGCCACGCACCTCTGGATTTTCCATCTTGAAAAATTTATGTGCGCTTTAAACACGTGCTTTAACGGTGAAGGTCATCGTGAGGAACCCGCACTTGGCCTTCAACCCCACAACAAAGACCCACAACTCTGTATATTCCCCGTTAAAACTACTGAACCGATTGAAATTAACTTCGGTATACAGATTTTCTAGAACATAGAACATACTTTTTACTGTAGGAAAAGTCATTTCACTTGAAAATCCATTATAGCGGTGGTAAAACCGCGGGACACTACTAGTTCTAAATACAATTAAAAAAAAAATGGTTTTTAGTGTCAAAATTTACAAAAGGTACATCTTATCGCTAGTACGATGTCTTACAGACGACTAAAATAAATAAGAAGAGTTTTGTATTGAATATCGACTAAACCCTTGCCTAGCCATACGAATTATACGAAACAACACACGTACCCACAGTCATAGCGATAACATTTTCAATGTCATCCATCATAGTTTCAGGTTTATTCCAAATCTATAAATAATTATAAATTCTAGTCTTCCGCCGCATCTGTCTGTTATGTTCGGTAACTCAAAAACTACTGAACGGATTTAATGGGGTTTTCAACAATAGGTAAAATGAATCAAGAGCAAGGTTTTGTGCATCCGGAAAATACCTAAAGGATTGGTATTCAACTTAGTAATTTAATCATTTTAATGATGAATTATTAACTTTATACTTTACTGATATTAGGGAGAGAGAGAGAACATTTATTGACACAACCTTAGCACTTTGAAAAATACAATTTATATTTTTTATAATACTAAATTCTAGTTTATGATATGATAAATGAATTTAAACGCACGCAAAAATGTCAATTGAAATACAAGGTGCTCAAAAATTAGATTAAAACAATGAAACACCTAAATCCACGACGTAATATCCAACGCTACGTTTTTATTTACGGTAATAAACCACGTAAATCAGAAGTAGCGAAATGGCCGTAAACATTTATAATTGCCCTGGGAGACGTGAATTCGCGTCACAGTCGCGTGCGTGTTCGCTATAACGAGCGGCGAAGCATAGGTGCGTCACATTATAACAGGTATTTTTAGGGTTCCGTAGTCAACGGGCTTAAGACAGACTAGGAACAGACAGCTGGTCAATTTAGGTAAGTCTAGGGCTCAAAGGTTCCAACTGGGATAGACAGCATCCGAAAACTACTAAAAAAATTTACAATTAAAAATTGCATTAATTTGAGGTCCATATTTTATTAGTAACAAATTATCTTATACTATGTTGGTCTATACCTTCTATCTATATTCTATATATATATCTTATACTAGTCACAATAAAATTAATAATAATACAAGTACACACTATATTACTCTATCTGGTCCTAAAGTTCTTGACATATTTGTAAAAATTGTAAAAACGTAAATTATTAAACTACGCGCTGTCATAAAACGTAATCTTTCCTTGCATCTTTTTAAATCAGCTAATTTATAATTAATCATGTTTGTATAATCATATGGAAACCCCGTTGGTTAAGTCCAGCTCGCACTTGTCCGTTTGAGACAATTTCAGTATTTATGTTGTAAAATGACCTTTCCCTGTTTAATTATACATATACTGTTTTTGTTGCTAAATCACCTTTCTCTCATTAGAAGAAGAAGAAGAAGAACATTTATTGTAAAAAACTGTGTACATAGATGGTGGGTTATAAAAATCGTTTCAACAGTTTGCCCAATCTGAGCATACAATAATAAAATAATAACAATAGAGGCTGCAAAAGGATTGTATAATATGTTTATTTTATTAATTTGTTATGTATATACAACTGGAATACAAATAAATTAAGAATGCATGGACACAATAACTTATTTTTGTACCATTGATAAATAAAATAGATACTTTGCAACCGCTGGCGAAAGGAACTTCAGTGAAATGAAAATACGGAAGTACCTACGTAAATTAAAAAATCTCCAACTCAGGATCTTTCAGTTTATTAAATACCTACTTCAATTTTGTGCTTGTGTAGGTAGAAAAAATGTTTTTCACGCGACGGTAATAATAAAAAAAAAACATAACATCATCAAAAACAGTATCAGTATTTTATGGAAATCCCCGCTGGAATTATCTATTTTCCTTAGCCATTCCCCCAGGCTTTATCGTTAATTAGGCATTCAAGTATTTTAAATAGATGAAAAATTTATTTTAATAAGAAGAATGTATTCTTGCCAACAAGTAAATGTACTTCACGTATAGTTTATAGTTTTAATATAAATTTATTAATTACACATAAACACAGACACAACACAATAATCATAAAAAAGACAGAAGAGAAAAAAACATACATTCATATAAAAAACAGGTACACATTTTAAGTGATTAACGATAAAATAAACTAAAAGATAAAACAATTGATTTTTTAATAAAAAAAAGCACAGCGCAAAATTATAAGTCTTACAGTAGTCCCTATTACGTACACATGTTTTGAGGCACCGTGTATATGCTAAGAAATGAACACGAGACGAGACATTGCTAAGAAATGAACTCCTTGTCTGTAGCTTTTGAAATGCTAATAAATAGTGGGGAACACAACAACTTAACGGAACGAGCAACTTGGCTCGTAGCCAGAAAAAAACTCAAAGGAATCGTTTCCCTATTTGTGGAGTGTTTCGACTTTTGATTTCCTGGTGAAGTATTTTCGTGTACGACGAATTGGAGGGTATTTTTTACGATATTCACGGGGAAGTTATCTCTTTTATAGTTTTCCTGTCTCATTATTATGTTTATTGGTTCTTAAGAAACTACAGCTGATTTTTAGAAAGGAACTCTAAGAAAAGGAGATGGAGACAAAAAAATTTTTTCTACTAAACAATAATATAAACATTATTTTATGCTCGATAAGCCTACATTTGACCACAATCTCACCTGATGTAAAGTGACGATGTGGTCTAAGATGGGGCATGAAGACCGAGAAGGGCTTCTCCGGACCACATTACGAAAATCGAAAAAATCGTTATATAAGCAAATGCCGAATGTGTCATATTAGCTATACGTATAGTGCTTAGTACATTTTGTATTTATTTATTTATAAGGAAGGCCTACAGCTAACACAGCAAAATAAGTAGCTAAATTAAATTACAGAAAGCTATTAACCTCTATAAAGCCTAGGCGGACAAAAAACACAATTTCTAACAAAATCTATTCTTTATTCATTTATGTCTTCTTTAATACCTCATCATCATCATCATTTCAGCCGTAGGACGTCCACTGCTGAACATAGGCCTCCCTCAAAGACTTCCAGTGATTTCGGTCGGTAGCAGCTTGTAACCACCGTGAGCCCGCTACCTTTTTTAATACCTTTAATACCTGGGATAGGATAAATGTCATGTTATAGTCTGTGGAACTATTCTACTTTGTTAGTGACATAAAGTGGATTTATGTGGGAAGGCTGTGTAACAAGTTCAGACAAGTCATCTTGCGCTACCTAGCTGCAATACAACAGATCTAACTCACAACAATGTGTTTTATTTAATATTCTGGACATAATAATAAATAAAATATATATAGGCCTTCATAATAAATTAAGATTCATAATTACATAATTATTAGCAATTGTGCCCTCGGGAGAAAGTCGTTCGTTAATATCCCATTGAAATCACTAACAAACTTGAGTTTTAAATTTACTGCTCGGCCCGAGGCTTAGGGGCTGACTGTGAGGGCAAAGTTTGCCGGACAGAGCTTATTTAATACCTAGTAAGCCTGTACCTGGTTTGGGGTTTGGGCATTTATTGCAAATTAGCTTAACCCTGTTCCGCCACTACTTTAATCATCCTCTCGGCTATAATACGTTCTCAACCGGAGATAGACTACCCTCGTAGGTTTCGCTTTCAAAACTAAAGCGAGTTACATTACACTATTCATTTTCAAAGCTGCGTAACACAAACAAATATAAACGTTGGATATTAAATAACTATTTCTCTCATGGATAAACAGTTCTACTCTCAAACTGTTAATTTTACAGAAACACGCTCTAAGAATGTTTTGTTTATAGTATCGAACAACGAACAACTTTTACACAGGCCTCTATGACCTGCGAGTGACGGGTATTGAGATATTTGAGAAAAACAGATTTTTGGGACCTTTCTGTTTTATTTAGCCGGCACGATATTAAGGTAGATTTTTGACATCTTTATCACAACGCCGCCATGAAGGTGTACTTATACAAATTCAGCTCAGTAGGATCTATTTCACAGATTTGGCTTTAAAATTACTGACTAAAATTACTGGATTATCAGGAAAGTATGAGTTAGTATAATGTAACAAACTCCTTGCTTTTGTGCTTAGATCTGAAACAAGGAATTCTGCGACAAACCATAGAGATATTATTTTTTAAACTCTATGGAAACTCTATGCTACAATCAATAAAATATAGTAGTGATCAAATAGAATATAATCACTACGTTTTTATACGTTTATTTTGGTAGTGATTATAGCTCTGACTGTGTAATATAAAATAAGTAAAAATTATATTGTGAGTGGCTGTGAACATCACGTGTACAGGTTAAAAAATATTCATCTTACGTGTAAATAAGTAGAATATTGAGGGACACACCAGTACTTGCCTACTCTACATGTTCCCGTTTCCCTTTAACAAATGGGTTTCTAGAATCACTTTGCTTTTCCCTCCTGAATAACTTTGATGCCGTGACTTTATTAGATTCTAACATGATTTATTCACAACACATTGAAAACGATTAGGTAAACTTTATCTTTGATACTTTAGTGGAGACTTGATTAATTGAGTGGCTGTGGTGGAGTTAGTTTGTAAGTACAGCCAATTATGCATGTAACCTTCTTTAATAACTCTGTTTATTACTGAAAACTGCATTAAATTCTGTTGAGTTCATTTCATATTATGAAAGGATATCAGATGACCAATTAAGCGTGCGCAAGTTTGGAGATAGATCCAGCAGCTTCCTCTGAATTATTCGTCCGTCTAAGTAGACGTCCAATGGAACGCTGCTTTCTTCAATTCGCTTTTTACCCGACTGCGCAACGCAAAGGAGTGGTAATGTGTTTAACAGTCTATGGACATGTTCCTTTGTCTCACTATACAGACCAAACGCCTGGGCCGATTTCTATGATTCGTCAACCGATTTCTCTAAGTACGGCTAGTGTCACTGAAGACGTCAATGAAAATTCAACATGGCGACTACCATACGCCATTTTGCAAATAAAAAAAAAAAAAGTCAACAAACTATGCTATGTGGGATAACGTTAAATATGTATTTAAAAATCATTGAACATTTTTCGAGTCGACTGACCGTTTAGGATCTACGAGTATGTCTATTTAAAGTTGTATACAACAATTCTAACTATTTCTAAGCTTTATCTACAGCAAAAAATACCAAAAAAATTGAGTCGCATTCGGGCTCTATTTTTCCGTAATTGTTGTTGCTTGTTCCATTCAAAAATCTTTCCGAACCAAGGTTTTTTTTCTATTAAGCCTGCTTTATTTAGCTTCTCAGTAGGTATATAATATATTCCCTTCAACCTTGCCCCGGCTGGGGTTTACGCCTAAATAATACTTTCTTTTACAACTTTTATTGTGCCAGCAACCGTCATCATTGCCGTCGTAAAATCAGCGAAAAGTTTACGGATACAATTAAGTTCCTCAACCTTTTTTTATCAACAAACTCGTTAAAATTCAGGACCCAAGGCTGTGTTATGAAATATCTGATACAAAAAAAGAAAATAATAAACAAGATTTACATCTCAGTTTAATATAAAACAATCACGGCGTAATAAATAATGTTTTGGTGAAAAAAACAAGTAATAAATGTCAAATCTTTGAGTAAAACGAGCGGTGAATGTGTTTTTAGAGCAGGACCTAACGGAAGTTGAGTTTGCAAAATTTGAGGACCGGAAAATATGCTCAAATTCGTTTAGCTGAGACATCAGAGAAAATCAAAAACTGTGTTTTCGGCGGATGCTCTGGTCTCTTTCCTGCATGTTCTGGTGGTTCTGGTTTTTACACATGCAGAGTGCTATTATAAAGTAAAGAGGGCAATTTAATGTTTAAAAAGTTTACTTACGCTACGTACACTAATCAATGTTTTGCTTCAAAACCTTCTTCAGTATGAAATGTGTTTTTCATGAATCCGTAATCAAGCAGTGTCATCATGACTCATCATCACTTCAACAGCCATAGAAGGTTCACTGCTGAACATAAGCTCTCTTTAAGATTTCCAGTTATTTTGGTTGAAAGCAGCCTGCACCAACCGTAAACCCGTGGTCTCCAACAAGTCATCCGCTCTTCTCCCTAATAAATTTATTTTTCCAAAATTGACAGTTTATGTTACTTAATAATAGACAAGGCAAGTCTTTAAAATTAATCGCCCGCGATGAATCATCTTCTAATTGCCGGATAAAATTTTATTATGCTTCGATTTACCGTAAAACCAAAAATGATACCCGTTACAGGGCTTGCCTCATTACTTAGGATACAATTTCGACAAAATCAAATAAACCTTGAATCGCGGCTGAAAAGCCGAATGCGTAAACATGATTTACTTATTTACTTATGGGTACTTGACATGTCATGATGGTGTGGTTATTTTTAATCTGTCTTCCTCACTAATCCTCATCATTTTCAGTCTTAGATATGAATCCACTGTGGAAATAGGCCGTGTCGTTCTGCTAGACACTGCCCTCTCACATTGGTTGTATAATAATAATATATATGTATAATAGTAATAATTATGAAGGAAGCTTGGCAGGCCGCTTGGCGAATTATCACATTTTATTCCCATCTCTCACTTATTTATTAATAACTAGCCGTAGGTAAAGTCCTGAAGACTGCGTTAAGTATGTATACTTTCTTTGGTTTTAAATAAATGATTTATTGACTGAATTACGTATCATTGGCCCATAATAAATAGTACATATTATTTCAACATTATAACATTGATACTAAGAAAGAAGTAAATTGTAATAATAGATAGAACTCGTTCGGGTAAACAAAACTAGGGTACTTATACGCAAAATGTTAATAAATTTAGACCTAAACTTCTAGATCGTCGATAATCTTCAAAGCCGTGGTTAAATAAAAATGGCAGAAAATAATATAAAAAACAAATATCTAAGATATATGTATGTTTATGTTACTGATTCTTTATTTATTATTGAAATTTATTCTAATGATATTAACATAAACACGAATAAAAAAAACCGTGAGTCTGAGGGTTAGTTAAAAAGATGTTATTTAACTCTATGTTTCACTATCAACATCAAACCGTCGTCTCATTAATCCTCAGGGAGTCCCTGATAATGATAAGCATCAAGTAGTAAATAACATATTCCGTCTCAATATCAAAATAAAATTTGATTTGCAAGTCCTGGCACATAGCCAATTATATTTGGATTTCTGTTGAATAAATTCGCTCGCGTGGAAACTATGCACGCGAAATTATGGAAGTTGTAATAGTGACGTCACCCGTCCGTAATTCTGTCCGTAACTTTGCTGAATTACGGACCGGGTTATTGAAGAAAATTACTGTTGTCGCTTTTACTGGCTGCCTCAGCGTCTCTTTTTTATTGCTATCCGTTTACTGTCTACGTTTACACTGATTTTTATAGAGATCGTTTTATAAGTTTCACATTGTTAATATAGAAAGTATGTTTTATGTTTTACCTTGTTTTTTATCAAGTATATGTAAAGTATTTTATTTTATATTTACTTGAAAGCCCTATATTGTAACCGTTGATTTTTTTACTCGGAGACTGAAAAACAGGCCCTCAGTGCTATTTTCTCCCTTATATCTGCTACCTGTAGATATTTTTAGACTTATTTTATGCAATGGTTTGATTACTTCATAATGTTTGGGTTAGAAAATAAAACTGGGTACCCATTACGGGGAACTGTTAAATGTAGACGTTCAGTCTATATCGGAAAAGATTCAGCTGGCTACACCCTAATTAGTGAACAAATAAGTCGTTACGTATAACTTAAGGTATCGTTTGATTAACTCGAGCAAACCTTTGTTTGTTTACTTGTAAATTTTTGTTTCACAACACACGACGGATTTATATTTGTGTTTTATTACGTCTAGTTTTACGTGCTTAGTCTGAGTTGACTGTGAATGGAATTTTCGTATTTCATCGTCCTGTAACATTTGAAAAGAAAGAGTTTTTGTCGCAGTAGGTAGGTTATAAGTAGGCTCGATGGCTTTTACTGTAAGCGGCTTGTTCTGGGCTTTATTGAAAAATGATACTTTTTTTGAGCGATATACCTACCCTAGCCTACCTGACTGGAAACCAATAAGTTCAGCTGAAATAACAAATCAATATTATCAAACTGTGATGAGGTTAGGCACATTTCGTGCTATCAAAGAATTTGAGATTTTATGAACCAGAGATAATTGATAGATTCACGCGTTAGGGTTCCTGCAGACGATGTCGCCACCGCGTCGCCGCCGCACCACTTTACTGAATAAACGTGCACCACCGCATCGCTGCTTACTAAGTTATTCCTAACTAGCAATGTAATTAGGATTTGACTGCGCGGTGGCGGCGCGGCGGCGCGTGTGTAGTGGAGCAGTGTGTACAGAGCGGTGCGAGGGCAGTGCGGCATCGCTTACTTTGCATCGACTCTAAATACTTATAAAGAATCAAATATTTAGTACCAATTGAAATATTTAGAGTAAGTATTAAGAATGACATGACAATTTATTAAGCCTTTGGAATTACCATAAGTGACATAATTCTCCCATAAAAAATAATAACACACTCACAATTTATGTATTTTCCGTTTTGCCGGTAATTGACAAATCGAATTCACGTCACTTATCCGAACTTATTCGAACTGTTCGGATTAACTATCCGAACTTTCCGAAGGTGTTGTACGATAGGTGTACCGGAGTTCATCCGCTCACGAAACTTTTATCCGATAATACATATTTTCCAATCTGAAATCCCAGAAATCCGACATCTACAAAAGCTACGCATAAACTCGCTCCGATAATTAAACTTGTTAAGTCCCAACAGTTCGTCCCTTTATAGGGTGACTGTACCTATTGAGGGAATCGAGGGTGACTGTACTGTCAACGTAAAATTGTTATAAGAGGCTGGAGTAGAAGAAATAATCTAATAACATCTAAGTTAAACTATTGAAGGTAGAATGCAATTTTTTTTAGATGATAATAGACAATAGACCAAATCTAGTGTTGTATTAGTAAGTTATAAAAGACTGAGAAAGAGGGAGGGGACCGCTTTGTCTGCCAATAAAACTGTTATCAAACTCGTAGCTTCAGATCAACAGTAAATCATGGTAAACATCCCGTTATAAATCTAAATACTATCAAATTGCTGTTTACTGTTTCTCAGATTATTGTGACTACTCCAGACGCTAATATAAATTCGTCGGTGACTGTACATTGAGGGAATAGCTGCGACTTGCCGAAACTGCCTAGGGTTGCCAGATTAATGTGACTTGATTAATATATGGAAACTCTATTGTCGTGGAAACTGTTAACAAGCTCATTTTGGATATTAGCAAACCGTGTTGCGGCTTTTCTACTTGAGTTAATACCTAATGATAATGGCAGACTATGAGATATTTGTTTTAGCTTAAATTATTAATTAAATTACGAACAAGATGGCAAAGAAAAAACAATTAGTTTGTCATTTAGATTATTTAGTCTACTATTAGTTTTGTTAGTTAACGAAAAATAAAGACGATTCAGTGCATTAAAGCTTTGTGTGACGTAACGCTTTCGTGAGGTTTTGTACTAAATTTGTATATTACAAGCCCCCACTCCGGAACTTTTATTATATCTTGGCACTTTCTTATAAATTTATAAAGCAAAAAATTGGTCCAGTAATTTTGGACGCGCTTACAGACGGACTTAGCTGATAACCTATTTTTGTACGCAGTAATTATGCCTATTAACTGACCAAATGGTTAGTTAAGTCCCTATCTGTAATTTAAGTTCGATGATTAGATTATGAGAATTTATCACGGGTTTGCAAAATAATTGTTTGTTTTCTCCAACTAATGATTGTTTTTACTTAAATCAAAATAAAAAGACATTAATCCCGGCAGGAATCGAACCTAAGCTTTGTCGGCTTAGCAAGCCACTACAGACGTAAAAAAAATTATTACGAAGCCCTATATATTTTTTAAAACGATTACTCTGTATATTTTGTACGGTTGTCTCACGAGAATTACAGTTCACATATTAAAATGCAAAAAAAATAACGAGTATCGAAGATGGATCGTTATCCGAAGTATCGTTGCCACCCCTAGGTCCCAATGGAGTCATGCGTCACATCAGTTGGTAGACTGGTCGCTGAACCAGTTCACCGAATAATACTTCTCGAATTTATCTATTCACGTGGATAAAATCGGAACTAAACCCGTAACTTCCAATTACCCTTGTTTCTACGACACTAGCGCCACTGTCAACAGAATGGACAAGTTCGGTCCAACTAGAGATGTCGCTTGGGAACTATTTACTATTCTGTTTATACGGTCTCTTTACGGTTAATGCTACACTATTTTGGGTTTACGGATACTGAATAAATTGACATGTCCTTTTCATTTTGCGAAGTGTCATTTTTATAGGATCGTGGAAAGGGCTATTGTTTTCGTAGTTTAACGTGCAAATCACAAAAAACACATAAACATAATTTGCATAATACATGTTTACGGACATGTCCAGTTCTTATAAATTGGTAATGTCAATTGTATTGAACCCGCTAGCAAATATACAACTGTATGTCAATGTCATAGTCATAATTATTCTTAAACTTCCATACATACAATTTTTGTGTAAGGTACTTTAAATAAATATTTGTGAACAACAATGTACAAAATAAAACAATAAGATAAAAAAATAAGAAAACCTTAAAATAATTCTTAAATTAAGTATTACACACATATTCCTTAAATATCATTTATAGTATACTTACGGCCGTACATCTGTAAAAAGGTTTTATTTGAACTATCAAATTCAAATTTCCATAAGCCCCAACGAGTCTAGCCCAGACTCGTTGGAGCTTCATGAATTTTGGTATAAGCAAGCTATTTTTATAAGTTTTATTCGTTTTTAGCCGCTGGAGACTGGCGAGTGATAGCGGTTAGTTCGCCGTCTATGTTTTGTTTGTACTAAGCTAGTTCACTGGCAAGTGATGTAGTTTCCCCAAAGACTTGTAAGTACTTTTATATTAAATTTAGTTTTATCATTTTAAAATAACAGTTACAGTTTATCGTTAGATACTTTGATTAAAACCACGGCCAACGTTTTAAAATACGAAGGTTCTTTCGTTATTAAAATATATTTGCACTACATTTTTACGACAAATGTCATACCGTTTATACACAGTCACATCGTACAAAGTTCTTCTTATAGAGAGGGTTTGTGATATTTCTTAAACATTTTTAAATAAAGATATAGTAGAATTTATAATATTACAAATAGTTTTCACCTAAAAGCCTTAGGTACGAACCTCTCATAGTAACGTTTAATCTTAATAACTAAAAGACCGTAATCGTCCGATAACAGATCGTTAATGAACAAATACTGATAGTGATTAAAATAGACAACAATTAAATGAAAAACTAGTTTAAATTAACTTACCTACATAATTAAATCTGCTATTGCAATCAATATTTCATATTCAGATGAAAGTCAACTGGAATAAAAAGCTAGATCAGTGCAAACAACCTTTACCCTTGCCGTTCATCCCAGCGCTCGAGAATTCAATTTATTTGCCTTTGATTTTCCATAACCTATAAAGTAAACCAGGACATAACTTCAGCATAGACGGAAAGATTTTCCCCAGTTCGGCGCTCAAGTTTTATCTATAAACTTTCTGGTCCAAGGATATTATTTATGAATGGAGATAGGGCGTTTTGCCGGCTCTTAGTCCTTTTCAAAATGGTGTTGTCGCCTTTTATCTTTGGGCGCCAGGAGCTCTTGATGGATTTTTATTCGTAGGTACCTACAGCACCTGAGATAAATGGATTATGGATGGCGTTTCTTTTGTGCTTTTGTTCTAATTTTAATTTGCTATCAAAATATCTTGATATTTTGAAAGATTTACATGTATCTCGTTCCTTTATTTCTGAAAATCTGCTGTAAGAAAATCAGATATTTAATCTGTGCCAACTGAAGCCATTTATAATTTGCTTTTATATATCGTGTAAGCACCAAAAATGTCTCATAATTATATAAAGGCATTAATTATCTTTTAATGACATAGTTACAGGATATAAAATCATTCACCATAAAATCCAAATACATTATCCGTCACGAAAAACATTTTCTCCATGTTTATCTTACATATTCTACTTCTGAATAAGATATGTGACATATGTACCAGTAACACTAACGATAATGGCAGATAATGATAGATAACCTCGCTCATTATTAGATTATTGTTGTCAACTGTCAGCCTCGGGGCAAGGAACAAGAAACACGTGTATTTCCTGTTTCCGGCCTAGGAATGTGTTTATTGTGTAATATTATATCATGTGTCTATTGAAGGATTTATTATTCTATGATTTTATAGATAGTTATCATCATTTAAGCATTTTCAAAATTAGTATAAACCTTGGTATGGACTGTCATCCGTAATCAATACGCCTGGTGTTTATAATATTTCTCGTTATAATCATGTTACGTTGCATGCATGTTTGGAACTCAATCTTGGCTAAGAAGTGCATAATATTTGATGTTTTGATAATGTTTTGATTGATTTCTGTTTTGCATAATTTTTAATAAATAAATAACCAATAACAAGTCGCCGTCATAGCAACGTTAACGCTCCGTGGGCAAAACGACTTAGTAATTTATTTAATTGAAACCGGCAATTTGATAAATAGAGGTAGAGCGATGAAGCGCTTAATAGAGGGAGTAGGGTATTTGTGATATTTAACTGACAAATTATCAAATTCTTATCCACTGAAACGGCCAGCCGCGAATTATGCACACCGTCCAAACGTCCAAGCGCGTCCCATTATTTACATAAATGGGCATATCTTCCTAACGGCTACACCTACGCTCAAAAAAAATACCACAAAAAAGCTAAAACTATACGAAATCAATAAATTTATAGATTTAATTATTAAAATTAATCATTAGGGTCTCAAAAAAACTCCTAGAAAAAGTAGCTTGAAATTCATAAAATTGAGTATTTCAGTAAGATAATAAGTTACCGATACAACATCGACTATCCCGACCCCAACAGCTATTTGTGACATACTCGTATTAAAGGTTCCTGCAAGGTGGAGGCGGGATTGAAATCACAGTATTGCTTTTGCAATTCAAAAGTATTTCCGTAAAACGAGAGCTGTAAATATATTCCTAAATTATATGGAAGCTTTTGCCTACCCAGTTAGAGAGATGTTCATTAATATTTTTCAGATTCACGTAACATTTGTAGTTCTCACTTTAATGTTATAGAAACTAATCTCTTCACTGGGCTCTACAATTTGATATATTACAGTTTCAGTTTCTTGTAATTGGACTTTGCGCTTGAAGCGACAATTTGCCAGTGTCGAGTAAAATAAAATTATAAAGTGAAAAATATGTTATTCAGTTGAACGCAATTTCGACCTATATAATCAATATATATTACAAAGTTTATTATCATGACTTTGAATTTCAAGTGTTTTTGGTATTTCAGGACTTTAATGTTTTGACAAAAACGACGTTGGTAGTCGACAAAGTCGTCAAACGTATGTAAATAAACGAATAATCCGAATAAAACCTCACAGTTAATATTTGTTATTAAAAGTGTTCGCTAAATTGCCAAAGTGAGAAATTGAGTAAAGTACTTATGAAGAAATGACCTCGCATCCTTTATATAAGATTTGATCTAAATAGATTCTCATCCTCCTTTATAATTTGCAACTCCTAAGGTTCAGGTCACAACACTTCCTGCCTCTGTTTATATAATAACCAGAACTTGAGTACCTATTGTATGTAAGACAAGAATATGCACTCTCAATAACCAGGAGTGAATACATACTCGCCCTTTGTGGTGTAAGGCAAAGCACCTCAAATTGCATTGATAACTCTACGAAATTGATGTCCAGTATCTATCTGTTTCAAGGCGCAAAATAGGGTAGAAGACAGAAAAAAAAATCTGTCATTTATATTTATAAAAAGTGTACGTTTCTTGAAAAATTGTGGTTTCGCGTGACGTAACGCTTTTGTATCGACTATCGAGGCACTTTCTTATTAAATTGATAAAGCGAAATATAGGCGTCCAGTATTTTTGGACGGGCTTACGGACGAAATACCTATTTTTTTATGTAGTCATCATACCAATTGGTTAGATGGCATTTTAAACACTTTCCATCAGGTCAGATTTAGTGAAAAAATATTACCATTAAAAAAGTAATTTTGTTTCAGACGAGGGCACCTGGAATAAAACGCGAACTCCAGGAGCCAAAGTCACCATGACGCAGGATAACCCCAATATGATTGTTGGTAAGTAATTTTCATAATGTTTTCAGGAAACGTTTTAATGAAGAAGAATACGGCATTTTTATTGAAAGACTGGTTTTGGGCGATTTTGCTAAAGATTGATTTATTTATGTCATAAACATGTCTTCATATTTTCCAAAATTCTGCCATGGGGAAACACACGTAAGATATATTATGATGTTACCTACAAAACAAAAAACAGAAACTTTATTAAGGTTTACTAAAATACTACAATTCAATATTTTTTATATAATAATAATAATGTTTTTAAATACTTTCCTAATTAGCTTCATAATGGTTAAAAATTCCCTTTTACATTTACTCTGCAGGTGTCTGGTGGAAAAAATATTATTAAAAAGAACTCTAAATGTAAACTATTCTCTTTAAAACACCTGATCCAGCAAAAACCCTCTGCATTTCACAGCGTCTCGCTTCAAGTTATAATGGCGTGATTATTTCGAGACTGTTCCATTCCAATTTACATAAGCCTTTGTCGGACAGCCTGGTTTCCCGGCGATTTGTCTTTGCCCAGAGTT
Source organism: Gymnoscelis rufifasciata (assembly GCA_929108375.1). NCBI lineage: Eukaryota > Metazoa > Arthropoda > Insecta > Lepidoptera > Geometridae > Gymnoscelis > Gymnoscelis rufifasciata. The sequence goes on from OV815305.1 coordinate 14,008,456, forward strand.
GGGCGAAGTTTTGACTGGAATCGAACTTTGAAAGATTGCCTGAGTTTGTGGCGCAAAGTAGCAAAGTCACCTGGTAGTTGCGAATATCGCACCTTCGCATTTGAAGTTTTTGTAAGGTTTAGTTTACTCAGGAGTAAAATGAAGTAAGAGTCTAAAACCAACATTAAGGAGAATAACTTAAGAATAGGTGGGGTTACATTTAATTATTGAAAAGGCAAGGGGTTTATGGTACCTAAATTAAAAGAATAATATGATGGCATTCATACAGCATGTAGGTTAAAAAGGTTAATCAATCGGTCAAATAAATTATCTTTTTCCATGCTCAATAGCAATATAATGTAGAATTGGTGGCCGTTGAGCCGAAATATTTGGAAATGTAGACCGCAGAATAATTAATGAAGCAGCGAATGTTCACATAGATGAAAAAATATTGTGTAAAAAATTTGAATTGAGAAAAAGTGGAATTGAGAAACTCCGCCTTTTTGAAGTCGATTAATAATGGCCCACGATGGCTTATTCGATTTTGATGATAATTATAGTAGCATCAATAATCTGTGTTACAAGGAAGTAACCGCACGTATATATATAAAATAACTTAAAAAGGCATCAATGGCCTCGCCCAAACAAATATAAATAAACTATACATTAATATTGTACATATTTAAAGAAAACGCGAATGATTCACTCGAAAAGCTATTTACAATAACAAAATGCCAAAATTATATCACAGACAATCATTCCATGGAAAATAAATGAATTTAATTGAGACACAAAGCGAAATTTATATCTTATTATCTATCGACTGAGCTTTGACCTCATTATCTTGTTTAATGTTATCTCTTCTGCTGAACTGACCAAGCAAACAAAACATTTATTATTGTTGGCTTTTAATATCGGACAAATATCAACAAGAATTAAATATAACAAGCAACATTTGGTGGCAGTAAAATGAGTGCCCATTTTTATTACACAAATGCCATGTGTATGCATTTGTGTAATAAAAATGGGTATAAAAATTCAGTTATGAAATTCCAGTGTGTCACTTCACTTAGCGTTGAAAGCAATTAGTTGGAGTAATTGGTGCTGTGTGTCGTCAGATAAATGTGGGGTACCACAGGGATCTATACTTCGGTTATTATTTTTCCTCGTCTTTATGAACGATAAAAATAGCTGTTTGTCGGAAGATCCTGCTCACAGATTTTTTTATTCGCGGAAGAAATTCAGTTGCTTAGTGAAATACCAAAAAATTAGAAATAAGATAATATCTATTTCTTACAAATATTATGAAAGCCAAAGTTTGTAAATTTAGCTGTTTGTTGTTCCTCCACGGCTAAACGGCCGAATCAATTTGTCTGAAATATGAAATGGAAAGATTATAATTTATACCTCTATAAAAGTAGGCTGCTGTCTGCCGCGGATAAAAATAAGCCATTCCGCGGCAAATCCATTATAACGTGGGTACACCGTAGGACATTTCTAGTTCTCTATTAAAGTCAAAGTTATATCGTTTATTACCATATAAGCACAGGGCATAACATGGACAGGTTAAACTTAAAATTATAATAACTAAATGTATAAAATATAATTTATCAAGGAATAACATTGTTTTTACAGTTCAATGAGTATTCGAAAATGTTGCTGGGGCTTCATGGAAACAGTAAAAAAATACTTTTATTGCATTCATTAAGTAATTTGATTTGCACATAGCATTAACAGTTACTTTATAACTTTTCGGCCCTATTTCACCAATCTCCAAGGTTAATTGGTAATTGGTTAAAACATTGATCTATGAAGTCAACTGACAAATGTCAGTGACTGAATGACCGAGATTGCTCTACATTTTAACCATTGACTAATTGACCTCGGAGATGGTGAAACAGGCCCTTACAGTGATTGATTTAAAATAAATATAAATTAAATAAATATTTCCGGACAATCTACACAACAATATCTAGGCCCCATGGTAAGCTCTAAGCTTGTGTTACAGGTACTAGATATCTGATATACTTAATATAATATAAGTACATCTTAAAATATATAAATCTCGTGTCACAATGTTTGTCCTCAATGGACTCCTAAACCACTTAACCGATTATAATAAAATTCGCACACCATGTGCAGTTCGATCCAACTTGAGAGATAGGATGGTTTTTACGGCGAGAAAAATTCGAATAATTTCCGGGAAAATTTTATACCCGTGCGACGCCGGGGCGGGCCGCTGAACATATATATAGATATTTTTATTATACACTAGCTGTGCCCGCGGTGTTAACCGCGTTATAATGGATTTTCCCGCGGAATTACTTTTTCCCGCGGTAAAAAGTAGCCTATGTTATTTTTCAGGCTCTAGAGATTCTTTGTACCAAATTTCATTTAAATCGGTTCAGTAGTTTTTACGTGAAAGAGTAACAAACATCCATACATCCATACTTACAAACTTTCGCCTTTATAATAGTAGTAGGATATTAAACATTAAACACTCAGACCAAGGAGAAAAGTGCTTGCAGAACATATATAATTTTACTTTTTTTTTATGGTTATGGTAATACACATGTCTAAACCACATCATTGTCCAGACTTAGAACGTTATCTGTCTTAGACAAAAGATGTCAAATAATTTCGATCGGAAACTAATTAATTTAATAAATATAAATATCCGGACAAATCAGTCTTATCGGTATAGCCCCGTGGTAAGCTCTTAAACACTTCGCTCCTCGGCAGGAATCGAACCTGCTACCTCTTGCGGACCTTTGCCAACCGTCAGATTGCTGATTGCTTAAACCGTAAGCCATTTCATAAACCGTAAGTCATTTGTCCATCTTATTCGAATATATGCGAGGTTATGTACTGATAGGAAATTTTATCCTTTGGCATAGATAAGCACAGCTTTCGATCGTTTTCCTGTCATTTTCTTGCCTCACCACCAACACAGAGGCATTGACGATAAGCCCCCATGTCCTTATTATATCAGTAACATAATCTTCAAAACTGAAATACAATGCTTCTGCCGGCTTACCACGGCGATGTTCTTTCCATCTCACCCTGGAATACGCAAGGATAAGGGTACGCGTGCAAAACTCGTATCTTTGCGGGAAAGAGATACAAATACTTAGGTACTTTATACAAATATTATTTATTTTATTTTATTCGAGATACAGTTTTACTCACTAACTAAAACACAATACGAACATAACTTATAACCATTTACATGTTTCCACATAGCGTGACTAAAAAGATAGCTAAATTTGAAAATACCTAGAGAGTAATAAAAACTGAGAACTTAGAAAACAAATAATAAAGAGAAAAGGAAAATAAAACAACAAAACTCACAGACATACCTTTGTCATGTGTAAAATTGACGCATCATCTTCTGTGCGAACGATCATGTACCTGGCTGTTGACGGCCATATAGCCAGTCACGGGCGCCATCTAATAAAAAAAGAAGAAGATCATGTACCTGTCTAAGCAAGGTGAATCGTGAATCTAAAAGCTTGAGGTTTGTAGTCAATTTATTTATCTAAGTGAATAACTGAATTTATATGTGAAAAACCAACGATTTTAAGCTCAAAAACTTAAGTAACTTAACCTGAATCTGTTGCGAGGCTTCCATAATCCAAGTATTAAGAGGGAAGCCGAAGCCACACACTTGTATCCAAACCCGCAGACTCAAAGGATTTTTTATGAATAACTTAATGTTAATTCTAGTGATCGTGACTTGAAAAATATTCACCTTCTAAGCAAAAGCTGCTGACTTTATCCTAAGAAAGGCGAGCTTAGCTGCGTGTTACTTGGCGAACCTGAGTATCAAGGGGTATGCCTTGTAGAATTTCATGATAGGAATAGCAAAAATATTTTCTACAAAATGTTTTCTTGGGTTTATGAATTTTGTAAAGCTCAAACAAACTGGTGCCTTTTCGAGTTTGGAGTTACATTAGGGATTACGTTTCGAAGAAGAGATTTTGTTTCTAATAAGCGGATTACTTAACTTCGAGCCATATCGCTTACTAGCTGACCACTCGTGGCTTTGCCTGCGTAATAGTAGATAGTCCCGCTGTAAAAAGTAGTGTTGTATTTTACTGGGAAATCAGCTAAGTTCCTTTGATCCGAATCGGGCGTAAGTTTTCCCGCGGTAACTAGTATTTTACCTGGCTTTGCGCTGATTCAAAAACCTTCCTTTTGAATCACTCTATCTAATAATATATTATTATATGCTCTAGCTATTGCTGAAAACCGCCTGAAGATCCGTTCAGTAGTTTGTGAGATTATCGCGAACAAAGGGACAATATTAATTTATAATTAGTATTAAATATTTACTTTTTATAAAATTTATATATTTCCCTCGCCTCGATTTTTCTTCTTGAAAATTGTATTTGCGCTTTAGAAACACGTTCTGCAAGCATAGTGCAAACCGGCATGAGTTAGTATTGAGTTATTAGTTAGTTTTGCATAGTGCAATCATTCTGAGAACTTTGAAGAGCTTGAAGATAATGTGACATTCACCAACCCGCACTTGGCCAGCGTGGTGGCCACCGTCATCAAACATTACTGATCCTAATATTTTTGTTGCAGATATCGTAATCCCATCACTGTTGATAGCGGCCCTGTTCATTGGAAATGCGTTGATCGTCCTCATCATTTACAAGTACAGGAAACGGTGAGTTTCAGCTAATCAAAAAACTTAAAAAAAAACCGAATAGGTAGGATATTTTTTTTACAGTTCAGTTATTATTTAGAGCTTATACATCATCATCTTCCATTTCCCTGTATTAGGCCGACACTCATTCCCACCATGATTTTTCCCTGTCCTCCTCTTCACACATATCTAACACTCATCTCGTATGGACAAGACGGTTTTAAGAGATTCTAGATTATCTATTAGATTTCTATCATAATCTTAAGCTATGACACTTAATATCATTAACCTTTATCATTCGACGATATGAAACTAACCAAAAATATGACTTTTTATTTATATCTATTAGTTTTTGGGAAAATTATCGCATGTATTTAGGAACAGTCTTAGAACGTTGTTTCTGTTATGGACAACGTAAACATTTCGTCAAATCCTTTTGTGCTTGCAAACAGTCTAAAATAATGTACCGTTGGTACTAACCAGCATTCACATCACCAGTACACGAAACAAACTATTGAACCGATATTTTCATATGAAATCCTATTCACCATCACTGGATTAACGAGCGATGGCCGTGCCATCTATCTATCGGAATAAATCCAACTATTTATCTTATGCGACATTATAATTTACTGCCATTTGCTTCTATTAGCCGTCATTTTAATTAAATTAAAAAAGTCATTAGTTTATCATAATTCACATAAGTTATTCAAGGTTTTCTACAAAGCTTGTCGTACGGTGACACTGAAAACCTCTTATCCATAATAAAATAAGTAATTATTTGTAAGTAAGCAATATTAATTTGTAGTTTAGGTTAAGATATGTAATTGTACTCATACAACTTCTATGTTAGATCAACATATGCATTAAATTAAAAACATAGGAAATTATTTATGCCTGGTGCATGGCCCATTTCTGCCTGGCAAACCACTTGCGATGGACGTCAAAGAAATTAAGACTGCGGCTATTTATTTGTATACAAGTATTACAGAAGTTTTTACCTTGTAAACACCACAGGCCACACTATGCCACGATTCCTTTGAAGTGTGCTCAAAAACCGACAACTCCCCGATTGCGCGCCACGATTGACAATTGTCCGCCAACATATACCATTACCCCCTGTACACAATGGCGATGGCCTGTAGTGGGCCAACTTGGGCCATTGTATACTGGAGGCATAACACATCTTTCACATCCGTGTTGGTAAATTAAAAAAAAAAACATATCTCATGTGTCGGGGTATCGTTGAAAGGTATTTCAAATCATTTAATTCTTCGTTTTCTGGTTGGATTTTTAAGATTGCGTACCCAAAGGGTAAAACGGGACTCTATTACTAAGACTTCTGTCTATCACCAGGCTGTATCTCAAGAACCGCGATGGATAGTGTTGGAATTTTGAAGGACGATGTATATCTGTTGCCGTTATAACAAGAAATACTAAAAACGCATTATAAGTACATATATAAGGGGGCTCCCATACAGCAAACGTTATTTTAATGACTGATTTTTATGGAAACTTATTATTTTTTTTTGCATAATGTGTATGCTTTGTACGCGGACCCCTTGGCGTAGAATAATAGAATAGAATAGAAAATACTTTATTACACACTAAACAAAGAAACAATACAGTAAGAAATTAAAACTAAACCTTGAATGCGTAATGGGCGGTCTTATTGCTAAAAGCAATTTCTCCATTTTTCTTCTTCTTTCTTGTGTAGTATGAGTCTATCACATAATTTTCAAATTTATTGGTTTGACGACACTACCATCATACTAACAAACCTAAAAGTGTTATTTCAGTTATTCATAACGTTGATATTCACAACAACAATTCACAAATCAAACCATTGAACCGCCATTTTCATATCAAATCCTATTCACCATCAACGGATTAGCGAAACGGCGCGGTGTCAAATATCTATCGGCAAAAAGCCCATTATCCACCTGCACACGGCTCACTGCCAGTCATCAGTATCGATCACACAGAAACAGATACAAAAACTTAAGATGATTAAACCTATAGTAGTCCCTCTATGAAATAAAACAACATAATAAACATTACATTTATAAGTTACGAGTAAATTTTAGATAAAAAACCTAGTTCGTACTTTCAAACAGTCTTAAATTGTTTTTCAAAGTTGCCAAGTCCTCAAAACTTCTCGTAGTTGCACACAGTGTGAAATATTTCCTCAATTCTCGATAACAATTCACAAAATAAACTATTGAACCGCTATTTGCATATCAAATCCTATTCACCAGCACCGGATTAGCGACGGCGCGGCGGCGCGGCGGTGTCAAATATCTCTCGACATAAAGCCCACTATCCTCTATTGTGGCGCTATCCCGCACACGGCTCACTGCCACCAGTGAGAGCCACTCGATCGCACAGAAACAATAACTGGCAACACGGCCTTATTGGAACAATAACAATATTTCTGTCTAAAACTATAACTTGCGGAAAGTTAAATATGGTTGAAAGAATATTGTTGTTTTATAATGTTATTTTCCTTAAAAGTAAAAAACACCATAATATTTTGTAATGTGCACGCGATGAGCTTTCATTTGATAGTACCACTCGAGTATATTTGCAGATTTTCACTCTAACCCCCATAACTTTTAAACGGCACGACAAAACAGACACATTCAGTTAGAGCCACGATGACTATATATAAAAATAGTTGTCTGATAGTCTATACAAAAATACTGGAAACCTTTTTTTCGCTTTATCAAATTAATAATAAAGTGCCAAGATATAGGTCATTAAAGTTCCGAAGCGAGGCATTAACGTGTAAGTTTCGTACAAATCGCATTCCGCATCATCCTGACTTTTTGTTTGCTAAAAAAAAGATTTTAGTTTTCTATCCAATATCCCCAATACCCTCTCCCTATTGTCGAATCTACAGAAAACTAGTAACTACCGGATACGTTACTAACAATGTCTAACCCCGTCACAATGCTGGTTTGTTACAACTCCTACGATAAATAACAATCTCAACAAGGTTACAATCAACATCTGGTGCATCGTCGGCGCCGGGTCATTCGTGTCCTGGCCTAGTTTGGTCATTCTAGCTCAAGTTTGGGCCTTACTGAGTTTGGTCATTCTCATTGGTAGTCAGCGCCTAGTCCAGTCAATACATCTTCATTTGAATGGACGGTTCTGAGCTGACAATGTGCTTTAGCAGCCATTTAGGGAGTATTGTGCACAGGAAGCAACAGTGATGCATTTGGAATAATGAATTGGTTTGCTGTTGATGTTCAGGGAATGGTTTGTTTTGCTATTGTGGTATTAGATAGTATAACATACTTTTAGATAATGGGACGCTACATAAAATGTTTTTTTTTAATTACCTACCTATTATGTGTGACATGCGAAGCGTACCTTAATTATGGCTCTTTGCACACCCGACCACAAAGTTTTCGGGAAATTGCAGACTCAAGCGCGTCGCGACGTGTAAGTTTGGCCGAAGCTTTAGATTTTTATCAAATATTGTAAAAAATACGTAAGTCACTTCAGTTTGTCGTAGTCCAGGGTATGTCTAAACGGTGAGCAAATAAGGAAAAATTGCCGGGAACTTTTTTTACCCGTGCGACGCCGGGGCTAGTAAATAGATAAAAAAGTGAAATAATCACACATAGATCATTTTTTGTTTTTTAGCCTTGACAATTTATTCTCTCATTTCTTTATTTATTGAAAAACCTTAAAACACGGTCGTTTACTAGTGTTATAAATCTAATATATAAAATTCTCGTGTCACGGGATGCGTAATCGAACTCCTCCGAAACGGCTTGACCGATTTTCATGAAATTTTGTGAGCATATTCAGTAGGTCTGAGAATCGACAAACATCTATTTTTCATTTTGAAAAAAAAAATTTTTTGCAAAACAACGTTTGCTGGGATCAGCTAGTAATGTATATAATCAACTGTTTGGAATACCTGTTTTTTTTATTTGAAGTTGTATTAGTTTGATGTTTTATAATGTTACATTTTATAGGCTAATAAACATAATATTACAAAACTTAAGCGTTTTTTAAAGTAGCTTAGTTTTAAAGGACCAAAAAGTACTAACCCAACCTACCCTGCACTTAAGGATACGACAAAAGTTTACGGACTTCATACTTCGAAGGTTGTGTGTCTTTGTAACTGTAATGTTACCTTTAATATTTTAAAGTAGTACTTTCATGTGTTATTTATTTAATTCTATAATAACAAATCAAACAAAAAAAAGTATGTAGGTAGTATGTGTGTTGTGTATGTAAGTACCTAGGGTTCCGTAGACAGTTTATACACAATTTGCAATAAAAAAATAAACAAAAATAGGTAAAAAACCTTTTTTAAAATACAAAGAGATGCGGTCAGGGCGGTCACCTATCCAAGTACTCGAGCAACGTTGCTAAGCTTCATAAAAATCACGTGTGCTGTATGAGTGCCCTCCTATATATTTATTTATTTACTATCAACAGATAGCGGCAACAGAATTACATCATCCCTGAAAATTTCAACTCTATCACGGTTTTTGAGATACAGACAAACAGACAGACAGTCAGAAGACGATGTCTCAGTAATAGGGTCCCGTTTTACCCTTTGGGTACAGAACCCTAAAAAGCAAACATAACTTCCCGTACCTTACACTTGAAATTGCAACTTACCTAACACTTGAAATTGATTAAACACTTCACACAAAATTCAGCTCTACCTTACCTCAACATAGCAGGAATTCGCAGAGCGCAAACTTATCACTGAAAATCTACCAACACTGTGCTAATATTGTGATAAGCTTCCGTTTCCGTTGATAGTTGGAAATTTGGGATTGTTGAATGCAGGGCGTGATTTGGGAGTCAAATATGGAAATATCTTTGAGTACAGCCATCTAATTGCCTTGGCGAAGTTTTGGTCTGAGTTTGGAACTTTCGGTAACAACTATTTCAAAGGAATAGATTTGCAGGTGGGTCACTTTGTGATGATAATGAGGGGGCATGATACGCCTTATTCTGTCCACTTTTATCCTAGTTAGTGGGTAATCGACAGTAATTAATTTTGTTCTTTAATTAATTTATTGTCTGGTAATATTTATTTAATTTTACCAACCCGTATTTGATCTGCGTGTTATTTAAAGCCTAATCTCTCACGTTAAGAGTGAACTCCCTGTGTCTTAGCTGAGGAAAAGTAAAAAGGGCTGCTTATGATGATAATTTAATTATGTGTTTTTGCATCATAGTGATAACGTATTTTATAACACTTATTCTCTTTGTAATATTAAACACTACCACCACTTGCTTATGGTTTTTTTTTATTCTAGTTAAGTCTTCATTTTTTGACCACAATCACACCTGATGTAAAGAGATGATGTGGTCTAAGATGGGGCATGAAGACCTAGAAAATGGGTTCTCCGGACGAAACACGATTAAATCGTTTCATGCACTGGTTTTGGACGATTTCAATTTGAATCCAACTTGTTAATACAGGTTGTTTAATTATTCCTGTAGATAGCGAGCAACAACAAAAAACTGGATAAAAAACAAAAAATAAAATAAACAATCATAAAAAAAAATGTTGAAACTGTTTCAGTTAATTTTTATCTAAGAGACATACCCTTTTATTTAATTATAGCAGTATTTTTTTTGGAATTTGTAAACATTTGGAAAATTTCTAACACAGATCAATTCAATTATTTGGGCAAAATACCGAGTGCTTCGAAGCGAAAATGTATTTTGAATGACGTTGCATATTTATGTAGGTGCCGCCTATACGTAAAATAGTTGAAAAACTATTTTTTATGCCTTAACATGGTACCAACTGGTCCCCTATGTTAGGCTCTTTGCCAACTAACAACCGCAGCGGCTAGATTATAACCAAAAATTATTGATGCTCGGAAGTTATTGGTTAAAAATACTATTACATACTACTACTGCCTGAATTTACCACTGCAGGGTGAAGGGAGGTATGGTTTCAGGTTGTAATTGAAACGACTACATCTGACTGCTGTTGATTTATTACTAATGAATATATCTTATCTAGCTTATGACATAGTTACATACTACACCTCACCTCAGGGGTGAATAGAAAAAAAAATGTTTATATATAAATACATTTTTTTTTATACATTTAAAGGTTTAGTTCTATTTTTATGGATTACATAATCTTTATTATTTTTACTTATTTTAACATTAACTCCTAAATCTTCGATGACAACAAATGGACCTTCCCACAGTGTGTCTAATTTACTTGCTATTTCATTCTTAATTAATAAAAATTGTCCTTTAACATACGTTACATTGTTTATATTTTTATCATATGTATATTTACGATTATATTTGCTTAAAATTAAATTTTTACGTGCATCTTGATGTGCTACTTGTAACCTATATTTTAAACTTAATGGATAGGCTTCAGGGTTATACAAAGGTTCAATATAACTACTTATTCTACAAGGTATTATACTAGGTCTACCAAAAACTAATTCAAAAGGTGTGTATTTAGTCTCTGTATGAACTGTATTATTAAAATTATAACACCAGAATGGTAACCAATAACTCCATGTATCTTTTTGACCGTCGCACATTATTCGTAAAAATGCTCCTAGATTTTTATGTGAATTTTCTAATGCACCTATTGTTTGATGATGGTACGAAGTCGATGTTCGTTTTTCTATTTCTAGTAATTTACATACCTGCTCCATCACTGCCGATACGAACTCTGTTCCACGATCTGTAATTATGACCTTAGGTATACCAAATCTTAAAATAAAATTATTAACTAAAGCATTAGCTATACTTACTGTTTCCTTATTATTTAATGGATACGCTTCTACAAACTTACTTAAACCACATTGTAGTGTTAAAATATAACGTTTATCTTCAATATCTCTATCTAAAGGACCAACGATATCCATATAGATATTCTCGAAAGCATACGAAGGTGTTGTCGTTATCTCCATAGGCGTCTTGACATATTTACAATGCTTCATTTTTTGGCATTTAATACATTTGCTCACAAACTTTATTACGTCTTTGTCTAAGCCTGGCCAGTAAAATCTTCGTTTTATGTTATTTATCATTCTTCGTACACCTGCATGACCTGCAGTAGGTAGCAAATGAAAATCGTGTAAAATATAATTCTTTTCGTCTTCTTTCTCTATTCTTTTCACGTCTTTTAATACATAAATTCTTGGTCCTGTCCAATCTTTTCTTCCTTTTATTTCTTTTAATAAGTCTTCTATAAAACTTTCATATTTCTTAATTTTTACTATGCATAGTTCATTTATATTTATTTCTTTGCAAAATTCTCCTAATTTAGTCACAAATTCGTCTCGCGTAAATTGTGCTCTAAAACTAAGATCAATATACAAAACTTTTCTACTCTCACTATAAATTAAACTTTCTTTTTCCTTATTTATTCCATTTCCTTTTCTTAATTTATTTAATTCTTCTTCTTCAATAAAAGTCAATTCCACAGAATCACTAGGCTTTTTTAGAATGTCTACAACTTGTGGTTGATCAGGCCACTTGTCGTTTTCTTTGCTAAAAATAGCTTGATTCGAATCTTTGTTCATATTCCTTGTCTGTGCTCTTGTCATTACCGAAATGATTTCCTCATTCATCTGTTTTAATACATCTGATGTTAAATTAATCCTAGAAAGTGCATCTGCGACACTATTCTCTTTTCCTTTCACGTACATTATTTTAAAATTATACTCTTCTAGTGCTAGTCGAAATTTTAGAAGTCTACTAGAGGGGTCTTTCATCGAAAATAAATAAATTAAGGGTCTGTGATCCGTCATTATGGTGAATGTTTTTCCATAAACGTAAGGTCTAAAATAATTAACAGCCCACACAATAGCTACAAGTTCTTTTTGAATAGTTGGATAGTTCAATTCTCCTTTATTAAGTGGTCTACTAGCATATGCAACTGGTTTCATATTTTTATTGCACAAAACTGCTCCAATAGCGGTACCTGATGCATCCGTTTGTATTATAAACTCATTATGTTCAGAAAAATCTGGAAAATCTAAAACAGGTGGAGTGCTCAGGGCACTTTTCAATTTTTCAAAAGCTCTCTGACTTTGAGGTGTCCAAACGAATGGTTCATATTTTCTTGTTAATTTATTAAGTGGTTGAGTTATTTCTGCAAAGTTTTTAATGAATTTTCTGTAATAGTTGCAGAATGCTACAAATCTCTTTACCTCATCTGTATTTCTTGGTGTCGGATAGTTACGTAATACTTCTACTTTAGCTGGATCTGGTAGTACTCCGTTATTTGATACTATATGACCTAAATATAAAATTTCTTTCTTCAAAAAGTTACATTTTTCGGGATTTAATTTCAAATTTACTTTTCTTAATCTGACTAGTACATCATTTAAGTTTTTATTATGTATTTCTAAATTTCTGCCAAAAACTACTAAGTCATCTAGATAAATAAAACATTTATCAAAAGTTAATCCTGACATCGCTACTGACATGACTCTAGAGAAAGCACTCGGGCTTGTCTTCAATCCCATTGGTAGTCTCTTCATTTGGAACTGTCCCGTATTTGTAGAAAAAGCTGTGTACTCTCTACTTTGTTTATCTAAACGAACCTGATAATATCCTTGATTAAGATCTAAATGTGTAAAATAGACTGAACCTGACAATGAGTCTAAAATTTCCGTGATGTTAGGTAATGGAAATTTATCATCTACTATACAATCATTTAGTTTCCGATAGTCAACTACTAATCGCCATTTCTTGTTATTATTTTCGCTTTTCTTTGGTACTAATAATACTGGACTTGACCATTCACATTTCGCTTCTTCAATTATATCGCTTTTTAACATTTTCTTTACCTGTTCGTTTACTTCATTTCTCAAAGCATGTGGCAATCTATACTGTTTAACATAAACTGGACTAACATTTGGTTTTAAAGTTATTGACTGTTCATAAATATCTGTTGTTGACAACTTGTCACCTGGTAAAAAGAAAACATCCGAATATTTAGCACATAATGCTTGAATGGATTTCCGTTCTTCCATATTAAGATGATCTAATTTTAATGTTCGAAGTAAAGTATTCGCTCTATCTAAACCATTCGAAGTTTGTTCAAAATTACATAAATCATAGTCTTTTAATAAAAATAATTCTGGTTGAAACATTGGTAATGTTACGTCATGTTCGCTTGTATTCAAAATTTTTACAGGTAATCTGTTGTTTCGTACCTTGCCTATACTTCCTGCTAAAAAAATATTTTCCGTTAATTGCTGGCTTTGAACAATGCAATCATCTTTCAAATCAGTATTTAAAAGTAAATAATGAATAGATTCACTTCGAGCTGGAATGTGTAACACTTCGTCCGAGTAATTGATAGTGTCAGACAATTTCAAAGAATATTCCATTCCATATTTAGAAAGTGTAATGATGTTCGTCTTGAAATTGATATTAGATGCATAGCGACACAAAAAATCTAATCCTAATATTCCATCCGCCTTTAAAGGTATGTTATCGAAAATATGAAGCTTGATATCAAATTCGACTCGATGTTTATCTTCTAGATGCAACAAACTAAGATGAATAAAACCGGTTGATGTTATTTGACCTGCTATGCCATTTACAGATGTCTCTTCTCTTATTATGGCACTGTTACTAGGTAATGAGTTGCTTTTTATTACAGATAATGATGCTCCTGTGTCTAATAGCCAAAAGTACTTTCTGTTACCAACGTAAAATGATAGAAATTTCGCTTTACCGTAAAATGCTAAGATGTTATGCTTAAAATCGAAAAAACTGCATGTTATTTCCTTCAGACTTTTGTTCCGTATTTACCGAATCATTGTTTATCGGTTGCTCCGTACATAACACACGATGGTTGTAACCTCTACCACGCGTCTCATAACTCGATCGGTTCTCATTCGGACCATGGTAACCTAATGTACGCTGATTATTGTAGCGATAAAATGAACCTCTATTATAACCACGATTATGATACTGTGCTCGGGGTAGGCCGCTAGAATTGACATAATTAGTCCTATTGTTATGGTAACTCCCTCGGCTGAAATAATTACCTCTGTAATTCGAGTTCACGTTCGAGTTCGAGTTCCCACGGTAACTTCTCGATACATTCCTGAAATTATTATTATAATGTGACTTACCTCTTCCTCTCGAAAAATGCATGATGCTTTCGTCACCTTTTGGAGTACATTCTGCTGACAACTCCTCATCTTTAGCTCCTTGGATGGCATCCTTCAAGTTCTCGTAGTTACGCGCCGCTATAATCGTGCTAAGCCTGCTGTCGCGTAAACCTCCTGAAAATCTGTTAATGGCCAACTTCTCGTTTAATGGTTGCAGAACGGCATAGTTATCAGAATTACCATCTGCTTGCGAAATTGTGAGATTAGTAAATAACTTCTCGATCTCTGTCGCGTACTGGTCGATTGTTCGCCAGCCTTGCTTTGCTGTTAGTAATCGAGATTGTATAGCTGCAAATGACTGTTTAGGCAATAATTTGTTTCGCAAATCTGTGATAAGATCGCATACGCTTGAATATTCCCTAGATACTCGCAATTTTGCATTCTCTGACAATCTACTTTTCACTACGAATTTTATTAGTAACTGTTTTCCTGCCTCAGATAGCATTTCCGAATACATTTCCACAGAGTCAATGATACTTTTGGTGTTACTTCCACTATTGTTCATTACAGGGATTAAGCTACACGCCGTCTTTAGATCGAACTCCATGATTGGTTCTGAATTTGAACTAGTTTTACTCGTCTTACAATAGCTTTTTCCAGAACAAAGTTCTAATATTTTTATATAACACTCATAAATTTCATCTTTCCTCTCACGCAATAATGTTACATAATTTATATCTAAATGTTTTTTCTTACTTAATGTTTTTAGTAGTATTTTACTTTTCTCATAAAGATTTTCTGTTTCTCCTAACTTATTTGTTATTACATTGCCTTGAAATCTAGATTTACCTTTTTTAATTAAATATTTCTTTATTTCAATTAATTCATAAAGGCACTTTAATAATTCTTCCATTTAGTTTTATACACAATATTAATAAGTTTTTCAAATTACATACCATTCTCGAGTTAGAGATCTCGAATCTCATTACGGTAGTAGGGCACTTCGATGTTTACGAAACTCTCGGCACTCTCCGTATAAGGGCATGAACACTACACTATTCTTAGAGTACTTATCCTTACTGTTCGAAAAACACTGATTTAACTTTAATGTTATTAATATTGAATGTCATAGTTATCAATTACCGCATTCGCTACTATGTAAAAACAATAGTTATCCGAAAAATAATAATATCACTCACACTTTTACTTAACCGCACTTTAACACTTTTTTTGATTTCCTACTCAAGCTGTCGTAACGCCGCCGGCCGCATCTCTCTGGACTTCTGTCTCCCGGCGCCTGAAAAAACTGTTACTCCTTCTCAAGCTGTGCTCGATAATCTCCCGCTGGATCCACCGTTGATGACTTTTTTTTGTAGTCGAAACGCCGCGTAGAGCAAAAACAAAACCATGATTACGCAGATGATCCCAATCGTATAGCTGGTATAGGTCGCGTGACTTTTCAACTGTTCTAAGTCTAAACTATTTCCACCGCCGCTCGCGTTTTGGGCTATAACAACTTCTTCTCTCGAATATGATTTTCCCATGTTTATATTTTTCCACACAACAACTTAATATTTGAAGTCGCGATGACCGCTCGTATTCGCGTGACGCACCGATCGCGCTCCAAATATGGCAAAGGTCGCCATGAAGGGAGGTATGGTTTCAGGTTGTAATTGAAACGACTACATCTGACTGCTGTTGATTTATTACTAATGAATATATCTTATCTAGCTTATGACATAGTTACATACTACACCTCAAGGGAAAAGGTCCTCTTAATCGACATACCTACTGATTATAATTCTCAGGTTTTAAGGCTTTGAAGGACCAATAAGTACCTGGAGAAATATTAAACTTGTGTGTTTTTTGAAGTGAAACTTCTTTACAATCGTTGTGATTTGAAACCGGATGCAACGGAAATGGAAATAAGATCTTAAACGCTAGCAAGGTTAAGCAACTTTGCGCGACGCCAGTACTTGGATGGGTGACCGCCCGAACAAAATCTTTTTGCATAGTACTTTTTTTATTTTATTCTTCTTATTCTTTTGTCGATTTACAGAAGTTTCACTTCTATCGTGTGTGGATCACACACACCTTTTTTTTTAATGACAATTATTCGGAGCTTAGATCCTCCGTTATAGCTCCGTTTAGGCTTAAACTAACATTAATTACATTAATGCGAACAAGCATGATAATAAAATTTAAAATAAACTAATATTCGTAAATTTTGAAACCTACGTGAAATTCTACTGCTCGAAATAAACGTTTTAATCTTTTCCTACATAAATTTAATTGAATCCGACTTCAGATTTTGCACAGCAAACGTAGGTAAATTAGTTTTCAATGAAAACATTTAAACGTATTTTCCTAGATCATTTTTTGTAATACCTAGAAAATGTTCGCTTTAAAACGTCCGTTAGTACAACTGGGAACGACTATTTGAACAAGGACTTAGCGTCTATCGCCGCGGACATTTCGAATATGAGTCTTAATGCAACGCAATAAGGTTTTTAATCAGGCATCTTTTTGTCTTCAGGTTTGCCCTCTTTACTTTGAATTGAACATCAAAGGGAGTTTATTCTGTTACTTTGAACCTTATCTTGATGGGTATAAGGGTTGGTAGTGTGTGTCTTATGTGAAGGGGTTAAGGTTTAAAATTGTTTTGTTGTAAGGGTCAGTATGCAGGATGAGTCTATTAGAGTTGATTTGATAACTGGAGTTATTGAGACATGTCATGTTGTTAACCTGTACTCATTCATATACATTTATGTCGGAATTTTGTGCCTTGTTCTAAACCAAAGCTCGAGGTTTTATTCATAAGTAATTTTTATTCTAGGCATTCAACATACTTAAGATTGAAAAAAATAATTATTATACGCCTCAGAATAGTTATTGTAGACTCTACACCTTATAAAAAAACATACCTGTCAAATTTCATGTTGCTTAGTTAAGATATACAATACTATTTATATATACTCGATACTTTAAGATATTTCGTGAGTTTTTCATCACTCCAAATGCAATGCCAAAGCGTTTCTTATTTCGGTAGAAAAAAAGTGTTATGTAGTACAACACAACAGTTTTTTTTGTGTTTTCTGATGGTATTTGTGAACGAATGAGGGGACGATTTGGCATTGCATTCAGCGTCTCTTATAAATCAAGGACTTAACTTATCTTCTTACAAAAGTTAGTTGAAATCCTCTTAAAGTAATTTTGTCCCAATTTAATTGTTTAAAACTGTAATCCAATTAAGATATTCAAATCTAACAAGTCAGATAAAAATTTGGCTATATAATTTGGTAATTTAGTATAGTAACAGGCAGATAGGCAGTTCGTAACTTAGTGGAAATTAGCCAAGTGTTTCACAGATGTTGGACTGTCAAAAATAATATTTTGACAGTATTAAAAATTTATTTTGTTTCGAAACGTCATTTAATAAAAGTTGAGATCGATAAAAAAAATTAACTTCAGCCAAATAAAGCTAGAAATAATCTTTAGCGTAGAGTAATTAAGCAATTGTAATATTGTTATAACATAATACTAAATTTAAAATAAATAAACCCGTCTCCAGAACTTTTGTGCCCACAAAAGTAAAAAGTCATACTATTTAGTAATGTGCACGTGATGCGCTTTCATTTGAGACCCCACTCGAGTATATTTGCTGATTTTCAGTTTTCCTTCCCCACTTTTATCCTCATAACTTTTAAACGGGTCAACAGATTTTCATCAAACATGTCTAACAACACTCACACATAACTGACCTTTCATACAAAAAAAACTAAATTGCAATTCGCCCGGGAGCTATGATGTCCCAGACAGACAGACACAGACACGTCAAACTTATAACACCCCTCTTTTTGTCGAGGGTTATAAAATTATGTCGTTTAAATACAATAATTCTAGATTGTTGCCAACTAAAAGATATATATTATAATTCTACCCAACTCAACTTCACTTCTCCATTTCAAACAAATGGCTACACTTAATCTAGCAACCTGCTATGATTTAACAAGCGTCGCATTTTGACAAAGATTGTGATGTCTTTCGCGCGTGACCAATATATTTCTTTGTCCAAATGCGAGCTGCAGAATTGGTCACTCACCATCGTACGTGATTCAATTTCCGACTTTCCCCGTAGCAAGGCACGAAAATCTACAATGTATGTTACAATGGGCTTTTCTCGGCGCTTGGTGTGTAAAATGGGTCAAAATTGGACATTTTTCTACCTGATAGCGGCATCCGAAGTAATTTGGTCGCTAAATGGTTGGTCTAATAGTCGCTATGCGTCTGGCGTTTTGCGTGCGTATTAGGGGGATTATATCGAAGAACCCTTTAAATTGTTTTATCGGAGAACGGAATTGTTTTGTTAGACTTTTACTGAGTATAATTATAGATCCTTTTTAATAAAATCCATGGCTATTTCAATTTCATTTAACTATGTGCTTCCTCCGGTCTTACGGCATGCAAAGGCAAAGTCTGATACTATAACATAATATAGGTACGAAGAGCTGTAAATAGGAACCATAGATGTTAGAAATATTTAAATTCTATCTAATTAAAAAACTATTTAAATTCTATACAACTAGCTGTGCCCTGCGGTGCTACCCGCGTTATAATGGATGAAGTACTCTTAACCAACAACATATTTATTTGAATAAAGATTAATATTATTATGTTGATACAACTTAAACAAATTATTTCGACCATATTAGGTACCATAAAAACGGTTTTTGTGAGTTAATCTAAAAAGATAGACATATACTATCGCGGACTGTTTTTTAGATCATTATAAGAGCTATTATTCTTTAATACATATTTTTTGTGTATCTTGAACCGTTTTCACGGCGCACGCAACGGAAGGCTTCAAAGATGAAATAATTTCTCCCGTTTTTTACACGTTTACCACTATATCTTTGCTCCTATTTGTCGTAGCGTGATGTTAAATAGCCTATAGCCTTCCTCGATAACTGGACTATCCAACACAAAAAGAATTATTCAATTCGAACCAGTAGTTTCGGAGATTAGCGCGTTCAAACAAACAAACAAACAAACTCTTCAGCTTTATAATATTAGTATAGATAACTGAAAAAAATTGTTCTCTCTCAGCTCGGCAACGAAATTCATGTTTCACCCTGTGTACTGAAAAATATATTTTCGGGTAGGCGGAGGGTGGTACCACTTTTAAACTTCTTCCATGCTATAACGTAATTCAATAAGGGGTAAATATTTTATCAAAAATTAATATATTTTGCAGATTTAACCAAAAAATGGTAAATATTTGTCGTCAGTTTTTAAATTTCTGTTGTCAGGAAAATATTTAAACTAGCACGATCAAAAATAGTAATATGTCAAAAAAATTTAAAATCGCAATATTAAAAAGCACAACTTAACGAAAAAAAAATTAATTGAAATTTAATACTTAGCAAATTTAGTAAAACTTTTATGCTTAGAGTAAATTTATCACCAAAAAAAGATGTCTCTAAACCTATAAATAGAGATTAAGTCCGAGCCAAGGGGATGTTTTGTTTATTAATCTCGACTTTAAACTTTCCGCCCTTTCTTAGGAAGGATTTAATTTGGGATAACGAATGTAAAGGTACCTAATTTGCATTTCATTACGTTAAGTAATTGGATGATGAGATACGCCCGAAGGTTTCAGGATTTTCAGTTAATTTATTTGATCTGTTCAAAATCACTCCAACACACATTTTCTCTTCTTGGCTTCTGAATAGGAAGAAGCTCTTTAAACTTTATGTTTGAACTCATTAAGGAGAGGTTAGGGAGGTGTTAAGTTAAAACGGGATATTTAACATGGTATAAAAAAATAAGTTTAGGTAGTGCTTAAAATTGTAGTGATACCTTTTTCAACTTGGACCTTTTTTATTGATTATACATCAAAAGTTAAAACAAAGGCAAAGATTATGATAAGTATGATAAGTGATGAGATTACAATTCGATAAAGATCATTTTATAGAATTGAATATATTTTTATCATTACTTATATAAAGATAAAACTATCACGTAAATATTGTAGTTTACCGATAAATAGAAATGTCCATAACAATTCAAAGACCTTGTAAATACATCGAAATTTGATAGATCTTGTAAATTGAGAAACTGTGTTGTGGAACTGAATTGTGGTTAATCGGTGGAAATTGAGTAGGTTGTATTAGAACCGACATATTTACATGATTATAATTATAAATAATTTATTAAGAAGTTCAAACGAAACATAACTCTAAGAATCGTAATTGTGTATCAAAGGTACAATGCTTTAAGTACTCCCAAATTTCTACAGAGCTCATATAAAGTCGTACCTACATCTTAATTTCACAATTGTCGGAAGGGCTGGTCTTCTGGGGGGTAGCGGCTAACAACAAATATTACAGTACACATTTTAGTAGCGGTTTAATAATTTGTAAGCACAAAGTTATCATATTTTAAAAGGCCGTTAACGCTCTAAATATAATTCTGTGCTAGACCGAAAACAAGCCCCAGTAGTTTTTTAGGTTTGAAGCATGTAAGCACAAAGTTCAAAGTTCAAGTTCAAAGTTCATTTATTGCGTAAATACATGTTACAGCGATGTTTTGGCTTAAATCTTACATGGATCAATTTATTTTACCTGTCCAAACTGTTGAACTTAATTAAATATTTTTTTTTATAATACCTACTATAGAGTAGTTTCATAACATTAGTAATCATCACAGATTTATATTTATAAATAAATATTGCCGGACAATCCACACAGCAACATCTAGCCCCGTGGTAAAATCTAAGCGTGTGTTACGGGTACTATACAATATTCGAGTCGAGAAACTAACAACTTAGCCTTATGATAAAAATTCAAAGAATACCAGAAAACTAATTTGTACAAATCTAGTAGGCATCATATTCCCAACAGCTATTACCTACTCAAAACGTTCCAATCCAACATCACGATAATCAATTTCCACATATATACCCGCCATCAAGTAATTACCATTAATTTTTATTGCCCACAGGAAACCCGAGGACATTGACGACGAGTTCAACACGATCCCGTTGAGCGTTAACGGCGTGCACGCTGGCAACGCGGTCTAGCGGACCAGAGTACTCGCATGAGCAAGTCCTCGGACGCGGCTGTACTCGAGTGAGGACATACCCAGACGACAGAGGCAAAAGGTGCTGGAAATACAACTGTCGTTATTCTATCGATTAATTGCCGTTTATGGCATCACAATCATGTAAAATTAAAGTTTATTATTTGTTTATACTCAAGACAAATTCTTTTTGCATTGTGAAATTAAATTTTTAAATATGATGGTTAATAACAATATTACTCAAAACTGGTAGCATATGATGTTGTGGTTATAGTATCGAACAATCAATACGTTTCAAATCATGGTATGTTACCTTAACAGGGCCGGAGGGCAACCTGGGCGGAAGCCCCGGGGCCTCCACAAACGGGGGGCCCCCACAATAGCGACTTCGGAAATAAATTGTTTCAAATTCCAACTAGGGAACACTAATGTCATAGAGAATTATTTTTTATGTTTATTTGTGTTTGTTCAATACTAAAGGTATCTACTTGGATTCACAATAAATGATATATTGAAAAAATTTAGTGAAAATGAAAATAATTTGGGCGAGGAGGCCTCGGCTCCTTTGCTGCCTCGAGGCCTCTTTACCTCTCAATCCGGCCCTGTACCCTAAGTTTTAACATGTAGCACGTATGTGTTCATTTACAATCTGACTTCACATCTGTACTTTAATTATCTGCACCTTTTGACTTTGACTGTCAACTAGCTGATGACATACCCAGGCAGTGCCAGGCGGGGTTGTACTCTCTCGAGTACAAACATGGAAGTATACACCGACCGGGAATAATTAATAGAGAAATTACTTTAACGTAAAATATTAAACTGGTGAAATTACTCGAGCTAAAACAGTGATGTGTTAGTACAGCTAAAATATGTTAACGTTAATTTTTGATTGTGGCTACAGCGGTAATTTTCAAGTTGTTTCGAAATGCGAACGTATAATAAAAATAATTGGGTTAATTATGAAATGGAATACTTAATTTAAGTACAGAGGAGAGTTTTTTTTTCATGGTACAAACTAAGTAGGTACCTACTCACACAATACACAATAAGTGACCACAATCTCGCCTGTTGGTTGGTGTCAAAGTGGACGAAGATGGATCTAAATGGCCCTACTTATCGTTTTGTAAAATAACATCCAAAAACTCCAGGTCGGTGTATTGCTTCTATTCAATTGGTTTAAACTTTAGCGGTCATCTTGAAAGCTTATTAGTGTCATCTCGACAATTAGCCGTAAGTTATTTATTTTTTATCCCAATAGGACCGTAGGCAACTTTCTAGGTGACCCTGTTAGGTGTTAAGTGAGGACTGATATTGATAAAAATACTCGTTTAAAATACCTGTTACTTCTCGAACCTTAAAAAAATACCTGTTATTTTTATCGCACATAACCACTGCCTGTAGTGTTGTCAATTATGCTTCTTGTATCAGTTGTAATAACTAGTAGTAGATGTAATTATTTCTCTTGAAGTTGTTGATTGTTTTTATGGTATTTGGCGAAGTATGTAAAAACTCTGTATTGTAATAGGTAAATAAAGCACTTTATCTTTTATGGTAGTTTGATTTTCATCCCCTTTAAGGTATCTTGGCTTTGGTATTTCGGGTTACTCAAGCAAGAAATCCAATATGATCCTCAAAGAGAAACATTTTTAATATGAAGGGAACGGCTTGCGTTGATCTATGGGTTGAATATACAGGCTTATCTGAAATACTCGCATTAAGATTATGATATTCAAAATGTAACTTTAACGGCTCATAAATTTTAATCTAATGCCTTTCGTCTGGGACATGAAAATATTTACTATACTCCAGCGAAAGCTGAAACATTCAAAAACATTACTGATATTAATTTTACTGGTAAGTGAGGATTTATTTTCTTTTTAAAACTGTATAATATTTTGTCTTCATCATAATCATTACCCTATTAACGTTCCCACTGCTAAGACAAAGGCACTTATCTATTGACGAGAGAGATTAGGCCTTATTTCACCACGCTGGCCAAGTGCGGGTTGGTGAATGACACATATCCTCAAACTCTGTAAAATTCTCAGAACATGCCGGTTTTCTCACGATGATTGCCTTCACCGTTTAAACAAGTGTTTTAAAGCGCACATGCATTTTTCAAGAAAAAAACAGAGGGCTTGGCGGGGTTTGAACCCACGATCTTCGGAATGAAAGTCGGGCGTGTTCCCACTTAGCCAACACGGCTTATTAGTTAGTGGATAGTGCACATCACTAATAAAGTCACTTCCACCGTCAAAATTGAGTTTCACAAGTCCTGTTATAAGTGAAACTAGAATTAAATAATTAGCTTTCAGGACCCCACCTTCCATCTACATTGTTAAAGTTTTGGCAACATTTAGTATTAATGCGCGATGAGGTGGAGGATCGCCACTCTAGCCTTTTATTTAAATCTAAACTTCCACGCAACGGCGGCGTTGCCCGTGTATTATGGATTTTTCCGCTTTTAAAACTAGCCTATGTCACTTCAAGCGCCATGTAC
Source organism: Gymnoscelis rufifasciata (assembly GCA_929108375.1). Taxonomy (NCBI): domain Eukaryota; kingdom Metazoa; phylum Arthropoda; class Insecta; order Lepidoptera; family Geometridae; genus Gymnoscelis; species Gymnoscelis rufifasciata. The sequence goes on from OV815305.1 coordinate 14,032,772, forward strand.
CTATCGTTACCGGTGATTTGTTATAAGAAAATGATGAAATTTCTGTGATTACGCTGTCTTAGCGTTTTTTTTGACCCTGTATGATGCAATTTAGTAAGTCAAACCTAATGTCAAGACAACGACATTTGTTAAAAAGTCGTAAAAAAATTATTAACCATTTTCTTGTACTCTGTAGCATTTGGCCAAATCATTCAAACTACATGCGAGAAACATAGTAGGTCGGTTTCCCATGTTTTCTAAAATAACTATAAAATAATAAATCTACCTGCATATGTATTTAATATTGAATAAAAATATTTTTGAAAACGGGTTTCGCTCTACTAGTTACCTATAAATATCATTCGACTTCGCAATAATATCGCCACAGTTTACGTGAGTAAAACCCGTTTCATAATGGGTATTGTAACTCGCCTTAGTTTTGAAAGTGAAATTGTAAATAATACTTAAAGAATAGCGTGTTGGTAAATATGTTTTATACAATAAATTATGATAACTACTTTAACTGCAATTTCCATTAAGTCGTTAAGAAAAACCAACGACAGCTTCATTTAATACTATTGGAAAATAATAGTACATTTAAAAAAAAAAACTAATAATATAAATAAACTAAAATAATGTACCCTTACAATATAAACAAAACACCTAAGACTCCTCTTAATGATTTTTAATAAGTGATAAACCTCACTTTGCAGGTAAAACTATTTAAAATTTTATGCAGAAAAAGATTTAAACACATCCGTAACCTTCGCACACTGCTGGGACTTCTCTCTTGACGAAATCTTTTGACAATAGGCGTTAATTGACCACGCTAGCCAAGGGTTGGTTAATGTCACATGTCCTTCAAACTCATCAAAGTGTTCTTAGAACATGCTGGTTGCTGGCGAGATTTGATCCCTGACCTTCGAAATGAAAGTTGAATGTGATCCCACTATGCCAACACGGTTTTCATCTCTAGTTACAAATAATTTAAAGATTGCTTCTTAAATCGCAATATTAGTTCTATACTCGTATCACATAAATGGACAAGTTCTCCCTCAAGGATGTTATCTAAAAATGCTGTTTTTCCTGTTCCACATCATCGGGTTCCTATCAGGTTTGTTTGAAGGTAGGTGCTTCATAACAAATCTACTAGATGGCTACTTATTCTATTAAATGCCCACGAGTGATGGGTCAAAGCATTTTAAAGAAATTTTCTTAAAAACTGAACTATTGTGGCAACACACACACTATTAAAATAACATTAATGTCATAGCAGTCACAATTAGAATTTGTTTTACGAGATCACTACTTTGAAAAATACTTACAAAAAATTGTCACAAATTTAGTGGTTTTTTCTAACTGTTAAGCTGAACAGATACATATATATGCACCCAGACAGAATTATATATTTATTACGAAATGTATTATTTAAAATGTAGCTTAGTGTTGCGAATATTTGAGTACTGTGTGTTTTGTATTTTACCTTTTGACTGTACGAGTCAAGGTCAAAACGATCGTCGCACTGGAGCACTCCTTGGTATAAACCTCTGACAGTTTGTTCTCAGTGTGTTATGTTCCTTAAATGTTTTCAAAATTCTGTTGCGCAAGTTTACCTCAGTGTCGTCAACGCGTATTTAAATTTGGGGGTGCGGTAAACCGGTTGAGTGCTGGATTGAAAAGTAGGTAAGTCACTTATAAATTATTAACTAAAGAAGAATGTCTACGACCTAAATTCTCTATTCAAATTAATGTTGCAGGTTGACGTCTTAGGCAAATTGTCAAATTTAAGGATACATTTCAAATTAAAATTAACCTACCTTCCGCAAATATTTATTAAAATATTTAAAGAGCTATTATCTTGTAAAAAATGATATAATTTGAAGAAGTCTCAGGTGATATGTTTTTTTTTTCAGAAAGCTTTATTGTCATTGAACTTTTCTTTAAAATGAAAATATATCTTCTTCTTCTTTTATTCGATGGCGTTCGTGACTGGTTATATGGCCGTCAACTGAAAATATATCGACACGACGGCAAAGAGCACGCTATGAGGGTATACAAAAATTTTAGTCAAATCACGGTGGCGACAGTTTTCCTTAGTAAAGTCAACGCGTATTTAAATTTGGGGGTGTGGTAAACAGGTTGAGTGCTGGAGTGAAAAGTAGGTTAGTGACTCGTTAATAATTTACCTGAAGGACGTCTACGACAGCACTTCTCAACTCGGAAGAATGTAGAAGGATGTTTCGTAAAGGAGTCTTGGACAGCTTGTCAAAATTTTAAGATACTTTTCAAATTAAACTTTTGAGTGACGGTACAGTTACAATAAACGAAATGTTATGCAAATTATTAGTATACTAGCGGCCCGCCCCGGCGTCGCACGGGTATAAAATTTTCCCGGAAATTATTAGATTTTTTCTCGCCGTAAAAACATCCTATCTCTCAAGTTGGATCGAACTGCACATGGTGTGCGAATTTTATTATAATCGGTTAAGTGGATTAGGAGTCCATTGAGGATAAACACACGAGATTTATATATAATTAAAATTTCAGGAATTATTAAGGCATTTTCTTTCAGTATTCATTCATTTAATTATTTTGTTTGCATACCCAAAACTTTATTTCCCATTATTATAAAAATAAGTAAGAGGTGAAATTGTCCATGATAAAGGTCAGGTTATAAGCAGGTATATCAGGTCAGGTTTGTAACTGAGTTATTGCTTTTTTCCAGTTTTTTTATAATGACAAACAAGTCATTTCACTGCTTAGCTACAGGATGGCATGATGGTACGGATACTACAGCTGGCGAAAATTTGTACCGCGTTCGCTCGCTTAAATAAGTATGTTAACACCTTTATGTAACCACATGATGCAACAAATAAATCAATAAATGAATAAATTATCTACCCGCTTTTTATATTATATATTTATATTTTGCTATTTTGTTTTGACTTTAAGGTGCTAAAAACGTAGGTACATCAACTAAGTATATCAGTGTTGTAATACTTTAGTGCTATGAGTGATAAAGCTTAAAGTTTTGTGATACGAACGACAAACAAGTGTAACCTAGCTACAAGTTTCTCGTGTAAGTGACCTTTTTGTTTTTAATGAGATGTAAAGATTCTTTGAACTGAACATACTGTCAAAATTTTTTAGGATTCTTTTGGATTTAGAATTTACTTTTAGCGAGAAATAGAAGGTGTATTAAAGACAATTATAAGCGGCATTATTGTTAATAGTACGTTTGAAAGAAAGAAAAAGTCAAAGTCATAGTCAAAACGTTAATTTCCTTAGAAGCACAGGGCATACATGGACAGGTCAACTTAAAGTTAATTTAAATGAAAACTAAGAATAATCAAGGAAATAACATTGTCTTGACAGTTCGCTTCAATGTTTTACACTGAGTTGAGAAGCTAATAGAACAACCCAGCTTTCATTTCTTAAGTTATTTTTTATTTGTATACAATAAAATTGCAGCGAACCTTATTATATTAAACTTTTGAGTGCTAGATAATGTTTTGGAACCAAAACCGTAGTTTAATCACGATCTAGACCACGAAAAGTGAGGGTGTTGCAACCCTCGAATTTTCCCTTTGTCGCATGATTTTTTTTACGGCGCTCCGGAATAATGGATTGGAAACTGGATTACTCACTCTACATGTTCTTTTGAATTTTCACCTGCACTCACGCACATTCTACAGCAGATTGACAGTTTACAAGTGACGGCGTAGTGCTAAATGTATTTTTTATGCTTGTATACCGCTCTAGATAGGTCACCTGGTAAAAAGCCGTGTTGGCTAAGTGGGAGAACTCTCGACTTTCATTGCGAAGGTCGTAATTTTTGACCTCTAGATTTTTCTTCTCGAAAAATGTATGTGCGCTTTAAAACCCCAAGGCAAGGGGCGGTATACTTAATTCACCTGAGTTAATTCTCCTAGGCATATTAAATCAAATAAATATTTCAGGACTAGTCACACAGCATCACCTAACCCCAAACTAAGCAGAGCTTGTACTATGGGTGTTAGGTGACTGATATACTACATAGATACATTTTTTTTTGTAAATACATACATTTGATATGTAGAAAACACCCAGACCCGAAACCAGAAATTGTAGATCGTACAAAATCTGGCGGGAATCGAACCCGCAACCTCCTTGAAGTACATGTGACATCACCAACTGAAATAAAGCAAAAATATCTCGCTTCTTTTGTTTCATATTCACTTAAACAAAGCTATCAAAGGTAGTATATTGATTACTTTAAACGCTTATATAAATTTGTTGCTGTCTGTACCATCGGGCTTTGAAAAAACTCTAGTAGTCTTACCATAATAACCTAAACACGACTTGGACTTGGTTTATCAGTTGTTTAAAAAATATTTATCCTACACTTTTGCTCAACAACTGTTGAAAGTGTGTCTAAGCCGTGTTTATGTTTTTGTCATAAGGCGGTAAGCAACTTGTTCAGTTACAAGTAGGTAAATATTTAAATATGTCACATCAGAGCTCGCGTCTCAAATCCATTCCTTTTCAACATACCTATACATATAAATATGTACCTACCTAAATGAAGCAACCCATTCATGATCAATCTAATCCGCGCTCGAAGCTTTACCGGCAGGTAATCTTTCATCGCTGGAATTCATTTCATTATCTTGCATGGCTTTAATGGAATTTTCATACAAATTGCGTGATACGCGGGGATCCGATCGGGTGCTAATCTCTACTTCATTCCTGCTGCGGATGTTCGAGTATCTAATAATTAGGTATTTATGTAACCTTTCATGTAATTTAATATTGAAAAGGTGCATTAGTGTTTAATGTGGTGCTTCCGTATTGTCTTATGAATAGGCTTGAAGTCGCTCAAAGAGCTATGGTGAGAACGTGGGTTGCCGACCTAGCCAAACGGATTAGCTTTTAGAAGTGGGAATAGGCAGGCCATTAAGCACGCAGGAAAGATAGTCGTTGGGGCCGAAAATTGCTAGAATTAAGAGCATGGGTCGGCAAGCGCAGCGTAGGACGTCCATCAATATACAATCATGCTGTTTTATGTCCGCGACGGATAAAATTGTTGATACCTAGTCATTGTTCACATCAGCTCATAGCATACACAATTTTTACAATAAAGGTTTTCTTTCTTTCTTTCTTTCTTCAACTAGATTGACGGACGACGTGGTGAAGGCCGCGGGAGGAGGCTTTTGGAGGTTTTGTCTGTTCACGTCCGTAAGTGGTAACCCTCTGAATCCTTACACGTGACCTCCGGGTGGTGCTAAGAACAGTCTCTGGTGGGAGGCTTCGGCCGCGGCTTTTCACTACCCTCCGGGCTGGGCCAGTGCGTGAAGCGTTTTTTTTGTGTTTCGTAATGTGGCCCGGAGAAGCCACCTTCTAGGTCTTCATGTCCCATCTTAGACCACATCGTCACTTTACATCAGGTGAGATTGTGGTCAAATGAAGGCTTATCGACCATAAAAAAAAAAAAAAGACGGTCGGAACCTATCATGGAAGCGATGTCGTCATTTTGAGATGTCAGTCAGGTGGCCGGTTTGAGCCGGCTTGGATCTTGAATAAGGCATTTTTAACCATCGACGCAAAAATAGGTCTGTGGTCTGCCTCTCTGTGGTATCATAGCTCCCGAACGGATACAGCGAACTCAATTTAGTAGCGAGTGTTCTTAGATATCTTTGATGAAAATCGGTTGACCCGTTTAGAAGTTATGAGGGTAAAAGTGGGGAAGAAAAACCGAAAATCTGCTAATATACTCGAGTGGAGTCTCAAAATTAAATGAGAGCGCATTACATGTACATTACAGAATAATTACTTTTAAGGAACAATAAAATAAGAAACAAGGTTCTTTCTTTTATTTTAAATTTTGATTATTTATGTTTGATAAATCAGTGGCAATATAAATTCTTGTAGCGTTAAAACGTCTTTTTATCCTCGAAAAACGTGATTATAATAATATTCCCTTCCACTCTCATTTCGAACTGTAATTATGAAGCATACAAAAAGTTTGACAAACCACCCACACCCAGCCCCCCTAACATACTGAATGAGGAAAAGTTAAGCCGTGTAAGGGCGTAATGTACTTCGTTATTGATAACTAGGAAAGTTATTAATAACGAGTGTGTGATAACGGGACAAGTTCGTTTATGTGTACTTTGATCGTAGGCGAAATTATATAAAGTTTATGTTTAATTGCCTTACATGGCATCGTTGAATAGGTAAAAAGGTTTTCTGTCAACATTTTTCAATTCAAAATCACAGTCAAAACGTTTATTTCCTTAGACACGTATGCATAAATGGACAGGTCAACTTAAAGCTAATTTAAGTGAAAACTAAGAAAAATCAAGGAAATAACATTGTCATGACAGTTCGCTTAAATTTTTTACACTGAGTTGAGAAGCGAATATAACAATCCAGCTTTCATCTCTTATGTTGTTATTATTACAATATTGGTGTACAATTCGGCTTGAACTTGACTTTCTTTAATTGTTTTTAAATGAAATTCTATGAAGTTGCTTAATGTTTATCATAGATATAAATCAGAGTTTTGAATGTACCTATATCGAATTAAAGTTTCGTAACAACTTATATAGGCCTATTAAGTGAAAATGGTTACTGTAATAATTCCCAAGAAAGTTAAGGCGCTGTCGGGATCCCTAAAGAAAGACATCACTAATAGCACAAGGCGCGTTTCCATACACTCCCAAGTCTACAACAACAAACACTATGTATGATCTTAGCAAATAACAAACAACAGACAAAACAAATACGGTTTCTTCCTGCGACGTTCTAGCTTTTCCCGTGAATATGCAGTCTTTGGCTCGTGTTCATAAAAACAGTCTGTTCATAAAATGCATGCATTGATTAAAATATATATAAAATTTGGTAAAAATCGGTAAAGCAGTTTCGGAGGAGTACGGTAACTAACATTGTGACATGAAAATTTTATATACTTTTGATAGATATGATCTTTGACGTTAGGAACACACCTACATTGCTTAGACAACAGTGAGTGCTTGTAATTTAATATGAACTTTATACCATAGCAATAAAGCTCAAATTGACTACGTTTTAGTTACAAATCATTTGTATGGGAAAAAGAAAAGGGCTATTTTTAGGGTTTTTCCAGCAATCATTCTAATTTTTCTCGCCGTAAAAACCATCCTTGAACTTCAACGAACATTTTTAAAAAAGATTTGGCCAAATTGGTCCAGGCGTTGTTGAGTTATGCGCTTACCAACACATTTTGCGATTCATTTTTATATTATAGATATTGTCAAACAAAATATGTTCGCCTGGTGCCTGTCATTCACACCCTTTCCGTGTTATGTACCAATTTTAAAACACCTTGTATTTAGTTGGGATATCACTACTTATAAATCTAAATTTAAAAATCAAGCAAATCCCTGGATTCCAATGCCTTAATTTCCGTAAAAGTAAAACACCATAATATTTAGTAATGTGTGCACTCTCACCCCCATAACTTTTAAACTGCTCAACCGATTTTCATGAAACATGTCTAAGAACACTTGCGCCAGACTCAACTTTCATACAAAAAAAAAAACGAATTTAAATTCGCTAAATCGTTCGGGAGCAATGATGTCCCAGACAGACAGACATACCGACAGACACACAGACAGACAGACACGTCAAACTTATAACACCCCTATTTTTTGGTCAGGGCTTAAAAAGATCTTAACAAACAGACAGCGGTAGCGACTTCATTTTATACTAAGACAAGACATGGAACCCTGAAATAACTGTGCTGTTTGGGTCTAGACGAAGAACGTATGAATAATCCATAACACGTCTGTGACTCCCCGACCTTTCCAACAAACAGTCAAACACCAAGATTTAGGAACAAACAACACGACAAAAGACGTTTTACACGTATGTGTTCTCTCGTTGACAGCTGAAGCCGAGGCGAGACGTCTGGTTCACTCCCAGGGGTTCCATCTACGTACTATTACGGAAGTGGTTTCATTTGCTTGCCATCCAACTGTGACTTCTAACGCTTCCAATAACGACAATCAATATTTAATTAATAGAGATTGAAGTCTTTGCACAGGCACAGCTCACAAAATGATTAATGGATAAACATTTTTAAGCTATTGCATAGCTTCTATCGCGGGCCATGAGCGTGGAGACCGATCCAGAAATTCCGTAACGAAAAAAAACCTAACACCCCCCACTCCGACCGGCACAGCGGTGATACTTTTTTAGTTTTTCCATCTATCGATAAATAGCAGAACTTTTAATGACTTTTTGAAATATCACGTATTGTCACTTTAGTTCAGCAACCCGCCTTTAGGTGGCATGGGTTGTATCGGCCACGCTCAAAGAGTAACTTGAATTACTATCAAAAAAAATACAGCATAAATATAATAAATACATAATTATAATTGCATTAGTTGATAAAAAATGCTATGCAATAGCTTTACTGCGGCAGACTCCACACGTCTTTTTTTTTCATATAATTCAGGTTTTTCTTGCGGCTGGTGTGGAACAGACTGTCACTTAATCATTTAAAACATTAAACTGAAATAACTTCAAAAATATCACAGATTTCATATTACAACTGGTTACCAACCAAGTTAGATAATAAGCAACTTGTGTGTTCTTAGAAATCAATAAATGGCTTGAAAGCTTGAAATTATTAAAACTGCCTATCACTCACACACACACAGTGTTGAAAAGTTTACGTGCTAAGAATAACAAAACCTTCTCAAATATTTATTTAATTCATCATTAACTTTACCGGGGTAGGTACTTAGTTTGGTTTACATAATATCTTAAAGGCATCTAATCTTATAGGTATCCTAAGTATTTATATTACTATGAAGCGATTTTTCCAATGACAGGATAAACAATTCAATTCAATTTCTTATACTTAATTCGACTCTGCGCTTGAAGCATGAGTTTGCCAGTACCGAGTTTAATAAAATTTTAAAGTGAAAAGATGATACTTTGATGATGATGAAAAAGGTGAAATGATGATGATGATGATGATAGTTGGACGCCATTTTGCGTTATCTCAGGATAAAGTTATCTAGTAGTAACTGGTCGATAAACTATGTGACCAAACAGAATATATAGCACTACGTATAGGTACTATTATTACAGCCATCTGACGTCTCACTTTAATGTTTTCGGGTAAGTGACAATTTTATTCCGCCATCTTAACCTTTAATTGGTTCTTTTTTTTAAACTAATGTCGAAAAAATCGACCTTAGCCCCAATTTCACCATTTTACGCTACAAATCTAGAGTTGTTGAACCAAGTTCAAGCATTGAAAAATGACAATTGAATGTCAAATTGACAGTTCTTACATAAGCGGTAAAACGAGCTTAGCCTGATCTAGTCGCGTTTACCTACTAATGGAGAAATCGGGGCTTAGATAGATAGAGATAGAAAACTCTTTATTACACTTACACACACCAATTAACAAAAATACAAAATAATTAATAGTAAAATTAAACCTAGCATGCGTAATGGGCGGTCTAATTGTTTAAAGCAATTTCTTCCAGACAACCTTTGTATAAAAAATAATTTAATTCAGGAAGGTTGTGGAGTTAGTCTTCGATATCCTTTTTTAAAAGTCGTCAAAAAAGCCAAGACTTAAACGTATTCTGCATTAATTTTATGAAAATCAAAGACAATTTATTTTCAATATCAAAACAAAACTGGGTACATCAACATTTAGGGTGGCCAACCAGTCCCAAATTCGTTAGATGACTCCATTTTCTAAGATCGTTTAAGCAGTGACTTAAACAAAGCACATATTGATTCTCCATTCGCCGCACCTTTGAAGTAAATGGACTCCATAAGTGAATTAAACCAAAGTGAACATAAAATGAAGGAGAGGCAGTAAACTTGTTTACCATCTAGTTGCGTACACTCTCCAAGGTGAAATTTTCATTGTACATTTACATCTATTTATATAACTTTTGAAACTGTCATGGTTATCAACCCTATTTATATTTATAACGGCATATTTACCATGATTGATTGTCTTTCGAGTTTCCCCATATTCCAGCGAAGTAAAATATAAATATGAATATACTCGAGTGGGGTTCCTAAATATTATGGCTATATATTTTTAAGGAAATTAGGCATTGGAATCGGGGGTTGAGTATATTTGCAGATATTCGGTTTTCCTTCCCACTCTCACCCCCATAACTTTTAAACGGCACAACCGATTTGTCTAAGAACACTCGCGCCAAACTCACCTTTCATACAAAAACTAAATTTAAATCGCTCCATCCGTTCGGAAGCTATGATGTCCCAGACAGACAGACAGACAGACAGACACGTCAAACTTATAACACCCCTCTTTTTGGTCAGAAACTGAAGAGAGGCTTAGAAGTCATATAAAGTCAATTTGAGAATAATATATATTCATTGCTTATTGGACATATGCAATGAATATATATTATTCTCCTCTTTTCTATGAAAAACACCATTAGCGCATTATGGTATTAATGAAAATAGTTTCAAAGCATCTTCCTCATTAATATCCCGCTACTGTGTGCTCATAATAAACCCAAACATACTACCTCAAAGGACCAAAGAGAACATCTCATTTCCTTGCAATAATTCCAAGATAAATATTATTCGTGCGTTTCCTCTCTCGGCTGAGGTAAATTGTTTAACGCCACACCATTTCCTTTCATGTTAGACTAAATCATTTACCCAAATCTGTATAGCGCTGGCGCTCGTTTAGATAACATCTTTACCCGTGTACCTGTTATTTATTGGCCTATTTAGGTAACAGGTTTACCCATATTACCCATATTACCCTTATGAGAGTTTTTGTTACGTTTTGTTTAAAGAACTCGTTTGCCCTTACGTCAATTTCAAGTGCCTGTGAATGTTTGACATGCAATATTGTATTTGCGTTCCGCGGTTGTAAAAGTGCTTGCGTGTTGATTGAAGAAAGGCGTGTTATGAAGCACTTCCACGAGATGCCAACTACAACTGTTGGAGATTACAACATGTTGTAATCCATTTGACAGATTTTTCACAACTTAAATTTTATCTTTATTTGTCTAATGTTTGGGATTACAACATGTTGAAATGTCCAACAGTCGTAAGTGACAACTGGTGGTAGGGCTAATGTTCATATTAAGGACATAATAAGAAAACATAATTATTTAATATTTTGATATATGATAAGCCTCTGAATGAGAATCTCAATGCCTATCGATTTAACCCCCATGTATGTTCAGCGATTTTGTATAGTTTTGGAATTATTTTTGTATCACTGACGTAGTTTGCAGAAACTGATAAATATTTTAAAAACATCAAATTAAAAAAAATTGCGATAATGGAGTCGAGAATAAAAAAAAAATAGCTAAATAGTGGTTGATACTTACGATAAATAATAATAATAATAAATAATAAAAAACTCTTTATTACATACCAGGATATAACAATACAAAAGGGACTTAAAGCTAAATACAAAAATGCGTAATGGGGGGGCCTATACAATAAAAACAATTTATAATATTTGATTTTTGCCACAAACTTCCAAAAGAGAAACCTTTCAAATTTATAATTTTTAAATTGTTTGTTCAATTACAAAAAAGGTCACGGATATTATTTTTCCCGACTATTGTAAAATCTGTATTTGTTGTTGTCTTAATTTTAGCGTAAGTATTGTCATTCAGTTATAATGCGTGCCAAAAATCAAATCTTGTATCATCAGTTTTCCAAAATATCAGTTTCTATAAACTTAATTAATCAAAAATCAATAATTATACACCCAGAAAAAAACCCAATAATAATCATGTTTAATGTTTTTAATTGAAACTTCTAACCTAATGTATTCCAAGTGGTACCAAATGCCAGTAAGAATGCAATTCGAAATGTATGAGACGTCTACAAAGGCTCAGACGGCAAATTGCGATATTTGCATGACAAGGGTCGCAGGTTCACTTCCCTGCACGTTCACTTGCAGAAGGGATCCAGATTGGAGCCTTTGTGGCTGTTTTAAAGGAGCTGAAATGAGGCCCCTGTGTTTGGCAAACATTGATTTACGTACGAGGACTTTGACTTTGAATAGAATAAAGAATTAGAATGGATTAGAACATCATTCTATGACACATATGACTAAGAAATATTTTATATACTTAAGCTAAGATCAGTAGATTAAGATTTTAGCAGTGCCCAAAGTGCTCCATGTTCTTAAAATCTATTATTTAAGTAATAATTACTTAAATAATAGATTTTATTAAATTAAAGTACTTGTTTATAAAACTGTAGTGAAAACAATTTTTTTGTTTGTTTGATGCATCTTCTAAATGTTCAGTTATTTCTGTTTGTATCTTCACCACATACCTCTCGAAAAAATCTAATTTTTGGACAAAAACACATATTAAAAGTTAATCAATAAATTTTGGCAATTCCGTTAATTCGTTACGCTAACCCATCCTTTGGTGTCTCACAAGTAACACTCGATTATATTTGACCAAAACTACTATGACGTTAAAAATTAGAAATGTATTAAAACGAGAATTCAAAAAATCTCTAAATATATTAGGTCCTTACATATGAAATTGGCGTTTTGTATGGGAGGAACAAAAAGTCGAATATTTTTTAATATAATATATTTAATTAATCAAAGTATGAACCATTATTTTCTATGCACTTTTGCCATCTTATAGGTAGTTCATTGATCCCTTTACTAAAAAAACCAGTCGGACGGGAATCAATAAAATCTTTGAAGGCGATTTGGACTGCCCCATCGGAGTTGAATTTTTTCCCTTGCAAGAAGTTATCCAAATTTCGAAAAAAATGGTAATCTGTTGGAGCAAGGTCCGGGGAGTACGGAGGATGTCTTAGACTTTCCAATTGAAGCTCTTCTAATTTAGTAGCCGTCTGTTGCGCAGTGTGTGGTCTAGCGTTGTCGTGAAGCAGCAGTGGCGTGGAGCGATTGACCAGCCTAGGTTGTTTAGCCGCTAGCTTTTCCATCATGGTTTGCAATTGCTGACAATAGACATCAGCCGTAATAGTCTGGCCAGATTTGAGAAAACTGTAATGAACAATACCGGCACTAGTCCACCAAACGCTTACAAGTAACTTTTTTGGGGTTAATTTTCGCTTGGGGCAGGATTTGGCTGGCTGGCCAGGATCCAACCATTGCGCTGAGCGCTTCCGATTATCGTAAAGAACCCATTTTTCATCACAGGTAATGATTCGGTTTAAAATACCTTCATTATTGTGCCGGTTTAGTAATGTAACGCAGCAGTCGACGCGCGTTTGCCGGTTTGCTTCAGTCAATTCGTGAGGTACCCACCTTTCAAGCTTTTTAATCTTCCCAATTTGCTTCAAGTGAATTAAAACAGTTTTATCACTAACACCGCAGCCTGCAGCTAACTCGGACGTGGTTTGCGATGGATCCGCTTCCACAATAGCCTTCAACTCTTCATTATCAACTTGAGTCTCAGGCCGTCCACGGGGCTTGTTCTGCAAGTCGAAATTTCCAGAACGAAAACGTTGGAACCAAAAACGAACTGTGTTTTCTTTTGCAACACGACCGCCATACACATCATTCACCCTTCGAGTTGTTTCCGCAGCACTAGTGCCACGGCGGAACTCGTACTCGTAAATAATGCGATATTTTAAGTTTTCCATTTTGTAAAATGAGTGACGCAAACAGAAAAAAACAGAAGAAAAAAAACAAATGAATGACGATCATCGAAGCACAAATACATGAGTCTATAGCTGTACAAATTTGAATTTGGAATTCCTTACCAAAGAGGAGAAATTTGTGATTAAAGTGGCCAGTACGAAAAACGCCAATTTCATATGTAAGGACCTAATATAATGAAAATACCATTAAATTGCAACTATACCTAAATATTCCAGTTTAACTAAACACTTTAGTTAAATTCAGTATCAAGGAAAATTTACCGTAGGAATAGCCATTAATAGTCATTTATTGATAACTAGCGGCTCGCCCCGGCGTCGCACGGGTATTAAATTTTCCCGGAAATTATTAGATGTTTTCTCGCCGGTAAAACCATCCTATCTCTCAAGTTGGATCGAACTGCACATGGTGTGCGAATTTTATTATAATCGGTTAAGTGGTTTAGGAGTCCATTGAGGACAAACATTGTGACACGAGATTTATATATATTAAGATATTATTATACGTCACAATTACATTTTGTTATACTGGTTTTTTAGTACTAATAATGTCAAAACAAATAAATCATCAAATTCAATTACCTAATAAATATGTCAAATTGCAAATTCTTAGTCAATAACACATTATGTCAATTTTTAAATAATAAATAAATTACAATACAAACGGAATGTCAATGCAAGCAATTTAATTGGTATGTCAGCTACTTATGACTTGTCAGAGAGCACTCTATGAACTCATAATAGGTATAAAATGACTGTTTTATAAGCCATCGTTTTAATCAGATGATTTTAAGGAGATGGGCAGAAGCGTTTTCTTGAAGCACAGCACCAATATTATGAGCCCCGCCTTGACAAGCGGCGGGTATGGTCTTAAATTGTGATGTTTAGTATACTAAGGAAGGCTTAAGTTTAATAGATCCTGTGATTATGCCGCACAAAGTCTGCTATATAAAACGTTTAAAGACAAGAAATATCATAGCCCTTCTGCCCTTATCCCACACTATGTCGGCACAACATGTGTTATTCTTCCATTTTCTTCTATCATTCGTCATCTCAACATAGACAAAAAAGAAACTCTTATTTTTTTAAACAGTAAGTTGTTTACAAACTTATTTACAGTCAGTCACAATAAGATGCGTATGTACATATAAGCTTAGGTAAATCTTCATTTAAAATTAATCTATTGCTGAAACTGCATTGAAAACCGTTCAGTAGATTAAAAACTCAGGGTTGATAATGCAAATTTACTACAGCGTAAGTTCTGAAGAACTGAATACACAAAACACAAAGTTCACTGACTGCATCATTATGATATCCATCATCATCATTATATCTGGTATAGGACGTCCACAATTAGACATAAACATAGACTTCCAATTAATTCGATTAAAGGCGGCCTGCATCCTTGCACCTGCTGCCTTTACCAAATCCACCATTTAGATGGACTAGCGTAGGACGTGCACCAACTAGATGGACGTACACGCTGCGCTTGCTGATCCGTGGTCTCCATTCGATACCTTCATATTACTCGGATACTATTTAAAGAAATTACGAAGGACAAACACAAATTTCCCCAACCTGTATACTTACACTCCTCGAGGACCTATTAATATGTGCACCTACCTACTTTTCTAAGTACAAACAGACATATCCACCCTCACTCGTGAATGTTTGATGTTAATTTAAGAAAGTAGAGAGAGAACTCCTTATAAGGCGCCCGGAGGAATTAACGAGGAGTAGTTTGGCTAAGTTATTTGACTTGGGACATAGTATAGTTTGCAGTGTTGAATGTTCAACAGAACGTAATTAAGTTTTCAAACTTATGTTTGAGGCTAGTTTTAGTGTCACGCTGACCATCGGCGTTGCATTGAAAAACTAACCGCGTTATTTTAAAGGGTTTCTATAGCGACCATAAGATCGATAGCGGGCATAATGCCCGCTTTCCACTGCGAGCGGAACGGACGTGGAAAGCGGGCATTACGTTCACAGAAATCAGCCTGAAGGTTTGAAGTGATACTTTCTTATAGAATGTAATTCGGCACCTATCGTCAATATGTTTAATCAAAAAAATATATATAATGTATGCCTATTGTAGTACCCGTAACACAAGCTTAGAGGCTAGATGTTGTTGCGTGAATTGTCTGGAAATATTTGTTTTATTTTTTTGTTTTTTTTTTGTTTTGTTTTGGTTGTTTGTACCTAAGAAAACGGCTAATGGTGGGCAGGCTCGTTATCTCTCAGTCTAACCCACTACGTAAGACGCTATCACTTCTGTCTGAGGACAGAGACGCATATATTTTGAGTTATGGAAACACAGAGTTTCAGTTCTAATAAAAATAATAATAAGTTACTAATAAATTTCAAAATTTTCATAACGAAATGAAAACTGAACAATGAATACCATGCACTTAAGAGGTCGATTAAGCTTCAATATAAATTCGTAGAGGTGGATACAATGGGTGGAGTGTCTTGTAGATATCGCTCGTAATACCGCAATTTTTCACATAGTCTTAGTATATTTTTCTTTTTTGCACCGTCAATTCTGCGCTACTGTATTCCTGTACTAAGTCGAGGGTCGAAGGTAGTGAGTTACGCGTGCAGGGCTACATGCGCTGAAATTAAACATTCAATTGACACCATCCACATGCTATCCAGTCGTATTCAGGGCTATGTAGGAATGGTAATGTTTTTAATTCAGGTTAGTGGAGTGTGACAAGTTGGAATAAAACATGTGGGTCTTGGGACTTGGTTATCTTGGGGGTCATGTGGCTCGATTAAGTGATAACTAAGATACATTTTATTTGAACTATTTCATACATCTAGCGCTGTGGTTAGAGGGAGAGGGAAGCCAGCCTACCTACTGTCCTACTGTCGAGTGTTTGAGAGGAAAGGAAACCAGACAGACAGGCGCCTTTGCGCATTACGTCACGAAGCGACCAACCTTCCAAAATCTTAGTCGGGAGCCATTTAAAACCGGCCATTTTTATAACAAATTAAATAATAAGGAGTAATGTGTAAATGATAATGATTTTGATTTGATTTGATTTGATATAATAAAATAAATAAGGAGGTTTTTATGGTAACGGGATTTTTGTAAGGTAAGAAGCATAGCTTTTGCAATAGCCAAAAGTATTTGTACGTCAGAATAACCAGCCTACATTTATTTTGACGAACATATAAAAAAAATTATAAGACGGTCTTATTGGCGGTTTGTGTAAGCCCAAGCGTCAGGTTTACCATCTCCGAGGTAAATAAGTCAGTGGTTAAAATATAGAGTTATCAAGTCCATTGATAATTATTAGTGGCCACATTACGTGGGGTCGGCACAACATGTTTTTTCCTTCCGTCATCTCAACACTCACTTCTTTCTTACACATGTCATCCTTCACACAGTCCATCGTCATTTTCTTTGGCCTACCTCTTCCCACATATCCATCAACACTCTTTTCGTCACATGACATGCATCCCGTCTCATAATATGTCCATACCATGCCAACCGATTTCATCTCAACTTCTCTGTCACTGGTGCTACTTTCAAAGTTCCTCTTATATACTAATTTCTTAATTTATCCTTCCTTGTCACTCCACACATCGATCACAACATTCGCATTTCTGCCGCATGTATTCTTCTTTCATCCGTCCCTTTTACAGGCCAACATTTAGATCCATACATTACAGGTCTTATAATAGTTTTGTAGATCTTCCCTTTAAGCCTCGGAGACATTCGGGGATCACAAACAGTCCCTGAGACCTGTCGCCATTTCATCCATCCCGTATTTATTCTATTTTTCACATCTCCATCTAATTTAACCATTGACTAATTTACCTCGGATATAAAGATACAGGTCATTCAGTAAATCACTGACAGTTGTCAGTTGACTTGATTTGTAGCTCTATATTTTAACCACTGACTTATTTACCTCGGAAATGGTGAAGCAGGCCCATTATTACATTAAAATAATTCAAGCCACGTTTATAAACAGAGCCGTTGTTTAAAAGTTTTATCCTCAGATATTGCAATGCTCCTCGAAATCCCCTCTCGGGGTGGCTCAGGCGTCTGATATTAAATTTTATTGAGTTCTGTTTGCCCTTTTGTTTCGCTTATTGAGAGTCGTGCCCTCTATTGTCGGAGGATTGTGGAATGATAAAAATAATATTGTTATTGATTTAATCTGCTTGGTTCTCATGATTGGAAAAACAAACATACGATATTTTGCCCTGACTATAAAATCTGTAGGATTGTTTTTAAAAAAAGCATAAACTTAACTATTACATATATCCCACGGCTGGGACACGGGAGCATCTGTCTTTGACGAGAGAGATTACGCGTTATTTCACCTCGCTGGCCAAGTGCTGGTTGGTTAACGTCACATATCCTCTAAACTCTAAACTCTGCCTAGTGCTCAGAGCGCCGGTTTCCTCAGGATTGTTGCCTTCACCGTCAAATTATGAGTTTAAAGCGAACATACATTTTCAAGTAGAAAAATCCAGCGATGCGTGTCGGGGATTCAATCCCACGACCTTCGAAATTAAATTCTAGTGTACCTACTCCCACTTAGCTAAAACCGCGTTTTGAATGAAGGTATAATAGAAATGTCGAACATAGTATCATCTGTTTCTCGTTAATCCCACGTTAATAGAAAACTAAACTATCTTTTTCATACACTCGATATTTACATAAATGAGCGAGCTATCTCATTTTAAGTGGCACTAACATCGCGCAGGTTCACTACATCAAGGACATATCTAGAATCTAAATCTTTGGCATAAGACCCTGCAGCTAATATTGGAGATAACAGCTAGCCAACTCACATTTAGGCTTATTGCAACCAAACGTCTTCCACCTAACATGTCTATCACCAAACTTCCAAACAACATTTCCAATTAAAGGCTACTTTTGATGAAGTTCCTTAAGATTTATCCAGCAATTAGTAGTTCACAAGTTACTTTGTTTGTGGCTCTTTGGTTCTTTCATCAACAGTAATTAACGCTAGGGGGGAAGTCTGCGGGTTTCTGAGTCGGAACTACTTTTTGAACATGTAAATCTTTTATGGCACCCTAAGATTGAGATTGCCTGGTTCGTTAAAAGTTTGTGAAATGGACGGGACGTGAAAGTTTTTGGAAAAGGACTGGGATGAATATTAGGAATTATGTAATGGTCAGATGTTAAGAAATTTAGAGTGTAAGGGTGAGTTCTGACCGGCGCCTCGCCGCGCCTCGCCTTGTCGCCGGCCGGTCAGAACTGACCTTAAGATGTTAGGTTTGCCTATAGGTGTAAGGTTTCAGAACATAGAATGCTCAGTAGCGAAACAGCTCCGGAATTTGGAGTTGCTACTGATATGGTTATGATTGGCTTTGACCCAGATATAGGGGTGTTTATTCAGTATTCAGTATTCATATCTTTTGTTTTCATTCACGAAACTTATACAAGTCAAAACATACTATAAATAACTATAATAAAGTAATTAGTAGGAACATTCATTAATAATGAAGAAACACCGTAGGGAAATGTTCATCTTCATTCATTTTCTCACTGCTGATTTCTATTTAGTCGTTTCATACCGCGATGTTGTTGAAACGAGCAGTTCAAACCATGTATGAAAAGGCCTTTTTAAGAATTGGTTGTTATAAGCCTACATCAATTATAACTAATTATTTCAAAAAGGTAATTACATTCACTGCCAATAGTTTTAACCTTTTAAATGTCCATCTTGTTTGCGATCTGCGGCCTCCTCTTTTTCCACATAACCTACATATTGCGTATAAAAACGCTAAATATATCATTGTACATTACCAGGTATATTTATCACAGTAAAATCGTTATGTTGCGGGTGTTTAGCCACATTGTACGCGATCGCGCTCATTGCGACGGTAATTAGCTCGCTACATGACGCGGTGACGTAACGTTGTTACAACACGAAGAGTAATATGGGGTGATACGGCCTTTATTTATTAAGGCACAACATAGCAATTGTTCCTTTTCACTGTAGAAAAACAAGATGTCGCTCACTTCTGATTTCTGCGCTAGTGATAACAGATGGTAAGGAACGTTTTGTAAAAAGAGAAAAAAACAATATTCAACGCTGGAGTCAGTAATTCACAATATTTTAAATTAAATAATTATCCCTGTTACATTTGAAGCCCTACGCATAATATTCGTCATGTCGACGCATTTATGAACCTACTTAAAACAAACGGCCGATTTAGAAAAACTGTATCTGTAAGAAGCTCAAACGCTGAACCCAGCTAGAAAGTAAAAGCATCTATGATACTTCGCAACTGTTTTCGTCAATAAAACTATTTTCAATCAGCGTTTTTCCAATGATTACATAAGTTTCCAAAACCTGCTGCAATTTTATGATGATTTATAAAAGATTTATGATTAAATAAATTAAATAAATTATTCCGTTCAATCCACACAACCTCCCGTGTTAAGCTCTAAGATTGTGTTAAGGGTACTAGACAACTGATATACCTACTTAATATAATAGACATACATACTTTAACACCCTGACCAAGGAATCAACTTAGACCACAGTACTCGAAACCAAAGTCGTGAGTATGGGTTTGTTTCATTGTATTTATTAAGTAATAAGTATGATTTCGGACAAAACCACTTGTGGAATATGACAAAATATCAAACTTGTCCCTCATTTCGAAGATATTACCAAATAACCTCCATAAAACATTATTACGATCGATTACCTTTACAGTATAATGAATGCCTACTGCTGTTGAGTGCCTAATATTCCGAACAAGTGGTTTGCTACATCCAGTTCTATCGATTTCTCATTTGTTAGCTAAGTCATCGGTTTGGCCGAACGCTACAGCATTTGCTTCAATTATTTCACATGCCAATGGGTGGGAAAATAGCAGAACGGTAATATGGACAGGAAATATGTGGAAAACTAAAATCAGTTAAATTTTTATTTATTATCTTGTACAAACTATCGCTGGTGAATGAGACAGCACAACATTAAAAGCACTCTTACTCTTATATACACGGTATAACACGGTCGACGGATCAACGAAAGCTGGGAGATAGGTGACCTAACCTACCTATTGATTAACCATCCCAGATATTTTTGTGTTTTGAAAATATTCAACTTTAGTTTTTTTTGTATCATCAAATTGGTTTACAAAAACTGAAATTTTGATATTTGACTTACCAACGCGCACTTGGCCGGCGTGGTGAATTAAGGCCTAATCTCTCTCCTTAATAGAGAAGTCCCTGAGTCCCAGCAGTGAGTACGTAAATAGGGGTGCTTATGCTTTACATACATAATTAGAACATTTGATATAGAATTTATAAAATTAACTATTTCTAAGCCAAACACTAAACTAACTAAACTAACAATTTTAATATACTTTTTAAAATAATATAATTATAACAATTAATAAGCACTTGCGTATTTTAATATTCCGACACAAAGTCGCAAAGTCGAGCAGAAAATATTCTAATAAAATAATACTAATAAATCTTTTTTTGCATGAAACATAGGTACATTAATGGTGATTAAAGCTTTATTTTGTCCAGCCATGTCACACCTACAATAGGCATACAAATATTAATAATTACAGTGGTACATTTTTAATCAATGCATGCATGGGAATGTCAAGAATGAGTTTCAAAAGGTCTTATTACAATTTCATAAAACAATGTCAGAATTTATAATTCAAATATTCAGCTATGGAGTAAAAACATAATCTATACTATCTATACTCGTATATAATGACATTTTGAATGTTCACAAATATGGCAACACATTGATTACTTCGACTTCTTCACATCACTTAGACTGTCTTTATTACCGTTTTACTTATAGAAAATGAACTAAAGGAACAGTGAAGCAGTTCACTCTATATTCATTAAATTCATGAAGTAATGAGAGCTATTTCCATTTGATGAGCGAATTATGCAACCAGGCGACCGCAAACGTATCTACATCTATCTTTTTACGTACAGAACTTATATAATAATATATATATATGTATAGCCCTACTATGTTAACATGTTGTCATCAACATGTTAACATAGTACTCAGTCCCGCAAGCATATTTCCCAAGTTTTGTTATTTTTATTTCTATTATTTCCGCTAAAAATTCTTTACATGACGAAATGTCGTTAGAATATATTTATTTCTGTACATTGTTTGTAAAACTAGGTTATAAAAGTACACTAGTTATACAATTTGTTATTTAAGTTATGTTTCAATAAAGATATTTTAAAAGTAAAAAGTAATCCTATCTTTTTACTTACTGAACTTTTATAGATTATATACATTAATTTGTATATTATATAGCCTTACTAAAAGTTGATAAAAAATATTAAAGATCTAATTTACCTCTAACTAAGTTCGAGACTTGTGTACGAGGTTCTCTACCTCTATTATGAGTGGGTTAACAAATATTTCGACGACTGAAGACTACGTATCGGATAACAACATCTAAATTTACAGCAGATAACCTATGATGAGGGTACTGAATAACTAAAATAACGATTTATAACGGGATATTTACCATAGTTGATTATCTTTTGAGTTTCCCGATATTTCGGTTTTTAGGTTAAGTAGTAATTTATTATTCTATACCTAGGTGTTAAAAACTGTGTTCATAATGTATAATTACAATAATATAACTCTTTATTACACACCAAGATAAAACAATACAAAAATAGACTTAATGCTAAATACAAAATGCGTACTGGGCGGCCTTATTGCTTAAAGCAATTTCTTCCAGAAAACCTTTGGTTGATACTTAGGTGGCAAAATATAGCTGGCCAAATGCCCAGACTCACTTATTATTAACTAGCTGTGCCCTGCGGTGCTACCCGCGTTATAATGGATGAAGTACCTACTCTTAACCAACAACATATTTATTTGAATATAGATTAATATTATTATGTTGATACAACTTAAACAAATTATTTCGACCAAATTAGGTACCATAAAAACGGTTTTTGTGTGTTTATCTTAAAAGATAGACATATACTATCGCGGACTGTTTTTTAGATCATTAAAAGAGCTATTATTCTTTAATACATATTTTTTGTGTATCTTGAACCGTTTTCACGGCGCACGCAACGGAAGGCTTCAAAGATGAACAATTTCTCCCGTTTTTTACACATTTACCACTATATCTTTGCTCCTATTGGTCGTAGCGTGATGTTATATAGCCTATAGCCTTCCTCGATAACTGGACTATCCAACACAAAAAGAATTATTCAATTCGAACCAGTAGTTTCGGAGATTAGCGCGTTCAAACAAACAAACAAACAAACAAACAAACAATCAAACAAACAAACTCTTCAGCTTTATAATATTAGTATAGATATATAGATATAATAAGTACCCAACCATCAATAAAATCCTATTTTTACGAAATAAATTATTTGATATGATTCGATTTGATTTTAACGTGTTTAAAGGTACCTCTGACTGTGGCATCGTAGCTCCCAAACGGATGAATCAATTTCGATTTTATTTAATACAAGTTAGCTGAGCTTCGATTGTATTAAAAAGATATTTAGTCAAAATGGCAATTAACAATCTAAGGATATAAATATTGCCGCGTTAGGTACCAACTGAAAGGTCATAACGTCTACAACATGAAACAGAATTTTAATGGAAATCAGTTTCGCCATTTGTAAGATAAAAGTGAATAAAACAATATTTATTGTTTAACGTAACGTAACAGCTAACTGAACAATGGTTTAATTACAATTTATTAATAATGTCGATGCCGGGTTTTGTAAATTTCAAATTAACGAACATTTAAAGAAGAAAGAGATTGAAATTATTGCAGTCAGCAAAGCTTAGTAGGTACTTGTGTGGAACCTGTGTCAGGGTTTACACAGAGACGCGATTGAACGCAACATTACTGGAAGAGGCCAGGGCTACGCAGCGAGACGCGCAGCGAGATACAATCAAATCACAAGACGCATCGTAAATATGGCGCAGCGCGACAATACGATGAACGAATGAAACGTCGTCCAAAATCGCACTGCACCGCGGGGCAATTCTGAATTCTTGCAGCGAAATATGCTTTGAATTGTGAATTGCATGAATGCTTTCGATGTAGTGAATCTAATATTCTTTATATCGTTATCGTTAAAACTGCGTACAATGTCGCGTCACGTGCTTTTAGTTTTTGACTGCTTCAGAGGCGCGTGGGCGAAGGTCCGCTTGCTGAGCAAGTGGCGGGTTCTATTCCCCCGAGGGGTGTTTGTATGTTCTGCAAGCACTTTCTCCTTGGTTATATACATCGAGTAAAATATCCATATATGGATGTCAATTATATTAAGTACCAATATCAGATGTCTAGTACCCGTAACTCAAGCTTAGAGCTTGTTTACCTCAATATACATTTTGTTTTGTATTTTAAATTAATCAATCAATAATCAGGTTACTAAGGTTTGCTGTTCGTGCTTGTTTTTCACACCTTGTCTTTAAGTTAATCTTGTTTACCTTTCTTATACATTTTTCAACTAATTAGTGCGGTCTGGTAGCTCTCATCGACTTAGGAGTTTATTGGACAAGTTACTAAGAGTACTTTTAGCTCGCATGTAATCGGTCTCGCGGAAGCTCAGTAATTACGACACTAATCCCCCAGGCAAACGGGACGTAATCAGGGCCAGAATACCAGGCGGATCAGGGGGACAAGGTTGACTTCTGTCCCTGTGAAAAATATTATATAAAACTCAGTGTTTCCTGATTATACAGCTAACGGAGTCTGTTTAACAATTTATTAAAGATTGTGTAAGTAGTGCATTCTAAGATTATTTCTGGTTAAAATTTGTCCTTGTGTTGAAATCCTAATCAAAAAATTTTCAAAATAAATCTGAATCTGTTTTTTTTATGTGAAATTTGGTAGGACCCAGGTTTTAAAGACCATTAGCTTCTTTTCTGTAAAAAAAAACTATGTTAAGCAAAATCTAATCTATTCTCTAATTTTCTTCGTAAACCTAACCTTCTTCATTTTAATGTCAAATGTCAAGGTCACATTATAGGCTTTACTAACAGAGCTAGTAGCGGTTTCAACTCTTTGGTTGCTGATAATGTTGATACAGATTTCTTTAATACTGCTGTTAAAGAAATGAAACGTTTGTTTCTTAACTTATTTTTAAGCGATAGCGAATTACTACTATTATTTTTTGTGTAGTGCTAAGTTATATTATTTTATTATTTGTGGAAACTTTTAATTAGCTTTAAGCACAAATTGTTTTTATACCTATAACATTTTAAATAGCTGTTAGTTTCCGTGAGATTGTAAAAATTAAATAAAAATCTATACATTTTATTGGATTTTATGACACCTGTTAAAAATAATAATGTATTAGGATAACAATTGACTCTTGCAATCTTTTGCATACAAGAAAAATACATCTTGTTATTCTGACCGCTCCCATTTTTTTTAATATCTTTACCCCCAAGCCTTTCATTTAGATACATCCCTGCGTTAACTTAACAAGAAATAGAATCGAAAACGACCAACCAAAGCCGCAGTCGTCCAAGATGAATTAGAACTTAGAATTAAGTCCGGCGGAAGTTTAAACTCTAGTGCTTCTGAAATAAGTGCCGGATTTAAAAGGGGTGGATTTGAAGGGTAGGTGTAGGGGTATAAACGTGGGGTAAATAATTAACGTTTCGCAAGCTGCCATTTAGTCGTGTGCTCATTTTTCTTACTGATGGAAAGCTGAATTAGGAAAGCTGGTTTAAGAGTTTTGACTCTATGTTTTCGTGTAGTAAAATTAAGTTTTAAGAATTTTCAGTTTTTGTTCAGGTTAAGATTATATATACAGTGGGTCTCAAAATACATTATCAACACACAATTAACGTGCCCACTGCTGGGACACAGGGACTTTTCTCCTGACGAGAGAGATTCGTCCTTTATTCACCACGTTGGTCAAGTGCTGGTTGGTGAATGTCACATGTATTTCAAACCCAAAATACAAATATAACGACACTATTTTGTAAATTTGTATGAAGTGTAACAGATATCTAGTACCCAAAGCACAAGCTGAGAGGTTGCCGTGTACAAGGCTTTATAGGGTTTTTTCATTTATTTACAGGTTTACTAAGAATCCATAAACTTTAAAATATTTCTTGATATGAATATTTGTATGAAGGTATGTAGGTTTATAATAAATCTACTAGGTATCCGTATCACAAGCTTAGAGCTAACCGGGTTTCAAATTTCAATTCACAAGCAATATATTTATCTAGGTCTAGATGTACTCATAGCTGTGGGTTGTCTCGAAATTCTACTAATAAACACGAAATTTTTTGGGGATGTAAGTGAATGAGGATGTTCGTTGCTCCTGAAAAACTACTGAATGGATTTTGATGAAACTATGTAAATCTATATCTAAGCTACCTTAAATATTAGAATAATAAATAGGTTACTTTTCGCGGAAAAATCAATTACTGATAAACCATGGTTTGGATAAAATTACATGTGTACTTTTTGCCGTAAAATCTATTATTACGCGGGGAAATCTCTGAATAGTAAAACATGACAAAAAAAATTAGTTGGGAGTTAGTATTAAATAAATTCGAAATTTATAATATTTAAGTAAACATCCGAGAGCCCAAGGATTACATTTAGCTTTCCTGAACACGTAATATTTTATTTTATCCGACATAATCATGGGATTACGGTATTTAGGCTAATGTTATTTTTTTACACTTTTGACGACGGCAAAAGCTGAAAAGCTAATTATTACCCTAAATTCTGGGAAATTTCCCGAAAATTAAGAGTTGTGTTTGTTAATTATGCGTCCTGATTTTCATGAATGTTTTATATTTTATGATGATTAGGTAGGTAGGTGCATTGATAATGCTACGATTTCTTAAATTTTCTAATATTTAACACACTATTTTTGTATTTTATCAGACATATAAAAGGTAAATATAACGTTTAATAAAAAAAACGTTTTTCATAAACCTAAACAAGTGATAAACTTGTTAAAAAATTTTTTTTGTCTCTTTACAGGACAGTTCAGCTTAAAGTTAATTTAAATAAAACCGGGCGTAAAGGTAAGCAAACACCCAGGCCATATTTTGTATATATATTTTTTGATAAACTATAAATGATGTTGAACTCTTATGCCGTAGCTCAAATAGGATTTTGTGCGAAATCGTATGCAATGTATATTTTGAGGACTGATTTTATGAACTCGACAGTTAATTAAAATATTACGCTCATTTGGTTTTACTTTAACGATGTACCGACTTTAACAGTAGACTATTTTTCCACTTGTATACATGAAGAAGGTAGGTATTTATAGTTAGTCAAATAGTAAAACAAAATGAATTGACGAGTATTTGAGACTACCTACTGATTATTATATTATACTATGTTCTATTTGTTTTTGGAAAAACGATTGCTTATATCTTCTTATATATAAAAATGATTCGCAAAATGTGTTGCTAAGCGCATAACTTAACAACGCCTGGCCAATTTATTTTATAATGTTTTTGGAGTTCAAGGATGGTTTTTACGGCGAGAAAAATTCGAATAATTGCCGGGATTTTGAACTACCCGTGCGAAGCCGGGACGATCCGCTAGTTTTTAAATAAGACTGACATAAATCAATTTTTTTTTGTTTTGCCTTGTAAATTCACTGACTGTTCGGAAATTCAATATATTATGGTGAAAAGGTACCTATAAAATATTCATTATCAACACCCTATTAACGTTCCCACTTAAGGGACCCTGGGACTTCTCTCTTGACGAGAGAGATTAGGCCTTAATTTACCACGCTGGCCAAGTGTTGGTCGGTGAATGTCACAATGTCTTCCAAACTACTCAACGTACTCAGAACATGCCGGTTTCCTCACGATGTTTGCCTTCACCAACCTAAAGCACGTGTTTAAAGTGCACATATTTCAATATAAAATCCAGTGGTGCAACCCACGACCTTCGGAATGAAAGTTGAGTGTGCTCCCACTTAGCCAACACTGCTTACAAAAACACCTACACACCTATAAAATATTAACACATCTTAAATCAAAAGCTTTGTCCGTGCCAAGTTTGATTCAAATCGGGCTTTGACAACAATTAATGGGCAACAATTAATTTACCCGAAAAGAAGTATTCTACCGCGGTAAAAATTCTATGTGTTATTCTGATATGTATGCTATGTAAGTTATTCATCGAAATCCGTTAGGCAGTTTTTGAAATATCAACAAACACACGCTTACGCTTGCATACTCACAAACCGTCGCGTTTATAATATTAGTAGTAGTATATGGAAATTATTTGGTAAAAACTCGTTTCCAAAAAATACGGGTCAGAAACATAAACCCGAATATCTCCCGAAAGTTCTGTCTTTAAAGTTCTGTAGATATTAAGTCTTTTGACTGTGTTTTTAACCGTAAGTGTACCTAAAAGTGGAAATTAGTGAATAAATTAATAAACACCATCCAAATACTATATAATTATGTTTTTATTCAATTTGATTGCTAAAAACAGTCACTTTAGTATGTTACAGTTAATAGATTAGATGTGGGTTGTTTTTTGTTGTAAATTCTGCTATGCATGCTCAAACTGTTACAAGTTTCCGGCACCTCACATATTATCTCGGGAGTGAATTAATCTTGGATATACAAACATAAACCGAAACTTGGCCCATTAGGCACCGAGGGTCTGATAGAGGGATAGAGGCATCCTTCCGACCTTCAGACGGTCTTCATTATTAATTTAGACTTGCTAGTGTCTGCCCACGACTGTTTGCGTAGTAGACGGGCTTGTCTATAGTTGATTTATATAATAATAGCTGACCCTACCGGCTTTGCGCGGATACAAAACCTTTCTCTTGAATCAGTCTACCGATTGTTGAAAACCGTATAATGATCCGTTCAGTAGTTCTTGAGATCGCAAACATAGGGACAAACAGACGCGGCAGAGAACTTTAACTCATAATTGTCTCTATTGTACCTTTAGCAGATATCTAGTACCCGTAACACAAGCTTAGAGCTTTCTACGGGGATAGATGTTGTTGTGGGGATTGTACGGAAATATTTATTTATTTATTTATTAAAAGTATAAATTAACATTAGGCTATCTGAGCTGCAAGTTTTGCAACCTTTTCTATTAACATGAAATACAAAATCTTTACAAAAACAAAACAAAAACTAATAAAAAATATAACTAATAATTTAACTTCCTTTTGGAACGAAATTATTATAACTAAGTGAATTTATTCAATCTTCAATGATGCTTTAAAAGCTTACTTAAAAATATAAGATAAAATCAGTTTTAAACATGAACAAGAAACTGCTAAACACCGTGAGCGGCCATGACGCCCACAGTTGCATTAACTATAGGCGTCATACTGGCTGGATTAATATGAACATTGTAAGTCAAATTGAAGAAAATCCGACAAAAAAGAATTAATCTCTACAAATGCAAAGTATTTTGTTTTTAGAATAAATGTTTTTATCACTATTACATTACCTACAGACCTCAGTTTATATATGAGGTCGGCTTAAGGAGATAAAGTTTTAGTACCTGGAATACTCAGAAGCAATATTGAAGATAACTCGGAGGAATCATATAGAAGAGTAGAAATGGTATTTTAAAAATGGTGCAGAAGAACCCGAGATAAACCATAATAACGACTTTCAAAACATGCCGTATGAGTGTTCCAGCAAATCGACTATAACTTTAATTGATTTGATTATATTTTGACCATTTATGTTTTGAATTTTTTTCATTTCAAGAACTCTGACTAGGAGACTAGCACTGGGAATGAATAAATAGCAATTTCTAGTTTCTCGACTGACCAACGCTAATCGAGTCCAATAATCATAATCATGCGTTGAATATCAGTGGGCAACACTAAAAACCTTTCTTCATTGTAAAGACTATTAAACAGCCCTGGATTCCACTCTCGCCATCACTATTACGTGGTAGTATCATTATATAAGTACCTACCCTGTACTCAACCTTACAAGGTGTATGTAGTTTTAGGTAGAATGTTACACAAAAGTGCGGAAACATGTATTGTTATAACATTCAGAAGAAACACTGCACGCGCCTTTGAGACGTCCCTTCCTTTGTTACGATTTAGGAACTATTAAACGTCAATCAATCAACGATCCATTGAGATATGAACGATAAGGTATATTACGTTTTTCCTTATTTCTAAAAGTTTTGCAATAAAGGGAAACTCGGAACCCCTATTGAAGAAAGTTGTTCATGTTTACATATATATTTTGAGACCATCTATAATTTTGAATTCCTTATTATTACAGAATTTTTAGGGGTTTAATATTTGCGAAGGTCTAATGTCTAAGTCAAAGTTGCGGCCTCACGGAGGATGCAAGTAGCGGCCGATTAGAATAATTGGTTGTCTTTGAGGGAGGCTTATTTCCAGCGGTGGGCGTCTAATACCTGAAATGATGATGATGAAAAAGGTCTAATAGTAAACAAGATTTAACGTAGTATTGATTTTTGTGTCACGCCGATCATCGGCGCTGACAAAATGTCGTAGTAATCTGTATGGACGCTATAGAAACTTTTTAGAACAACGTTACTGACCGTAGTAGTAGACCGTAGATTTTCTTTCTTCGTTTGTTTCACTCAACATCATTTCAGTCGTAGCACGTCCACTGCTTACACTCTAGCTACTTACTGCTCCGTTACTGATTGTGGTAATCGGCGGAAGACCAGCGCGTATTGTGTACTAACTCAATTCGTATTATGCTGAGCCGGCTCCCTGTTTGTAGCTAAGTACCTGTTTGTGTTTGTACATAAGTATAACTATTGTTAAACCTACTTATATATTTATAATTCGTGTATACTTCTATAATATTACATATATCCTAAAATCTATTTCTTCACTTTTATAGTAAATAGTTCATAAGTCTAATATTAAGTTTTGAAATGTTTCTTTTTATGGTTTTGTAGTTTACAAATAAAGATTTTTCGATACATATTGGTGTGCGTTGTCAGCGCCCCATAATCAGCGTGACACAAAAATCAACCTTACGTCAAATTAGCTTTATTTTTCA
Organism: Gymnoscelis rufifasciata; assembly: GCA_929108375.1. Taxonomy (NCBI): domain Eukaryota; kingdom Metazoa; phylum Arthropoda; class Insecta; order Lepidoptera; family Geometridae; genus Gymnoscelis; species Gymnoscelis rufifasciata. The sequence goes on from OV815305.1 coordinate 14,063,416, forward strand.
AACTAGTGGTCCACCATAAATGCGTGATAAATAAAAAGTGAATATTCTGCAAAATACTAGTATTGTGACAAAACACTCCTGCGTTCTACATTCTATTTGAATAGGGGGTCAATAGATATTTGCCACGGGGCTAGAGAAGAGAAATATTTGTTTTCCTTGAAGCAAAAGTGTGTTATTTCAGAAGGGGATGAGCGATAACAAAAACTATTTGTTGATTTATGGAAATATACTTGGTTGACTGCATTGTTATGAACGAATGATAGAAAAAATGATATCGTAAAAAATATGAACTGATGAATATATTGGTACGCAGTGTGCATTAATCATAACATATTAAGAGGAAGTCACTTCCACCGTCTGTTCGCTTAAATCTTCTAAACTACTTAACGGATTTTCATGCAGTTTTTAGCAATTTGTAGAGTGATTCATGAGGATTTTTTCCATGTTTAATTTGAACACATGCTATGTCTAGGCAGGTCACTAGTATACTTAATATAGGATATTGATCGTCAGTACGAAAAATTAATTTTATAGTGTAGGTATCGTTTCTAATGAAAATATATCAAAAACCTTTCTTACTTGAAATAGAGGGGTTAAGCTACGGCCAAGCCTACGCGACCTAAGTGTCTGCGTAGCGAGAGAATCTGCCGCGCGGCAGACGCTAACCCATACTTTTTACTATGGCACACCTACGCGACCACAAGCAAAAATGTCCCGCGTTGCAGACGCACCGAGTCGCGTCTTGCTTCCCGCGTTGCCGACGCGTAGGTTTGGCCGAAACCTTAGCATATTTGAAATACCTTTTTCTACCTCACAACTACCTATTTATAGTATTAGCACAGATGTAAAAAGTTAATTTCAAAAACTTGTAAAGTTATAGTTAATAGGGCGATAAAGCTATGGCTATTTTAATTAAAACAATTTCCAACCTCTGACTAACTTTTCTACTTAAAAACTTGAGGTTATCAACAACGCTAGTAGCTATTTTAACAAGAAAGTTTATGTTAACATAATTTTTACTTAAAACTTAGTATAGTTTTTGTGTCATAATTAAATAAACTTGTGTGTTTTTGGGGGTTTGGACTCAACACAAATTGTTTGTATTTTTTTTCACATGTAAATTTAATATTGTTTTTCAAAAAGGTATCGATTTTTAGACGTTTTGAAAAAAGTTATCAATGATTATTTAAAGTTAAATACTTAGTCTAAAAATCTATACTATATTATATTTTAGTATATTAAAAATTAAAATTATTCTTGAAGTTATAACGTTACTAGCTTTGCGCCCGTGGCATTGCTCATGTTATATCTAATAGATTTTTCCACGGTAAAAAATAGATTTTATTCTTTACTGGGACTGCTGCTAAGTCCTTACCAAATATGATTCAAGACGGGCTTTGCTCGGAATAATTGATTTTCCCGATTTTACCACTAAAAGTGGTATTTCATCATCATTGTCATCATTTCAGCCGTAGGACGTCCACTGCAGGACACAGGCCTCCCTCAAAGACTTCCAGTGACTTCGGTCGGTAGAAGCTTCACCAGGTCGTCCGTCCATCTAGTTGGTGGACGTCCTACTCTGCGTTTGCCGATTCGTGGTCTCCATTCGAAAACTTTCCGGCTTAAAGTGGTATTTAACCGTGGTTAAAAGCCTATAGTGGCCTATATGTAATTCTGATATTTAAGAAAGAAGAAAGAAAGAAAAATTTAAGCTATCTAATTGTGAAGTTTCATCAACAAAAACAAACAAACATCTTCACTTACTTTCGCCTTCATAATATATGATGATATTACGAATATTAGGTTACCATATTGTCGTTATTACCACGTGATAAAAAAGATGTTACATTTCCATGTATAAAAATGCAATGATGATGATTTGCTGAACAAAAAGTCTCGTAAGCCCGATTTACACGATCGCATAAAGTTAAATATGATTTCCCTCTTTTTTACACCAAAATCTCGTGAATATAATCCAATAAAATTAAATGTTCGTTTGCGAGTTTCTGTTCGGAAGACAGTGCCGCAAACTTTTCAGCTCAGATATGATAATAATACCGATCTTATTGTTTTCTCCTTTATTTTTTACAAGAAATTCAAAAAGTTTCTGTGGTGCTCAATTAAATTCAGAATATGAATACTAATAGTAATCTCAACCTTTTCTATATTATTATACATTAAAATTCCCGAGTTATTAGAATTTTATGCGGATTTTAACATAGGCACGCATGATAATAATTGTTCCACCAAAAGGTAAAAAAATAAACTTACCAACTTATAAAACATTTAATTTACTAGCGGTTCCTCACTAGGATTAGATCCTGTGTCGCGCAAGATCAAAATACTATTTACGTTTCCGATAGATTAATAAAATGTTTTATGAAATAGTAAAAAACTCAGTTTCCTATTGAAAGTTAATTTACGTTAGTGGGTTATATTTTCGGTTTATCCCCATTTTATGGTTCCAGAGGATAAAAGTCTAACTTCGTCTTTACGTGCTCCATCGACTTTGTCATATGTCTGTCAACGAGATGTATATCTCTAGAACTGTGATAGCTAGAAAGTTGGAATTTTGAGGTTTGTTACCGCTATAACAATAAATACTAAAAACATACAATAAATAAATATTTAAGGGAGCTCCCATACAACATGCGTGATTTTTCAAAGCTAGGCAACGTTGCGTGTACTTGCTTGCTTGGATGAGTACCGCTCTGACTGCATCTTTTTGCACTATTGTAATTTTGTTTTTATATTTCATTTTTATTGCAATAAGTGTATATTATAGTATATACACTTTTTGCAAGTAACCCTAGGTGTAGTGTAAGTCCATCTCGTACTTTTCAAATTTATTTAGAATCAATCAGTCAAGTTAAACTATTTTATTGAAAATTATTTCTGAATAAAAATACCTAAATTTTTTAAATGTTGATTTATTAAAAGTATATAGAAAGTTGGTAGCACTGTAAGTGACAATGCCGACAGCGACAAAAAGGGGATTGACATCAAAGGACGGAAAGAATATGATTTTCCTTGCCTGAAATTTTTTCAACGTTTCTTTTGAATTGTAGATTAGCATCAGCTTATACAGACTATTTATCTAGGTATTATTTGAATATTTTGGTGCAAAACATATGTGAAATACAGATTGGCCTTGGATTGGCCGTGGGCTGACTAGAACACAATTTGAAAGAAAGAAAGAAATGTTTATTTGTCACAAAAATCAAAAACCATAAATACCTAAAAGTAAACAAAAAAACAATAATTTTAATGTGACAAAAAGGTGATCATTCAGCATTATGCTGTGATTGAGCATAATGATATTGATTGATTATTATTACATCATTTGACTACGTTTGATTTTTGTCTAGACTTCAAATTAACTAATTCTTCTAAACAACTATTTTTTTACATAAGTGTTTAACCTCACTATTAAGTTTAAACAAGTTTTTTAGCAGAAATATTAAGTTAAATAACTATTTCTAAAATTAAATTTTTTTGCAAAAACAGATTAAGACGTATCCGATAATAATAATATATAATTAGAACCTCCTTGGTGAATGAAAAATCCTAAATATTCACTGATATCATCATCATCACAAGATTAACGTTCCCAATGCTGAGACACAGGGACTTCCCTCTTGGCGAGAGAGATTAAGCCTTAATAACCCACGCTGGCCAAGTGCGGGTTGGTGAAATCACTTCACTGATATGCAAATTACATATCAACGCAGATTTGGTTTAATTCTCTCTTGGTTTAAGGCTATTTCTCTGCGAACAACGAACCACTTAACCACCTATTAAATGTAAATTGTGAGATAATTATATTATATTTGTTGCTGTTTATCAATCCATTAACGAGAACCATTTAGAAATAAAAATACTAATACTTTGACTTTTATAATTTTATTTTCTTTCACGCGTAAAATTTTCGATTGAAGTTACTGTACTTCATTAATAATGAATTGGGTCTTTGAGCGAAAGAAATCAAAGTCCACACCAAGGGCATGTCTTTGACGGCCGGAAAATGTTGCCAATGACTTTTTAGAGGCCAAATTTTACGCATCCCGGACTCTGAATGGACGACAGAGAAAAGAAAATACTCTTTTGACATAAATAAGAGTCGAAACTCTGCGATGAATGTTCTGATTTTGTGGTATATTGGTATATTTGGTGGTCGATAGAATTATTTGTATGTAATATTTAGTCATAAATAGTTTTTAATGAATAAATATTGCTGAAGAATCCACCTTGAACTAGCAGCTTCCATTTACCAATTCATATATAAATGTATCATATATATATATATATATATTGTTGGTGGTGTTGTCCGACGCTGCATTTCCCTTTGGATTCCCATATCAGAGAATTTCAGTTCGAATCGTCATCTTTATTCTGTGTCGTTTTCTGTAGTGACAGTGAAACTTATCCTTTTTTCTTTATGGTAATAAATCCAATTTTTTTGACTATGGCTGTGTGTTGGATGAATTCGTAGAGCATCTACGAAGTTTCGTAGCACGTCTACAACGTAGCCCGTCTACGTGATGTAGCATTATGAATTAGTTAGCATGTAAAATAAATATTTTAAGCAAAAGCAGAGAATGACATTATGTGTAAATTTTAACTTTTTAAGTTTTAATTAATAATTCATTTATTTGTAAGAATTTTGGGTACATAATTGTCAGGTCTTAAAGCTATATATATTCAGCCTACACAATTCTACCATAATAAGGTGTATAAGCAATTAACATATTAATTTTCTTTGCCAAGGATTAGCTATGACAGGGTGACCTTCCTTTAGGCCGATAAGTTATCGGACGAACTGCATATTGCGTTACGTTGAAGAGTAACAAAAACACGTCACACTTTATATCGCGTTTATAATGTTAATAAAATATATTTTCCAATGTATGCACCCATAAATACATAGATTTGCATCCTTTTGAAACATTTCCGAAGGCAGAGTCCGCACCACCGACTTCTATAACAAGATTGTACGTACTATTGAACTTCCGGTTTCCGCTCTCATAAAGTTATTTCTTTTACGCTTCTAATGAGTCAATGAGCTCTGCATAATTCTGTTCTTTGATATTTTGATGTCGTTTGATTAGCGTTTGCCTTTTTAATTGCTTCACCGGGGACTTGTTTGGAAATTACTTTTAATGGTTATTTGTGTACAGTTTCACTTAAATGTCAATTGTTAGAATATATTTATGAATAAGGAAGTATTTCTGTACAATTTATACAACAACTTCATTTTTCATTTGATTATCTTGTGCAGTTGCGCTAATTGGATTAAAATTTTTGTTTATTTTTTATTATTCAATTGTTTTATGTGTAGAATTTATAAATCTATTATTTTCTTTCACACATGGACTCAAAGAATTGTAACTTTTAGTGTAAGTAACACTTTTATTTCTTCACTATTTTTTTCTAAATAAAACTAATTCATCATCAACCCTCGACTAACAATAATGGACTAACCCTTAGATAGAACCCCGGAGCAAGTTCGCCTGATAGACTACCGTCCGATACGCCTGACAGACGTAAGTATAATGGGGGCAGATAACTTTTTGATTAATGACCTAATTGTACGCTTATGGCCCGAAGGAGATACACAAATAAAAAGGCCTTTGAAAAGTTTATCAAAAGATATTTTTTGCCACTCTTTTACTTCCAACAGCAGATGGGGTTAAATGTACCTAAAACGTTTCTTTGTGTTAAAACAGTATAACAGTATTTTTATCGAACTCTACTCCATGTTTTTGAAATGTTAGCTTTAAGTTAGTTTGATACTGATATAAGGTAACTTTGAAAACATCCATAACTCCTAAGCAATATGTCTACACAATTCGTAGCACCCATATTAGAATTTGAGAAACAAAACAAAGTTCAAAATAAATTTCCTGTTATAAAGCTTAAGTCAGTCGTGGAATCAATAATAGACCGGAATCTTAGCAAAAAAGGCTACCTGATAAAAAAATGCGGGCTGCATAAGGGTGATGAAATGCTGACTTTTAACAGATTCAACTGTTCTTGGTCGGCTGCGGCTTTACTTGGCAAATTTTGCGCAAATGAGAAAACTGGTCCAAAAAACCTCATCAAAAAATCAAATAAACTTCTATGGTTCTATGTTTTGAGGTACATTATTTATAATCAACAAAAAAAGGTTACTAAAACATACGTTTACGCGGTTTACGAGTAATAGAATTTGTTCCTTAGTTTTTCTTATGTGGACAAAACTGTATACAAACTTTATCACTATATTTAAACAAGCTTATCGCCAAAGACGGTTAGGTTATTTTTATATATTTTTTTATTAATGTTAGTAAGCCTTTATTTGACCACAATCTCACCTGATGTTATGTGACAAAAAAATACAAAAACATTTATTCAACAACTTAATATACAGTTTACAGTAACAAGGTTTGAGATCCTCTTTTAAGTAAAATAAATCCCGTACTGCCATAAATACTAACAATGTGACAATGTGGTCTAAGATGGGGTATGAAGACCTAGAAAATGGCTTCTCCGGACCACATTACGAAACACGAAAAAATCGCTTCACGCACTGGCCCAGCCCGGAGGGTGGTGACAAGCCGCGTTTCTTTAATAAAAATGTAAAACCTCTTTTCTAAAACCCTATCAATAAAGCACCGGAAATTATCCTTTCATTCAAGCTATTGAAAATCTCAGATTAAATAAAAAGCTATGAATATAATTCCCTTAAATCAACTATCTTCAAGCATGCCATTTACAAAGCTATAAAAGTGTAATTTATTCATCAATAAATCGGTTATTATGCAGTGAATTTGGCAAAATGTCGGAGGTTTCCCGGAAGGGTAAATATTGAAGGAACCGGACGCAGGTTTGAGTTGCCTGAATGCGAGAACGTTTTGTGACGTAACAATTAAAAAAAACGTGTTGCATATTTTGCTGGGCATCATTTGTTAAGGTTTTTAGGTACCTAGTGTGTGTTTCAATTCAATTAATTAATTGGACTCTGCGCTTGAATCAGTTTGCTAGTGTCGAGTTAAGTAAAATTTCAAAGTGAGAAAGATTTTACTCAATTCAGGTATGTGTTTATTTCACTTTGTTAATTTTCAGATTGTGAATATGAATGTCAAAGTCAAAAACTTTTTTTTTTAGATGCACGGGCACAGGTTTTGGAAAAGGTGGTATAGTGATAATAATCGGCATTGAGTAGGTACCATAACTCGAAATGATGTAACTGCATAATTATTAGCTGTTCGTAAATTTTCAGCACTGCTTATTAATTTACATTTCCTGATATACATACATGGGCCACACACATCACGAATATTTACCGGTAGCCGCTAATTCACAATTAAGAACACAATGTTATAATGTTCTAAGCCTAAAACGCATAAATTGAACCCGGTTTAAATGGAAAGCTATATGTCATTAATCCTTTGATCAATGAAATTCAACAAGAAAGCGACTACAGAACAATTCTAAGTTTCGCCAGTAGATAAGTTCTAAATTTAGCTTTATTCATTTTGCGCTAACTAAGCTCAGCTGGATTCCATTCAGTCTAGAAGCCAATTCAGTTCTTTTCTACCACAATAGGGATCGTATTCGCATGCTGGAGGTACGTGTAACACGTTCGTATTTGCATTCAGTGTCGACGCCTCGTTATTTACAATCGCTAACAAAATAGCGCGTTTTCTGAATAGCAATGGCATACCGTTATTGCAGTCTATAACAATCTGAGTACACAACAGAAATAGAATTTTCTTACTAATAGTGTTGTTTGGATTGTCTCAGATGTGATTGCGAAGATCCGATTGCGGCTGAAGGGGAAGCGGGTTCGATACCCTTCGAGGGACCAGCTTTATATTGAGTTCTGCATGCTTTTTATAGGGCTTTTTAGGGTGCTTTATATGTACCGATAATAAAAAAATCATACATAAAAGGATAATATAAAGTTTTCGATTTTTCAATTCAGTCAGAAATTCAATAAATATAGATCTTCAAAGTTCAGGAGTGGGCTTGCGACGTATAAATTTGGTATAAATAGCACGAAAAAATTACGTCAAGCAAACTTCAATGATATGTATCGCCTTGATTTTGCGTCTAAATGACTAAAAACATTTTTATAGTCCTAGTGTATCACACACATTTATTAGGTGATTTTCAGACAAACACATTCTCAGTGACAATGATTATTTAAACAAAGAAGAAACGAATGTATTTTTACAGTAATTATTGCAGTGAGGATAGTCCAGAATTTTTTTCCTTGGCTGAATTGCTTTGTGGCTTAACATAGAGAATAGCCAAGAAACATTTCATTTCATTAATCAAAATAAAACAGAACTCAAGGGCACAAAATCAGACCAACTAATTACGTACCTAATATGTAATTATATTATTCAAGCGAGATTATTATTGCCATAACATCAATATTTACCTTTAGGTACGCTACAGTAACTAGAATAATTAGAAGGAATAAATAATTGTTTGGAGGCTGCGTAGTGTCTGAGACCAATGTTTATAAATTCCGGTATCTATATTCAGTTGAAAAAACAATAAGGAACATGTTTTTCACATACGTACTACCTTAAATGTTTTTGCACTTCAGATATTAATATGTTACACTATTCATTTAAAAAAACGAGATTTAGTCACATTGTGTCGGGTAATGTATGTATAACCGAGAAATGGTTAATAGCACAGCTCAAAGAAAGTTTTAAAAATATAATCTATTCCAACATGTACGAGATACTAGTGATGAAAACCAAAAAGAAGGAAGGAAACAATGAAGGAATCATTCTCTTGACTTCCGAAGTCCAAAACGTTAAAAGGTTTTCAGCATTAGTTATTAAAACTTTTGTTTGGACTTATTCGATCAATCAATTTATGTGAGGTACATTATGAAAAACATCTAAAGATTTACTGCTGTTCGGGCCTTAACATCTTATATATATGTACATACTAGCTGACCCCAGCAAACGTTGTTTTGCAAAATGAAAAATAGATAGTCGGCGATTCTCAAACCCACTGAATTTGCATATAAATTTTATAATAATCGGTTAATAAACGGTAAACCGTTTCGGAGGAGTATAGTAACTAACACTGTGACAGGTGAATTTTATAAATAAATAAGATGTATTTAAAATAAAATGATAAATAAAAAATTGTAAGTGCGCTTTAAAACACGTGCTTTAAAAGTGAAGGCAAAACATCGTGATTCCGAGAACTTTAAAGAGTTTGAAGGACATGTGACATTCACCAACCCGCACTTAGTCAGCGTGGGGAATTAAGGCCTAATATCTCTCGTCAAGAGAGAAGTCCCTGTGTCCCAGCAGTGGGAACGTTGAAGTCGATGATGATGATATATATTTAAAAAGAATCCTAACTCTTGCACTGAAATATAAAACAAAATGAAATCCTACCATGTGTTATACCAACCCATTGCTAACGTCCTAGTTTTTGTAAATAAATACGCAGAACTTGTATAAAACTAAGCCAGATAAACTGCTAGCTATACTTAATCCTTTGTAAAAGTAGCGGCGGCCGACACAAAGCGCTGGCTCGCAGGTTTTTTTGCTTTCACCGGACAAAAAGGATTCAAAGTACTCGCAAAACGTGCGAGAGTTTATCCGTTCGAATGGACACCGATGTCGTATAAATATGACAAAGATTTGAGTATTTTATAGGTTTTTTATGTTTTAAAGTTGACATATTTAATTTTTTATAGTTTTAGTTCAATCTATTTACACCTCAGATGATGTATAATAATCGCATTGATAAATGCGTTTTGTAAATAAATACATTTTGGTAGGTTTTAATTTTTGTTCTACTATTTTGATTTTCTTTTCTGTCTTCAATGATTATATAATTTATTTTACCAATGTACCCATATCTATAACAACTAATTTTAAGTTACATTATTGTAAATTATCTGTGCTCCACGATGTTACCCGTGTTTAAAATATTTTCCGCATAAAGACATTTTCTCGCGGTATAAAGTAGCCTATGCTTAGTTATATAAGTTACCTTTTTCAGACTTTAGAGAATCTGTGTACCAAATTTCATGTAAATTGGTTCAGTAGTTTTTGCGTGAAACGCGGACAGACAGACAGATGGACAAAGTTACTTTTGCACTCGAAAAAGTTACGTTCGTATTTTTGTAATATTAGTATGGATTATGTGTATGGATTGTGTGTTGACTGCTTCAGTGGCGCGGTGGGCGAGGGTCCGCTTGCGGCGCAAGAGGTAGCGGGTTCGATTCCCGCCGAGAGTGTTTGTATGTTCTGCAATCACTTTCTCCTTGGTCTGGGTGTTTAATATTTATAATAAAAAATATCTATATTATATGTATGACTATTATATTAAGTATATCAGATATCTAGTACCCGTAACACAAGCTTACAGCTTACCACGGGGCTAGATGTTGTTGTGTGCATTGTCTGGAAATATTTATTTATTTATTTATTTATGTGTAGTTAAAGTATTGGGTTTTCCTATAAATTAACTATATTATTTTGTGTAAATAAATATGGTTTAAGACAATGCCTCTTATGAATGTGTAGTTTGGTATACAGATTATAAAATGTATCAACTGCCAATGGATATTACATAGATACAGTTAGGTACATTTAAAAAATAGTGTTCATTCATAACCTAACTTAAATACAATTACTTAGGTGGCTATGAGCTAATACTATGGGTACTTTACTAAGTATGTTGAATCATAAATTTGAACTAAAGTTTGAAACATTGATAGTCGGTCCGTTAGAAAGAAATTGACCACATCAATTTATGACGTTTAATGGCTCCAATTGGCAACCAACTAGCGATACTAAGTAAAAAAAAATAGTTTTGAGGATTCTTTTGTATTGGATCGATCCCGTACAATAAATGTTTACTGAACCTTTGTTTCAATCCAAACATAATTTAAACGTCCGTATTAAAAACAAATCAATGAAACACCCGGTTGAATTTGACATTTACCTATAAATCGTTTCCCTACCTAAGTTTCCCTATCGTAAGCCTCTGAATATCCGTTTCTGAGTAGGATTAAAGTCAATCGATTTCAGGACATTATCAGCATTTGTAGAGCTTCAATTACCTCTGCTGTGAAACCTGTCTACAGTGCCATATTAAACCTAACTCGGAGTTCGCAACCCTTTATTTTGAAACACAAATGTTGTTTTAGCGTATGTTGTCTGAAACAAGGTGCACATTGTTTTAATTCGTGTTTCATGTTCGGATTACAATTTGGGGCTAAAATGTGTTTAGGTGCTTTTGTTTCGCTGTCGATGTGGAAATTAATTGCGTATTTTTATAATGGATGATTGATGTTATTTTGGTGATCAGTAAAACGGATCTGTGTGTTGTCGTGTCTAAGACCTTCACCGAGCTGATAATAGAATGAAAAATATTATAATACCAAATTTAGTACATATATTAGAAAAAATATTAAGAATTGGTTTCCTAATAAAATCCTAACGAAACGCTAAATCGCATCCCATCTTCAAAAAACTGCTTCACGAACACTTATTTTTATCTATTATATAGTCGTTTATTATTCTTTATTTATTTATCTATTTATTTTTTAGTATCGCTCTTATTAGGATATAGTTTAGGAATGATGTAAGTTTATTTTTATTTTTAAGTTAATTTTATTTGAAAATAGTTTTGAATAGTTTATTTGGTATTTATTTATTTTCCTTTTATATCTTCTTTACGTAACGACACTGTCTATGTCGTTCTATGTCTTTCCTGTACATCCAAAGGTTGCCCGGAAGAGAGCGCTCACAGCGATAAGGCCGCCCTTTGTACTCCAATGTATTGTCATGTTATTGTTTGTAGAGGTAGTTTGTATTTTATTTGTGGTGTACAATAAAGAGTTATCTCTATCTATCTATCCTATGATTAATTAAATATAATTCAAAATTAAATCTATAAAATTTTACAAAATGAAGATAGAAAAATTATATAAAATACATATCATGAGATTGCGTCTCTCAGAAGGTATTTAAAACAGTTCCACATAGTTCTACTAATGTATTTCTACTGGTAGGTAAGATACCACCCACGCGACCACAAAGCGGGACGCTTTCAGACATAAAAGTACCGCACTGCAGACGCTCCCCCGTCGTGTCCCGCGTTGCTGACGCGTAGGTTTGCCCGAAGCCTTCGTATAATGTGACTATGATCGCTAGATTTTTTTTTATCGATACAAATCTTCTACCCGGTCTGTTACTTTTTAATTATTCATTTGATTGCCTACATTTCTAATAACAATTAAGACCAGATGTTATTTGAACTTTCCTTATTTCGGTCCTGAAATTTACTTAACAAACATTAAGTAATAAAAGGGGCACATTGTCCGACTGTTTGTCGAAGTCCAATCCAGTCTGAGTGAACTACCCCGTACTGATTCAGGATTTATCGACTCCTTTCATTGTCTTCTCTTTGTCTTATAATGCAGTAGATAGCACACAAACCTACGTATTGCATTGTCTTCTAGATACAATTCGATTAATGTACTGTCCTACGAAATGCACAAGTAGATTTTTAACTAAACGCAACCGACTTTATGCTTTATGCTGACTTTATGCTTTATGATATTTATGAGTCTCTGGTGGTAGGCTTCGGCCGTGGCTTGTCACCACCCTCCGGGCTGGGCCAGTGCGCGAAGCGATTTTTTCGTGTTTCGTAATGTGGCTCGGAGAAGCCATCTTCTAGGCCTTCATGCTCCATCTTAGACCACATCGTCACTTTACATCCGGTGAGATTGTGATCAAATGAAGGCTTATCAATAATAAAAAAAAAATAATGCTTGGATTATATGAATTTGATTATTATAATTAAATTAGCCCATGTCCTTACCCAATGTATTACTCATTACCGTACCAAATGCAAGGCTAATTGGATCAGCCATATTGCCGCTAAAGATGGACAAACAAAGAGACACACAGAAGGAGCATGTAAAATAACAATTTAAATTGTAACAGAAACATTTACAACGTATGGGTTGCACAACAAAAATGCCGATCCGACCACAAGCAGATGTATGGAGCAAACCTCGGCCTTCAAAATACAACTCTTGAAATATCCACAGCCAGAGGCGGAAAACTTCGCATCGATGCGCTAGTTAGACTAGCTGATGACCTTTATATAATCATAACATAACATTGATAATTAAAATGATCACCAAATGATACAAAAATATCCTTTGTGGATGATAAATCGAAAGATCGATAAATTGTTTATTAAGTAGGTACAAAACACAGCGCCACTAGACAATTCAGAATAAAATATAACACTATTTAACGGCGGACACATTATATTCAATAAAATTACATAATACCTCTAGTTATTAAAATATATCACCCAGGAATCGTTAAAAAACTACTGAAACCGAAATTTCAGCTTTGAACGATTACGTTGCATGTTTATGATGCGAGCGAGTAAACAAACATTTCCGAGCGAAACTTCCTCACAAATATCATATTTTAAAGCCGGCGGGCGGGCGAGATAAATAGCTTTTGTTTTCGTTGTAGGGTTCCGTGACAAAAAGCAAAGCCACCATTGTTGCTGGAAGTTAAGCAAAAAAAAGAATTGGTAACACAACGAAGCTTAAAAATAGGTTTTGTTTTTTTACTCTGTCATTAAGTTTTGTATTATGAGAGTAGACCAGATAACACATTATACGTATTTGTAGGAATAATATGATGGAAATCAAGGTGACTGATAAAAGAGGTTTTAGAAAAACGACTTGGAATCTTGGGAATCTCAAATCAGTATAAAACATTGAAGCGAACTGTCAAGACAATTAAGTTTAAGCAATTTGGTTTTATTAATTTTAAGTTGACCTGTCCATGTAGGCTATGTGCTTCTAAGGAAAAAACATTTTGACTTTGACTTTGACTTTGAATATTTTTATAGTTCAGGATTTTTTTTTCGAATTATTGTACCTATGTATGCAAACATAATTAACTCTTTTACTATTAGGTAAATAGCCAAATGAATTTGACTTAATCCTGAAACGGCCCAATAACTGTTATTTAAAAATAGCTAGGTATATAATTATTTAAAAAATTAGAGAAAGGTTAGTATTTAGTTTATAGCACTCTGTGTTGTTCTTTAATCTGAATTATAGAAATATTTATTCCCGTTTTAAAAACTGCAGAACCCCTGTCTCAGTTCCACGACTCTCACTTGCCAGCATGTTCCCAACTTGTCGCTGCGGGTAGATTTATCCACTTTGTCCGTGGGAACGGTCGGTATTTTTCACCTTGAATGAAAACGTTGTTTAACCGCTCCATTCAACACAGCCATGTTCAATCTGCAGCCGTTACCAAGGATTTAAAGTAGCCATTTTTCGGGTGGTTAGTTATAGCAGTTATTGTAATATTACTCTCCAACGTATCACTCTTTTCTGATGACACTATCCAATCATGTGTCAATTGTTATAATTTCACCTGTACCCTGCGCATTTGTATATTTCGGTCATCCTAGGCCTGAAAGGGCCATAGATATCTAAGACCGCGAATGACCGCGATGAAGGATGCGCTTAGCTTCTCTAACACGAACATACGGCAATGTGACATAAGAACCTAGGGTTTACAGGATATGAATAAAACGTCGATAGTTATTAACACGTTTTATGCTTTAGTTTAGGAAGAATACAGGGGTAAGCGACGAATAAAATGGCGGCTCCGAGGCGGCCACCGCTCGACGCCCCGCCTGACGCGCCGCTCGCCACCACGCTTGCCCTTAAAGTAAAGTCTCTTTAAGTGTATATACATGAAGCCGCTTTATACTGTACTGCTTTATATATAAGAATCTAGGGTTTACAGGATAAAAATAAAACGTCGATAGTTATTAACACGTTAATAACTATCGACGAATAAAATGGCGGCTGTTGACGCGATGGGCTCCGAGGCGGCCACCGCTCGACGCCCCGCCTGACGCGCCGCTCACCACCACGCTTGCCCTTAAAGTAAAATCTCCTTAAGTGTATATACATGAAGCCGCTTTATACTGTAACTTAACTCCTGCTGAGATTCACAATAAAATTGACTCACCGCACCGCGCCCGTCTATTCGACCGACCTACTACCCCGGCCGGCCGGGTGCGGTAAGTTACTTATAGGTAGGTACTTAGTGTAGTTCTAATTTAATACAATACAATACTCTTTATTGAAACACAATAATATAATACAACAGAACAATGCTTAAGAACTAAAATACATTCAATAATAGTGTAACAATGGGCGGCCTTATCACTAAAAGTGATCTCTTCCAGACAACCTTTGGATGGACTGGAGAAAAACTAAAAACACACTGTTCTTTAAACTACAGAACCCCTGTCTTTTACCAAGATTCTCACTTGCCAGCATTTTTTCCAACTTGCCGCTGCGTGTAGATTTGCCCACTCTGTCGGTCGTAACGCTAGGTATTTTTCACCTGAATGAAAACGTTTTTTTACCTCCATTCAGCTCTGCCGGGCACAATCTGCTGCTCATTACCGAGGATTTGAAGAAAACACTCGCCTTGTAAGTTAATTTTATGATTGATTGAACTCTTGAGAATGTGGTGAAATGAGCTAGAGAATGGTGTTTACACAATCTTTAGAAAATAGGTATAGATATTGTATCTGAGTTTTTACGCCACGCTAGGATATGGAGTAAGTAATATCACGGTTATATTTATCTATACAGTATTCTAACTTGGCCTAGACTAGTAAATAAATGCCTACAGCCGTGCTATATAGGGCTGCCCAGCATTTGAATTACATCTGCCTAGTTTCACTTTCAATTTAGTTTTGTTTATTCAAATATATGATATTCTTTAATTGCGTAGAAATATTAAGACGAAGTAACGTAGCTTACTAGCAAATCGCGGGCCTCGAACCCACGTCTTCCATTATACGCATGGACGTGCTGACCGCTACACTAACCTCGCCATTACGTCATCGCTTCAATTTCTTCTACACTTGGAACTACGAGTTACAGCCTCGTACCAAGACGTGGGTCACGTTAGTTATAATTATAACTAAACCTTTAAATTACCCATTCGTATTGTATACTATCAATACAATCTCAATTTCAGATACCAAATTTTCACGAAGTTTATCTTGCAGAGGGTTTTGGAGACGATTAACTTGGTTGTGTTTCATAAACAAGGAATCGGAATTAACAGAACCCACGTACTCAAATTAAATAGGTTATTATCTTGATATCTCCAATACACATAAACCAGCATTAAGGTAACATACACATCTACATGAATCGTCAACGGAAATGACGACAGAATCAACACGGTAATTGCCAATAAAACTGATTGCTTGCTCATTATCTGCAACGTGCAGATGGATAGAGCAAATAACGTAATGAATTGTGGAAACTTCGTGATTTGTTGATTACTAAATATCATGATCATAAGTGCAATAGTTAGTTAAGTTAGTTAATAGTATGATTATTACTACTACATGTATTGTTTTTTAAATTGTAAAGTATTAACTATTTGCTGTTATGCGCAGAGATTTATATATATATACTTTAATTTTATTTATTTACAATCTCACCTGATGGAAAGTGACGATGTGGACGAAGATGGATCACATAGATCTAGAAGGTACCTATTCACTGTCTTGAAGACACTCAGGTTGTAGTTATTTACGAAGTTTAATGTTTAGGCAACAATTTACCTGGGTTAAAGTCCTTTAATATACCTACCAAAGTTATTAAAAAACCTTCACCTTCACTATGTCTTAGTTATTTGTTCCCTTTGGCATTTCTGCAGATATAAAAGTTAGTTGATAAGCTCCTTCGTTACTACTAACGATAAATCACAGGGTTTGTCAAACGTGTCGCAAGTTACGAACTAACGTCGTTAGTACAAATAACGGAGTTGAGAAAGTGCGTGTCGACCGGACAGAAATATAGAGCATTAGGGAATATTGTTGATTTATTTTCGACTACAATTAGAGAATGACTTTGTGATATCAGAATAGTTTTGGGTATACCATTGTACTTAGGCCGCGTTTAAGGACACGCGAAGCTTCAAGCGACGCGAGCCGCGAAACTGAAACATAAATATACGGCAATGTTACTCTGCCTGTTTCTGTTAAAAAGTAATAATTCAATGTGTCCCATATTTTGTTTCCAAGGAATTAAGGAAGGAATTAATATTTCCAATGAATGTACATACGTCACCACCCTCCGGGCTGGGCCAGTACGTGAAGCGATTTTTTCGTGTTTCGTAATGTGGTCCGGAGAAGCCATCTTCTAGGCCTTCATGCTCCATCTTAGACCACATCGTCACTGCATCAGGTGAGATTGTGGTCAAATGAAGGCTTATCAATAAAAAAAATAAAAAAATGGAAATAAAATAAATAAATGAATTAAATTATGTTCAGGGCGGGAAATCGTTTGTTTGAATTGCAGCGTAGCATGCGGCGACTACAGCTGCGGGTGCCATATGTTTAAATTTCTGCAACCACGCGCCGCCTTACGCTCCGCTCATCGCGCCGCTCGACGCCCCTTCTGACTCGCTTGAAGCTACACTTGTCCTTGAATGCGGCCTTAGTAACTTATCTTTAAACCAAATTTTGGCTTCGCCAGCCACATTCAGGCACACAATAGACACAATTAGAACAATCCAGGTTCGCTTATGTCGGAAAAGACATGGAGGACGATATATTATGCATATATGACTAATCTATAAATAGTTTGACCACAAACATATCTGATTATGATTACCATACGTGGTGCTGTGGATGAGGATAACAACACGAAGGCCTAAAGGTACCTCTCAGATTGTCTCAAACTGTAGTAAAGTTATTAGCAAATATAGCAGTAGAGAACGTATTCCAAACATATTATTTATTTCTGAAAGGATATTTATTAACAACTATGTTTGTGTTCGGATTTCGACTGAAAAATAAAACGACTGAAACCAACTAATATGAAATAATAAACAAACAGAATGGGAATATAACATGAATGGGAATGGGATAAAACTTCTGTCTATAAAAATATAGCGACAGCAAAACTTTAAATTCAGCAATCAAAATATGAGCTTTTGTGCACCAATTTGCATATGAAAAGTTTCTGTGCACAAAATATCTATAAAAAATACCAGAAAATATACACTTCCACAATCTGCTATGAGCTGGCTACATAGGATAAATATCCTATACCTATAATTTTGTATTGGTTTATTAATTAAAATGAATACAAAATTGTACAATAGTGTACTATAATAGTATTCTGTGACAATAGGTAGGTTCGGTAGTTTTTTTGTACACAACTTAAATTTTTTAACCCCCGACGCAAAAAGAGGGTGTCTGTCGTCTGTGGCATTATAGCACCCCAATGAATGATGCGATTTCAATAATATTAACAAAATTTAGTTTGCAATAAAGGTGAAATAAGTGCGAGTGTTCTTAAATATGTCTGATGAAAATCGATTGAGCCTTTAAATGGTGGTGAAAGTGGGAAAGAAAAAATGTCTGCAAACATAGGTACTCGAGTGTGATCTCAAATGAAAGAGCATGACGTGCACATTACAAAATAATATGATTTTTTACTTTTAAGGGTGTATAAGGGTTTATGTCGACATACTATAAAATATTTAATTCGGTAAGAGGGACAAAATAAGGTAGGTTTTAACTTAAACCTCCACCTTACAGTGTTTAAAGACGAGTTTGTAATAAGCCATATACATTAAAGAGTCTGAAATAGTCTTTAAACTGGGTTTCTCAATCTGAAATCCTCTCAACGATATCGCGTAAAGTACAAATTCCGACTTCTACCGTACTTTACAGAAAAACTGTATAAAGCAACATATTTTTCAAGTCTCTCCATTCCGCGTGGGTGTGACGTATACGCGATAAATCCTGCGAATAGCTTTCTGGATTCAATTACACCCTGTACAGTACTCACGTCACTAAACGAACAAAATGTATTAATATTAACTACACAATGGATAGGACTCAGTACTTTTCAGGGTTCCGTACCCAAAAGAATATAATAGACCCTGTTACCGAGACTTCGTCATCTGGGATATATCCTGAGATACACCCTGGTGACAAAAACACAGTCTGTCACTTTATGTAAAGTGACTGGCTTCTGCGGACAATATTACGAAACACGAAAAAATTGTTGGAGTTTACTCCTTAAGAAACGATTTGAGTTATAAGGCCCGGTACGGAAATTTTATGAGGAGTAAAATTAAGTGTAACTCGAAAAGTTGAGGCGTTACGTAGAGAGACAAACATTTATATCTGTAGGATTGAACGTGTAAAAGAATGAGATGGAATACATTACACAGCGTATCACATTCTCGGGGTCTCCTCTTTGCGCGATACTTCGTAGTCTCACTGTATTTTATTTATATTATTTTGTAACATACTTTATGTAATACGCTTTATTGTCTTGATTTTCTAGACACAAAACTAAACATTGGCGGCGATTCAAAATTTGCTAAGACTATATGAAATGACAAAGAAATACAGAGACATGAATGAAGTGTTTTTTAGGGTTCAGTATCGAAAGGGTGAAACGGGACCCTATTACTCGGGGCTCCCATTATACACATGTGATTTTTATGAAGTTAAGCGACGTTGCGCAAGTACTTGGATGTGTGACCGCTCTCACCGCATCTTTTTGCACTTTTTTTTGCGATAAATAAATAAATATTTCCGGACAATCCACACAACGACATCTAGCCCCGTGGTAAGCTCTTAGCTTGTGTTACGGGTTCTAGACATCTGATATACCTTATATAATAGACATACATATATATTTTTTATTATACATTGAACACCCAGATCAAGGAGAAAGTTCTTGAAGAACATACAAACACTTGACCCCTCGGCGGGAATCGAACCCGCTGCCTCTTGCGCCGCAAGCGGACCCTCGCCCACCACGCCACTGTGGCAGTCGTGATTATATATACAATAAAGTGTTTACTGTCTGTCTTTCTGTCTAATATTGAGTATAGGAAATATTTAATTATATAATGAACATTTCCAGAAAAGGTTCCAATATTTCCTACAAGTGGATAAGATTCACATGCTGAGTCACCATGAAGTGTAAAAACTAACTTATAAGGCTTATAAAACTTTCATCAAAGCAAAAAAGCTATTGCACCATGACTATGTTTAAATTTGTACAGTTTAAATTTAACCGATAAATAGATCGAAATCCCCAATCAAAGTTCCCAAATCTAATTAGTTTTGCAAATGTTGACTACAACTAGAATAAATCACTGAAAGTAGAAACAGAGTAGGCAATTAATTTAACCCTTATTTCGTCACGAACAGTCGCCTGAATGACTAATGTTCCTCGGTCTAAGTATCTGACCGCGGATGAGAAGGGTTAAAATCTCCCACATATTTTATTGACAGGCTAAAGATTGGTAGTTACCGCCTTCAAAAATAGGTAGGAAAATTGTGAGTTTTAAGTGAATATGTGGGTAATTAATTTTACTAGCGGTACGCTCTGACTTTACGTGGGAGCAAATCTATTCTTATATTATGATGCTGAAAAGATGTAACTTTTGGAACGATTTTATATTTTTTGTACACAGTATTGCTAAAAATTTATTAATTAAATTCATTATTAATTTCACTCGGTGGCGCGGTGGCCGATTTTCCGCTAGCAGAGCAAGAGGTAGCGGGTTCGATTCCCGCCGAGGGTAAAAATGTTTGTATATTCTGCAAGCACTTTTCTCCTTGGCCTAAGAATTTCATATTATGAAGGTATATTACATATATTAAGTATATCAGATATCTAGCACCCGTAACACAAGCTTAGAGCTTACCACGGGGCTTGATGTTGTTGTGTAGATTGTCCGGAAATATTTATTTATTTATTGAATATCGACTGCAAAAATAGTTAATTACTTCAAGTATGTCAAGTAGCGCATCGAACGCATGTTAAATGACTTACAAGTTTAAGGCTTTGGCCGAACCCACGCGTTAGCAACGCCAGAAGCAACTGCGACGCGGAAGAGTCTGTTATTCGGACTTTTTAGCCTGAAAATGTAAAAATTTACCGCTTTGTAGATGTGCTAAAGGCCATAGTGAAGCATGAGTAGCGTCCGACGCGCAGCTGACTCTCCCGTTGCGCAGTCGCTTTGGTCGCGCAGAAATATTGCACGCATATTTGCGTCAATGCAATTAATATAATGACATAGACCCAATTCAATCAGATGGAGCTTGAAAGAGGTTAAAAGAAAACCTACTAAACACCTAGACTAAACACAATCCAATTTGGTCGCGTAATTTGGTCTTTATTAGTCATGTATTTTCTGCAGCAATAACCTAATACGCACTCTTTTCATTATTTCGAAGGATTACCTTCTCAACGGAGATTGAACCGGTTCGTTTCGGAACGTTCGTGACAACTGGCATCCCTTTCTCTCACGTATACGGCAGTAGTCTTTCTCTCTCCCACAGCTAGTAGCCGTATTGATATTCTCACTTCTGTCCGACGTCCCGAGACGCGCACATCTTTCAAAATAATACCACATTGATTAAGAAAATTTGGTAATTTTTCTCTTTTTTGTCCAAAAAGAGTATTGTATTGTAATATATGTTGTTCGTCCGTTTTCAAATTGTTATTATTATTATATTCATTTATTTCAGATAATGTCAATCCATATCATATTAGAAACTAAAATTTATCTTAAAATTACACTATACTTGTAAATATCAGAATAATGTTCTTGTGTTTCGTATAAATTATGATAAGTATTAACTGACGCTCGTCCAACAAGTGTGAAGCACCTTACAAAGGGTTAAGCTCATGACGAGGGTCCATCTTAGGACTTATTCACATCTGTCGTTGGTGATCAACAAGTTTGTAAATAATATGTAACCCCCGACATACTAAGCCAAAGCGGTGTTGGCTAAGTGGGAGCAAACTAGACTTACATTCCGAAGGTCGTGGGTTCAAACCCCGCCAGGCACCTATAGATTTTCTGCTTGAAAAATTGATGTGTGCTTTATAACACATGCTTTAACGGTGAAGGCAAACATCGTGCGGAAACCGACATGTTCTAATTTTGAAGAGTTTCAAGGACATGTCACATTCTCCAACCGGAACTAGTGGATGTGGTGAATTAAGGCTCTCTCCTGTCAAAAGATAAGGCCCTGTGTCCTGTGTGTGTAGGTATGTATTGTACACTTATTTAAAATAAATCGAAAAAAATCCGCTTTTCCAGAAACCACAGTTTTAGTATGAATGAGCCTTTAGCCAACACTCCTCATATTGTATTCATTGCTGCTCGGACATTAACGTCTTGAAACTATTTACAAGAATAAACAAAAATAAGAATGAATTATAGTAGTCAAAATATTTTATAGGCGTATTCCCCATCTGATACAAGTTAAAATAAAAATAAAATATTTGAGAAAAATATAATCCGATTCTACGAGTAGGTACTTAACTTTTTGGGAATTTTAACTGTCTATAAGACTTTTATGTGAGAATGGTTATTAAAGAAATCATGATTTTTATATATCTATTCAACGATACCCCACATGACATGTTTGTTGACTTACGCTTTCTTTATTTTTACAAAATGGCGTCCAGTAGTCGCCATGTTGAATTTTCTGTAACGTCACGTATTAATTAACACTCGCCGTACTAAGAGGTATTGATTGACGTGCGAATCATAGTAATCTGACCAGGCGTTTGGTCTGTATAGTGGGATAAAAGAACATACAGACATACAAACTTGTATAAACAGACTGTTAAACACATTACCACTCCTTTGCGTTGCGCAGTCGGTTAAATACTATGTGGCACTTTCGCACTACTACTACCCAAGAAACCGTTTATTAATTACATAAATCTAAATTTTAAATTTAAGAAAAACCCCTAAAAATATTTTGTAATGTGGACGCGATGCGATTTCATTTGATACCCAACACTAGTATATTTGCAGATTTTCGGTTTTCCTTACCCACTCTCACCCCCATAACTTTTAAACGGCACAACCGATTTTCATGAAACATGTCTAAGAACACTCGCGCCAGACTTACCTTTCATACAAAAAATCTAAATTGAAATCGCTCCATCCGTTCGGGAGCTATGGTGCCACAGACAGACATACAGACACACAGACAGACAGACAGACAGACAGACAGACCGACACGTCAAACTTATAACACCCCTCTTTTTTGGTGGGGGGTTAAAAAAGATATTTGGAATTGAGTGATTTTTTTGGTTACGACACAAAATAAATGATGGGGCATCAAGCATGAGGGAAGGCCTTGGTTTGGGCTGTTGCAGCAAGATAATTTGGAGGATTCGGACCAGATTTATAAAGAATAAATATTTCCGGACAACCCACACAATTTAGCCCTTTGGTAAACTCTAAGCTTGTTACGGGTTATAGACATCTGATACCTACTTATTATAATATACATACATGTTTTTTATTACACATATTAACACCCAGTCCCAGCAGAAAGTGCTTCTATAACATACAAACACTTGACTTCTAGTCGGGAATCGAACCCGCCACCTCTTGCGCCGCAAACGGTCCTTCGCACACCGGGCCACTGAGATTTATGCAGTAGCTTATCAAAATACCTAAAAGTCTTCTGAAATGTAAAACATGGTCTTTCTATATCACTTATGGCTTATTTCACAAACTCCGAGTAAACTAAGCAACGGTTAGTTACCTTGATAATACGTGTCAACAGTTAGTTAAGTGATATGATACAGCTCTATTATTTTACTCGGAGGTTTTGAAAGAGGTCAAACTGTCCTTTGTAGTCAAACTGTTTATTTATAAATATTACAAAACTAATTTCCTGCTGCTAACCGCGTTTGATAAATTCTCCCCAGTATTCTTACAGAAGAAAAACATAATAGTCAGTTTACTTGAAATGAGTTTCTAGGAAATTATTTGTGCTTGGAAATATTAATATTTTTTAAGGTAATATTTATTTTTTCTATTAAGGCAAGAAAGGCACGAAAGTCCTTTGATTTTTATATCATTATTGGACATACTTGGGTTGTAATAAAATGTCTAATAGCTTAGTAATATTTTGCGCCCCGCTGATCGAGCTGAGGCTACGAGTATAAATCGATTAAAGACGAGATGTTAATATTAAAGTTAAGATACAGGCGACTGGGCCCATACATAACTCGGACCGCGGTCCCAGTTACCTGATCACATTTTTGAATCGGTCGACTGGGACCATGTACCTAATTTGCTTTAATGTATAGTTAACAGAAAAATCAAGTTACATAACTCAGGATTTATTTTATGTAGTATTACAATGAAGTATTTTTTAGTAAGAATGTCAAAAAAGATAGGTCACGATATTAAACTTGATTGTTGACGTTTCGCTGCAAGTAGGTACTGGTAATTTTAGTACCTATAAATCTGGTTTTTGAAATTTTAATTTTTAAACCTTGTAACTTTTTCATCTATCATGGTTATCAATACTATTTAGATTTATAACACGATATTTTTATATATTTTTTTATTTTAGATAAGCCTTTATTTGTCTACAATCTCAACTGATGTAAAGTGACGATGTGGTCCAAGATGGGGCATGAAGGCCTAGAATTTAGATGGCTTCTCCGGGCCACATTACGAAACACGAAAAAAATCGCATCACGCAATGGCCCAGGCCGGAAGGTGGTGACAAGCCGCGGTCGAAGTCTACCTCCAGAGACTGTTCTTAGCACCACCCGGAGGTCACTTGTAAGGATTCAGACATTAAACATGATTGATTGTCTTTCGGGTGAATCCTTATATGTTACATATATAATATAAGATGTAGTATTTTACATGTTTGGCACAGTATACGTGACACATAAAAATAAACAACGTTAGGCTTCAAATTACTGCTCCTTATTAATATAACTCAAGAAGTAGTTGCTGTATCGAATCTTTATGAGTACAATAATAAGTGGTAATACATTTTTATTAACCCCCGGACATTTTTATTAACCCCAAGAAAGAAGGGTGTTATAAGTTTGACGTGTCTGTCTGTCTGTCTGGGACATCATAGCTCCCGAACGGATGGAGTGGAGCGATTTTAATTTAGTTTTTTTTTGTATGTAAGGTGAGTTTGACGCGAGTGTTCTTAGATATGTTTCATGAATATCGTTTGTGCCGTTTAAAAGTTATGGGGGTTAGAGTGGGGAAGGAAAACCGAAAATCTGCAAATATACTCGCGTGGAGTATCAAAAAAAGCGCATCGCGTTCACATTACAAAATATTATGGTGTTTCACTGTTTAAGAAATTTAGCATTGTAATCGGGGGCTTTTCTTAAATTTTAAATTTAGATTTATTAAAACTTTACAATCGAAAATCTCCGTCCATCGTGTTCATTGGTTCATCATCATTATTAATGTTACCAAACGGGACCCAAGGACTTCTCTTTTGGCGAGAGAGATTAGGCCTCAATTCACCGAAGTTGCGAGTTGGTGAATTTCACATGTCCTTCAAACTCTTTAAAGTTCTCAGAGAGTGCCGGTTTCCTCACGATGTTTGCCTTCACTTTAAAGTTTTTTTCATTGGTTACTCGTCATCAAATCTTATAAAATTAATTTTTACCCTTCTGCATGGCTCGTTAAGGGACTCTGACATGTTACTCTTGCTGGCTATAAAATTATGCACAAACTAAAGTAAGTTCTTTAGCAAGACGGTGGACCCAAATTCGCCCGGTCACATGGCGAAAAACAAATTAAATTCGCCCAAAAAATGAATTATCACCCGATTTTACCGAGCTCATTAGTAATTTCTTGGGTAGCTGCGCTGCATAAGAAATGTTATTGTGTTGGTTTTTATGAAATTGCTCAACCTAGGTTATCACCAAGTGGTGTCAACATTCTGGATGCCGTTCTACGCATTCCTCATTCGTATTGAGTTTATCAGATCGCGAAAAGCAAATTCGGGCACAACCCTTTACGAAACCTTTCAAAATCATGAACAAGCATCTAGCTGAGCCTGTTCTAACAAAAAGTCCCTTGTCCTAAATTGGCATAGCCACATGGCGCCAAACAAAATTAAATTCGCCCACGACATTACGGTGCAAACGACATCGCGGTGGGCAAAAAACTGAATTATCACTCAGACGACATTACTGAGCTCATTAATAATTCTTGGGTGGCTCTGTAAATAATAAATAAGTAGTCGCGCTGAATAAGAAATAAGTTATTTTGTTGGTTTTTATGAAGTAGTCTCAAACTGGGTAATCACCAAGTGGATTCCTCGCAAACGAGACATATTTCTGTAGTATTCACGCATCATCACTTAGTCCCGAAATAAGCAGTGTATGTTTTATATGGGAATAGGCAGACCTATGCCAAGCAATAGGATGATATGGGCTGAAAATAATAATGTATATGGATGTTAGGCGACTTATATATTTAACACCTGAATACATTTTGATGTTTATATGTATAATACGTCAACAGCAAGTTGGCCCGCAGCTTCTTATTCGCTTTCAGATCTCGTAGAGAAACCTTGAGCATATGCCTCTCCATAACTCGTTGAGCGATTTTGACTTGTTATTTTCTTACTAGCTATAAAATGATGTACTAACCAAGGTAAGCCTTCTCTACGAAAATGCCCCTTGTCTCAAAGAGGCCACACGGCGCCAAACAAAATTAAAGTCGCCCCCAATATTACGGTGCAAACGACATCGCACGTTACTGGTGGGCGAAAAAACTGAATTATCACTCATAAGATATTACCGAGATATTAGTGATTACTTGGGTGTCTGCGCTGAATAAAGAATAAGCTGTTTTGTTGTTTTTAACCCCCGAACGAATATAGAGGAGTTCGCAGTCGCTGTCCGTGTCGTTAAGCCGTTTAAAAGTTGTTTGGGGGTGAATAGGGGGAAGGATAACCGAATGTGTACAAATATACTAAAGCAGGGTATCAAATGAAAGTGCATCACGTGCACATTACAAAATAATTATGTGATTTTATACATTTAAGGTTATAAAATCGGGAGTTATTCTTAAATTGATATTTAGATTATTATGAAGTTAACACAAGTGGTTTCCTAGAAGGACAGTAAGGTCAAAATTTATCTTTGTACAGTAGTCACCTAACACAAATATTACGAGCTCTGCTTAGTTTGGGGTTAGATGATGCTGTGTAATTAGTCCGGAAATTTTTATTTATTTATTTATTATAGATAATTCAACTCTACAAAGTCACGAGATCGATTAAAACTCTTTGAACGCGAACACAAACAACATCATATTCCACTTTTAGAAATAAATTAATCCTACTTTTCAACGGACAATCGCTATAATTTTCTCAGCAGGAGCCATAAAAGCGTTTTATTATTATGAGAAAAATATCATATTTTTCGCTGGCTGAGAATTCTTTTCGAACAATCTCTTATGAAAGGAGTTAACGATTTTCCAGTGAGCGCAGGTAACACGTTTTTTGGTTGTTTTTCAGGCGATCTAAATTACTTTTCGAGGAGGCTCCTACGCTTGTGAAAAATGTAATTTATGTTTTAGTTTATTTTCTCAGCTCAGATAAACTATAAAGGAACATATTTAATAGATATCTGAGACAAAACACGATTGTTTTTCATTGCTATTATCATAATTTTAAACACGTAAAAGTACCTACGTAACTTAGGGTAGACCGAGGCGAAAAAAGGGGCTTGGCTAATATTTAAAATGATTATTTATTTAATTATTTAGTACCAAAATAAAAAATAAAAAAAATGTTTATTTAGAAGCCAGATTGCTAATGAATACTATTTTAACGAAACTATCGTTTACTATTCTGTAGTGCGATATCCGAGCTCGCAAAAAAAAAAATATATTCGCCTCTGTCTTCTTTGATTGTGGTTGCTCTATTTGATTTTCACACAATTACCTAAGCTCTTAGTTAGAAATATTTCTTTTTAACATTTTTATAAGGAAAATTCACGAATTAGTGTATTCATGAATTCGATTAATAGCCGTATTAGGGATGTTGTATTGCGAAGAGAATTTCAAACCAGTCACCAGCCTTATAGTCAACCCTTATATTCAATTAAGATTTAAATGAAATCTTTACAAAGTCATTTTGTAACTTAATTGATATCAAATCCTCTTGTTAAAATCTTACAATACGGCCTGGGGATACTTATTAACAAATCTAATTTAACAAAACACGAAAGAATCTCCTTTAAATATCAAAGAAACTTGATTTATTTATTTACACGAGTATGCTCGAGTATGGTCTTTTACAATGTGCAAGTAAACATATTCAATGGTTAGTTTAGTGACTGAATGTCCAAGTTTGCTCTATATTACTTATTTACTTGAAAATGGTGATATAGGCCCTAAGACACCATTGGTTTGTTTACAGAAAGTTAAAATTATCGAATAAGAAAGAAGGACGTTACTTTTGATGAGATGTTTTAAGGTTTTTCCGGTGTGTTTGTTTTTGTGTGATTTTATATATTTTTTATTTAAGTGGAAACTTAAAATTGGCAGTCTCTATCTGCAACTGACTGTTATAGCTACAAGCATTTATATATTTTAGTTTATAATTCAGCTATAAGTTCTCCTTATTATTTAACATTAGGCGTGCCAGTCCAAAATGACAGTTTGTCTGCAATCAAGCCTTCATTGTGTTTCTAAGCACTACTCATACACACTACATTTTTTCTCTGGTGGTAGGCTTCGGCCACGGCTTGTCACCACCCTCCGGGCTGTGCCAGTGCGTGAAACGATTTTTCCGTGTTTCGTAATGTGGCCCGGAGAAGCCATCTACCTTCTAGGTCTTCATGCTCCATCTTATACCACATAGTCACTTTACATCAAGTGAGATTGTAGTCAAATGAAGGGTTATCGAAAAAAAAAACATTTCAACACTTAGAACATAACTTTCAAGTACACTACACTAAACTTGCACGCCGGTTTCACCGTTGAAGCACGTGTTTAAAGCGCACCTTAATTTTTTCAAGAAGAAAAATCCAGAGGTTTATGGCGGTGTTTGAACCTTTTCATTCATCAGTCTCATCCACCTTCATAATTCGCTTCGCAAAGCTTTGATATTATCTCCCTGATCAGGAAATACAGTATGTATTTCCTAATTACCTACTACAACCTGAGTGTCTTCAAGACTAGAGTGAATAGATACCTTCTAATAGATCTATTTAATTCTCCTTAGATCTATTTATCCAGATGAGATTGTGGACAAACATAGAAAAACAAACAAAAATCCCCATATACAAATAAAATAAATCAGTTTATTAAAGCTTATGTTCTGATCTCAAATAGGATATTATCCTTCGAATTCGTATGTGAATTATTTGGTACTGTCGCCGCTCTACTTTCACAGAAAATAGATCAACACAGTAAACGAAATATGAAGTAGTTTTTTAGGCAGACATTTATTGTTACTGTTATTTTTATGGCTTCGATAAATACAGATTTACCGATATCGTCTCGAGACTTACTTACGAAAGCGTTATTGAGGAATGAAGATACTTACGTTAAAGTAGTTACCATAAAAGCGTTAGCAATATTAGGTATTTGTTTTTTATAAACTTAAAAATTATAAAATTTAGTTTTAGTTTTAACTCGGTACTAGTAAAACAATTTTTGTATGAATGTGAAGTTTCATCTAAATAAAGATAAGATAAAGATAAAAAACGTTTATTTTGTCATAAGTTAAAAGTAAATTAAATATTCTACAGATGTTACATAGAGATCCCTAATGGCATAAATGGTCAGTCAATCAAATCAGTAGTTACTACACAGTAGACTACTTTTACAAAATAAATTATTATTTCTTAAATAAAAAAAAATCCGTGATCGTGAAACTAACTATTATGGCTCAGCGACCCAAAGAAAAAAAAAAAGATGGCTTCTCCGGGCCACATTACGAAACACGAAAAAATCGCTTCACGCACTGGCCCAGCCCGGAGGGGGGTGACAAGCCGCGGCCGAAGCCTACCACCAGAGACTGTTCTTAGCACCACCCGGAGGTCACGTGTAAGGATTCAGAGGGTTACCACTTACGGACGTGAACAGACTTCCACCGGTCTCTATCCTGCGCTAGCTCTGACCATTTCTCAACCCCGAGCTCTCGTAGTTCGGTCTCCACCACGACCTAGGCGCTGCCCAATCTGTTGTCCAAGGTATGCTCTCCATACTCCCCGGTCCCCCCATTCAGACCAAGTGGCAAGTGAACGTGAAAAGTTAGTATAAAATTATAAGTTAGAACTGCTGTTTTCATAATAATCTTTAAACTTTTATTATAATTAGATAAATACTCGAAATATTCAACAACGTATGTAATAATTGTTTACTAAAATCCATAGTTACAATTTCACCCTTTTCTTAAAAGGTTAGGGAAATATTATTATGATGTCGTGAAAGTGCACAAAAGCATAATCAACCTTATTAAGCTCCAGTTAAAAGTTAGATTACTTTGTAACATTGAGGTCTATTGATTTACAGTTACTTTGTAGATGGTTTAACCATAGGATATTTTTAATCTTATTAAGTGTATTTAATCATTAGTTTTAGATATTTGGAGGTGATTGGGACAATTAATTAGCGAATGCATTTGTTCTTAAAATTTTAAATTTATCTAATAAATAAAATTTCTATGTCACAATGTTTGTTTCCTCAAAAACGGCTTTACTCATATTTACCAAATTTTATATGACTCTTAATACTTAGCATAGCAACCATTGTTACTATTTATTTATATTTATTTATTTATATTTATTTACAAGTGATACAATGGGCGGCCTTATCGCTAAAAAGAGATCTCTTCCAGGCAACCAGGAAATCTAACTCCCGACGCAAAACGTGCTTAAAACACCAGTTTAAAGTGTGGTATCAAATGAAAGGTCATAAATGATACATTACGAAACAAGTTTTATGGAAATCGTTTTATCAATTTTATAGACGTGACGACGAAGTGACGACCTCTGTGGCTCGGTGGGCGAACGTCCGCCTAAGGCGCAGACAGTTGCGGGTTCGATTCCCGCCGGGGCACTAGATTTTGTACGATCTACAATTCCTGGTTTCGGGTCTGGGTGTTTTCTATGTATCAAATGTATGTATTTACAAAAAAAAATTATCTATGTAGTATATCAGTCACCTAACACCCATAGTACAAGCTCTGCTTAGTTTGGGGTTAGGTGATGCAAAGTCAAAGTCAAAGTCAAAGTCAAAACGTTTATTTCCTTAGAAGCACATAGCCTACATGGACAGGTCAACTTAAAATTAATAAAACTAAATTGCTTAAATAACAAATATCAAGGAAAAAACATTGTCTTGACAGTTCGCTTCAATGTTTTATACTGAGTTGAGAAGCGAATAGAACAACACAGCTATATCAGTTATTACAATTTTGTAGTTATTACAATTTTGGAGTTCTTATTTATAGGTAACTATTATAAGTTTAACATTTACAATAAAAAAAAAATGTTTGTCATATAAGGAAGCTAAACATGAGCATATCAGTCCTGGTCAACCAGAATTATTAGAGCCTGTTACTGTGGAACTAAGCAACATCTATCCAAGCTGCATCATCCTTTATATAATCATTTATTGAGTAATACGCTTTTTTCATTAGACTTCTCTTAATAAATGATTTAAATTTTCTAATAGGAAGCTCTGTTACATTATGAGGAAGCTTACCCATAAATGATTTGCCTAGTTTTTTTAGTCTGTAAGTAGGAATTAGTAATTTTTCTTTACTTCTATTAACACGAGAACGTGTTAATACTATGTACGTCACTTTTTCTTAAAAACAAGTGCTTATTCTTGTGGGTGAACATCAAGTTCTCAAAAATGTACTGTGAGATTACAGTTAGAATGTTAATCTCTTTGAATTTTTCTTTGAGGGAGTCACGTGGTTTCATTTTATATATTGCACGTACAGCCCTTTTTTGCAGCACGAATATAGTTTGAATATCGGCTGCAGCACCCCAGAGTAGGATACCATATGACATAATACTATGAAAGTAACTAAAATAAACCAGTCTAGCTGTACCCTCATCTGTGATATATCTCATTGTTCGCACTGCATAAGCGGCTGAACTAAGTCTACCTGCAAGGTTTGTAATTTGGGGTTTCCATTGCAGACGAGAATCAATATGTAAACCTAGGAACACTGTTGAGTCAACGAGCTCGAGAATTTCATCGTTTAATATGATTTTTGTAGGAAATTCTTTAACATTAGGGAGTTTGAATTTAATACATTTAGTTTTTTTTGCGTTTAGCAGTAAGTTATTAACCGTAAACCAATTTAGTACTAGTGACAGTGAGTTATTTACATCGTCAAAATTATTTTTATTCCTATCAACTTTAAATAATAAAGAAGTATCATCAGCAAATAAGACTATGTCACAAAGGTCTTTATCAAAATACGGGAGATCATTTACATATACTAAAAACAAAAAAGGCCCAAGTATTGATCCTTGTGGAACCCCTAATTCGATTTTTGATCCTGAGGATCTTTCATTACCTACTTGAACCATTTGAATTCTATCGGTCAAGTAGGAATGTAGTAGCTCAAGGGCTTTGTTGTGAATGCCGTAATGCTTTAATTTATTTATAAGTGTTGCATGGCAGACACAATCAAAAGCCTTGGAGAGATCACAGAACACGCCGATAGTATTTTGCGCTCTATCCCAAGCCGCCAAAATGTGCTTTATCAATAGTGTTCCAGCATCAGTAGTTGATCTACCTTTGGTGAAGCCAAACTGATTGCTATGCAGAAGTCTGTTGCGATCAAAGTGATTAATTAATTGTGTTAAAATAATTTTTTCAAAGATTTTACTCATTACGGGAAGAACTGAGATAGGCCGATAATTTGCAGGATCAAATTGAGTACCAGATTTATGAAGAGGGACAAGCTTGCCATGCTGTGTGAGTAGTTCGGAAATATTTATTTATTAAAGATATGAGTAGTGATTGTTTACGTATATGCCTGAGTGAGCTTGATAAATGGTTAAATGACAATTCATAAATAATTTTGACGTGTTGCTGCGTATTGGTTTTTAAATGTTTTATTTAATCTTGTTATGTTACTGCAATATATTTTTACAAGAAAACTTATGATACCTTTATGATTATTTTTCTCTATTCCAAGATTTTATGGAAGAAAAGGAAAAAAACGCGACAATAATATGGACATAACTCTAAAATTACTCATTAAATTAATTTATTTTTTACATATAATTTGATTCCTAGTCAATAAATACAAAAGTTTGTCAAAGTATCAATGTTTTTATTTTCAGATTTTCTGCAGTTAGTCTATTTCATTTTACATCTAAAAGGTAAGTGCTGAAAATTTACTAATTCCTTTATAAAATCTAAATATTGCTTCATTGACGAAAACGATATCCACTTTATATAACTTGTTGCTAATAATTATACGCACGGACAAACTATTTTGACCTAAAATAAGATTTTATAAAAAACTAGCGGCCCGCCCCGGCGTCGCACGAGTATAAAATTTTCTCGGAAATTATTCGACTTTTTCCCGCCGTATAATATAAACCATCCTATATCTCAAGTTGGATCGAACTGCACATGGTGTGCGTATTTTATTATAATCGGTTAAGTGGTTTAAGAGTCCATTGAAGACAAACATTGTGACACGAGTTTTATATATATTAAGATATTGGTTAACGTTTAGATTAACTTTAGAGGCTTTTCCTTTATAAATGCAAATGCATGTATAAATGTCGCCATTTATTCCTATCTCTGGCTATAGCATATATATATCTGAAATTAATGGTGTTTATTAGAAATACTTATTGTCGGACGTAAGTCGTAAAAGCTTATCATGTTGTGGTCAATTTTCATATACACGGTGTTGCATAATTAAGTAAGGATGCCGAAAGCCCTCGAAAACTATGCCTCTCTCATGTATAATACAATGCATAGATTTGTTTTGTTCCCAAAGGAACATAAGCCAATTAAAATATAAATGGTACAATGTGCGGCTTTGTTGCTCGAAGATATCTCTTCCAGGCAAATGGACTTTAATTATAATCTAAATTTAAAATAAAAAAAAACATCTGATTCTATAACTTTTGTTTCCTTAAAAGTAAAAAGTCATACTTTATATAATGTGTATGTGATTTCACTTTCGTTTGAGACTCCACTTACATATATTTGCAGACTTTTGGTATTTTTCCTCACTTTTACCTTCATACCTTTTAAACGGGATTTATTAAATTTTCATCAATTATGTCTAGGAACACTCGCACTAAGCCCATGTATAAAAAACTAAATTGAAATCGCTTCATCATTACGGGAGCTATGATGCCACAGACAAACAGACAGGCAGATACGTAAAACATATAAAACCCCCTTTTTGCGTCGCGGGTAAAAAAAAATAGAAGAGACGCAGGGAGGGGGAAGGAATATTTATTTTTATAGCTCATACGTTAACTGTAGTAACTATATAGTATAGTAGCTGTATCCGTATCAGCTGTGATCTAAACCACAAATTACCAAGTCAGATAACTTTGAAAGTAACCTCGGGAACCAAACTCCGAAAGTTGAACATCAATTAAAACAATGTTATATTCCACAAAAATAGAGTTTAAATTACTTTGACAATGAATAACGAGGAAATTAGGGTAATTATCGAGCGTACCTATAATTATTAGGGTTCCGTATCCAAAGGGTACTGTACCCTATTAATTACTGAGACTTCTTCGTCTATCTGTTCGTCTGTCACCAGGCTATTTTTTCTATCTATCAAGAACCATGATAGATAGAGAGTTGAAATGAGGGATGATGAATTTCTGTTGCCGCTAGACCAACTTACAATAGACAGTAGGCTTAGAACTTAAAATACACAGTAGAAGAAATATATAGTAAAGAAATATATAGAAGGGGGCTCCCATACAACAAATGTGATTATAATCAAGCTAAGTCACGTTAAGCGCATATATTTGGAAGAATAACAGCGTTTAAAAAAAATGTATGTGTTTTTATGATGTATGTATTTTTTTATGTGTATAAATTACGTCACGGAACTCTAGGTGTATGAGGCCATCTTAATTTTTTTTTATAATTAAATTTATTTTTACATTGTTTTTTTTATTTCTAGCTTCCATTTAGTTTCACCGGTCCAGATATTTATGTGCTTGTAAGCAAATCCAAGTGCAATATTAAATGTAATTAAATTATTTATTCACCATTACACATTAAGTTAAATTATCATCAGCACCCTATTATAGTTCCCACTACAGAGACACAGGGATTTCTCTCTTGGCGAGAGAAATTACGCCTTAATTCACCACGCTGGTCAAGTGCGGGTTGGTGAATGTCACATGTCCTTCAAACTCTTTAAAGTTCTCAGAACATGCCGGTTTCCTCACGATGTTGCCTTCACTGTTAAAGCACGTGTTATATGCGCACATACATAAAAAATACATATGATACAAAGAAAAAACCCAGACCAGAATCCAGAAATTGTAGATCGTACAAAAAATAAACGTTATCAAAATATGGAAGACGACTTTTTACTTGAGGTATTTCTTAACGAAATATAGCGGCCATCTTGTCAGGAAGAACCATTTTGTTGACTTATTAATACTTGCTGTAGACTTTAAGTAATATGTTTCTTGCTGTAAGGAAATAAAGTTGGTTTTGGCATGTGGGAAAATATTAATTTTACTTCAAACTAGCGTAATTAGGAGAAGTGTGCTTGTAAAGGATTTCATTTTTTATGTGGGTTATTTTCTCATTCGTGAAGTTTTTTGTTTTTATCTTACTTAATATTTATTTTACGGACGATACACTCCTTTCAAAGCTCTATCCAATTAAACAAAACTATAATAAATTTAAATTTAAAATTTAAGAAATAATCCCGATACCAATGCCTAAACACCATAATAATTTGTAATGTGCACGCGATGCGCTTTCATTTAATGCCCCCGAGTATATTTGCCGATTTTCGGTTTTCCTTCCCCACTCTCCCCATAACTTTTAAACGGCACTACCGATTTTCATGAAACATGTTTAAGAACACTTGCGCTAAACTCACCTTTTATACAAAAAAAAACTAAATTTAAATCGCTTCATCCGTTCGGAAGCTATGATGACAGACAGACTGACACAAAGTTCAAAAGTTTAGACAGACACGTCAAACGGGTTATTAAATGATTTTCAAAGCTGCTATTTTCAAAATACCAGCTTATATACTTTCATCCATCTAAATCTAACTATACGAGCACATTCACAATCAAATTCAATATCAAAAATTATTAGTTCAACGATAGCTACTATCGTGGAAATTATAAGTCCGAATAGGATGACTGTGTTTATGTGTGAATAACTGGTTATTCTTGGTACTGATAACGCAATAGTTGCTATTGTACCAATAACTACTATTATAACCTGTTAGTGTTAATAACGCTCACCGCTTATGTAGCCGCACCAAATTGGGTATATATTAGGTCCTTACATATGAAATTGGCGTTTTTCGTACTGGCCACTTTAATCACAAATTTCTCCTCTTTGGTAAGGAATTCCAAATTCAAATTTGTACAGCTATAGACTCATGTATTTGTGCTTCGATGATCGTCATTCATTTGTTTTTTTTCTTCTGTTTTTTTCTGTTTGCGTCACTCATTTTACAAAATGGAAAACTTAAAATATCGCATTATTTACGAGTACGAGTTCCGCCGTGGCACTAGTGCTGCGGAAACAACTCGAAGGGTGAATGATGTGTATGGCGGTCGTGTTGCAAAAGAAAACACAGTTCGTTTTTGGTTCCAACGTTTTCGTTCTGGAAATTTCGACTTGCAGAACAAGCCCCGTGGACGGCCTGAGACTCAAGTTGATAATGAAGAGTTGAAGGCTATTGTGGAAGCGGATCCATCGCAAACCACGTCCGAGTTAGCTGCAGGCTGCGGTGTTAGTGATAAAACTGTTTTAATTCACTTGAAGCAAATTGGGAAGATTAAAAAGCTTGAAAGGTGGGTACCTCACGAATTGACTGAAGCAAACCGGCAAACGCGCGTCGACTGCTGCGTTACATTACTAAACCGGCACAATAATGAAGGTATTTTAAACCGAATCATTACCTGTGATGAAAAATGGGTTCTTTACGATAATCGGAAGCGCTCAGCGCAATGGTTGGATCCTGGCCAGCCAGCCAAATCCTGCCCCAAGCGAAAATTAACCCCAAAAAAGTTACTTGTAAGCGTTTGGTGGACTAGTGCCGGTATTGTTCATTACAGTTTTCTCAAATCTGGCCAGACTATTACGGCTGATGTCTATTGTCAGCAATTGCAAACCATGATGGAAAAGCTAGCGGCTAAACAACCTAGGCTGGTCAATCGCTCCACGCCACTGCTGCTTCACGACAACGCTAGACCACACACTGCGCAACAGACGGCTACTAAATTAGAAGAGCTTCAATTGGAAAGTCTAAGACATCCTCCGTACTCCCCGGACCTTGCTCCAACAGATTACCATTTTTTTCGAAATTTGGATAACTTCTTGCAAGGGAAAAAATTCAACTCCGATGGGGCAGTCCAAATCGCCTTCAAAGATTTTATTGATTCCCGTCCGACTGGTTTTTTTAGTAAAGGGATCAATGAACTACCTATAAGATGGCAAAAGTGCATAGAAAATAATGGTTCATACTTTGATTAATTAAATATATTATATTAAAAAATATTCGACTTTTTGTTCCTCCCATACAAAACGCCAATTTCATATGTAAGGACCTAATATTATTAATCAAGAAGTTCGTTTCTGTATTAACTGAAATTCGAAATAAAGGAAGCTACCTTGGATTACAAATTTACTGAACTAAAAACGTTTGGATGTGCATTTAAGGAAAAATAACAAATACAATGAAAATTAGTTAAAAACGACATGTTGCGTGGAAAGGTATCACGATTTAATCGCCACCAAAGCATTATTTTCTAGCTTTCCGCTTGCGGTTTTGCTCGAGAAATAATAGATTTTGCCGGGGTAAAAAGTAAATTGTGTCCTTTATTGGGGTTAGTCCAAATAGGGATTTGTTCGCAATAATGGTAAAGTGGTATATTAAAAAGGCATGTGTCATTCTGATATGTTGCTGAAGTTTTCTTAATATCCATTCTGCATTAGTTTTGGCTTGAAATAGCAACGAATATCCTCTCACACAATCTGCAGTTGTGTGGAATCCATATTGTATGGGAATTACGAGTAGGTAGAGTCGCGTTTGTGTTGTCCATCACATAATCCTCTCACACTTACTTTAGTATATTCTCACAAGTTGACAATATTGACGTAGGATAGGATGTTCGAGGTTCGACAAAATTGAATAAAAATGCATCGATTTACCTCTATATCATGAAAATTTAAACCTAAATGATATTAACCTTCATCTTTTTTCTAGCACACCATTTGAAAATCTATTTCAATATTATTATATTTTGTTTTATATCCGTGAAAAACCGTCCGTTATATTGATTTGTTACATTGTATTTGTAAGTTATTGGATTCCCAATAAATAAATAAATGAGTAGGTACACTATAATTTTAAATAGGAAGATACACTTATTGACACTATAACCTTTGTCAAGCTCCAACTTTTTATCCGTGAAATAGTTTACTAAATCTGCACAAATTTTACACTTACACGTAAAATAGTACTCAGGGATCGAGCACAAAACAGTTTATTGACATGATATCAGGACAATGCCGCGTCTGAAACTATAGGGTAGGTACTAACTACTAACCTACATCTTTGCTACTAGTAGTAGTTAAACCATTTCAATTAGGTACAAACCTGAATGGCACAAAAACCTTTGTCAAACTCCAACTTTCTGTTTCTACGAGTATAAAATAGTCTTTTGAGATCAAGCCCAAAGCAGTTTCTCTTTTTATTATGATATTGAGACAGTGTGTCTGAAACTTCGGAGTATTTGACGTCTAAAGGAATCAATATCTGAGTTCTGCCAATAATCTAAACCTGTAGGTGCAGGGTACTATTTACGTCATCATCGAACAAAAATAACCTTAATATAACGTAGTTCTAGAAGTTGAACCTTCGCGGTCGGCCATTAGCGAAGTTGTGTCGTTTCACGCCTAATTTGTAGCCGTAATGATTGACAACAATAAATTGTTTCAGAACTTCAGAATCGCTGTAAAATACCGCATTTAAATAACTTTAGCCGGTGGTTTGAACCGACTTGTTTATTTATCGTGATGTATAATAAAATTTATGAGCGATTTAAAACACGTGCTTTAACGGTGAAGGCAAACATCCTGAGGCAACCAGGGTGTTCTGAGAACTTTAAAGAGTATGAGGGACATGTGACTTTCACCAACCTGCACTTGGCCAGCATGGTGAATTAAGGCCAAATCTCTCTCGTCAAGAGAGAAGTCCCCGTACCCGAGCAGTGGGAACGTCAATAATGGGTGATGATGATAAAATGTCCTATATAAAGTATGAAAAAGTAGGGTTTGTAAGCCGTTAAAGAAGAAAGCTACTTGAATGGATATTACAGATAGCTTAACCTGGCTTTGCGTCGGATGACCACCACCAAGATGGACAGATCATAAGGGTCAAAACTTCTAGGTCACGGTGGAGCAGACTGAAATAACTGGAAGAGTCAAGAAAAAAAATTAAGTGTGAGTTTATGGACGATATAAACCCTCTTAAAACATTTTCAGGTATAATGTAGCCAAGACTAGATCGAGACCACATGGCGTGTCCTGTAAAATAGTTATCGGATGGCATGTAGAGCTAAGCTTATTAATAATTCTACTCTACCCGACTCTACAAGCCTCTTACTTCACAATCACAAACTTAACATCTTTGCCAAAATATGTGCCGTTCAGTTACCACAAGAACTATTGTGTAAAAGAAAAAAGTAAAGCCATAAGGCTTTATAATTATTAAACAAGACCCGTCATGGTATGTTACCCATTTTAAACGAATCTTTATTACATATATTATAAAACTCAGAGTAGTCAAAATGTTATTCTCACTTGGAAAACAAAATTTCAATAAACGACCTTAGCTTTCAGTTAACTGAATCAACGTCGGTTGACTCGATGTTGCCAAATGAATACTTGATTGGAAGCGCCACTAGTGATTGAATTTTCAATTAAAAGTGGCTCGTGCAGCGATTACACAAACAAACATTTATACTATTTCGCAAAACATTATTCAACCATTAAGTAAGTAAAATGTACTAAAATAAGCATAAGCCATAGAGAATATTAATGGATAATCCGTTAAGCAACTCTTAGACTAGTGGGAAGCTCTAAGCTTGTGTTACGGTTACTAGACATCTGGTTTTTGGATTATTTAAAATAGTAAATATCTTATGAAGGTACACATAGAAAACACCCAGTCCAAAAAGCTTGCAGATCACACAAAGATTGATCCTAGACAGATATCGAACATGCTACAAATATTATTACGAATATTCTAAATTCACCCCCCCCAACTTTTACTTTTACTACTCAGCCGATTTTATTCAAACATTTCTAAGAACACTCGCGAGTAAGTTACCTTTAATACAAAAAAAAAACAAA
The DNA here is from genome assembly GCA_929108375.1 of Gymnoscelis rufifasciata. Lineage (NCBI taxonomy): Eukaryota > Metazoa > Arthropoda > Insecta > Lepidoptera > Geometridae > Gymnoscelis > Gymnoscelis rufifasciata. The sequence continues at coordinate 14,103,921 of OV815305.1, forward strand.
TTGAAATCGCTTCATCCACACACACAGACATATCATACTTAAAACACCCCTCTTTTTTGGTCGGGGGTTCAAAATATAACATTAAGCCGCTATGGCTTAACAAGACTCAATATATTATTACTTCTAGATCCAGAATGTAATCATAGATCTAACATTTTCATTCTAAATAGAAAACGGTCGAAGAAACCTAAATATGATTCTTAAATACCTATTCAACGATGCCCCACAATGATTTCTTTTAATTACAATATGGCGGCTGTTAGTCGCCATATTTACTTTTCATTAACGTCTGTTTTTACCTACAGTCGCGCAATTAAGAAACATCGTTAGATAAATTATCATACTCGGCCCCTGACTCTAGAGTGCCACATAATATAATTAATCATACATTAATCATATTATGTGGCACTTTAGTTAGCAGGCAGTTAGTTAGTTAGTTAGTTAGGGGGGCCCTGTTTTTCCGCACTTAGGCTCAAAGGTGGTCCATTGTGCGTGGAGTGGGGCGCTAGTGTAATCAGCCCAACTCCGACCAAAAGCGCAGAAGTTTCCTGGGGTCTTCGCAGGCTTCTCGGAGTGACCTTGGGTTCTTAAGGATTTCACGTCGCTGTGCTGTTACTCCCTCGCATTCCAGGATGACGTGGGCAGCTGTTTCGTCTTTGTTGAGGTGAACTGTCCGTGGATCCTATGTTATGTGTTTGTTGAGGGTGATGTGTCCTGTGATAGTTCCTATCAGGACTCATACATACATATAAAACGAAACCGGCTTTAGCGATTTTTTTAAATTATTATGAACTAGCCCGGCCGGCGTCGCACGGGTAAAAAAAGTTCCCGGCAATTTTTCCTTATTTGCTAACCGTTTAGACCTACCCTGGACTACGACAAACATTTTAAAACCAAAATCAGCTCAATCGGCCCACCCGTTCTCGAGTTTTAATCCGACTAACGAACAACAATTCATTTTTATTTATATAGATAGATTAAAAATCATTTTCCATTGCTTTGTACTTTGCATAACAAATTAAAATATTTTTCCTAAATTATATCAAGTAAATTTTCAAAAATCTACATAATCAGTACTACATAATTAATATTCGACGTCCTTTATACTAGTCAATATTTTTGTCGTCCTCCTATTCTATTAAATAGATAAATTGAATTAGTCATCTCAAGAGCATTGCAATTAACAATGTACACGTCTTACACGTCGTTATACACGTCAGTGGAGGTTGTATGGTCAAGAAACTGCCAAGCCTACTGGGTGACAGTAAAAAAACTGATTGCCAGAAGAGGAAAAAGAAAACAAAACAATAAATCGAACAAAGCCAAATCACTACTTTAGTTTGGCCCACACTGAGCATTAGACAACCTGGTAGATATAATTGTAATTGAATGTTAAAAACATAACCCTCCCTTGCGCCGCGCAGTCGGATAATAAAACACAGGTAGGTACTGAACAAAAACGCCAAGCACATCATTATTTCATAACATTTCAAAAGTTATTACCAAGGATAAAGGTTATGGCTGAAACATACTGTTGGCAATTTGACGAGGTACGAAACTGCGAAGCTTTTTATATGATTACGTAAGTAATTGTGTTGCTGATTGGTTGGAAATTGGTTATAAGAAATGTGAACCTCCTTTTGTCGTTCAAAGTCGGTTAAAAATATTAGCGGGTGCCATTTGTACGCATATAAACTTCCAAACCCCGTTTCTCCCTTTAGACCCTAAGAAACCTAACTTTTCGAGTAGCTCCGAAATTTTTGCATGGAACCCGGCATAGCAACTAATCCTCTATTTTGAAAAACAACTTGATGAAAATACAGTGATGAAACTGTCAATGAAATATTACAGAAACTGTATTCATTGGAGATCATTTTTCGTAACACTATTTATTTGTAAGGATATAAACACTTACCGCAAAATAACGGTTTTAAAATTGGCAGAATCAGCTTTTTTGTACATAATAGACAAAAATATTTCAGAAAACATGTTAGAGACTTGATTTCTGAACACCTTTTGTTTGTTAGCATTTATTCTGTCAATTGACATACGTTTCGCGAAATCAGAGTATTTAAAAATGGCGGACTAGTGCGCATGCCAAAATGTTAGAAGACCAGACCCAGATCCGAAAGCAGAAATTTTAGATCGTACAAAATGAAATTGTTTCAGCATATTTGTAATTTCTTCCGTAATCGGTCCGTTGAAAGCCGAAACCATGTTTATTATTACCACTGTGATTATTACGAACTTTGTTATTTTATGAAACTGTATTGCAACTGGACAAAAAATTGTGCAACTGTCTGGTCCCAAAAAAATACTTGGAGACGTAATTAATTACAGTATGCAACGATAACTGGTACAATACAAAATACAAAGACACTTTATCGTACACCAAGACAATACTTAGTTACAAAATTCACATAAGAGGAAGAAGTACAAAGGGTGGCCTTATCGCTTAAGAGCAATCTCTTCCAGACAACCTTAAGATGGAAAAGAGAGAGTTGGAAATACAAATTAGACTGGGGTATTCTAACTAATAACAATAATATTTATTCAGAAAATCACTTAAAGCTAATGTTGTCAAAAATCCTTAGAATTTAATTAGAACTATGATGTATTTATTTTGCTTGAACTAGGAGAATCCTGTTTTTCAGGCATAAATCATTTCCTAAGTTTATTCTATATAACTAATTTAATGCACATGTTGCTCTGACATAGTTGTTGGATTAGTACCATTACATATCTTAACCTAGATTACAGATACAAATTGCTGACTTCAAGAAACTACTTATTTTATAACGGATAAGAGGTTTTAAGTGTTATTATATGACAAACTTTGTAGATAACCTTGAACTACTTTTGTGCATTTATATAAATTACACGAATGCATGTGTATTGCTCCATTTAATTTATTGTACAAAAAGGATCCTAGAAATCTGTAAAATCTGTGAGAAATAGCATGCCTTTTGCCTAAAAGCTTTGGACAAACACTATCAGTTCTTCTTTTAATAATTATATCCGGTGGAATAGATGCGTGTTGTTTCAGAACAGTGCTCATTATGAAAAGCTGGCGAACAGATAATACTTAACATAATTTATAGAGACTGTTAGTAGGGAATCTATACGGTCGAAAAGTAGATACTTTTAGTATTGCCCTTTGAGCCCTTTCGACTGTTGGTAACAAAACTGATAAATTGTTAACTATAATAAAGTTTTTGTTCGTAATTATGTGTGCTAATAAACATATTTTATTTTATCGTATTAGCCCCTAGCAGTGGTACAAGACACAAGATACAAAATCATTTATTTCCATTGTTTGGTTTTACAAAAAGTAAAAAAATAATAATTTAATAAACATTATGTGCTTAAAGATAAATAGGAAATAAATTAATCGTATCTGGTCGCTTCGCTTTTTTTACACCAGAGCAAATCAGGACAACAGTTTGGTAGTTTGTATGCAGAAGGGGTAACGACGCATACTGTAGTAAAATGTTTGTAAAAATGTACCTTTAAAATGAAAATCAACCAGAGACATAAATTTTTTCGTGTTTTATATTATAATGTGGCCCGGAGAAGCCATCTACCTTCTAGGTCTTCATGTCCCATCTTAGACCACATCGTCACAGGTGAGATTGTAGTAAAATGAAGGCTTATCCAGCATAACGAAAAAAAAAATTGTATTTAACTAATCTTTCGAAATGCACCGAACCTGCAACCTGAAAGCCTGCAGGCGGACCTGCGTCCACCAAGCTACAGAGGACGACAAGCAACTCGTCGACAACAGTCATTTTAACTTGATACAAAGATGTAAAAGCCCTGATATTCGGAGAACACATTGTTTTTAGGGTTCCGTACCCAAAGGGTAAAACGGGACCCTATTGCTGAGACTTCGTCGTCTGTTTGTCACCAGACTGTATCTGATAGACACTAAAAACACATAATAAATAAATATGAAAAAGGGGTTGCGATACAACAAATGTGATTTTTATAAAGTTAAGCTACGTTGCGCGAGATTTTTTTTACATGTATTTGTTTTTTTGAAGTGAAACTTCTTTAGAATCGTTGTGATTTCAGACCGGATGCAACGGAAATACGTCAGGTAATCTCATCTTAAACGCTAACAAGGGTAAGCAACTTTCCGGAACGCCAGTACTTGGATGGGTGACCGCCCGAACAAAATCTTTATGCGCAGGTTTTTTTTTATTCGTCTCATTCTTTTGTCGATTTACTGAAGTTTCACTTCTACCGTGTGTGAATCGCACACACACCTTTTTTTTTTGCTACGTGTCTATCAAATTTTCACGGAACCCTAGGTGTATTCTGAGTTCATCCTCATCTTTGAAATTTGAAATTATTATTTGTGTTTTATTTATACGTTGTGTTTCGTGTTATCACGTGTTGGGTGTCCTTACTCAATAAATAAATAATAAAGAATCCAGTCTTGGAAGGTTCTAGGCACTTTCTGATGTGGATATCATCATAAACCTGTTTATGTTGCAGAAGCCACATTCGTAGCGAGGGGTGAACCTAACAAGATAAATACCTAAAGGTACACAGAGTTGTGATAAGTGATTTTTACACACCCATGTACAACTGTGTTGTATAAGTGTAGCGACACATCTGCGGAACGTACGGTATCGAAGGCTCAACGGCTGAAGTTTCACTTACGAATGAATAAAAAAGGAAGTAATTTTCTAATTTCAAAAATTATGTACGTCGTTGTCAGTCACTGTCGTTACAAGTGATGTAAGTGCCTATTATAATTAATACACGCGCCGAACGCGCCGTAATATAGACTGATGTGTCATAGGAAACTTGAAAAACATTACGAGCGTATTATAAGCGCAGAGCGCTTATGAGCCTATTAAAACAAGTGCATTATAACGGTGAAGGCAAACATCGTGAGGAAACCGGCATGTTCGGAGAACTATAATGAGTTTGAAGGACGTGTGATATTCACCAATGTTTTGTTTCGTCCATAAACCACCAGTCCCAGCCCACCTTTGGCCCCTTCGAGGAACGGCAGGGGATTTTCGATAAAAATGTATAGATGAAGGCTACTTACCATGTGAGACACATCAAATATTCCCCTGAGTTAGGCGCCGACACAAATGTGGATATCATCGTAAAACCTGTATATTACAGAAGCAACATCTGTACAAGGAGCGACCCCACCGATATTGTACAGAGCCGTACTAAGTGATTTGTATACAGGTCTTCAAAAGTTATAGGGTGTCCCAAAATGCTAACGCTATTAAGCGGTAAGAAAAAAATCTTAAAACGTAACTCGTAGTTGGTTTGATTCGGCCGTATGAAGCTACGAAGTCCAAATAGGAAGGACTTTATAGATTCGATAGACCTTTCACAACTTACAGAAAAACTCACAAGTTTAAAATGTACCTATGTATGTCATTATTTGTTTAGTAGGTTCTAAAATAAATGTAATTCGCCGTGAGGACACAAAATGGCGTTTAACTTAGTAACATCTTTTTTACTTTATTATTTCATTTAACTTGACACTGGCGAACTGACACTTCAAACGCAGAGTTCAATTATAAGAAATTGAATTGAATTGAATTCGCCATGAGCTGGCATTAAATATGAATTTATCTTTTGTTATCTAGGACAAAAAAAAATACTGTATGAAAGCATTTGACACTCTAAACATTAGTAAGTAATGGTATCAAACTTATTTATAACCAGGGTCGGTCAGTCAATGTCGTCTCATTACAGTCGTTAGGTACCCCTTCCTTCTACACGTTTTTTCAAATAATCATAAAGACATTAAACCAAATTGATATAAGCATTTAAAATCACCAAAGTGCTTTAAATATCTCACATAATTTTAGAACTTTGTTTACAAAAATCATTTAATGTCCAAAAGGATCTGTGATAAGTGATATGATAACAAAGATTATCAACATAAATATACATGAAACAATAAAAGTGAGATATTTTGACCACTTTGGGCGCTTACAATATTATAACGATGCTTACAATATGATAATTTTGCCTATCAATTTTCTAGACCTATCAATTTGATGCTCACTGTACCACCTCTGGTGTTTAGTTCCGCTCACTTTTGGACCTAATTAGAAGAAAATTACTTGTAAAGCAGAGTCCAACTCTGTTGTAATCGTAAGTACACAGATATCATCTCATCGTGTCAGCTCGCATCCGTTTTGCATCAGATATGTAGCCCTACCACGATTTGCTACTTACGACTGTTGGAGATTTAGACATGTGCCCAGATTACATTAATCTGGGGACATGTGACAGATAGTATTTAAAAAAACAAAGAACATTTCTTAGTACCTTCAGAACTAATATTCATTTAATTACATATTATTAAGTAAAAAGTACAGAAACGGATACATAATATATCATAGATAACGAAAATATACAGGTGAATGTATCATTTCTATAAAAAACAGCCATAATTGCAGTTTTAAGCTCCCTCCGTAAAAAACGCCATGCGGCCATTTTGACCTTGGCAGCATACGTCATATCTAAATCAAGGTCTGGTAGTAGAGAGGATACCTAAACATAAAATTTTGATGTTTAAAATCTGTCAAATGCATGGGATTACAACATGTTGTAATCTCCGACAGTCGCAGGTAAGTAGCAACTCGTGGTAGGGCAATTGTTCATCGGGTATCGCAATATAATAAAAAAAAAACATAACATTATTACAATCCTACTTATATTACTATAAACCTTGAAATTCTTTAAAGTACTCAGAACACGCCGGTTTCCTCACGATGTTGCCTTCACCGTTGAAGCACGTGTTTAAAGCGCACCTAAATTTTTCAAGAAGAAACTATGTGTATTATATGATTATTTACAGATTTTTTTTCAGAAAAACGAATGCGAACAACTTGCCCTTTAAATAACATTTAACTTAATGGACCGACTTTATGCAAATAACTAAATTAATCGTGAAAACGTCTCACGAACGCAGTCGCGGGCTAAATCTAGTATCTATTGAATAATTTTAACGCAATAATGCCGACGGCGCATAAGGGTTAACTCATATCTGGAAGAATGGAATCGCATTTTCTCTTTAAGTTTTTAACCACAACAAATAAAGTTCTTAAATATGTTTAATGAAAATCGGTTGAGCCTCTTAAAAGAGGTAAAAGTGGGGAAGAAAAACCCAAAATCTGCATAGATACTCAGTGGTGTACCAATCAAATGAAAGCGATAACCATCGCTAAACAGATCTTTAAAAAATAACTTACCTGAGCGCTTTTGTAACTATTGCCTGCTGGTGTTTTCAGGCACACCACGTTTCTGCTGTTAATTGATTATTCGCAGAATATGTTCGCAAGAAATTAGACATGCGGTTAATTCAGCTTTCAGTGAAACGTGTACTAGGAAGTGAAATTCTATGAAGTTACGGAGTTTCGTAGGTAACCCAGATTGAATTCTATTAGTGTTTTGTAGTGGCGTAGGTAACCCAGTGTTTATACCAATATACCTTCATCATACGATTACAATCGTTACGTATTCCATTGCAAATGTAGTGAACCTTTTTTTTTGACATGAACAAAATAATCGTAAACATTTTCTTATTTTGTACAACAAAATAATCGTTGAACAATTGAACGCACAGACGTCTGGATCTATAAAGTGGTCTAAGTTGTCTATGTTTCGATTTTTCAATGTCATATTTGCAATTTTCAAAGGAATATTGCCCCGACATCGACAGCAAAAACTGTGTATCTCGTAAAGAGCCATCGTTGAAGTGACGTTGGTGACCGTGACGGTATGTTGCTACGATATCGCACGATGGTAACTACTAAGGCACTTTCTATTATGACATCTATGAGTTATATATCACTTTGATCGGATACGAAAAGCGCACCGTACCATATCGTACAATTGCTGCCAATTAAGACGCCGCCTAAGCCTAAAAGTCCGATTTTGTTCTATCAGATGTAGTTCAACCCTAAATTGACATCAAAATTAATATTCCCACTGCATGTGACATTCCAATTAGAAAATTCATTTAGATTTCGCGTATGTAGCTTAGCAAATTCAAATTTACTCTAAATTTGAGTTATTGCATTATTTATCAGTGCTTAAAGCTTTTTCCTAATAAAATATTCATTTTATACATTATATCACTATTACCACAGATTATATAATATTATTAGTAATAAATATACCAAAGTTTTGAATCCTAGAAATACCCTGGCTTTGTGGTTGTCTAAGAATGACTTGTCTTTGTGACATGCCGAAATAAATATGATGGTATTTCTTTCGTGTACTCATATTTTTCAAATGAATGAGACATTTCAGTGTCACAGATATAGCTGCCCGCGTAATATTATACCTTAAATATGCTGTACCTTAATTTTAAGCTATTTTAGTGTATTTTCTTGTTGGTGGTCCTAATAAACAAATTATTTTTTCCGAATTGATAATTAGCATAATGAAGCTTTTGACCTTCAATAGGAAAACAGTTATGTCTGTACCAAATTTGACATAGGTACATCGCGCTATGCTCGTCATTTTATTTTCCCGGGAAAAAAAAACCGCTGTAAAAAGTAGCCTACTTGTTATTCCGATATGTCAACTTCATCAATTCAGCCGTAGGACATCCACTGCTGAACATAGGCCTCCTGACTTCAAAGACTTCCAGTTACTTTCTAGTGTTTCGTTTTAAGTGTTTCACAATTATTGTTTTAATTATGGTATTGAATGTGTTAACTGTGTTTGTTAATTGTATGTACATAAGTGTATTTAATATAAAATAAATAAATAAATATTGCCGGACAATGCACACAACAACATCTAGCCCCGTGGTAAGCTATAAGCTTGTGTTACGGGTACTAAACATCTGATATACTTAAAATAATAGACATACATAGATAGATATTTTTTATTATACATATTAAACACCCAAACCAAGGAGAAAATACTTGCAGAACATGCAAGCACTGGACCCCTCGGCGGGATTCGAACCCGCTACCTCTTGCACCGCAGGCGCACCTCCGCCCACCGCGCCACTGAGGCAGTCAAAATAAATGCTTTTATTATTATTATTATTCTCTTTATTTCATTTTAAACACGTCAAAAATATATTTTTTACATTAGATTACATAATAAATTATATAAAACTACCTACTGTAAAAAATATATCAAAACGGAGAATCACTGGTCGCGAAGCTAGGCTCAAGCGACCGGTGACTAGGGCTGTAGAGAGAGGAACTTCCTGACAATACGCGCCGAGTCCAGGAGTACTGCCTTCTGAATCTGACCCTTGATCCAGCTTCCCAGCGAGAGCCTCTGAAGGTGTTGGTCGAGACTCTTCGCTATTAGGCCGTTAACGGACACAACTATAGGGACGATAATCGCCGACTCAACATCCCACATGGTGACAATCTCGCGGGCCAAGTCATGATATTTGTTAACCTTATCATTCTCAGCCTTCACGAGATTGGCATCATGCGGGATAGTGACATCAACAAGTATCGCTTTCCGCTTTAACCGATCTATCATTACAATATCAGGTTTATTCGCTAGAATAGTCCTGTCTGTAATGATAGATCGGTCCCAATAGAGCGTTGCACGGCCGTTTTCGAGAACTGGCGGCGGTGTGTATTTGTAGTACGGAACCTCAGGTCCAGTGAGGTTGTATTGAAGAGCAAGTTGTTGGTGGATAATCTTGGCTACTTGGTTATGTCTGTGCAAGTATTCAGAGTTGGCAAGATGCGAACAACCCGAAAGTATATGCCTCAGGGATTCCCCTGGAAGATGGCACGCTTGACATATGTCGATTGTGCCATCTTTCATGATATACTTTCTGTAATTGTTCGTCTTTACCACCTCATCCATAATTGCACAAACAAAACCCTCGGTTTCCCCAAAGAGGTCACCAAAGCGCAGCCAAGTTACCGAACTAAGGAGATCTACATTAGACCCTGTTAAGGCCTTGTAGAATCTCCCATGCAACTCCTTGCTCTCCCATACAACCTTCCTGTCCTGAGTGCTCATCACCGCGGGTTTGCGCCAGTTCTCGTTAGCCAACGAGAGTGGGGTAAATCCCTTATCAACTGCTACCACCGCACGATGCATCTCGCACTCGGTTTTCAGGAAATAATCCCTGAGATTGCATACCTCCCGGTTATGTAGGGTCTTGGCATTTAAAAAGCCTCGTCCTCCACACTTCCGTGGGATATATAATCTCATTACCGAAGAACGAGGATGCCGCATGCGGTGGGTGGTAAGCAGTTGACGGACTTTGCAGTCCAGGGCTTCTAGCTCAGTCTGAGTCCACCTTAGTATGCCAAAAGTATATGTGAGTAGCGGCATAACCCAGCCGTTGTAAGCGCGCACTTTATTGCCACCTGACAAAAGGCTGTTGAGCACTTTTGAGAGGCGGCAAAAGAAACGCTCCTTCACCGACTGTTTTACATCGCCATCCACAATACCTAACGCTTCTGACATACCAAGGTATTTATAGGTTTCACCTTCAGAGAGATTTTTGAGGGACATACTCTCGGAAAGTTGTACATTATTAGAATTCACAACTTTCCCTCGTTGTATTTGTATGACCGCACACTTATCAACACCAAATTCCATGTTAATAGCACTGCTAAATGTCTGAGTGATATTTAACAAGGCTATTAACTCGGATTTGTTTGGTGCAAAAAGTTTGAGGTCATCCATATACAACAAGTGAGAAATGACCTCGCTACCTCTCTTAAGTTCATAGCCTAGTCCTGAATTCTTCAGTAGTGTACTGAGCGGATTCAGGGCTAGGCAAAACCATAAAGGACTCAGGCTGTCGCCTTGGAATATACCCCTCTCAATCCTTATAAAGTTAAGCGAAGCAGAGGGAATCTGTCGGCTGCCAGGATGACGAAGGACGGTGGTCCATTGTCTCATGCACGCGCCCAAGAATGTTCTTAAAGTTGTATCTATTTTATACAACTCTAAGACTCTCTCGAGCCATGCATGAGGCACTGAATCATACGCTTTCTTATAGTCTATCCAAGCAGCCGAAAGTTTCCCTCTACCACGCTTAACCTTTTGGCTAATTGCCATGTCAATGAGGAGGAGCTCCTTAGTGCCTCGAGACCCAACCCTACATCCATTCTGAGCGGGTGCCAAAATATTGTTCCTCACAATGTGGTTGTTAATTTTAGTGGTCAGAATAGATGTAAGGAGCTTGTAGATGGTAGGCAAGCATGTTATAGGTCTATAGTTCTTGGGTTCCGAGGCACTACCGGACTTGTGGAGCAGTTGTCATAAAATTTGGGAGAGATCCGATTTCTACGGCCTCTTGGAATTGTGTAGCAAGAACCGAGTGCGAGCATCGAAACCATTTCAGCCAAAAGTTATGCAATCCATCCGGTCCAGGACTTTTCCAGTTCTGGGCCGAACGGATCGCATTGTTTACATCTGATGGAGAGATGGAGATGGCTTCCATATTTTCGATGTTTTCACAGTCGGCACTTACTACTCTCATCCAATCGCCTTCTGTGTGTCTAACCGGCTCTGACCAGATGCCTCGCCAGAAATTATTTCCAGTTTCGGCATCCGGTACCCGGTTGTCGGACACACACAGATCGGGTTTCTCCCAATTTCGGTAGAATTTCCTTTGGTCACTTTGAAAGTTGCGATTCTGCCAATATCTGTCAACTCGCTTCTTGAACCGTCTGATTCGGCTCGCCCAAGCATAGACTTTCTGCTTTAGGTAGTCTATGCGCTCTGTGACAGAAGCTAAATAGTTCTGTGGTTGAATGTCAGTACCAACAAAAGCTTCTGTCACAAAGCGCATGACTCTAGGACGATGATTGCCCTGCCTAAAACAGATTAATTTTGCAATAAGGGTCCTGAACTTACTAATACGCCGCTCTATCCTCAATTGCCACGCGGGGATATGGTCGGGTCGGCGTGGTGCACGGATAGTGTCCGGAAACTTTACTCGTGCAACACGGCAAGCCGCGATAGCCCCACAGTAAAGAATAGAGTGGGTATCAGTAAGGTCGCTGCTAGTCAACAGGTAAGGGGCTAGCAGCGGGTTCAAGGCCCCTATTATGGCCAAACATCGTCTATGCGTAGGGAAGCGAGGAAGACGTGGCTTATCAGCTACATTTCTATAACTAAGAATCGCATCTTCCAAAGCCCTCCTCAATTGCTCATTTTGGGTACTACTTACTTCCATGCTGTTATTATCGATCCCAACAACAGTGGCATCAAGCTGGGTTACCGGGTGGAGAGGTGGTAAATTGTCAGCAACAATTCTAGTTGCTATTTCAGCTTGATTACACTGTGGAGGATCGACAACAAGAGCATCGAGAGCTTCGTTACGGAGTTGATCAAGTACATTGTCATCCAACACCTTTGAGCGTTGTATGACACGTACCTGATCGGATAGTCTTTGTGCACTAACGTCCACAGCTGGTTCAAGCGCCTGAAACAAAGGAAGCATCCGAACACGATACGCCGTCAGATTAGTTCCTCCCTCTGTAGCCCTATAGTATGCGCGCATAACGTTCTTGTTGATTTGTGGGGTCCACTTCATGCGCCGCACTTTTCCGTTAGCTGCGGGGACCGGTAGCGGGACAGAACGCCCTGCTGGCCCCAAGCAAGCTGACAGTGGTGGCCGCCCTCGTCGCACAGGTGGTCGCGGCGGCGGGGGCGACGGCGGCCCCTCCTCGCTGCTCGACGCGTCACTCGTCTCCGGCGGCGTTTGAAATAGCTCTTCATCGGACGAAGACGCGGAGCTTGGCAGGACGGGTCGCTGAGATGTAAGGGGTGCTCGTTGAGCCGCCGCTAATCGTGCTCTCGTTATCATTTATTTGTGATCATGTTTTATACAAGTATTATTCGGTTTCCGTCTTGAAATCATTTGGAAAACTCTTGATTTATTAAAAATATAAATTAAATAAATTCTGATAACTGAAACACGTCAGTCACGGGCGGTGATAACTGAAACACGTCAGTCACGGGCGGACTATTATTATTCTATTATTATTATTATTATTACTACTACGGTTGGAAGCAGCCTGCATCCACCGTGAACCAGCAGCCATCACTAAGATATGTATATTCTGACTTACACACTTACACCCTAAAAACTTTCGAGTTTTTAATATTAGTAGGATTTCTTTCTCCAATTAGACGGACGCGTATGATTTGATAAAAGGAGCCACTTGTACTTAGCACATAACACCAAGAAATTAAAAAATTATTGGTGTTATGTGCTGAGTTTTAAGATGAATTATTAAAAAATACATTGGGTGATGGCCCTTCCCCCACCCAGCATCACGTGTATCTTTATTACCTACAAAGAATCTTAAATTTTATTGAATTATATCCTAAACTACAGGTAGTGCTATACTATAAAGTATAATCTTACTAGCTGTGCCCCGCGGTGTTACCCGCGTTATAATGTATTTTCCCGCGGAATGACGTTTTCCCGCAGTAAAAAGTAGCCTATATTATTTTTCAGGCTCTAGAGATTCTTTGTACCAAATTTCATTTAAATCGGTTCTGTAGTTTTTACGTGAAAGAGTAACAAACATCCATACATCCATACTTACAAACTTTCGCCTTTATAATAGTAGTAGGATTTTATTCTAAAATAAAGGATTATGAAAAGCCGTGTTGGCTTAGTGGGAGGACACTCGACTTTCATTCCGAAGGTCGTGGGTTCAAACCCCGCCACGCACCTCTGGATTTTTCTTTTTGAGAAATGTATGTGCGCTTTAAACAGGTGTTTTAACGGTGAAGGCAAACATCGTGAGGAAACCGGTATGTTCGGAGTTACATTCACCAACCCGCACTTGGCCAGCGTGGTGAAATAGGGTGATGATGATGAAAGGATTATGATAAAAATGTCTACTCAACACAGAAAGGTTACAGGTGCCGCTTTTCGTTTTGGTTAGAAAGCGCGCGTTCAAATATATTGAAACACGTGATATCTTAATATACCCCTTTCTAAACCCCTCAACTTTTCAACGTTCTTTGGGTGAATGATAGTTTTGAGTGGTCCAGAATTCCGAACAACCGCTTAACTAATTCCATTTTCACGTTTTATCATGAGTGCTTGCTTTGTGTTCGTTCTATTGTTCGAGAAGCTTCTGAAATCAAAACTAACATTAAAAACCATTATCCTGTGAAAGCTCCTATTGTGTAAAATGCCATGAGTCAGCCTCGGTAGAAGGTTGTTAATAGCGGTTTGAATATTTGCAAATGTTTGTCCAAATGAAACTTAAAACTATGGAGTAAGTGTTCCAAAACTTTACTTGTTAATGTATAAATAATTAAAAAACTATTCTTAAGACTCAGACTTTAGAATAGTTTTTTATAAAGCTTAATCTAAATCTAAAAATAATATAAAATATTTTTTTTTTAAACTAATATTTTTTAACATTATTTATGATTGGATTAGAAATATGTATACTTAAGTTATTGTAATTAGTTGTTGTGTATGATTTTTGTCGTTTAGGTGATTAAGTAAAAATATAATATTTGTATATTATTAATGTTGTCGCAATTAACAGCGACAGTTAACATATATATTATTTTAAAAATAAATAATAAAAAAAAACATCCGACCAAGGAGAAAGTGCCTGCAAAACATACAAACACTAGACACCTCGGCGGGAATCGAATATTCTAGAATCATCATCATCATCATCATCCTGCCCTTGTCCCACACTATGTGGGGTCGGCACAACATGTGTTTTTTCTTCCATTTCCCTCTATCACCCGTCATCTCAGCACTCACTCCTTTCTTACACATAATATATCTTCTTTCACACAGTCCATCCATCTTTTCTTCGGTCTCCCTCTTCCCACATATCCATCCACTTTATATATATCATCATATATACGAGAATCATATATATTTGATTTCTTGTTCTTTGTACGATTATTTGCATTCTTTATATTTTTTTATGAAATACTAGCGACTCCATCTTTTTACTTGTGTATACATAAAAACCCTCCTTTTGTAAATTACTCTTTTTATTGCTGAAATCATACAAGTTTTGTAGTTCAAAAGCTTTAAGCGAACAGACAGCGGAACCTATTTCATCTGGAAATATCCGAAAATGTAAATATGTATATACATATAACAATATAAATATAAAATAATTAAAACTTTTTATATAACACATCTATGGAAGTAATTTAAACTTAGTAAACATCAACTATTCGTGCGTTATTGATGCAATAAACGAAAATTAATCACAGAACCGCGATCAAAGCGAGTATGTTAATTAAATCTATTCTGATTAAGACAAAAGGACGGATTTAATTTGAACGTATGATTCCATTCAAAGGCATTCAAAGCTTGGGACGAAGCTAATGAATTCAGTGTCAAACGCCAGACATCTCCTGTCAGTTTACTGATGTTCTGACCGCCGTCATATTACGACCGTATTTATAACTATGAAACGTGGTGCTTCACTGTAAGGCGAACAAAAAGGCTTAGTCTCGCTCTAAGAGCTATGGAGAAGATAAGGAGTTTCTTAAGATATGGAAGGGGAAATACCATAAAAGGAAATACCTCAAAGCTTGAGTGACATAGGCTGTCACTTCTCTAAAGCTTGAGAAGTGACATAGGCTGTTACTTCTCAAGCTTTAGAGAATAAGTGGATCAAATTTCATTCAAATCGATTTAATAGATCCAGAGATTACCCCCTACAACGTCACAAACATTTTCACAACATTGCAATCTCACATATGAATACCGTACCATATTTAATCTTCTTTTATATATATAATTCTTCTGTGAGTGTGTATGTCACTGAAATTCTCTCAAACGACTGGACTGATTTTGATGAAATTTTTTGTGTGTGTTCAAGGGGATCTGGGAATGGTTTAGATTCACAATTTTGTCCGCTGGATAATGTTTTTTTAATTAATTTTCAATTTATTAGTAGTTGTTGATTTTGGAATGTTTTACATTGGATCCGACAGACGGCGCTACCATCGCAGTGTCAAATTTTAAATAATATTCGATTAATTGCCGGGAAAAAAAATTGAATAAAAACCCGTGCGAAGCAGGGGCGGGCCACTAGTATATATATATAAATCTTCTGAACGTGTGTTGGTCATTGAACTCCTCCTAAACGGCTGGACAGATGTTGATGAAATTTTTTGTGTGTGTTTAAGTGGGTTCGAGAATGGTTTCGATTCCAATACGGTCAACTAGGTGCGAAGCGGAGGCGGGCCGCTAGTATTATAGTAAGTATTAAAGTATTGATTGAATCAGAAATGAAAAGTTACATACGGAACACGGGTCACTAAGCCAAATGCATTCGTTTTTTAAAGTGTATTTTTAAATGTCCCTATGGACATCAGCCTATGCTCTTCACATTTTATGACCAGCACACTGAGGCTATAAAGTGAAGCCTATAAGTCACTTACCAACTGGACAGATGTCTTAATCAAGGCTGTGAGTTGACGGTGGACGAAATAAGCTTCCTACCCAAACAATTTACTAAAATCCAAAAAAAACGTCCGTTAAAAATACGGTCGGTGTTTTGAAAAGCTCTATTTATGAATGGACGTCTTACCTTGAGGTTTAGCTTAAATATTTATAAAGTTCTTAAGCTAGCGCAAAGCTACGCCAAGTCAAAGAGAGGCTATTAAGCTTTCCCCGCTAAGTATTCGTCTTTGGACCTTTTAGTGCTTAGTTGTGCTTTTAGTGTGTTGCGCCCGCGGATAAAAGGTATTTTAAACGAAATGGAGCCTCACTTTCCCTTAATAACGTTATCTGGCGACTTGGCTCTATCTAGCAAAATACGAATACTCAAATCCTCGGCAAAAACATGAATTGGGTACCTAAGTTGAATAGTAGAAAACATCCGTGCACAGTTTATACACATTTTGCAATAAATCGAAATAAGTAAAATAAAATTTTGTTAAATATTCCACCCATCCAAGTACTGGCTGTGCGTAACGTTGCTTAACCTTGAAATAATCACGTTTGTTGTATGGGAGCCCCCATAAAATATTTATTGTTGTTTGTTTTTAGTATTTGTTGTTATAGCGGCAACAAAACTACATCAGCCCTCAAAATTTCAACTCTGTAGCTATCAGCCTGGTGACAGACAGACAAACAGAAGCCGAAGTCGTTTTACCCCTTGTGATATGATTCAAATCTACGTCCCAACAGCTTCCGAGACACTGAAGACACATCGTCATCATCATGAGACTATACCAGTTCCATGCTGGACATACAATACCGCGCGTGAATTTCGGCCGTGTAAGTTCGGCGCGTATGGTTTTTCGTATCAGCCGAAGAAGACTGAACCGACAATTTCCGACCGATTTTCGGTACAGTCAATGTGCCTGTGTATGTCTACAGTTACTGTTGCTCAACCTTGTCCACTTGAAAATGATTCCTGCGTTTCTGACCCTCTGTATTGACCATACGGTTAGCAATAGTGAAGAACAGCCTTTTGAACTGGTTTAAATTAATCGTGATGTCATAAAGAACCCAGTAGATTCATCATCATCATCATCATCATCATCATCATCATCCTGCCCTTGTCCCACACTATGTGGGGTCGGCACAACATGTGTTTTTCTTCCATTTCCCTCTATCACCCGTCATCTCAGCACTCACTCCTTTCTTACACATATCTTCTTTCACACATTCCATCCATCTTTTCTTTCGCCTCCCTCTTCCCACATATCCATCCATCCACTTTCATATCTAACGCTCTTCTCGTAACATCACTTTCGTTCCTTCTCATAACATGCCCAAACCACTAGATTATTACCCAGTAGATTATTTATTTAAAATTTATTTAGAAACATTTCTCAAAAACATATTTTGAATTTGCACGTGGAAGCCGACATGCTGCTTCGGAGCGTGACGTCACTCCGTTAGTAATCATTACGACTGCTAAAGACCAAAGTAACACAGAACAAAGACGACCGAAATATACGTTTTGTACGACAGTAAACTGAGTGACTTCACGTCCAATATGGCGGAAAACGGTTTA
Organism: Gymnoscelis rufifasciata; assembly: GCA_929108375.1. Lineage (NCBI taxonomy): Eukaryota > Metazoa > Arthropoda > Insecta > Lepidoptera > Geometridae > Gymnoscelis > Gymnoscelis rufifasciata. The sequence goes on from OV815305.1 coordinate 14,121,902, forward strand.
GATATGCTGCTTCGGATCGTGACGTCACTCCGTTAGTAATAATTACGACTGCTAAAGACCAAGTAACACAGAACAAAGACGACCGAAATATACGTTGTGTACGACAGTACACTGAGTGACTTCACGTACAATATGGCGGAAAACGGTTTAGATATGCTGCTTCGGATCGTGACGTCACTCCGTTAGTAATCATTACGACTGCTAAAGACCAAGTAACACAGAACAAAGACGACCGAAATATACGTTTTGTACGACAGTACACTGAGTGACTTCACGTCTAATATGGCGGAAAACGGTTTAGACATATTTGTAAAAGACACAGTTTATTTTATATATAATTAATATTGCATTTTTACTGACATTTCTCATTTATTTTTTTCGGAATCAATCATAAACATGCAGTTTTATATTTTGCCTTACTTAGGGTAATATCACTTTAAAATTTTAAAGAATAACCTACTATTCAGTTAATCTGTCCCCGGCTACGGTGGTGTAAATTAGATTTCCCAATTGAAACAGGCTGACCTCAATTACACTGTTGACATGGGATGAAATGACACACTTCGGGACGAGATGGGACTGTAGTGTTAACGGGACCAGTGAGTGATCAAGGTGATTAAATTTCATTGTAATTATGCGGGATGATTGTGTACGGTACGCGTCGGGTTAACTGGTTTTCAGTCTATTAATAGATGACAATAATTGTCATCTATTTATAGACTATTGTCTTGTCATGCTAGGGTTATTGTTGGTTAAGTTTACGAACCTTAAAATACCTATTGTTGATAGATTAAGTGTGATACACTCAAGCAAGCGAAAGCACTTTCTCCTTGGTCTGGGTGTTAAATATGTATAATAAAAAATCTATATGTGTATGACTATTTATTATATTAAGTACATCTGATCTTAGAGCTTACCACGGGGTTAGATGTTGTTGTGTGGATTGTCCTACAATATTTATTTATTTTATTTATCCGCGAACAATTTAGTAACTTGTGGTTATTTAAGAAAATTTCTGTAAAAAATAAATAAGGAACGTTAAGTTAGTCTTTTAAAAATGCAATTCAAATTTTATAATTCAATTTTAAAAACCCTTTTTTTTTAGTCTTTTTTAACCCTCGATAACACCTCTCTTTTTTGTCGGGGGTTTGTCCCGAAGTTTGTATTGTGTCTCTCTTTCTATCTGGGACATCATAGCTCCCGAACCGATCGCGATGGGGCTATCCGTTCGGGATGTCCGTCTATGATGTCCCAGACAGACAGACAGACACGTTAAACTTATAACACCCCTCTTTTTTGGTCCGGGGTTAAAAACAGTTAATGTAGCTAATTATGCTCATATTTTATAATTAGAGGCCTTTTATAAATATTTTTCGCTTAGGCTTAGGTACCTACAAATTCATAAATTTGCATCAAAATTTGTTCATGAACTGTGATGATGTTTTCAAGGCCACATTATGTACCCAATATAAATTGCTGCTACTTAACAAATTTAGAAGCTTTACCTTTTGAAATGCATTTATAAACAAAACTAAAACGTAATTGCTTCTATTGTTGAAAGCTTGGAATCAAAACATCCGCTCACAAAGTCAACACAACAACCGTAACAACTAAACCAATACAAAATTGTAAGATGACTCATGCTGTAACATTGTCGTTGACAAAGCAGTATTATTGAAATTCAAAGTTTATTGCCTTAGAAGCACAGGGCATAAATGGACAGGTCAACTATAAGTTAACTAATCGAAACATTTTAATTTAAAAAATAAGAATCGGGTACTAACTTTACCTTGACAGTTTAGCGCTTAAAGTTTTTACACTGAGTTGAGAAGCGAATAAGAATATGACATTTAAGAAATTAGATGTCAAATCATAACCATTATCTGACCCTATTTAATAATTATAATATTGTTGGAGAATCTATACAGCAATATTTAGCCCCGTAAAATCATAGATTATATAATATACCTACCGATATAGTCATTTATTAATCTATGCCGATATTATACCACAAGTATTTTATTTATAATTTTTTAATTAGTCCCATTAAATATTATTTTTGGTGGTGCTTTAGGAATGTTTATTGAGTTTTTTACATATTAGGTATATAGTGTATTAAAAAAAATAATTTCGTTCACCAAAATATCGCTTACGTACTCAACACAGGTTTTTTTTCAGTTTATACAATTTTGTAATAAATACAATTTTGGCGTTTAATTAGGTACGGTAATTAGGTACAGGTTTTATTAAGATTTTTGGAATTTTGAATTTTTATTTTTATTTTTAGCATTTATATTTTAAAGTATAATTTTATGTTTATTTTTACTTTGTTGTTCCATTTTAATCTATGTTTTCTGTTTTATTTTTTAATCTGTTTTGTTCCGTTTTATTTATTTTGTACTTGGTACTTTGGTGATTCTATGTTTGTCAGTTTCGAGTTTTTTTTTAAATCAATCCAGCGCTTCTCTCAGCCTATATCATTGGATGGATTACGGACATGGCTATGCATAAGTAATCTGACCATCTACTTATTCTAAAAACGGTAAAATTCAGTGAATATTTTTTTATTGTAATTTCTATGAAAAACAATATCACCGAATAACCTCGCGCAAATTACTTAAAGAATTTTACATTTATATTACATAGACGCGTTCTTTCCGTATTCGCTTACGCATATTTTTACGGCATTATCGTACGGGTTATCCGGACATTACTTTTTACGATATTAAACTTTCTGTAATAAAGTAGGGAAAGCATTCGTTTACTTGCGAGTAATGCATGGCGTTGTAAAGGTTGACTAAACAAGGCCTTCGCGTGGCTTTATTATTCATTCAGTTTTCCGGTTAAAATTTTAATATAACCATGACATTCAATTTGTCAAAAAGTAAGTGTATGCTATGGAAGAGCGTTGTCTCCTAATACGGGTACTTAGAAGGAATGTTATACATACATACTAAGCAATTTTGTTATAATATTAAATATTTTGTATTTGAAATTCAGGTGGGTGGACCATCGAAGACTAGGTACAGTCGGTAGGTGTAACGAATAAACTGTCTTAATTCATGACACAAACATTTAAATGACAGAAATAAATTATTTTTATTTATTGTAAAACAATTTTTTTTTTTTTGTTTTACAATAGTCACCAATTCCTAAGCTTAATTTTTATAAAGCTCTATCAAACGGCCTTGCAAGGAACAGAGCTCCATAGAGGACCAATATCAGTCGTTCAACTTAAAAGTAGAAATATAAGAAAAAAAAAACTTTCGTGCTTAATAATATTTAATAAACGAAAATATATTTTTCAATACACTATATACCTAATATGTAAAACCTAATAAACAAACATTCCTAAAGCACCACCAAAATAATTAAATGGAACTTATTTGAAAATCTATATATATAAAAGAAAGTTGCGTTAGTTACACCACTTATAACTCAAGAACGGTAGAACAGATTTGGGTGAAAATTGGTATGGAGGTAGCTTAGAGCCAGGAGACGGACATAAGATACTTTTCATCCCGTTCGACAGCGTTCCCGTGTGACTTGACATGAAACGACAGTCACTATAAAACGTGTTATAACAAAAAAGAATCAGACTTGGAATAACAAAACGCAAATTATAGCTATGTAATTGACGTATAATGACAGCTATGTAACTAATGACGTATAGATGACAATTTGATATTTGTAAGAAATCAATATTCAAACTATTTCTATTAAATAAATGAATAACAATTATAATGTAATGATATAGAGGGAGAGCCAGGGCCTGATAGACCTACGTTAAAGTATAAAGGCTGAAATTTTTTTCACGTGTTCTCACTGGTGTAGGAAACAATGCTTAGGGGTTACGAACCTGGAGTAACGGTGTCTTCAGTAGGTATCAGGCAATCAAGGCGTGCAGTACCTGAGATCTCTCACGTCATATTTTAAAAGCTGAGATTAATACACAGTATTCTAATGACCATTTTAAGTCATTATTCTAAAAGCCAGACCTATCCGAAGGGTCTAACGCCCCACAAAAAAATATTTATTATTCATGCTTAATATTATAATATATTTATTCATCTTTATCTTTATCGTTGTCATCGTCATCTTCATAATTTCCATAATTCTCATCATTTTCCCAGTCATGTAATTGATTCCTTTCATTGGTTTCAATACTGTCTACTTCTAGCAACTTGGCGTCATCTATCTATATCTATATAAATAAAATTGAATTTTTGTTTGTTAGTCTGATTAAAACTCGAGAACGGCTGGGCCGATTGAGCTGATTTTGGTTTTAAAATGTTTGTCGTAGTCCAGGGTAGGTCTAAACGGTGAGCAAATAAGGAAAAATTGCCGGGAACTTTTTTTACCCGTGCGACGCCGGGGCGGGCCGCTAGTCATAAATAAAATACTTTTATTGATAAATTACTATATCGGTATAAATATTATAATCTGTGATTTTACGGGGCTAAATATTGCTGCATAGATTCTCCAACAATATTATAATTATTATATAGGGTCATATAATATTATAATGGTTATTATTTGACATCTAATTTCTTAATTGTCTTATTCTTAACAGCGGTAGATAACCATCTAGTAGGTACCAACACTAAAATGATTATGATTATGTTAAAAGACAGTGGCGACGAAGCATTATGATTCATAAAAAATTCAGTAGGTACCGGCTGTATACAGAACTCATGCATGACCTTTCCGTTCCATTCTACGTTTAAGTGCTTGAATAAAACATGGGTTTAATTTTTAAGCCAGTTTCCTGTTTTTATTGAACCCTAAAATTAATTAATATAAATAAAGGTCTTAAAGTCGGTCGTTTCAACAACGAAGCCATTTTGTATCATCATCTTTTAAATAAAAATGAATAGCAAAATATGTTGCTAAGCACATAACTCAACAATGCGGGGACCAATTTGGTCAATTTTATTTTCTTTGTTCGTTGGAGTTTAACGATGGTTTTTACGGCGAGTAAAAATCGAATAATTGCCGGGATTTTTTTTTTAAATAAAAACGCGTGTGAATCCTTTGCGGCCCGCTAGTTGGAACGAAGTTCCTTATCGCGCGTTGTGAAAGGGGGCTAGACGGAAAAAAATCTTACGAAAAGTTTCTTACGACACGACACTTTCGACAAAACACTTTTTGAAAGGAACTTTGTTTCATCAGGGTGCCCCTTGACACCTCTCAAGTTTTTGTAAATAATCTATTAGTTAGAATAAATTTGATTAAAAATTTGGATACTACTGAAACGGATATACGCGACACAGTTTTGTTAGCTTTATGCGTTTAGACGCGGATTGCTTATCGTCAAACAGCCGCATTACAAAATGGCCCTGTTTTTGAAAACAGTCCCCGTTGCCCGTTGATACCCAATTTCTGATTTCTGCGCAATAACGGTCAAAGCAAACTCTTATCGCGCTAGCTGAACCTAATACAAGGAATTCTGATATCCGACTGCGACATACATCATAGGTAGGTATCTACAGTAAACAGCAAAAGAAACTGTTAGAATAGACTGGCAAAATACAGTAAATTAATAAGTCAAAAGTTACTGACTATTGTTGTTTGTTAGATAGATAGATAAAATATTTATTTGTCACCACAACACAGAACATAGGTAAATAAAAATAGAACACACAATACATTGGTAATTAAAGAAAGACAATACAGATAAACAATTTACAAAATAATTAAATAGAGAACATAGATTAAAATGGAATAACAAATTAAAAATAAACATATAATAACAGTACTCAAAGATTAATAGACCTATGTGTGTTAGAAGTAAAGGAACAAAAAACGTGTCATAAGTTAGTGATATCACATTGATTTCTATCTTCGGTTTTATTACAAATACAAAATACAAAATGTTTATTTTCATTATCAGTGTTTACAATTTTGCACAACAATATTGGATACCTCCTGTTTAGTATGGAAATACTTGTATTAGAAGGCACCCTCTTCCGTAACTAACAATTATGTTCACTTAAATATAAACCACCACAAAATCATTTTGTGTTAAATATCAACAAACGAAACAAAACAGTAACCTAAATATTTATAAGTACATTTTTCCTAATTGAATGTATATTATAACAATTTTCTTTTTCTAAATAAAACTTCATTTGAAATTTACTCTTTGGTATAACTTGTTACATCTGGCAAGTCACATTTGAAGATGTTTTGAAACGTTGATTTTGATCACTTACTTTTGCTGTTGACTGTCAACATCAACACCCTATTAACATTCTTTCCTCTGGGAGACAGGGACTTCTCCTTGACGAGAGAGATTAGGCCTTAATTCACCACGCTGGCCAAATAAGGTTTGGTAAATGTCACATGTCTTTTAAACTCTTCAAAGATCTCAGAACATGCCGGTTTCCTCACGACGTTTACCTTCACCGTTTAAGCACGTTATATAAATCGATAATCGTACGATCAGAGCAGATCCTATCCATCCAAAGGTTGCCTGGAAGAGATCGCTTTAAGCTATAAGGCTGCCGATTGTACAACAAATGTGGCTATTGATTGTTATTTTTAAGTTAGTCTAAGCATTGGTGTGCAATAAAGATATTATCTATCTATCAATAAATGTGTGTTTTGTATGTAGTTATGTCTGTTGACTGTACCATCAAGTATTAGAAAGAAAACAGCTCTACAATACTCGGATGTGGCGTACAAGACAATGCCACCATCCAAGCGCAACATACGCGCGCCTTTGTCTGCGCTCGCCTTTGACTCTGACTATAATGAAAAACGTCTCGTGTTGCAGTCACTAGTTGGCAGCTCACAATATTTATTTTTTTGTTTTTAGTAATCCCTCAAATCCTACTAACATAATAAACGCGAAAGCTTGTGAAGAAGTAAGTATGTGTTTGTTGCTTTTTCACGCAAAAGCTACTGGATGGATTTTGATGAAACTTCACAATAATATAGCTTACTTTACCTCAGTAGAATTACCGAAAAAAAATTGATAGACAGCTGTTGGTAATGGACAATAGCTACTTTTACCGCGAGAAAATTAAAGCCGCGGTAAATTTAGACAAATATTTCGTTACGAGGGCATTCTATAACCTTTATTTTATTTTACGTGCATTTTTTTTATTGTGTGACTTTTATTTTTACTGTGTGTTAGATTATAAATTACCAAAATTTTCCATCCGAGAAAATCGAGGACATCTAGGTTAGGCAGTAGTAATAGGCTTAACGTAATCGACGAAAATAGAAATTTAGAGCATAGTGATAGTTTAGAATTATTTGACGAAATACCTACTATTTCAGGCAAAAACATGACCACTGAAATTGTTATCGACAGTATATATAAGTCCCTACGACTTGTCCCAGAATTTGACGGAAATCCGCATATTCTTACAAGATTTATTGACCTATGTGATCAACTTGTAATTAGATATTTCAATTCTGAACCCGGTAATGATCTTACAAATCAAGCGCTTGTAAATGGTATTTTAAACAAAATTTCAGGATCAGCGGCTAGGTTAATTAATTCAAATGGCATACCGAATAATTGGCAGGGTATTAGAAACGCATTAATAAATAACTTCGCAGACCATCGCGACGAAACCGCTCTGTATTCTGATTTATCCTTAGAGACGCAAGGGTCTAGCACCCCTCAGGAATTCTATGAAAGGTGTCAAAATTTATTTAGCACTATAATGACTTATATCTCGCTTCACGAGACAGTCCTTACTACAATAGAAGCGAAACGCTCATTGTATCAAAAATTAACTTTACAGGCTTATTTGAGAGGACTCAAAGATCCTCTGGGATCCAGGATTCGCTGTATGCGACCTGAATCGATAGAAAAAGCCCTTGAATTTGTTCAGGAAGAATTAAATACACTTTATATGCAAGAACGTAGTAGCGGTTCATCTAGTAGAAAGGATTGGCAAAGTAATGTTCCAAGAACCACCCCATTTAATTTACCTATGAATAATTTTGTACCTAGACTGACAGACGGACCTCCAAGACCAAATTTTAATGCACCGAATTTTTCAAAACCGCATCCACCTTCTCAAGGTTGGAGGCCTAATCCTCAATTTAGGCCACCACAAGGTCCTTCTCGCACGCAACAAATGTTTCGCGCCCCACCACCGAATTACAACCCTCAGAACGCATTTAGAATGTCTCAAGGCCAACAGAATTTTAAATTCGGCAACCCTCAACGACCAGCACCCATGAGTGGAGTTAGTCATTTTGCCGAAAAGCGACTACCCCTTACAGGACATGATTGGCGTAAGCACGGGAATCCACCCCCGTCTAACTATTTTAAGACGCGTGAATTAAATTTCAATGAGTTCGATGACACAGATTATGATTATAGTTATTACGATAATTATTATAACGAAGAATACGCTCGTGAATATTATCAGGATTATTATCCTTACGAACAGGACTATTATTCCGATCAGTATTCATATTACGAACAGGCTCGTCCTAGTCCAGTAGTACAGGAAATGAATAAGGTTAAAGAAAATGAAAATTTTCAAAAGGAGTCAAAGTTAGAAAAGCCAAAATAGAGGTCAATTTTCATATCCAAAGGCAATTAGGGTACATTCAAATTTCTAATCCACCCTTGAAATTTTTAATCGACACGGGAGCGAACCAATCGTTTATTAGCCCTGAAGCAGTACGAAAGTATTATAAGCACATTCCATTGAATTATGATCCCTTCGAAGTTACTAACGTGCATGCTACAACTACTAATAATTATTCTGTAACATTGCCTTGTTTCCCGGAATTTAATGACACTCACGATTTGACTTTGTTCGTTTATAAGTTTCATAATTATTTCGACGGACTTATTGGATTTGATTTATTAGATTTATGGGATTCTAACATCGATTTTAAAAATAGGTTACTTATCACCCGTAACACTCAAATACCGATACAGATGTACGATTCTAGGAACGTAAATTTGTATGAGGAAATTATCCCGGCAAAATCATCTAAATTAGTAAGGCTACCAATTAATTCACTCGACGGCGAGGTTTTTATAGAAAATCAAATGATTTGTAATTGTCTTATCACAGATTGTGTTACATTCGTCCGGAATAACCGAGCTTGGGTAGAAATTACTAACCCGTCTACTAACGATGTAATATTTTCTATGGATCGACCCGTTGAAGCCGAAATATGTAATTTTGAATGCGACAGTACTGAAATTTTATCGGACCGCGAAAAGGAAGTTTTATCTCGTCTCCGTACCGATCATCTTAATCCGGAAGAATTAGCTAATTTACGACGTTTATGTGCTAAATACGCGGATGTGTTTTATTTGGAGGGTGAACCTCTTACATTCACCAATCAGATCAAACATAAAATTAGGACAACCGATGAAATTCCAGTACATACTAAAAGTTATCGATATCCATTTGTTCACCGACAAGAAGTCAGAGATCAGATCAATAAGATGCTTGATCAGAACATCATAAGGCCTTCCGAATCCGCGTGGAGTTCTCCGATTTGGATCGTACCTAAAAAGGCAGATGCGTCTGGCAAGGTCAAGTGGCGTCTTGTCGTGGATTTTAGGAAAGTTAACGAGAAAACGATTGATGACAAATATCCTATTCCTAATATAGCTGATGTCTTAGATAAATTAGGAAAATGTCAATACTTTACCACCTTAGATTTGGCTAGTGGTTTCCATCAAGTAGAAATGGACCCCAGTGATATTCATAAGACCGGATTTAATGTAGAGAATGGGGCTTATGAATTCCTTAGAATGCCGATGGGCCTTAAAAATGCACCATCGACCTTCCAGAGGGTCATGGACAATGTCCTTCGAGGTCTACAAAACGAAATTTGCTTAGTTTATTTAGATGACATCATTGTTTTCAGCACATCCCTTCAGGAACACATAATTAACTTAGAAAGAGTATTTAAACGATTAAGAGAATCAAATTTCAAAATTCAAATGGATAAATCTGAATTTTTAAAATTAGAAACCGAATTTTTAGGCCATGTAATTTGTAGAGATGGTGTAAAACCTAATCCTAATAAAATTAAAGCTATCCAGGGATATCCCCTTCCTAAAACCTCCACTGAAATCAAACGTTTTCTTGGACTTTTAGGATATTACAGAAAGTTTATACCCGATTTTGCGCGTATTACTAAACCACTAACACAATGCTTGAAAAAAGGTTCAAAAATCAAATTAGATCAAAATTATATTAATTGTTTCGAACATTGTAAAACTCTCTTAACTAATGACCCAATCTTACAGTACCCAGATTTTAATCGTGAATTTATTCTTACAACCGATGCATCAAATGTCGCTATCGCAGGTGTTTTGTCCCAAGGCACGCGGAACTCTAATAAACCTATCGCGTACGCCTCACGTACACTTAACTCTAGCGAATTAAACTATAGTACCATCGAAAAGGAGCTTTTAGCTATTGTTTGGGCAACTAAATATTTCAGACCGTATCTCTATGGTAGGAAATTTTTAATTCTTACGGACCATAGGCCCTTACAATGGGTAGTTAATCTAAAAGACCCTAGTTCACGTTTAACTAGGTGGCGCTTAAAGCTCAGTGAGTACGACTATAGAGTAGAGCACATCCCGGGTAAGATTAATTCAAACGCGGACGCGTTATCGCGAATCGAAATTAACAACGAAGATCTTATGTCGATAATTGTAAATCCATCTGAGACAGATCCCGCGTTAGATGAATCTAGGACTATAACAGCTACGGAAAATGATAACGATTCTAGGACTGCTACTGTGCACACAAATGCAGAAAATCCCATCTTAGAGGTCCCTATTTCAGATGACCCTTTGAATAAATTCTCAAAGCAGTTAATTTTCAATATTGTTGGCGATATTAAGAGTAAACCTCATGTCACTAAACCATTCGATACGCATACCCGAATATCCGTTCAAATATCTGAATCGAATCTCGAGGAAGATGTAATTAATGCTATAAAAGAATATGTAAACCCTAAAATTAAAACCGGATTATTAATTAACCCCTACTTAGCTATGTACACTATTATCCCCATAATACAGAAAACCTTCAAAAACTCGTCTATGAATCTCACCCTTACTAAATCCGAAATAGAAAATGTTAGAGAATATTTAAAGCAACAGGAAATTATTAATAAATATCATGACGGTAAAACAAACCATCGAGGTATTAACGAATGTTACTTAGCAATATCTCATCGCTATTTTTGGCCCAAGATGCGAGAACAAATCGCTAAGTTTATTAACGAATGCACTATCTGCGGCCAAGCGAAATATGATCGCTCTCCGATAAAGCAACAGTTCCAAGTAGTACCGCCCGCTAGGAAGCCCTTTGAGCTATGTCACTTAGATTTATTAACTATTCAAGGTGAAAAGTTCCTAACAATTGTAGATGCGTTTTCTAAGTACGCACAGGCTTACTATCTTCGCGACGGAACGGCCGTTAGTGTAGTACAGGCTTTATTGAACTTTTGCACTCATCATGGTATCCCGATGACTATAGTAACTGATAACGGAACCGAGTTTACGAATCAACTCGTAGCGGAGTTTGTTAAGATGCACAAGATCCAGCATCACAGGGTCGCCCCACACACTCCGAATGAGAATGGCATAGTCGAGAGATTTCACTCAACTATATTAGAACATTTACGTATATTAAAATTAGGACAAAAATCGGAATCGGTTATAAATCTTATACCGTATGCCCTTCTGGCTTATAATAGTAGTATTCATAGTTTTACTAAGTGCAAACCTATAGAAGTAGTTACAGGACATTACGATCCTCGCGATCCTTTTGATGTCGATTTATCTGCCCACTTATTACAACATTATATGACTAACCATAAGGATAAGATGACTCAAGCCTATAATATGATTCATGATATGTGTGTAACAACCCGTCAGGAACTTACTAACCAACGGAATAAGGAACGAGAACCGGAAGCTGAATACTCTCCTGAGCAGCAGATATTTATTAAAAATCCGTTCGCTTCTCGACAGAAATTAGCTCCTCGTTTCACTCATGACGTCGTTATGGCAGACCTCCCAATTCATATTTATACAAAGAAAAAGAGAGGTCCAATCGCCAAATCTAGGCTTAAGCGTCTTCCTAAAAGCACGCGCTTGTTGCAGGACCCTCCTGATAATACTGCCACTCCTGGCCCCAGTTCGGACACAGGAGATAAGACTTGAGAGTCTCGATGATGGACCTGGTATTTTACCTTTTAAACTTGGCCCCTCTAAAATAATAACTCATTATCATTCCTTTTTACAATACGTGGACCTTTCAGATTTACACGATAAAATTATTTCAGTTGAGAATCAAATTGATAATTTCAGCCCTCAGCTGCATAATATAACGCATTCTCTGTATGAACCTCATTTAATATATTTAAAGAATAAATTAACGCATTTATTAGATCAATTGCAGACATTTGAGATGAATCGAGCGAAGAGAGGTCTCGTAGATGGTCTCGGATCTATAGTAAAAAGTATCACCGGTAATCTCGATTATACGGATGCCCTTCATTATAACCAGGCTATTAAACGTTTAGAAAATAATGAAAATAACTTAGCTATCCAATTAAATAGTCACGTTAGTTTAACTAAAAATTTGACATGTCAATATTCAAAAATCTTGGACAGTATTGTAGATAATCAGAATAAAATCCAAGAGTTAATAAGTAAAATACAGGAAGCCGATGCTACCAAGGATTATGACTTAATAAAGTACGCGCATTTTGCCCAAGTACTTATGGTTTTGACAGATAACGTAGATTCTTTATCCTTAGAATTACTTAAACTTCAAAATGTCTTAGCTTTCATTAGAACTTCCACGTTGCATCATTCGGTCCTTAATTTGTATGCAATTCGCGATATAATTCGTAGAATGAACATACTATATAGCAGTACGCAGGTGTTAGATTTAGATTATAGGGAATATTTCGATATAATTAGGATAGGCTCTTATTACGTAGGTAATCAGATAGTTATAGTATTAAAATTTCCAGTTGTGCTACCATATACTTATGATTTATATAGGCTGTCTACTATCCCTAATAGGAATCACGAGATCCTTACCCCTCCTTACCCCTACCTTACCATCCATGAGAAAGATTTCAAATACATAGAGGCAGAATGCCCGAAGTCAAGTAAATGGTACCTATGCGAGGAGAAAAGGAATCTGCACAGCCGATCTACAGACGACTGCATCCAGCATCTCATCTCTACGCAGCAACGAAGCCGGAACTGTACGCCTACCACAGTTATCTTAGAAAAATCAGCGTACGAAGAACTCGACGAGAAACATAACACTATCAACTTTCCAACCCTCACGAAAGTACATCTCTCCTGTGGTCAAGATCTCTATAAGACCCTACAAGGAAGTTATCTCGCTATCATCCCACAGAAATGCTTCCTAGAAACGCCAGAATTTACAATCTCCAATGCCAAGGATCGTCTTAAAGGACAAGCCCTTAAAATCATGGACGTACCCAAGGACGACCTCAGAACATCATCAGCATCACCAGCGTTCAAACTCAATTCAATAAACTTGAACCATTTACACGAAACCAATAAGAAAATTCTACAACAGCCGATACTCAAACTTGAAAAGGACACCGACCACAGCTTATATCATACTACTATTCCAATGTACGTTATCGCTACATGCACTCTCGGGAGCTACCTACTCTACCGGCTCTATCGATTGAAGACAAAGACAAATTCAGACGAGGCGTCTGAAGAAAGCCAAGCTGAACTCCAGGGAGTCTACACCCTTCCAGCACCTACTAGGGTTAATCCAAATCAACCCCCAGCTCAATTTACGACAAGCTTCAATAGTCGCTGTTCTTCGGGGGGAGGTGTTACGCAAGGCTGATGTATGGAAAACGCTTACGAAGCATCGACACCATTCCCGGCATCGAGGCTTGCCATCGCGGTCTCAGCAGCGTCAGCACAACGTGACCGTCATTGACGTCAATCGCAGTTTTCTTTATATTTCTAGAATTAAGTACATTCATTCTTGTCTCCAACCTCGAGCGAGTCTCAATTGTAATTTTTAATTAAATATAAGTTTTAAAATTTAAATACATTTTTTTAAAAGCCACCCCGAAGCGCGGCCTACATTATTCCCTATACAAAATATAAAATGTACAAAATTATTATGTTAAAATTAATGAGTTATAGTTAACCTTTTATAATCTTAAATTATAATAAATATACTAAAATCTAAAAAAAATATATTACTCTATTTCTAAATCTTAAAATGTTTTAATTAAATAATTTGTAATTTCTGCTCATTTAAAGATACGTAAATATTTATCGTTTTATTTTGTTCTCGTATATTAAAAACATTATTATTAAGTCCATTTACAATACAATATTTAAGTGCATAGGTACCTATAGATAGGTCTTTAATATAATAAACATATATGCAACACACGTAACAATATACCTAATTCATATAATCTTAAAATCATTATATTGAGCACCTCAGTTATTGATTAAGAAATTTCGCCCGTTTTTTAATGTACTAATTATATTCTTATTTAACCTAATATTGTAGTCCTGTTTCTATAATAAACTGGGTTAATATTTAATCGTGTGTTTTATTCTTTGCTGTCCAATAAATAAAAAATATAAACTACGTTTTAATAAACCGACTTCAACACCAAATAAAATTCCAAGGTTCTCTTGCTCTCGACATCTCTGCGATCCCATCCATCAGATTTCGACATCGTGACAGTGGGACCACTCAGCAAGCATACCCTATCCAACAAAAAAAGAATCTACAAAATCGGTTCACAACAAACATTAATAAAACACATTTTGTCGAATTGAGAACCTCCTCTTTTTTTTAAGTCGGTTTAAATCTCAGTATACACATTATTAATTCCACAAAATGTTAATCATTTCTTATGGGAAGAGACAATAACTTAAAAGGTACTTAGCAAAACAAATAAATTTAGTTCTCGGTAATCTAATGTTTGGTTATTAGGTACTTAGATTACTATGTTTCAATTCAACGAAGCAGTTAAAGACTGGAACATAGAATTACAACTGGAAGTACTTACATTTGTACATTATTATATTGCATTGTTACCCGCGTTATATTGAATTTTCCAGCACTACAACCTATTTTCCCGCGGTTTAAAGTAGACTATGTCCTAATCCCATATCTAACCCTTCGACCTACTTACCATTTCAGGCGTATTGGTTCAGCCGTTTAGACGTGAATGATGGACAAACATACACTTTCCCATTTATAATATTAGAAGGTAAGGTTGTTGCTAGTTACAAAGTTACAATTTGTTATCGTCTTTTACAAACATTGCAACATTTTAATTGGTATTAAATTGTTACATAAAACTTATTTTAGGTACAAATTGTTTATTCCATATTCTGTACTCTAACATTTTATAACTGTTGGTTAAATATGTATCATTCATCTCCTGCTATGATTTAGGCTAAGTATCTTTTAAACAAAAGGTTGTGGTAGGAACGAAGTTCCTTCGGCTAATGTAGAATCGACACAATTTGTAAAAAAAAATCGTGCTCAATTTTATGTAAGTAGGTTTTCTTGATTTTTCTCTTAAATTTTGCTGATTATTTTTTATTTAAGTACAGGAAAGTATTTAGGAAATTCAGTATTTTAGGAAATAAAATAAATTGCATACTGTTGTTATTATAACAATATTGGTGTACAACATGGTTATCACTTATAGATTCATATTGAGTAGGTCTGAGAATCGGCTACTATCTATTTTTTACATAGCAAAACAACGTTTGCGGGGATCAGCTAGTTTTAATATAGAATGCAGAAATATTTACCTATTCAAGAAATACCTACTCTACCACAGAGTTTTAATTTTTTTTGGACAGAACAATGTGAGCTTATTCTGTAAGTAATATCTGGTATATCTTGAATACCAAATAAAGGTTTTATATACCTACTAAATTATGAAATAATAAATAAGATAATAAAGTATTTTCTTGTTGCTTCACTTCAACAAGAAAATACTTTATTATCTTATTATTATTCATGGTCACGTCTGCCGTAGGCCAGAAGAGCTGTGGGCGAAGATAGCCACCGAGTGGGGCCCAGACTCCAGCGAGAGACTGGACTGGCGGGACGAGCTTGACAGTTTTTCTTCATCATCAGACTGGTAAGAAGTGGCAGGAGATCTGGACCTGTGGAATAAATGGGGGGAGGCCTTTGCCCTGGAAGGACACTGAGGGCTTACAAAAATAATAATAAAGTATTTTGAAGTGAAACTTCTATAGAATCGTAGTGATTTCAAACCGGATGCAAAAAGATGAAACGGAAATGGTAAGAGACACAAATACAATGCTTTATTTAAATTTCTTTGCGCGATACTTCTTAGTTGAGACTACGAAGTATCGCGCAAAGAGGTATTGGTATTTTATTTATATTATTTTGTGACATACTTTATGTAATACGCTTTATTGAAGTAATATAAATAATCCGAATAATTACAGATAAATGTTTGTTTCTCTTATCATTTTAGCAGATGCGTTCATTTACCCTTTTTTTCTATTCGATATACATATATCATAATTATAGTTCGTAAGTAGTAGACTCCAATCGTGCGTCGTAGCTGACACACACACACTTTTTTTTTATTCTTCTTATTCTTTCGTCGATTTACTGAAGTTTCACTTCTATCGTGTGTGAATCGCACACACACCTTTTTTTTATAATGATTTTTCCAGCACAACGACCTTTTTTCCCGCTGTTTAAAGTAGCCTATGTCCTAATCCCATATCTAACCATTCAACCTACTAACCATTTCAGGTGTATCGGTTCAGCCGTAAATAAAGTATTTTCAAACAAAATGAGAGGGCTCCTATCTTTTGGAGATACGTAGTACAAAGCCAGGTGTAAAATATAGCGCTAGTAAGAATATTATCTGATTTGTAGTTGGCCGCAATCCAATTCTCAGAGTAATGCGTGTTTGTTAGGGAAGTACCTAACCAAGAGTTTATTTCACAAAATCCGAGTAAACTAAGCAATGGTTAAGTCAATAATACGTGTCAATGGTTAGTTATTTCAAGAGCTATCTCGCTTTGTTAGATGTGACTGAGCGACTTGCTATAAATTTTTAAACTTGTCTAATTTTACTCAAATATGGTCAATCATTTTACTAATTTCACTTCCTCCAAGGTGTTAATAATAATAATAACAAGTTTAAATGCTTATGTAGGCGCGTTTTTAAGATATAGATTTTTATATTTTGACTTTGTAAGTGGTAGTGCCAAGTACAGCGTAGGACGTCCACCAATATAGGCGAATTACTTGAGTATGGTAGCGTAGCATATTTATAGTTTAGTTTAATAGGGAGTTTTTAATTTTGGATTTGCTTAAAAGCCGTGTTGGAGTGTCTCAGCAGTGGGATCGTTAATAGGGTGATGATGATTGAATAGGTTCCAATATTTTTGTATGGAGCCTGGCTGGACTATACCGTAATTTTGAAAAAAAAAACGTGAATTTGAGGATATTTTTTTGTTGATGGTATATCAAAATTTTGGAACACTTCTTTCTCAACAATCGTTAAGATTCAATTCTTCGCTGATCTGGGGGCACGGCAGTGCCCCACCAAGTCGAGCAAAAAAGCGGCACGGCCGTACCATCCTTTTCTCGAAGCAATTCAGGCCATTTTCGACCCCCTGTAACTTCGTTGTGGATAAAACTAGAAGACTGAAATTTTCAGTAACCATGCAGGATTGTAAAGACACGGTATATTTCAAATTTCATTCAATTTGAACCAGTATTTTAAGAATTATAACGGGTCAAATTTCGTAATTTTGTCACTCACTCACTGACTGACTGACTGACTGACTGACTGACTCACCGATCATCAAAATTCTAAGGCACTTCTAGCAGACGTAGAAGCTTCAAATTTGGAATATAAGTAGTGTTTGGTGTATGAATCAAGGAAAAACTAAAAAATCTAGAAAAAAACCGGTATAGAGGGCGCTGTCGTACCTTTTCTCGAAGCAATTCAGGCCATTTTCGACCCCCTGTAACTTCGTTGTGGATAAAACTAGAAGACTGAAATTTTCAGTAACCATGCAGGCATTGTAAAGACACGGTATATTTTAAATTTCATTCAATTTGAACCAGTATTTTAAGAATTATAACGGGTCAAATTTCTTAATTTAGTCACTCATTGACTCACCGATCATCAAAATTCTAAGGCACTTCTAGCAGACCTAGAAGCTTCAAATTTGGAATATAAGTAGTGTTTGGTGTATGAATCAAGGAAAAACTAAAAAATCTAGAAAATACCGGTATAGAGGGCGCTGTCGCAACGCCACGTATATACGAAATATGTACTAAAGTAATAACAATGCGAAATATAAATAAATCCAATCTAGACCGGCAAAAAGAAAATTATATGGACATATATACAATAAGTAGAAGGTACCGAAAAGGAAAAAAGTAGAACTGTCTACAAAATACAAAAAGAAATGAGATCGCATCAAAAACAATACTTGTCAAAAAAACCAAGTCGCGCAACTCAGTTGTTCTGCGGTAAAAAGTTGTGAGATCCAAGTAAATCCAAGTCTTCAAATTTCGTCTCAAAATTATTTAATGTTTTATATAAATATATTGAGACTTGGCCATCAATAATTGAATTTACACGTGTTTTCAGGCGATTGAATTAACACGTGTTTTCAGGTGATGGCCAAGTCTTAATATATTTATATATAAAACATTAAATAATTTTGAGACGAAATTTGAAGACTTGGATTTACTTGGATCTCACAACTTTTTACCGCAGAACAACTGAGTTGCGCGATTTGGTTTTTTTGACAAGTATTGTTTTTGATGGGATCCTTTTTACAACAATGCTTGTAATATTATGGTGGTTGAATTTATGGTACATGCCCTTCTAATAAAGGAGACATCTAATTTGACGACACTTAATGTACTTAATGACACGTACTTGGTGAAAGTACCCATGCACGCTGTAGATTGAAGATAGGTCAAGTCTATGGGTGTACAGTATATTATAAAACATTGAAGCAAACTGTCAAGACAATGTTATTTTCATGATAATTTTTAACCCCCCAACCCGTTATAAGTTTGACGTGTTTGTCTGTCTGTCTGTGCCCTCATAGCTCCCGAACGTATGAAACGATTTAAATTTAGAACACACTCGACTTTCATTCGGAAGGTCGTAGGTTCAAACCTCGCCGCACACCTCTGGACTTTTCTTGAAAAATGTATGTGCACTTTAAACACGTGCTTTAACGGTGAAGGCAAACATCGTGAGGCAACCGGCATGATCTGAGAACTTTAAAAGAGATTGACGGACATGTGACATTCACCAACACGCACTTGGCCAGCGCTTAAGGCCTAATCTCTCTCGTCAAGAGAGAAGTCCCTGTGTCCCAGCAGTGGGAACGTTAATAGGGATCATCAGATGATGAATACAAAATCTGGTCCCCCGGGGTGAATCGAACCAAAAATATGAAAATCAATAAGCATAATGACTACATCAAAAATATGTATTCCGTTCAGTCCACCTGTAAACCCGTACAAAAATAATGAACACATATTATTCGCTTTATCAATTAATAAAAAAAAGTAACTAGATGTATAATATTGAAATTCCGGAGTGGGGTTTCAATTTAGTAGGTGCGTGACGTATTAATTTCGTACAAATCGCACGAACGCGCTACCTACGCCACGTCAGCCACGTGTAACTCCACATTTCTCTGTAGCATTAACCGTTTTCGGAGTAGAGAGCTGAGAGACCTTAGAATGTATCTACTGAAATAGGTAGGTACGTTGTATATCAATATTATACACAAAACCGTAAAGTCTTATGCTAGTTAACCGTTTTGAATTTTGTTTAAGTTGGGCTTGTATTTATTTTTTATTTTTAAATTTGTTTAGTACCTCAGAACTTTGAATTTTGACTTTTGAAGATTTTTTTTAGGTAAACTCGTATTAATAATAAATAAAATTAATTACCTATTATTAATGGTATATTTGTTGCTTATAAGTTAGTGCCATTTAAATTTTATACTAATCGGTCATGTAGTTCTCAAGTTATATTCTATAATCTACAGTTTACAGTTCAGAGAAATTCGGTTGTTTGTTTTTATTTGAATTAATTTCTAAGTGTTTTCAAAACTTTTATCTGATAGGTACTTGTAACTATTTAAGAAAATTTATGTTTTGTACGGCACTTTTGTTGCGAAAAAAATCACTCACGAATTAATTTCTAAGTGTTTTCAAAACATTTATCTGATACTTGGAACTATTTACGAAAATTCATGTTTTTGTACGGTAGGTACTTTTGTTGCGAAAAAAATCACTCACGTAAGATATACGTTTTTTTTTCATTTAGAAGTTTTTTATGCCGACGCTATATCAATGTCGATTTTAGCCGAAACGATATATACAAAAATTCAGCCCTGTAGGAATTTTATTAAAGAAAGCCTAATCTCTCATCAAGAGAGAAGTCCCTGTGTCCCAGCATTGTGTACGATATTAGGGTTGTTGATAATGATGTAGGTATACGATTACGTCAGCAATAAGTTATTTACACGAGGCCCACATATCCTAAGCACCCCGGAAAGGCGAAACTTGCAATTTCCTGACAGATGTCACATTAATTAGGCAACTTGTGAGAATCGGGAACCGGAACATATTGGAATTGGCGCCTTTGGTTTTCCGCTACTTGTTAAGATTACATGTTTTCGGAAAATTCCAAGATAAGTTGCTCAAGATAGGAGTATAATGTGTTAACCTCACTGGGCAATGTAATTACGGGGACATCATAGGAAAATGCTATCATTGTAAGATCTCCCGTTATTGTGAATTTAATAATTATATACTTCTAAATGAAAATACATCCAAAATATTTTTTTACTCGTAATTTATTATTCTATGCTCGCACTATACACTACTTGTAACCGAAAGCTCCTATGTAGATACAATGTAGCTCTTATGTAGATAAGATACAATGAAAGAATAGCGGACTTTTAATACAAATAATATTCACACTTTTGCAGGATTTTGCTGCAAAAGTAGCCGTCATACATACTCTACCTACACAAAGCACCATTATGAAATGTCTCAGAACTCAAAATAAGACCCTTCAGCAAATTCCACTGGTCTACAAAATGTTACTTTTTGTATGCCTTTCAATTGAATACTTTATTTTTATATTGCTTTCAGGTTACTGAATAGAAAAACACGAATGTGTTTTTTTAATTAGCTCTTATTTTGGAAATATACCTACTATAATTTGGCTTCTATTAACAGGCTAAAGTACAAAATATGAAAAAAAAATTTTTTTTAATTATTACTGTTATTTTTTGCTTTTTACTTATAATAACATTGGCAATATTACAATTCAAAAAATAATAACGAATTTATTCAAGATTTTCTCTTATTTTTCGTTTGTCTTTTGTAAGAGATAACCCTAACGGTGGTTAGGGGTATATCTTTTTAAATTCCAGCAGTAGTCCGCTAACATTGACGCATCCCATCGGCCCTGGTATCTTGGTGGAATCGTTCACCATGTTCGTCACTTACATCACCGCAGTTAGAAGTGAAAAAATCAAGATGAGAGTGAAGAAAATGAATTTTTAGGGACATATTGCACCAACCCAACTACTGATGATACTTTTGAAGGAGATTCACAAGTTCAACATAATTTTCATTTCTCTCATTGCCCAAAAAACCATGAACGACTGCTCTATAAGATTCCCATGCTTCTTTTTCAAAAGGCAATGAACGTTTCTTTTTGTTTAGCCACTTAATCAGATTTGTGGAGCAAGTTGTGCAAGTAAAATGTCAACCCACGATTTGTCTTGGTTTTTTAATTTTAATTCCAAAATAATGGAAATAAGCAGTTTCTAAACGTTGTGTTATTGAGCATCTTTGGTTAGTAAGGGTCATCCTACCACAAATGTAGCAAAAATTGTCTGCACTATTAACACATTTACGTGACAACGAAAACTGTAGATTTTTCATTAAAAATGTAAAAAAAACTGTAACAATTTCACATTTCAACTGTTGAACAAAACACAGTCAGCGTTAAACGCAAAAAACAAATGTGAAATAATAAAATTTCCGCGAGTAATCACTAAATATGTTGAGTTACCATTATTAATGTGATATATCTGTGATATATCTGTCGCGCTACCGGCTATTATATTTATATGGCATAAATTCACAATAAGAGCTAACTATGAATTTTAACTTGTATATTTATGTTCAGCGAGTGAAATACAATCAATATAGTACATTTTTATGTAAATGGCAATTTTGATGTAGACCAGTGTTCACTAGCGCCATCTTAAAATATTCAAAGAACTAATTGGTTGGAATCTATCACTGCCTGAAAGTTCGTGAGCTTTCGTGTAGGTGGCGTGCACGTCAAAATAATATAATGTAATCAATCGGTTTTGCTTCAGCATTTTATGTTTTAAATTATAAATTTGAAGATATCAAGAAATAGTTGTAATAAAATAAAGATTTACGGGCCAGTACATAGAAAGGCCAATATAGAATTGTAAATTACTAATGTAACTTTTACACAATTGACTTAAAATTTGCTCAATCGGAAACCATGTTAACAGTTTAATTCAACTTACGAGATTTGATTACAGGCAAACATCGGGACAGAAGAAACAAAATAAAATCATATAAAAACTCAATAATTTTCATAGCGGCTTTATTCTCAAACTAAAAATATTTCTCCAGTGGTTCTCCGAGAATGGCCTCTAGCTTTCTAATGGCGTCCTTCGTGGAGGCCTCGATCCTGGAGTCTCCGTCTTCGAGGAGTTCGGCCAGGAACGGCACGCTCTCAGCTAGGAGTGGCAGCCAACTGGTGCCGAGCTGCGTCGCCATGGCAACCAGGCAGTCTAGGGCTGTCAACCTGTAAATAGTAAATTCATATTATAAAAAAAGTTAAAAAATAAAGTTAAAAAAATATTTCCAGACAATGCACACAACAACGTCTAGCCCCGTGGTAAGCTCTAAGCTTGTGTTACGGGTACTAGATATCTGATATAATTAATATAATAGTCATACATAATATAGATATTTCTTATTATACATATTAAACACCCAGACCAAGGAAAAAGTGCTTGCAGAACATACAAACACTTTCACCCTCGGCGGGAATCGAACCCGCTACCTCTTGCGCCGCAAGCGGACCCTCGCCCACCGCGCCACTGAAGCAGTCATTATCCATACTAATATTATAAATGCGAAAGTAACTCTTGTCTGTTGTTCCTCTTTTACACAAAAACAACTGAACCGATTTAAATGAAATTTGGTGCTAAGATCCTCCTTGGTATGGGTGTTTACGTATGATAAAAAATATCTATATAATGTATGTCTATTATATTAAGTATATCAGATGTCTAGTACCCGTAACACAAGCCTAGAGCTTACCACGGGGCTAGATGTTGTTGTGTGGATTGTCCGGAAATATTTATCTAGTTATATCTATTAAACAATACTAACCTTATTTCCGCATCGTTATGTCTAGTTTTCAACAAAATCTGGTAATTCAGTAGCTTCCACAGCGAATCATCAGCGGTGGCTACAGCGAACTGCGACACGCAGGGGATTATGAACGCTTCTGCCCTCGCCTTTAGGCTGGGAATCCCGCCCATAGTGTTCTCCAGCTGATCGACCACTGGCTGCATCAATGTTTCGAACCTATCTTTGTTTAGGAAACTTTGACTGTCGTACAAAAATACTATGTTTAATGTTTTAATGATGTATTGCACGAGAGTTAGGCATTTTTCTTCAGAGTCAAAGAAGTTATCCTCAGTTTTGCTGTTGTTGCAAGAGTCCAGTAAGTCCGCAGCGTTCTTTATGAAGTGACTTGCGAATAATACGAATAGTCCTTTCAGCTGTTCGGCGATCGCACTGCTTAGCCTGAAAGGAAAGATGTTAGGGTAAATATTAACCAGTATATTGTAAATTAATGTAATCTTAAATTATCCAGGATATTTTACAGCTTTCATGCTTATAACTAACAATCTCAGTGATGATCAAGTAGTGGTATATTAAGAAACATTTATCGTTCATTATAATATTATACTTTGTTTTTGTTGTATTTTTATTTCTATTTTATATTATTGATGTATATGCAATGATCTTGTGCACCGTCTTTAGTGTTCCTAGCATATCCTATCCATCCAAAGGTTGTCTGGAAGAGATCGCTTTAAGCGATAAGGCCGCCGATTGTACAATAAATGTGGCTATTGATTGTTATTTTTAAGTAAGTCTGTAAGCATAAGTGTGCAATAAAGATATTATCTATCTATCTATCTCAGCTATTTAGTATATTTACTGTGCAACTAGCTTTAAAAAAAAGTTATTCAAACTAACGAAAATTAATAGATATAATCTTAGAATAAAAAAAAATTTAGTCGTACTAACTGATGACTTACCGGTAGAATGTAATAACTCGCTCCTTCTGCCCGTCAACATTAGTCCTTATCGCCCAGTCATAAATCTTGAAATAGAATGGCCTGAAGCTAGTTTCTGACAGCTTCAAGACGAGATTAACAAGAGCTTTGACAACTTCATCCTCCGCCCTGTCTATGAGTGTTAGATCAATCTCGCTATCTGCCGCGTCACTACGCAATTGCAATGCAGCTAAGAAAAAGGCAGTCAACTCTTGCTGTAATGCTGTAAAGTCCGCTGTAGTGACATTAGCAAAGCTATCAGCGAGTACCGACATAACCGGACCAATCGCGTCAAACTTCCCCTTTCTCAGCAGCATTTGGTGGGTCTCGCTCACTGCTGGGATCAAGACTCTAGGGGGAATAGCACTAGCCATCTTCTTCTTTATGTTCTCCAACTTCGCAACAACAACGGATACCTCTTGGCTAGAATTCTGCCATTTCGCCAGCAAGATGGAATACTCGTACAATATCTTCTGGACGTACGGACTCAGGAATAGTGAGAGGCTTTCAACGATTTTGGATATGGCTGTAACCGTGCTGAGTAGGACTAGTTCAGATGTTTCAGCTTTCCTTTGCGCTTTCAGGACTTTAATAAGTGCTGGCATGAATTTTCGTAGGCTGGCTAGAGCGTGTGCTTTCAGATTGCTGCATAACTCCGCCAAACAGAGCACTATGGATGCCATAACATTGCCGGATATCTCGGGATTGCATGTGTACTCTGTAACAGTATCCAGAACTGGTTTGAAAGGCTCTGGGTTGTCTGCAGCCAGCATTCTCGTCAACAACTTTAGTGATAGAAGAGCTGTTTGTTGGTTCAATTCTAGTTCTTGGGCAGCAATCTCGTTCAAGCCTTGGTCTTTAGTTTCAATTGTCTTTATGATGTCTAGAAGAGGGTCGAGCAATGACAGCATTGTTTCACTGTCGACATTTGCTAAGAATTCCGGTTCGTGTTGAATTTTGGAGTTCAAGAGCTCCATGGATTTCCTTCTGACTGTATGGAGCGTGTGTTTCAGCAACCCTCGGACGACTGACAAGAACATGGGAGCCGATAATAAGTTGTTGGTGTGATCTAGCAAATCGTAGCTGTGGTGGAGCATAACGCGCCAATATTTTGCCGTCTTTTCGTCTGATATTTTGGAAATAGCTTGGATGTATGTCAGAATGTTTATAATCAGGGTTTTGTACTTCTCCCCAACGAATTCCAGGTCAGTAGCTTGGCTGTTGTGTTGTATGAACCTCGAGGATGATAAACAGTTGCTGGTGAATGTTATGACAACGTATTTGTAGTGTCGAAGCTGATTCGCAGAGTGACCATTGACGCTGAATATATCTGCAGGGTCTACATCCGAATCCATTGCATTCTCATCTTTGAGGTGTGGCAAAGACTTTATGTGTAGCATTAGTTTGATGAAATTGCCAAGCCAAATCTCTGGAGGGAATTCTAGTAGAATGTTTTGACCAAAATCTAGTCTATTGATAGGCGCTTCTTGATCAGCTAATCTTCTGGTAACATTTTCATCGTCTTTCTTCTTTGTGTCAGCAAGGTGTGTGACATGTGCCTCCAGTAGTAACGCGATGAACACCCAAAGGAATTTATCAGCTCCGATTGTTTCTATCAACTTCTTATAGAGCGGCAACCTCCTATGTTCTGGCACATGTAATACCACATCAGCAAATATACGCAGAACAGGCACAGTGCGTTTTTGCAGCTGCTCCAACTCTTTCTCAGAAAGCTCATTCACTTTCTTACTTGCATCGAGTTTCACCAAGATCGGTATCAGCGTCTCAATGATGCGTGTAATGATTTGGAAGCTGTAGGCGTCATCGTGACGTAAGACTGAAGAGCCCATGAAGGTGAATATTTCCATGATATGATGCAAGACTTGTTCTGGCAGCATATGCGCGGCGTGAGATAGCAAGATCAAAGCGTGATGGTGAGTTTGAGGGTTCTGTGTGCCTCTAATGCACTGAACAATAAGCTCCACTTTGAAACCAGTTTTGAGCGCCTTTATGAATTCCTGGTTATTCTCCTTGTTGAATTTCTTGCAGCAATACCACATCGATGAAAGAATTAGCTGTTTTGTATATTCCACGTAAGACTGCTCTTCGAATCTTAGACATTTATCAAGAAGTTCGAATAGAATGGGTATAAATGATTTGTCTAGGTCCATTTTCTTCTTATTCTGTACATATTCGAGGATAGTTACTCCAAGTCGCCAATCGTCGGTCTCTGTTACTTCGTGGGAGAGAGATGAGGTAGACATGTGGCGTTTAGACTTCGACGTGTCGGCTGCTGGGCCAACAGCACTGATCATTCGTTGGAAAATGGGCTTGAAGTCGTTGAACGCAAGGTGTATTTTCTTCATGAGTTTTGCGGCAACGCTAGATATGGTCGAGTTGTTACTGATGGCACCAGCGAGTCCGATGAGGCGGACGAAATCCGTGCGTTTGTTATCAGGTAATTTTTTAAAAGTTTCTTCTTCTATTTGTTTCATTATTACAACAGCTGGGCAAGTATATGATTGATCTTCCAGCAGAATACATTCCCTGTACTCTTTTAACCCGGATTCTATGGACGCCCACACCTCATCTCTATCAAATGTAGTTATTGTTGCTTCGTTTATGAGACTGTACACACTCTTTATCAGATTGGATTCGTAAATATCTAAGGTCAAGCGTGTATTTTTGTTATGTTTTAGAGTTTTGTCCAGAGAGTTCAGAACGGGTATAATGTGAGGGAACGCCGTCACTACGTCAAAGTCGGCGAGAATCTTTAGAAAAGCGCTCTTAACATGTACAGGAGTTGTGTTCGAGTTTAAAACACTTGTAAGCTTAAGTAAACAGTTGCGTCGGAACATTTTTGTTAGTGCGTCTTTCTGTGACATTATTGTGCTCAAGACTTGGATTATTTGCTGGTGGTCCATCAGCAATGCTTGGTCGTGTTTCATGATGTGTTCGTATAACTGGATGTAGATCTTACTATCTGACTTCTCTTCCAAAATTTGAGTAATAATATCAATTGCACTCTGACGAATCGCCAAGACAGGGTTGTTCAGGTTGAAAATTATCATCAGAAAAAGAACATCAGACTCAAAGAGCCAATATTTCTTATTTTCTATAGCTATGAAATTTGTAAGTAGTTTGATACTTCTTAATTGCAATTCGGGTCCGATTACGTCTTTTGGATCAGTGGCGTATAGAATATGACCGCAAGCGAAGTTGGCGATAAAATCGAATTTTTCTTTCGGTGTTTTGAAAAATTTGTTTAATAGCTTTTGCAGTAGCTTTAAGTAGTGTCCACTATAATTTGGGATACCACAACCAGTAATGCAGATCTCGTATAACCGCCTTACAAGTATCATTTCAGAGGTCTTGCAAACATTGCACCAAGGCATAGGGATATCTTTTATGTTAACATCTTCAATAACGCGCGTGAACAAGTACTCTATAACTTCGAAAATTATGTTGTCTTTTCTTGATTCTTTGATGAATTCTGGTAACGCCTCGCTGGAGAATTCTTTTATATCCGTCGCCATAACTATAGATCGAGTTTCAACAGATTCTAGCAGCATATTTAGAATGCTCGAAACTTCTACCACCGAAGCTTTGTCAAAACCACAGGATTTCAATAGCATATAAATACAGATATCTGTTGTATTTTGCTTGTTCAGTAAACTTTCATCAAGGATATCTTCAAAATCAAAGATCTTTTTAACGAAAATCGCGTTGAATACACAATGATTGATCACCAATGGGTTATCTTTATGAGTATCTTTAAGACCAATCGCCTTGTCAGTGAGATTGAGTTTTTCGCCCCAGACAGATGTAAGAATGTCACAAGATATTTCGCAAGTTTCTTTGTCTTGTGGGAAAAGGTACGGGAGCAAAGCGATGATCACATCCTGGTTTACTGGTAGATCTTGCAGAGAACAGAATTTTTCAATAGCTTTTTTGATCACTGGTTTCCAAACATTGTTTTGCTTTCCGCATATCTTGACCAATGCATTTGTGACTTCAATTTCATTGAGTAACTCTGCTAGCTTCTCTGTAGGGATATCTAATGTTGCGTTCACGACTTGAGGATGGGTATCGCCTAATCTATTCACAATGGAATCCTTCACAAACTCTGGATCTTCCTTCATTATTGCTTCTATATCTTTCTGAATATATCTTATACCCTCGATACGTAAATCGGAATTGATGTGGTTTAAGTTTTCAAAAAGGTATGTTCCGCCTAATTTGTGTGCTATTGAAGGTTTGAAACCAAGGAGTTTGGATAGCTGTTCTTTTCTATCTGCTTTGAGTTTGCTATCAGAACTCATGACCGACTTTATGACTTTGTCGAAAGCATCGGGGTACTGGCGCTCGAAGGTTTTCAAGAAGACTGCGTACCAGTTGAAGATTTTGAGGCTGAAGTCATCTTCATCCTCGATGATCTCAAGGTCGCTCTCATTGCCGTCTTTCTCGGCATCTTTGCCCTTAAATACTTTATTTGGCAGATAGTAGTTCAGGACACACCTGAAAATTAAGGAAAGAAGGTCATTTATAATCCATCATCTCATCTCTCGACATATAATTTATATGACGTAAGATCTCGCTTTGGAGTATATTGTGCATTATCTAAGTAAGGCATGGGGATAATGCACAATATTAGTTAGCTTTAACCAACCCAACTCCTTATTGTATTGGTGTAGGACTTTTGGTGTTTTGCTGAACCTTTCTTTTTTTTTTCATCCATCCAAGGATGGATGAAACAAAATGTTTTATTTTTTACTAGATTATAATATACTCAATGGAAACAGTACTCTTTGTAGTTAAATACCACAGGAAATGTATGAGGTAACAAACAAAGAAAAACACATTAAACAGAGATAATTATGATGACATTAAACACATGCCATTTTGAAGACCTCTATGGCTCGGTGTGCAAAGAGCCGCCTAAAGCGGTTGCGGGTACGATTTCCGCCCGGGGACCAGATTTTGAATGTTTTGCAATTTCAGGTCTGAATGTTTGTTTGCATAACATTTATACACTATTTAAAAAAAAAATAACTATTATTATCTTTGTAGTAGGTATATCATCCATACTACGAGCTCTACTTAGTTAGGGGTAAAGATGCTGTGTGGTTTGTTGGAAAACATTTAGTTATTTCTTAAGCTGAGACTACTCCATTTTAGTTTTGATGCAACCTGCATGGGGGCAACAAATTTGTTCAATGTGTTGTTTTTTTCTGTATTGTTTTTTTTTCAGTTTATGTTTTGTGTGCTATGTAGTTTTTGGACAACTATATAGGTATAAATTCCCAATGACGTCAGATATATTGAAAAATCTTTTATTTTCAGATATTAATGAAAATGGTAATACTCACTGAATAACCTTCTCCGGTTGTTGGTTCTTCAAATCAACCTCCTCAATCAATATCTCTGGTAGCTTTGAGAACCTCATGAACTCCTCACTATCTCTCTGCATCTGCGGCAGAACGCTGGACAGGAAGGCCAAAACAAACGGAAGTATATTGTTCTTCCTCTCAATCAGAACTTTAAGATGACCACATAAAGTGTTCATTATCCCAATTGACATGTCATTCAGAATAACCTCAGACATTCTCACTAGGTTCTTCTGATTCTCATACAATATTACAATCAAAAGAGTAACATCATAGGATATATCAAACTGTGTGGTTAGTAGCTTGTCAACAATATTGTTCAGGGTTTTTTCCCTGAATCTTGATTTAGTGAAGAGATATCCAAGTATAATGTATGCAGAGGCTCTGAAGTCGGCTATGGGTGAATCAAGAGCGGCTATGACTGTTGGCAGCAAGGAGATTATATGTGCCTCTTTAACCTTCTTTATAGTATTTATCATTCCAATAGCTGTCTGACAGAAGAAAGCAAAGATGGTATTCAATTGATTCGCCTTCTCACCATACTGTTCAACATATTTCAAAGTATTTTGTGCTATAAATGACATTGTTGCTTGATTCTGTGCACATTGGTTGTATAGACTCTGATTAGGTAGAGCAACCCCATTTTTCTGTACCTGTCTTAACCATGCCCATCTGTTTGTATTACCTTTGATGTCCATTACTTGAACAATCCGGACAAAAATATTTGTACTGTGATATGGCAGTATTAGTGCCATAATTGAGTCCTGGTTATATTGCTGAATATGATAGCGGTTGATAAGCCATTCCAACGCTTTGTGAGCGCATTGGAGCAAAACGTATGGAGACAATTGAAGCAGGAACCGCTCAATTGCAACATCAAGTTTTTCGTTGACTTCCTTATTTTCCATAGCTCGCTCAAAGTCTTTAGAGTCGAGGCTGAAAAGCGTGTTTTCATAGACGATGAAGGCTTCATTGAGAGCTATAAGCTCGTGGAGACCACTGAGACCTATTTCATAGAAAACCTGTCTATCTTTGAGGGCGGCTTCCTTAGGATCAAAGAGCAGGGACACGGTTTTCTTATCATCCTTATAGATAGTAGCTTGAGGCACAGCTAGCTTCTGCAGCTGAGCGGCCAGAGAAGTCGCCATGGCTGCAAAAATAATAATTGTGATGGTAAGCCACACCGGCAATAACCTTAAAAATTTAATACACCTAACGATGCTATTTTACCTCAAAACCTGGACGGACCAAAATTTGATTAATGAATCTCTAGATCTTTAGATTTTACTGCACAATCTAAGTAAAATAGAATTTCTAATTCAACACGTAAACGCATTTATATGGAAAAGCAAAACAAAAACACATTACATTACAATTTACATGTGTTAAGTGAGTGAATGAAATTATCAAAACAGAAGAATGGATGGATTGAATGAATGGCAAACAGGGCAAAATTATAGTTCACTCATTTGTATTTTTTAGAGTTCCAAAAATAATTATCTAAATTTTGCAACAATGACACTAAACACCTTTCAATTCCGTAGGATAATAATTATAATGATTTGGAGAAAAAAAATGGCGTTCAACTGAGAAACATCTTTTACACTTTATAATTTTATTTAACTCGACACTGGCAAATTGTCGCTTCAAGCGCAAAGTCCAATTAAAAGAAACTGAAACTGAACTGAATTCATATTTTAATTTACTACTTTTAGTGTGCTAGGGATTGGACTTTTAACACTTTACCAACGTGTTGTAAGTTAAATAATATTATCTTCAAATAACCACGGCCGTGTGGGTCGCCATCTTAATAATGTTATCTTGCAAGCAAAACCTTTTGCTATCAAGTTTAGCTATATCACTGTTACTAAAATATAACATAATAGGTTGGTAAGGTATCAAATGTCCAATCCCTAACCAGCTGTATTAAAATGATTTAACTCTATTAACTCATGTTAAGTAATGAATGTCAAAATAATCAACATAATAATATATAAATACATAATAATACGAAGAACAGATGGTCGTTGGGGCCGAAAGGTTCTCGAATGGAGACCACGGATCGGCAAGCGCAGCGTAGGACGTCCACCAACTAGATGGACGGACGATCTGGTGAAGGCTGCGGGCTCACGGTGGATGCAGGCCGCTGCCAGCCGAAACCACTGGAGATCTTTGAGGGAGGCCTATGTCCAGCAGTGGACGTCTTACGGCTGAGATGATGATGATGATGAATAATATATAAGTACAACCAACCATGATGCCATAGAATATAGACGATAAAATAACAGAAAATATCTTAACTGATATTGAATTGTTATTTATTTTTTTTGTAATAATTGTAAGTGAATGTTGATATTCAAAAATGTAATAGATATAAATTATTTGTTAAGAAATTAAATGTATTTTGTATGTCTGTTTGAATATCGTTTGTCCGACTTATTTTAACATACTTGAACAAGCCTAGTATTTTTTCTGCTGATGTGTGAAAATGTTAATGCGGTTCACATAATATAACTACTTACCATATATACCGTATAGTTCTTATAGTTAAAAAAAAAGTGGCAGAGACATGTGATGTGGACGGACAGATAGACAAGCATAACGATTCCTTAAGTTCGGTTTTTTGTCATTTGTCTACGGAACCCCCTTAAAACAGCGCTACATTCATTGGCTTAGTAATTGGCAGCTGTCGTTCTGAACCATTCACTTACTCATTCTCCCGTCACTCTGAAATTGCCATGGTATGTACTGTGCTGGCTGTCTGTCAGTCAGCATCAGCAGTCAGTCAGTCTCAGTCAGTCAGTCATTGTTTTGTTTGTGGATTCACTGTGTTGTTGTTGTGAAAATTTTGATTGCGCATTATAATTACTAAATATTTAAAAACATCCAGAACTTGTTTAAACAAAGTAAATCAAGTAAACCATAATTGTTTACGTAAATATTTTTTATACTTTTATTACTTACTACTCTACGTATACCTAACAGTTCATTTCAGTGCTTTTCTTTGTTCTCTATTAAAAATGTTATTGCCTGCTCTTATATTGTCATTAGTTGTAAGTTATAGTTTTGCGTACAAGCCAGTTGTGCTAATCCACGGGATAATGACTGGTAGTGGAAGTATGGAGCTGATAAAACATCGCATTTTAGAGGTAAACATTTAAGTACAATTCTTTCATTTATCTAGCCTTCCTTCTGCCTTAGAGTACATAATACTATACATACTTTAATACACGCCTCGGCGTTGCCCGTGTTTTACGGATTTTCCCGCGGTAAAATAGACTATCCTTCCTTCCTTAATAAATACTCTTTCTATAAAGAAAAAAATTTTCAAATTGGAATACCTAAAAGTTCCTGAGATTAGTGCGTTCGAACAAACAACAATCACAATCTTTATCTTTAGAATATTAGTATAGTTTAAACTATTTCCGCTATGTTAATTTCTAACAAAGTACCTAGTTGCTTATGGCAATTTTCAATTACTGTAACAACATGGATATAATGGCGATGAAAAGATTCTGCTTCAGTTATCATAGGGCCAAAGTTCTCAAATGCAGACAGCAGTTTGACTAGCGCAGCTAAGGTCATCCTCAACTTGGTAAAGACTGCTGAGAGGTACAACTGAGAGATAGCTTAGAGATACCTTGGCAGAGAGATATATCTTAATCCAGTAGTGAATATCTTGCAATTGAAATATTAGTATTAATGATGATGTTTTTACCCCCACCGCGAAGAGCTATGTTTTTTTATTGCACTGATGTTCTACCAAGTATCAAAGTCTAATTAAAAATTCTTAATTTAATACCTAATTAATCTCATCTTATTACTGCTTTGTAGCTATGGCTTATCTCCTCTTTTATATCATTTACCCTTTAACCCATGATTAACAGATCTTAAGTTAAACAAAAGGAAGGAAATGAATGCACTACTTTATAAAGTGATACAGTTCACTGCCTTCTTTATTGGGCCAGTTATCTGTAATTGAATAAATGATGTATTGAACTGCTGTACCTATTCTGATTCTCAAATCTTAAGGCCAAATTATATTTTAATATTTCATACCAATATGGGGAATGCAAAATAAACTGGTTGCAAGTAGCAACAACAGTTTTAAAGGTTGGCTATTCTTTTTTATCCAACTAAATTTTATAATAAAATCATGCTATTGAATTAAAAACTAGCGGCCCAACCCGGCCTCATTTATATTCAATTCATCTATACTAATATAAAGCTTTATATAAAGCTGAAGAGTTTGTTTGTTTGTTTGAACGCGCTAATCTCCGAAACTACTGGTTCGAATAGAATAATTCTTTTTGTGTTGGATAGTCCAGTTATCGAGGAAGGCTATAGGCTATATAACATCACGCTATGACCAATAGGAGCAAAGATATAGTGGTAAATGTGTAAAAAACGGGAGAAATTGTTTAACTTTGAAGCCTTCCGTTGCATGCGCCGTGAAAACGGTTCAAGATACACAAAAAATATGTATTAAAGAATAATAGCTCTTTTAATGATCTAAAAAACAGTCCGCGATAGTATATGTCTATCTTTTAAGATTAACTCACAAAAACCGTTTTTATGGTACCTAATTTGGTCGAAATAATTTGTTTAAGTTGTATCAACATAATAATATTAATCTTTATTCAAATAAATATGTTGTTGGTTAAGAGTACTTCATCCATTATAACGCGGGTAGCACCGCAGGGCACAGCTAGTTTATTCATAAAACAATTTTATAATCGAATTTGAAATACTAATAGCACGGTTTATTATTCAATATTGTTAAAAAAACCATCATTCCACTTTAGAAAGAATCGGTCAAATATGTTGTGATTATAATGGTTTCTCGGCGGCGTGATACATTTTTTTCCCGCGTTGCGTCTGTCCAGAAATTAAGCTCTGCATATTATTTGAAGACTAAGAGAAATAGTGACTTTTTAATACCATACATACATATTTCGCGTTTCAATAAAAATATATACTAACATCCAGCCCAGTCAAATTACAACGCAACCTCCAGCACCTTAGGCGAACTTTCGACCACCGAGAAATTAAGCTCGTAATATGTAAGAAATCTTAAACCTAACTACATATCCTGATTTCAGAAACATCCCGGCACTATTATCTACAATGTAAACCGCTTCGAGAGCTGGTCGAGCCTGGAGACGATGTGGCATCAAGTCATGGAGATAGGCATGGATGTAGCCAACATATCTGCACAACATCCTGGTGGGATCAACCTGATTGGCAAGTATTAAATCAAGCGGCGAAGGATTTTCATGAAAAAGCTTAAAAAGGGTTATATTCCAGCTGCTTTTTTTTATATAAAATCAATCAATATTAAAATTCTTTAATGTTTTATATAAATATATTAAGACTTGGCCATCGCACTAAAAGGCCAAGTCTCAATATATTTATATAAAACATTAAAGAATTTTAATATTGATATGCGTCACTATAAGACGCTGTTAATTATTACGTAACAACTTAACGCTTCGAGTACGGAGATTCCAGACACAATTGATTTTCAATTGTTATGGACCACGTTCACGTTCGTGGTCTTAGAGACTGGACGTATTAAGACAGAAAGTCGCTTATGTAGAGACTGAATAAATTAATAACCAACTTGGCATTACATGGATCTCACAACTTTTTACCGCAGAACAACTGAGTTGCGCGACTTGGTTTTTTTGACAAGTATTGTTTTTGATGGGATATCGTTTTCCACTGGTGAAATGTAGCTCCTATGTAATTTTAAGGATTTTTGACAACTTATTATTATTTATTTAATTTCTCGGGAATATATATTAGACCATAGAATAATAAATTAGATTAGACTAAGCTAGTCTACGGGAAATGCCGATGCCGTTAGTTGTTGAACGACCTATGGTCCGACGCTTGTCAATGATTAATAATAACTCTTTTTGCTTCCATGATATTTGTAATAATATTCACAGTAAATGTTATGTTGTGTTTCTCTACCTTACTCCATATTAATTAACTTTGATAAAGTAATATTACTATACAAACTATTACTATTCAAACAGTAACATAGTTGGTTTATAAAATAAAACAATTTTATTGATTCCTTTCGTACCTAGATTCTTATTTAATTATTTCACAGTAGCTTATGAAAATTTCGCAATTTTTAAACCCCGACTGAAAAACATCGGTGGCATAGAAGCGTGGTTTCTAAAATGAACAATTAAATGTATTTCCATTTGAAATCTTTATATTTTTGTTTATCATCAGTGATCGAAAATTATTTTGTGTCATTACTCGCATAATATCTGGGACATGATACTTAATTTAATCAAACAATTTTATTTATTTCTTACTAGACATAAAATCTGATTCTCAATAAATAAATACAAAAGCTAATTAACTTATTAAAGGAAATAAAATGTATTGTTATTTTTGCATGGCCATCTTAAGTAGTTTTTTTATTAATAATTATTTATCCCGTATCATTCATCGTTTATTTTCTGTTCCATGTTGTGGTCGATAACCCTAAAATCGGGATTTCTGTCAAGGACAGCTTAAATATTGACGAAAGCGATAACCACTTCAACCAACTTTTTGCTAATCATTATAAGCACGTTTAAACGATTATGTCCGAAAATTCTAATTTGATAAAAAAAAATTAACACATTTTCGTTATTTTCGTCATGTCCATATTTTTCCGATCACTGGTTATAATTTAGAATTTTATAGTAAAACTAGCTGACCCCAGCAAACGTTGTTTTGCAAAATGAAAAATAGACAGTAGCCGATTCTCAGACCTATTGAAAACGCATATAAAATTTGGTAAAAATTGGTAAAGCCGTTTCGGAGGAGTACGGTAATTAACATTGTGACATGGAAATTTTATATACATATAAGAAGATGTATCTCCTAATAAGTAACACAGTACGATTCTGTACATTTCTGTTAATTATATTAGTGTTATTTATATTTCCAGGGTATTCCCAAGGTGGTTTAATAGCGCGAGGGATTGTCCAGACATTCCCTAATGTCACTGTCAGCACTTTTATATCTCTGAGTTCACCGCAGGCAGGCCAATATGGAGGTACGTGCTAAATACTAGATATATACCTAACGGTGAAGGTAAACATCGTGAGGAAACCTGCATGTTATGAGAACTTTGAAACGTTTGAAGAACATGCGACATTCATCAACCTGCTCTTCGCCAGCGTAGTGAATGAAGGCCTATTCTCTCTAGTCAAAGGAGAAGTACCTGTGTCCTAGCAGTGAGAACGTAATTAAGTGTGATTATGTTGTTATACCTTTTTCAACCGCCAAAAGAAAGGCCTTCCTTTCATTAAAAAAATTTAATAGTAATTCCACGGATAAATATCAACAAAAGAATGCTGCTAAAGTTTTTCAAATCATTTGATATTTGTTCCCAAATACCATGCAGTCTTAATATTTAAAAAGTTTTATTCTTTTTGATAACAGTCAGTCAAAAACTTTCTGTCTTTTTCCAGTCAGCATTAAAAAAGTATTTTTCTTTGATTCCAGCCGGATTCCTCCACCTCGTGTTCCCCGGCCTGGTCACAGACACGGTATGGCAGCTGTTCTACTCTAAAGTGGGACAACACACATCCGTGGGCAACTACTGGAACGACCCGTATCACCAAGAGTTGTTCGAGGAGTTCAGCGTATACCTGCCGTATATTAATAATCATATGCCGTGAGTATTCTATAAAGAGAAATATTATACAACAGCGGCCCGCCCCGGCGTCGCACGGGTAAAAAAAGTTCCCGGCAATTTTTCCTTATTTGCTCACCGTTTAGACCTACCCTGGACTATGACAAACATTTTAAAACCAAAATCAGCTTAATCGGCCCAGCCGTTCTCGAGTTTTAACAGACTAACGAACAACAATTCATTTTTATTTATATAGATAGATGTACTTTACATCAATCAATGAAGATTTTAGTATCTACCTTTATTGTTTGTTACTAAATGTTTATGCTAGAAAAGGTTGAAATAATTATTAGAAAGAAGGAATAATTACAATATTTTATTTACTAAGTTTGCAGGTACTGCATTTCTTAAATAACCTGATTTGATGATTACAAAATAAATGACAAATCTGATACAAGTTACTGCATAGTCAGTTGTTTTTGTAAGCGGATTTCGAGTGCAGAAAAAGTAACATAGATAATGTACATTTCAAATTTAAATTTTAAATAAATTTAAATACAACAACTTACAACACTTACAACGTTCGATTGCGCAATCGCAAGCGTCATAAAACGCCGAGCTATTTTTGACTGTCTACAAATGTGAATGTATTAATCTTGCTTCTAGCAATGTATAACAAATTTCGACGCACTACTCATTGGTTCCATGGTGTAACGGTTAGCACTCAGGACTCTGAATCCTGCGATCCGAGTTCAAATCTCGGTGGAACCTGACTTTTTGCTTTTTGTATATTATTAATTTCCAATTTTAATTAACTATCGTTTTAACATATATGATAAACTATTTAATATTATAACTAAACATGGATACGGAAGTTCATTCAAAACATTATGCGCGTAATAAATTTACATTTATTACGTTAATCTATATGTTACAAGGCTAATAAATAGCTAACATCATTGACCCGATAACATTATTAATAATAATATTAAGATATACGAACTATCTGTTTCAGGTCAGCGAAATCGGAAGACTTCAAGTCGAACTTCCTGAGGCTAAAAAGATTGGTTCTAATTGGTGGACCAGATGATAATGTGATTACTCCGTGGCAGAGCAGGTAATTCACCAATACTAGTAATAGACATAGTTCTAAAAGAAAAGAAGAAAGAAAAGAAAACGGTCGGTTCGGTCTACAGAATCCTGTGGCTTTCGAGCAGGTCGCTTTGACAACGTCTAGTATGAATTTTTTGTCCAAAGCAAAGCTGGCGACTCGAAGCTTCTTTTGAAAAAAATCCATCTCGATAGTGGACGTCCTACACTAAAGATTATAACGTTTTAGAATATTAGTATACATTAAAATGTATACTAATATTCTAAACCTGAACAGTTTGATTTGTAGTTTGAACGCCCTAATCACAAGAACTTCTTGTCCGATTCTTTCAGAGATAGATAGGAGTATTTATTAATAGAGGCTAAATGCTATATGATTTTTCATAAAATCATCATCATCATCATTCTGCCCTTGTCCCACACTATGTGGGGTCGGCACAACATGTGTTTTTCTTCCATTTCCCTTATCACCCGTCATCTCAGCACTCACTCCTTTCTTACGCATATCTTCTTTCACACAGTCCATCCATCTTTTCTTTGGCCTCCCTCTTCCCACATATCCATATGGTTTTTCATAAAATATGAAATATAATAGTTAACGTATATGTATGAATGTATATGTATATAATGATAATAGTGTCAACATTTCTTGTTCCAGTCAATTCGGGTACTACAACGACAACGCAACAGTCATAGAAATGAAAGGGCAGGACATCTACACCGAGGATAGGATAGGACTGAAGACTATGGACGACTCCGGCCGCCTGCATATCGTCACCGTGCCCGGCGTCAACCACTTCAGCTGGCATATGAATGTTACTATAGTAGACAACTGCTTGCTGCCTTATTTAGATTAGAAAACAAAAAAAGTTGACAATTTAATCTGTAGAACAGTACAAAGTGCCGATCGGCACTCCTTAGTGTGTCATTCGGACCTTTATCTTTATTTCAAATGAAAGATTATTAGATTATTTTTTTGAAGTGAAACTTATTTTGAATCTTTGTGATTTCAAACCGGATGCAACGGAAATGCGACAGGTAAGCCAATCATAAACGCTAACAAGGTTAAGCAACGTTGCGCGACGCCAGTACTTGGATGGGTGACCGCCCGAACAAAATCTTTTTGCACAGTATTTTTTTTTAAATCTTATTCTTTTGTCTATTAACTGAAGTTTCACTTCTATCTTGTGTGAATCGCACACACACCTTTTTTTAGATTATTTTTTCTATGTCTTTGTCATCAAGGAAATGTCATATAGGGAAGGTTTGCTATCGATTTTTTCGTGTTTCGTAATGTGGTCCGGAGAAGCCATCTTCTAGGTCTTCATGCCCCATCTTAGACCACATCGTCACTTTACATCAGGTGAGATTGTGGGCATACGAAGGGTTATCTAACATGAAAAAAAACCACGTTTACTAGAAAGTAGAAGAAAATGTTACCAACTTGACCAACTAAGTACAGCCAAATAGTATCTGTATAGTATATACGACTCCACAGACAGTTGCTTTTAATTGGCGTAATTATTGTGTGCTACCTTATTTAGGTTAGGTTGTAGATCAACAGAGTGCCAATCGGCACAGTGAATGGTTAATACTCAAGAGCATAAAGTAATTAAATGTTATGTGCCACATACTTTAGAATGCTCGATTTAAAAGCTGTGCCTATAGATCTACTTACATAATATAAAAATTAACCATAATAGAACACGTGTATTAGGATTCTAGAGATACTGTGATAAAGCTTCTAGCCTCAACATAAAGTAATTATATCAATCATCCTCAATATGAATCATTATTTTATTATTTATTGTTTAAAATAATCGTGTTTACTAAAATTGACAACTGTATATACTGTCGGTACAGTTCATAAAGATACAGCACATTTCATAGTTAATGGCTTAATA
The DNA here is from genome assembly GCA_929108375.1 of Gymnoscelis rufifasciata. Lineage (NCBI taxonomy): Eukaryota > Metazoa > Arthropoda > Insecta > Lepidoptera > Geometridae > Gymnoscelis > Gymnoscelis rufifasciata. Next base: position 14,162,417 of record OV815305.1, read on the forward strand.
ATAAAGTAATTAATAATAATCTTTACAAAATCCTTAATTCTCGTGATATTTTGAACCTAGCATTTTACCCAGTGATACATTGTAATCTTAAGTTTTAAATCTAATAGTTGTTGGCAAATTGAGATCTATTAGTTTTTAATTTTCTCTTTTGCATCCAATATTTTCATATGTACAAGGTATCCAGAAATATATATTAAAGTCACGCATTAGTATTGAATAACTTGTCTGAAAGTATAATTTTATATAATGCCTTTGTGATATATTTTTTAATTTATAATTATAGGAGAGACAAATGAAAGTTTTACTCAACATCCTTATTTAGTTATTACAGCAGGAATAAAAAATAAGAATTGGGTAATATTATTCTGAATCAACAAACTCTGTGCTAGTTTTAAGTAGAACAATTTAGAGTGTATCCTTTTTAATATTGTTACTTATATTAAGACTTGAAACAAGTTACATACCATAGTGTTGAATAAAGGGAAACCTGTTTTTTTGGGATTTAGATATTTGAAAGGCTGCTGCAAGCACCAATCACGGTTTGAGCTCAAGAAGAAGAAATCATGTGTTACATTTGTGTTAAGTCTTAAAAATCATCATTAATGTTAAAAATCATGATAATTTAAAAAACATTTTTGTTGATGAATAAAAGATAATAATAATATAAGATCTGATGAATACAAATTAAAATTAAGTAAAAGTAGCCTAGTAATAAAGTGATATTTTGTTATATTAAGCAATATGGAATGCCAAAATATTTTAAAATGATACTGTGTTTTACATGTTTTTGTACTATTTAGTTTTAGTTAAAATATTTGTGACTATGTAAACTGCAGTTTTTTCAGAAACACCCAAAACACTTTAAATAATGTGTCTAAAATTTATATCCGTCAAAGTTCAAATTTAATTATGTTCAAACGTTTTTTGTAATAAATATATTATATAAGAATATATTTTGTCTTTTAAGTCAACCCATTTTATTCCTAGAAGCAAGGACAACCAAAGAAAAAACCTTGAAATAGTTTGAACTTGTTTTTTTTTGTATACAAAACATTGATTACTCATCGGTCTCGGTGAACGAACTTAGGAGCGGGGTACAAGGTGACCCGAATCATGTTCTTCTTTATTTGACTAATATTGACAACGAAAGTAATTATTAGGTATAGTTTTTATTTTAAATCTGTTGTTTTGTCAATCTGTTTGTAGGTTTGTAAAATAATTTCTTTAGTTAACAATCCGATTTTTTAATGCTTCCACTGTTTTCAATTTTTTAATAATGTGTCATTCAGTACCCCACAATTACAAACGTCAATGTTGATGCAACATGATTACAACATTTGGATCTAACACTTGAAAACCTTGAATCTTGGAGGGGCCTAATCTCTCATCATACATTTTATTTAAACTATTTAACTAAGTATATAAGTAACTCTTTCATAACTTACTTTTTGTCACTAACGGTTTGAAAATGAATAAAAAGTCCGTTAATAAACCCATGTCCTGGTTCACCTTGTAATCAGTTTTTTCCCATCGTCTATTGGAATTCACGACCTAAGACGGGAAGGGGCTGGCTCCATATAAATAAAATAAAAAGCAAGGCATTTGCGCGTGCGCCGTGTGAGTCATCGCTGTTATGGCTTGTCTACTGATGATGTTACAGATTGAAGATAAACAAGAAAAAGCGAGGCCTTAGGCCAGCAGTGGGATTAAACAGGTAATTATTATTAATTATATAAGTACATAAAGCTAGTGACGGTTTCAGTGCAAACCTTCCATCTATTATATATAAAAAAAATCCCTATTTCCCTTGGTCACGGCATCACGCCTGAACGGCTGGACCGATTTCGCTAATTCTTTTTTTGTTCTGTTCATTATTATCAGGAGAAGGTTCTTATGAAAGAAAAAATTAAGGAAATTGCGCGGATAATTAGAAAATTTAAAATTACTTAACCACCATATAAAATTATTAAACTTTTTTAATGTAGCCTTAAGACATTTAACATAGAATTGACTGAATGCGTGCTGCAAATATAGTCAAAGAGGATGAAAAAAAAAATTACGTTTAAAACGGATTCTTCTGTCAATCTTATTTTATTGATAAACAATACATTTCAAATAATTAATTTAATGATTTTCTTAGTTCACATGACGGTTACTTTAGAGCCTATTAAAAGTTCAATTTAATATGGAATTTTGGTAAGTTTGGATAGACTAACATACACGTTACTAATTTTATGAATTATACCAATTCGAATTCAATATTCATAGTCGTAACTATCGGGTCAGCTAGATCAACCTGACAACTTTGTATAATAAAACAATTTAACTTAATAAAATCAAAAATCTGCTCATTTATGGCGTCTAAGGCGGAACAAAGTTCGCCGGGTCAACTAGTAATTAATGAAAATTACCACTTATAAGCAAAATATCCATCATTTTTGGACAGGCCGATAGCCTGTTAAACATATTTAATGTGTTTAATAAATATTCTGTTAGAGTGGAGTGATAAGTAGTTACTCTGTTCAATTGCTTTTAGAATCAAATTAACATTTCTGAAGTTTGTAAAATAAAACTAAAGCTATTATTAGTAGGCCCAATAAACCGCATAAACCTCGGTAGTTAAAAGCCTATTCCGACCGCAATGACTAGAAATTAAAGAGCCTAGCCTAGCCTAGAGCCATCTTTGACTAGCTACGGTAGGACGCAAACTGATGAAATGAACTACGTGCCTATACCGCAGCCATTGTCGCAAATGTGATATATTAATCTATATTTTCTAATATATAAAATTTCCATGTCACATTGTTAGTAACCGTACTCCTCCGAAGCTGCTTTACCGATATTTACCAAATTTTATATGCGTATTCAGTAGATCTGAGAATCGGCTACTATCTATTTTTCAAGCGAAACAACGTTTGCTGGGGTCAGCTAGTATATAATTTATAAAAATGGATCGCCGAAATCGACGTCCCCCGCGAATAATCCGGTAATGACCTATTACGGGGTTTTTCATGTTATGCGTTTTTCGGCATCTAGAAGTCAAAATACACCATGTGAATTTTTTTCAGAATGTTTCTATCTTTATTTACGAAGATATGAAAAACTACGCGTATATTCCATAAAAAATAATTAAAAATTATTTTAAACGAATAATATGGTTTTAGATCTTTACGAAACAAAATATCAATATGATTTGACAGTATACATTGTTACGATATTATTCGGGTAAAAAGTTTTCTCCGTTATTTAAGTAAGTGCTAGTACATGTTTATTCGGGGTTTTATTTAGAAAACGATATCCAGCCATATTCATTATCGAGTGGCTCCTTACTTCGGTTATGCCTATTGCAACGGATTCTATGCAAAGATTAAAAATATACAAAAGAGGATTTATGAAGAATTCTCTACAACGAAAGATGGAATTCCATCAGGACCATACGACAACTTCGGCTTAAGTAAAAATACTTTGTAACGTATATATATATGCATCGTAAGCCTCTTTAATCATTGTTTTTACAAGCGCTCTCTTATTTGAGAAATCATGGTAATCATTTATATTCTTACTAATTTTATATATTTTGTGCAGTTCACTCTTAGATTTTATCTCGTATTTAATATCACGGGTATACCAATCTGGATAACAGGGACGTTTTTTATGACTATAGTTATCCTTGCGCGGCACCGACCTATCGATAGCATTATTTATTAATGAATAAAAGTATGGTACAGCTCTATTTATATCTTTCATGCTATATAACATCGACCAGTCTATAGTAACGATTTCAGTATAAAGACTTAGCATGTCCCCCCTCTTATAATCCCATTGACATCTTTGATTCCCAGACTGAACATAAGTATGGCAGGGTTCACCACTCAGCCGGTGACTATCAAAATATCTCAAGTTTACAACAAGTGGAGGATGTTGATTGTCAATTGGTACAATCGGGTTATTACAAACATTTACCTCTATATCAAAATCATCTAAGTTGGACAAAACTAAATCTAAAACTCGATCGTTATAATTCATTATATTATTAGCCTGATGAAATCCACAGTCAGCAACAAAATACTCGTATTAATTATTTATATCAGTTGAGGCCGAGTATAAATTAAAATCCCCTACAACTAGCATTTTACGATAACGAGAGCATAACTTCTCGATTTCTTTAAACAATGATAAATATTCTTGTTCTTTACTACCAGGAGGTATGTATACAACGCAATATACAAAAAGGTTTTTACTCTTTCCTGTTATCATAGAGCATACAAGTTCAAATACGAAATCATTTACATTAATGGATAGTGCAATATTTCTCAAGTCTAGGCGGGACGGGGCCGCGGCTAGTAAAGCGCCTCCTTGTTTCCGTCCATCCGCACGATCACAACGATGAACAGTGAAGCCCGGAGGTATAAGCTCGCCATCGCTGAACGAGTCATTCAAACCCGTTTCAGTAATCGCGAATAGGTCTTCTGGCGATGCCAGCATGCCCTGGGTAAACAAGTCTAGTTTTGTCCTTAATCCTCGTACATTCTGGTAGTATATACTCGCATATTGGGGGCGAGGCTTAGAGCGAAGGTGGTTTTTGTGCTTTGACGGCGTTGCGATTTGCTGTGTGTTTTCGAAACCACTGCCATTCAGAGAACGCAGCATTCACAGGCCATACGGAACCATTAGACAACAGCTCGTAAGCGCTTTCAGGAACACCTATTACGAACGATGAGTAATCACCTCAGAGGTTTTGCACACAGATTGAACGTGATCTGTCAAGGTTTCCACAGTAGTTTCAGGGTGTAAGAACCAGACATGAAGGTGTTTTTTCCTTTCTACAGCCACGATGGTGTTCAACAAGTTATTCTCCCCTTTTTTTATTTCGGAGAGCCTCTTATTTGAAGTCCAACCTCGAACATTCGTAGAAGTAGTCATCTCGGTTTCATCGCCCTTTCCATTATTGTTTGTCACCAACAAAGTATTGTTTGCCGATATAGGAAACTTAGACACCGCAGAGCTCTTCGTATACTATGGTTATTTGTAAGCGGCTGCATAGTAAGTGGCAACACCGGGAACTCGTCGGACGACAACGGAGTCTCAACTAGTTGTATTGGAGCGACCAACGTTTAGTTACCGTCAGATGACCCAAGCGGAGGTTAAAAATACCGGCTTTCTGATTCTACAACCTTATTATGTAGAAATTGTACATGATCGGCATACTTTTCCAGTTTGGACTCATAAGAGACGATGGTCTTAACGGCCAATGCTAGGTGTTGTTTAAGATCTGCAATTTCCTCTCTCAGGATACGTAAATCACCTGATAAATCCATCTGTTCCACTTTTAACTCCTCATCTCGTTTAGGTTTGGATGCAGGATATTGAATTGGATTACGATGCAGGCAGAAGTAGACAGCGACGGCAGAAACAGGTGTCCAAATCAATTGAAAGTATTGAATTAAAGCCAGCATACGACAAGCCCCTCCCTATTAAGAAAGCTCTGTATAACGATCTCCTAAGCCTGTGTAACTCCCAAGCAATTCCCCACCATTATCAACAATTTTATAGGAACTTAAGCTTTTGTGATACTGAATCAGGTCACGATGAGGATTCTGATTAAGAATTTTAACTGTAATAGGACCTTATTATAATTTTCATGATTGTGTAATCAAGTGTAATAGTCGTGTCTTCAGTGCAGCGTCATTTTTTATAATAATAATAACTATCGTGCTTTCTCAAACTAACCAAAGTTGTTTCGTTTACTAGAATGCCCTTTATTTTTATAGTATATTTCATGAAATTAAGGCTTTATTTCATAAAATATACTATAAAAATCACCAAATAATACTTTAGTAAACTATTCGAATAAACAGTAAAAGTCATAACAATAAAATGTACGTTACTCTCAAACAATCGAATAACCACATAATTGGCTTTTACAAATGTTCAGTATACAAAACAAATTACACGAATAATAGCGTAACACGATTTTACCATTGCCATCGAAAATATAAATTTACACGAATAATATCGCAAGAAGATTTTACTGTTGCCGTCGAAAATATAAACTTACACGAACAATATCGTAAGTGGCATTACTGACCAGACCTTCACGTACACTAATATAGTAAAATGCATCCAGCTAAATTATAAGGAAGCCCATGGGCCTAGTTAAATTTTGTTAAAATAACCAGATAACTGAAAAAATTAGCTTCCTTATGCGATATAAAAAGTCTCTGATACTTGTTGTTAAATGGAGTTATTAAGGAAAAATGTTTTTTTATTTTTCCTGAACATTTACACTTTTACGATTACCGGATTATTCGCGGGGGGCGTCGAAATGTATAACTTTCAAACCACTGATCAAAAGGGATGAATCTTTTTCAAGATGTCTGTTATTTTGTATATTTTTTTAATTAGGCCTTAGCAGGCAAAAGTCAATTTACATTCAACCTCGGGCAAAAGTCACTTGTCCATACATCCACATCTTCCGTTTTCCTCTAAACGGGGCTGATGTTTGGTCATGCGACTTTTGCCCGAGAATATATAATCGACGGCAAAACAAGGTTTGCCTAGGTATATCCATATTAATATTATAAAAGCGAAAGTATCTCTGTCTGACTTTTCCTCTTTCACGCATAAACTACTGAACCGATTTTAATAAAATTTGGTACACAGATTCTCTAGAGCCTGAGGATAGACTAGGCTACTTATTACCGCGGGAAAACCCATTATAACGCGGGGTAAAGTCAACAGCAAAAGAAACTGGTCCCAAAATAAGATATACATTAAATGAAGTCAAAAGTAACTGACCATTGTAATTTGTTAGAAGAAAAGGAACAATAACGCTTCATAAGTAAGTGATCATATTTATTTCTATCCTCGGTGTTATTATGATCATTTTCTTTTGACCAATTAAAACTATAACTTGTTACATCGGGCACGTCACACTAGAAGATGATTTGAAACGTTGATTTTGGTTATTACTTTTGCTATTGACTGTACTACTAAGTAGTACAGTAGTAGGTAGTCATAGGATTAATATAGTTATAGGATAAAAATAGTTAGAGTAAGTTTTTATTTTTGTAAATCTAAAATGTTTTATTCTGTTTACCACCGCCGTCCACAAAACCTTCCTAAATTAAATTATATCCATACAAAGGATGTCTGGAAGAAATTGTTTTAAGCAATAAGACCGCCCATTACGCATGCTAGTTTTAATTTTACTGTTAATAATTTGGTATTTTTGTTTATTGGTGTGTGTAATAACGAATTTACTATCTATCTATCTACTAGTAAATAATATATGTACTTACCTATACCTACCATGCCATCGCCCACATTGAGGCAACAAAAAAAAACTAATTTGAATTATCTTTATCAATAATATAATGTGGAAATAAACACGGTACCTAATCTTATTGCTACGCCATTATTTAATACTGAAAATTAAACCCAATGCCGTTGAGATAAGACTGAATTTGAAGTGAAAATTTAGATAGAGGATACCCAATGTTTACATTTCCTATATCGAGTCCATTGTATTGATTTGAGATAGTATCATAATTATATTAAAGTTGTTCAAAGATAAAAAAAAATCCCCATATAGGGAAATAGCATGTACCTACATATTTAAACATATAGATAGTTTTATCTAATTTATCTTTGGCGTCACTGGTAAGTACTTTTATGTAAGTACTTAGGTACTTAATAAAACGTAGGAAAGTTCCTAGATTATATATTCGTATAGGTATACCTACGTTCTACTTTCAAAGTATAACGGGTGAAAGTTAGTGTGGTAATGTTAGTTTAATCCCAGATTACGACATTATGCAATCTGGGGTTTAATGCATAACGCTAGGGCCGATTTTTCCAACGTCAGAATAAAGTTTACAACGACACTAAGTCGGGTAAGTGACAATTTTATTCCGCCATGTCATCCTTTACATAAAGCATCCCTAAATAATTAAGCATTCCCACTGCTCAGACACAGGGACTTCTCTCTTGACGAGAGAGATAAGGCCTTAATTCGCCACGCTGGCCAAGTGCGGGTTGGTGAAATGTTGGTTAGTATTCGTTTATGGCAAATATTCGGACCCAAATATAATCGGTTCAAATTTTTGTTCTTGTTTATTCTACACTGAACTGAACTTTTGTTTAATACAAAAACACACCCACTTCTTATGTAAAATTTACGTTTTATGTAAAAAGAACCCCTTTCCGACCAAACTTTTAAATATAATAATATTAATAGCAAATGCATCCATCACCTTTATTTTACGAGAATTCAGTTCTGAAGTTAATCGCGTAGGTACATATAGATACACATTTATATAGTATTGTATATTATGTATATGGACCTCGAACTAGTCAAGTAGTCAGTTCAATTCGGTAAATCCACAGTCTAACAAGCTAAGAAAGAATTTAACCCGACTGCGACTAAACTTTTTTTGTGATTTTTTACACTCTATTAAGCCTTTTAAATGAGAATGGTTTCTAAAACGGTCAGCTGGATCGATGTTGATAGAAAACTAAAAATGATTTTTCAATACCGAATCACTAGTTTGCTGTTTATTAATCTATTTTTTTATGTTAATTTGACGTAGCCATCATAGAAATTAAATGACTTGTACAGTCAAAAGTAAAAAGAACTGCATGGGCCCCAAAATAATATATACAGTAGTAGTCCGGTCAATTTAGACATTCGAAGTTACATAAAGTCCCAACAAGCTGAATTTCAGTGAAATTGTATAAAACATAATTATAAACAATGTCTAGAAGTTCCCCATCATTCCCATGTAAGGAAAATTTTTTATTCAAGGTCAAAGGTACAATAATGAGTTTATCGCTATTTTCAGCAAAACGGTAAGTTTTATCATAAAAGTACCTGAGACAAAATTATAGATCATAAAATGATCTATAAAAAATGTATGCATACTTTTTTTCTTACGAGCCACCGTTTCTGAGATAATAACGATTCAATAAGTATAAATCTAAATTTAAAATTTTTAGAAAATTCCCCGATTCCAATGTTTTATTTTCCTTAAAAGTAAAACACCATAATATTTAGTAATGTTCACGCGATGCTCTTTCATTTGATACCCCACTCGAGTATATTTGTAGAGTTTCGGTTTTCCTTCCCCACTCTCACCCCCATAACTTTTAAACGGTTCAACCGATTTTCACGGGCGGAGCGATTTCAATTTTTTTGTATGAAAGGTGAGTTTAGCCTGGGTCTTCTTAGACATGTTTTATGAAAATCGAAAACATAGTTTTTCTTTCATTTGACATTGACACTTTGGTATAACTTGTTAAATCTGGCACGTCTCACTGGAAGATGTTTTGAATAGTTTTTTTGATCACTTACTTTTGCTGTTCACTGTACATATTGTGAATTTGAATTCATAAACTTTTTATGCATCTTACCTTTATTATGTTGTTTCTTTCTTTCAATATTTTTCTTGAAATGATCTTTTATCATCTATATAAATAGATTCCAATTGATACACTGACTTCTTAGTAGTAGGTATGAGTTGAAAACTTGCCAAGTCTGTAAAACTGAAACAATTCACGACTTTATTCTACTTTCAGAATTCACGGAACCATTTAAATAGGCCAATAAAATTGTATTGTTAAAAAGCCGGTGTTGCGGGAAGAACCCTGAAAAATAACAGGATAATAATTATGATTATGCTTCTGGGATGAATGTACCTAATTAAATCAAATTCTAAAAAATAATAAAACTGTTATTTCATTCATCCTCATCTCTTTAACTTAAACTATCTCTTTTTTCATAAAATAAAATACAAAAAATATCAATGATGATAATTTCTTTCATTCTTGGTGTATTTTAACTTGGAGTGAGTTTACAAAACAAGTATATTTTATCAGTTGCAAGCTTTTATATAAGTTTGTTCATTTTTACTAGCTGTTTTCCCAAAATTTTGTAATTAAGTATATAAATAAATTAACAAAAAACAACCGAATTTCAGTTTAGAAATATGAATTACTAGCAGTTGAGTGCCCCATGGTGTTACCACGTCACTGAATAATAAATTCGCGTTATGATAATTATCCCGCAGAACGTTATTTTCTCCCGCGGTTAAAGTAGCATAAAAAAACAATGTATAATATAAACACATTACCATTTGGTTTGCATATTAAATATGTACTGAATATTATTATTATTTTTTTAGTTTAGGGACATCTGGGGGCACTGCAGTGCCCCCACCAAGTCGAGCAAAAAAGCGTCACGGCCGTACCATCCTTTTCTCGAAGCAATTCAGGCCATTTTCGACCCCCTGTAACTTCGTTGTGGATAAAACTAGAAGACTGAAATTTTCAGTAACCATGCAGTATTGTAAAGACACGGTATATTTCAAATTTCATTCAATTTGAACCAGTATTTTAAGAATTACAACGGGTCAAATTTCTTAATTTTGTCACTCACTGACTCAACTATCATCAAAATTCTAAGGCACTTCTAGCAGACCTAGAAGCTTCAAATTTGGAATATAAGTAGTGTTTGGTGTATGAATCAAGGAAAAACTAAAAAATCTAGAACAGACCGGTATAGAGGGCGCTGTCGCAACGCCAATTTTTTAATATTGATATGCGTCACTATAAGATGCTGTTAATTATTACGTAACAACTTCATGCTTCGAGTACGGAGATTCCAGACACAATTGATTTTCAATTGTTATGGACCACGTTCGTGGTCTTAGAGACTGGACGTATTAAGACAGAAAGTCGCTTATGTAGAGACTGAATAAATTAATAACCGACTTGGAATTACATGGATCTCACAACTTTTTACCGCAGAACAACTGAGTTGCGCGACTTGGTTTTTTTGACAAGTATTGTTTTTGATGGGATTTTAGTATTTTGGAAGAAAGTATCTCTTACGCAAACTATTATAATAGAAGTTTAGAAAAAATGAAATAAGAAACCATAATGTCATTTTTCATTTTTAAGATCTAATTTAAATGAGTTCATAGACATAAAAAAGCAACTCTAGTCTAGACGGTGACTTACTAAACAGGATAGAAATAATGCGCAAACGCCGGGCTATGACTAACGGCGCGGCGGCGCCGGCGCACACATCCGAGTGTAATCCGGGATCCGCCACGCTTGACGCAACTTTGATGTTATGTCTACGATACGCCGTCACTCTTACTTGGGGTTCATTTTGGGAAAAATGAGTTTAAGATTAAAAATACCTACACATGTATCTATTTGAACATGCACTGCAAGACTGCATCATTAAGTAGATTTTTTCCAGAGAAACATTTGTTGTAATTTTTAGTTGAAAATTTAGTTTGTTTAAATTACAAGTACCTAGTTGTTCTAAAATATTTAAGCTAGCGTAGTTAAGTTAAGCATTAACATAGATTTAATTAATTAAAAGTCATACCAAAGTAAACTGTACTTTATGACAACAAATTTCTATAAACCGAAACCGATTTGATTACACATAAGTATTTATAATGGGTTTTGCGGAAGTGAACGCCTTAATCTATCATATTGGATTAGGAGTAAGTTTGTGTTATCTAATTTGTCCATAAAATTTTTTTTTTGTTTTTTTACGATAAGCCATCATTTGACCACAATCTAACCTGATAGAAAGTAACGATGTGGTCTAAGATGGGACATGAAGATCTAGATCTGGCTTCTCCGGGCCACATTACGAAACACGAAAAAATTATTCACGCACTGGCCCAGCCCGGTGGGTGGTGCCAAGCCGCGGCCGAAGCCTACCACCAGAGACTGTTCTTAGCACCACCCGGAGGTCACGTGTAAGGATTAAGAGGGTTACCACTTATGGACGTGAACAGACAAAATCTCCATGACCTAAATTAATTATTCCATAAATGTAGAGCTCAACTTCTCAACTACTTCGTACCTATTAAGTAGTTGTAATGATACTCCTAATAATTAACTTTCTTAATACATCGTGGTGTGATGACACGAGTAAGTGATACTAGTACATGTGTGTTGTGTATGAGTCATCAGTCATGCATGGAATACGGTCCCTTGGAAGGTTAATCATAGACATAGTCACGCGTACAAAATCGCTGGCTTCGCTTATCTCAAAATTATTTACTCTATTATTCATAATTTCTGCATACACAGAAAATACTACATATAAAATTATCTGGTCACTAGCTGACCCCAGCAAACGATGTTTTGCAAAAAATTTTCAAGTAGATGTTGTCCGATTCTTAGACCTACTGAATAATAAAATTTCATGAGAATCGGTCAAGCCGTTTCGGAGAAGTTCGATAACGCACCCCGTGACAGAAGAATTTTATATATTAGAATATATCATATATAGCGGCACGCCCCGGCTTTGCACGGGTAATTATTCAAAATTGTTTCAAAATTATTCAATTTTTTCTCGCCGTAAAAACCATCCTTAAACAACAACGAATATTTAAAAAAATATATTGGCTAAATTGGTATAGGCGTTGTTGAGTTATGCGCTTAGCAACACATTTTGCGATTCATTTTTAACCCCCGACAAAAAAAGAGGGGTGTCATTGTTTGACGTGTCTATCTGTCTGGGACATCATAGCTCCCGAACGGATGAAGCGATTTCAACTTAGTTTTTTTTGTAACGTTAGTTTTTTGAAGAAAGTTGGTTTTATATTGGTGTATGTGTGGTTATAATTTTTCGTTCAAGCTTAGAATTAGTGTAAGAGCAATGCTGGTTTGCCAAGATACATACACCAACTTAACCTTCTTCGGTCATAGGATTACAACAATTCGACTTATGCAAATGGATCACATACCTCTACAACATAATTTACAACATAATTTCGACGGAAGTCTGCAAAATCACAGTTAAAATGTGTAGCGTAACTGTATTTTTTTAAAGCTAGAATTATATTATGCTATTCGAAAGAGCAGAAAAAAACTAAAAAAAACTGTATACTCAACTTATTTTACGTGTTTTGGTGGTTAACCCAATTGAACCTGCAACCGACGATATGTACAATATCTATGCTATATGCTAGGGTTTAGTTCTGAAAATAACTTTTTGATTGGGATTAGTTACCTGTTAACGAATTATTAACTACTAACTAAGCGACAAAATATTATCAAGCGACAATTTTTTTATTTCCGCACACGACCATTCAGTAGGGAGCCGACGACGCGACGCGGCAGATTATTTTGTGATCTTAACCCCGCTTATTGTCACAAAACTATAATAGTTAGAGATATGACGTTAGGACGTTTTTTGTAGATAATGATAAGTTCTACAAAGTTGTAATACATCACTTTGTTATTTATTCAATAGTTTTCGCAGCATTCGCGATAAAGGAAAGATTTAAGGTTTAATTTTTCAAAAAAATCGCTTATTGTCACAAAACTATAATAGTTAGAGATATGATGTAACGACGTTTTTTGTAGATAATGATAAGTTCTACAAAGTTGTAATACATCACTTTGTTATATATTCAATAGTTTTCGCAGCATTCGCGATTAAAGAAAGATTTTAGGTTCTTTTTTTTCACCATGGGTTACATTATCGGAGTTTGGTAAGGAATCATATTATTTTTGAAAACTAAATATAGCCTATGTCACTCAGGGATAGTGTAGCTTTCGAATGGTGAAAGAATTTTTTAAATCGGCGCAGTAGTTTCAGAGCCTATTCGAGACAAACAAACAAACAAACAAAAAATCAAACCTTTCCTCTTTATAATATTAGTATAGATGTCACCGGAATTTAATACGAATCGTAAATTGATCAATTACCTAGTAAATTGATAAACTTACGTAAAATTATCAACGGTTGTTAAAATGCAATTAATAACTATTGATTACTTATTACAATTAATTATTATTGGATTGTAATTATGTAACGCAAGAACTTTTAGTTAATTGATCAACTGACGGTGCTAGACGTAAATTGATCTACTAACGATTTGCCGTACGTAAAATCATACAAAAATGGACCAATCGCTGCTAACTGTATCTTTACATAATGTTACTAGCGGCCCGCCCCGGCGTCGCACGGGTATAACATTTTCCCGGAAATTATTCGAAATTTTCTCGCCGTAAAAACCACCCTATCTCTCAAGTTGGATCGAACTGCACATGGTGTGCGAATTTGATTATAATCGGTTAAGTGGCTTAGGAGTCCATTGAGGACAAAGATTGTGACACGAGATTTATATATATTAAGATTATCATTCTATTATATTATATACTTAAAAAAGACAGTGACATGTATTGAAGAGAGTGACAATGTGATATGATGGCAGTAGAGTGTGCTCCCACTTAGCTAACACGGCTTTTTTATTTTCTCATCTTTATTGAGTTTAAGCGTTGTAAAAAAATACCAGGCTTTTGTCGGCCGCTGCTGCGGAACAGTTCAATCAAAATCCCTTTATAATTATTATTCAAGATACAAGATACAAAATCATTTATTTCCATTGTTTGGTTTTACAAAACTTAGACTTTATTATAATTAGTGTCCTCATCGGTCCCTTTGAGATTTATGTTTGTGTGAGAGTGGCAAAATTATTTTATACTAAAAGTCATGTAGATAATACTTGGATTTTTGACCTGAAGTAGTTTTCGATTGGTTAAAACCTACAGCTTTATTAATTTATTACGAAAAATCTTACGTGAAACTTAGCCTGTGTCTTCCGCGCAGAAGTATTTCCTTATAGGTATAAAGCATATTTGACCTAAATGATCAAGAAACTCTCGCCTTGAAGGACTCGTCTATACTAATATTATAAAGAGGAAAGGTTTGATTTTTTGTTTGTTTGTTTGTTTGTCTCGAATAGGCTCTGAAACTACTGCGCCGATTTAAAAAATTCTTTCACCATTCGAAAGCTACACTATCCCTGAGTGACATAGGCTATATTTAGTTTTCAAAAATAATATGATTCCTTACCAAACTCCGATAATGTAACCCATGGTGAAAAAAAAGAACCTAAAATCTTTCTTTAATCGCGAATGCTGCGAAAACTATTGAATATATAACAAAGTGATGTATTACAACTTTGTAGAACTTATCATTATCTACAAAAAACGTCGTTACATCATATCTCTAACTATTATAGTTTTGTGACAATAAGCGATTTTTTTGAAAAATTAAACCTTAAATCTTTCCTTTATCGCGAATGCTGCGAAAACTATTGAATAAATAACAAAGTGATGTATTACAACTTTGTAGAACTTATCATTATCTACAAAAAACGTCCTAACGTCATATCTCTAACTATTATAGTTTTGTGACAATAAGCGGGGTTAAGATCACAAAATAATCTGCCGCGTCGCGTCGTCGGCTCCCTACTGAATGGTCGTGTGCGGAAATAAAAAAATTGTCGCTTGATAATATTTTGTCGCTTAGTTAGTAGTTAATAATTCGTTAACAGGTAACTAATCCCAATCAAAAAGTTATTTTCAGAACTAAACCCTAGCATATAGCATAGATATTGTACATATCGTCGGTTGCAGGTTCAATTGGGTTAACCACCAAAACACGTAAAATAAGTTGAGTATACAGTTTTTTTTAGTTTTTTTCTGCTCTTTCGAATAGCATAATATAATTCTAGCTTTAAAAAAATACAGTTACGCTACACATTTTAACTGTGATTTTGCAGACTTCCGTCGAAATTATGTTGTAAATTATGTTGTAGAGGTATGTGATCCATTTGCATAAGTCGAATTGTTGTAATCCTATGACCGAAGAAGGTTAAGTTGGTGTATGTATCTTGGCAAACCAGCATTGCTCTTACACTAATTCTAAGCTTGAACGAAAAATTATAACCACACATACACCAATATAAAACCAACTTTCTTCAAAAAACTAACGTTACAAAAAAAACTAAGTTGAAATCGCTTCATCCGTTCGGGAGCTATGATGTCCCAGACAGATAGACACGTCAAACAATGACACCCCTCTTTTTTTGTCGGGGGTTAAAAATGAATCGCAAAATGTGTTGCTAAGCGCATAACTCAACAACGCCTATACCAATTTAGCCAATATATTTTTTTAAATATTCGTTGTTGTTTAAGGATGGTTTTTACGGCGAGAAAAAATTGAATAATTTTGAAACAATTTTGAATAATTACCCGTGCAAAGCCGGGGCGTGCCGCTATATATGATATATTCTAATATATAAAATTCTTCTGTCACGGGGTGCGTTATCGAACTTCTCCGAAACGGCTTGACCGATTCTCATGAAATTTTATTATTCAGTAGGTCTAAGAATCGGACAACATCTACTTGAAAATTTTTTGCAAAACATCGTTTGCTGGGGTCAGCTAGTTACAGATAAAACTGATAACCGTGAATCGAGAAACTCACAACTTAACATAACTCCTGTGTTTATTGTCTCCGCCAGTTCTGTTCCCTGGCGTGAGCACATTGCAGTTATGTCCCCTATTGGTGGACGTCCAAGCCTTTATGTTTATGTTACCTGCCTATTATAATAATAATGTTCTACATTAAAAGTTTTATGAACTGTCATCCGTGCCATTTTAATTCCCATTGCCATTATTTTAATGAGCTAATCCGCTTGGATATAACTTGTACGTATAATTCTATCAAAACAACAGTGAGTCACACTGAGCATGAAGAGTTACTAAAATGTAATGTTACGTCAAAATGTAATTTCTACGAATCATCAAAAATGTTGAGTTTGCTTGTGACTGAGTAAGAAAGCAAATGTTTGAACTGCGATAAGACGATGCGTATGCGCCTTCAAACCATATAAGAGCATAATTTGATAATAAACGATAATAACTTGCGTAATGATTAGAAGTCAGTTTTCGTTAAATTATCGTTATATAAAATGAAAAGAAATTAAAAATGTTTACTTCTCACAAAAAAATAAATATACCAACATTTATTAGGTAGGAGTTATAATATAAAAATCAAACTAAGCTATAGAGTCAAAAAAATAAAATCTAAAATAATGTACAAATTATTGTGACAAGAACAATTTGGCAACACTCGTTTGTGACACATGACGTGCAAACTTAATAAAATAAATTTAAGTAGCTTAAATTATTCTGCATATCATAACATTATTAAAAAAATCGTGGCTATAGGTACATAATATAAGTTATTGATCACGTTGGGTTATTCCACGTTTTCTGAGACTTCTTCATATTTTTGGACTTCTTTTAGCAAAACAAAAAAAAA
The DNA here is from genome assembly GCA_929108375.1 of Gymnoscelis rufifasciata. NCBI lineage: Eukaryota > Metazoa > Arthropoda > Insecta > Lepidoptera > Geometridae > Gymnoscelis > Gymnoscelis rufifasciata. The sequence continues at coordinate 14,179,569 of OV815305.1, forward strand.
TGCTAAGCAAAATCTAAAATCTCTATGCTATCAAAACAGCAAAGTCGAACAAACACTGCTGTCTAAACTAAATGCCAGCCAGTTATGAATTTAACCAATAAAGATGATAATGAAATATTTCTGACCTTCATTTATTTTATGTGTTTATATAGGACTATCTGGAGAATATGTACACTCCCGGAAATGTAACAGAGCTAAAGAAACGAGGTTTTCCTTCCAGTTCGATGATTGAATAAAATCGTTATCTTAATATTTTTTTCACCACAGATAGAACAGAGATCGGCCCAAAGATTTCACAATTGTTTTTTTTAAAACGATAAATTTTAAATTTATACAGTCATAATAATGTCTTGAGCCGGTACCTCAGTGAAAATAACCGGAGCGCTGAGTACAAAACCAGTTATTGCAATTACACAATTTGGTAACAGTTTTTCTCAAATCTGTAATTCAAAGAGGCAAAAATGAGTCGAGAACGGAAGATTACGGTGAATTTTGCTGAGAATTTTGTAATGAGGTTTCAACAGGTTCACCTTATTAGGGTTCCCACGGGTTGTCGCGACGGGTTGTGATGCGTCTGGTATCTGACATACCTGGTGATTCATATGCAACGGAAAGAGGGAGATAGCTGGGCTACTTCTTATTTATAGGGCCTACTTGATAGGTAAGTATAATACTCTCATCATGAGAGTAGATAAGGCGTCTAGGAACAAACTTCATATTTTGCCAAAAAAACCAATGAATTATAAGCTTTTCTGTCAAAACAGATCCAAAAAAGGTCACATGCAAAATAAGTTATGATTAATTTAATGTGAAAAAAAACTTTAAATGCTTCTACTGAATAGTTGTGTTTTGGCGGTTACGCCAATAATTGAACCTGCAACCGACGATATTATTCTCATGGCATTAAAGAAATAGAGATAATATGGCAAAATTACGAAGTCTCTTGTCACACTAAATGCTAGAATAAAGTGAGTATCAACTATTGAATTCCGGTTACATCTCCATGAATGTTCACAGAAACTGCATTCCAGATCTCACTTCTCTTTCACACCTGTGCTTTTTTATATACTCAGAGGATGTTATTATTTCATTTGCACAGCTAAAGCAACCTGCTGCAGTGTTATCTTATAATAAATAACAACCTGAATCGATTATTAATTTATGCAGAAAAATATTGAGACGTATCCGTTATCTTCGCGCGCAGCTAAAAGATAGGTTTAGCACTAATTTAAAATCATTAAAACATGAATCGCCACACAAAAGCGTATAAATTCATTCAAGTTTTTCTTCTTTTCTCCACTTTGACTCTTAACATGTGGGGCTATTGTCTCCTGATACAAAGTCTATTACTCGTAAAAAATGTTGGTGGTTTCTCTTTTATTTTATCAGGGGTTGGTTTGTCAATATATTAAATATTTCCATTTGAAAGTCATAGAAACTGTTTTGATGAAATACCTAAGTAGCTATAATAGTAAAAACTTGCACTTTTTTTCTCGCCCCTACTCAGCATTTTCATAATTTCATATAACATACATTTTAAGTGCACACGTAAAAACAACGTATAAGTAATTAAGATTTTAAGTGTAAAAACGGAGTGAAAAAGCTGTTTAAAATTGCCAGACACAGCTAAATCTTCCATAAACTGTTTGGTCAACTGCTTGTGAGTCACGCGCCATGATTCAATTAATGTACTAGAGAAAATAATATTACGTGATTTTACGATAATATACAAAGAAAATGTTTGTACTTTCATCGGAAATTCAGAAGGAAGGATATGCAGTAGATAAGAGTTTCTAAGGCGATTACGCTGAAAATAAATCATCGAAATTTTAATATAGCTCAGAGTTTTCCTGCTATGTAACATGATAACTCATTCTTAAAAATGATTTATTTTTTTATAAAATGAGTTCTAAATTTAATTTTTTGATTTAAAAGAAAAAAGGCTTTGTCGTTAAGTAAATTAATAAAGTTGGTTTTGATTGATGGCCAATATTTATACCATCTAGCCTACATTAGGTAGGTACATTGGAGTTTAATGTGAGTGAGAACACTCAAGTAAGCATTAAAAAAACCTCCAAAGGTACTTAATAATATTCAGGTACAGTAATAAAACACACCTAATTTCTTCCCAAGAGCGTCCAATGCCCTGATTTTCTGTTATTTCGGTCAAAATGGTCAAAATGAAACCATGAGTTGAGAACTTTTACCAAAATCGTTTCTATTTTGTTGCTGTGGGTGGACGTCACGCAACCATTAAAAATGGCGAGTCAAAAATCTATTGCTTCTTACGTATATGATATATTCGATATATTATTATAACGGTTTATTATTAATTTATATTTATTTTAATATTATTATTTTCTGTTATTAGTGTGGTGAGTAATTAATAAGTTTCTTATTTTGTGCGGGTTTTCCTGTTGATTTGCGTACCACACCTGTCTCTCTATTTATATAAGATTCTTACAAGACAGAGTTTTTGAAAACAATTTACTTAATAAAGTAATTTAAACTTGTTTGAAGTCTTGTATTCAAGTTTAGAACGATAACTACAAACCAAAAATAAAAAGGTACCTGTCTGATACCAAAAATAACCTTAATCCAAAACTTGCAGCACCGCATTTCAAGAGATCGTGCAGATGAAATTAAGAACCGGTTCTATTTGGGAATCACCTGTATCTGTGTCATTGTAACTTTGTTTTGCCGGATTCTGGCTTTTTGACATTGAACATATGAAATTTCCCTGTAAATGTAGGTCTCTGGGTAAGTAACTAAGACTTGACCTTTATATATAATCCTTGCTGGTTTGTATGCAAGGTACCTCAAATACAAAGTGATGTTACTATACATATGCTTCAAAATTCGAAATGTTATCTGCTTCAATATACTTTTTCTATGGACCCAAGATTTCAGTAAAGTACCCTACATTTTTTTATAGTAGTTTCAGCAAGGCGGGAAGCGACTGCGACGCGGGACCGTCTGCTACGCGGGTACTTTTTAGCCTTATAACGTCTCGCTTTGTATTCGCATAGGTATGCAAAGGGCCATTGTATTATTTATTTATTTATTATTATTTATTTTATTTAATTCGGAAAACAAACAGTTATAATTCCTTATCTTAATACACATATTAATAGCTACTAACCATTTGTATGTTTTCGTATAGCTTTGGTAACATCCGCCGCGCGGCAGACGCTCCCGGTTCGCAGTCGCTTTAACTTCGCTCTTGTCATAAGGATATCTAGAACAGAACCGGGGCCACCGACGTTATGAAGATAACGGTTAAGCTCACTGTTATGTCAATAGATAGGTAATTTAACCCGTAGAACTGGAAGTTGTTGTTAATAAGGAACTATTGAATGGGACAAATAAAAATGGCGGTTGATTTGGTTGACATTACACACAAATGTTACACATCTGGATATTAATGTCAATCTAAGATTGCTAGTTGCGTCTAGTACGAGTTACTCGTAACAGCTGATACTAAATCTAAATTTAAAATTTAAGAAAAAACTAATGCTTTAATTTTTTTTATACCCCACTTTAGTATTTTGCAGATTCTCGGTTTTCTTTCCCCACTCTCACCCCTATAACTTTTAAACGGCTCAACCGATTTTCTTGAAACATGTCTAGGAACATAAGCGCCAAACTCACCTTTCATACAAAAAAAAACTAAATTGAAATCGCTTTATCCGTTCGGGCGCTATGAAAGAAAGAAAGAAAGAATGAAAGAAAGAAAGAAAGAAAGGAAGAAGGAAGAAAGAAAGAAAGAAAGAAAGAAAGAAAGAAAGAAAGAAAGAAAGAAAGAAAGAAAGAAAGAAAGAAAGAAAGAAAGAAAGAAAGAAAGAAAGAAAGAAAGAAAGAAAGAAAGAAAGAAAGAAATAAAGAAAGAAATATATTTATTACTACACAAAAATTTACAATTAAAACATTACAAAAACAATAACAACAAACTTAAACTAATAACAAATTAAATATACCTTAAAACTATTGAAAACTATTGAAAATTTGTGTAATAGAAAGACAGACACGTCAAACTTATAACAGCCCTCTTTTTTAATTAGCCCCCGTAATTAATCCTCATGATGGTCATGGAATTTGTTTTTATTTATTCAGTAAACAGTTTTACTTACTACTTAGATTATACATTGTAATCGTAATTATTAATTTAGTTCCTGTAGCTCATTAATAATATTCAAGACAGTCTGCAAGATTTAGTGAGGTTAAATAAATTAATATTGAACCCGCACTTGGCCAGCGTGGTGAATTAAGGCCTAATCTTTCGTCAAGAGAGAAGTCCCTGTGTCCCAGCAGTGGGAACGTTAATATGGTGATGATGATGATGATAATGTCGAAATCCAAAAGTGCTGTTTACGGAAATACTTTCCGTTATTATTTTATCGGTTGCAATGTTTACCTGTTACAAAGGGGATTCACTCGATGGCTAGGTAATTATGACAAGTATCAATTTACAACTTAACTGTATCCAATTTTATCTATAGATACCTAAAAACAGAAAAATACTGCATGAAAAAAGCATAATTTAACAAAAAATATTACCTACTGCTACTGTCTCCCGTAAGACTTTTGGGAAAAATGCATCCCACGACATTCCCGTAATTAAGATGAACCTAAAGTTACCTCATAAGTACATCAAAATCCACCACCAAAAGAGGCCACCAAGAAACAGACACACGTGCATACTTACGTACCCTCGAAAAAAAATAACCCTCCTCCTTTGGCAGTCTGGTAAAAACGCAAAATAAATACCAATTAATTAGTAAATAACAAAATGAAATTGTGATTGTGTTGTGTGAATAGTCCAAATCTTTTAATATCTAAGTAAACTTTTGTTAATTTACAGTTTGGTATTAGTATTTTGCATGTCTTATAATCTCGCTTTTGTATAATTTTCCTACAAATTGCAGATAATATAAATTGTTCGTCTAAACCAAATCAGGTAAGAAGGATGTTCAATCCGGACAACATTAAAAAACACAACAACACGCAAAGTCTTAAACGAAAGTTTTGCAAAAATGAAGAGTAGCTTGGGTTATTTTTTAAATTTTGAAATAGGTTCTTGATTCACATATAATTGCATAATAATAACATTACCCAATATAAAAATGCTATGTAACAACGACGTCACAGTTTTTGCTTTTAAACATGTCTTAGAACTTCAAGCATAATATTGTTCGTTGATGAACCTGACTGTACTATTTCCAACAAGACTAAGGTCAATAGCGCTTCACGTTTTTCAATGGATGACGCATTACACAGATTAGCATCGAGTTTCTACGAGGGAACTCCCTTGAGTAGGCCGCGTGCCATACTAAGTATGACCTATTCTGTGGCGAGCAGCGCGTGCGTCGTTGATATAAAACCGGGCCGCCGAGCAAATTCATTTCATTCGTATTCAGAACTCTACACTGAAAACACAACAAATAAAGTTCCTATAAACTTCGTTTGAAAATCGAAACAGTTTTCATTCAAAAACAAAACGTTGTCGAAGTCAACGAACTCAATTCAAAATGAAGATGTACTCAGTCGTTGGAAACAAGAAGAAGGTGACGATGGAGAGCAACCCTACAAAGCTGAAGGTTGTGGGCAACAACTGCATCATCAGGGTGGCAACCAATCAAGGAGACATTGAAGTTATTGGCAACGACTGCCGAGTAGAAATCACAAACAACTATGGAACTGTCAGTCTAGTTGGAGGAAACGGATTCGTCAATATTGGAAAGCGATGGAAAGGCGATAGAGTCAGTATGATGGGACCTTCGAATTACATGGCGGTGGCTGGGAAGAAAACCTCACAGTCTTTCGAAGCTCAGGCACAGCTATCTCCCTTCAGCAAGGATCTTGATGACGTCATTGAGTCTATCTTCACATTTGTGATGCGGTGATTAGAATCTCACAGCTTTCGGACAAAGTGCAGTGAAACTAAAGTTTTACAGTTTGTTGATGTTTGAAGTCAACTCTGAAGTTTAAAAATTGTGTTCGCAAATGTATTTTTCGGATCGAAAGATCTAATGTTAGCTGCTTGTTATTTTGTGATGCAATAAAATGCTTGGTGTTTTTTGAAAAAGTTATCTGTTATTTTGTGACTTCCTATATAATGTTATATGAGGTAATGTAGAGCCGTTAAAGTCTGTTGACTATTAATATTTTGATTGTGTCTTTAAATACAGCGTTTTAGGTAATACGAGTATAGGTCATGAAAGTTAAGGACAAACTTACCTTAAAATATCTATGTTATGATATCTGAAAAGTGATGTAAATTTTAAATGTTAGTAGGTATAACTGCATTCAAAAGTTTCCATAAAACGTTTTGTCTGAGAATGTAACGAGCTTGAAATTTAAATCAAACATTTACTATTTTCTTTAACCGGTCGTATTAATAACTTTAATAAGTACTTGCTTACGTCTCAAATACTGTAGAGTAATTAATCTGAGGCCTTTTTTGGGTCGCTTCGCTGTCCCTAGTTCGGCACCGGTACTGGTCCGTGCATACGTCAAAGAACCATATTTTACTCGTTAGAAAATGGTAAGGTCAGAATAAATTAGAATCCAAACGTCACGTGGATACAATATCCGCCAAGGTATTCCCCTGAACAACACTGCCTTCGTTGATGGTTGAGCAATTTGGTTAATTTTCTATAGTTTTGTATAATGTAGAGCATTTTTTTTTATGGTAGAGTATGGTCATTGGAGTTTGGAAATATGTTAGACATATTAAAAGCAATAGTGACTTGCCTTTTTCTGTACTAGTACCATAAGCTGAAGAGTTTGTTTGTTTGAACGCGCTGATCTCAGGAACTATTGGTCCGATTTGGATAATTCTTTCACTATTAGATAGCGAATTTATCGAGAAAAGCAAAACCTTACAATCATTCTTATACTAAACCAATATGTATCATATCCATACACAGAAACGAATACGCATTACATCACTTTAACTTCTTAAATAAATTATTAGATCTTGATAACCTAAAATTCTGAAACAACAACATCCGGTTACCATGTTATCAAAACGTCAAACTGAACGTAAAATGATAAGATTAGAAGGTAACGCGCCTTCAATCACTATAATATTGAGGTATGAGTAATGTACTGAATAAGCAAAGTTGGAAATAAGCAATAAACGGTCTTACCATGAATGACAGTTGAGACCATAATTATGATTCTCATTTACCACCGACAAAAAAAATCAATGTTATAAGTTTGACGTGTCTGTCTATTTGTCTGTGGCATCATAGCTCCATGTGGACGAAGCGATTTAAATTTGAGAGTTATGGATTCAAAAGAAATAGTATGTTGTGGATTATGGATGATATGAAAAGGGATAAATGTCCTCTGATAAGAGGAACTATAGATATCAGTGTGGAAAGATGAATGGGAAGAGTCAGGCAAGGAAAATATAGACGGGTTGTTTGCAGGATGATATAATATATAATATTCTGTGTAAAGAGTGGAACGACGCGTGACAGAGGAAAAAAGAAGTAAAATACAATCTGTTCCACGAACGTACGCTATTCTTATGAAACTAAGATTGTTCAATTGAAAATTTAATGAAATATAAAGTAACAATCAAACTCTTGTGCACTATCTCTCGAAATTAAAAAAAATTAAGAAAGTAATTTTTAATTTTGTGTTTTTGTTGTTTTTTATCTCTTTCTTTATTTTAATACTTTGTATTGCCTCCAGAAGCTCTTCTGACAGCTTCCAGGCGATTAAACATGCTGTAAACCAAATTTCGGAGCCGGCACCGAGGAATACCTTCCCATTCCTCTACCAACCTCCTTTAAAACCAGTTTAAATAATATATAAGCGCAATTTAAAAGCCTTTATTCTGTTTTTTATTTCATTGACCTAACTCTTACAGTTCGGGAGATATTTCGTTTTTTGATTTACCCATTTTTTTTTAAACCGTGTGTATCGCGAGACTACATAGTTTGGAACAAAGACAAGAATGTTGAATGTGTGAAGAAAGATGATTATTGAAAGCAAACTGATGTTGTTCTGATATGAATGCAACATGACAATGTAACAGTACGATTCACTTCGCCTAGCACAAGTAATTACTGAGACCTGATTTTATTGGCTTCATTGTGATCGGGACTTTTTAGGAAAGAAGCAAAAAAAGTACTTAGTTGAAATTTGTGGAAAATTTTCACATTACTTAAAAATACTGAGTGTTTTCTATATCTGTGTTGTCCTATATATGATAAAAAGATAAAAGGTTATTTAATCTGGTTGGTTTATTTTTATGAAAGTTAACTCGTAATCTTTTGACTATTTCTAAATGTATGTTCAATTATCTTATGATGTTTTCATACCAAATGGAAGACGATGTTTTTACACATTTGAGAGATAATTAGACGATATCGTAGGATATAAAATCGACCCCATAATTTTGACTAATTCTATGTGTAGTAAAAGACAAGACTTGCTGTTACTTGTATGACGTCACAAAATGCGAACGGATTCGTTTTGGTGTACCTATTCACATCTGTGCGCGAGTGTTTGTCATAGTTTTGACGTCATAAACTCGTATGAAAAATAATACACCAAATAAGTGCAAAAAAATTACATACAAAAAAACATTTCGAAATGATTTTACGCGTATATTCTTATGTTTACTATATCGCTTTCTGTAACTAAGGGGTCAATTGTTTGTATGTTCTGCAACCACTTTCTCCTTGGTCTGGGTGTTTAATATGTATAATATAAAAATATCTATATATGCTTGTTTAGCATATAAAGCATCAGATGTCTAGTACCTGTAACACAAGCTTAGAGCTTACAACGGGGCTAGATGTTGTTGTGTTGATTGTCCGAAAAATATGTATTTTTATTTATTTATAGCGTATATGTGCATCTACGCAATATTATATGCTACTGGTATAATTCGTCAGCATAATTCACCAGAAAGACGTCCACTTCTGGACAATGGCCTCCTTTATAGCCAGTCCACACAACTACTTTGTCGACCAAAGTCGATTTCCGACGTTTTTTACATTTCCAAGAAGAAATTAATTTAATTGTTTTTGTTGTGCCCTATACCACCCTATACCTAGCTATAAACTTAATAAGTAATTAAAAAGGCTTCGCTTGTTATGAGAATCCCTGTAATGTTGACGCAAAATCATAAGTCGTATTAACTTTTAAGACCTTACTTGTAAAAAGTATTTTTATACCTACCATAACCGAAGCTTTAGAGGTAAGTGAATTATTATAAAAAGTATTGTTATTACAAATTAACTGGTATGACATTTTCTATAATTTATATGTATGTACACAGTGATGAAATGAAATGAAATGTATTTATTTGACTAAAGTATGGTATAATAATAGTAGTTTAGTTTGATTATAAGGATTTGATGTGGTTTAAATTAATTATTTTATATTTTCCTATTGACGAATCCCCTTTACCTACAGCAGAAAAATAATTTTATATAACTTTATTATTTAATTTGTAAGTAATTATTAATTACTTTATTAAAGTGTGTTATGACCTGTCTAAGTTTTGTGTTAGCAAACTATTGATTAAAATAAATGAATACTGAATACAGTTAATAGTATTATAAGGATTAAATTCGCAAATGCTAAAACAATTGAATATGCGAAAGTATCTACCTAATACATCATAACTATTTTGTTCTCAGAAACTTTTAAAAGTTTCAAAAGTACAGACGTTATGAAATCTGGTATTCCCAGTTATTAAAATCAATAAATGTCCAAATTCCCAGCAGAGTGTCTGGATGACTAACAAACAGTTTCAATACATTTGACCTTGTTGGCAACATCCCAGTCCGGTACAGTCTACTTCATAGAACATGTGAAATTTAGGATAGAAAAAACTAAGAAAGTAATATTTATTTTCAACGGTTTTTTATGAAATATTAACCTCATCGTTTTATTATTTAAGCGGTCCGCCTCGGTTTCGCACGGGTAAATATTCAAAATTGTTTACCCGGTAATTTTTCTTGCCTTTTGACCATTACTAGACTTCTTCGAATATAAAAAAAAAATAATTAGTCAAAATGGTCCAGGCGAGGTTGAGTTATGCTATAACCAACACATTTAGCAATGCATTTTTATAATATAGGTAGGCTAGTTGAATAATTTTTGAAAACCTTTATAATTAATTCCATATTGCATGAAAAAAAAAGTGCGCGAAAAAACGATTGCCCCCAAAATGACGTGCCTGTGAAGACACAGCTTATGAAGGGGCTATAGAATTCGTAGAACACGTTAAAGTATTTTACTACTCAGTTACGTCACAGAGCTGTATATGTGGATATATGTAGATGTGTATATAAACTAACGCCATTTTGAAAAAATAGCGTTTTGCATTTGGTGAAAGATGAAAATATTACCATTTAATAATAATTTAATAACTGTGTTATTTTTTTAACTTTCAAAAGTAATCAAGCAACAATTCGTGTCATATTTTCATCATCATCTTCATCACCCTATTAACGTTCCCACTGCTGGGTCACAGGGACTTCTCTCTTGACGAGAGAGATTAGACCTTAATTCACCACGCTGGGCAAGTGCGGGTTGGTGAATGTCACATGTCCTTCAAACTCTTTTAAAGTTCTCAGAACATGCCGGTTTCCTCACGATGTTTCCTGCACCATTAAAGCACTTGTTTAAAGCCCACATAAATTTCTCAAGAAGAAAAATCCAGAGGTGCGTAGCGGGGTTTGAGCCCACGACCTTCGGAATGAAAGTCGAGTTTCCTCCCACTTAGCCAACACGGCTTTCTTATTTTAATGATAGTCAACTACCCTATTTTGTTCAAGAAAGAGAGGAACACTATAATTTTTCGATAAATAATAATAATAAAATAGATATTTCCAGACGAAAATGAATTTTCTATGGAAATTGTTGGAGCTGTTAGAGTTAGATAATTAGGTACCTACCTTTATGCGCATAACTAGACAAAACACTATTTGCTATCCGTATTCCAAAACATTTCAACGGATTGTGTCTCGTTCTCCTTTCACTCTTTCACTATTTGGCCTCTCTTTTACACACGAGATCTTAGCGCTATTCTTTATCTCGCTCTAGTGATTCCCCGCTTTTTTACCTATTACGATAGTGCAGTTTGTGGATTATGTGGTTTCATTGTGAAATCGTAGATACCTGCTAATAATTGACCGTAGAACTATCGTAATACATACACGTGTTTGACGGTGAAGGTAAGCATCGTGAGGAAACCGCATGTTCTGAGAACTTTAAAGAGTTTGAAAGACATGTGACATTCAATAACCCGCACTTGGCCAGCGTAGTGAATTAAGGCCTAATCTCTTTCGTCAAGAGAGTCCCTGAGTCCCAGCAGTAGGAACGTTTACAGATAGGGCGATGATGATGATGATGATGAATTGACCGCTGAAATAGATCTAGTTATAATTGATCATCATCACCCTATTAACGTTCCCACTGCCAGCAGTGGGAACGTTAATATACGTTGTGTTCCAGAACACAGGGATTTGTACTGTTGACTTGATTATTGAAGGTATCTATATTATTCTCCCTCTATTTCCTCATAATTCCTTAAACAATCAATTCGTATAAAAATAAATATAGTTTTGTGTAACCAAGATCAAGTGCTCACAATGAAATACTGTATTTTAAAACATACAGGTTTTGAAATAAAGTATTTAACCGATTTTCTTGAAAATAAAAAACAGTTTATTCATATTTTTTTTTTGTTGTTGTTTTAACTGGTACAATTTGCACATTCAAAACTTATGACTATTTGTATATCGTTGGAAAAATTGCGGCTTATCTGTACATATTATAATTAAAATGGGACAAAATATAAAAAAACATAAACACTAAATACTATCTTCTATATTATAAAAATGAATCGCAAAATGTGTTGGTAAGCGCATTATTCAACAACGCCCAAATATCTATACTAATATCTGTAGCTGAGAGGTAAAGAATAACAAGTCCACTTTTTGTCAAAATCGTTTTTTTACGAATTTTGCTTTTGAAATGTGTGCTCTATGACGTGGTAAAAAGTTATAAGTCCTATCGGCAATATTTTTGAATTTATTTGCAAATAAATAGTAATAAGTCCGTAGTAGCATCAGAGATAAATCGTAATACTAACCCTTAACATTGTTTACCTCTGACGCTGCCGCGCTGTGGCAAAACGAAATACAAGCGGTTGATCGATAACAAGTCCAAGCGCATGAACTGCAGTGCCACTCAATCCGGACTTATTATAGTTGGGTCGCCTAAGATCGGATGTGACATAAGATCGGACGCATGGAACAACTCCAAAACAAGGAAATATTTTCTTCTGCTGGCACCACTACTAGGCGTGGGCCTACGCGGGAATACGTGGGTATTTAATGAAAGGACACACGCACATGGAATTCACTCATTGATCGAAAGACACAAGAACAGGCTTAAGCAATTTTCGATTGCAACTCCATGGGACTGGCAGCAGGTTGTTAGAGCTTGTTCATCAGCTAAACTGCCAATAGATGTTATCAGTATGGAAGATTTCAAAAGTTTTGCAAACATCACCTTTTACTAACCCCTGACCAAAAAAGAGGGGTGTTATAATTATGACGTGTCCGTCTGTCTGGCTGTGTGTCTGGGACATCATAGCTCCCGAACAGATGGAACGATTTCAATTTAGTTTTTTTTTTTGTATGAAAGGTGAGTTTGGCTCGAGTGTACTTAGACATGTTTTATGAAAATCGGTTGTGCCGTTTAAAAATGATGGGGGTGAGTGGCACTTGGGAAGGAAAACCGAAAATCTGCAAATATACTCGAGTGGGGTATCAAATGAAAGCGCATCTCGTGCACATTACTAAGTATTATGGTGTTTTACTTTTAAGGAAAATAAGGCATTGGAATCGGGGGTTTTAATTCAATTTCAAATGTTGATTTAACAATAGAAAGAAAGGACAAAATGTACCATACATTGATATGGTATATGTGCAGATGAGTAAAGATGAATATGGCAAATTGCAGTATAAAACTGCTTTTGAAGATGGTGACTTCCAAAAAGTATCTTTGATGAGAAACAAAGGACTCCTTGCCCTCAGGTTCCAATGCCTACACCTGTAAGAACCGGTTTAAACCCAATTACAAAAAACGTTGACATGGATTCTTCAAATATCACGATTTTTAAAAAACCTACCCTATGTCAATTCCCCAGCGTGAATTCGATATATAAAAATATTAAAAATACAGTAGAACTGATAGATATTTATTAAATGTGTCCTTGTTAATATAGTTTTGTTTGATTTTTATTGGTAACCTAATAATAAAATAGTACACAATGATGAATATAAAGCGACTTGTATGTGACTTATTATTGTTATGTTTTGAAAACGAACAAAAATAATGAATGTTTTTGGTGGTAATGAATAATAAGTCCATTATTTATATAAATACTAACAATTTAATTTAATCAAATTAATAACATTATAATAATAGTATATTTGTATAGAAATACATAAAAAAATCCCTAGTTAAATTAAAGCATTACAAATTATTAGCATTTAACAACAAAACTCCCGCTACAAACATTTCAAAAGCTCATTCTGAAAAGTTTTGGATATGGCGGTTGTTACTCTTTACCTCTGAGCTACAGATATATAAAGCTGAAGAGTTTGTTTGTTTTTTTGTTTGTTTGTTTGAACGCGCTAATCTCCGAAACTACTGGTTCGAATTGAATAATTCTTTTTGTGTTGGATAGTCCAGTTATCGAGGAAGGCTATAGGCTATATAACATCACGCTATGACCAATAGGAGCAAAGATATAGTGGTAAATGTGTAAAAAACGGGAGAAATTGTTTATCTTTGAAGCCTTCCGTTGCGTGCGCCGTGAAAACGGTTCAAGATACACAAAAAATATGTATTAAAGAATAATAGCTCTTTTAATGATCTAAAAAACAGTCCGCGATAGTATATGTCTATCTTTTAAGATTAACTCACAAAAACCGTTTTTATGGTACCTACCTAATTTGGTCGAAATAATTTGTTTAAGTTGTATCAATATAATAATATTAATCTTTATTCAAATAAATATGTTGTTGGTTAAGAGTACTTCATCCATTATAACGCGGGTAGCACCGCAGGACACAGCTAGTATGTACATACATATAAATTATAATTGAATAACCCGTGTATCCGTTCAAAGCCGGGGTTGGCCGCTAGTAATAATATTAATAAAACATACAATACTTATATGCTGAAGCCAAATAAATTAATGAGAAGATGAAGAGTTTTTTTTTATTTAATAATTTTATAGCAATGTAAATAGGGTAGGTACGTTTTTTTTCAAGACAGACACACGTAATTAAATTTAATCTGGAACATATAGTGCACTTTGATCACTGGTAAATAATTAGGTAAAAAATAATCATGTGTGTCAAATAAAAAGGTTTTAATCTCCAAAATAGGTAGTTAAGCATTTAAAAAAACACAATCAACTAAAATGCCACGACCATAAAAGTAGTCCTCGTAGGCGGTTTAAAGTAAAAACAAAACAAGTTTTTAACGAGTGCCTAACTGTCCATTTTGTTAATTATCTATATTGTCCAATATCCATTTTGTTGTTCGTGAATGTCTCTATCTAACTAGAAATCCATTATTCTGAGTTATAATCACCGTTAACCACCAACCCTGCAATTACAGGTGAAATTGTGGAAACAATTTCTCTAAAACGGGTCGTTAGTCAGTCAGTAGGTATACATATTTCTGGATGGTATAGTATTTTTTTTTATTCTGGATAAGCCTTCATTTGACCACAATCTCACCTGATGTAAAGTGACGATTTGGTCTAAGATGGGACATGAAGACCTAGAAGGTAGATAGGCTTCTACGAAACACAAAAAAATCGCTTCACGCACTAGCCCAGCCCGGAGGAAAAAACTAAAAATACTAAAAACTTTGGGCTTGTCTTTAAATATGTGCAATAATAAAATGCTGACACGCGTCATTTTGCCATTTGGGAACAAACAACACTCCCACTCCAGCTACTGCTGGTCCTACTCCCATACGTATTCCAATTCCAACTCCCATTCTCACCTCAATTTCCATTGCCATTCGCACACTCCTACTCAAAACCCTACGCCTACAACCATGGCCGTTTTTTGGTTTAGCCAACTGGCAAACAACGCAGCCCTTAGAGATTCGTCATATCTGTCTGTCCATCCGTATGTCACAGCCAACCGAAGCCTTTCTCCGAAACTATAAGAATAATACTGTTGAAACTTCGTATGTAGAGTATTCTACGAACCCCATCAAGATTTTCACACAAAAACAGAAAAAAATGGTGGTTATTTTCACCGATACAGTTAAGCTACGTTAAGCGTTTAGGTTTTGTTTGTGTGTATGATATTGTACTGTGATATTACAATAAGTGTGTTAACTATATGAATATACGGAACCCTTGGTATAGGTACTCATCTCGTACGTTTCAAATTTATTTAAATTGCAACCTAATACGCACTCAATAATGTTTGACCGAAAATAAAACCTCTTTTGGTAATCTCTGTATGGCTCTGCGCGTGGTAAAAACTTTTTCAACTACTACGCTAGTCTATTCTTTATTTGAAAGGACCGAAGCCCTCGAACAATTTGTATGGGGAAAAGTTTATTACTCTTAGGGCCGATTTTTCAATCGTCAGATAAACAGTCAGATAGCCTTTATTCGTCGAATAGCAATATTCATGGTTTTTCAATGGTCAGATAGTAGTTAACTGTCGAATAAGGTCCCTATCAGAGGAATAAAGTTACCTGCTACTTGAAGGACCAGATAAGGTTCTATCCCGCCGATAAGTTTGACGTTTAGGTTATGTTGTATAGTTTCGTTCGTTTTATTTTGTTTGATAAAAACGTAAAACGACATAGGTTCTTCCCGTGATTTGTTATAAATGGATGTATTTAAAGCAATTGACCACTTATCAATCGAGGAAGAACAAGAAATACTTAATTATCTATATCCTTCTGATAGAAAAACCCGAACTTTACGAGATAGGCCTGATAATTTAAACACATGGAACGAAACTGAATTTTAGAGAATATTTCGGTTGAAAAAAGAAACCATAGCCTACTTACTTTCATTGATTGAAGAAAAAAAATCATTAGTTAAATACTGGTAAAAATAAAAGAAAGAAAAGTTAGAAGTATACATAATGTAGTACATCTGAAATACTGAATTTTTTATTGAAAATCCACAACCTACTTGCAATATTATCACTGTCATTACGTGGTCTAATATTCTAGTCCAGATGTATTGGAGCATATGGCCAACACTTTATCTTCAACATCATTGATATCGGGGGCAGTAGAAGTTCGGCCACCTTTTCTATACAACTCCTGTCTAAGGACAGTCATCTTTTTCTTCGTAAATTTTTTACGCCTTAGTACTTTCATTTTAATGTTGTAGCCGTGCGAACTGCAGTTTCACTAGATGTCTCATTAAATGTTGTTGCAATTTTGGTCCATGCATCATCTTTGTCTTTGTTGGTTACGGCGTCGGTTTTCTTGTTTTCGATTACTGACCGATATTTAGTTACCAACTCGGTCAGTAAACGTACTTCTGAACTACTGAAATTAGTAGCACGTTCACGTTTCTTGGATAATTCCATTTTCTGATTCATTTTTAATTCGCAAAAGATAATGTAGAAATAACAAGATTTGAACTGACTGAACTGTCAAATACAGTTTTGTTGCTATTCTTCACTAACACTTTGAATACAGTATCTGTGTATCTCGCTTGCACGCAGATGGTGTGAAGTTGGTTTGGATAAACCACTGATAGTTATTCTCTATATAATAGACGATTGAAAATTTGAAAATACTTATTCGCCCGATAAACAGACAGATAATTTTATACGCTAAATAACTATTTGACGACTTAACTGAGGATTGAAAAATTGGCCCTTATTTAATTACCAATTTCAATATTTTAAATATTTATTCTGCAATTCGAAAAGAAAAACCTAACAACACATAAACTATTAAAATCGGTTCAGCAGGTCTCGGTTCGGCGGGAATCGAACCCGAAACCTCTTGCGTCTCAGGCGGGCCTTTTCACCCAATGAGCCACAGAGGTCGTCGTATAGGTATAGATTTTAGATCACTTTTCTCTTAAAACGAGACCAGCGCGATGTGATGACCTAACTTCATAATATTGGAAGACATCCAAATTACTTCGCGACAGAGAACGTTTTCTCAGTAAACTGGGCTTTATCAATGTTTTGGTAAGATACGGGTACTTACCGATATTCTCAGAATTATCTACACAGATGGCATGTTAGGTATTTTAGTGAAATAATTAATATTATCGATATTATTTGGGTATCTTATGTTAATAAACATACCTATTATCTAGATTTTTTATATTAATTTTTTTTAAGTGTCTCGAAATAATTCTTACATCTTAAAATTGTGTCCAATAAAGTATGTATGTGCATCTGTCTGTCTGTTTGAGACACACATAAAATAATATGTACGAAATAAACTAAAAATTTCTACTCCGGTTTTCATGCAATTTTTACAAACCTGTGTCTGAGACCTCCTTTGAAGTTTATGTTATTTCAAATAAAAAAATTGGTCTAGTTGTGCCACTTATGAAAAATAAAACTCTTTAGTTTAATAAATATTAGTAGAGATTTTAAAACTGAAAAGCTGGTTTAACAAATGAAATCAATATATTGGACTAAAAAAACTTAAAAAAACTAGGGTTGAATAATACTACTATAATACTACTAATGTTTCCTACTGGAAATTACTTTTCCTGTGTCCAGCAGTGTTGATACATTTTTTATACATTTAATGTGTCTTTATAGAACTAGATATATGTATCAGAGATAAAATATCAAAGTATCTAATAACTTCAATAGAGACGACTCTACATTTTTAAAACATTAACCTTTTTTTACTTTATTTGAATATATAACTTTATTGAAATGTGATTGTGATTAATGATTATTTTATATATACATATTTTTGTCCTAGTCAGTCTTATTAAAGGTTTCACATCGGATTAAAATATGCTGTTTATTGGTATAAACCTGTGTTTTGTCGTTCTAAGGCCCGACACTGCGTATCAACCAGCGTTTCAACAAAATTTATAGAAAATGTTATACTCTATAACTTTTACATAGGTGCAAATTTAATTTAAGAAATAGGCAATGAGATATTCGGGATACACCTATGTTTATGACGTTTGACCGTTAACCGTCAATATCTAATGACGCTGATACGAAAGGATTTTCGACTTCTGAGACAATTATTTAGTATGACAATGGTATGACAAAAGATACAAGATACAAAATCATTTATTTCCATTGTTTGGTTTTACAAAACACTAAACCAGTTACAGCATATTTATCTTTCATTCAGAGGTTGACTAAGGGGTTTTACCTAATATAACTGTGTAAAAAAGCCGTGTTGGCTAAAAAAAGCCGTGTTGGCTAAAAAAGCCGTGTTGGCTAAGTGGGAGGACACACGACTTTCAATCCGAAGGTCGTGGGTTCAAACCCCGCCACGCACCTCTGGATTTTTCGTCTTGAGAAATTTATGTGCGCTTTAAACACGTGCTTTAACGGTGAAGGCAAACATCGTGAGGAAACCGGCATGTTCTGAGAACTTTAAAAGAGTTTGAAGGACATGTGACATTCACCAACCCGCACTTGGCCAGCGTGGTGAATTAAGGCCTAATCTCTCTCGTCAAGGGAGAAGTCCCTGTGTCCCAGCAGTGGGAACGTTAATAGGGTGATGATGATGAACTGTAGTAACTATTTATAAAAGTAGGCGACAACTTTCACGTCAATCGATTTTGTAATATCGAATGTAGAGCATCTCGTCTTTTAAAATTAAACCATGTCACGTTTATATGCACGTTGTATAAATATTTTCAATAAATTTAATTAAACTTATTGACATAGGAAATTCAACATAAAAATATGTTTTCGGACCAGTTCGATGAAGTCGCAAAAAGCAGACCACACAGCAAGTAGAGCAAAAGGCCGTCCAATGGCCCTCTGTTATACGTGCCCAAAATAGTTTTCACGAATCGACAACAAAAGCATGAGATTTTCCCAATGAAATTAATGAAAAAAAACAGAAACGTTTCGTAAAAACGTCCTACGACTGAGATGGTGATGATAATTAAAAAAATATTAGCAAAAGTAAAGGGGATAAAGAAAGCAATAGTAATTAGCTTACGACGTGCAAAAGTCAGGTTCCACCGAGATTTGAACTCGGATCGCAGGATTCAGAGTCCTGAGTGCTAACCGTTACACCATGGAACCGATGAGAGGCGCGTCGAAATTTGCTATCTGTATTCATGCGCTATTCGCAGTGAAAATAACTATCATCGAGACGACACGCAAAGCAATGGTAAAAACTGTGCCTAGGCATCTTTTTTGTTATCTAGCACAATCATGTCAGCTTAGGAAAGTCAAGTATTTTAAAATTGCATGGATGAATTTTTTTGATAATAATGTAATTGAAGAAAATACCTCTAAGTCGATGACTGGACATTAGTTGCTAACCGCAAACATTGGAAGGATCTGGAGGAGGCCTCTACCCGAGAGGGGTCCTAACTATGGACGAAAATAAGAACAATATTCAATCTAGCACATTAGCAGTTATTTATTATCACCTCAACAAAAAATAGAGTCATTACGTTGGACTCAAATCAACAGGTTAAAATAATTATAGCAAAACAGGTCAGCTTGTTTTAGAACATTCTTAGTCATGGCGTTTGGTGCCGATAAAATCTATGGTAAGGTGACCGCGGTTTGTTAAGTTCAGGTGGGATGTAAACCTTATAATATGGACGGAAACTGATGGTATTAGTGAAAGCTGGTTTTCGGTGGTTACAGGTGCTATCTGCTTCTGGAAATCATGATGTGACCACTGGACGGTAATTTTTTTTATAAAAAGCGACCTCTATGAAATACTCGAGCATTACATCATTTCAAATAGGGTACGGAAAATAAAAGCGTCCGTAGGTACCCTTTTTAACCCCCGACCAAAAAAGAGGGGTGTTATAAGTTTGACGTGTCTGTCTGTCTGTGTGTCTGTCTGTCTGTCTGCCTGTCTGGGACATCATAGCTCCCGAACGGATGGAGCGATTTCAATTTAATTTTGCCCGGGTGTTCTTAGACATGTTTCATGAAAATCGGCTGAGCGGTTTAAAAGTTATGGGGGTGAGAGTGGGGAAGGAAAACCGAAAATCTGCAAATATACTAGTGTATCAAATGATAACTCATCGCGTCCACATTACATAATATTATGTTATTTTACATTAAAGGAAATTAAGGCATTGGAATCGGGGGTTTTTCTTAAATTTTAAATTTAGATTTATTTGCATATTGATTTTATATTCTTATAATTATTGCAAAACATATATTTTTTTAAACTAAAGAGTAAGGAAACATTTGAATTCCAACTTGCAATACAAAAATAACTTAAGTTTTATACATGCAAATTCATAAATACATTAGTTAGTTTAATTTTGCTACGCACTATAAACAGGGACCTTAGTAATAGCACAGATTTGTGGTAATAGATACATATTTGTTAATATTTATTTTCTCTTTGAAACAGTGTTTAATAATTGTTACCTATTTGGTTTTTTTAAGAATGCTTTATGCATATAATGAATTAACGACCTCTGTGGCTCGGTGGGCGAATGTCCGCCTGAGGCGCAGGAGGTTGCGGGTTCTATTGTCGCCGGGGGACCAGATTTTGTACGATCTACAATTTCTGGTTTTGGGTCTGGGTGTTTTCTATGTATCATATGTTTGTATTTCCAAAAAAAATATATCTATGTAGTTTATAAGTCACCTAGCACCCATAGCACAAGCTCTGCTTAGTTTGGAGTAAGGTGATGCTGTAGTGAGTTGTCCGGAAATATTTATTGAATTAAATTGAACTAAAAAGCATATATTCGTATTTGAATAATATATAGTATATTTAGCACGTGTATAAACGTGTTGTTTTAGGTATTTCTATTTTCCTGTGTGAACAATTAAGTGTCTAATAACTGTAGTTTGCAGTTTTGAATTATAATAATTATTGAATATGTTTAGATCTTCTGATCTGGTTCGGATGAATGTCTGTATGACGCCTTTTAGATAAAAACAAAAAAAATTGGTAAGTAGTTATCTATTACCGATCAATTGTAGATTTCCATGACACTATCATTATCTTATCTGAGGCTGTAAATAGAAAAAAATAGTTCTAGGAAAATAATCTACGAAAATACAACACTCCTTCTGCCAGATGATTTGAATTCTACAACTTGTATTTTCTGCGAAAAGTTCGAAAAACATTAATTAATGAAAATAAAATATTTATTCAACTGTTAAATAGCTAATAGCACGTGTAATGTGACGTCACAATGACAATCAAACATGCAACTGTACTCACTATAGATAACAGAAGTATTGAACATTTTATCAGTATTAATAACATTCCTTTGACTGTATAGGTACAATTATATTCTGGGAATTATGACAAATTTAAAAAGGATTCTATTGTATTGTGTTTAAGGGGAATCCTTGTATGTGCGAATTATTCACGGAAGAAAATTAAAGGAAAACGGAGATTGTACTACCTACTTGAACGAATGTTGTGAATTTTTTTAATAACCTAGTCTTATAGGTTAAATAATTTATATAAATATTATTTAACCTTTATTTAGTCGGGGTCAAGGGTTGGAGAAGTGAAGATTGTTTGAATGTCTTTACCCAGCGATAGACATTTTACGACTGTATTTTTTGATTTAAGAAACTAAGATAAATGAGAGAATGACTGCAAAAAATCTCCATCATAGGAATTGTTATTTCTCTCTCACTCCAAGATGACATGGCACACACAAAAAATACAAACTTATTTTTAACCCCCGACGAAAAAAGAGGGGTGTTATAAGTTTGAAGTGTCTGTCTGTGTGTCTGTCTGGGACATCATAGCTCCCGAACGGATGGAGCGTTTTCAAATTTCGAATCTGGCGCGAGTGTTCTTAGGCATGTTTCATGAAAATCGGTTTTTCCGTTTAAAAGTTATGGGGGCGAGAGTGAGGAAGGAAAACCGAAAATCTGCAAATATACTATATAGTGTGGGGTATCAAATGCAAGCGCATCGCGTCCACATTACATAATATTATGTTGTTTTACATTTAAGGAAATTATGGCATTCGAATCAGGGGTTTTTCATAAATTTTAAATTTATTATAAACTCTGTACGTACTTAGCGTTATTTTGCATTAGTTGAATAAATGGACACAGTTTAGTGGACTATTTATTTATTTATTTAGTTTACGCCCACAACCGATTCTTTCTGAGATTTGTAAAATCAAACAACGGAAATAAATGATTTTGCATCATGTATCTTCTACTTAATGTGACCTCTACCTAATAACCGATGACCCATTTCCACTTTCCCCGTAATTATTCCCACCGGAAATCCTACACGCCTAACGACACTCCCGATAAAATTAAAAATTGATTTTCCGTCACAAAAAACCTCATAAAAATATATCAGTCAAAGCACGCCCAGTAACTCAGTACCGCCCCGCTCTAGGGGTTAAACTACCTTTAATTAAACATAGATGTGAAACTCAGAAGGCTAAATAACTTGATATTGTAGTGTGTGTCCGACCGATTTCGATCACGGCGACATCTGATATTTCTCGATGCACCCATGCATGCATGTGGCTTAAATATAAATAGCCAATATAATAATTATATATTAGTATCCTTATATTTATTGCATGCCCAAAATGGCTGGTAGAAGCTGCGTCATTTTAATTTTCTGGTTTCTGCACTAAACAAATCAATATTATGGAGTTTTCCTTATGTTTTTATCTGCTTTTCGAATCTTTTTATTTCACTAACTATTATTAAAAAATATAAACCAGGCGTAGGACAAAAAATAAAATTATACCTTGATTTTAAGCAAGTGACTTCACATAGGCTTTTTATAGCCTGGGACGATTAACAGGTTCTATCTAAACAAAAACAAAGAAACGAAATACTTTTATTCAAAACGAACAATCCATACAAAATAATAATTTAGTACAATCTCACTTTTTAAGTAAGCTTTATCATTATTCTGCAACAAATTAACGATTTCATGTAAAAATTATCAACGCGACTTTTACGAATATGTGTTAGACATTATACAGGACTAGCGTATTATTAGATTATAAATAAACAACATTTGCGATAACCTCTTGACTGTCTGATTGACACCAATAGATCTTTGAGTATTAACTAAGCTCTGTTGTATTTTAAGGTTTCATACCCAAAGGGAGCCCGATTATATAATATTATCCCTCATAATATTACTGTGACTTCGTCTATCGGTCTGTCCCTCTGTCATCAGGCTGTACAAGAACCGTGATGAAATTTTGAGGGATGATGTAATTCTGTTCAAATACCAAAACCACAATGATATACCTAATTAATATATTATCCCATAGATAATTTTACTACTAATCTTATACAATAAAGGTGATTTTTATAAAGTTAAGTAACGTATCGCCAGATCAGTTCTTGGATGGGCGACTCCCCGAGTGCATTATTTTGCAATATAATTTTGTTTTTTTTTGTTTTTTTTTTTATTGCAATATGTGTAACTAAACTGTGCAAGGTGTTGTATGATGTTATCTTATATCAAATATATTTTTCTCTATGCAGTTTCACTTCCACGCAAATTTAACCCCTCCCCCGGGCATCGTCTAGTTTAATGAAAAACCATCAAATTCCATAATTGATGAGAGCGTGACAGCATTTCACTCCTTTTCTCTCGAGACGTACAATTTATTAATCAAAAATAATAATTCACAGGTAATGTCTGGACTTGCAAATGGCCACTTGCAATTATGTACTTCATTTCGTTGTGTTAGAGTGCATTGTTCACTTCTGTTGGACTTCTGGTTTAATAGATAGGATCGGAAGGGTTGGGGACAGTTTTGGGTTCGGACTTGTTTACGGTAATTTGAGGTTATTTGTAAAAACAGGTGTTACATTAAAATAACAAGATTAGATAATTAACCATTTTTTAACACGTTTTACGGAAGAAGTGATTAGTTTTTAAAGTTTTAGAAAATAAAGAAAGTAATTTCAAATTAACTAATTGTTATAATAATATGTGTATGTATTAAGTAATTGTATTAATAATATGTTACACATAAATTTTTAAGTAATTTGACACCTTCAATTAATAAAATAAATGACTTAAATTATTTTTACGCATTGTAGCTTTAGTTTTAATTTCTTATATAATATATATATGAAGTATATATATATATCTATGATATTAAGTACTTATATCAGATGTCTAGTACCCGTAACACAAGCTGAGCTTACCACGGGGCTAGATGTTGTTGTGTGGATTATCCGGAAATATTTATTTATATATTATATTAACAACTTATCGCATTATATTGCACTATCAACCCTAGTAAGTAACACTGGCCAGTTGAAACCAAGGAGCAATCCGAAATTGGAATAGCGAATTCGAAATTCAAATTCAGTCCAGTGGATTTGGGCATGCTATCTAAATCAACGCGACGATTTATGATATATTATGCCTGTAATTTACATTTTATATTTACCGCTTATCGAATTATTGCACTAGCAGCCCTATTAAGTAACACAGTATATTTTTAAGGTTTATTGTAGTATTAGTGGTATTAGTAATAATAATATTATCTGCGATTATAATGTGATTCTACGCCTTTATAAAAATGTAATCATACATGAAAATTTGCTATATCTTAAATTAAAGGCTTTGTGAAAAACAGCGAGAATCGAATTCAGCGGGCGTTGTCCTCGTCTATCACTGACATTTGTATTTTTAGGGTTCTGTACTCATAGGGTAAAACGGGACCCAATTACTGAGACTTTGTCGTTTATCTGTCTGTTCGTCTATCACTAGGCTGTACCTCTCAAGAACCGTGTTAGATAAAGAGTTGAAATTTTGAGCGATCGATGATGTATTTCTGTTTCCGCTATAACAAAATATACTAAAAACACATAATAAATAAATATATAAGGGATTTCCCATACAACATGCTTTTGATTTTTATAAAGTTAAGCAACGTTGTGCGAGGCAAGCACTCGGATGGCTGATCGCATCTTTTTGCACTCTAAAACATGTTTTTATTTTTTGTTTTTATTGCAAAGTGCGTTTAATGTACAGTTTAAACGGTAGGCAATAAATAGTAGATTACTACTTAAGTGTAGTATAATTCTATCTCATACCTGTCAACGGGCTGTTTTTTTAGCGGGAAAATACAAAATTCATGAACTATTTTTATATTTTATGCAGAAAAATAAAGACACATCCGTAACCTGCAAAGTGAGATTTATCACTTATTAAAAATAGTAAAAATTCAAGAAATTTTTAATTCAAGAAAAAATTAATTGTTCATTGTTCACTTTAGTAAATATAATAAATAAAAATAAATCCTACTAATTGATTTTAGCTGCGTTATAAGCGAAAAAGTCAAATTGTTTAATTATTTCGATTTTGTAACTTTGCAAAACCTAACCTATTGTTTCATAGCCTAGCCTAATCCTAATTATACAAAAGGACAGACAGCCAGGCACCGCCCAGACATAGATTAAATCCACACCTGGTCCCCAGCGAAAGAGTTTAATTAAACTAGTTAATCCATTAAGGTGTGCCAACGGTTACCCGTTATCGGTGCTGTCCAACGTTAATCATGGCTTTATGGCTTTCAATGGTTTTTGTAGTTTTCCCAGCTGTGGGAATACTCGGGTTACGAGGGAAATTAAATGTGATTGGGGTATTTTGGTACTGGCAATTTTTGTCGTCGTGTGCGTTTCAGGGTTAAAAGTTGACTTGTCATAAATATTGTGGTCAAAAGCCGTGTTGGCTAAGTAGGCTCACACTCAACTTTCATTCGGGTTCAAACTCCGCCACACACCTATGGATTTATCTACTTGAAAAATGTATGTGCGCATTAAAACACGTGCTTTAGCTGTGAAGGCAAACATCTTGAGGAAACCGGCATGTTCTAAGAATTTTAAAGAGTTTGAAGGACATGTGTGACATGCACCAACCCGCACGTGGCCAGCGCAGCGTGGTGGATTCAGGCCTAATCTCTCTCGTCAAAAGAGAAGTCCCTGTGTCCCAGCAGTGGGAACATTGTTAGGGTTGGTGATGATGAAATGATGTGGTCATGAATGTAACATACAATGGATTGCTGTAAAATTGTAAAATAATTTCTATTTATTGAAAAAAAAACAGGATTGTCTCCCGTATTAATAGATTAATAGAGTTTATTTTTAACCCCCGACAAAACTGAGCCGTGTTATAAGTTTGACGTGTCTGTCTGTCTGTCGCCTCATAGCTCCAGAACGGGTGAAGCTATTTTAATTTAGTTATTTTTTGTATGAAAGGTGAGTTTTGCGTGAGTGTTCTTAGACATGTTTGATGAGAATCGGTTGACCCGTTTAAAAGTTATGAGGGTAAAAATGGAGAAGGATAACCGAAAATCTGCAAATATACTCGTATTTGGTCTCAAATTAAAGCGCATACATGCACATTACAAAATAGTATGACATTTAACTTTAAAGGTAAATAAAGATCAGGAATCTTGGGTTTTTTATTGTTAAATTTAGATTTGCCTTCTTAGAGTAGAACCCAAAGCTACTTCGCACGCTGTGAGTTGCGCGCGCTTGAAGTGAAAGGAGACGGAACTCGCGTTTTATCACTCCCCCTGATGAAGGAATCCTCTCGACTAGTTGTTGGAAACGATGAAAAAAGAAGTAAACTCTAGTAATAAGTTATAAAATCCCGTTTTCAAAATGGAATAGTGTAACCCACGATAACTTTGAAACTTATATTTTAGTGCTGTACTGTTATTGATTTGATAAATTTGATAAGCTTCTAAATTAGATGTCAAAAGGATTCCGACATCTGAAATACAAATATTTCGATTTTAATGCCAATACAGTAATTTATTAATCTATGCCAATAATATAACTGCATAAAACTAGAACAAATTCTCTAAGCTAATTCTTGCATAAGTATATTCTATTACTTTCAAAGTAAAATCCATGAATGATCTATACTAATATTTTAAATGCGAAAGTAACTCTGTCTGTCTGTTTGTTCGCAAAAACCACTGAAATGATTCAAATGAAAATACCGCGGGAAAATGAAATTCAGCTGATGGAAAGTCCATTATTACCCGCGTAACACTACCGTTGTTTTTATTTATTCATTTGATAATTAAAGAGTTTCTGATATTTTTCAATGTAACCACTATAATCATAATAATTATTTATAACAATAAAAAGTATTTTATAATTAACACAGTTTTTAGGAGGCTATGTCCTAAAATCGTTCATCGATTTTATTTCGAAAGCTATAGAATATACATTATGCAGCTTTATTGGCATTTTAATAAAATTATTTATGTTTTGTAGGTAGTTGAATTCATAAGGTTCATGTCCGTTTTGAACAATATTTTTTAGAATATTTATTAGACATGGTATCTTTTAGAGGAAACAAATTAATTATTATTTAGTTCTCTATTGTGTAGTTATTTATTCAATTTACTATGTATTGCTAGTAAGCTTATTTTACTGAGGTAAACACCATAATCCTGCATGAATATAATAAATAACTTTAAATGATCCAAATAAGTTCCACTGTTACAGTTAAATTTAAAATGAATGAAAGTGACTTGACAATAATGCCAAAAATACACATGAAAGCCAAAAATAATTAGCTTCAAAAGTGCAAAATGTCAGGTTCCACCGAGATTTGAACTCGGATCGCAGGATTCAGAGTCCTGAGTGCTAACCGTTACACCATGGAACCGATGTTTAGCTCGTCGAAATTTCTTATATGCTGCTCCAAGCATCAACTTCAACTTTATCTTTTGTAGAGTCAGCTAAATATATCTTATTATTTAGTGTGATGCGCGTAACATATTAGCTAATATCGTGCATTATTTTACGAATTAGGTAATTAATTAACGTAATTGCTTGTTGATACAAGCAATCAATAAGACCAGAGTGTAATTTTATCTCAGAAGTACATAATAATATTTATTACTTACTATCCTGATACCTATGGTATACGTAATGTTAAAGACATTGTCTGTTATCTAAAATAGTATATAATTAATAACTACTGCACACATTGTTATTATTTACATGATGTGACCAAAACGACAGAAATAACATTCAATAAATTTAATAAAAATAGTTTTGAACCAGTGGCGTAGCTAGGGGCCCAAGGGCCCTTGTGCATAGTGAGAGAATCAATGAATTGTGATGAAATTGATATGAAAATGAGTGTCATCGAATATATAGATCTTGTCAACACCTTTCATTAGCATAATGGAACGTCTAGGATGTGTAGTTCCATATATATGACTGTTTTTGTTTTGACAGCTGTCACTGAAAATGTAGGTCTTGTCAACATTTAAAAAAAACGTAACCAAAATGTAACCACAAGCACCACCAAAGCTGGTGCGTCACCATTCACGTGACCCCGCGATGTTGTATGGTTGAAGTACGTGTGGGCTGGCCCTCATTGAATATGATTTTGAACTGAAAACAGGAATATCCATCCTTCTCTGATTAGAAATGATATATATTATTTTTTGCTTCATGGGTTCTTACTTACAATCTCTGTACGATCTATACAATATTGAATTTTTTTATACTATGGTATCGTATCGTAAGGTCACGTGATTGTCGCGGAATAAATCTAAATTTGATATTTAAGAAACACCCCCAATTCCAATGCCATAATTTCCTTAAATATAAAACAACATAATAATAATGTGATGTGGACGCGATGCGCTTTCATTTGATACCCCACACTAATATTATTTGCAGATTTTCAGTTTTCCTTCCCCACTCTCACCCCCATAACTTTTAAACGGCTCAACC
Source organism: Gymnoscelis rufifasciata (assembly GCA_929108375.1). Lineage (NCBI taxonomy): Eukaryota > Metazoa > Arthropoda > Insecta > Lepidoptera > Geometridae > Gymnoscelis > Gymnoscelis rufifasciata. Next base: position 14,208,512 of record OV815305.1, read on the forward strand.
GATGTTCATGAAACATGTCTTAGAACACCCAGACCAAACTCACCTTTAATATAAAAAAAAATTAAATTGAAATCGCTCCATCGGTTCAGGAGCTATGATGTCCCAGACAGACAGACAGTCAGACGTCAAACCTATGACACCTTTTTTGGTCGGGGGTTAAAAAATGATCCTTAAAATGGCAAGAGAGCGACTGATGGTGATTAGTTTTACCAAGCGCATTTTCGTGCATTTTGAAAGTATTATTTCACAGGCATTATTAAATCCAAATAATTAATTTTTGCTTTATAATATACAAGTAAATGACGAACTCTTTCTTTTGATATAACTTTTATATGATTTGAAGTTGAAAACTCTTAGTAAAGTTGGTTTTAAAATCAATTTAGTTTAAAAAAAAACGTGCAAATTATTCATAGTTACAGATAAAATCGTTAGAAATTTGATAATTCGAACCGGATCTAGCTTAGGCAATATTTTTTTACTTTCTTGACGTTATTTCCGCTTTGCAGCCCCGCTACGTAACTTATTTCTTTCCATAATTTTCAATTAGTAGCGATCGAAATTTTAGTAATTCTTACTTACTTACTGAGATTTTCCTATATTGCTTTCCAATGTTTAGTATAGAGTAAAGGAAGCTCAACAGAAAAGAACCATAAAACAGCTTGTTTGGTAATGATGCGGTAAAATCAATATTAACTCAAAGGCCTATTATAGTTTCTAAAGTAGCTCGTTTGTCAATTTGAACTTATGTTTAGAAAAACGTTGGTTGTTTTTTATTGCCGATCAGGTATTATAGATTATAAGCGGTTAGCGTTGTGCTGCAACGTGTGTATCATACATATCTTGTCGTCTGATTTTTTTTGCGAAAATGAGTTTTACCAGAATTTCGGGCCAGATGGATGGTTGTGTGGAATAGAAATCATAGCATTAGTGGTGATACTTGATGAAATAAGGCTGGTAGGGAAATACGAATAACAACAGTCAGCGACACACCTTGCATCAACTACTGTAGTACGTCCCAGACCCAAGAAAGTTGAAAACATCGCCGGAAATATCATAAATAAGAACTGATGCAAGGCAAGAGCGAATTAAAACTTCGAATTAAAAAAAATATATATTGTAAGAATTTTATTTTATTTTTGAATTTTCCTTTTTTTTCAAAGTTGAGGCTAGAGGGCCCCCTGAGCTCGAGGGCCCTTGTGCACTGCACAACCTGGCCCTATGATAGCTACGCCACTGTTTTGAACTTAAAACATAAAAAAGAACAAACACGCATGAAGATGAGAAGCTCGCCTTTTTACGAAATTCTCTAAAATTCTTCGTAAAGGCTTTTGATATGTCATAATACTTCACTTATTTATTAATCACTTAGGTATGCATACAACGTAATCCATCAATTTATAAGTAAACATCTTACCTACGTCTTTAAGAACCTTTTCGTAACGATTTTCCCTAGAGTTTTTCTGTCAGTTTTTCAAACATTTTGACCCTTATACCATTTAACCCGTCCAACGCCAAGCTGTCAAAAAGCGCCCATCTCATTCGATTTGCAGGTTTCCTTCGAGATGAAATATTCACAGCATCAATCAATAAGTCACTAGTTTGGTACTGTTTCTATTCATATTTCATATTGCTGGATGTAGTACCTGGATGTAGTGCGGGAGATCGAGTCAAAAAAGTTACGTTGTCATGGTAATATCTTATTTCAATAAAATTCTCAAAAAAGTTACGTTATCATGGTAATATCTTTATATATATAATTCTTCTGTGAGTGTGTATGTCACTGAACTTCTCTCAAACGACTGGACCGATTTTGATGAAATTTTTTGTTTGTGTTCAAGGGGATCTGGGAATGGTTGGGACAGGACAACGTCTGTCGGGTCGACTAGTCTTACCTATTTAGAAAATTCTCGTGTCACAATGTTCGTTCCCGTACTCCTCCGAAACGGCTTGATCGATTCTCAAGAAAGTGAACATAATGAGTAGGTCTGAGAATCGGCTACTATCTATTTTTCATTTTGCAAAACAAAATGAAAATATTTTTGAAAACTAACTTACACGTACTAATTTACAAAGTAAAGGTACTACTTTTTTCACATGTATTTTTTGTTATTAGCAGTGTATGCAGAAAGCTAAAATTCAAAAGTAGTTAATTTTGTAGGATATTATGAATAATGTTAATAAGGGAGGATTTACTTCTTACGGCTGAAGAGAGACAGGAAAAGTGTTGAGGAATTATATATTATTTTTCCTATCAACTCTTACACTATTTGGCTTGTAACTATGCCCGTTCAGATATTGGCAAAAAACAATATTTTATGTCGGTCGCTAAGCGCCTCGCAAAATGTATGCTTGTGGACGCTCGAGGTAAGGATACACACGACACGGATATGCGGAGATATGTCTGGGGATAGAGTTAACTCTTCTATGATTATTTTTATCTATTTGGATCTATTATGATTTAAAATGTATTTTAAAGTTAAAACTGAACACAGTTATCTAAGAAACATACAAAAATATTTTATTTACTATAAGGATTATTAATTTGAAAATTTTAGTTTATATTCCTAACTTTAATATTCTGTATTTTGTAATTTTTTCACTTCGTTTATCGGCAAATATTCAAACATTTTTCTTCAATATTCATTATTAAAGATTCAATCCCTATTTTGTTTTATGGCAAAAATATTAAAAATACACCTATAAGCCCTGGCCCTGAAAGGTAGCGGGGTCGCGGTGGTTACAGGATGCTATCGAAGTCACTGGAAGCCCTTGAGGAAGGCCTGCAGTGAACGTCCTACGGCTGAAATGATTATGTTGATGATGACACAATAAAAAAATATTCTAGTGTTTCTCCAATAAAAGTATTTATTTTTCAATTCCGTTAAAGTCTTATCCCGAGAATGTTTGCCCGTGTATCCCCGCATTAAATATTGACACAATAAAAATGTAAAATGGCGGACGTGCGGTTATGGCGACTAGAAGAGTTCCGTTTCCGCCAATAAATATCTTATAGGGTTACACTGCCTGGGGAGCACTCGCCACTTTGCGGTCATTGGATCTGCCTTTATTTATCTTATTTATCTAGTGAGTACTGTTACTTTTGAATTTAGACTAGTTTTGGTGCGGTTATTTTCCAATATGGATGACAGTTATTTAGATTGACAACGGGGTATTTTCCACGATTAAGACCTTAAGTTTGAATTCATTGTAACTTCCTTTAGGCATATCGCACCGCTATTATCATTGCTATGATCATCATATGTATAATAAAAAATATCTATGTATGTATGTATATTATATTAAGTATATCGGTTGTCTAGTACCCGTAACACAAGCTAAAAGCTTACCACGGGGCTAGATGTTGTTGTGTGGATTGTCAGGAAATATTTATTTATTGCGGTTCGAAACGACCCATTTTAAAAGATACTTGGTCGATTGATACCTGTGGTATGAACAGCTCGCGGTATGAAATGACTAAAGACCGCCAATACTACTAGGATTTTTTAGGATCCTGAGGATAATATGGATTTTATCCGAAATAAAATTGGACCCTGTTACTACAAAATTTAATGAAAATTTAAGGAGTCTTCCAGATTCGGATTAAATCATAGCAAATAATTAATATCTCGCCCGTGTTACTAACCTAGCTAATTTTGGAAATAATTAATTTCTTTGTTATAGTAAAAATCGTGAGGTCATTATGTATTTCACTCAGCTAATTCGTTACAAGTATGGCATTTTGTATTGCTTAAACCATTTAATGGAAAGATATCTAAAAAAAAATACGGTCGAACTGAGAAACCTCCTTTTTTTGAAGTCGGTTAAAAAATAGTTTATATGTCATTTTTATTATTTAACAAAGTGTTACTTTTATATTTTATTTTTTCTTGCAAACGAAAAATGAATACGATCCAGTGCATTGAAGTTTTTTGGAACGTAACGCTTTCGCGCGATTTGTACGAAATGGATACGTCACAAGACAAGCCTTGCAGCCTATCTTGGTACTTTCTTATTATATTGATAAAGCGAAAAATAGGAGTCCAGTATTCCGATTAAACAGAATACTTTTTTTTTATGTAGGCATCATGCCTATTTTCATATTAATGTTGTACCTTTTCAAATAAATATTATTATCTTGTAGATAATAATATTTATTTGAATGTTCCAAAATTGGTGTGGTATATATGATAATAAAAGGTTTAATTTAACTGATTACCTCTCAAGGTAACCAATAAAACATTTTATTGAATGGTGCTACTCACAAAAAGCTTGGATTTACAAATTTACATTTTAAGGTTTTTTTTCCAACAATTCGTCAGCCAGCTGCGACGTACTTTTTTAATGAATTGCTCTGTAATTAAACATTTAATAATTTTGTAAATTTTGTATTTTTTATTTTGTTTACCACCGCCGTCCACAACCTTCATTAAAATTATTTCCATACAAAGGTTGTCTGGAAGAAATTGCTTTAAGCAATAAGACCGCCCATTACGCATGCTAGGTTAAATTTTAGTTTTAATAATTTTGTATTTTTGTATAACATTGGTGTGTGTAAAAAGAATTTTCTATTCTATTCTATTTAATTACAAAGTAACTATGTACTGTTCTGTATGCTCCAAGTTGAGAACAATAGATAGTGTTAAACTGAGCAAAATCTCTTTTAATCCTAGATCCTGGATTCCTTGCTGAACAACAAAATTCCACTCGTCTTGTCACTTTTGAACCCTTTCCGCTTTATATACCAATTTTGAAACATCTTGTATAGAGTCCATTTATTTTATTCCCGTGTAACAAGGTCCCCTCAACCAAAGTACTGCCTTCACAATACTGTCCCTCAAGACGCGAAGTTGTGATACACAAGCCGTTGTAAATATTCTATTAAGAGATGGGGACCATCGCTCTTTTGTGCAATATCGCGCACGACGGAACAAATCGCCGACGTCTTGGGGTGTTGGTTGTTGGTGTTGGAGCTGGTTTGATTCTTTGAACTCCTTGGAACTTTTCTATGAGTGGAAACTTATAATTGGGCATCTCTGTGTTTGCAATTTGCAACTGATTGTTACAGTTGCAAGTTGTATATTATTATGTTAGTTGAAAATGTATCCTAGCTGTTAACTGTTGTGACTTTACATCAGGTGAAATTGTGGTCAATTGAAGCCTTATCAATAATAAAAAAATAAATAATAATAATATGATTAGATCTGAATAGGCCTAAAAGAACAATACAAATTTATTTTCTGTACAATTCTCACAGCAACATCGGGCGGTATGGTAAGCTCTAACCTTACTATGCCTTTAAACACATACACTTCCATTTAGTAAAAGGCGATTATTTTTATATTATAAACCGATACTAATATTTGATGGTAAGTATACATAAAAAAAAACAAAATCTGAGCCCCAACTGGGAAAGGAACCAGCAATCTGGAGGCTTTTGCATATCTCAAGCACACTCTAACATGACGAATTTATTGTGGTATCCATGTCTATTTAATAATCCTACTAATAAACGCGAAAGTTTCTCTAAATGTAATGTTATTGTCGTTGTTGCTCTTTCATGAAAAAAACTAATGAAATGATGAAACTTTAAAATTTTAAAAATAATTTCAATGTCAAAACGTTACCTTTCTTAGAAGCACAGGGCATACGAGTACACGAATAACTACTTAAACATAAACTAAATTTTGTAAGCAAATTTAACTTTTTCTTATCTAATCATTTCGTTTCTCCACAGTGAAGCTACCAACAATAAATATGGGAGTAAAAAATGAGGCGGAGAGACAGTCAGGTCCGAAGCCCATCCGTCGCCGTAGATTACGTTTCAAATGAAAAAGCGGGTAGTTGAAACTTTTTTCATTCTCCAGTGCTAAGTGCGGCATACTTTGAGTCGCCTACGGAGATTATCGTAATTATTATCCAACTCATTTTTTTCGTTTGATAAGCCTTCATTTGACTACAATCTCACCTGATGTAAAGTGAAGATTGTGGTCTAAGATGGAGCATGAAGGCCTAGAAGATGGCTTCTCCGGACCTCATTACGAAACACGAAAAAAACGTTTAATAAGCCTTAATTTGACCACAATCTCACCAAACCTGAGGTGGAGGAGTAAGTGGTAACCCTCTGAATCCTTACACGTGACCTCCAGGTGGTGCTTAGAACAGTCTCTGGTGGTAGGCTTCGGCCGCGGCTTGTCACCAACCGGCCGCCCATTGTCTCACTTTTTACCATGTACAATTCTTTGTTATATTTTTCATGTTGTTGGTGTATAATATGGTGTATAGTATTCAATAAGGAATATATTAATATTGTATTGAATTGTATTTTGTAAAGTAATCCCTGATTTTTATCAAGAGCAATTTTTTACTTCCCAGAAGTCTTTATATATGAAGATTTAAGTAGTACACTATAAGTAGTGAGTTTGCGTTTTTCGTTCCTTCCCAGTGAAGCTACCAACAATAAATATGAAAGTAATAAATAAACCTGAAAAGAATGAGAAGGTCTCTTAGAAAAAGAGTTCCGTGATTATTTTTAGTAAAAAAAACAATGAAATTAAAAAGAAGATCTTTTGCTCTAACTATTATCTTGGCCTGAAATGGTAGCGAATTGAGACGAGTAGAATTGTATATTAGAACCTTATAGCACAAAAAATATGGGCTAGAATTTATTAATTAGAATACGGTTGTAATACTAAATTATATAGGTAGGTAAAATTGTTAGAATGAGATATTATCTATAATCGATTAATTAAATCTACCTAATATAATTACCGCGAGAAAGTTTATTATTACGCGTGCAAAGCCGTAAGCGGACAGCTAGTTACTGAAGAAGTAAATTAAATAAATTGGATTGAATCCTTTTGCAATCTATTCAAAACTGAGTGAATTATTACCATTGAAAATGCATAAAGATTTTAAGAATCAAATTCACGAAAACCGATGAAAGTCCGTCGAATAGAAACCGGGCAAAATAAGTGACAACAATTTCTGTAGCACTGTATCCTGTGAGTGGCATCTAGAATCAACCCTTGACTGATTTGCATGGGACAAATGGCTTCGCGAGCTAACATTAAAAACGGAACAAATTGTCTTTACAAGTCTTTTGCAACCCTTTAGCAATCACCTTGCTTAGTGTGAAAATATGGGTTACTAGCGTATTGTGGTATTATCCGCTAATACCACAATCCGTCAGTAAGATTTATAATCCCTCGGAAAAAGTAGCTTAGATCTACAAACAGATTTTAATCTAATATTTGGATTTCAGTCAATCCGTATAGACGATTTAACGTGAAGGAGTAACAAATGGATGTACTAATAAACATTCCTGTTTATAACAACTACAACATCACGCCCGCGGCTTTGCCCGTGCAAGAATAATTTTCCCCGCCTTTAAAAGTAGCTTTTGACCCAAATCGGGCTTTGCCTGCATTAATTCTATTTTCCCGCATAAATCGGTATTTACCACCGTACATTTAAAAAGAAAGAGCAACAAACACACTTACCTACCCCTCACAGACTTTTGGAATGGTGCGCAACAAGCGAACATATTCTTTTTTAAGCTATTGCACAAAAAAACCTAATCCCCAGTGTAAGGTTTTTTTTAATCCCGACCGGCACAGCGGTGATACTTTTTTTAGTTTTTCCATCTATCGATAACTATTGATGACCTTTTTAACCCCCGACCAAAAAAGAGGGGTGTTATAAGTTTGACGTGTCTGTCTGTCTGTCTGTCTGTGGCACCATAGCTCTCAAACGGATGGAGCGATTTCAATTTAGTTGTCTAGTGAATCTGGCGCGAGTGTTCTTAGACATGTTTCATGAAAATCGGTTGTGCCGTTTAAAGTTATGGGGGTGAGAGTGGGTAAGGAAAACCGAAAATCTGCAAATATACTAGTGTGTGGTATCAAATGAGATCGCATCGCGTCCACATTACATAATATTACGTTGTTTTACGTATAAGGAAATTAAGGCAATTTTAAATTTAGATTTATGAATTATCACGCTTGTCTCTTTAGTTCAGCAACCCGCCTACAGGTGGCATGGGTTGTATCGGCCACGCTCAAAGTGTAACTTGAATTAATATTAAAGAAAAAAAAAACAATGCATAAATAAATAAATTTATAATAATTATTGCATAAGATGATAAAAATGCTATACAAATGCTTTACCGCGGCAGTCTTCGAGTGGCACATATAATTTCTTTCGATTTGCTTTCCATCTTCATAAAAATCTTTATAGTATAAATCCAATTTTATCGTGAGTGACAGCCTTAAATTATAATGTTTTATTTATATTGGATAGCTTGAGAGGTATCAATTAAAATACCACCTATCTGATTTAGTATCATAATAAAAGTCACTATTAAATCAATGGTTTAAGAGAAGTAAACGGGCTTAAAAAATATCAACTGAGGTTAAACATAACCTAGAGATAAGATTAGGCTAAAGAAAATAAGACGCCTTTTTCCGTAAAAAAGGGCTCCATATCGAAATGTTGTAGAGCAGAAATCTAAATTTAATATTTGAGAAAAACCCCTGATTCCAATGCCTTAATTACTTAAAAGTAAAACACCATAATATTTTGTAATGTGCACGCAATGCGCTTTCATTTGATACCACACTCGAGTATATTAGCAGATATTCGGTTTTCCTTCCCCACTCTCACCCCCATAAATTTTAAACAGCATAATCGATTTTCATGAAACATGTCTAGGAACATAAGCGCCAAGCTCACCTTTCATACAAAAACTGAACTGAAATCTCTCCATCCATTCGGGAGCTATGATGTCCCAGACAGACAGACACACAGAAAGACACGTCAAACTTATAACACCATATCTTTTATGATCGGGGGTTAAAAATAGTTTGCATGCGTGCTATCAACACCCTTTACGCTATATATACCATATCCAAAACACCTTTAATAATAGTAGGGTTATTCAGTCGAATATGTTGTAGATACATGGTCGAAAAAGACAGGTTCACAAAGTGTTACTCTTTCCCATCAAATAATACTTTAGAGGAAACTACAAAGTATCTCCCGGGAAATTACTCCACGGTTGGATCCAATCCATACGGTTGGAAATCTTAATCCAATACCGGCGACATCGGATGATTTATATACTGCCGATCGTGATCGGGGCCGCTAAGATGCTGCTTCTCAAATGCTCAATTTTATCCAACTTTTATTATAACAATGCTCGTATTCATAAAAGGTAATATTTCTGAAAAATATGACTACTTATGCCTTGTTTTGCGACTATTATAGAGATAAACAAGGGTGAAAAGCTTTTATGATGTAATGTGTAAGTCGCTGTATGGGGGAGATGTCTAAACTTAAAAGACAAAATTTGAGATCTTAGGAACCGTGTCAACGTTGAGGATATTAAAAAGAAATTTAAAAAAATTGTACTCGGCTACGGCTAGGAAATGAACCCAAACATTTTTATCTTACTAACTAACACTGCTTCTTTTTAAATGGCTCTATATAGAAAATATTACTGAACCTTTCAAAAAAGTATTTAAAAAGCAATGTATGGTTGATACACTACGCTACGCTTAAAAAATAAAATTATATTATAAACTTTAGTTTTTTATTTTAAATGTGAAACATTTTTATGTTCTATTTTGTGACGTAAAATAAACATCCTCATTCAGTGTACGTACATTAATTTCTGAATATACCTGAGTTTGAAACGACTGAATGTTACAATTTCATAACATTTCACAACAACTTTTTTTGTAACAACAAATGCTGAGTCAAATACCATTTTGCAACCATTTTATTTTCTTATTATCTTTAGCGTTGTTGTATATTATGTTATTGTTGCAAATAAATAATTTTATTCTTATTTTTTTATTCATTTTACGACAGTAAACCCCTTTTTCCCGCAGCATTTTAGGGCCCGTACGATGTGCAATACACTCAACGCGCACCTGAGCGCAATCACATTACCTCGTCTCACAGTACGTAGGATTTAGAAAAACTGACAAATATATGGATGTACTTTGTGCTATTAAACTGTATACTAGTGGTTCTCATTTTAGATATTGGACCCTTAATTAAATAAAAAATTAAATTAAAATAAAGTTATAGATATTTTCGCCACAAAAAAGTGAACAATTTTTAACCCCCGACCAAAAAAGAGGGGTGTTATAAGTTTGACGTGTCTGAATGTCTGTCTGTCTGGGGCATCATAGCTCAATTCAATTAGTTTCAATTTAGTTTTTTTGTATGAAAGGTGAGTTTGGCCCGGGTGTTCTTAGACATGTTTCATGAAAATCTGTTGAGCCGTTCAAAAGTTATGGGGGTGAGAGTGGGGAAGAAAAATCTGCAAATATACTAGTGTGGTCAAATGAAAGCGCATCGCGTGCACATTACAAAATATTATGTTGTTTTACTTTCAAGGAAATAAAAGAATTGTAATCGGGGGTTTTTCTTCAATTTTAAATTTAGATTTATTATAAAAAGAATATTATAAGTTATATAACTATGTAGGTATTATGACTTATAAAGTCATAATGTAATCCTCATTAAAATATTAATAGCCGCAATAGTTATTTTTTCTATCTATATAAAATTAAAATTAATGGCAAAATGTGTTGGTAAGCGCATAACTCAAGAACGCCTCCAACTCAAGAAGTCCAAGAATGGTTTTGACGGAGAAAAATCGAAAATCACTCAAAACAATCGAAATCGAGGTAGTCAAAACACTGTCTGTTTGTTTCTGTCTGAAACGGCTCGACCATTGGTTTAAAAGCATAACATAAACTGCCGGAAAATGATAGATTTAATGATGGTAAATAATGTGACCTAATTCTCACCAGATGTAAAATTACTCCAGCCAGGTGTCACCTACATCTATAATATCTAGGCAAATTGATAGATAACCCAATTTCATAAACAAAGCTATAAATCAGTAAACAATTACGAATTCCTTCAAAATCAATAATCATCAGGGCCGTTTGCATCGCAGTAATCAGCGATTAATCGCGACAGTCGGGTTAACGAGAGTTTATCGAGTGCGTGCGAGAGTGATGTTGTGCGGTAGGGTTGAAAGTATGAATGATAAGCAGCATTTCTCGTTTTTTAAGACTCGTCGAAGGTTTAAAACCTATTGTATCAATAACTCTAATGGTTTATATTTGATATTAATCGGATAGGAAGAGCTTTGAAATTACCGAGCATTGAGAACATTAATTTTGTAAAATAATATATACCTACTAGCGGCCCGCCCCGGCGTCGCATGGTATAAAATTTTCCCGGAAATTATTAGAATTTTTTCTCGCCGTAAAAACCATCCTATCTCTCAAGTTGGATCGAACTGCACATGGTGTGCTAGTTTTATTATAATCGGTTAAGTGGTTTAAGAGTCCATTGAGGACAAACATTGTGACACGAGATTTATATATAAAGGACTAAAATTACCCTCCAGGGTTGTTATGTAATTGAGTTTTATTTTAGAAAAACAATAGGTGTTTGTTATTGTTTTAACAGTCCGATTCAGACAGTTAATGGAGTTGATTCCGCATAATTCATTGTCATTATTATTTATTAAGGACATTCTATTTATTAACTTGAAGTTTTTATAAATTTTACATACATTAACAAGAGTAAGTAGTAGTTATTATAATTAAATTACGTATGTTGTCCGGGTAAGTTTATGTCTTCCCGTGGGCGCAAAATAACTAATAGACAAGTGCAAGTCACTGGATCACTGAGTTGGGTTTGGAGGTTTTTTCTACTCACGTCCGTAAGTGGTAACCCTCTGAACCCTTACACGTGACCTCCGGGTGGTGCTAAGAACAGTCTCTGGTGGTAGGCTTCGGCCGCGGCTTGGCACCACCCTCCGGGCTGGGCCAGTGCGTGAAACGATTGTTTCGTGATTCGTAATGTGGTCCGGAGAACCATCTACCTTCTAAGTTCTCATGCCCCGTCTTAGACCACAATATCGTCACTTTACATCAGGTGAGATTGTGGTCAAATGAAGGCTTATCTAGCATAAATTAACCGTACTGTGCTAGTGATCCTGCTTGTCAATCGCAACGAGGAAAATCAATGTGAAGAGTTTAAGAGCTCTTTTCTTGCCAGAATTCGTCCAGCAGTGGACCTTCTACAAGTGAGAATAGAATAGAAAAGAGTAGAATGTCTTTATTGCTTCAAACATGGTCTAAAGGTGATAATAATTACTTATAAGGTCCACATGTTTCACTAAAAACTAGCATGCAATAATTAATTAAATCTAGGATAAATGTCAAAATAATTCATTAATGTCATAAAAATGATTTCCATTCAGCCATTTAAATAGTTTTTTCTTAAATATATAATTATTCATTAATTTTATGTGAGAGATACATAATACATCCCATGTGGTGTATTATCCCTCTGTCCTAGGTAGGTATTGTTTGAAATATGGCCGCTGGCAGTGCGCTGCGTTCAATTACGGAGCGAGTTATTAATGGCGCTCCCGGAGGTCCGATTAAACGGAATCTCCGGTAATCCGCGCCGCGAGCCGGTTTCACCGACTGCGGTTAGGTTAGCTTATTAACAATTTAAAAATAATAATGACTTACCTTTAATAAGTTTATATATAAAGGTGTGCCAATACTCGCCACGCCTTGTCCGTTTTGCATCGGCTTAAGTTGCGTTAGATAGATAACAACTTTATAGCAGACTTGTTTTACATTGTTTGACATTGTTCTTACGAACAAAATTACCAAAAAAAAAAACAGTATAACGCTACTAGTGGTACGTACTTACAATCAGCGTTCGCAATTTGATAAGTCACCTGACCAAATTGAAATTTGTCACAGAAACACGAATAAACACATACATAGATACATTTAGGTTATAATATAGGAAACAGAAAAATCTAACTTAGCTATAAAACTAAAAAAATAAGAAAAACTTACTTTTTTGTCGCAAAATTATTGTGACAAAAAAGAGTCAACTCAGCTTAAGCTAAGTGGATACAATTGATTACCTACTCAGCCCTGGTTTTCTGTTGACCCTTGTAGTGACAGAGTGTCTTCACACACGACAAAAATAAAAACATACATAATTATGGGCTAAAAATGATGTTGCATACATTATTTTATAATCAGTATCAAACTATATTCGACCTCAATCATAAAAAAAAATGTACGGCACTTATGTACGGCCTGAGAAGGTATCTAAATGATAGAACGAGCGTCTATTCAATTTCCGAATGAAAAACGACTCCAATCCTGTCACTTATATTAACCCCTCGAAAGATCACCAAATTAATCCTCTGGTGTAACCGGCCTTCGAAGGCACGCACTAATTACCGAAGAGAATTCAATGCAATAAATCACAGGCATAATATAACAGGAGTCGTCGCGTCGCTTTGGAATGCAAGCCCAAATCCACTGGACTGAATTTGAATTTCGAATTCGCTATTCCAATTTCGGATTGCTCCGTGGTTTCAACTGGCCAGTGTTACTTAATAGGGCTGCTAGTGCAATAATTCGATAAGCGGTAAATATAAAATGTAAATTACAGGCATAATATAGCATGAGTCGTCGCGTTGATTTAGATCGCATGACCAAATCCAATGGACTGAATTTGAATTTCGAATTCGCTATTCCAATTTCGGATTGCTCCGTGGTTACAACTGGCCAGTGTTAATTACTAGGGTTGATAGTGCAATATAATGCGATAAGTTGTAAATATAATATATAGATATATAAATATTTCCGGATAATCCACACAACAACATCTAGCCCCGTGGTAAGCTCAGCTTATGTTACGGGTACTAGACAACTGATATAAGTACTTAATAGCATAGACATATATATATATATATATGTATAGATATTTAATTACAGGCGTAATATATCACGAGTCGTCGCGTTGATTTGGATTGCACGCCCAAATCCAACGGACTGAATTTGAATTTCGAATTTCCAATTCGCTATTCTAATTTCGGATTGCTTCGTAGATACTGGACATTGTTACTGGTTTTACTAAGGCTCATAGTAGAATAAAAGTGGTGGTGGCGTAATTCACCAACCCGCACTAGGCCAGCAGCGTGCTGTATTAAGGTCTAATCTCTCTCGCAAAGAGAAGTCCCTGTGTCCCAGCAGTGGAAACGTTAATAGGGTGATGATGATCATGATGAAATGCTGTAAGCGGTAAATCTAAATTTTGTCATTTACTATCGCTACAGTAATATCTATTTATTTTATACGATTAATTAAAATTTCATAGTATAGCAATCATAAGATCCGTACAGTTTAATTATTGAGAAATGTATACGAATTCTCCCGACTGAATTTAAAAATTCCAATTCGCTATTCCAAATTCGAATTATCTCGTGCGTTAAACTGGGCAGTGTTACTAGTAGGTACTTGCTAGGGTTGCTAGCGGAATAAATGCTGATATTCGGTAATTGTTAATTAAATTTACTTTTATTTAACTTATCAAAAGTCAAATAATTATTTATTTACTTCAATATAACTGAGAATCCAAAAAAATAATAATGTGAATTAACAACTTAACAGGCCATATAATTATTGCAGATAGAAATATTTTGTCGTCATCGATCATTTTTAATATTTGTAGGTATTAGAAACTTAAACTTCATACATTCATTTATTATTACACTTTGTGTATTAACAAGGCATAATATCTATGGAATTTTAAATTTAATTACTTTTGCACATTACCAAGTGCTGTGACAAATTAAATAACAAAATAACAACATATTTACGACTAAATCTAATCGTGAAAATGTGGAAATGTAAGATTTCCACATTTTCACCCAACAGTATATTTTATGAACAGTCACCAAGGTATGTAATAATTCGAGGCAGGATTTAATTTGTCTGATTTCCACACTACGGCGCGACTGAGACAGATATAGCAGAATCCAGCATGTTAGAAGAGATAGGTAGAATCGTTAGTGGTTTCTGCAGACAGCCGTAATGAAAATCGGACGTGAATTATGCGTTTTGGTAGGAATAAGTCCGGATTTGTTTTGTCCTAAATGTAAGGCGAACCAAAAAGGTTTGTTAATTTGTTTAGAATTAGGAAAAGGTTGTTCTCGTTTCTAATGGTTTAAATCAGTGAATTCGCTTCTAAAAATAAGATTTAAACAGATTTTTTAATCGATCTCTTTATCTGACTTCATTAGAATTATATTTTTTTTAGTTCAGTTGTTTGAAAAATTTACCCGTAAATAAGCATTTTATATTCACAAGGTATCGATCACATTTATAATGGGAAACATAATTTTAATTGAAAAAAAAAGAAACAAAGGTGTTTATTATTTATATCAATATTAAAAATATTTGGGCTTAGAACCTTGCTGGCTTATTACAGCTCTGCTCTTTAAAGAGTTTCTATAGGTATTTTTTTATGTTATATTATAAAATATTGCCTGTTCTACTCGTATAATCAACATTCAAACAGCACTTAACCTATACAGTATTTTTGACCAAGTTAATGCGAAATTTGAGTCAATATACTAGTTCTCAATTTTTCGAAAAGAAGTGCTATGTCAGTGCAAGCTTGTCAGTCTGTTATCATTTAATTCCGGTTTATATTAAGTTTATTTTAATTTGTGCGCTGTTCAATAAAGTGTTTTCTATCTACGTATCTATAAACCAATAACAGTTGTAACTAAAACGGCTGGCAAGTGAATCGAAAGCAATACCCGTAACGGCGTAGCGGTTAAAAGTAAAACAGACAAGTCGTAAGGCGTTTAGTGCACCCGAGGGGGTTTGTCGTATTGCCTATAATTGTACGAGTAGGTTTGGGTATTGATAGGAGTCGCGACACGATTTAGAATACGATGCGGTAGCGATACGATATGTGTGGTGTTTAAAATAATACAAAACGAAACTCCAATTTGAAAGTTCCAAAACCTTTTCGTTTTATTTAAAGGTCGTATGAAATTAGACTTTAATTCAATAAATCAAAAAACTTAGTGTATATATTATTTTAAACAATGTACCTACTTGTACATAGAGCCGTTATAGAACGAAAATTGATAGAAGCTGCTACACGATTAAGAAAACATTTTTTTTATTGACGACACGATGCGGTAACGCTACGATCTATAAAAAAATCTAAATTATAAAAATGTAGTGTTTTTGATTTATTGAATTATGGTCAAATTTTACGACCTATACATTAATCTATACTAATATAATAACGCTGAAGAGTTTAATCCAACAGGAAAATATTATTTTTTATGCTGGATAAGCCTTCATTTGACCACAATCTCACCTGATGCACAGAATACATAATAGTGCCTGATGTAAATTGACGATGTGGTCTAAGATGGGGCATGAAGACCTATAAGATAGATGGATTCTCCGGACCACATTACGAAACACGAAACAATCGCTTCACGCACTGGTCCAACCCGGAGGGTGGTGACAAGCCGCGGCCGAAGCCTCCCACCAGAGACTGTTCTTAGCACCACCCGGAGGTCACGTGTAAGGATTCAGAGGGTTAACACTTACGGACGTGAACAGAAAAACCTCCAAAAAGACTCCTAATAGAACGATAATTGAATACAACGCAAGCACTACTAGACCGATTCTTATAAATATTACTCATAACTCATTAAACACATATCGAAAAAAGTTGAAGATTACAAAAAAACGCGTCGAATTGAGAACTTCCTCCTTTTTGAGAAGTGGATTAAAAGTAGGTAAATTATTTATAAGTATTCTACGGTTATAAAGTCGACTTCCCCGTTGAGGTTACGGTCCGTAATGGTTTGCATATCGAACATCGCGTTTCATGAGTAGTTTTATCACCATTCGATATAACTCGAACGACCAATGAAGTTGTAAAGATACTTAGAATTGCGACTTTGGTGTCATAAAAGTTTTAAGTATATATTGAGAGCTTCCGTTAACTTTCTTTTTTTAACCCCCGACGCAAAAAGAGGGGTGTATGTTTGACGTGTCTGTCTGTCTGTGGCATCATAGTTCTGGATGGTAGCAACAGATGAAGCTATTTAAATTTATTTTTTTGTATGAAAGTTGAGTTTGTGCGCGAGTGTTCTAAGATATGTTTAAAAGTTATGAGGGAAAGTGAGAGTGGGGAAGAAAACCCGAATACTGCAAATATATTCGAGTGAGGTCTTTAATGAAAGCAGTGATGTGCACCTTACAAAATACATAGTATGATTTATTTGCTTCTAAGGGACCTAATGTTTTTTTTTTATTTTAAATTAAGATTATAATTACTTCCATATCAATGGTCTTTTTAGTTTGTAAATTATGCAGATTTTTGTAATTAACGAATGGTTTATCAGAAGTTTTCTTACTTCGAAACTTTTTTAGAAGATACGATAAATTTATTTCCTATTTATCTTTAAGCACCTATGATTTTTTTTTATTTTTTGTCTATATTATTTTAGACGTGTCTAAGTTTTGTAAAACCAAACAATGGAAATAAATGATTTTGTATCTTGTATCTTGTTTATAAATAATGCAACAGTGGCTAGAAAACCATATTTGTCAAATGGCCCCATTTTAATTGAAATGCGGCTAACATTCGTCTGCGTCCTTACAAATAAAAATTTAAACCGTTTATTAAAAAAAGTATTTGCTTAAAAGTAAAAAAAATATATTATAATTATTAGTACCTACTTTAAAAAAGGAGCATCCTAGGAGTATTATGCAAAAGAGGAAATGTTCATAACAAAAAGGTAAAATTTTAGAGCAGCATTAGCAAATAAAGTTAGATGAATCGCAAACAAACATTAACAAAATAAACTTTACGTTTCATTTGACAAACAATTTAAGCAAACCCCTAATATTTGAACAACTACCCTCAACTTAGCAAAATAATAATCACGTTATTAGCTCACAACGAAAATAAAAATTCACTCAAAAGGTCCCTGCACATTGAATAAAATATCACACTGAATACTAAAATGTCACATCTCAAAACCATTCACTTCAAAAATGAACTCTAAAGTATCTAACTTACGTTTGAGATTCGACTGTATTTAAACTAAGAGATTTACAAAATGAGCAGTTACTGCAGAATCACCGAGCAACGTGATAAGCAACAAGCAAAATTTAACTTTATTTTAATGAATTAGGATTGAAAATCGCGTGGATGATAGAACGGTTAGGGTGACTAGGGTACGAAAAGCCGTAGGCCTATTTGCGTTTTCACACTTACAACAATAGTGTCATGATTCGTGATCCCGGGATTATTTAGTAGATCCCGGATTATGTGTAACAATCCCGCGGTAGGTCGCGTTGCGGTGGAACAAGTGTTCGCGTTAATGATCCTCGAATTACACTGTCTTTGTTGTAGCTTGTAAATGTTTTGCTTTGAATTAATATTTGGAGATATTCAAATAACACATCGCATTTGAATAAGAATTCATAACATTTTTATTTTAAATGTGGGTATATTAAAACTATTTTTTGAAGAATGTCGCTTTAATCGATTTATGCTAAAGCTGTGAGACGAGGCTAGCAATTTTTTCAAGAATCTGCTAATAGTATACTTATGCATTTTCTACTTGACAAATAGTAACGCATATTTTTTTTGTATCAAAATGTATACGAATAATGTATATGGTAGGACTTATAAAATAATATGCATATTTCAAAGCATTTCGCACTTAAAATGTAAATGATTGATTTTGCTGAAATATTCCAAACGATGTTTTCAAAGCTCGTCACTATAAATACTTATGCATCTCTTCATCTGAACATCATAAAACATATTAAATTGAAATGAATTCTAATATTTTTTAATATCTAAGCAACTAGCTCCCTATATACCTACATACTTTCCCATACAGTACCTTACCTACTATTTAGTAACTATCACAAAATGTCCGCGCCAGGTCACATTAAAATGGCCGCTGACACTCAACACCAATTAATCAGACTAAATAGCTGACAGAATAGGATTACGGGCTTGCACCTGCTTTACACAACGGACACAAATGAGGAGATTATCTCATTGTTGACAGGTAAATCTAAGTACTTAGTTTACCGTGGCATTCCACAGTAGACAATGAAGATGGTTTCTAATAGTTAAAAGCATGTCTTAGTGACAAACATGATAATTAGTTAAGCGCTATTCCAAAACAACAGAGGTAGATGACTAAAAATATAATTAGTACGTCGCGGCGTGGTAAAATTTTTTTCACCAACTTAAAATTGAGCCAATACAGTGCATTGAAGATTCGTGCTACGAAACATTTGTATTAAATTTGTAGCTTCTATAAGTTGGCTGTTTCATAATAAATTTACAGGTAAAGCGAACTATATAGGTGTCCAGCAATTAGAACGGGCTAAAAGACGAACTTAACAGAATACCTATATTTTTATGTAGTCATCATGCCTATAACGATAAAAAAATATTGGAGTTTTCTCAATTTTATATAAATGTTTTAAATTTTACACTTTGTATTATCGAGTGAAGCCCCGAGTAACGACATCTCGTAGAAAATCCAAGAACCATTCCACTATTATTATTATTTTTTGCATAAAAATGTAAAAATAGTTTAACCTGCAAAGTTAGGTTTATCACTTATTAAAAATCATTAAAATGTATATAAATGTCCTCATATTTATATAGGTCTTACATGATTGTAGACAGACTTAACAGTCTGTCTTCTGCAAACTGCACTTATGCAAATTATAGTAATGATGTGTAGATGTAGAATAATGCTTAAGAACGTAATAATTGAATATCTAATATAAGTACCAACAAGTATTCTTTAAATTACAGTACACTTTTCTTACTTACCTCTCGATTCCCAGCAGACATTATAACGTAATGGGAATTTAATTGGCAATAAAAAGTAGAAGGACCACAAATCAATGTAAATAAAGGCAAATCTCCCCGCGTTATATCTTAGTTAGCGGTTCGTATAGATGGCGCGCGGCACGCGATTCCATTATACCCCTCGCTTATTTTTACCCAGTATCACCCTTTTTTCTCAAATTGTGTTCCTTTAATCCTTTAAAATAAATACATTTGCTGGTCAATTGACATAAAAAACTAGTTACTAGTTAGCCAAAAGCTTTGCCAGAGTTTGAGTTTTGGATATAGAGGTATATAGAGGTATTAGACATTTACCTATCATGTTCCTATCCTTGTCCCACAACGCTCTTAGGAATATCATAGCACAGTACCTAATCAAATCTATACGGTATACGAACTCAGCCAAGTTAATAAAAATAATAAATTGCCGGAAAGCGCAGAGTTGGTGGACGTAAAATGTCATGGCTTCGGAACATTCGACATTGGAATGGCATTAAAACCGTGGAACAGCTGTTCAGGATCGCCATGAACAAAGACAAATTTAAGGAGCTGACTGCCAACCTTCAGTAATGAAGTGGCACCTTAATAAGAAGAAGAAGTTAATAAAATAAATGCCTACTGCCTGTTTGAGTTTATATCTAGTTTAGTGATTGTAATTTTTTCTTTAAAAATAAAATGCTTTGTTAATGGAATCGAAAGTGTTCAAAATGCTTGTTCCGCAAATATCCTCGAAAGGTGTATCAAATGAAAGCGCATCACGTACTCATTACAAAATAATATGATTTTATACTTTTAAAGAAACTAAGGTATAGGAATCGGGGGTTTTTCTGAATTTTATATTAAGATTATACATAAGAAACACGCCGAATAAGTATCAAAAGCATGCAGAATATACAAACACTCAATATGCAGTAATCATCTTAATCATAAGCTGTAATTTGATAACTTTCATCTCATCGTTGCAACGATGCATGCGGATACGGCGGATACGGATAGCGGATACGGCGGATACGGCGAATATTCGTGTCAATTCGATGTGGCCACATCGTATTGACACGAATATTCGCCGTAGCCCGCTAATATAGCCGCACCATTATTGTCTGCAAATTTAATCGTTCTTAGCGTTATTTCCCCGCTTCACTCACAAGCAATGTTTTTAATCACCGACGTATCTGCGTAAATCAACATTGCATGGCTCTGCGCAATGCCCGCTCCCAGGGGACTAGGGTCTATTTATCTACTTTATCGTTGCTACTGGTAGCTTTCCTTACTGTGTTTATTTCCACCTTATAATAGGCACGATGACTACATAAAATAGGTATTATGTTAAGTCAGTCTGTGAGCCTGTTCTGGAAAATACTGGACATCTATTCAATTTAATAATAATAATATTTAATATTTTAATATAATATTTTCGGACAATCTACACAACAACATCTAGCCCCGTGGTAAGCTCTAAGCTTGTGTTACGGGTACTAGATATCTGATATACTTAATATAATATACATACATATAGAGGTATAGTAGTTTAGTAGGGATGTGCCAAGTATATACCATTAAATTCAGAAGTGGGGGCTTGCGTCGTGTAAAATTCTTAGAAATAGCATGAAAGCATTACGTCACGCAAAATTTATATCAGCGCACTGATTTTCGTGTCCAAAAAAAAAACTGGGCAACTTTGTTCCATCATTGACCTTGTATTTTTTTTAAGATGGAGCATGAAGACCTGGAAGGTAGATGGCTTCTCCGGGCCACATTACGCAACACGAAAAAATCGCTGAACGCACCGACCCAGCTCGGAGGGTGGTGACAAGCCGCGGCCGAAGCCTCTCACCAGAGACTGTTCTAACCACCAGTCGGAGGTCACGTTTAAGGATTGTATGCCTTCTGGCTACACTGTCGTCAAAACTAAGCCCATTAAAAAAAAGATAATAGGTGTACTTACCTTTAGTAATCTAAATGACGGACCATTTTTTTAGTTATCTATCCTAGCACGGCTTGAGCCATTTATGAAACTATAATGCTAAACTCATGTCTGTTAGTTGGTTTATAGGTTTATACCAACCAACATGGTATGGTTGTTGGTTGGTGCTTACGATTAGATGTATATAATGGTGGTTTTCGACTATGCTGTTATTACTTACATGTTACTTACTTACTTTAATATTAAAGATATATTGATATAAGAGACAATTAGATAATAAATAACAAATCGAACCAGATTATTACTAATAGCATAGACTAATTATTAGTCTATGCTATTAGTATAATTATATATAAGTTTTAAAAGAATGATGCCTTCAGCGGATCCAAGTACACCCATCCAAGTACACTGACCGTGTGAAATGTTGCTTAACTTTGAATAAATTTAAGTTTCTTTTAAAAGAAAAAACCCCCGATTACAATGCTTTTATTTCCTTAAAGTATAAACAACATAATATTTAGTATGTGCACGCGTTGCGCTTTCATTTGATACCCCACACTAGTATATTTGCAGATTTTCGGTTTTCCTTCCCCACTCGCACCCCTTTAACTTTTAAACGGCTCAACCGATTTTCATGTAACATGTCTAAGAACACCCGGGCTAAACTCACCTTTCATACAATAAAAAAACTAAATTGAAATCGCTCCATCCCTTCGGGAGTTATACAGACAGACAGACAGACAGATAGACAGACAGACAGACCGACAGACAGACAGAGAGACAGACACGTCAAACTTATAACACCCCTTTTTTTATCGAACAAAGTCTTCGATACTAGGCAGATCACTCCACTTTCCAATCAAATATCTCATGGCTCCTCCATCATAACCCTTCGACAACCCACCCTTCAAACACATAAGCAAAAGTGTCCCAAAACATATTGCGACTCGATATCAGATCATTCCTCTTACATACTGATAGACAGTGGCGGAGCTACCGGCTGGTTAGGAGGGGCAGTGCCTCAAAGTCCTCTAGCCCCCTCCGGGCTAGAGGACCCAGAGTGTTATCAGAAATCTCAATACTGAATTAATGAAAAATTCAACTAACATCGGAATTTAAATACAAACATTAGCCGTTCTGTTCTACAATAGTTTTAATAACAATAATTTTGGATTGTGAATTGTATGCTAAGTTGATCTCAATATCTTATCTTTCTCTTAGTTCTCTTTCACTTAGTTCTCTTTATCTTAGTTTTAATTGTACTGTGTTTTTGTATTTATATTGTATTTTGGTATTAGATGTATAATTTATTTTTTATTTTTAGTTGTTTCATTAGTTGTTTGTATTGTATTTTAATGTGTATTTGATTTGTTTTCATTATATTAAATTCTAATGTTACTTTTATAATGTTAATGCGAGTGACGCAGTAGCCGCATCTCGCAAGCCAAGGTCACCACGGAAGACCAGCGCTATGGCAGAGTACTGTCTTAGCAAATGCTGAGTGGTCGCCGTTTTTGTCATTTAAATCTTAATTTTTCCGCAAATGTTTGTAATATGTGTTTTAATTGTAAATGGCAAAATAAAAGTTTTTTATCTTATCTTATCTTATCTTATTAGACTTACCAAGAGTTGCCCCTTACGACACTTATTTTTTTAACAGTGAGCTAAGGGTGGATTTTACGACATTTTGTTGTATAAGGAGAAATACATATATATAGATTGTTTTTATAACCTTAAAAATTATATCCATCAAAGGATGCTCCATCCCCCAAAACAGTTTAGAAAAACCCATTTTATTTGCCCCAGGCCCTCGGTCTCCTAGCTACGCAACTGCTGGCAGAAATACAACATTTGAATATAAAATAGGCACAGGCATACCAAATGATTGATTTTTTAAGGCCCTCCGATGTGTCGTATAAAATATTGCGATGGCACTGCGTATCGTAAAAGGTAACCCTAAAAAACCCTTTTCGGTGACCATTGAAGCTTTTTGCATAATTTTCTGGTTGCTGATTCTCCTGAGTGTATTTTGATAGTCGAATCTTCCGGGACGTATTACATTTGTGCTTTTTGGACGTAATATGAGATGATATTTATATCAACGTTTGCGGTAAGGAATCATAGAGCATATTTGAATTTATGGAAATAATCTAAAATATATATTTTGCAAGTATTTATGGCATATACAGATTTCATTAATTAAAATGTGTACCTATATACATTTATGGCATATAGAGATTTCAAAAGCGAGTTTTGTATTTCACATTACCAACACAAAAAAAAAACAAATTTGCCGCTGTCTGTTTTTCTGTCTAGAGATATTTTGAATTACGATCAAAATATTTTATCACAATGATCAGCAATAGTTTGAATTAATCAATATGAAGGTTCATAATGTATTTGCACCTGAGCGAAGCCTGGGTAGGTCGCTAGTCCTACCCAGGCCCAACTATCTTAATAGGGAATTGTAAAATTACATATTCAAAAGACTTAACATAATAATATCCCATAGTAGGTATGCTACAAATATTGCGACATTACCAAAAATATTGTCAACACAGGAATCAAAATGATAAAATTAATTTTACAAAGCGTTACAGAAATATTAAAAACTCAATTCAAATCCAAAAGTACAGTCACAACACAAAATATGATCACATTTACCTATCTCTGGATTGGCACATTAACTTAACTCGTGCCACGGGAGACGAAATAATAAATTTTATCGTCCTATCACTTAGTATCGTATTGCTATAATAATTTATTCCAAGGTTTACTTTGTCGTATTTATGACGTATAAATATTTTGATAGGTATTGGAGTGATCATTTTAATATCATGTCAAGGGTTATTGCTTGTAATCTTGTGGGTACTTTTATTTTATTTTCAAATTTTTCTGCTTTATGTAAAATTAAGTTTGAATATTTATGGTAAGAAGGAAAATAATTTTGTATGTAGTTATTAATGGAGCCTCAGTAATATACAGAACTATTTTTCTTTCATTCAGCTTGTTTGTGGTGCAAAGGTAACGTAAATGTCTAATTTTTAACCCCAGACCAAAAAAGAGGGGTGTTATAAGTTTGATGTGTCTGTCTGTCTGTCTGGGACATCATAGCTCCCGAACGGATGGAGCGATTTCAATTTAGTTTTTTTTTTCCACATTAAGGAAATTAAGGCATTGGAATCGGGGGTTTTTCTTAAATTTTAGTATTTAGATTTATTATAATTTTGTAGCATTCATTACACACTGAGCACACTCGATTTACATTCCGAAGGTCGTGGATCGCGTCTCCTCGGACTCTACAACAGGTGACTTCTGAAATATTCTTGAGGTTTCAGAGTTGTTGTTGTCTTGTTTGTATGTTAATTTAATAAATTTTTGTAGTGTATTGCCATATAACTTTTCTCAAATACCGTCAAATCATGGTATGTTAAATGTATAAGTGATAACCATGTTGTACACTAATATTGTTATAATAACGACATAAGAGATGGAAGCTGAGTTGCTCTATTCGCTTCTCAACTCAGTGTAAAAAATTGAAGCGAACTGTCAAGACTATGTTATTTCCTTGATTATTCTTAGTTTTTTTTAAATTAGATTTAAGTTGACCTGTCCATGTAAGCATAGGCTTCTAAGGAAATAAACGTTTTGACTTGGACTTATGTTACCCGTTTTAAATCATAATATGTATTACCAGTTTTAATATGTTTGTTATTTGGTAACGTATGAGTATAAATAAACGCCTCTGCTTCATGCTTATTGTATTGAAATTTCAATTTATTATCTATGCCTTATATGTACTAATATTACAAAGAGATAAAGTTTGTGGGGTTGTTTGTGACGTTGTAGAGAATAATATAAGAACCAATTTGAATAAAATTTGTACCTTATACTAATATTATAAAGAGATAAAGTTTGTGGGGTTGTTTGTGACGTTGTAGAGAGTAATATCAGAACTTATTGAACCAATTTGAATAAAATTTGGTACACATATCTAAAGCTTGAGAAGTGACATAGGCTCACTTTTTACCGAGGGAAGAATATGTGATATATAATATGTACACAGCACAGCGGGGTACTGTTAGTTATTATATTATATGTACACAGCACAGCGGGGTACTGTTAGTTATTATATTATATTATAACTAGCTGACCCCTGCAAAAGATGTTTTGCAAAATGAAAAACAGATAGTAGCCGATTCTCAGACCTACTGAATCTTAATATATATAAATCTCGTGTCACAATGTTTGTCCTCAATGGACTCCTAAACCACTTAACCGATTATAATAAAATTCGCACACCATGTTCATGTTGCAGTTCGATCCAACTTGAGAGATAGGATGGTTTTTACGACGAGAAAAATTCGAATATTTTTCGGGAAAATATTATACCCGTGCGATGCTGGGGCGGGCCGCTAGTACGCATATAAAATTGAGTATTATTTAGTTTCGGCGGAGTACGGTAACTAACACATTGTGACATGGAGTTTTATAGAGTTTTATATATAAGAAGATATTTCAAATTCAAGAGTGGATGCGTCGGACTGTACCAATTTCCTTATGCGTAAGTCACGACACGTCTTTTATTGGCCCGCATTTTATCACACGCGAATTCTTTAGAACAATTCTATCAAGGGGAGGTTGGGGTTATTTGAATACCCCCGGTAATTGATTCGCCGTATTGCCTTTGAATTTCAATTGAGATTAAATTGATATAACTTGGTACTCGTAAATCAAATAGCGGAGTAAGATGTTGGGGTGTGTCGGTGAGTTTGGGCGAGGAAGAATGTTACTGAGGCTTCTCTTTATTTTATAGTAGGTAGGTATACTAGCTAAACAGGAGTTGGGCAGGACACTTGGCAAGACGAAATGATAATAGGTGGAGCAAGGCAATCACTGAGCGGCGTCCAAGGAACGCTCAAAGGAGCGTCGGTCGTCCAGCAGCGAGATGGGCTGACGACATCTCTAAAGTCGCAGAACGCACCTGGATGCTATTGGCACAGGACCGTAATAAGTGGCGAGAGCAAGAGGAGGCCTATACCCAGCAGTGGGTGAAGTCAGGCTGCTGATGATGGTGATGATGAGGTATGCTAGTTTTCAGGCTGCTACCGACCGAAGTTACGGGAAGTCTTTGGGGGAGGCCTATGTCCAAGTAGACGCCCTACGTAGATTCTAGGACAGTTTTCAAGAAATGCCTCATTGAAAAAAAGTGGGTCTAATAGAACACAGTTCGATATTAAACTTGATTTGAACTGATTTATTAAAATGTGTAAAGCTTTAGTCGGTAAAAGAAGGTAGGATGTAGAAATATTGATACCAGATATTAATGATTTTCATTGAATAACAAAATAATACGTATAAAGTCTGATGACGTTTATAATTTTAAATATTTCATTTAGAATCATGCGAAAACAAATTCTCAAGTAAAAACCCACTTTCCAAAAGCGACAAATTATTCTGAAATACCTTTCCATAGCCGCAACCCAAGGAGCATTATGTAAATAAGAAGATTACTGTCGTCTGTCTGTCTGAATATTACAATGTCTGCGACATGATCCGATTGGACCGGGGTAACTCAATACGCAACTTGGACGCCCCGATGGAAGGGTAGAGTGGGGCTAAAAGACTCATCGATAAATTAAAAAATACTAAAACTGTCTTCCAAAACCCTTGTAATTACTACACCACTTACAGTGCATTGAAATTTCGGATGACGTTACTCTTCTGAGCGATTTGTGACCCACTTTTCTTATTAAATTGATATAGCAAAAATAAATGTCTACTATATCTATCTACTATAATAAGATTTGAATTTCATTGATTTTTATTTCACCAGTAGATTTGACCGATTGAATTTACCTCAAAAACTAAAAAGAAAAATATTTAATTATAATCTCATGCTGTTATAAATAAAAAATAATATATACTTATTTAATTAATTTGGTTCGACCTGACATATTAAATCGATATCGATAAGCATTTTCCCACCCCTACCGAAATTCAAACTTCCGAAAACTGTAAACGGATTCGACGTCTCAACTTAGCGACAGTTTTAAAGTACCGCCCACCCTAACTCGATTCCAATACCAACTCGAAAGCGATATCTATGTAAATTCCTTCGCCAACTTATCGATACAGGCGGAGAAAAAAGGAACTAAAGTATTCTAAAGGAGTCGCGAAGACAGTGGCGCCGCGTAGGGCGGAAAATTTAGTGGTGAAATGTCTTTGGCGGCGTGACGAGTTTTTTAAATGTTAGGTCGGTAAGTTGATTTTCCGAGTAGGGTAGCGCCATGATACAGACAAACGTGCATGGGGTGAAAAAGTTATATCTGTATACCAAATTGATATAGGTATGTATTTCTACTAAAAATCCCATACTGAATGTTATGTGCTATATAAATACTACTGTGTAGTTTAAAAATCAGAATTATGTGTGAATAAAAAAGTAAAGAATCAATTTTGAGGTTACAAATTAAAAACAATATCGCTTTGAATAATTTGATATACATAATGAAACTAAAATTTATTACTTATAATAACATTTTGTAGTATCTTGCGACTTAACTCAAGCACAACACAATGGCAACTCAATAAAACTCAAATAAAAAATAAAATTTTCTCGGGAAATCCATATAACGACAGGCGACGCCGCGTGGCGTTGCTAGTATACCTATATAAAACTTTGACAGCTTATTTATATTTTTTTGCCCCAGGGCCTTTTATTAAAGTCAAACTAAACGTTTATTTCCTTAGACGCACATGTCATGGACAGGTCAACTTAAAGCTAATTTAAATTACCTGACTACGCCACTGTTTATAAGAGAACGGTCACTTATTGACCTAATGTCTAATATCTAGTAGTAGACATTAAACGTTTGAAATCGATGTCTTAACTGGCAACAAATTACAGTTTTTTTCTATTTATATTGGTTCTTGCATTACACATTATTTCGTGGTAGAGCACTGAAAACTGAATTTAAATCGACTCTACTAGAATAAACAACTCTACAGTCTCATAAATAAGGTTAGTTTTACTTTGTATACGCTTCAACCACTCCAGGTGTGACAGCGGCTATATTGAACAATTTGAATTTAGAATGTGTTGTGTTGGTATTGGATATATAATTGTATTCGTTATGGAATTGGTTCCCCATTATATATAAAGTTTTGAATGGATTGGGTAATTGATTATAATAAAGGTACAGATAAAAATAATAGGACGCAGTAAAGATAATATAAAAAAATCTCAAAGATAAATACTCATTATAATTTTTATATATAGCTTTCTATCAATCAAGCAATCTATTCAAAACAGTCATTATTCTATCACATATAAGCGAATACCAACACATTCTTTATTTGAACTTTTTGTAGTAATAAAATATTTCCGGACAATCCACACAAAATCATCTAGCCCATATACAAGTTTTAAAAGAATGATGCCTTCAGCGGATACCCATCCAAGTACTGACCGTGTGAAATGTTGCTTAACTTTGAATAAATTTAAATTTAAGAATAACCCCCGATTACATACTTTTATTTCCTTAAAGTAAAACAACATAATATTTTGTAATGTGCACGCGATGCGCTTTCATTTGATACCCCACTCGAGTATATTTGCAGATTTTCGGTTTTCCTTCCCCACTCTCACCCCCATAACTTTTAAGGGCACAACCGATTTTCATGAAACATGTCTAAGAACACCCGCGCTAATCTCACCTTTCATACACAAACTAAATTGAAATCGCTTCATCCGTTCGGGAGCTTTGATGTCCCGACAGACAGACAGACAGACACGTCAAACTTATATAACACCCCTGTTTTTTGGTCGGGGGTTAAAAATAATGTTTGTTGAATGGGTTTCATATTTTATATATTTATTGATAATGAGGAAGTTTGTTATGTTGTAATAACGACAACAGAAATACGTCATCCCTCAAAATTTCAATTCTTTATTTATGGTCTTTGAGATAACAACCTAATAGTAACATACTGACAGACAGACAACGAAATGTCAGTATCAGGGTCCCGTTCTACCATTTGAGTACGGAATCGTTAAAGTTACCAACTACAGAATTATAATTAAATAAATATTAGGTCCTTACATATGAAATTGGCGTTTTGTATGGGAGGAACAAAAAGTCGAATATTTTTTAATATAATATATTTAATTAATCAAAGTATGAACCATTATTTTCTATGCACTTTTGCCATCTTATAGGTAGTTCATTGATCCCTTTACTAAAAAAACCAGTCGGACGGGAATCAATAAAATCTTTGAAGGCGATTTGGACTGCCCCATCGGAGTTGAATTTTTTCCCTTGCAAGAAGTTATCCAAATTTCGAAAAAAATGGTAATCTGTTGGAGCAAGGTCCGGGGAGTACGGAGGATGTCTTAGACTTTCCAATTGAAGCTCTTCTAATTTAGTAGCCGTCTGTTGCGCAGTGTGTGGTCTAGCGTTGTCGTGAAGCAGCAGTGGCGTGGAGCGATTGACCAGCCTAGGTTGTTTAGCCGCTAGCTTTTCCATCATGGTTTGCAATTGCTGACAATAGACATCAGCCGTAATAGTCTGGCCAGATTTGAGAAAACTGTAATGAACAATACCGGCACTAGTCCACCAAACGCTTACAAGTAACTTTTTTGGGGTTAATTTTCGCTTGGGGCAGGATTTGGCTGGCTGGCCAGGATCCAACCATTGCGCTGAGCGCTTCCGATTATCGTAAAGAACCCATTTTTCATCACAGGTAATGATTCGGTTTAAAATACCTTCATTATTGTGCCGGTTTAGTAATGTAACGCAGCAGTCGACGCGCGTTTGCCGGTTTGCTTCAGTCAATTCGTGAGGTACCCACCTTTCAAGCTTTTTAATCTTCCCAATTTGCTTCAAGTGAATTAAAACAGTTTTATCACTAACACCGCAGCCTGCAGCTAACTCGGACGTGGTTTGCGATGGATCCGCTTCCACAATAGCCTTCAACTCTTCATTATCAACTTGAGTCTCAGGCCGTCCACGGGGCTTGTTCTGCAAGTCGAAATTTCCAGAACGAAAACGTTGGAACCAAAAACGAACTGTGTTTTCTTTTGCAACACGACCGCCATACACATCATTCACCCTTCGAGTTGTTTCCGCAGCACAAGTGCCACGGCGGAACTCGTACTCGTAAATAATGCGATATTTTAAGTTTTCCATTTTGTAAAATGAGTGACGCAAACAGAAAAAAACAGAAGAAAAAAAACAAATGAATGACGATCATCGAAGCACAAATACATGAGTCTATAGCTGTACAAATTTGAATTTGGAATTCCTTACCAAAGAGGAGAAATTTGTGATTAAAGTGGCCAGTACGAAAAACGCCAATTTCATATGTAAGGACCTAATAATTTATTGAGTATTTATTTTTGGCTTGTGTTGTCCCACTGCTGGGCAAAGGCCTCCCCTAACTTACCGAAAAGTCCTAAAGTTTTTTATATGATTTTTTTTCCCACTTCTTACCTAAGTTCTGCCTCTATATCTGACTCTATGTAGAGTCACTAAATTATAATTCTTTATCTTCTAGATAAATAATTTCAAATCATCAATTACAAACTAAAACATTACTCATGCCTATAATTAGGTATCAAATTTGATGATTACAATCGTGACTATCAAATTCAACATAAAAGCCAATAAACAATATTATTATTTACAATATTTATATATTTATCTTATGATATTTTATGTAACTTATTTTACATAAAATATAATTAAATAAATTAATTCGTCAATAATTAGAAGTAATTTAATAAAGTAAATCCTTGATCAATTATTTGAGGTGCAATAAATCGATTTGTGGTATAGTAGAAATTGCATAATAAAAAATATTTCATTAACAAGAACAAATAATATAAAAGTTTAAAGAAAGAACCATAAAACTCTCCATAATAAAAAAAAATATATAGTGCAAAAAGAAGGTTCCACCGAGATTTGAACTCGGATCGCTGGATTCAAAGTCCAGAGTGCTAACCATTACACCATGGAACCGATGAGAGGTGCGTCAAAATAGTGGTACCAAACGTATTACGAAGATGGACCTTTCACTTACATGACGTCACAATTTGCCGACGTAACATTTTAGTGTTACATTCTAATTCGCAGATATATAAGGTCGTTAATCCTATCACTAGCTTCATGTTATTATCGCTTTGACCCGTTGTCACGTGTATGCCCTCATTTGATTATACAAATAAAGCATTGTGAACATAAATTACCTACAAAATAATACAAAGTATCGATTTATTTGCGTAATAAGTACCTTATTTGTTTTAAATACATTTGTACAAATACGAAACATCGAAGCAGTTTATTTGGAATAAGTATAAATTATTTAGGAATAAAATATTTCTTTGCTTAGGTACGTCCAAACAAAATTATTACAAAAAATAATTCTTCCCAATATCACAAATCCTTCAGGGCCGTATTCAGGGGGGCAAATCTTCACAATCTCGCGAGCGCGCAATCATCGCGGGTGCATCAATTATTCACAATACTGATTGCGTCCGAGACGCACGCGGATGATGTTGAATAATAAATGCCCGGCGATTTTGACCCTGCAGTGGACGGACTAAGGACGTGGGATTCTGGAATATTCTGCGAGAAGATGTAGGTATATTATTGATATAAGTAATTAATTATTATCATTGTTTTTTCCTAACAAGAGTAGTCTTTACGTAAACCTTATTTTTAATGTAGATTGTAGTAAACATTTTGTGCACCGTCTTATTGTAATATTATAAATGACAACCTATCTTTGTTTTTGTAATATACTTAGACACGTACAGTGTTAAAACATAATTCAGATCCTTATAAGTATATTATTATTTACCAAGGAAATAAACAACAATGAAATTAATTACCTTCAGCTAGATGGTGATTTTAGTTATTTTCTTTTTGATTATTTTCTAATTTAACGATTGTTTGTAATAGTCGATTATAAAGCACAGCCTGATGATATTCAACTACTTATCACTCTGTGGTCAGCATTTTAAAGTATCTTAGTACAAAATATCCGTAGTCCACAATGCTCCCCTGTGGTGGGGCACACAACAATAGCGGACTGCGTGCTAACAGGCGTTTAGCGTCCACTCTGGTCCCGGGAGGCCAGCGTCCCTTTACTTACAAATCCAACTTATCCGGCCCATTCTTTATGTACGGCCCTGTCGCTATCAAATAAACTAGCTTAGCTTTACTTTATTTCTTTGCATGTAGCTTACATTGTGCTTTGAGATACATTACTCTAAAGTAACGTAAAAATAATAAAAAACGCATTAATGTGGGTATTATGACGAGTACGCAGCTGCTTAGTATAATTATTGTCAATTCAATTCAATTTCTTATAATGAACTCTGTGCTTGAAGCGTATGTTTGCTAGTGTCAAGTTAAATAAAATCATAAAGCGAAAAAGTTTTATTAACAGTCAAATCTTTATTAGTTTTCAGGTATTATATTTCCCTATTTTATTGTAAAACAATTTGATCTTTAAATGAATAGAGAATAGTCTTAGAATGAGCTCCTGGTTGAGTTAATCAGAGACGAGTGTGAAGTGACTCAGTGTTCCTCATGTAAAAAACCTGGTCATTTTTATCGACCTTCAGCGCCTTTAAGGTTTTATGTTGGTAAAAGAAGTCGATAAAGGTCAATTATAACAAAGCGTGCAAGATATCCAAATAATTTGATTAATATTTGAGATATATTAATTTACCAATAATTCTTACGTTAACAGTTAAAATAATAATTATTATTATTATAAGTACCTTCCCGTTCAATAATATTTAATAAATATAGTGCAACAGTTACTAACACAGTTTTACCTATACTAACCCACATTCTATTTTTTGCAAACTCAGCTGCACAGCATGTTTATATTTACTACTTACCTAGGTTATTTTAATTAGTCACAATTTTTTTTTGGTTTAGTGATGTTTTCGGAAATACTGCTTATTAGTTTATTTATCTAGCCTATTGTTTATGTCTTTTAGCCTGAGATACAGGATTACCCTAGTTCAGGCTCATGTATTCCATAACTATATTAAACATTTTTATACCTATGTACCTATTCCGATTGGGATCCAAATTTTGCTATATACTTAAGTACCCCTAAAGAGCCCTATAATAGACACTAAAATTATGATTTTCATAGCGCATGATGTCAATTTAAAAGATTGATCGCTCCAATCGCCAGTAATGAAACAAACCATTTAACCATTAGGTTAATGATCAATCGATCATAGCTTCGCAAACAAACGTGCAAACAGACGAATCGGGTTCAATAATTGGATTAATTCGAGTTATTAACGAAAATGTTCTCACAGTATTTTTTTTTAACTGGTAACACCACTCTTGTATTACAAGTCACAGTAAACAGCGATTTTCTCGTGTTTCGTAATGTGGTCCGGAGAAGCCATCTTTCTAGGTCTTCATGTCTCAGCTTTGACCACATCGTCACTTTACAACAGGTGAGATTGTGGTCATATGAAGGCTTATCGAGCATAAAAAAAAACTGCCACTGGTTCTGATAGACTGGCTTAGGGGCGATTAGTGCAACATCAGGTTATAATTAACAAATATTTAATTGATTTGTTAATTATAAGACGGCGGAATAAAATTGAAACTTACCTGAACACCTGATTGAATCTGCCGTTTTATAGTTTATCAATTTGTTAACTTTATCCTGATGTTTGAACAGTACTTTGAAGAGTTTGAAGGACATGTGTCACGTACACCTACCCGCACTTGGCCAGCGTAGGGAATTAATGCCTAATCTCTCTCGCCAAGCGATGTCCCGGTGTCCCAGCTGTGGGAACATTAATAGGGTGATGATGATGATCCTAACGTTGAAAAAATCGGTCCTTATTGTCTTAGTAGTAGTTAGTGGTGACTTACCTAAATTATGTACCTCTACAATAGAGGTAGAATATAATGATATTGAATCATCAGTACTGTAAAATGTATTACTTACGGTTAATTAAGGGTTATCCATATCATGGGCGATAATCACAATAATATCGTTAACTTTTCCAAGCAGCTCTCGAATGGAAGAGTAGTTGTACAGATAAAAACAGATAGGGCTCAAACTTATGTTTAAGTAGTTGTAGGCAGTGTTCACTTATAAATTCAAGCTTAAAAATAATATTAGGTATAGAGATAAATATGTATTTTAGAACAATCCACTAAAAAACAGAATTTGAGACATTTATAAGAGGTCCTTGAGTGTTGGGAGTACGGAGAAGGACAAAGGCTTATTTTTGTTCCTTTTCTCGTAGTTATAAAAACGTCATTTCTCGAAAGATTTACTAATAAAAACTTGATTAAAGAAATTCAAAACATAAATCATTATATTAATTACGCCTACTTTTTATGACTTAGCAATGCAGGTGATTAAATAGGTACCTATTCCGGAAAATAAATAGGTAAAATCATATTGCAACGGTTTAAGCAAGTAAATTGTTGTAGTATTTAGTTGTGTGTTAAAACTATAAAAAATATTTCTGTCATTTATTTTCTTATAAGCGATTATATTAAAACATAATATTTTATATAATCACAGATCTTGTATAAACTATTTTAAAAAAGCTTAAATTTACTGGGACCAGTGGTCGATTTAGCAGCAGGCTGAGTAGGCTCGAGCACATTTTGCGGGCGGCAAATTTAGGGTTTTTTTTTTTACTTATAAATCAACAAAGAACAACAAATTTTCTAGACTTTTCTCTCACTTGTCATTGCACATTCCGAGAGTAGCAAACTTAGGCGGCCTCTAGACCTACAATAACATTGTTTTTTTTTTTTTTTTTTTTTTTTTCATTAGCCTATAGTTTCCCACTGCAGGGCAAAGGCCTCCCCCATATCCCTCCAAGTGTCCCGGTCCTGTGCAGAATGCCACCATTCGCGGTCAAACGCATCGAGGTCGTCTCGCCATCGCTTCCGCGGCCGACCTCTACGTCGGGCACCGTCTGGCTGCCATGGCGTACAGATCTTTGTCCATTTTTCAGTGTCCATGCGACTGACATGGCCCGCCCAGTCCCACTTCAACTTGGCTGACTTAAATCCAACATCAGCAATGCCAGTGCTCGAGCGTAGTGTTGTATTGGGGATTCGGTCAGTCCGCTTAAAACCCAAAATACTACGCTCCATTGCTCTTTGACAAATCTTAAGCTTGGACTTCTGCGCCTCAGTTAAAGACCATGTCTGCGCACCGTAAGTTAGGACAGGTAGGATACACATGTCGATGAGTCGGCGTTTATAGGTTATTGGTAGTGTGCCTTTCATGTATTGCTTCATGGACCAGTAGCTCTTCCAGGCGTTATCGATACGGCGATCGATTTCACGATCTTGCCTGTTCTCGAAGCTAGCCAACTGGCCCAAGTAGATATACTCATCAACATAATGTATCTCCTGTCCATCTACTACGACTTTACGTTTCGTGCTGTTCGACATGACTTGTGTCTTCAACTGGTTCATCTGAAGTCCAACCTCAAGACTTGCTGTGCTCAGTTCTTGGAGCAGTTGTTGGAGCTCTTGTGCTGTATGAGCGAAAAGGACTATATCGTCCGCAAATCGCAAATTTGTCAGGCGTTTGCTACCGACTTCAATGCCCTTCGTCGCCCACAAAGGAGCTAGTACTTTAAAGACCTCCTGGAGAGTGGAAGTGAAGAGAATAGGAGAAAGGGGATCACCCTGCTTTACACCTTTAAGTATATTAAAAGTAGGGCCCGTTGAGTTAAGTTTTATGTTTGCTGTACTCTGTTTGTATACTAATTTTAGCAGTTTAATGTAAGTTATATCTATGTTCTGGTTTTCTAGAGCGTTAAAAATGGCGGTGTGTTTAAGACTGTCAAATGCTTTTTTATAATCTACAAATGCTATATATAATGGTTTATTGTATTCCGTGTATTTTTCGATAATTTGGTTAAGAGTGTGTAGATGGTCGGTTGTGGAATAAGATGGGCGAAACCCAGCTTGTTCTGGCGGTTGTTGTTGCTCTAAATTGTGCCCAATACGGTTTTGTATGATTTTAATGAAAACTTTATATAAATGTGAAATGAGACTGATGGGTCGGTAGTTATTAATGTTGCTTTTGTCTCCTTTTTTATGAAGAAGAACTATATTGGAATGGCAAAGTTGTTTTGGAAATCTACCAGTTTCCAAAATAGTATTAAATAAATTCGTTATGTGTGGTAGTAATGTTGGTGCGCCTATTTTTAATGCTTCAGAGGTTATTCCATCTTCCCCTGGACTTCTGCTGTATTTCAATAATTTTAGTACGTTATGAACTTCTTGGCCTGTTATAAATGGGACATTATCGGGTTTATGATAGTCAATATTTTCTATTTTGCTTGATTCATCTGAATATAAGGATTGATAAAAATTTGTACATATTTCAAGTATTTTACCACGGTCATAATGTTTAGATCCATTGTCATCTTGGAGACAATTTATCCAATGTATACTTTTATTTATTCCTTGTTTCGCGGTTCTCAAAGAAGTATGATTTTCAATAGCTACTTGAATCAAATGTGAATTTGCTAATCGAATGTCTTTTCTAATACTACGTTTTACTTTTTTATCAGCGATTCTATAATTAACGATTTGATTTTTTAGTTTTTCCCTTTCTTCTATAAGTATTTTTGTCTCTTGTGAAATTTTAGCTTTATTTTTACTGAGTGTCTTGATTTTTTTACTGCTTTGTTCTATTCCTTTCTTAATTATTTGGTATTGATCGTCAACATTCTCGATTTCGAGAAGGTTTAAAATTGTGAATTGGTTAGAAAGTTCTAAATTAAATGCATCCAAGTTTTGATAAAGTGTTTGTTGTGTGTGTCTTTTTATACCTGAAGTGAATCTTTTGGCTCTCTGAATTTTAAAATCAAATTTTATTTTAGCGCGCAATGGCCTATGGTCTGAACTATACTGTATTCTATTAATTACACTTATATCATTAATAATATTTAAGTCGGATGTGAGAACGAAGTCAATTTCATTCTTGATATCTGTGTTAGGAGATACCCATGTCCATCTTCTTTGAGGTTTTTTATTGAAGAAAGTATTCGCTATTTTCATGTTCTGTCCAAAAGAAAATTGTATCAATTGCTTGCCTCTTTCATTGCGATCTCCTAAGCCAAATCGACCGACAGTTGAGTTGTTATCCGTTATTTGCTTAGTCCCTATTTTAGCGTTAAAATCACCTAAGACGACATTCCACGTGCCTTTATTTTCTGCACAGGCCTTATTTAGTAGATCGTAGAATGATTCTATTTCGTCCAAAGAATACGAAGATGTTGGTGCATAAATCTGAACAATAGACAAAGTTGTCTTAGCTGTGATTTGGAGCCTTAGTACAGCAACTCGCTCTGAGTAGCCTTTAAATTCGATGATATTTTCTTTCCACTTCTTAGCTACTAGGAACCCCACACCGTGTTGTCCCTGAGTCTCCCCGAAGTGGAAAAATATATTATCGTCTCGTTCCTCAGTGACTTCACCTAATCTTCTGACTTCTGCGAGACCAACTATGTCCCAGTTTAAGCGTTGAAGGGCGTTTTCTAATTCTATCAATCTTTCGTCTTTCATAAGCGTTCGAACGTTAATAACATTGTACAATACTTTTATTGTACAATAAGATTGAAAGGCGCTTTGATCCAAACGACCAATTATATTGCACAACAATACGAACAGCACAATGTTTTCGCGTTCAGTCGGAGAATAGTATTGATCCCGTGTGCACCGTGCGAAAAACATGGTGCAATAAAAATTAAACTCGCTCAAACTTTCGGCCAATCATTGTGCAATCTTCAATATTAACCCTAAACGGTCAATTAAATTGCACAATTCGCAATATTGTGCAATATAATTGACCGTTTAGAGGCCGCCTTATACTGATTAGCTCAAAAATATACTGAAAAATTATTTGACGTGTAATTACAACAAAATTGTTGCATTGTAACAATAATGTATGTAAAACAAAAATGTATGATATGACAATTGTTGAGGCAAGGGCAGCAAAAACTATTCAGCCTATATCTTGAATATTTGTAAATCCGCCACTGACTGAGACGCCTCCATAATTTTATCTGTAGCGACATAAGAAACAGGAACTTCCATTCCCTGAATAACTTAAACATGATACTTCGATTTTCCATCTTAAAAGCTTTGTGGAAATTAGCATCTGCTTACGTAACCCAACTCGCAACAGCTATTAAATCGTCGACTTGAGATAATGGCGAAATGAAATTAGGATCACGGTTACACTTCTGCATTTATTTGCATAATTTCTATTTCGAGGGGTTGAAACGGTAGGAATTGGGTTTCCGTACCAATATCTGTTTATTGCTACAGATTGTATCTTTAAAATTACGTGTGTCTTGTAAGTGAAATAATAAAAAAAAAACACTCACAATTTTCAAAAACAGGCAGTAGTAGTCAAATTCGCAACTTAAAACCTTTCCAATGTTTTCAAAGCTTCTCTGGTCACAGGGTAGTTAACCCAAAACTAAAATATTATGGCCCTGTTTAACGCTAATTGATAATAATTACGAATACGAATACCTACCTAATAATATTTGTGAATTTTCGTGGCGTATATTTGAAATTGAAATTATAGAAAGTTCGATTTGGAATGGTTAATATAAGCGTTTCATATACAGGTGGTTACAAGTTACCACATTCAAAGTCGCAAAATTTGGGTACATTGATTCCCGTTTAGGTTTACTTTCCTAATCAATTAATTAGGAATTAATTATTCAAACAATTTTGTCACTCTTTCGTTCAGACATAGAACGAAAGAGTGACAAAATTGTTTGACGTCTTAAGAGAGACTTTAATTTAAAGAGCCGATGCTTAAAACGGGCGTATAATAAAATGGGAGTATTATATTAATAAAAGGCGTGTTATTAAATCAGGAGGTAATAAAAAACATAATTTTGTAATTATAATTTTATTGAAGTGTTCTATAATTAAAATGTCTGATTGCACATTATCTTTGGATTCGTTTTTAACCTAATTATTATAATACACCACGTTTACAATTATATCTAGTAACAGCAAACATATTTTTATATATAACAAATTATGATGACTTTGGTTGAAGTTTATTACACAAAATGTATCATTTATCACTAAATATTTGACTTGGTAAACAGTATTTTGCATGCTTATGAAGAAATGGGAATATAAAGCTTATGAAGGAATGGGAATATAAAGTTTTGGCTACCATGAAACTATTTTTTTTACTAGAAATGTTTTTTGGTTTAGTTATTATTTTTCTACTAACTTTGGCATAATGGATTTCACGTAACGATAATGAAAATTGAATCAATAACTATCTAGTTCTTAAAGAATTTCAGCGTTACACATTGTGGAGGTTAAGGAAATAACATTTACATTAACGAATACGATTATAATATTTACAAATGTTCGTATATCGAATATAATAATAAAATTGATATGTGAGTATTTGTAAAATAGCATTATGCACTTACACGACATCTATTATCTCCAGGATTCGAAAATATACACTTAGTTAGGAATGGTAAAATATGGAATTACAGTTGCTTTGGAAATGCTATAATTTTAAAAGAAATTGGTTGCAAGTAAATTAAAAATATGTCTGGAATGATTCAATCAGTCCACTCGATAATTCTTAATATTAGTTATAATGTCTTTGTTATATAAATTGTAATATATTTTAAAATTTAGTTTAGTATTAAAATAAAACATAAAAAAAACTATAAATTTTGATAATTGTAAGCAGTATAAACAATAGTACATATTTATTTAATATTTGAGATCAAAAACTCACATTTACAAAGCTTGATAATAATATTAAACATCTTAAATAATTTTTGGTAACATACCTCTTAGGTGTTGAATAATATTTACAAGTCACAATCTAACTTAACTAATTCATCTATCTACAATTTCTGATTGTGCCATCCTTTATTTTCTTTAAAACAAATAGCATTGTTTTTAAGAGCATACTGTAGTAGGTCCAAATTCATATCGTGTTGAGAATACATAAATTTTTTATTTTTGAAAATTTCAGCTTCTCAGTTCTGTTTTTAAAATAATAATCTGTAATGACATTCATAAACAAGAAAGTCTTTTACCTCACCTCTAAATAACAAAAGAGACGAGAACCTTTTTACACGATAAGTAAATCACATAATTTGAATTAAGAATCATCATCCGAAAACTTTTTTCCTATTAAACTAAGCCCGTAGCATGTAGTTTGTAGACATTCTGCCACAAAATGTCGAAGGATTTATGTCATTCAGCTACAGTTTTCTAACCTATTGCCTTAACGCCAAAGCGCGAAGGCAGGTGGCGCTCAGGACGGCAGCGGCTGCAGCGGCGGCACTGGTGTGAGGTGAGGTCGGAACTCATGGGGAGGTCGAAGGTCGTGGGGGCGTAGGTCATGCGGGCGAAGGTCGTGAGGCGCTTGGTGCGGTGTGCGGAGCTCTGTGGAGAAACGAGAGAGTTAGAAAAAGAAGAATTCAAAAGTACCTACATGCGTGGATGTAAAGCTCTTTGCAAATGAAACATGAAACAGAGTTATTTTTTTATATTTTACTGGTTAAATAATTTCCACCGTCTAGATGATGGCCAACTATATCTTTATTGTTGGGTGGTAGGTTTTTAAAGCGATATTACACTAAATAAAATGTTTCTACCCAGCAGTTGCAGCAGCAGTTGTTTTTCAACTCTTTCTTATTGACCACATAAATCCTTAGGTAAGTCATTGTTACCATTAACTCTAAATTAGGAATGAAATGAACAAACTTGAAATAAACTGAAAGAGTGGTCTTAAATGATATTTAATTTAATTGCAAGGAATAAACTTGAATGAGATCTAAAAAAATCCCCTTGAAAAATAAGTTTTGAAAATAACATGGTTATCATAGATTATATTATTATCTATTTAGATTTTTAACGAGATTTTACTATTGTCTTTCGTGTTTCCCGATATTTCATGGATCATGGCTCTAAATGTTATAGTAACATGTAGTAATTCATCCTTACCTATTCGATGATCCGGGACATGCATTTCGTGCATATGCACATCACTATGCGGCATATGCTGGGCCCGCATGTCCGCATGCTGGGTCTCCCTGTGCCGCCTCAGGTCCACCTTGCGCTGGAACGCGCGCCCGCATAGGTCGCACGCGAACGGTTTGAAGCCCGTGTGTTTCCGGGAATGGGTGATCAGGTTGGAGCTCTGGGAGAACGCCTTTCCGCATACTTGGCATTTGTGGGGTTTCTCGCCTGTTGACAAGAGATTTTGTTTAATTAGATTATTTATTGTTTTCTTAGTTATCGTCTCTAATACTAATTATTCATTTATTAATAGTCATAGCAGGTAGAAATAACAATGTTTTACGTCTCGTACTGATGTTTCAGACTAGAAAACTTAAAACTTTATATAGTTTCAAGTATCACAGTATACCATAATAACTATGTATACATTTATGCATATAAATGTCTACAGAATAGAATTGAAAACTCTTAATTGTACAACACACAAATAAAGACACATATTACAATTATAAAACTTCCAAATTCAGTAATCTCATAAAAAATAACATGTTACATTTCAACCTCGAACACTAAGCCTACAATTATTTTAAGAATAGCAATCCGCTCGCATAGATAAATACCAAACCAAGGCCCAATATCCGTATTGATAACCTATAAAAAGATTCCCGTCCACATTCGCCTAGACTGTAGGTCAGTGCAGTCGATAAGAGCTGGAAATATGCTTGTCTGCCGTTTCCGGATCCGGATATGGTATCGATCTGAGCGGCATGTAAATCTAGGCGTCTATATCAGGGTTGTCACACAGTAGGAAATACTTATTTTTTTATTGATTTAAATAAAAGGGTGTGTACCTACTGGGTAATTTAAATGTTGCTCTTGTTATTTGGAAATTGTTGCTGGAGTCCGAGGGTCCTATTTGATCAACAGAAAAAAGAAAATATTTTGTTCTTCTCTTGAGTTTCTCGTTATTAATAACGTGAAAAAGTGTTAACAGTTTTAAAATTATATGGATTTTCATCACTTTCGGTAGCCTTCTTAGGTGGTTTTCTTGATTTTAAATTATTTATTTGCCATTTGGAAATATAGAAATAATTGTTCTTTGCATTAATCTGACTTCGTGTTTTTTTTTTAGTTTTTATCAAAAAATACTGATTATTTTGTATGCATAAATACCTTGTGCTAAATATTATAAAATAACTAAATGACAGCATAGTGTGTATTAAAATTCAGTTTTACAAAAAAATATAAATTATTTTGACTTCCTTTTTGACTCAGTCGGTAGTTGTTTTAAAAATGTATTAATTAACATAAAAAATAAGAATAAGTAAGGTCATGTTAAAAAAATATTTTAACTAGTAACTTAATATAACTAAATGTTACAGCAACCCTAGCCCAATGCTATGTCCTAGACACGTGGACCGCACATATTATTACACGTCCGTAATCTCTGTGGTCCGCATCAAGGATGCGGGCCGCGAGTAGGACACACTGGACTATGAAGGAATCTGGGCGGAAGTGGTAAGATACATTAAAACGTAGGTACCTACATAATTATATTTTCACATAATAATGAACTATTCTATAATTGTTTTTGATAGGTATTTTCGCTATTTTCATGACAACCCTATTTCTATTTATTAGATTTTTCGACTAGTTTTATGTGTTGTAGTTTTTATAGAAACGTCGCGTCGGTCAGAGGATATTTTATAATAATATTGTCTGACTTTACGTGAGTAGAATTCGTTTTCAAAATGAATAGTTATTGTGTTTCTTGTTAATAGTATTTTTTTTAAAATCGCGTTTTAAATGACAGCTTCAAAGATACAAGATACAAAATTATTTATTTCCATAGTTTGGTTTTACAAAACTTAGACACGTCAAAATAGATTACAAAAAAACACACAAAAATATCATAACTCAAAAATATTATAACTGGTAATTTTGAAAATAACTAACTTAATGATTCAACGGCAACCCTAGCCCAAAACTATGTCCTAGACTAGAGATAGAGCTATGGCCGCTAACCGTACATATAATATACGCGCCCGTAATCTCTGCGGTCCGCATTATAGATGCGGGCCGCGAGTTGGACATACTAGCCATGATGGAATCTGGGCGGAGGTGGTAGAGTATATTTTTGTATGGCACAAATCAATGCGGGATTTTTATAATTTCCATACTTTATTCGACCGAATATATTGTAATTTATGACCTTGGTTACGTACTAAAACTTTATTATGTGATGTTTATTTTGTAAAAAAATAGTATGGCTCATTTACAGATATGTTGTATAAGGTTGTTTAAATGTATATCTGATTTTTATGTTATCCAATAAATATATATATAAACTTTTTTGTATTTTTTTGAAGACCGAGTGAGTCTACGAACAAAATGAACAATAGACAAATTTAGGCATAGGCTACAGAGAAAAAGTATCTGTGCTTGCGATTTTTATTTGGGATTTGCAAGTACTGTCAGTACTTAACCTAGACACCTACCCATATATTGACGAATATAATCGTAGACAACGGAACAAAAGATTAGGATCAACAAAGGGATATTAAATTCCTTCCTTCAATGTTGAAGGATAACCGTCTAAACTGGTTTTAATTGTTATTTTAGAACACTACAGGAGTTTTTTTTATTGAAATGTATTGTCAAGGCAATCGATATTTTTTTTATCATTCTTATACAAATATAATTTGATGAAATAAATATATGCCA
This sequence comes from Gymnoscelis rufifasciata, assembly GCA_929108375.1. NCBI lineage: Eukaryota > Metazoa > Arthropoda > Insecta > Lepidoptera > Geometridae > Gymnoscelis > Gymnoscelis rufifasciata. Next base: position 14,252,999 of record OV815305.1, read on the forward strand.
GTGAAAAATAAATTTAGATCCTTAAGAATCTATATTAGAAGTATGTTCGTAAAATATGTTGCTATGTTAGATGAATATGAATTCTTTCTACTTTATACTTTATAGGTAGCTAAATGCATTAATCTACTCCAATTTACAAACATATTTGTTAATCTATGGCGTTCTATGTAACGGCGTTCGCCAATACCGCGCCAGTAATTACGGACAAATCACAGCACGATACAGTCTCGCATTTCGAAAAAGGGCCTTCGCTCCGTCAATCAGGCCTTGCGGAGTGGCGACTTCATTAGCCAGAGCGAGAGGGAACCCGCCTCTCACTCTAACGCGGTGTCGTAGAGCAATTTATATCCGTCGCGCTATTGGGCAGTGATTGCGGCCCCTCCCCCCTGCGTCGCGTAGCAACGGTCTCCCCCCTCCCATCCCACTTTATGGATCGCAATTTTCCTTTGAATTGGAAATCAGAGCGGGGCCTCGTTAGAGACTCCATCTTTGCAATACTTCTCGCTACAGATTTTTACTGCCGAGAAAGATGTTTGGAGGAAATGGGGTACGCGATTGTGATGTTTGCTTTCCGCGGCTTTTCGCTGACGGTTTTCAGCATGACTGGGAATTCGAAGTTCAAAGGATCATTCGAACGGTTTTGAAATAAGGGGTGCAATTTGCAAGTCAATGATGGTGTATAATGTTTTTTGGTTGGAATAAAATATATTTTGGACCGCCTTCACAATATAATCTAAATGCTTACCTATAAAAAAATTACAAAGTCTTAATTATCCCACTTTTTCACACTATTTAAATTGTGTAAGTAAGTCATTCAATCCATCAAAATATTCTTTATTATCGCTTGGAAAATCTTAAGAATACATGTCATACAAGCATTAATTGTACGAGTATATTGATGAAACTCGCATTTGTCTATGACAATCTTACTATAACATTTTGAAGTTAAACCTTTTTAATAAAGTCGTTGCGAACACTCACATCGAAACCCGATATTCTAAATTCAAACTACTCCAAGTCAGTAAAGCCAAACACAAAATAAATCACACTAGCGAAGCGAAAATACGTCTTCCGTTAAATTACAAGCTTCGTAACGTAGGTACGTAAAATCTTCACGTTGTAATTACGTAGGGCGGCTTAATTGCAGGGGCTGCTATTGAAAGATCTTGAAATATTGATTCTTGAGGGGAAGGAATGGAGTGTGACACATCAACGACTGCACGAGTGGTTCTATCTGTTCCACTAATTTATTGTTAGTACCTATATATGTGTTTTATTTATCTTAATTTGAGAGTAACTTTGTTATTTTGAGGCTGTAGTCCAACGAAAGTAATCATATCATATTAAAACCGTAATCAAAACATTTAATTTCTCAGAACTCAATTTATAATAATTATTATAAAAAGTATTTTATAAAAAACATAACGTTATAGTTGTTCTCTGCCTATTTAGGGAACTATTTATGCAGTCTAATATGACGCTTTTGTAGATATAATAAAAATATGAATAAAACAATGCATAAAATAAAACCTCTTATTTCATCTCCATCCTTCCATCGTTATGGATTATAAACTAAGTCGTTATGTTCTTAATGCTTCAGACGAATTCTTCACAGATTTTTATGGCGCAGTAACTAAGATGGCCTTAGCTTTCATTCGTTTTAAGGATCGATGAAAGACGGCAAGCGTCAGCGAAATTCTTTTGTCTAAGGATGCGAGATTCAAGAAAAATATTTTATGTTTTCTTCATCACTGAAGAGTTTCTTCTCTTATTTTAAATTTTGAATAGAACATGCCACTGAGTAGTTCTTAGAACCTCCTTTTAGAGAACTATTCCAATGATTCAAACTTCGAATTGCAAATTTTCGTGCTAGATTTCGAACCGACCAGTATTACATTTTTAAGTATATGAAAAGTGTCAACAGCCAGTCTCAAAATCATTCCATTGTACATAATTTTATCACGTTTTCTATTCGAAAATGGCTCGATTTTGATAATTATGTTGTATCTCGAGTTTTCGAGTTTTCTAAGCTAGGAAAACTAGATATAGGCAGGCTGGTGGTCAAATTATTTATGGCCAAAAATATCCCACGTTCTACAAGGACATAAATATCCCATTCAAAACTCGAAGCACGATGGACGCGTTAAGTATTAAGTTTCCCGGTTGTGATTGAACTCGTACGGATAACCGATAACCGTAAATCCCGGGTGTTCTGGAGTCCGGGTGTTTCCGGGTGTACAGGGCCGGATGTACTGAATATTTTTATACTGGTTATTTTATAGAAGGATATTTGTATATTACACAAAACATGATCTTAAGTTAGTAAGTTACGTGTAGGGCTTGTTTCACAAACTCCGAATAACTAAGTCAATGGTTAACTTATAGAGCAATTTCGGCCTGTCAGTCACAGTTATCAAGTCAACTGACAGTTGTCAGCTGACTTGATAGCTCTATATTTTAACCATTGACGAGTTTTGGTCGGAGATTGTGAAGCAAACCCTCGGTAATCAGCAATAAATATCTTACTAGAAAACTGATTAAATTATTTGTGAGTAATCTCTACAATACCTTAATAATCAACAATAAATATCTTACTAGAAAACAGATTAATTTAATTCCGCATCCAATCAAATCCCTAACCTAACCATTACAGATTAAACAGACAGAAAAAATCATTCCCTCCCATTATCACAGCACTAAAGCGAGATTCGCAATAAACAATTATAATCAGGTTAGAGTCCGGCCCTGGCGCGCTCATCTGTTCAGTATCACACCCAGGATTTTTATGGGGACGTACTTTAGGAGCTCTGAATTAAATATACGATGCTTCCAACTTAAAGTGCTCGGCTGGCAAGATTTCCAGAAATATTGGATGGTTTCGTTATGTACCTGATTTTAAAGGGAGTATCTCGACTTGGCTTGCTATGGTTTCGTAAAGTGAGTCCATCATCAGGTGGCTCTATTCACATATCGTCTAGAAGTAGTCTAATTAATGCACCTAGCCTAATCGCATTTGTTCCTTCCACCTAATTCCACCTAATTTGTTCGTTTACAGCGCCCCAAAATAAGCAAAGGTAGGGAGTTTATCCCGGGATGACTGCAGACTTGGTTTGGTATTGTTTTTCAAAGTGAGTACAACATAATACCTGAGTCAAGTGGCTCTTAACATATCATCATCTAGAAGTCAATTATTTCATAAAGAATATTTTTTATAGGTGACATTAGGAGATAAGTTTTGGTAGTTGATATAGGACGGTTGTTTTATTTATTTTATTTTTTAAAACTTAAAGGATAAAGCTTTATACAACTATTTGTACTTAAAGTGTAATAACATTACTTTTTAAAATTTTACTTCTGATCCAAAGAATATAGTTATTCTCTAGACTAAACTCAGTCAGGCTAGTAACTAAAGGTAAGTTCCCACTGCGTTAGCCTGTGCTTTTAAACCTGCACCTGCTACAGCTAAGTGCAGGTTACTAAGGACGGGATATCACAGTTTTCGAGAATAATATACTACTTTACTCCAGACTAGGTTATATTCGGGGTTCCGTATTGATAAAAAGCAAAATGGTTTATTGTAGAACAAAATAATGAAAGGATTTATACATAGGATTCGTTTAAGAGGAAGGTTTATTATTTATATAAATGTGTATATATTGTCTCTACATTTCATAGTATTTTATTCATCATAGGCAACATTGTACACTTGATTTCGTTAAGTTCTAATAATTATTATAATCACACCCAGAAAATACAGGAAAAGACACAGACAAGACATTCAATATGATATGTAACATAATATTTGAGCTGCCGAGTAGTGGCATTGTCAACTAAAACTATGTTAAATACAAATAATTCTATTGAAATCCAATATGTTAAAAATCCATCATTATAGTGTGGCATTGTCAAATTAAAAACTACTAAATTTAGGAATAGGTATTAAATAATTAAATTAAAAGACATGTCATAATGTAAATAAACAATATTAATATATTTATTTATGGCCTTAACGTAAGGTGAAAAAGGCATCTGATTTGATTACATCTGACAATGCTGCACCACAATATAAATTTATTTTCCTTAGCTCAATAAATATCTCATTAAAATGTACACAGTTCCTCTCAGAGATAACACAGTTTTTAATTAAAAGATTAGTACTGATCATTTATACTTGAGTTAATACGTGAGTGGTACAAGTTTTAGAGCTATACAGGTTTAAAGGTATACCTCTAGTCAACTCATAGTCTCCTAGTACACCACTGTCGCCTGCAAGTCCTGAATATTCAATGAGAATGTAAATGCACGGAATTCATGAGTACCCCCCCTTTTCCCCAATTTGGGGTAGCGTTTTTTATAAGCCGCTGAATTATTAAGGCGGTAAAATTATTGTTATGGTTTTTTGGGGTGAGGTTGCGAGATTTTCTGTTGAGGTTTTTCGTTTGTTTCGATATGTTCGTCATTCGAAATACGAAGTTTTAAAATAGGTTGGTTTGACAGAGGCTCTAAGTTATGTCAGTTATAATTCAAATATCGAATATAGACGTTTAATCAATCAGCTAACGGTCCTCGACATTTAATTTACCTTGTATCACAAATGATTATAATATTTTATGATTCAATAAACCTCCTTACTATAAAAATCAAGAATTTGCACCAAAAAAAAAAACATTTCACTCATCGCCACCTCTCAGCAAAAATACATATCCCGACATTTCAACAAATCCAAGCGTAGAGACGTGATTACCACTAGTGAAGTGCGGATTTTCCTGAGAATCCCGGTTTACGATCCACATGCCAACCCCCTCCCCACCCCCTTTAACCCCCTTTACCCCTAAGACGGGGGGTTGACCATCTGTATGTGTATAGGTATGTGAGATTTGAGCTTGGTTTAGTAGGGAAGAAAAATGCATTGTAAATCTTGGGATTTATATGATTGTGATCTCAACAGTAACGTATCGCGATACAGTAAGGTCTATTTTGGGGTTTGATCGTTATGTTGTAACAGGGATTTGAATGTGAAACTAAAGGTGTTTTGGTCAGAGCCGTAAGTGAAATTCATTTTAGACTTGAATTTAAACAGTATTCGAATTAAACAAAATTATAGTAACAAAAACAAGATTTTGCCAAATAATGCTGATAGGGTAAATAACAAATTGACTAGACGAATAGATGGTCATCAATCTAGGAACTTTACACAAAAAACTACTATGTACGATGTTTGTATTATGAACTGAGAATCTGTGACCTACATTATCCATTCAAGAAACGAATCAAATTAAACAGAAATCCGCCAGAACCTCAATTTTGATTGAGCAAACAAACCCAACGAAAACAAGATACCAATCTCGCACCGTCGGTGGCAAAACACTCTATCCGCTATAATGGAGAATTGGAATCTCGAAGAGGATGGCAAACACCGCCATCTTTGGAAAACAAAACTTAATTTTCGCCACTTCGCTTTTTGCGGGTTCTGAAACTGCCTCGTGGCGTGAGATGACGAAATGAAGTTGGTAATGATTCTCGTTTGTTCTCTGATTGGGTGAGTTGGGCAGTTTCTTTTGTTTTATTTTCAAATAGAGTCCTACACCTACTATCCTCTTATAATGTTTAGATATATAATGGTACAGAATCATAACTAACAGTCTACATAAATCTTAACGATCTATCACTAGAATAAAGTAAGTAAATTTTAACTTATTAGTAATGAAGTAATTATATGTAAATATATTAGTAGGAAATTTGTATTATTTTGCAGGTATGAGAGAGTTAGAGTTGCATGTATAATCAAAGAGTTTCCAAGAAACATGAATTATTGTGTAAATATGTATATTTATTTGTTACGCTGTAGTGAGTGAATACAAGTTCAAAGTCAGTTCAAAATCATTTTATTTATTCTTCATGATATGAATTCAAAATCCAAAGAAGTTAACCCTACCCAGATAGTTTTACCCTTCGTTGCATTACGGGTAACGTATATAGGTAGTTGTAGATAGTAAACTGAAGTACCAGAGGGCACACATACAAAGTACATAAGTGCAAATCTTACCACCCTCGACCCTACGTAAACAAAGACGCCTAAGGCCGGTCGCAAGCCTTGAAACTTCCCTTATGTAGAAAACAGATAACTTACAAATGGATATACAAAAATGCAGTATCCAAATTAAATTTTCCTGCAGAAGTTGGGTAATGTTAGGTTTTTAGATAGAAAAAAATAATTTATTGTTTTTATTGATTTAAGTAGTTTTCCCTTCTCTGCCATGGAAATATTATGTTGTATCAAATCAATTCTTTTGTTACTGTGATTATCATTCTTTAGTGTGTATTTTTTTTATGTGAATATATCAATCAATGTTTTTAAATTTATAGATTTGACAAGGCACCTGATAAGCCGCTGATGAGAATTAACATGTACCTTTAACGAAATCAAGTGTACAATTAGTTCCTATGGTGGATAAATAAATTAATTACTGAACAAAGCTCGAATGTTTAAATTTTTAGCTTTGGATTTTTTTTTAAAGTCTTGGTATACAAAAATTATTAACGAGACTTAATCGAGTATGAGAAGATTGTCGGTTGATGCAGCTCACTTTCAATTGAATTCACTGAAAAATTATAGAAGCCTATGTCTAGCAGTGGACGTCCTTCGGCTGAAATGATGAGGACACCTGTTTCCCGTGTAAATGCTTCAACCCCGGACACTGGACGTTTACGATTCGCGTCAGTGTAATGTATGTGCTGTGTAAACGCCACTTACAAGGAGATTTACAGCACTGACTGTACGTTTTAAGCATTTTGCGGGTTTGCATGGCAATATTTTTGGTTTATGTATGTGATTTACTACTGGACATTATGCGATTGCGATAAAAAATATTTTACCTTAAAAGATTGGAATGTTGTTTTGTGGGCGTTTTGTATGAATGGTCGACATCTCAAGCGATTAATTTTATTTGAAATGATTTTTTCTTAGGAGAAAATATAAATAATGCTTATTATCTGAATCAATTTTTTATTTTCCTAATAAGTGGACATTAATATAGTTATTATACATTTATAACTTTAGATCAACTTTTATGGCGCCGAATAAACGAAGAAGCATTATTGTTCTCACTTTATTTCACCCGCATTTTCTATATAACCAAAGAAGAATTTGCCACAGCGATCGTCTTAAATTTATCTAGAATAAAGTATTGTTGAAGTTTCCTACTGTCGTTATTCAAGTCCTAACCCTGAAGATCTATATAAAATAAAATGTTAACCCTCAATTGCTACACTATTTATCACGCGGCAAATAAACGCGTCACGGTAATTGACGCGCCCGCCGCTGAAAATCATCGCTCCTCAGAAAAACTAATAAGGTCCGCCAGTGACAGTTGACAAATTCGTTAATCCCGCCCTCGGATGTTATTCGCGAAGATTTCGTGACGGTAACGCGTCAGAATATGTTTCAAATACGTGATAGATTCTAACGCGTAGTGAATGTCCTTGGCGTCTATTAAAATACACGTAGCTTATAAGTATCATATTTTTTTTCTTTCTTTCAAGTTGTCCGCTATTGTGAAAAACTAGCGAGATTAAACCTTACTCAATGGTGCTACTTAAATTCAATATCTACTCAGATACTTTTCTTTACAACCAAAAGCATTGTTTTAAAGCCCTAGGAAGTGAAGGGTAAAACAGTACAGAATTTGGATTTTCAGCTTAAATAGAAATAGTTTGACTGCAAATCCGCTTAATCTTTCTTATGATAATGACGCTGAAAATTAATATGAAATCTTTTATTTTTGTTTTTATTATGGAGCTGAAAAATAAACGACATGGGGCTAGTTTAGTAGGTGGGTATTACTAATTAAAATATTCCAAAAACTCACCAAAAATTCGCGTTATCACAAAAATTAAAGAATCCCGTAAGTATTCGAATAAGCGCCCTCTCGACCCACCTCTTACCCGACATGGGAAAATAAAGGAATGCCTTTGGCAGGGCGAGCGATTGATGATTAAGTTTTATGAGATTTTTCCTCTTCGCTATCTGGTTGGATAGTTATCAGCAAAAGGAAGTTTATTATATTATATTATATACTAACTGCTACGGAGTTGCTTGTGTTTAAAATAAATTGAATAATGAAATGTTTAAGATAGACTCAACAAAAAAAAAATATATATCTGCCACGGTTCTTGAGATACTGCCTGGTGACAAACAGACAGACCACGATGTCTTAGAAATAGGGTCCCGTTTTACTCTTTGGGTACGAAAACCTAAAAAATAAATATTTTTCCGGTGATAAAAAGTTACCCCAACACTGCCTCGATTTATTTTCTATAATATCCAGGTAGTATCTGTGTTTGTCAAAGATATAAAAATCTAATAAGGTAAAATTCGAACACTATTACAGATTGGCTAAATCTCTGTACGTATGAAGATATTGAGAAAATAATATCGAAATAAATACAATAAATAAATACATTACGAGTAGGTAATTTTTTTTTCTCAAATTGACCGACAAATAGGTACAAATAGGTAGGATTATTATAATTTTAATATTACGTATTATTAATTCTATGATAACCCAAACTAGTGTGTAAATATTAAATATATATCTATGTATTTATTATAAATTATTTTAATTTAAGTATTCATTTATAGTTTGCTCATATTAGATTTAGCTTTAGAAGCCCACATATTATTTAATCTAGTTCTAAGATCCAATTGATAGTTCATAAGATAGTTCATATGTCTATGTCCTAGACTCTGCAACTCTATTACTGTATACAACATATACTAAATAGGAAGTTACTGTTCATCTGTAACACAGCTTTAGCTACCACAGGTGACAGAGTTCCAAAAATGTTATGTTTTCAAACTCTATGTGAATAAATGTTTTTTTTTTTTTTTTTTTTTTTTAAGTTATAGATGTCAGTTTGTCCTGAGATGAGAACGGGTTACTTTGTATGTAGCCGATATAAGTATTTATTTTCAAAAGCTGGACTGTTTAAATACATGGTAGGTACTGAGAAAGTTTAAACGGACACTGCCAAAAACTTCTTAAATATTGATTCTATTGCGCAATATTCATTCATTTTATTTATTCAGATCATCTTTCGTTAATCGTGAGGTTTAGCGGTTACCTTATAAAGATTCAGAGCTCAGTGTGAAATGTTACCTAGCGCCACCACAACCATTTTGTAACTCAATAACGTTGCTTTGTTATCTACATCGGCAGCATTCCTGCATAGTTGGAATGCGAAATAAATGCTTTTATGCGACTGACAAAACGCATTTCATTTTGAAGTTTTGAACTGAAGCTAGTCTCTTTAATTTGAAGTGAATAGAGTAGTTTTAATAATGATTGTTTTTTAAGTCAAGCAATGGTGAGGTTACTTAGAAGTTATCTGTATAACAGATACTCATTAAAACGTCTCATAGGATCCCAAATTCATGACCTTAGTTAGTTAGTTAGTTAGGGGGGCCCTGATTTTCCGCACTTAGACTCAAGGTGGTCCATTGTGCGTGGAGTGGGGCACTAGTGTAACCAGCCCAACTCCGACCGAAAGCAATTAAAAAAAGCAATTAATTGAATTGAAAGCGAATTAATTCTATGTAATAATATATAATAATATTATTACATACCCAAGGTAATATAGTTATTACCTTGGGTTCTTAAGGATTTCACGTCGCTGTCATGACCCCGAAAACTCAAAAACTGTTAAACTTTGTATGTTATCCGTTTCAAGTTTTAAAAAGGCGTTAATATTGTTTCCAGCTCTAATCAGTTCAGTGATATATCGTTATTATAATGATGCAATGGAATTGTCACGTGATTGACATAATGCCTTTCAACTTTCGGCTCTGAAATAGGAATCGGAAACTTGAGCTCAAATTAACTTGCAAGATTTTAGGGAACCAAAATAAAATAAATATGTACAGACTACCATACTTTGAAATATAACTTTAAACTAATTAGGATAAATTCGATAATGACAATGATGATGATGAAACGATGATAATGATGATGATCAAGCCGAAAGCTTTGCTCACAACTAAAACAAAAGACATTCAGTGAGCCCGTCGCATACCGCTGTAAGTGACTGAAGCAATAAGCAAAGTGAGTCGCCATTCCTCTCGCAATCCGGCAATCTGCCGCATTCTTGACCGCTCTTTACTTTACGGAGGGATACTACAGACGGCCTTTTGCTATAGATTTTCCAGGAACTTCTCCAATTTTCTGTCTCTATAGTTACTAATTATGAAGATTCACTTTATTTAATTTAACTTGAAAAATCAAAAGCAGGTTCTTTTAGGTACATTTTATATGATGTTAAAATATGATATTATACATAATGTACCTCCCTGTGTCTTATGTCCCTGTCCATCGCATAACCCTTATATTGATCCTCAATTTGTAGCGACTTTAAAATTTCGCAAACCTCAAACTTTTTTGTTAATGGTCACAGTTCAACATAGCCTTATTAATTTTAACTTCGCGGTAAATAAAAGCTTCGAATTATAATGTATTATTTTGAGCTTGTAGAGGTATACCGAAATATTTTTTCTTTTGTATTGTTGGAATGTTTTCATTCCATTATGATATACAGACTATTTTTAGTCTAATATGAGATCGCTAGCTGACCCCCATTTTTTTTATATTTGATACGAAGTGACTCGATAGTCCATAAATACGAACACAATTGCGCTTCCACTACTAGCATTTAGTATCCATTATACGTATTATAGATATCGAAGCCTAGGAAAGATTTTCGATTTTTTTTATTAGATATTTGTGAATGAAAATCGCAAACCCTTTATACCTCTCACGAAATCAGAATAGACAGAGACACCCGTAGACAGTTAGTCTCAGGAATCCGGCAGTCATGGCCCTTATTGCTTTGGGACAATGACGTGCCGGTATTTAGGGACAAGCTCATGAATCTGTGACGAATCCGTTTCTTTTAACTGCGAAGTCTGTATTCGACTTTACGTTGTAATAGACTAATAGATATGGTTTGTTTATCTGTGGTACTAAGACGACCTTTTTACTATTCGAATATGTATTCTGAAACCTTCAAAATTTCCTTCAAAATTCGAACAATGGTCTAGAACAGATACTGATTATGAGTACCTTTCGTAACAGACCATACACAATTGATTTGTCTGTGGTGGGTAGGTACTAAGTCAAATTTTTGTCAAGTATTCTTAAGCGTCAGATACATTTCCTTTCGAATTTCGAAGTAATTTAGAGGTCAACATAGATTAAAGACTCATTTTTTAAATTAATAACGTAGGTAATAAAGAAAACATTATAACCCCATTGTTTTTATTTAATTATGTAAGTATTTTTTTAAATAAAAAATACCGTGGCTAAACTAAATATTAAATTAGATAAGACGAGTAATTCCTTCTACCACTAAGCTCTAACCGCTATAAGTAGCACCCCATTAATACACAAAAAATTTAGCAATATCAAAATTCATAAATCAAAGAATTAAAATCAAATTCATGACAAAATGGCCATCAGACCCAAGATGCCATATAACAATATAAAACCCCATTCATTACTTGTAATCCATATTAGATCGGCACTAAAGTGGATGCGACAAATAAATTGGAAGGAGACAATACCATAGTGTATAATAATCTATAGCATGAGAGTCATAGACAATAGAGGACGGGTTGGGCATCGATTTGTGGGATTATTGAGAGGGTGATTACAGTCGACGATTCACGACCCGAGATGTTGTGATCGGATACTACTTCACTACACTATCTTCTAAGTAATAAAATGTACTATTCAGAGACCAGACCTAGGTACCTACTGAACTGCAAATAAAAAATATAGTGTAGCCAATGTAATTTTACAGAAAAATACTTGGCCAAATAACATCGCCAGAGATAAGAAAGATTTTTTTTTTGTAAATGGAATGGAATTATATGTCATGTGACGAATTCAATAAAGGACATTTAACTCAATTAATAAATATTGCTACCATTTAGAGTCGATTTTTCGAAGGTGAGATAAGCTAATAGATATCTGATGGTTTAATAATACTTAGAATGAAAATATTCAAAAAAAAATTTCAATAAGTTAGATAAAAATGATAAAAACTAGATAGAGTCTAAAGTTATAATACAAGAAAAAAAAACATTTAATTATCATAATATCATATTATCTGTGGTATAACTAAAATCTTTTTCAAAGCATACGGCATCATACACGTAGAATCGTGGAAGAGTCGTGTCGGCAATCGTAAACACATTCAATAATAGGATCATAATCGTTATTAGGATGATATAAATCTAATATGACAAGGAGGGTCGCTACGTGGCGTGATCATCCGTAAGTGGCTTTGCATATTTTGGACAAATTACGATCTGTGGACAACTAGGTACGACATTTTTAGATTGATATTTATGTATTGTTGTCGTATGTTGTAAAGTTAAAATTTTACAACTTTTTATCAAGATTATGTAAAAGAAAATGTGGCTAATGCAACAAAATTATTTAAAATTTTTAAATCAAATCAAATCAATCATTTATTTGCCAAATACATTTTCAATTCAAGTACATGTCACGATATAATTATAGTACAAGGTAGTATATTGTATTTAACCCGCAAGCGGGTATACAAATGTTAAAAAATTTAATAATTAAAATAATCAAAAATCAATTGTAACTTAAAAGTTAAATGAGAAATTAAATAAAAATTAAACAAAATATAAGTCATCGATATCAGAACACAAATTAAAAGTCAATACAAATGTCAATTACCTACTTAAAATCAATATAATTATGTATTCCTTAACACTATAAAAACATTTGTCACTAAGTCAATTATTTAATTTAATTTTAAATAGATTACCCCTAAGTGCCTTTATAGATTCCGGCAACTTATTATAAATAACAATACACATATTAAACACATTTTTTTTATAAACACGTTTATTACATTGTGGATCATATAACCAATTATCAAATTTGGCTCTTTTCTGTCGGGTGATTACATCTTTTCTAAGGGTAAGGGTAAGGGTATTTTGGATGTGATTCCACAAACAAGCATATCTCTCTGATATACATGCAAGGTAGAGGTAAAACATTACATTTAACAACGTTATTAGTAATTTTAAAGTTTAGCATGTTCGGTTAGTTATGGAGACTGGCTGGGTTAATTTACTCCAAAATGTTACCTACCAAAAATTGCTTAATATATAAACCAAATCATTTAAATATTAACAATCATCTATAATTTTATATAAAGGTACTTACTTCAGACTAATAAAAAAAAATTGTCTATGATAATAAAAATAAATACTTGCTGACAAGCCACACAACAACATCTAGTTGTAAGCTATAAACTAGATATATAGATGATAGACTTGTGTGTAGTACCTACCTATTACCTCGATTTATATAAACATATTTAACAAAGGTTGAAAAATCATGTCCATTTGGCCAGTAAAAAGAAAGACCAGACGCCAACCAATTCAATGTTATTTTGGCAAATGCAGTAACATTTGTAACTATTATTTTTGCGCTTCAACTGCACCCGTTCATTTCAAATAAAACGTCACAACCACTACTGAAAACTCACGAGAATTTGAACCTTCAACTGTAATAATAAGGGTGATTATAGTACAGATGGGGTTGTTCAAGAGTTTGCTGAAACACTTGGACAGTTGGCGCTAAAGTCGCACCGACGAATCAAAACACTTGAATATCACGAACGAACGGTGGCCAATCAAAACAATGTAATTTGATTATGGAATATGCGGTTTGTTTCGAAAATTGAATGAGTGTGTAACGTTTTAACAGGAGTCAAAATTTAATAAAACTTGTTTTGTTTTTTTGATAGATTCGTGTGGGTAAAATTTACGGGATTCCAATTTCAAAGCGATTTCAAATTCAATATTTTTTTAAGTTTCAACAACAAATCACTTTTGCTGACTTAAAATTAATTGTACCTATGTAAGTAAGAATTTTGTAAAATATACAAATTCCTAAATAAAAAGATTGTTCGATTTCAACAGACTTCATAGGAGGTCCTCATAGGTCTCAATTTTTTTGAACTTACGACATTTTCTACTTTTTACATAATAAAGGAAATCTATATTGTCATGACAACATAAGGAAATATCTTTATTTTAAAAATAGAAAACCTATTAATGACATTATCTTTTAGTTTGAAACACATATTCATACCCATATTACACGATATTTTCCCATGAAACGTAATATGAAAAAATTATATCAAGGGTGTCATATTTCGTTTATGACGTCATGGGACACCGCACCTATCCCGGCCCTCTGATTAAATAAAGTCATTGCGCAATCCAAATGTATACGTAAATATAAAAAAAAAGTGCACAAATAATGGGACCAATATGGAGGTAAAATAATATGGTATCTTTTTCCTTAGGTATGCCATAAGATTTTCAAAAATTCCCCTTGATTTCTCTTGGATGACATTATTAGGTATTCCATGGAACCGTCCCGGGAAAATAATTATCAAAATCGATTCTGCGCGAACATACATAAAAACTGTTATTGCTTTTGACAAAAACCTAAAATATAAGATGCAATATTTATCGAGTTTCTATAGATAAAATATTTTATTTAACCGTGAAATGCTAGCCACACTCTCGAAGCCAATTTAAATTAAATTTATTGTTTAAATAATGACATCCTTTTGATGCGCGCACGCTCGCCACGTGCCACAGCCAGCTATCAAAGATCCCCAACATAATCCATATTATGAAAAATTGGGGGTCATTTTACACAGGGCAAAATCATTATTCGATCCTACAATGCATTAGGAGTCTTATGGTGGCTGACATAGAGTTGAGATCGTTTTAATTAAAATATTGTTTAGGAGTGTTTAGTGATGCACTCAAACTTGATGAATGGTTTTTTTAGTAACAGTTGGTTTCCGATGAGTGGTCTCGAATATGCCGGTTCCTAGTTAATTATAATGAGATTAGTCAATATGTTACGTTTTAATATTTTAAATGAATTTATGGCAAGAGGAAGTTTGGTGCGGGCGATAAGGAAGCTATTTTTTTTAATTGTCGATAAGAAATTTATGGATTTGGTGTTACCTAAAACTGATTAAGGAATAGGTACTTCACTTTATTGTTTTTTGTCCAGAGTTTAGATATATTGGTAACAAAATGGACAACTTCAACAGATCGTCATTGGTAAGAGCTACATCTCGTTTTTCTTAATCCGAGAAATACGCGAAGTTTTTCGCAGATATTAAAGCGGTCGGTAGGCAATACTATCCATTTTTTACCGACTTTAAAAAAGGAGGTTTCTTAATTTGACCTTATATAATTTTTTTATTAATTGTAACAGGGCATTCATTTATTTATATAAGTACGCAGATATAAGATAATCATTAGAGATATGACAAAAAGAGGAAAAAGTAGATTTTTATAACCTTGTCATACTACATTGAACACGTATGCTCATATTAACCCTTCAACTCTGACTGTCCTCGGTAAATTATTCACAAAAACACTAATCAACTAATTCAAAAAAGGAACTAATTATCGTCCACGACAATGAAACTGGTCATTCCAACCCTAGCCAATTTGAATAATCATCATGATGAATATCAGCGAATCAGCTGACGAAATCACTGGTCCCTGGGGTTTCTGCCACTCGGGACCACTCGGGGTTATTCGGGGTGATTCGGAAGAGCTCGGGAGCCTTCGGTAGCTTTCGGCAGGGAGCTGGGTAATCGTGATAATGTGTTTATTGAATTAGACGCCGCGTGCGACTGCCACGTGTCGACCACTTTGCAGAAGGTATGGTCTTGTTATGAGGGTGATAGATGGATCATCACTGATTTTTTAGTGGTGTGTGGTTTTGATTCCATTAGAATATTGGAATTTGAGATTTTGTTTAGTATCATTCGTAACAACCCTAGCGCGCGACATACGTGATCGAGGGTGGTTAAATTTTAGTGCAAACTTTGTCAGAAATATTTCTTGTCAAATATATTTATTAAGCAATAACAAAACCTTTATGCATATATGTACTGGAAAAAAATAGGTATAACCAAAGCATATCAGAAAATCACAAAACAGCCTGATTGATATTTGGTAAAGTTTCAGTTAAACTATTAACTATGCAGCTAATTAATTATGTAGCTTTGGCTCCTCAATAAAAGCCTAACTGTAATTATTCTTAACTGAGGAGTCAACGCTACATTATTAATAAATTATAGATGTAGAATGATAGAGATTTTTTTTATATAAACAAAAATCCCGACGCTACATATAACTAAATTTATATTATGTGACAAGCCCCCACTCCGGAAATTTTATAGACTAACGACTAAAGACGAGAAACAGACGAGACCGTCTATACAGAATACTTATTTTTCTAGTAGTCTTCATGCCTATTAGCCATACTCACAGGCTCATAATATCATACAACTCATCAATAATCAGTAAGTATAGCACACATAAGAAATCTATAAATACACTACCTCAAAATAATGTCAAGAAAATCAAAAGACACAAAGCTAAACCAGCAACACCAAAAGTAACTCAACAGAAATAAAACTACGAAGCAAACAATGCAGGTGTCAAATTACAGGCAACGAAACGTGGGGCCAAAGAGGGCTGTGGACATTAATTTAATTATGCCTCTCTCTTGGGACAGTCTAATATTGTATGGGAGTGAAGCAGACAACCGTACCGCATACGGAATCAACTGTCATTTTTTCGCGTGAGAAAAAAATCTCATATCTGATTTTACTTCGGGTATCCCCAGTAGAGATCAGGTTGCTTGGGTAAAAATAATATAAATCTGGATTCTGCTTGGCGGTTTTAGGTTTTACGTGAAGGAAATTCGAAGCATGAAGTTGTTGTTTGAATGGATTGTTGGTTTATGAATAGTAATAGTACCTATACTAATGATGCACGTGAGAGATAAAGTGGTGCAGTTATTTTTAGGTCTAGATTATCTATTGTAAGTGACTTCCTTGTTAGGAAAATAAGCACAAGATGAGACTATTATCGTTAAAGAAAAGATTCACCAGAGCAGATTCAATTTTAAAAACTATTGATTTGAATCATAATACTGCTATAGACTAGCTTGAAGGAAAATAGCCTGGTAGGTCAACGCTTCAGATATAAAAACAAATGTTGTTTATAAATGAATATACCGAAACAAATCAAAAGAAACATTAAGCCCCGCATAACTTTAATAAACTATTCTTAACGCTGAAGAAAGCGCCACTAAAATCGAAGAATCCCAAGCTCTCCAGAGTCCTTAATTAAACTCGAGGCACGTAGAACTCCTTGATTCAGTCTCGGGGGAGAATCAACCCCCTCCACTGTCCTTTGCACCCCTTCCACCCCTTCCTTATGGACCGCTTAGATTTCCACCCCCTTTAGGTTATGTGGACGGAATACGCCAAGTCTGGAATCTTGTAAGAAGAATTGGTTTCGAGAGATTGGACAGTTAGTTTTATAGCCAGTGTTTTGGTTAGTAAAGGATTCATCATATATTTTTATTTTAAGCTTAGTTTCTTGCGGTTATTTATGGAAAAAATAATCATTAAAGGTAGAGCGTACAATAACAACAGACACAAACTTATAAAACATTATAAAATAATAATTAGTCCGTAATTACGATTACTTTAAAAAAAACGTATCCATATTTTTTCTCTTTTCCTGCAAACGAAAAATCAAGACGACAGTGCATTGAAGAATTGAAGTTTCTCGTGATGTAATGCTTTCGAGAAAATTTACTAAATGTTTACGTCACAAGCTTCCACTCCGTAACTTTGATGCGCTATAACTTGGCACTTTCTTATTAAATTAAATTAATAAAGAAAAAATAGGTTTTTTTGGACGGGCTAACAGATGGACAAAACAGAATACCTATTTTTTATGTAGACATCATGCCTATTCAAACAAATCCGTTATTGTATCTTCAATTTCGCTATTTGCAGCTACTGCTAAAATACCTAATGTCGAAATATAATCTTGTTTGTTTGAAAATTCTCTTATTACATTATGAAATGGAAATAACGGTGGGGCTTTAGTATCAAATATTGCGCTCCCCAACACTTGGCCGATCCCCAAGTAAATTATAAAGTGCTCAAGCCAAAAAGAAATCCAAGATTTCCTCCTAATTTGCATTTTGCTGCAATTTTCCTTGGAAAATGGCGTCTTCTAGATCCAATTATACAATATTCCGACTGCTTGGCAAGCCTCTCTTAAATTGATGCTGAAAGCAGGTTGCTGCTACTAGTACAGATTAACTTTAAAAAAATATAATATAAAAAGTATTTTCTTGGTATTATTGTTTTAAAAATAGATATTAAAACATCCGACATACTTTCGATAGCGATGTGAAATGAATATAGTGAAAAAACATAAGGTAAAAACCTGAAGACATTGTAAATGTGGCCTTTTCGCAACTCTCGTGATGTCTCTTTGCTATTTTAAGCGGAAAAGGCTTTAAAAGTAATCAGAGGGTCTGTGAACAGAAAGTTAAAAACATTTGGCGCAGGCAAAGCAATTCTCAAGTTTTATACTTTTAATTTTGTTCCAGCTTCGGCAGAATCTTTTTGAGATCGTTTACTTTTAATTTCCCGGAAATTGACGTGATAATGAAGTCTCTGTAGGCTTTTCTTACGTCGTCTACAAAACAGAATAGCTTTTCTAATTCCTGTCAAAATCCACTTTACAGTAATGCTTAATTTTTCTCCCTGATATTTTTAATTGCTATCTCAATGCCAGCTAATTTTCCAAATGCTTTTTAAATTCTTCACTGAACCGCGGTTGAAACAAAAAAGAAACCGAAATTCAGCCCGTTGTAATTATACCAAGAGCTAATGTGCCACTTGTTTATTCCCTGACTAATTAAGAGAAGGAAGAGTTTTAAAAAATGGTACTAACTGACGCATTTGAGTGAATCAAACATTCATGAGATGAGATGAAGAGCCTCTGCGTAATTGCATTTCTATTTTCTTTTTTAATTTCAGACTTTTTTCATCTCAGTAAGTGATAAAGCATTGTTACTTGAGTTTTTTGGAGTGCTTACCCGTTCAACCCATGATTTTTCTACCCAATAATATTTTTACCCCTTCAACCCAAAACATATGCCCCGTTCTACCCAAAGCAAAAATCTGAGTCACAGTGTATTCTAAATAGTACAGACACCGTAATTTGTATATCTTTATATTTATAATTCTTATGTGAGTGTGTATGTCACTGAACTTCTCTCAAACGACTGGACCGATTTTGATGAAATTTTTTTTGTGTGTTCAAGGGGATCTTGGAATGGTTTAGATTCACAATTTTGTCCGCTGGACAATGTTTTTTTAATAAATTTTGAATTTATTAGTAGTTTTTGATTTTGGATATTATGATCCCGCGAGATAATCCAAAAACACGGGCAACGCCGTGGCGTGTATAGCTAGTTATTATGTATAAATCTTGTACGTGTGCTAGTTATTGAAAACCTCCTAAACGGCTGGACCGATTTTGATATTTTTTTTTGTGTATGTTTAACTGGGGTTGAGAATGGTTTTGATTTCGACGAGACTAGGTGCGAAGCGAGGGCGGATCGCTAGTATTTATAAAAAATCTTGATGGTATTATTGCTCTCAGTAACTTCAAATATTGTAACTAAAATAAGGAGGTAATAATAGTTTATGATATCTTTAAACGAGTGCACGTGCAACACCTAGAAAAATTAAGGAAGGAGAACTTGTTGTATGTACAATAGACAATCGAATCAACAACGGTAAGGATTACCATTGCTTTTCTTATCTATTGAGGTAGTGTATGGATTTGGCTACAAGAAAAATGTCAGAAAAGTGTTTGTTTTATCTATGTGTGTTGAATAATTTAGATGATTTTTATTTATGTTAATCAAAAACATATTTTTATATCTATTATACCATCTTATATCTATTATACCATCATATATAGGTTTCATATAGTTTAATTGTACCTATTGTTACGTATAATTATTATAAATTTTATTGAATTAAAAATGTGTACCTGTCCGTATCCGAGTGTTTAAAATATGTCATCACGAAAAAAAATTAGATTTTGCATGACTGATATTATGTACCAAGATAAATTAGAAAAGTAACTTTATATTAACCTACCAAACCTGAATCTGAAGAGTGATGAACTATTTTTTATGATATAATTATTTGATTATGTTTGTTTCTTTAAAAAATGATTATTTTTATTATTAGACTCGTAGACAAATATTTAACTGACTATTATCTAAACAATACAAAAATATTAATAATGAAATATTTTTAATTAATTTCTGCATTTTTTGTCTAATGTAATGAATGACCCTGCTTCTTTAGTATTTCACTATGACATTTATTTGAATTCAAACAATAGAAATTAGGAATAAGTAGGTGTGGGTAGAACGGGTAACTAGAATCTATTGTATTGGGTTGAACGGAGCAAAATACCTATTGGGTAGAAAAATCTTGAGTCGAACGGGTAAGCACTCGTTTTTTGATCATTAATAAAGTATTTGTTATGATGGTGTGTCACAAGCTCGGTATTCGAACCTGTTCTATACCTCCTGCATGTAAATGCTTACTATATGAATAATGTAAATTGCCAAGTGGCGTTAATTACTGTACTAGTTAGCTGTAACTACTAAGTCGAAAATTACTGTGCCAACAACAGGTAGAAGTTCAGGGGTGCCCAACTTCCGGGCTCAATTAGCGAATTAAACCGGTTCCAGAGGTGACAAATCGCGATCCCGCGGTCCCGCGTCTTGACATTGACTAATCGCACCATTTAATTTAGCTGGCGTAATTATAAATAAAATTTAGACGATAAATTGTGTAGGGTACATTAATCAAGAAGTTGGGACACTGATTAAAATGCCTTTCGCGCAACTATTCGTTGAGTTGATATCGTTAATAATTTACTTGCAGGGTTGGATTGGGGTGGATCAGGTGTGCGGTTACTTAATCTGTTTGTCAGGATGTAACCTGTCTGCCTAATCGGTTTTGTTAAGCTTTGATAGATACAATGTAACACAAATGTTGAGACTTACTTATTTAATAAAGAAACATTTTTATTCTCAGTTGTGTAAACTGTATTATTATTTTGATAAATAAAACAAATTTTAAATCTTACTACCAGAACTATGAGCCTAAAATTTTTGTTCAGTGTATATTAGTGTTTATAGACCAAATTTTTTTTATAAGGTTTAAGTTTGTGAGCCTGTTTTTAAAAACGCACTAACGGTAGACTTGTATTATAAAAACATGAGACGAAATTGGAAATCTCCCCAACAATTTCCGTGAAAATATATTCATCACCTACAAACCACCCTAGTCCAAAACATGTGCTCTATAACTAACCACGACCTCTCCTTCCCACTCATCGACAAATCTGATTCCTTCTCTCTCGCACTCACTGTCAAAGCAATGAAAACGACGAATCTATGCGTCTGAATCAGAGACGATGCGCCCCCACTCTTATCTTAAATGAACTGGGGAGTACCTACTACGTTAGGTAGGATAGTAAGGGTGTTGAAACGTGTTATATAATAGGTTGGTGTTCTGTTGAAAATCTTTGTTGATTCAGCAGAGACGGAACGTAATCTGATTTCAAGAAATGTTAAGACTGAGAGTTTTGTACAACTTAGCCTTTGTTCCTCTGTTTTGCTTAAGCTAATAATAACTTCTATGAAAATATACAGCGTGTGTTCACTTGACTCTTTTTTATTCAGTTGTCCAACGCTATCGTATAGGGTTCAAATAACGTTGTTAGCTAGTTAAGCCTGGAAGAGATCATAACGTCTTTTGTATTTTAGGTTGTAGTCAGAAATTAAGTTTTTTAATTCTTAAGAAATAGTAGGTATACGATCTTATCCATCTTTTGATAATAAGATTATAAGTTATCGACATAAACACAACACTACACACACACTTAATTTGATTATTAAGATGATCTGTACGCTACAAACTTTTCTCCAATTCACCTTTGTAATTAAAACAGTTACAATACAAAAGAATTTGAAAATTAACAATAATATGATAACAAATTACGAGATTGTCGATTTTTCCCTCTCAGTGGTTTATATCCAATACTCAAGGACGTAATTAACTGGAACAGGATAAGCAAATTGAAAACCAATGAAGGAAATCTAATCTTTTTTTTATAATATGGGCTTACTTTTGACTACAGTCTAGCCAGCAGGCAGAGAAGAGGACATTTATTTATTTATTTAAGGACTACTAACAAAGGTAACACCATACATTTCTTAAATTCTAGAATACAATAGACATACATAAGTGCTCCTTCTTTTACAAGTAGCCACCACATGCTTACAGAAACATAGATCTATATATTATAATATATATATATAAGTTAATAGTGATTAATTGACATCGATAATATCTGCTGTTAAAAAACTTGTTTCTGTCAGGGACCGCAATTAGGACCATAAATTAAGCTTCAGAGTACCTATCATGTACTCTGAAGCTTAATTTACCCTTGACCCCAGCAAACGTAGTTTTGCAAAATGAAAAATAGATAGTAGACGATTCTCAGACCTACTGAATATCCATATAAAATTTCATAATAATCGGCTAAGCCGTTTCAGAGGAGTACGGTAACTAACATTGTTACATGGAAATTTTATATATAATACTAGCCGACCCCGTCAAACGTTGTTTTGCAAAATGAAAAATAGATAGAAGCCGATTCCCAGACCTACTGAATATAACGTTTGGTAAAAATCGGTAAAGTCGTTTTGGAGGAGTATGGTAACTAACAATTGAAGGTGAATTTTATATATAAGATATTACTGAATATGTAAGGATAAGTTAAAGCAAAATATAATGTTTTGTATGCATTTAACATTATTTAATAATCAAAACCTACAATTAAAGTTTTATTTGCAATATTGATTCAAAATTATTGATTTCATTATAATTAAAATTTACATTAAAAGTGGAATTTTGAACAAACGTTTCATAGAATTTAATTATTTTTAGTAAGTGATAAATTTAAACTATTACTCTCTCTCTATTACTCGGGGCTTCACTCGATAAAACGTTTTAAAGATTATATAGTTCAAACTTAAAAGACAGAAATGAAGTGAGGAGCGTGAAAAGACAGACCTACCTAAAATCAATACCATCAAATAAATAATTTGGTAGTGCAAAGTCAAATTGAATCATAGTAGATTAGAATAGATTATATACTATTTTATCACATTATGTATATCTTCGTGTAACTATACTTCAAAATTGTTGTTAACAAAATTTTTGTATTTTAATTATATACATGGATGTCCAGACAATATGTGTTCAAGGCTCTATGCTGTTTAGGGAAAATGTGCACTAGTCAATTTGTCTTAGTAGATTTGAGTGTTCGACCATTATGCAGTTATCAATTTGAGCTTTAGACAAAAATAAAATGTAGTCAATGTTCTAGGTAGCCCAAGGCCAACCCATATTTACTATTTTAACCAAAACACTTATTTTGCTTATCGTCTTTCCAAATAAAATGGTAAAAGTTCTAGTTACGGAGCTAAAAATAACAAAGTAAAAGTCAACAGTCACTTTCCCATTGTGTCGACGACACAACATTCGGAGCTGCGATACTGGAGCGGTTTAAGTTAAGTGTTAGTCAGAGGACGGGACGCAAACCGCAGCATCTTATATTCATGAGCGACCTACAGTCTTACATACAGACAGAGAAGTTGACTAGATTCTTGAGGCAAATGGCATTGAAGAAAGTAACACTTTAGAAAAGTGGAGCTTTCTGTGGTTTGTTAAAACAAAATGGCCGAAATCGCTGATAGTATGATAATTATTACAAAAAGGCATATTTATGAAATTGTAATTATTGCTGATAAACGTATAATTTATTAATTTATCGCTACATATTTCAAAAATAATATCAAAAATTTAAACAAAGAAGGACACATGTGCAAAACCGGGGTCGCTTGAATTAATGTCTTTCTTTAAAGGTTCTAAGGTTATTAAAAACTTTTACCAAATTTTTTGTGAACTTAACAAAATGATACCAGTTCTTTTTGCTATAAATAAATGAATCTAAAAACGTCCGGCCCTGATAAAATAAATTAAAAAACTGTTAAATATTGTGCATATTAATTGTACAGTAATGCGGTAACAACAGTGTGTATCAGGAAAGCAATACCTCAAAACAACCGCGACTCCCATAACACCATCACCCGAAAGCAAGGTGTTAATGTACATTAATTATGAGCCCCAAGATGTTTTGACATTGTTACTTGAGTTATGGAAAGTAAATGGACTTGGAAGTTTCCGAACTGGAGTTAAAGTGCCAATTTGAGGAGGTAATCGAGACAAAGTTTGACATTACAATGCTTGTTATATTCTTTGAGGAAACTTTTTCCATTTTCATAGGGAGGGCTTTAAAGGCGATGTTTAAGGAGAGTGACGGTTTTCAAAGCGAAGTTTTTGTTGGAAAACTATGTACTTACAAAATGTCTAGGAACCCCAGTATTTTACTGTGAATTTCCGAGTAGTTCTACTAAGTAAGACTAAAGGTAGAACTACTGTGAGTAGCATTAGCCCATTGTGGACAAAAAGTTTTGAATTGTATTGCATGCTAAATAACAAGGGGAATGTATACAAATCTACCTATTAAAATATTATAAAGCCGATGAGTTTTTTTGTTTGTTTGTTGTATCACAGGATCTACTGGTCCGATTTGAATAATTATTTCACTGTTAGATAAACGTCTATTTACCAAATACGTTTCTGATTTCTGGTTAAAGATTTTGATAAAGAAATACGTCGAACAGCACCGCAATACTAATTAAATATTTAAGTTTTTTCGTATACGGACCCACACACATTACACACACCCATTGTTACACTTTGTTAAGTTTGTAGGTAGAAAAAACTCACCAGTATGTATATAAGTATGCTTCTTCATGTCAGACTTCTGGTGAAACCTCTTCCCACAGTACTGGCACGGGTACGGCCGAGTGTCGGAGTGGATCAGCAGGTGGGTAGAAAGTGTGCTGGACCGTTTGAACGTCTTCCCGCACTGCTTGCATTCGAACACTTTCTCCACGCTGTGCACGGCCCTGGGAGCAGGGGATGGGTAAGTAAATGAACGTGATTTTTTTTAAAGTGATTTGGTAAGAAGTGATTTAGCACACAGTAACTATGTATTCGAAATAAGTTTTCTACGAAAAGTTGTCTTATAGTATTCGTTATTTATGTATACATATCATAATGTTTATTTTCTGTAGCACAAGCATTAGTTTTACCACGGCTGCTGTGTTTAAAACCAAACTGTGACCTATTACTTATATTATAAAATAAAACTTTCAGTCCGGAGTAAAAACGGAGTCCAAGTTATAAGATTATCTTTGACGGCATGGAGCCCTAAACATGATGAACTTTTTGGACCTAGTCGTAGAAGATTGATATCGATATTATGATTTTGTTATATAATTGTAACAGACGCAAGCTCACCTATGCTGGCTCAAACTGATCTCATGTCCAAAAGTCTTGCTGCACAGTTCACACGCAAACGGTCTCTTGCCATTATGGCTCCTTCTCGCATGCACCTCCAATCCATGAGGAGTACTGAACATCTTCTCACACTTAACGCAAGAGTATACATCCCCAATTGGCAACGGTCTTGACAAGGGTCCAGGTGCACCAAGCACTCTTCGCATCAGCTCCGGACCAGCCGCCTGAACCGCATGGAGGTAGAAATTACTGTATCCACCCCACCCCGGCAACCCCAGACTTCCCGCATCACGCAAGAACTCCGCAAACGGTAAAGGTGGGTATAAGAAGGGTCTTTGAGGCTGGATTCGCGGCGCGTCTGGTCTGAGTAGAGCGCTGACGGAAAACGCTTCGGATCTTTTTGGAGGGGAGGTTGAATCAGGTGGTCTTCTTGGAGAGGAGGGTGGGGAATCCACTTCGAGTTCGGGGGAACTGGAGCGGACTGATCGGGGAGAGTGTGGGGAGTGAGGGGAGGGGTTCCAGCAGGGGCTGCCACAGCGGGAGGCAGGGGATACGCGTTCTGCTCTGGTTTCATGGTGTTCTTCTTCTTCTTCGTCGGTTTTGTCTCCAACTAGACGGTTTATGCCAAATTTGATTTCCTCTGAAACAAATATTGTGTATTATTTACAAGTAGATTTTTAACTTAAAACAACAAACTTTCAGCTTGGAATATATGAATTAGAAATAGAAATTGAAAAGAATTAGAATTAAAGTATCCTATGTCCTAATCCTATGTATAACCCATTCCTGTACCAAATTTTAAGCTAATCGGTTCAGCTGTTTTGCCGTTGAAGACGGCTAAACAAACAGACACACACTATTCCATTTATAATATTAGTATGGATTGAGAATAACTCGAGCCGCGGGCCCTGGCAAAAGAACTTTGCTATTATCCTCTCCCGTGGTTGCAACCATTTTTAACCCCCGACCAAAAAAGAGGGGTGTTATAAGTTTGACGTGTCTGTCTGTCTGTCTGTCTGTCTGTCTGTGTGTCTGTCTGTCTGTCTGTCTGTGTCACCATAGCTCCCGAACGGATGGAGCGATTTCAATTCAGTTTTTTTTGTATGAAAGGTGAGTATTGCGCGAGTGTTCTTAGACATGTTTCATGAAAATCGGTTGTGCCGTTTAAAAGTTATGGGGGTTAGAGTGGGGAAGGAAAATCGAAAATCTGCAAATATACTAGTGTGGGGTATCAAATGAAATGGCATCGCGTCCACATTGCATAATATTATGTTGTTTTACGTATAAGGAAATTAAGGCATGGGAATCGGGGGTTTTTCTTAAATTTTAAATTTAGATTTATTCAAACAATAAACTTCAAACGATACAAATTGAAAACTCGGTAATTAAAATCAGAACTCCCTCAATAAACAAAATAATCACAAATGGCGTGTATTTTTAGCTGTCGAGGTAACTAAAAATACACGCCTTCTCCTTTTTTGAAGTCGGTTAATAAAATCACAAATAGGTAAAAATAAGCATTTCAATGAATATGTGAGATTTTACAAACTTAGAACTACTTTACCGTTTGTTATAAAATTTAAACTGGACCAACTTGCAACAGCAAAAATAACCATCCAAAAACCTGTCCACAGAGATCAAAGTTTTGAAGTGACAGATATACAAAAAACATAAGATGAATTGAGCACCTCCTTTTTTTGTTGAAAGTCGGTTATAAAAAACGAATCATAATAATATCATCAATAGGCCACGGATTACTATCTTGTTTCATTCAAAAATCTTACTAAGAAATCACAATTATATTTTTGTTACTAATAGTAACAATGCGCCAATTTTTATATATATAATTGTTCTGTGAGTGTGTATGTCACTGAACTCCTCCTAAACGGCAGGATCGATTTTGATGAAATTTGTTGTGTGTGTTTAAGTGGGTTCGAGAATGGTTTAGATTCACAATACGGTCAACTAGATATTGTTTTTTGAGACGTGGGACAGGACAAAGTCTGTCGGGTCGACTAGTATATATCTATAACTACATCTTTATTTGATTTACTTCTGTAAGTAAGTATTCTGTATCACTTTAAGCTCTTAAAACACCGCGGGTGCTCCCAAATAAATTACTTTCCATTGTGAATGCTCAATTTGGAGTATCGCCAATATTTGAATAACATCATCAACAATACTCCCCCAAACTTATTCAAACATTTGCTTATTGTGCTGGCCAAAGCTGCCACAAAAGACCCCGGGCCTAAAGGACCCTATAGTCACAGGTGTCTCACTTGTCGCGCTGAGCGAAATGGGCCGTATCATGTCGCTGCAGCAAATTGACTTTCATCTCAACCCTCGCGGGCCAACCCTCGTAATTAACACGTCGGGTCGAAACGACCCTCAATCTTTTTTACAATACTGTAATCCGCGGGCGCGACTAAACGCAACTAAAGCCCGTTGTGCAGTTTTGTTTAGTTTGCCGCGTGATGAATTTCATTGTGCCTATTGTATTTTGATTTTTATTTCGTGGCTATTTTGATGTCTTTATATCCAGGGGCCATATGAAGATATTAACACAAAGTATTGGTTGCACTTTGTTTTGTTGCATATTTAGAGTCTTTAGACTTTTCAATAACACTCGACTAACTCCGTTTTTACGTTAAGTACCTATGTTAAGTAATATACTATTTTCAACCACGTATAATGTTTATATTGAAAATATATTGAAGTACTTTATATAAATTGTTCAATGGTTAGGATCAGTTGCAGTTCCACCTAATATTTTACTTTTTTGCAACGTGTAATGCTAAAGCTATTATTCAAGAAGAATTAGCAATTAGAGAATAAGTTCAGATGATACAGCCAATATGTCCCCTCCATACATCATCAAGGAACCATCAGCTGAAAACTCACGTCCAAAACAAACATCGATCTCCAACAGACAAGTTCCACTAATGAAGAGCGACCCCTACATCTGAAAAACAGCAGCTGGCCGCATTTGGAGCGGAACTGATCGGAACCAATCGGCAGTTTTCGCCAAAATTCGGGAATGACATCCTCACAGAATAGTCAACAATAACCTCCCAACAAATTCTGTAGCAGGGACAATCGAAAATGGAATCTAAAGTTAACCGTTAAGAGTTCAATTTCAACTACTGAATTTGTAGCTCTCTGCTATGGTCCATCGAATGTCACCAGTTTATAGAGAGCTTATGTAGAGGGTTTAAGGTCTGTTTTGTGATGGAAATTGTCCCTGTGAGGATTTTCCCTGCACAGTGCGCAAATTTCACGCCCGCTCTACAATGGGCAACGTTTAAGGGTTACTCCGGTACACTTGTTTGTTTGTCCCCTCGACACGGTTTTATTGCCCCATAGTATTTATTACATATTAATGGTTATTTAGATTCATTGTTCTGCTCAGACAGTATGCTCGAATTTATGGCAGAGCGAAATATTGAATGGGACAGAGGGAGATTTTATTGAACTCCTATTTTAATTAGTTGGTTTTGATTTTGAATTCTGTATTGTTTGGGGAAATGATAGTCATTGACTTAAATCGATTCCAGCATAAACCCCTGAAATCGA
The DNA here is from genome assembly GCA_929108375.1 of Gymnoscelis rufifasciata. Lineage (NCBI taxonomy): Eukaryota > Metazoa > Arthropoda > Insecta > Lepidoptera > Geometridae > Gymnoscelis > Gymnoscelis rufifasciata. The sequence goes on from OV815305.1 coordinate 14,282,057, forward strand.
TTTAAGTGTTTTGATTTTAACCTTAATTTTATATTAAGAAAAATTAGTTTCTCAAAATATTGCTAGCTTTTTGAGTCAGTGAAACCTCCTTTGCTTTTGGTGAATATTGGTAAAGATTTAATTTACTACATTCTATGAATTAAATTATTTTAATTAACGACAGAGCAGACATTCTGGTATCGATATAGCATTGTGCTATTAACGTGCAGCCTAATGCAATTTTAATTATAAGGTGCGCCGCAAAGTGCTCGATGCAAGGATTCTTGTTTTTCCGCTTTTAACAAATTAAAAAGTCGTATGAACGCAAATGTACCTATTAAACCTCCTCGCTACTTCTTTTATACGGTATTTTTCTGGCTGATTACAAAATGGTACCTTTTTAACGCTTTTGCTCGTGATTACTCCGATTGAGAATTTAATTGTAGATACCAATAGATACCAAATGTGTTAAATAACGTACAATACATGTCATACAAGAGTGGATTATTAATTTAAAAAATATGTATGTATTAGCACATTGTGATCACATTTATCTTTCAATTAATAGTTATCTAACGTATTTTTTTACGGATTTTCCCGTTAAAAAATACGATATCCGCAGTAAATTTAGCTCAGGTGTCAACCTGTATATTTTAATTACTTATATTTATTATAAGGTTATAGGTATGTTTTGAAAGATTATACAACTACGCTCAATTAAAATTTTGTAAGCTGCTCAATCGCTATCTTGTATTGATGTAATTCGTGTCATAAATCATGCCACTGCAATCATCGATAAATATTTATAATTAAAGAATGATAAGAACAAGCAAACAAACGTATTCTTGAAAAAAAAACTTTCCAACTCATAAAGAAATTATGCAAGTTTAGAAACTTAAGTAAGGCAGGCTAAAGTAAGGCAGTATAGCAAAGTCACATTCAAATCATTAATATTAATTTGTGAAGTTTTTATAAAATGTTAATCGTAAATTATAGGGGAGGCGTGACTAATTCGCGACTTATAATGGACTGAGTTATTATATTGACCCGAACGCGGCGACGCATTATTGACCTGGCACATTTTTGACCCAACGACACGGCGCGTTGCACGTGGAAGGTTAATAAAAAAAGTGTGTGTGTGTCAGCTACGACGCACGATTGGAGTTTACTCCTTACGAACGATAATTATGATATATATCGAATAGAAAAAAGGGTAAATGAACGCATCTGCTAAAATGATAAGAGAAACAAACATATATCTGTAATTATTCGGATTATTTATATTACTTCAATAAAGCGTATTACATAAAGTTTGTTACAAAATTATATAAATAAAATACAGTGAGACTACGAAGTATCGCGCAAAGAGGAGACCTTGAGAATGAGATACGCTGTGTAATGTATTCTTTCTCATTCTTTTACACGTTCAATCCTACAGATATATATGTTTGTCTCTTTCTACGTAACGCCTCAACTTTTCGTGTTATACTTTTGATTTTACTCCTCATTAAATTTCCGTACCGGGCCTTATAACTCAAATCAAAAAAACAAAAAAAAAATTAAGGAGTAAACTCCAAAAATAACCCTTTTTGAAGTTAAAGGAACTTTTTGATAATAAATTATTTCAAAATGTCATTGAAATACTTTTCATTATTTCAATGACATTAAGAACTATTTGCAATAAAAAAAATAATAAAAAAATATTGCATACCTAATTTAAGAAATTGTATACGTATTTTAGGTATGTCTTTTTTGCTGCAATAAAACTATACAGGTGTAAATACATATAATATCCAAAAGAAGAATAAATTATAAAACAATACCTGTCTCCATTTCTTCAGTGGTCACCAACTTTTATGAACTAATCGCGCTAACTCAAATCAAAAATAATCAAAAGTAATGCATTTTATCACCTGTAAATACATGATTTTAATCCCAATTATCTGAACAGATTAATTAAATCTATGATTGTAAATGACAAACTACTATCCAGTGTTATCCGGGTATTATCAATTTATTACTATTTACACACACAGTCACACATTAACATGCCGCCTCTCATTGGCTGAATGCATAGAGTTTTTAACTACGCCTGTTGGACGTGAATCAAGAATACGTTTATCTAAACCTTTGGTAATCTGAAATCGATTTATGATGCGGTAATCTTAACGTGGATTAGGTAAATTAAATTTGTTTTTGAAGGTTTGGGATTATTTGTTTCCTTTTAACGATAAGCCCGCCCAGTGTACTACTTTTTTATTTTGTTTTACGTGTTAATGTTCCTATTGTGTAGAATAAAGCGTTTTTGTATTGTATTGTATTTTATGGAAGATTACAGATATTGTTTATTTTTTAACGGATGTTATTTTATTAATCCCAAAAAAGAAGGGTGTAAGTTTAAAAAGGATTATAAGTTTGACGTGTCTGTCTGTCTGCGTGTCTGTCTGTCTGTCTGTCTGGGGTGACAGTAGGGAAGGAAAACCGAAAATATGCAAATATACTCAGTGGGGTATCAAATGAAAGCGCATCGCGTGCACATTACTAAATATTATGGTGTTTTACTTTTAATGAATTATAGGCATAAAAATCGGGGGTTTTTCTTAAATTTTAAATGTAGATTTATATATTGTATTGTATTATGGAAGATCACAGTTATTGTTTATTTCTTAACGGATGTTATTTTATCTTCGTTTAATTTATTACCCAGTAGCCATTTGCTAATAGTAAAATATTTAACTGTCTAGTCATAAACAAGTTATACTAAACCTAGCTCCATATATACCTATATCTTCCTATTATCTAATAATGCAACATAAAAGATACAGGAACCAGTAGGTATTCTTCGTGTGCTTGTCATTTTAAACTAATCTTACCTACGTGTCGTCCTAAAATTCAGTATATGTCACTTTTAAGATAAAACTGATAAAACCATGAATATAAATAGTCTTGTCGGCAAAAATCTGCAGAACTTGAAAGTCTGTTGCTTATATTTTCAATTCATTTGCACCTCAATAACTACAAGTTTTTATTACGTACCATAATTTATAGTGTGTATAACACTTTTACTTTATTACTTTTGTAGATAAAAAGTTGTTGATCGATGGTCTCAAAACTTGTTTGAATTTAGGAAAAAATAAAACATTAACAAACTTTGATAAAGCAAGTTTTACCATAAAAACTAATTTAAGTCAAGTCATCATTTTCTAAAAACTAAAACTAAAAAAAACATCCTTTTTTACAAAATTATTTGTGACATTTTCTTGATTGATTTTCAATGTTGTCGATTATGACGTCGAGATTGTTTTAAATAAGTCAACACATGATAAAATGTGTAGCCACGATATCTTTGATGGGATTATATACTGCCTACGTATTGATTGATAGAGCAGAATACCCAATGTTTCTTTATTATGGTCATCCATTCACGAATCATCGCGTACTAGCAATGGTAAATGCGCGCTTTAAAATGACGCAAACATTTTTTCATGCCTGAGAAATGAGATGGAAAATAGGAAATATGATGTTAAATGCTTTTTAATTGGAAAATGTTTAAAGTAAGCATTGATCATGTTAATTTTAAAATAAATTATTTTTTAACCTTTAGGTTTGCATGGGTAGTTTTTACCCGGTTATGCCACACAGGGTTAAATGCATTATCAATGAACATACAATGGGTGTGTTGATAACCGTCGAAATTTTGTGGGTTTTCCCAAATACTTTATTAGGCTGTTTTGCTGCTTAATTATTGGAGCCACAATCATTGATGGTCAGGATTACTCGCGCTATCTGTTGATAAAAAAAAACCTAGTATTTTACCAAGCTTTTTGCAAGAGGGTTTGTTTGTACGAAGAAAAACAATATTTTCTAAAAAAAGCATAGGCTAAATCGTGTTACTAATTTTGACAAAAAATATGCATCACGTATTTTTAATTGAACGTAATGTAAGGCCCCTTTGAGTACCTCTTCCTTTTTGAAGTTGGTTTAAAAACTGCGGTTATATACGATACATTTACTACAAATAATTAATCACTTCTGATCATGATCATGATGATAGTACTTTTAGGCTACTCAGCTAGTAATTGCTTGAAAACAAAACCAATCGAGATAACTCCGGGACGTGGGTGGTCGGGGAATGAGATGCAGAAAGACTAACACGATTCATCAACAGATTAAGCTTACAACACAGCTACATTGAAACAACAATTTCAATTGAATTAAATTCAACTAAATACTTGAATATTTCTTTGAATAGGGTGGTGCTTTGGAAACCTTCTTCCTATTCATTGTTTTCCGTTGCCTTAGACGTGTCAAAGTTACCTAACTTTAACTTAGCCGTAAAAGGTTATCAAACAATGTGACCTCTCTATCTCGCTAAGCGCTCCGATTTCTCTCAATGTAACAATTTCTACGAAATATTTGCTCAAACAATACCATTCTATGTTTTGATCGTCAACACACACTATTACCCCTATTCCAAAGGCACTAAGATCCAAATTGTGACGAAAAGCGGCGCCTTTGAGATTAAACTTGATAATTGCTGTCAACAAACTTAGATTTGTAATTAAGGTTTTTATTCTTTGTTTTCTGTGCAATTGAGGGCGAGTTGGTCCGTTTTGGCTTTTTATGTCGTTTGTTTAGCCTCGTTGGACCGGCGACGTGTGACGCGTCACCTTGTGTGACTTACGCTAGTCTAACAAGGGCAAGGCAAGGAATTGGTGTGACTCGTAGACAAGTGCCCGATTTATGCAGTTTGCATTGACATTTTTAAAACATAGACGCATTTGGAAAACTGACTATGTTGCAATAAAGTCATTGCATTTCAATGGAAACTATGTGGATATATCGCTTACGAGATTTCCGTGTTTGAGTTTTGTTTTTCACATTAGATATATTTTTTCTCAAGCTTCTCATTCCGTATATAATTTATAAGTCATGCAAGGATAAGGGAGTATTAAGAGAAAGTTTCTTGTACGTTTATAATTATTAGTTAGGTCCACTAATATTTACCTATGATTGGAAAATTCGAAAAACACAGATAATTATATAAATTCCAGTGGTGAATTGAGGCCTAATCTCTATCGCTAGATCTATAGAGAGAAGTCCCTGTGTCCCAACAGTGGGAACATAAATAGGGAGATGATGATTACACCTGGCCGATTTCGGCTACAGTGCCCTATGATTTTGTAATAAAAAAAACCTAATACCACGAATGTTTGGCTCAGAAATAATTGTTGAAAACCTACAGTTACTTACATACAAACACAGAGCTCTTCATATTTTTTTTATTAATTTCGGAATAGGGTTGACAGTAACACCCCCTCGTCAGTACAATTTACAAATTCGGTCTAAATTCAATTGTTACGGCCGAAAGTCACGCGAAGGATCGAATGACTAGCCGTAGTTGGAACGACATGGCAAACACTAGTGAATAATAGGGTAAACATTAAGTGTGCCCTAGTCTGGTAAAAGTTGCCGAAATTTCGGCTTGAAACTATTCGGCTTTATTCGTAATATGCCAATTGCTCTAATTTATTTTAAACTTGTATGTTTATATAAAAAAATCTAATTGTGTCTATATAGTTAAATGTGTTAGGGGTGTTAATTAAAATAATAACAATAAAAATTCAAAACACGGCATCCAAAAGTATTATTGAATCTGCCGCTTCGACTAAATTATCAGTCTACCTTATTGCACCACACTATGTGGAAATTGAAGTACACATAGTTCTTCCAACAGAAAATACCCAATAAACAGACCTAATTGAAAAAACCTAGCTAAGTTTCGAAACGATTGGCGACTATGAAACAGACATATTGTTAATTAAACTAGTGCATACAAATACTTGCTAGTCAATGATCCATTTCCGGCCGAACTTTCGTCCATTCCAAGACATAGACTCACATCCCTATGTAGATGTCGTGAGCAAGGCCGACTCGCAAATATTTACACTGCCCGCCCTTTGATTGATATAGTCGCTTTAAGGGCCACTCATGGCTTTGTTTTATTGACACGCGATTGAAACGCAAAGGGCAAGTGTGTGGTTACCCTAACCGCTGATAAAATTTACAAACAATACACATTGCGGTTACTAAGTAGGGTCGAGGGTAGTTCTAAAAGTAAGGACCATTGTTTATGTGTAGGTACTTGTTTGTCAAATTCTGACCTATTAAAAGTGATCTCACAATTATTTTTAGTCTGTAAGTAAATAATTATGAATATCAGTGTTTTATCCCGTCTTGAGTAAAATATCTAGCAAGTCTGTTAATATTTCGGTAACATAAGCCTTTTCCAATAAGTTGGACGCCCTACGCCAAGGAGGCGACTATTTTATCTATTAGGATATTAGAATAAGAAAAACTAAATTAGGATAGAAAAAATGCAAATTTAGGTTAATAGAAAGAAAGGCTATTTTTACATTAGTTTACTATGCCATTTCTACAAATGTAACGAACAACAATCAGAACGCCAATAGCACACGCTATCATACGGTTTTATTTGAAAGCTGGTACGTAATTTCTCATTTAAATGTGATCTTTGAAATTTAATTATTTTATTTAAGTAGGGATTTTGTTAAAACTTTACTTGCTACAAGGCGGATCCCTACACTACATAATTATATTAAACAATTGTCAAATAAGTCTGCAAAACCATCAAACCACGGTAATACATAGAGCCCGTGACTCTCGCTTGCAACTATTGGCGATGCAAAGATTATCCGCACGCCTCTAGCGGCGAAATTTAGAAACCGTCTAAGAACGACTATTTGTTACTATCGGATTTGTATTCAGTTTCAGTTTCTTCTAATTGGACTTTGCGCTTGAAGCGACAATTTGCCAGTGTCGAGTTAAATAAAATTATAAAGTGTAAAAGATGTTTCTCAGTTGAACGCCATTTTGCGTATCGGATTTGTATTTATTATTTATGTTTTTCCCTGACGTTAATAGTAAAGAAAACTGTCAAAGTGTCGTTCTTAGACAATAATCAGCCCGACCAATAACCAAAAAGTTTGCGAAGTACCCAAACTCGTTGCAGCTCTAATCAGCCTTCCCAATAACCGATGTACCTTATCTGTGACGTCACTAAGCCCCATAAACGAACCGGCCACAATACCCCTATTTAATATTCGACAGGCGAATTCCAATAACGCTCTAAATCCCACGGATCGACAGATTTCGTGACATTATCTAATCTGCGCGAGCGCATATCGCCGACGAAATTACGTTTATTTTACGACTCTGATTTTGCGTGATATATGAGTAGAGCTTGTTTGGTTAGTATAGGCTTTGCACCTGACTTTACTTGCTCCGAAACATAACAAGGAATTCGTGTTCCTAATGATGTGTTATAGTTTTTGACACATTTAAATTAAACTGTTGTATGAGTGGTTTATGATATTACGTTTTTTATATTGCCTAACTTGTTCATGAATAACTAGCAGAATCTGAGAAGATAAGATTTATAGATTATGAAAATTATTTGAAAGGTTTTTATTAGCAGCATTAGTTGGGGCAATAAATATCGAATAAATAAAATATATGATACTGAAAATATCAGTTCATGAGTATTTTTAAGACGTGGCTTTGTACGATGGACTTTAACCAGCGGAAAAATTTTGGATGTAATTTTCCCGCTGGTTAAAGTTTTTTTTTTAACTAGCAAATGAATAGGTTTATTACTCCCAGAGACTATGACTTTAAACTAGCAACCAACCAACAACATAAAATATAGATAGTAAAACAAAAGAATGTAAAGAAAGGAAAAACAAATGTAAAAATTGTCTTTTTAACAAAATATGTTACCTTGAAACCATCGGCAGTGGCTAAGCTGGCGGTACCACAAAGGCTCTGATAACAGATAACATTGATAGTATATCGCCGTCATGATGCTTGTAATTTTTCGTGTCGAACACGAAATTCGATATGATAAGGTACTGTTTGCAGAAAAATGTTTGACAATAATAAATTGATATATGGCTGTGACGTTTTGACTGGTTTTAAGATTTATTGATAAGGTTTTTTTCTTCGAACCATGAAATAACTTGACTTTAAAGATAAAGGGAACTTAAAATCCATATCAAATCCATTATCGTGACTTTATTATATTATAAAACATAAATAAAGTAATTAAGTATGTTCCGCTGTCTTTCGATATCAACGAAACATATTCTTAAATTGATAAAAAAATGTATCTACGACAATTTTAATTTGCCGGTGGATTTGGCTATTTATCAATCCTGATATGATACGCTTTTGTTTACCTACCTTATTAATTAATATATTTTTATTATCAATACTATGTGTATTCACTTTCATAACAAACTCTTTCGCTTCAAGCTTGCTTGAAAGCAATGCAAAAATTTGTTGATAAATTTGGCCAATCATGAGGTCCATGTTTAGTTAGTAAGTTTGTTTGACAAGACAATGAAAATATTTTTTAAAGATCACTTGCGACTTGCTGCTAAATATTCAGCGATAACTTTGCTTTTGTAACATCTAATATATAAAATTTCCATGTCACAATGTTAGTTACCGAACTCCTCTGAATCGGCTTTACCGATTTTTAACTTATTTTATGCTTACTCATTAGGTCTGAGAATCGGTTACTATCTATATTTCCTTTTGCAAAACAACGTTTGCTGAGGTCTCAGCTAGTTTCCTTATAAAATTGAAATGATATGTGCAATAAAATATTTATTCCTATCTTAAAGGCATTTTTCTGCTGTCCCTCCATGGGAGGGATCCCATAAACCTCTTCCCGGGTATTGTAAATCCGATTTGGACATGTGTGCCTTGGAGTTCAAACACAACTTACACGATAACGTGTATTTGTACGATAGACGAACAGTCAAACAGATTTACTTTTTAGTTTACATCATCCGTCATTCCTAGTGTATGACAAGTACTAGTTTTGCTAACGAATTTTAAACTCCTATACATAAATTATAATATAGGAAAATTGATAATGGATAAATATACCTAATTTATATAAAATTTCCATGTCACATGTAAGTAAGCGTACTCCTCCGAAACGGCTTTACCGGTTTTTTACTAAATTTTATATGTGTATTCAGTAGGTCTGAGAATCGGCCAACATCTATTTTTCATTTTATAAACAACGTTTGCTGGGGTCAGCTAGTTTTCTATAAAAACATGGTAGTTACCTACGTAATCTGTTTTTTTAATTAATTAGACACGCTCCAGTTCGTTGCGATTTATGGATTTTTTACGCAAATAACGTATTTTCCTGCTAAAGAAGTACACATGTCTTGAATTATTCTGCAGCTGAAAACCTCAATAAAATCAATTGAGTATTTCAAAACATTTGATTTCACGGTTGATATTTAAAGATGCACAAAGCTATGAGTAAGGTACCTATTACTTGTCACCTTATTAGAATCTTACCTCTAACAGGATACACGTCCTGGCTAAGCACTGGCGGGGACGAGAGCCGAGGCTCCGGCCTGTTTGGCGCTCCCCACAGGGACTGGCAGATACCGCTTCTTAGGGCTTCACTGGCTGATAGGCCTGCAACAATATTAATACTTTAGTAAGAGTTAAACATAGAGACATACATATGTAGTAAGAGATATCAAATAAAAATGTTATACAAAATGCTGTCAAAATAGCGACACATATTATAAGAAGTGAGCTAAGCGCAGACTTCATATAAAAAATAACTTAAAACAAGCGAGCTTATTAATTTTTTAAAACGTCTTCTCATTGTCTTTCTCAGCTCTACTTTAGATTAGTATTTATTTTTTAGTCATCTACCCTATTGTGCCGAGTGTATAATAATAATTTTAGATATGAGAAGATATTTTGACGAAATTAGTAAACAGAGAAAAAACAAAAAGAACTCAACCTTTTTTTCTACCTTTTCTTTTGATTTATGTTTGTTTCACGATAGATACGATTCCACGCACAATGGACCACCTTGAGTCCAAGTGCGGAAAATCAGGGCCCCTCTAACTAACTATTGATACGATTAGCAATATTTCCAAAGTACAATACATTTGATAAGTTTAAGATGGACTCATACACCAAGGATTCCGTGTATTCAACAGTTTAAAATAAAAATAATAAAAAGAAACACGTTAATAGAAAAAAAATATGCTAAAAGATGCAGTCTGAGCTGTCACCCATCCAAGTAGGTACCTACTGACCGCAACCAACGTCGCTTAACTATGTCAATGAAAGTAACATTTACGATTTATGACGTATTAAAAAAAACTACTCAATCGATCTCGTTCTAACCAATTTTCATGGTGAAAGTCTACATGTTTAATTTTTTTTAGTTTTATTATTCTCTTGAGGGCGGATTTTACGACTTTGGAAGTGTCTTTCGCGCAAACTATCTAAACTAAAAGATAGGTTTAACTTATTTTTACGTTTTCAAGTATGTAAGTATGTCTAATTTTTCAAGCTTAAGCATTGTTATGGCCCTGAATAACATATTCCATCAAACAAATTCCAGCCATTGAAATCACACAGTCGGAAATTAATCAGAGTTAAAAGCATGTGAACTGCGTCCCAAGCCATGAGTCATGAGTCATTAATTGAAGCGACAATGAGGAAGTCGCTGCTAGCGTTTCATTTCATTCATTTGAGTCTTTAACTGAAACTGAAAGTGTAATAGTTAACGGAAACAATAATTAAAGTAATCAAATGAATATATAAATATGAACACAACTTTTGGTACCAAACGATTTTACAAAGATTTACTTTGTACAAATACACTACAAATACAATAAACGAGTTTAAAAATATGTTCGAATTTCATTCAAATCTGTTTTGTTCCTTCAGATTGTAAGCATAACAAACACAAGCTCGTACACACTTTCGGAATAATAAGTGTGATTATGGTTCTGCTGATTTCTTCTGAATTTCGCGAACAGATCGACACTAGGCATTTTAATAGGCAGTATGTAAACGTCAAATCTTTCAATTCTAACATAGACATTTTTTCACCTGATCATTTAGACTTAGCGCTCACCTTAGACAAGTTTGTCTTAAAACTGACGACCGCCCCTATAGAATAGATGAAGCCGAGCACACCTGAGACCAAAAAGTCTGTCGCACGACAGACTTGTCTAAGGTGAGCGCTAAGCCTTAATAATCGCAATTCCGTTACCAATTAACGAGAAGTTTACCGATAATTTCTGTTGGGACAATCGATCAATGTTAGTTCTCTGCATATTCCACAGTTGCTACGAGTAGGTCAAGCGACAGGATAAAGGCCATAAGAGCAAGGACAATCAGTGCGACCACCGATTAGAGTAAAGGAAGAGAGCGATTCGGTGGCGCCAGAGCGGCGGACACTGATCCGGATGGAGGGTCCGGAGGATGCCATTATCAACATTGGAGATGACATGCTGATCTTAAGACAATTTAGGGAGCAAGCCGCTAAATATTGTTGATATTGAGTGTAAAAAACTGCAATGCCAATAATCGTCCGTAACAAGGATAATTATTTAAAAAAAACAATAATACTTCGAGTTAATTAACTGTCAAGATCAAACTTTTTAAGGTGGTCGCACATCAGCAATGGTTGGAGGCCTAAGGTCTTCCAACATGGAAAGGTGACCTGGTGTAAACCCGGCGCACGGTGGCTGCAATTAGCTAATTATATATACATATTGGTAATATAGGGAGGATTCTTAGGTGTCGGCTTAATAATAACATACAAAGCTGAGTATTTCTTTTTTAACTCTCATGGGTTCCAATCATATTGAAACTTGAAACGGGTAATATCTAATATTACCCGTTTCAACGGTTCACCCGATTTGACGGTTTTTGAGTTTTACGATAGTTTATGCTGTGATAATGGCGCTTGACACAGCGTCAAAATTAAATTAAAAAACCCGTTTCAAGTTTTTAATAACCTAGTTAACTATTTACAACCAAACATAATAGATCTTATCAGTAAAAACGTTAATAATTTAAAAAATAATAGAGAATACCCACTTATTTGTTTCTACACAACGAATTGTTGAAAAAGCACAAACAGATTCGGTAAAGGCAATTGAACAACCCAAATATTGTTAAAATAGACTTTACAATCACCACAATTGATGGTTTCAATTAAAACGCTCTAAAATAGGAAACCGCCATTTTATGTGAGTCAATTTGATTCAATAGGTCTGTTTCGATTGAATTGTACTCACTTATAACTTATTATGTTATATTATTAAATAAACAAATGTATTTCGTGAATTGATATAAAGCTTTGTAACTCTCTTCATTGTTTCTTTGTTAAACAATGAAATCATGGTGTGAATGATGTTTTGCAAATTAATTATCAGATAAATCGCTGAAATATATTTTAACCTGAGAATGGCTCCAAATTCGTAGCGTTTCCAGCGTTGTACAAATTGCACAGCAACAGCAAAACTAGCCTAACAGCAAGCCTAGGCTAGTATATTAAATAAATATAAATGAATAAGTACCTGGAAGACCTAGCCAGTATTTTTTAAAGAAATCTTAACTAGATCAATTAATGGCCCTCCAAACCATACCTATCAAACCATCTCATCATCATCCACTGCTTGGTATAGGCCTCCTCTTACTCTCGCCACTTTATTCTATATGAAACTATTAAATTAAGATGGATCTCGAGTACTTGGCGCCTATCCCTAGTAAAAACAAAAGGCAGCCGGCGCCGGCGCAGGAATCAATGACCGTCGTCCGGCCGCCATCATTGAATTGACGACGACGCCAATTGTGACATCGCTTCCTGTCCGGTTAAGAGGAACGTGGAAGCGATTTGCGTCTGTTTTTCTTGCTGAATAATGAACCATTTTAGTAAATTGATTGAGCTAAGAACAGTCTCTGGTGGTAGGCTTCGGACGCGGCTTGTCACCACCCTCCGGGCTGGGCAAATGCGTGAAGCGATTTTTTCGTGTTTCGTAATGTGGCCCGGAGAAGCCACCTTCTAGGTCTTCATGTCCCATCTTAGACTACATCGTCACTTTACATCAGGTGAGATTGTAGTCAAATAAAGGCTTATCGATCAAAAAAAAAAAAAAAATTATAACCTAATTTTCAACCAATGAAAAAAAAGGAGATTCTTAATTTGACCCGTAATATTTCTTTTGTAATCTGATTTTAATAAAAAAAATTATTGAAAAGACTATAAAACCTTGAAGTCTTCATTGTCGAAAATAAATCCAGCTCTAAGGGTGGGAGAACAGCTTATAAGTATTTGTTCATTTACTAGTTTTAAATGTTTTATCACGTTTTTATTAAATGAATTGCAGAAACCTTAACAAAATAACAAAATTACCACCGAGTCATTGCCATGTTTATGTTAGATTTGATAATTAATTTAGATATTTTGTATTCTTTAACCTTGGATTTCTAGGCGCGGGGTAAAGTCACTTGGATATACTTTCATTAGTGTATGAACCTGGGTAATATTCTTAAGAAAAACTTCAATTTTTACGAGTTGTTCGGCAGTATTTTTTTAAATGTATTTTTCCTTGTTTCTTTGACTTAGACCATCGAAAAATATGTCGCGTGCTGATTTCTTAATGTCAAAATTTAACTGGGATTTACAACTCAACTGTGTAATTTTACCATCGTAAGGACAATGAAGATAATCTTTGAATTTACATATTTATACCGACAATTTCAACAAACGAAATCATCTAGAAAACCCTTTACTTCTTTTAAGTATTATGACTTATGACATAAATCGGGTAACATACCAATGTTACCCGTTTTATGTCATAGTCATTTGACGGGTTTTGAGTTTTCCCATACTTTTATTTTATTTTTATGTCATAATATTGTTAAAAACCATGATAATTTAAAAAGTTTTAGGACTAGATTATCATGATATTAAATACCTATTTAATACTAGCTGATTCGGTAAACATTGTTTTGTCATGCATTATTTCTACAAAATAAAAAAAGTAAATCTCTATGAATTGGCAGATTCTCATTCCTAGCCAAAAAAAAACATAATTTAAAAACTTACCTTCCTATGTAAAATAGATAGCAAAACTGTGAAAAAAGCATAAATTTTGTCTCCTTCTAACATACATAAATGTCAAAGTGACATTTCATTTAATTATTAGCTGACTATTTCGCTTATGAGTGCTATACTTTTTTGAAAGAAAGAAAGAACGTAAATCTTTTATCTTAAAAAGACATAAAAACCTTTTTATTTCACTTGAAAATAGTCTCATAAATACTGTCAATCCATATCTGCACACAATCTACATAATATGAACGGTATCACAGATTATCGCATTGTAGCAACAGCAGTGATTACCTAAATACATGTGTTTTGATAAGCGCTTATCTGTAATCCCCTTACAATTTTGTTTGATATCACCGAAGTACACGATATTTTTCTTGAAGACATAAGGCTCTAAATCGCACGATTTTTCGTAAATCCATCAAATGTTATATCCCTAGGTTTACCATTGCAAGGTTTGATTAAATTATCAATGATTTTGGACTTTATGATCGTGTTTATAGAGTTTTTTAAACCACGCAGTGAGAATGTGATTGTACAAATCAAGACATAACACTTCAACTGACGTTCTATTGAGCATGGCAGAACTACAGACAAAGGTCAGCTGTTTATTGTAATGGATGGATATTAGTACGTTATAAATATTAAAACAAGACGGGGAAGTTGATGACAAATTCTTATTAATATCGCGACATTTCAACAATATCAAGAAATGTGGAGTTAGAAGAGTAATTTTACAAAAGATTTTTTCAGATTGTTGTCAGGTATGAAAATGATTTTGTCATTTAATGCCTATAATATGTCCTAAAGAAGCAACTGAAAATATATATACTTACCTATTTTAGACCTGCTCTGAACTTTTGCCTATAATTATCACAAAACGCAAAAGCTATATAAAACTATCCAAATAGGTTATTATATTTCCAAATCTATTAAAGTAACATTGAATGGGACCCATCAATGCTATAGCATCTAGAACGAATGCACCTAAGTATAAAAATGACACAATTCTGATTAGGAATCCCCATTCAATCGTCATAAAAGCATAATAAATGATAGATATCTCGTTTCACTTCAATGGCTGGGTGCGGTGGGGCCGTAATTGCTGGCGCCGCTGCTTACGTGGGTGTTTATTAACGTACTCTAGGTTATGATTGTATGATTGTGTGATGATTATGCGTTTGTGGTGTGTAAAGGTGTAGGATTTGGGAGTATGCTACTTGGCGGTCAGTTGACGATAAATTTGAATCACAAAGTTTTTGGAAGTATCGAATAGTGTTCATTTGACAGTCACGATACGACACTAGCACGTCAGTATATGTCTACTTATAAATGGAAAATCAAAGCTTACCGGCGTTACCAATAATAAAGTTAATAAAGTTAATAAAGTTAATAAAGTTAATAAAGTTAATAAAGTTAATAAAGTTAATAAAGTTAATAAAGTTAATAAAGTTAATAAAGTTAATAAAGTTAATAAAGTTAATAAAGTTAATAAAGTTAATAAAGTTAATAAAGTTAATAAAGTTAATTAAGTTAAGTTAGTGACAATGAAGCAAGACTTGAAACCTATAAGTAAGCAAATCGTAAAATGTCCAAATAGCCATAAGCTACATTTTTCTTAAATACAGATTAAATATTCAAGAAGTAAAAACATTGGTAAAATTAAAAGACTCCTTCATAAAACCTTAACAAATTGAAATATGGCCTCCACCAGTACTAGCATAAGCTTTTAAACAAAAAATATTATTTAAAGCGTTTCACGGAAAAAAGATCCGAGATACACATAAAAAATAAACTTGCGAAGAAGTGTCAAAATATTAAAACTTGACCATACCATGGTTATTCTGTTTTTTCTCCTCCGATATTTCGACGATGTTGCAAGCGCCATGATCGCGGAAAAAACAGATTGTATTTGCGGTTGTAGGCTGACGGTGAAACACAAACGAACCGGTCCGGTCTTTCTAAGTCTTTCAAGTTTTAATAGAGTTAAAAACATGAATATAAAAAAAAATAGTGTCAAAATTTTTAATGCAGTTTTGTCTATTTTCAAACACGAACGAACTTTCAGTATATATTAACTATTAATGAATTAAAATAGTTTCGCTTCAGTGCCTATACATTTTTAAACCTGACTCGTTGGTCAGCGCCCTAGCTAATGCTCATAGTCAAAGTAGAGAAGCGAAGGAAACTCTGGGATTAGTCACAGTTCAACTGGCTGTGGGCGGGACGTGGGAACACCTAGTTTAGATTTAATGGGACTTGTTACAAACAATGGGTCAAGTCTGGGATCTAGATCTTTAATATATTTGAGGCGGTAGAGAAACTATAACTAGAGGTAAAAGCCGTGTTAGCTAAGTGGGAGGACACTCGACTTTCTTTCCGAAGGTCGTGGGTTCAAACCTACGACGCCACGCACCTCTGGATGTTTCTTCTTGAGAAATTTATGTGCGCTTTAAACACGTGCTTTAACGGTGAAGGCAAACATCGTGAGGAAACCGGCATGTTCTGAGAACTTTAAAAGAGTTTGAAGGACATGTGACATTCACCAACCCGCACTTGGCCAGCGTGGTGAATTAAGGCCTAATCTCTCTCGTCAAGAGAGAAGTCCCTGTGTCCCAGCAGTGGGAACGTTAATAGGGTGCTGATGATGATGAGAGAAACTATGCATTTTTACTTTTACGTATGGTACTAGATTTGTCAAAACAAAAACTGAACAGTTTCCCGCTTCCTAAAATTTAGTTTTAAACAAGTAAAGTATACTCAAGCAAATTCCTTAGAAAATCAAAACATTCACTTATTTACTTTTATTGAAAATACTTTAATTTAATGTTTTTACAATTTCACAAAACAGGGCTAAAAATTTGTATGTGTGTGGACAACCTGTCTGATTAAAGAAACTTTTTATTTTATTTATTTTAAAAAGAAAACTACACTCGGTTCCAAAAATAACGGGTCAGTCATACACTGAAATATCTCCAGAACTGTTAGATCAATGAAATACGGTTGTGAATTTACTATTTTTTTTTATTATTTTTTGTTTGGAATTTTGAAAATAAAGATGTAGACTTGCTATCTCTATTACTATTTCTCCATTTGAAATGTGAAAAACAATTGAAAATTGTCATGTAAATAATAAACTCGATATTATCTATTTGATGTTAACACGTAGTGGGACTCACTTTTAGGCTAATTATAATACTATACAAATAACTATTTATTACTATACTTTATGTATAATTCTGTATGTAAAAGATGACACTAAATGTATTTTTCATTAAATAATGTTAGTGACATGAAACTACTTCAATAACAACATGTGTATAGTTAGTTACTAAACGATACCTTAGTCACAAGTTGACGACCATAATTGCTGACTAGTCATTTCTGTCTCCATAGTTTTGGATGTAGGTAAAACATTTGCCTACTCGATACTCAGGTACTGAAAAAATATTTCCAAAAAAAAAATAGTTAGACTCATAGAAATTCCCGTCGATCATATTGACACGTGTGTAATCAAGTGAGATTTTTTTTATAAAAATGCGTTGCTAAGTACACGAGTATTTTAAATTGTGAACAAACACATTAATTTTATAAACATTTTCGCTTAATTAGGCTACTTTGTCACCATGGAGGATGTTTGCATAATAATTTGTTCATCATTATTACCTAATCTTACATATTTTAATGACCATAGTGACTAATTAAATCAGTAGGTACATAAAGTGGGTACAAATTCAATAATACACAAATCTTTTTCCTGATAAAAAATACTTGAAGTTTTTCGAAATGTTAATTTAATGGTGGTTTCTCTGGTGGTAGGCTTCGGGGTGAATTTCACCATTTTATAGTCTAGGTAAAGGGCTATGTTATGGTGAGGGCTTTACGGGCTTTCTAGATACTATCGAGAATTTTAGGTACGGGGTAATGAACTACCTACATTTTTATAAGAACTAGCCCTGACTTTGAAAGAGCGCAAATAATACAAAGTAGGTAATCCAACCTTTTGTATCACTCAATCTAAAAGATTTTGAGCGGATTTGTATTTTATGAAATTAATCACGAACATACAGACACACGCGTCCAGACACTTCAATTATAATACTTATCTACATAAATTTGCGAAAACTAACAGCTAGTATAATTTCTAAACTATTATATACAATATTATGATTTAAAATGGGTAACATACCATGATTTGACGGTTTAAATAAAAAAATATATTTATAATGTACAAATGCTTGCAACTGTAACTGTCAGTTGCAAACACAGAGATGCCCAATTATAAGTTTCCACTAGAAAAAGTGTAAAAAATTACGAAACCTATCAAGACAAAATAGTATTTTTAATTTTCTTATCTTACCAAATTAAAATTAGAACTTGGTTTGTCTCTTCTGGTAATTTACAAAAAAATGCTATATTAATACATACCTATATATTGATATTAACTATATATGGAACCCAAAATAATATCTACCAAAAATGTAATAAAAACGGCCTGATTTCGCCCTAATTAGCTACAAACTTAATCAACTTCCTTCAAACAATAATAGTTATCAGCGAATTCCTATAATCCCGTTGGCAGGAAGGCGCGACCCGCACTGACCTATGCGGTCATTAAAAACAAGGATTCCTTGTAGCCGGTCAACAGGCACTGTTTCACAGGACTCGTTTATCGGGCTGGTAGACGGCATGTCACCAGATAAAGAGAATACCATCTTTGTTACAAATGACAAAGTAAAATCTAAATGGAGTTGGCTGTTCGGTTCTGTTGAATCTTGTGTTTTTGTGATATATTGTGTGTTCTTTGTAATGGCTTGATTCTTATTTAACTTTTTAAATTATGATGGTTTTTAACAATATTAGGACTTAAACGGCTAACTCAAAAACCGGCAAATCTTGGTATGTTACCCGTATTAATATTGATTCTTATTAGCGGAAAATATAATATGAATATTGCTACTACTTATGCAAATATCTAATGTAATACTGTGCTGGAATCCATTCTACATCCGGGTTACGGTTGCTCGATACCTTATGTACCTACTTTATGCTAAATATGTACCTACTCATAGACATTTTATATAATATATACTAGCTTTTCTACTACTAGTTCTAGATATTCCCGCGATTGTTCCTGAGATTAGCGCGCTCAAAAAAACAAACAAACTCTTTATCTTTTTAATATTATATATAGAAGTATAGATGAAAAAATATTTTGAAAATTATGTATACTAGCCTGTAAAATGTGCTCCATGGAGCAGGAGTTTTAAATGACAAGGTCATTAGGATTAGCCTAATGTCTTTTAAATAAATAGACTTATATCATTTGAGAGACAATATTACCGTTAAAACTTCTCTAACGGAACAGACGCTTACATAGGCGTAATTCTTTGCCCAGTACTCTCAATCAATCCTTACATTCGTTTAAATATATATATTTTTTGGGTACAATAAATATTTAGCAGAAATCCGATATTCCATAGAGCTACAAGCAAATAGACAGAAGCGATTTGTAATCGGCACGTTGATAATCAGTTTCCGTTCGATACTCTAGATCGCTCAGAGTCTGCTTGTGGCCAATAAAGGCCCCTGTGTATGACCACCCGCAGCGACGTAATAAGACACCGATAAGTGCATGTTAAGTGTTTTAATTTTGTAATAGTATTAGTCGATTAGGACTTTTACTTTTTGAATAAGATTCACGTTTAGAGATTTAGGTTTATTGTCCCCTTTTAGAATAACCGTTGCAGATTTACAGTTTAACGTTATGTACCTACTAATTTAATGGTGAGGTAATTAATGTATAAATGTAAACCCGCACATAACCAGGGAATTAAGGTCTACTCTGTTTCGTTAAGAGAGATGTCCCTGTGTCCCAGCAGTGGGAACGTTAAAATGGGTGTTTATGACGACTAATCAATGTAATATAAAATAATGCAAATATGCCAGCCCTATACGATCACAGTATTAAATCTAATGTTATTACAGAACGGTCTAATTAAAACAGAGAAATTAATAAAAGATTATTCCAAGATATTCGAAGGTGTAAATTAAAATATATCAAGATAGGTAAATAATTTAAATGCACACTCGTAAAAGTAATTTATGGAGAGACGTATCAATACTTGCCGTCATAAAAAAAAATAAAAAGATTAAAAATCAAAAAGTAAATCATAAAATTGCTCCAACACCCCTTTATTCATAAATGAAACAATAGTTTCCAAGCTCTATCAATAGACAAATCTATAATCAATCCTATATCTCCCAAACACGTAACAAGTATTCATTCACAAATCGATCGAGTAGCTAATTATGTCGAATGAATGAGCCCAGTACGGTCTCCATTGAAGCTTAATAAAGCCTCATTGTCTTACGTTACTGTTGATTATTCTGGCGGCGTCCTTTCTACAGATAAAGTGGTCTATGTTGGTGGTCACAGAAGGTCGTGAGTTCAAATCCCTGTCGCATCTACCTGTTTTAGTTTTAAAATATCATCATCATACATAACTCATGTTCTGCCATTAATAGTTTCATGATTCGGATATTTGTCCAACCCGAGTCATTATAATTTAGATGATCACGAGAATACAAAATATTATAATTAATAAAATAAAAGCCGAATAGATAAAAGCCGTGTTGGCTAAGTGGGAGGAAACTCGACTTTCATTCGAAGGTCGTGGGTTCAAACCCGCCGCCACGCACCTCTGGATTTTTCTTCTTGAGACATTTATGTGCGCTTTAAACACGTGCTTTAACGGTGAAGGCAAACATCGTGAGGAAACCTTCATATTCTGTGAACTTTGAAGAGTTTGAAGGACATGTGACATTCACCAACCCGCTCTTGGCCAGTGTGGTGAATTAAGGCCTAATCTCTCTTACCTAGAGAGAAGTCTCGCTGTGTCCCAGCAGTGGGAACGTTAATAGGGTGATGATGATGATCACAAGAATAAGATCTACATTATTATTTAATTAAGTAATAAATAAAATTGCAGTACGTCAGGCATTTTATTCTAAACGAGCATTAGCAGGGGCGCGGCGACCGACGCCGCGACGATCTGCTTGCGGCGCAAGAGGCAGCGGGCTCGATTCCCGCCGAAGGGTCCGAGGGGTGTTTGTATCTGCAATCTGCAGTTCTGCAATCACTTTCTCCTTGGTCTAGGCGTTTAATATGAGTATAATAAAAATATTATATTAAGTATTCAGATGTCTATTACCTACCCGTAACACAAGCTTAGAGCTTACCACGGGGCTATAATAAATGTTGTTTTGTGGATTGTCCGGGTATATTTATTTTATTTATTTATTAAGTTAAGCAACGTTGCTCGACGCCAGTATTTAGATGGGTGACATCCCTGACTGCCTCTTTTGCACGTTTAAAGAAAAACTTCTTTTCTTATTATTGTTTTTTATTGCAAAGAGTGTATAAACTATACACGCAACCCAGTCTGTCTCATACTCTTCAAATGTATTCGTTACAATCAATTCTGTTTTCAAGCACAATCTGTTTATTTACCGCGACACCATCACAGGCCATGACCCATTTCCTTGCTCTTAATCACCCATTCATATTCGGCGTCTGCGCATCGTCTAATTCCTATCACCAGTGGGGACTCGTGGGAACGAGCACGGCTCCTACGCATGGCTCCTTAGTCATTGTCATCTGCCAGCTAATTGGTCAGATCTAGTATTAAATCGGGCTCATGTTCTGTGTGAATTTTGCGATGAATATGACCTTAGTGGCTTCATTCATGGGTGTGCGTATCGTTAGCAAGATTAATTATGCATTTGTTTATATGTTCTTTCGAGTCTTATGATCCCCAAGAAATCCGAAAAAAAATCCGGACTTATCACACAGCATCACCTCCAACAAAGCAGAGCTTGTACTATTCGTGTTAGGATGTTAGGTTACATACATATAACTAGCGGCCCGCCCCGGCGTCGCAAGGGTATAAAATTTTCCCGGAAATTATTCGAATTTTTCTCGCCGTAAAAACCATCTCTCAAGTTGGATCGAACTGCACATGGTGTGCGAATTTTATTAATCGGTAAACATTGCGACACGAGATTTATATATATTAAGATAGAAAGCACCCAGACTCGAAACTAGAAATTGTAGATCGTACGAAATCTGGTTCCGCGGCCGGAATCGAATCTTGCAATCTCCTGCGTTTTAGGCGGACCTTCGCCCACCGAGCCACAGATGTCGTCAAAAGGTCAAGATTATAATCAACTGTCAAAATCTTTAGAATTGTTTGTGATAGTTCATTGCTGCGGTGCGTCATGTTACTTTCTTATGCAAAATGGATAGCAAGCCTATTCTATTTTAGCAAGAATCTCTGTTTTAATATACACAAATGACAATGTGATTGACGAGGACAAACTAATGCTAACGGCACGTTATCCTAAAACTAGTTAGGTTAGGTTTAGTAAACTAATTCGCGTATGGAGGTTAGTCTACATTTTGATACAGTAGGTTCATAAGTTTTTCATTCCCAAGCGGATTTAGTTAACTCCATTGATTGTATACAGAAGACAAAAGCAAACATTGCGATTAAATTGTACAACGTAACGGCACTGGTTGATTGTCGTGTGAACGGGGAGCGGGTTAAGAGGTGTTAATTGTACAGGATTGATTGTTGTCTCAGGGCGGAATCTCAATTGCTTGCAATTGTTTGTGAGGTTTTTGATGCTGCTCTTTGCTTCTGATAAAAATACTGGCGGATTGAAGAGAACAACGATTGCTTCTGATCAAAATACTAGAGATGAAGATCAACGAGAATAGCTAAGCAACATTGGAACACCCGTCAATGGAGCCAATGTCCAAAAATATTCTGACCATCTGTTCTCTTACTGGGGGTTGTTGTTGTTGCTGCTCTTTGCTTCTGATGAAAAATACTGGGGGTTGAAGATATCAACGAGAATTGCTAATCAACATTGCAACACAATTAAAGAAGCCATTAAAAAAAAAGCTTGACCATCGTTGAAGAGATCTATGAGAAATTTGAAAATTTGAAAATTGGCACACCCGTTATAGAAGCCATACACCGAAAAGGTCAGCCATCCTTTCTCGGGGTTCTACAACAGGAAAAGGTTTCCATTATGAAGATTCCCTTCATTAAATTTTAATATTTAAAAGCCGATTATTTTAGCACGTTGGAAGTAACTGTAATTTGGACCCATACGCCCATAGATACCACAATAACTAAAAGAATAGTGAATGTAGTTCACAACTTATTAAATTTAAATCTAATTGTGATTTTTTATCTTATGGTGTGTCATAAATTGATTTCACTCAAACTTCAATTAAATTTACACCGAAATAATATTGAAACATTTTTAATGTAACTCATACATTAGCGGTATACCATGAGTAGGCGCAATAATGACTCAAGCAATCTAAAAATCTTTCTGTCGGCAGCAACAATAATCAATGATTCAATATATTAGTCTGATCTAGCCGCGTCTTTCGCAACCAGGATGCTCTAATAGGGTTAGGATTTGAGGCTACCGTTAATCAACGAAGATTGGCTTTTCCTTGAAATCTTTGGATATTGGTCATTGATTAGGTAAGAAGTCGCAGCGTCTTTCACTCTTCTAGTTTTGTTGACCAATTTAATTAATATCAAGATATATTTGTAGTGTTCGTATGAACTAACTCTATGGTGGTAACAATAGTTCGAGTGATATATAAAATCCTAATTCACTTTCTGGGCTCAAATCTCTTCTTCTTCTTTATTGTTTATGTCATTTGTGACTGGCTATTTCGCCGACCACAGCTTACGTCCGTGTGTTTATGGACGACACATGAATTATTCGATGTCTACAAAAAAATCAAAAGCTAATTAAAATTTTCGAGCTAAGTATATTATTCAACCAAAAAAAACTAATAATAATGATATTATAAATATAATATATTTATAATATCATTATTATTAGTTTTTTTAATGACCAAAATGGCGTAATGGTGTATATTATACACCATTACGCCATTTTGGCGCTTTCTTATTACAAAATATGAAATAACTGTACCTACCTACAACCAAACCATTTATTTTATGATTATTAATTTTACCAGACATAAAATTTATATCTATAGGTACTTATTTCATCGCTTGTTTATTCGCTTATACATGGAGATTTCACACAATAAAATGAGTGATAGATAGTTGTTACCATTTGAATAATTTTCTATCTAATAACCATCCGTCTACCAAAGCAGTACTCTCACTCCTTACACTCATATACATAAGGTTCATTTTAATTACATCCCTTTCAAAATCAAGATTCAAACCGTCATAAAATGCGAAAGATTCCAGGGTCTCCATTAGTATAATGGGGTACACGTGGCGTTCGCAAATCCCTTAGTCGTGTGAGGCGATTTGTGGCCAAATTCATAATTAATGACCCTTTGGTCCAACAAGGAGATGATTAGTTGATTGCGCAGGATTTTTGGGTGACAAAGGCCTTTTCAAGCGTTAGGATTTTCGGGGAACTTTTGAAATGGGTAATTTTTTAAAGGATTTGGGAATTTGACTGTGTTTTGAAGGAATATTTAAATTCGTTTGAATCAAAGGTTCGTGGGAAATCGTGTGTAGGTACGATAATAATATAGGACATGTTTGGCGATTTATTCTTGTATTATACATTTATGTATGTCAAAAAGTTTATTTAGTAAAAACTATTTAGTTTAGTAGACTCATTTTTGTTTTTGTCGGATTTTCTTCATTTTTATCTAACAATAAAATTATATTAAATCCTCACAAAATTTGTTGAAGATCCGAGGTTGGAAAAAAAACTGTTCATACAATCCCTAAAACTTGAATCAAATTTTGTCACTAAACTCGTTAATTAATAATTACCTTATACATTTGTTGATATACGTATGCTTATTCCATAACAAACATTGTCTAAACACAACACACATTGGTGAAATAACAACCATTGACCTTCATTAAAATAAATGAAATCAATTAAATGTCACGAGTAAAGAATGATCCCAATGATTTAATGAAGCGTTACATCGCGAGTGTGAGAATCGGATGTCGGATGTAGCCAAGGACTTGTCGCACATGCTGCGCTGGCGCACATTTTGTACTTGTTGTGTAATAAGACGCGGCTGATCTTGGCAATGTAAAGTGGCATGTTGAAGTGTCATGTAGCCCTACCACGTGAAGTGTTGGACTCTCGACTGTTGGAGATTACAACATGTTGTAATACCATGCATTTGACAGATTTTCACAACTAAAATTTTATCTTAATAAATAAGGAGTACAGCATGTTGTAATATATAACAGTCAGTGGAAGCTCGTGCTAGGGCTAATGATAGTTAATACTTTCAGTCGAGGACATCCAATGCGGAAGAAAAGCCTGCATAAATACAGGATGAGTCGTTAATAATGTATAATCCGTTAAGGGTTGGTAGCCCAGGTGTGAGACTACAATAAAAATCATTATTTTTATGTAATTTTAACCAACAGTGTAAAAATGGTAATGATTTTAGATATATATGAAATTTTTGCGTTTTGGCAATCCAGTCAGCTGCCATTTCAACAAAGGTTTTATTATGTATAATTTTTGGCATCCTACTCCTAGATACTTGCTTTATTTAATTTAATTATCTATACAATTTAGTGTCGTTTTTATCATAAAACATTTATAAAATTTACTTTTTATCTAATTTTTCCTTATTTTATTTTCACCTGTAAATTTGACCCATGAATGTGAAAAAAAAAGTATGGTGCTATATTTGCCCATTCTCTTAATAAAATGCCTTGTTAGTGCGGATTCTAAAAATGTATAATAATGTGTACATTATCAAGTAATATTAACTACCTACAGGAGCAAAATTACTAATCTAGGTCGGGATTCCTACTTATAAAGATTCCTGCATTTTCAACTTAAATAGTATAATATATATCTGGGATTGCATTAATAAAAATACATGCATAAATAAATACCTATGATATGTTTTATTGTGATTAAAGGTTTTGTTAATCTAAATTAATTGATTTTATAAGGAAAACATAGCAACATTTTATATAGCAAAATTAAAAACATGCGCTAATAATGTCATACATAACATTTTATTTTAAATAAAATTGTCACGTGTTGCCACATTCAATGCAAGGTCGAGTTTTAAATAATATTTTCCATCTAGATTATGACATGAAGTACCTAAATAAATTAGGTTTCTTATTAGTAGACACACTCGATTTACAATAACTAATTCCTGTTGGTTGATTTATTTTATTTATATTGAGGTTTCTATATTATACTAATTGGATAGTTTAATATAAAATGTAAATATAATATGTACATACATAGTTTCATAGTAGTTTATTCATCATAGACAACATTGTACACTTTATTTCGTTAAGTTCTAATAATTACTATAATCACACACAGAAAATACAGCAAAAGACACAGACAAGACGTTCAATATGAGATGTAACATAATAATTGAGCTGCCGAGTAGTGGCATTGTCAACTAAAACTATCTTTAATACAAATAATTCTATTAAAATCCAATATGTTACAAATCCATCATATAAGGAACTCTACTTCCTTTATGCACGATTAATATAAAAACCTATTTTAGTTAAAATATAAGATTTTTCTTTTCTCATTCTCATTCTCACATTTATGTTTGTTTGAAAAAATGAAGGTTAATAATATGGTATAGTATATAATTAACAAGTAAGAAGTTTTGAACTTAATTTTAATGTCCGTAAGGTACCTCTATATGTAAAGTATATATGGGCCTTAGATGCCTGAAATGATCATTTCATTTCATATAAAATTTCCATGTCACAATGCTATTAACCGTAGGTACTCCTCCGAAACGGCTTTACCGATTTTTATCAAATTTTATATCCGTATACAGTAGGTCTGAGAATCGGCTACTATCTATTTTTCATTTTCCAAAACAACGTTTGCTAGGGTCAGTAGTATTTATAAAGGTTCAGTTAATAGTGTCGAAGCAGTATTTTAGGCTAAAATCAAACAGTCGGTATTGCACGTGCCAGTGAGGACGCGAGCGCGCCAGTTAATTGTATTAGTGCTAGGGGACAGTTGGATTGGCACGGATCGGAGGATAGTGCATTTATAGGGATGACTCGAATCGGGACATTTACGAGTTAAAAAAACTCTTAAACTCTGAATTATAATTCATTGTGAAAGCTGTATTCAAATCTATTATTTACTTTATAATTAATAAGGAATATAATTAGATTTTTGGTTTTTAATTTCATAATTTTGATTTATAAGCTGAATAAAACGTGTTTTAATTTTAAATAAACAATCCTTGTTTTAGATGTTTGTAATAGTGTACAACAAAATAAAGTAGGTAGTTGTGAAATAATATATTCAAATTCTGAAACATATCAAAACTAGGTACTTTTGTTTTTGACAGTAATTGTTTAATACCTCTACAAATACATTTTTCTAAATTTTTATAGAAAAAAATAAGAGGAAGTAACATAGTTTACTAGAGAAATGCGGGACTCGAACCCACCTGTGTTATACACATAAAGTGGGGTGTATCACTTAGTAAAAACACATTTTTATTCATAATTTCCCTGTATTCTGTCGTATTATTGTCCTGCCACTCACACTGCACAAGATTTTTCCCCGAAAAATAGGCAATCTCATTAAAATCAATGTCTCGTTGCGTGGCGTAGGGAAAAATTGGGCAAACTCAATAACGGCCGGTGTTCGATCAGACAAATCCGATTATATCGGGATCAGATGTCTCTGCGAAATTACCAGCCATTATCCTCCTAGATATTAATTGTTTTCTGTAATCTGCTAGATTTTGGTTGGACGGTAACAGTAATATAAGTCTGTTTATGTATAAGTTGATAAATATTTTTACAAATTGTTATATTAAAAAACATATAAATTTATAAGAATGGAATCTATTTTAATTATCAAAAACACACGATGGATGTTATAGAATTAATCAAATATGCATAATTTGTTATTGAACAAAATGTGTAATTTAACAATTATAAAAAATACGAAGAAAATAATTAAAATGTAATTTGTAGCCAATTAATTAGTTTTCGATATACATTCCAATGTAAATCTGAGAAATTTTAAATAATATAATTTAAATACTATTTTTAACCATAACCAAAAAAAACTACGACCCCATAGCCTCAATGGAGCTTCATTTTGTAATAAATCAAAAAATTTGGATTTGCCTTCAAATCATTTCGAGCGTAATCAGTTTTTTTTCATTTAACACCTTAATCCCGGTTCAAAGAAGAGGGGCGTATCAGAAAAAGAGCATTCGTTCATCAGGGGCAGCGGAAATTGAAAATTAATATTTCATACTTCCTTTGTACGTATTGGCCAGTCGCCTTTGACCAATCAGAATTAGCGATGTGAGATATGCGATTGAAGAATAGGTATTTTGAATAATAGTTATGAATTTCTTTCCTTGCAATTAATTTAAATACCTATATTTTCTGTTTTATCGTAATTAGTAATAGATAGAAAATATTTTTAAACGTGCTTGAATAAAAATTTTAATGCATGCCAGAAAGGTAAACATTTCTTGACATAAAGTTTTTCCAAGTTTATTATTTCTTAATTTTTTCCGTGTTAAATATATTTTTTTAATACCTATGCTCTTTTCCCTGTTGGATAATAAATCATGCATGTAAATAAGTTAAGTGAGCTAATATAAATATAATAGATTTTTTTTTATTTTAATTGATAGATTCAGGCGTTACTACAATAACAATCAATAAAAAATTTTAAAACGGAAACACTATTACGAATTAACTGGAATTAATACTAAATATTTGGTTTCATACAAGTTTATTTTAATTCTAATTTGTTTTATAATAAATAATAAGTACCTATTTCTTTACTTTAACTAAAACACAACCTTTTTGTTTAATTTTATTTTACTTTGACACTGAAAATGTAACCTGTATAAAAAAATATATTTCATACTGCCATTGTACGTATTGGCCAGCACACCTTTGACCAATCAGAATAAGAGATGTGGGATATACGATAGAATACTGAATTTTTTCTTTACGAATTTTATACATTGTATTTATTATTTGTATATTATGAAAATTAGGAAAGTTAAAAAACGTTAAAAAATTAAGATTGTATTTTTTTAGTAGGTACTTATTCAATAATTCCTTACTAACCTAGGATAATTTATTCATACCTACTTTAAATTACAGAATTACAGAAAAGTATTAAATTGTAACTTGTTTCAATAAAATACTAAACTCACTTTTATTTTTTTATAATATAAAAGAACTTTACTGAAACATCCCCAATCCATCCTTAATTTTACGTAATTTTTTGACACTATCAATATAAATAGCGTAACTCAAGCTAAGTTTGAAATTGAAATTAATAAAATAAATACCCTCATATTCAAAATTGCTAATCCTACAATATGTTTTCTTAAAACAACGTATCTTTTTGTATTAACCTTAAACATAATACATTTCCCATTCTCACACTGTTGGCATTAAAACTACCTACCTACAACTTAATAAAAAATATAAGAATTAGCTGGCAACATTATTCAGCCACAGATCATTTGTAAGGACGGCGACAATTAAGTCCCGTTTGACAGGCGTATTGATGACTAGATGACGTGGGGGCAACAAATTGGAAAATTGCATGATTTGAATAATTTATTTACAGAAAAGAACTTAATTATGGCATGAATGATTGTTTTAATATTATGTTATGTTATTTTTATGAGATTCAAATGGAATGTAGGCTGAAATTTAGTATTTGATATACTTATATTGTATTTTACATTATTATGTTGTACCTAAGTACCGTAGGTATATTTAACTTTTTTAGCCATTGTAATAAATAAAAAATATTATAAAAAGTTTGTGTTTGTTATTTAGAAATTTTAAGTAGGTATATATTTTCCTCTCCCGCCATAACACGTTACTACCTACAATTAAAGTAAAGTAGGTATCTTTTTAAAAAAACCGTAAAATATATTTTCAAATTTAATATTTTTGAAGAATAAATTGTATTTAATAAGTTTAAAGGTTCGGTTTGCTTCAAATAAATCTAAACTTGAATTAAGAACCTATCCCATAAATGAACAAATGAATTTCAGATTTATATTTCAAGATATAACTGTCACAAAATATAATAATTTCAATCGCTCCGTCTTACGCATAAAACAATATTTTGTCCATGAAATGTCCACATCCATCATCTTCGTAGCTCCTGAAAACGTCTCCTCACCTTTAGGAGTAACAACCCTGAAAGCGCTGGTGGAGACAGGCCGCGGCGACTCCCTCAGCGCGCCCGGGGAGCCCTCACTCCTCACCATCGAGAAGTCCAGCGGCATTGGCGGCATGGTACTGATCTCCATCTCAAACCTCCCGAAACATAACACTGCAACTTAACCCGACCGAGACGTGCGCTCCGTTCCGCACCCAACTACGCTTTAACCGTTAAAACCTCGTGTGCTCGACTTCCTATCCTATAAAGCCGAAAATCTCTAGATTTTCCATACAGGTTTCGACCTTATCGCACGGTAATGGGCGTGGCCAGCCAAGCCCCGCCCCGCCCGACGCCATGTGCGAGAGTGACAATCACTTTGTATAGGTAACACAATAATATGATTCTTGATGGATTTTATTCTGCTACCGATGCATTTGTTCGAGCAATTTTGCTGGAAAAATGGGATGGGTATGCTAATGTGTTCTTGCGATAGATAAACAAGGATTAAGTTAGGGTTGAGTGTATGAGTGTCATTGAAATAGCTTGTACTGTTTCTTTTAAAATGAAATGTGGTTGAATTGTTTATTATTGTAATATGTAACATATATTGAAGTGCAAATTAGTTGCATTTACTTTAGTGAAAGAAAATAACCTTCCTAACTTCAAACCTATTTGCATCTGCATAAATCAATAACCAAAAATTAAAAATACGCATAATAAAATAAAAAAACAATACATGAACCCATATATGAATTCAGAACCAAAAACAATCAAGCCGGATACACCAAAAAACCCGTCGAAAGCTGATACAATTACGTGAGTGACGTCGGGAATTAAACTCGCGACCCGCGATCCCGACATTTAAAACAATGAACGCTTCAATTTTTCACAGTTGGTAACCCCGGCGCGCTAATCCGCGAGGGACTATTCTAGGTGGCTGGCAGTGGACGTGTTCAAATTGTATTAAATCAAATGTATCTCAGTTCACTAATATAATCAAAACTTATTAAGTTAGTTGCGATTCAATTTTGTAAATATACAAAAAAAAACAAATTTTTGTTAAAAAATATAAATTTTTATGTTAGTTTTTTCTTGTAAATTAAGTTAATTTCATAACTAATGAACCAACAAAGGAGGATGAAATTCTTTAATATAATTTTTTTTTCCGTTGTTTTACAAACCGTTACTGTGATTATAATAAATAAAAAAAGTTTTAGTGTGTCAAAAACGTGCTATTAGAATAATCAGTGGTATAAGAAAACTAACTTCAGCAAGAAATTATTTTGTTAAACATAAAATTATGACTGTAATTTCTCTATTCATTTACAAAAGTTTATTAGAAATATATAAAAATGACAATCCGAAAAATAAGGACATGCACGACTATAATCTTAGAAATAAAGAAAAACTACATAAACCTAAAATTAGACTTAGAAAAGTACAAAAACAGGGAGAATATACTAAAATATTAATATTTAACAAACTGCCTCTGGCTATAACAAACCTAGAATCTCTATCTGAGTTTAAGCAAAAAATCAAATATTTCTTTACAGTTAATCCCTTTTATAGCCTAAACGAATTCATGAATTTTAACCTGACAGAATACTCATTTTTGCAAGATGATCACCTCCAAAATTAACCCTTAAAAGAGTAATCCTGAATTAATAATGAAATTAAAGTGATTATTTTAGTCTAAGTCAATAAATTAGATATTTAATTGTTTAAGTCTGATAAATATTTAATTTGCCTTTTCATTTGTGTGTCTATTGATAAATAATTTAATGATTTAATCTATTTACATATTTACGTTGAACTCATTTATTTAGAAAATGTATTTAATTAATTGACATCTGATTTTTTGTAATTTATTTATGGATAATTTAACTAAGAAAGAATGTACAAAATGACTTACCTAGTATAGCAACCATTGTTATAATAAGGTGAAATAAATAAATCTGAAATAAGACTAGAGAAGATGATTTTCATGAAACATGTCTAAGAACACTCGCGCCAGACTCACCTTTCATACAAAAAAAAACTAAATTGAAATTGCTCCATCCGTTTGGGAGCTATGGTGCCACAGACAGACAGACAGACAGACACGTCAAACTTATAACACCCCTCTTTTTTGGTCGGGGGTTAAAAAAAAACCCTTATGAAAAAAACAACTATTTATGTCACCACGTTGCGATATAGATAGTACGCTCGACGTACTAAATAATATAAAACATTAATTAGGTTAGCTTTCCTTACCGTATAGGGAAAATTATAATTTTTGCTGATTATTTCTGCTTTATTTATTTTTGGTAAAAACCGAATATAAACATAGGTTATTCCATTTAATTTATTATTAATCTCAATATTTTCCTCCTTTTTTTTAAATAAAAATATAAAGTAATTCTTAGTAATGCTTTGATAATTATCTTTTTACGATAAACTAGAGACCCGCCTGACATCGCATGTGTGAGAATACCTCTTGAATTAATATATTTTTGCTGAAAACTGACAAACCAGGTCTTAATTTTATTGATATTATTTATAGAAAAATCACCAAAACCTAGATGGTCCAATATTTTTCAGAATCTGAATAAAAAATTAAAAAGAAAATGATGGTATGTATAAATAATCATTTATTTGTTTGTGTTGTGTGAAAATGTTTATTATTATTAATTACCAAAATAAGTACTAATACAGGTACTTAGTACATAAAAGTAGGCATCCAAAACATGTTCTGTGTATTTTTTTTACAAAAAAAAAACATTTTATATTTTGTAAAATGGATACAATCAAACACGAGGTCAAGCTATTTGTAAAATATTTTTCCTCATTTAAAATCAGTGAAAGAATAAAAAAACAAAAAAGCGGAATCCAGAATAAGTCCATTTCCGGCTTTCGCGAAAACTAATTACACCTCCGCTCCACAATGATAAAGCAAAGCCTTCGTATAGGATATTTTTATTCGGGACAAAATTAAATTCCCAACTTCCACCCCGTACGATTCTCCACCCAAACCCAACAGAACACGAAACAAATTCCCTCGCAGCTGCTACCCTATAAAGCGACTGTATTGCGGAAATTTTTACTACAATGCCCTGTGTAAAATAATCCAGGCATAATCTCGTCGGAAATCCCATTATTTTGATCATCCCTTCAATTGCAGGGGGTAGAGGGGATGTATGAATATTTATAAGATAGGTAATGGTGCCTGATCAACACAGTTTATGTAGATCATAGATTCATTCGTAAGCTGCGTTAAATCTTTCTTTATGTGGAGAAATAAGGTTTTAAAAGACAAACTTAATAGCGGAGGTGAACTATTCCCGCCGGAGACAATTTTCTAAAATAGCTGATGAAAGTGTCGATAATTAATTGTTATTTACTACAAGAGGTCGTCAGTTTGATTTATTATAAAAAAATCTTGCCACTGTCTGTACGAAAGTTATCATAAAAACGATTAGTATGGGCACAGAATTGGGTTAATGATTCTTACATTTGAAAGCTACTCAACTTATGAAGTTGAAGAGTTTGTTTGTTTCACACTCTATTTCTTAGATAGCCCATTTATCGAGGAAGGTTGTATGCTACTTTTAACCACCGGAAAGTAACGGGTAAAAACGGTAAAAAGGTAACGGTAAAAAAAAACAAAATAACAGGTATCGCCGTGGCATGTCACTAACCCATTATAAAACCTCAGGGCATTTCTAGTAGAGCTATAAACAATACCCCAGACACCTCAGGGCATTTCTAGTAGAGCTATAAACAATACCCAGTCCAAACAGGTAGAATGATAATAACTCCGCTCGGTCAGGATTTCACCGTAAAGCAGCGAGCCCTGAATTTATTACGATCCAGATTCCGATCTGAACTGACGTAAGATTTTTATGTATCTTTACGTGTTCTCGTGTTTTTGATGCTTTATGCTATCAGCTGATAAACTAAGATTTTCATTTGTCTTTCCTTACAGTAATTTAGAATTTTGGAGGGATAGTCATTAGTCAGAGTTCAGTTAGTTTAAATGGTCCGAGGTTACAAGGACGGATAGAATAAAATAAATTAATCATACATTCATTTAATAAACAGAAAAAACTATATGGTATAAAAGGTACTTAAATTTATAAAAGCAAAGTAAGTAAATTTTTACGAGAGGGTTTTATCAAAAGATGTTTGCCTCACACACAAAATTACTGTTTATATATTTATGGCGTCTTTTCGAAGTCATGATTAATTAAACGAAAGCAAAACCATAAAATCTGGGCTTAAATATAAATTCAATTAACATTTTTTCTAAGGTTAGGAAGTAAAATAAATTCTTAGAATGCAGTTAAGTTTCTCTTCAAAAATGAAATAATGTTTTCTTTCTCTGAAATAAAGCTAACTAAAAGATATAGTAATTTCTCTCCAGCTCCCAAAGATTTTTCCACCCTGTATTTAACCCAATAATACCTCACCTATTTACTAAAAAAAAGGACGAACGTGGCAGATACTTCAAATTAACAAAATTCAACCCGAAAAATAACGAACCCATCTCTCTAATTTTCTCAGCGGTCAGCTCTAAAATTAAGCTCTATTTCGGAATAAGGCCAATACTAAAGTTAATGAGAGAAGAGTAAAAAGACGAAACTGCCTGTGCTAATGTCACATCTAGATGCAAATTATTTCGGCCCGTATTTATCTAAACTCTAATTTTCCCGGGTAAATACCGCAAGGGTTAAACCCTTTTAACCCTTAAGGGCGGTGGCCATCGTAACACCGAATACGGTTATGATTTTGTTGGTTTTAAAATTATTTCATAGCTGTTTTCCATACGCAAGAAGTAAAAATGAAAATCTTTAGCTTTGGCTGATCCTGCGTCTGTAGCGCGGTGGACTCTACCTATACTTACTATGGCTTTTTGCACACTTTCGCGACCACAGAGCGAAACGATTTCAGTTACAAGTATCCCGCGTTGCAGACGCTCCATCGTCTCGTCCCGCGTCTTGCGTTGCTGACGCGTAGGTTTGGGCGAAGCCTTATTTTTTATATTTTTTTTGTATCATTATTTCAGACTTAAGACAGCGAAGTAGGTACCTATGTGTGCTGTGTTTGTAAAACTGGGTAACAGTAAACCAGCAACTTCGACCAAATCATCATTTTAGGGACTTTTACTTATTTTCTTACCAAATAATGAATAATTTTTTTTTCGTTATAAACCATACCCCATTCATAACTGTCAAACGTGAAGTGCCTTGATCTATCACTTAGTAATTTGTCAATGATAGCAAAACGACAAAATTTAATATGATTTTAACAAGAAATTGCATTATAACTTTTGAAACTATCATGGTTATCAATACTTTTTTATTATCATCATCATCCTATTAACGTTCCCACTGCTGGGTCACAGGTAATTCTCTCAAATCAATACTATTTAGAAGAAAGACAATCAATCATGGTAAATATCCCGTAAATCTAAATAGTAAGAAATTTAGTTTCTGTATTTACATCTGCAAACTTCTAATCAAGTAAAATAATGCTCACACATATAATTGTAAAAATAGAACTCCTCAGTTTAGTGGACGGAGAACTTTACATTTTCATTCTTTTTTGTAGTAAAACGGAAAGAACAGTGTCGCTACTGGAACGTAGTTTATAACAAGTTAGAACACTAACTTTACTTAGAATTTGCTTATCCAATACTCTCACCCTATTTTCTTAGTCGCTTAAGTCGAACGTCCGTTTCCTAAGTCATTTCCGACTTTGAAATTTTTATTTTTATGCTTTATAAGCCTTCATTTGACCACAATCTCACCTGATGTAAAGTGACGATGTGGTCTAAGATGGGACATGAAGACCTAGAAGGTAGATGGCTTCTCCGGGCCACATTACGAAACACAAAAAAATCGCTTCACGCACTGGCCCAGCCCGGAGGGTGGTGACAAGCCGCGGCCGAAGCCTACCACCAGAGACTGTTCTTAGCACCACCCGGAGGTCACGTGTAAGGATTCAGAGGGTTACCACTTACGGACGTGAACAGACAAAACCTCCAAATGGGATGACTGATTATGTAATTGATTCCTTCTACTCAATGAACATCGGATCATCATCATCATCACCCTATTAACGTGGACTTCTCTCTTGGCGGGAGATAATATAAAAAATATTCCTATTATAGTACAAAAACAATTAATTGTTTTGTCTCATTATTTTTGCACAGAAATGTATACCACAAAAACATAAAGTTTAAAAATTGTAAAGCTTTACTGAAAAAAAAATCGTTTCGATTTCTACATAAGCCAGCAACGTCCATAATAGTCATAATAGAAATGACATGTTATTGAACCTACGCAGCAATTAAAGCGAGGTTTGCCTAAAACACAAATTAGCATTCATGAAGTCATTTAAAATAAAATTTCGAGTGTGGATTAAAAGTAAATATTAGTAAGGTAATTACGCTCTCCTAGGGCAGGGCAAATGATTTTTGAAGCGAACTACCTGCTTGTCAGCCTCTGGGAACGACGGGCCACGAAATAAGAGTATCCAAGTTTACATTTACGTGTACGTGGTGTAATTTTTTTATTTATTTTCAGGGACAACAAATATAGTCTTTGTATATAACTTCTTTGTTAATATAAAGCTTCTTAATTTTTGTCAATAACAATAAATTACAAGTATTATTTTCTATTATAAGCCATTATTGGGTTTGATAAAATTATAACGCAGTTAACTTATTTACATTTCTGTAACTGTAAGATTTTTTATTTATAAATAACGAACACCTTATTTTTCAGGTTTGTATGAAAAGTCATATCTATGCGTATATGTCTTTTTTTATGCGTACTCATTTCGTTGACTTGTCCATATTAACCAAATATACCAAATATCTATCAAATGAAAATAAAATGAAAATAAAATATCTTAATTAATTAATCATTTATAATCGCCAAATCTGCAAATCCAAAGAATATAATATAATAGACCTAAGTCTATTATTTATTATATTAATAAAAGGTCACAATTATCTGCAATTATCTTAAAAAACGGATATCCTAGAGCGTGGCGATAAAAGTATTATTTATTATTATACATTATTTGAAACTTGCTGTATTTCTTAATGACGCGAACAGAACAATTATAATTTATACCCAAAAAGTAATTGTAAGATTTATTCGCGTTTTTAAGCCAAGTGGCTAAAGTTACTGAAACGAGAATGCTGAATTAGGTAATTTTGTAAACCGCGGTTACAGTGGGCACGCCAGTAATGTTTTGTATTAATT
This sequence comes from Gymnoscelis rufifasciata, assembly GCA_929108375.1. NCBI lineage: Eukaryota > Metazoa > Arthropoda > Insecta > Lepidoptera > Geometridae > Gymnoscelis > Gymnoscelis rufifasciata. The sequence goes on from OV815305.1 coordinate 14,319,500, forward strand.
AATTCTGTATAATGAAAGTGCGCAGTGCCCGTCGGTTCAAGCGTTCGTTTTTTGATGAACGCTGTTTTGTTTCCCTAACGTTACGTCTTTTAACTTTGTGTAATTGTCATTGTTATTTCGCAAAAGACGTGTGATGTGTGACTTAATTGGTTTCGGGTTTCAGAATTGTGGTGTGAAAGGTTTGTGGAATGTTCAAAGCTTTTTCGAATGGTTTGAGAAAACACTGTGTAGTTACACATTTTCATGTTAAAGTGTTTTTGTATTTTTTAAGCAATGTCTTGAGCAAAAGTTATATAATTTTAACAGACTTATAAAGATAGCATTTTTTTTAATAACAGTTTATTTCTGATAATGGACTTTGATGAAACTTTTATAGGAAAACTTTTGTAACCAAATTTATGAATAAAGCGAGCGATACTTATGTATAATGACATACATTATTAAGTTTCTTAACTTTTTTTTTATTCTTTTACATATTCTTAACTACTGTTAATCTACCCAACTCAACAACAAATCGGCATTGAGCAAGCACAAAAATAATTAACCCCCTCTGAAGTCAGTTTAAAATGTTTGCAAATTAAAATGTTTATGATAACATTTTAATTTGCAAACATTGTGAACTGCCAGGGTAAGCACAACGTAGGTAAGCAGTTTGCGTGTTAATGCCCTGATATCCAAAATTCCAGAATTTTAGAGCTAGTTAAATTTAAACAAGGGATTGTTGGTTGGGTGCTTATTTTATATTGTACTGGGTTTATTATTCTGAATCTCTTGGTATGAATAAAATTATGGATATCGTTACCTGGTGAATCTGTATTTTCGTTTTAATTTTTTTAGTTTACTTTTGTTATTAAATTGTATTTTGTGGGGAAAACTGAGGGTGTCTCTATCTTTGTTCTTATTCTGTCTATCTATCTTTGGATAAAGATGGGATGAGTGTTAATGCACGAGTTGGCAAGCGCAGCGTGGGACGTCCACCAACTAGATGGACGAACGATCTGGTGAAGGCTGCGGGCTCACGGTGGATGAAGGCCGCAGCCAGCCGAAACTACTGGAGATCTTTGAGGGCGGCTTATGTCCAGCAGTGGACATCTAACGGCTGAGACGATGATGATGATGAGTGTTAATGAGTTAGATATTTTTTTTAATAAAGGAATGCTTACCTAGGCTTCGGTCAAACCTTCAAGTCAGCAACGTGGGAAGACCGAAGATAGATAGACTGGACATAGATTTAATTAAAAACAAAAACACTTAAAATTGACAAATAATTGATACAAAAATGACTAATTAAATATCAAACCTTACTAGGAGCATAAATATTAATATTTGATCAACTTTAATACACATGCCTATTCGTACCCGTGGATACCCCACGTAAGGTTAACTCACGAACTCCCACTCTTACTGGGCGATATGTCAGACTCTTACTGGCTACGGTACCTACGGTAACCATCGTACACCTACGAAAGGAAAAGCGGGGACTATAATGAGTAAATAATCTTGATTTTTTAGTAGATGGATCGAATTTTTAAATTTTAAAGCTTTCTTTACCTTTTTTTTCTTACTCGATAAGCCTTCATTTGACCAGAATCTCACCAGATGTAAATTGACACTGTGGTTTAAGATGAGGCATGAAGACCTAGAAAAGATGGCTTCTCCGGAACACATTACGAAACACGAAAATCGTTTAAATCTCAACTCAAAATCAAATCTCAAACTCTGAGATTGTTCTTAACTGCCCAAAATTTGACAGTCATCATCTATTTATTTAGGCCGAATATTGATACAATTACTTTAAGATTATTTTCTACAATTAACTGCAACTACTCAGGGTCAACGACCTGGCCACATGACCAACAGACAAACACACTTCCTGTGTAATTTACATGTGCCATTTATTTTAATGGCAATCTCTGTGCGTGTGACTTCAGTCCTATTTTGCTTCAAGTGGTTTTTTGGTAATTTTTAAACACAACTTATAAGTAATCCTCAATAAACGTTGCCACACAAAACAATAAAACTTTTTTGTTCAAAAAAATACAAATAAAGTTTTCTGTATTGAAATAGTATATTTTGAATTAATTTTAAATATAAAATGTCAAAGAAGTAATCTGATTCGAGTAGAAAGTTGGATAGCGACAAGAAAGATTTGGGGAACTCCGAGCAATGAGGCACGAAAGGTTTAATAAAAAAAGAGAAATACCTAATACAATTCCACGGTGTGCTAATGACGGAAAGCTTTTCCATAGTTACTTACTTAGTTTCAGTTACTCCGTTCCTTTACGTAAGTTGCTGGCTCGCTGTGGTCGGTGGCCCGTTTGCGCTAAGCCTAAATACGAATAATTCAAGTTAGATTCCGTAGAATAGAGCTACTCAGCTCGAAAAGCGACTCGAGCCTATTCTATAAACAAGCATACAGTTTCAGGTCCGTATACGACACAAATATAATAAAGAAACAAAGAAATAAACATGTTTATTACTATAATCAAAATAAATAAATAAATATTTCCGGACTAATCACACAGCATCACCTAACCCCAAACTAATCAGAGCTTGTACGGTTATGGGTGTTAGGTGACTGATAAAGATTCCTTTTTTTTTTTGGAAATACATACTTATCTATTAGGTCCTTACATATGAAATTGGCGTTTTGTATGGGAGGAACAAAAAGTCGAATATTTTTTAATATAATATATTTAATTAATCAAAGTATGAACCATTATTTTCTATGCACTTTTGCCATCTTATAGGTAGTTCATTGATCCCTTTACTAAAAAAACCAGTCGGACGGGAATCAATAAAATCTTTGAAGGCGATTTGGACTGCCCCATCGGAGTTGAATTTTTTCCCTTGCAAGAAGTTATCCAAATTTCGAAAAAAATGGTAATCTGTTGGAGCAAGGTCCGGGGAGTACGGAGGATGTCTTAGACTTTCCAATTGAAGCTCTTCTAATTTAGTAGCCGTCTGTTGCGCAGTGTGTGGTCTAGCGTTGTCGTGAAGCAGCAGTGGCGTGGAGCGATTGACCAGCCTAGGTTGTTTAGCCGCTAGCTTTTCCATCATGGTTTGCAATTGCTGACAATAGACATCAGCCGTAATAGTCTGGCCAGATTTGAGAAAACTGTAATGAACAATACCGGCACTAGTCCACCAAACGCTTACAAGTAACTTTTTTGGGGTTAATTTTCGCTTGGGGCAGGATTTGGCTGGCTGGCCAGGATCCAACCATTGCGCTGAGCGCTTCCGATTATCGTAAAGAACCCATTTTTCATCACAGGTAATGATTCGGTTTAAAATACCTTCATTATTGTGCCGGTTTAGTAATGTAACGCAGCAGTCGACGCGCGTTTGCCGGTTTGCTTCAGTCAATTCGTGAGGTACCCACCTTTCAAGCTTTTTAATCTTCCCAATTTGCTTCAAGTGAATTAAAACAGTTTTATCACTAACACCGCAGCCTGCAGCTAACTCGGACGTGGTTTGCGATGGATCCGCTTCCACAATAGCCTTCAACTCTTCATTATCAACTTGAGTCTCAGGCCGTCCACGGGGCTTGTTCTGCAAGTCGAAATTTCCAGAACGAAAACGTTGGAACCAAAAACGAACTGTGTTTTCTTTTGCAACACGACCGCCATACACATCATTCACCCTTCGAGTTGTTTCCGCAGCACTAGTGCCACGGCGGAACTCGTACTCGTAAATAATGCGATATTTTAAGTTTTCCATTTTGTAAAATGAGTGACGCAAACAGAAAAAAACAGAAGAAAAAAACAAATGAATGACGATCATCGAAGCACAAATACATGAGTCTATAGCTGTACAAATTTGAATTTGGAATTCCTTACCAAAGAGGAGAAATTTGTGATTAAAGTGGCCAGTACGAAAAACGCCAATTTCATATGTAAGGACCTAATATAATATACTTAGAAAATACCCAGACCCAAAACCAAAAACCATTTATAAAAAGACAATAACTAAAATATATGAAAACAAAGGGTGAAAGTAGCGGGCTCGCGGTGGTACATACTGCTGCCGACCGAAATCACTGGGAGTCCTTGGAGGCCTATGTTTAGCAGTGGACGTCCTACGGCTAAAATGATGATGATGATGATGTTGAAAATTAAAAATGTTTAATGAAAATTCCCTGAGTTCAGCATCATGCATCTGCAATAGAAGCACTATGACACCCTAGCAGCACTATGCCAGAGCGCTGGTATCCAGCCAGGGACCGTGATGTTGGCAACACCACAACTTAAAAAAGTAAACATTTAAAGTATATAGCTGAATATGATTTAAATAACTAATCATGCCACGGTGCTAAACGGTGAAGGCAAACATCGTGAGGAAACCGGCATGTTCTGAGAACTTTAAAGAGTTTGAAGGACAAGTGACATTCACCAACTCTCACTTGGCCAGCGTGGTGAATTAAGGCCTAACTTCTCTCGCCAAGGGAGAAGTCCCTGTGTCCCAGCAGTGGGAACGTTAATAGGGTGATGATGATGAATCATGCCACTAAATGCTATATATTCTCAGTCTCACACACAACATTGTCATATAAAATAAGTCGTTACAACCAGTCATGTGACTTATAATAGCATGCAGAATAAAATGATTCAATTGAACATGTGCTGGTAGACTGTTGGGCGCTGAAACAAGTTTTATTTTATTTTTGCGTCTTTGCGTTTATGACTGTGATCGTAATAATACATCTAAAACCTACAGTTATTTAATTATTATGAATTAAATAATGGAATAACTGTTGTTGAAACCGATCAGAAACAGGCAAGAAACAATTTTCAACCAATCGCGTAGCGGGGTAACTTTGCTGGTTGTTGTCGCTACTGCAAAGTTTTACGTAATACACCTGCCGCTTTGTGGACGCGTCATGCAAAGAGCTAGAATACGACGCTTCGCAGTCGCTCTGATCGCACACGTTTGACCGAAGCTATAATAATGTAAAGTAAAGTAATTATTTATTTCATTTACATGTACGTAAAAGATCTTAAATATATAAATTAGTATCAATGTAAATTACCCATTGAGCATGCAATTTAATTTGTTACATAATATGTCATCTTATCATGAAATTATTTAAATTAAATTTTTCAATAAATCATATTTCATCACACATATAATTAAAATAGTACCTAATGTCAAATTTTGTCAATAGACTTGTCATTTAAAAATTCTCTAATAACATTTATCTAGTAAAATTGCTCTCAGCCTTCTTCTTGTTATTATTTTCATAAATTGTCCAAAAAAAATATTATGTTATTAAAAATACTTACTTAATAAATACCTACTGTATATTTTTAAAGGTATAAAACCAGCAAGATAATATTATCATTTAACCGTACGACATATCCACGTATAGTGTTAAACAGATTTCGTTAGCATTACCAACCTGAAAAGATTTTTTTTTTGTTTTAATATAAATATGTACCTAGTTATAATATTATGCCATAAGTGAAAATTATTTTAGATGTAAACCGTACGCTTAAATAAGTATATTACTGAATATTTTTAAAAGTTGTGAGAATATCGTGAACATACTGTCAGACAGACACTTCTGATAACCATTAAATTTTTTGCCTATTCAAATATTTTGGAAGAAAGCTCCCTATTCATCCTTGCTTACCTCATTCACAAACACCCACACATACTTACCATGTTCTACAATTAACCCGTTGATTAAGAGCGTTAATGAATGAAATCATAATACCCACATGTATGTGTTTGTATGGTTTGTATGTACGGTGACAATCATCAGTTTCCGGCCGTTTCGTTTCAATAAACATCCGCGGTATGATTTGTGGCTGGTTCAATTCGCATGTGGCCGAAACAAAAATAGAAGAATGGTTCTGATGTGACCATGTGTTCGGATTATGGTACTGTTTTTGCTAAAGATTATGCTAATTACGCTAGTTATAAAGAATGATAATGTCTGTTTATTATTATCTATACATACATAATTGTAAATTAAAAATTTTGGTCCCCCGCCGCGTCTAGTGTAGAGGACATGTGACATTCACCAACCCGCACATGGCCAGCGTGGTCAGTTACGGCCTAATCTCTCTCGCCAAGAGAGAAGTCCTGTGTCCCAGCAGTGGGACACAGGGACGGAGGGAGGAGATGCGATATGTAGCTCTACCACGAGTTGCCACTTACGACTGTTCAAGATAAGAACATGTTGTTATTTAGACTGATAATAATAAATTTTTAGTTGTGAAAAATCTGTCTTATGAATGGGATAACAACATTTATTCTCCAACAGTCGTAAGTACTCGTGGTAGGGCTAATTATGTGGCTTTTTCTCAGCTTAATTACAACTGCAACTTTTAAAAAAACAATGCAATACTCTTTATTGAACACAAAATAATAACACACAAAAAAAAAGATAATAATGTACAAAAATTGTGAATTTTGGGCGAAAACAAAAAACTTAATTTTACTATGTTTTTTTTTTGGTATAGGTAACTAAACATATATTTAGTTTAAAAACCTTTAATTAAATAATATAATATAAAATATATTTAAAAAAAAAATACAATTTACACATGTTTTTAACCAAGCCTTACAACATTTATTTTGAAAACCACAAATTCTTCCCTCAAGTTCCCCTTTACAACTTTGCTTCCTTTAGAAACCGCGAAGAATTCTCAAAACGCTCAAAAATGGATTATTGTCGTAAAAAGAGGTATAATGTCGGAGTTTTCTCGTAAAACTTGTGTTTATTGTGTTTCTTTTTGTTTGTGGTGTTGTTTATGTGGACGCTACGCAAGACGCCCTTATTGTTATACATGCAGAGTTTAGTATGTATTATGTGTTCTGCTAGCGATTATGTATTTTTCGGGGCAATGGTTCTGGTATTTTAATTATTCATAACCAGTGAATTGGTATTGGACGCAATAGTAGAAATCAATCAATCATTGATTAAAAAAAAAGGTTTGTGTGCGATTCACACACGATAGAAGCGAAACTTCAGTAAATCGACGAAAGAATAAGAAGAATAAAAAAAAAGTGTGTGTGTGTCAGCTACGACGCACGATTGGAGTCTACTACTTACGAACTTACTTAGGATATATATCGAATAGAAAAAAAGGGTAAATTAACGCATCTGCTAAAATGATAAGAGAAACAAACATATATCTGTAATTATTCGGATTATTTATATTACTTCAATAAAGCGTATTACATAAAGTATGTAACAAAATAATATAAATAAAATACAGCAATACCTCTTTGCGCGATACTTCGTAGTCTCAACTACGAAGTATCGAAGTATCGAAGTTTAAATAAAGCATTGTATTTGTGTCTCTTACCATTTCCGTTTCATCTTTTTGCATCCGGTTTGAAATCACTACGATTCTATAGAAGTTTCACTTCAAAAAAACAAAGAAAGTATTACATAATCAACGTAGTCTTTAGGGATTTACCTGCAGACCTAGATAGATGCTGTGTTACAGCAAGGTAATGCCCCGCAATAAGAAATATTCAATTAATGCGTTTATTCTATATATAATTTTATATATCTGAGTAGAGACGCTGAATATTCGGTAAGTATTCGGCATTCACTCATCGTATTCGGCGAAATTAGAATTGCTCGGTTTTGGCGCCGAATATATTCGGTTAATTTTTTTAGTTCAACGAATCAAAAAAAATATTCTATAATTTAAGGTTGTTGTAAAACTAATCTACCGCTTATTTTATTCAGTCAGAATATACTTAAGTACATATAAATTGTTAAAAGCGAATTTATCAAAACAAAATTAAAATGCAAACTAAAACCAACCCATTTAACCCTCAAATCATGTAAAACTAACGAAAATCCGTCGATTTGTCGACATCAAAGAAGCAATAACAAAGGATCCCTAAAAACATAATGAGACGTCGATAACAAGTGCTCCCGTTCGCAGGGTCCCGTAGCAATTTCGGGCTCTCATAAATATGTATAAGGTTCTTCTTTTCCTTTACTTATCAATTATGGGGTCGTTTTGGCGACACGCGGGACCAACCGGCGGAAAATATGCTGCGAAGGGTTAACTGGTTTCGAGTACTCCGAGCTTTGAAGATTGTTGCTTTTGGAGGAACTGAGTGCTGAATTTTATGCTTTGTTTTGAATACGCTTTTGGGGGAGAAGCGAGATGCTCAGTTGCGTTGCGTTGAGTTTTAAATTCATTTATTTTGAATGTGTAAGTTTTCAGAGAAGAAATAAAAGGAAAGTCTTTGATTTAATTTAAGTTAATAAAGTTTTTTATAAATTTTTTAGGATTTTTTGTTTGTCAAAAACATAAAAAACTAACATAACGTCCCCTACGACTGCACTAAAGGATTTGTTCTAGTTCTCGTTAATAGATAGTAATTCAATATGCAGATATTATGTACATTATTTCAAGCCTGCATATTATATATCAATAATACGTTTAACACAATTTAATACTTCAACTATCCGATAAAATTTGTCAACCACTTTCTTATCTCAAAAAATATCAAACGCTACCTAGCATTACCAAATAATCCCTACTTACATAATCACTCAGCGGCCATCAACAGAGGGCAACCCTCACGACCCCTATTTTAAACCAAGGGAGCACTTTTATTGCAAAAAATACTCGGCAATTTCACGCGGCGATGTCCCAGAGGTAGTTTAGAATCGGCTCGATTATGTTTAGGGTTAAACGTCATTGATATTGACGATCGGTGGCCGCTGGAGGGTTATTCAATTTTTTTCGTCTCTAATTTGTATTGCCGCGGGTCGAAAAGACCCATGGAGATGTTATCGGGTTAATTCTGTTTGGATAGTGGTTAGTTGTAATATTTTTTAGAATTGTATAATTGTATATTTTTTCATAGTCTTAGATAATTCTGACAGAGAATGGTATCAAGATGTTTATGACTTTTATTACTTAGTAAACCTCAGTTCTTAGTAAAAAAAATGTTGAAGTGAAACTTCTTTAGAATCGTTGTGATTTCAGACCGGATGCAACGGAAATACGTCAGGAAACCAATCTTAAACGCTAACAAGGTTAAGCAACTTTCCGGAACGCCAGTACTTGGATGGGTGACCGCCCGAACAAAATCTTTTTTCACAGTATTTATTTTATTCATCTCATTCTTTTGACGATTTACTGAAGTTTCACTTCTACGGTGTGTGAATCGCACACACACCTTTTTTTTCGAATGCCGGTTTGAATTTCGCGTGAGATAGTTACGGATCTGTCTTATTTTTTCTGCATACAAACTTTAAAATGATTTATATATGATTCAATATCAACTTATTTTAAAGATTCCCTTTCTTCTACAGAGTGTAACATGAGTTTTGGTCAGTATGGGAAGGTCGGAAACTTTAAATACGACGATATTAGAAACATTAGAAACAAACAAAAATGAAGAAATGTCATCGATTTTAACAAAGCACCCGGACTTTTTGAATAATGATAGTAAGATTGTAAATTTCAGGGTATAAAAACCATGCATTGACATCATGTATCATAGTACAATTTCGTGTTTATAACATACACAATTTCAATACAGAAACTCAAGATAAGTATAATCCTTTGAGTTGCAAGCATACCAGCTGCGCCACTAAAACTTTCAAAAACATATTTCATCACATTAGTTATTCCCGCATAATCTTATCTTTTAGGTGCTTACAAGAATTTCTTCATCTCACTCTAACATATTAATAAATCACTTAATTGGAATGAGATAGTAAGCTAAGGACAAATAAGTTAAACATGTGCAGTAACATGTGTCAACGTGTCGTCTAGAATCTAGCTCCTCAGATCAGTTCCCATGCATTTAGTACTCAACCTAAGACCTAAGCATGTGTCACATGTTTCCTAAGTCGTTAAGTGAAGATTGATTGGAACTTAGTTTATTATAAGTATTATTGTGAAGCGTATTGTATAAGGAATTTTTTTATGAAGTTTCTTACTAAGACACAAACATAAGATTTGCCGTTAGTTAAACTTTTTTTTAACTCGTTTTCTATATTCATCGGACAATGTAATTACTTAGGTAAATGTGCGGGATTAGTAATCCATTTGAGATTGTAATTCCACAAAACTGTCAAGGTTAATAAAATTACATAATTATATACATAGTACCCTTAGTAAATAAAAACCACTCCTTGACTGCCGTATCAGAGACATCCTACCTTATCAATATACATAATTTGTAAGTCTAAATGCGAAACGACTATAAATCGCGGTTTAATGTTTAAAGCAATAAAACTAAATGCGTTAAGTAAATTAATAATTACATCTCGACTTATCACAATAACAAATGCCATGAGATTTTTCGACATTAACATGTCATAATCGTTAAAAACCTCATAAAACGGCTGACACTTAAAATTAAGCTTAAGGCACATGTACTAAACCGTTAAAGTTAATTAATAAAACGGTAAACAATAAAAAATCGACCCGCATTGAAAAGAGCAATCTTTTACTAAAATCGTAAACGGGAGATTTAACCGCCCGGCCGTTTGGACCCGGGGTCTTTTTTACCAATTGTCCAGATCGCTGATAAGTTGCGCCCGCATGTGCGCGCACGCAACTTCGCGCGTGTTTGCGCAAAGATGTGAATGGCCAGATGTAGCATTTGTTTTCAGTTTATTTAAATATTTATTCTATATATATTATATAGGTAATAAATATTTAAATTATTAATCTTATCTATTATCTATCTTATCTATTAATATATTATTCTTATCTATTTAGCAATGATTTCCTTTACCTTATGTTTACTTTTTCTTTAGGTAGTCAAAGTCAAAGTCAAAACGTTTATTTCCTTAGAAGCACATAGCCTACATGGGCAGGTCAACTTAAAATTAATAAAACTAAATTGCTTAAATAACAAATATCAAGGAAATAACATTGTCTTGACAGTTCGCTTCAATGTTTTATACTGAGTTGAGAAGCGAATAGAACAACACAGCTTTATCAGTTATTACAATTTTGGAGTTCTTATCTATCTTACTCGATACACCATAACGAATAAAATAACGCTTAATTTTGTATGAGTGTCTTGTATGTATATGATTTAAGTAAATACATTGAATTTTGTGTATTAGCTGTCTCGCACCACTTGACAAGCTTATAGTTTGGCTTGGACTGTGGTTTGAAGCATAAACCACGTGTGTGCGAGCAATATATATTTATTAAATTTATAGAAGGCTATTCGATTCTAACTTGTATATCTTAAAGAAAAATAACTCGTTTTTAGGTTTACTTAAGTTTTTAGTAATTTTGTGTTGAGTCCATAAAAGCAATTTATCTTGAAATAATTTATAGGTATATCAAGTTTGGCTTCTTTCATAATTTTCTGCAAAACATGGAATAAAAACATGCTTACACTATTTTTGTCCTATCTGTGCCATCCACTCAACATTCTGTACCACAGGATGCCCAAACGGATAGTAATTATCGAATCGTCATCATTGTCTCATGGCGGCTATTTCGGGCATATCGAAGGACTGGTGTGGTGCGAATATGATTTATGCGCTAGTGTCGACTCATGGCACGTGTAAGGAAAATTAACTTATCGTGATTCGAATTATAAATTAAACTAGACACTAAAATTAACAAAGATAACAAGCAGTTTTAATGTATTCTACATTCTTAAATTAAGAAGGTATTTAGAATAGGGCAGAAGACAAAAAAAAATTTAATCCTATTAGAAGTATTATTAAAAAATATATCCGCTTATTTTATCATTTTTCTTGAAAACGAAAAATCAAGACGATCGATCAAGTTTTTAACCCCCGACCAAAAAAGAGGGTTGTTATAAACTTGGCGTGTCTGTCTGTCTGGGACATCATGGCTACCGAACGGATAGAGCGATTATAATTTAGTTTTTTTGTATGAAAGGTGAGTCTGGCGCGAGTGTTCTTAGATATGTTTCATAAAAATTGGTTGTGCCGTTGTTTGTGTGTTATGCGGATTAGAGTGGGGAAAGAAAACAGAAAATCTGCAAATATACTCGAGTGGGGTTTCAAATGAAAGCGCATCACGTGCACATTACAAAATATTATGGTGTTTTACTTTTAAGGAAATTAAGGTATTGGAATCGGGGGTTTTTCTTAAATTTTAAATTTAGATTATTGAAATGTATACGTCAAGAGCTTCGGCAACTACGGAGCTTTGGTGCTATATATCTATTGCTTAAAACAGCATAATAATACGTAGTTTTAAAAAAGCGATCTAAGCTACAGACAGCGGAGTGATACAGAATACAATTTAATTGGATTTTAATTATCGAATCGTCATCATTGTCTCATGGCGGCTATTTCGGGCTTATCGAAGGACGGTCTACTGAGTGTGGTGCGAATATGATTTATGTCGCTAGTGTCGAGTGATAGGCACGTGTAAGGAAATTAACGTTGATCGTGATTCAACTTATAGATTAATTATTAAATTATGGTTTAAAAAAATGTTGGGTAGTCAGTTACTGGCTCATCATCATCATCACCCAATTAACGTTCCCACTGCTGGGACACAGGGACTTCTCAGGGTACACAGGGTAGGGTCCAGCCCTATTGCTGAGACTTCGTCGTCCGTCTGTCTGTCACCAGGGTGTATCACAAGAACCGCAATAACTAGAGAGTTGAAATTTTGAGGTATGATGTATTTTTGTTGCCGCTTATACAAAAAATACTAAATAAATATTTAGGATACGTGATTTATACAAAGTTAAGCAACGCTACGCGAAACCAGTACTTGGAGGGATGACCGTACTGACTGCATCTTTTTCCCCTTTTAAATTATTTTTAACCCCCTACAAAACAAGAGGGGTGTTATAAGTTTGGCGTGTCTGTCTGTCTATCTCTCTGGGACATCACAGCTCCAGAACGGGTGGAGCGATTTCAATTTAGTTTTTTTTTTGTTATGAAACTCACCGTTTGTCGTGTGTGTTCTTATAGACATGTTTCATGAAAATTGGTTGAGCCGTTTAAAACTTATGGGATGAGAGTGGGGAAGGAAAACCGAAAATCTGCAAATATACTCGAATGGGCATCAAATGAAAGCGCATCTAGTGACACACACACACACATGACTAAATATTATGGTGTTTTAAGGAAATAAGGGAATGGGATCGAAGGTTTTTCTTAAATTTTAAATTTAGAACTAGATCTAGAATTTCACTACGTCATTATGTTTTTTCGTTAATGGGTATTTAAAAATCCTTTTTCAAAGTATATAAACTACCTATATTAATAATTTGAAAAAGGATTTTTATCTTTTAACATGTTTCGATCCAGATTATAGTTTGGTATCTTATCATTCTCACTTAATAGGCTGAAAATCCCAAAAAGTTAAGTCGCTTTCGCGAAAGCGACACACGTTTTTTGAGTGCGGGTTATATTTTTTTCTTTATTTCAGTATGTAAGCGAACATGCAACTACCTTATATTATGACAAGCATTTTTTTATTGTAAATGTTAAACTTATAATAGTTACCTAACTACAACTATAAATAAGAACTCCAAAATTGTAATAACTACAAAATTGTTATAACTGATAAAGCTGTGTTGTTCTATTCGCTTCTCAACTGTAGAACAAGTGTAGAACATTGAAGCGAACTTTAAAGACAATGTTATTTCCTTGATATTTTTTGTTTAAGCAATTTAGTTTTATTAATTTTAAGTTGACCTGTCCATGAAGGCTATGTGCTTCTAAGGAAATAAACGTTTTGACTTTTTGACTTTGAACAACCTTTTTAATACTTTGTAATACAGAGACAACCCAATTGTATTTGATACACTCAACGCTCCAAATAGCTCCATATGTATGCTGACAAGACGTTTTTAATTAGAAAATTTTGATTGTATCATCACGGTCCCTTAATAAGCAATCTGACGCGTCACAATAATTAACGTTGTAATCAGTTTTAAGTGATAATAATGACATGCGGGTGTCTGTCTGTCACTTGGGCAATGTTTGTTTTTTGTTGGCGAGCATTCACCCTTTGTTCTTGTGTAATTAATATGATGATAGTTGATGATCTGGGCGAATTCTAATAATAATCAAGTAGTTGTAGTAGTATTGTTGGGGACATGAACATGCGCTTTAAACACGTGCTTTAACGGTGAAGGCAAACATCATGAGGAAACCGGCATGTTCTGAGAACTTTGAAGAGTTTGAAAGACGTGATGTTCTCCAACCCGCACTTTGCCATAGTGCTGATTTAATGGTTAATCTCGCTCGTCAAGAGAGAAGTCTCTGTTTCCCAGCAGTGGGAACGTAAATAGGCTGTTGATGATGATTGTTGGTGACTCCTCCTCTCCTGTACATGCGTATAAATATTTTGTCTCTCAAAACTTATTTAATAATATACTTGAAGCGTTATAATTATGGCGTGATAATAGCTTTAGTTGATATTGCTTACCTTACATTCATCAATAAAATAATATTATAAGTAATATGTATAATTTAATATCATTATGTATACTCAAAACTTTCATTATATTCGTGTAAAAGGTTGTGGCTTCTACTCAGCGATGAAAGAAATATGGAAAATGGATAAGAAGGTGAAGATTTTATCCCCACTGAAAGAATAACTCGGAAAAAGTCACGAGAAGATATCACATAAATTTTTAGCCGATATCTACAGGCTACAGTGACCTTTCCAATAGAAAGTAAATTGACGACAGTTCGGAATTTTATGTAGCTTATGACCAAATTTCAGCAACGAGGATAACATCATGAGATAACTGATCATTTGAAGTCCTCCGGAAAGTGAGGTTTAATCAGCAGGAAAAATCGTTAATTTATAGCCATTGCTTAGTTTAACTTCGGATTTTGTGAACTATGCCCTTAATCGAAGGTTACTTTAAAATTCTGCAAGTATGTATTCCCGCTCATTACCAATGCTTAATTGCCGCAAACAAGTAAAAACGAATAAAACAACGGAAACCATAAAACCGCCGTGTGCGAGTAACCAAACAATCGTTTTCAAATAATTTATACCGATGCCAACGGTTATAGTCGCTTAGAAATTCTATCGATATTACTAGTTGCTCTCGAATTGAGTATGAAATCAATCATAATCATTATTCAACTAATTCTCACACATCTTTAACCAAAACCTTCCTCATGAATTACTCTATAGCTGAAAACTGCATGAATTAATTTTTAAGTACTATTGTGTTTATTTTTACTTTGTTGTTCCATTTTAATCTATGTTGTAAATCTGTATTGTTTTTCTTTAATTACCTATATATGTACCTACTGTGTTGTTACAATACTCTTTATTGAAACACATAAAAATATATAATACAACAGAACGATGTTTAAGAACTAAAATTATTAAATAATAGTGTAACAATGGGCGGCCTTATCACTAAAAGTGATCTCTTCCAGACAACCTTTCTATTGTTCTATTTTTATTTACCTTGGTTCTGTGTTGTGATGACAAATAAATATTTTATCTATCTATCTATCTATAGAAGATACATTTTGAAGCTTTTGATTATATCCCGAACAAGCACACGCGGCGGGGGGATTTAAATTGCGACTGTTTTTTATAAAATGTTTGAATAGATTATGTTAACTTGATTTAGTTTAGCCATGTACTTCCCGGCTCGAAGGACCATACGGAGCTTTCTTGCTTGGACTAGGGATTATTTTATCATTTAAATAAAAGTCTCGCGTGTTTCTTGATCGCCAACTTTAATATGAAGGGCTGAGTGAACGTAGAATAAACTTAAGGCTAGATCTAGACCTAGTTTAGGTACAGATTACAAATAAATGTAATGTTGCTAATAATTATCCAGTTCTACATTGTCATTACATATATTGCACGTGCTTTTCAATATGCCACTAATTTCTGAGTTGATTGTTACTACAATACTAAAGAACAACCTTATGCAGAATCTCATGCTAGCTAAAAAATGCTTGGTAGCATTCGAGTTCCCCTAGTACATAAAACACAAAACGGAAAGGGCAAATTTCCCTTCAAGCAAACAGAGACGTCCGATTTTTAACTGTAAAATAGGCAGTTATTACCGGCAATACGTCAAAACAGCAG
The DNA here is from genome assembly GCA_929108375.1 of Gymnoscelis rufifasciata. Lineage (NCBI taxonomy): Eukaryota > Metazoa > Arthropoda > Insecta > Lepidoptera > Geometridae > Gymnoscelis > Gymnoscelis rufifasciata. The sequence continues at coordinate 14,335,525 of OV815305.1, forward strand.
AATGGGGTAATTACGCTGTTGCAGGGGTAAAATGGGGTAAATATTACGTGTTAGTTTGAAGCTCAGTCATTACCATTAGTTACTAGACTGATTACTTTCAGACTGTTTTGGATAGATTGAGGACTTTTGACCTTTTAGGGATTTGTACCCAAAGGGTAAGAAAGGAACCCTATTCTCAGGACTTCGTCGTCTATCTCTCTCTCACCAGGCTGTATCTCAAGAACTGTCATAGATATAGAATTAATATTTTGAGGGATGATGAATCTCTGTTGCCGCTATTACAACAAATACTAAAAACAAAAATAGAATAATTTTATATGTGGGTAAAGTGGCGTTTCGCGAGGCCAGTACTTGGATCGGTGATCGCTCTAACTGCATCTATTTGCACTTCAGAAAAATATGACTTAATTTAGTTTCATTTAATTTCGAAAATTGTTAGAATATTTATTTTTAACTTTATAATTAAATTCTCAATTGAACAGGTCGTTCCATTAGGATAGCATAAGTAGTTCGGGGGATACTCCGATTTAAGTGACTGACTGACTGACCGTCATTTTTGGAACCGAGTGTACTATGTTATAAGCTAAAATATTGATATTGGGTCCTTGATATCCTACTTAAGTATGAAATTGAAAGGAAATTGAGCTAGTCTTTATTGCTAAGTGGCAAAGGATCAGCGAGCGCACGTCACATCCTGCGGTCAACTAGTCAAAGGATCGCCGCGGGAAAGTCTCCATGGCTAATTGTCAGTTATTCCACTGATTAAAGCACAGCTTGCCACTAATTAGTGACTCACTTGTATCGGCAGTTTTAGACTGGACGATTTCGCTGCGATTTATATTGTCGTAGCGTGCAAGTAACTTTTTAATAGCTAGATTGGCTGACGACATCTAAGAGTCGAAGGCGCACCTGGATTTGTTTGGGTCAGGACCGTAAAAAATCATAATATATATTTATGATTAGTAAACCATTTATTAAAAAAAAGAAAGATTACATAATAAAATGAAGGGAGCAAGAGATTAAAATTTTTGGAAATAGTGAGATCTGTCGTCATCAAAATTTCTGTCAGATCTAGAAAATATATCTTGCTCATAGATCTTCATTTGTTGTGGTACGATAGTACTTGCATCTACCATACTACCGTGAATTCTACTGCTATCTAATCTGTTAGACACATTAAAATACCGCCTCCTGCGCTAACCCGTATGGGTAATTCGGTGTCTTGTGTTTTTTTCCTCCATATCTCCTTTTTCCTGTTTCGATGGAATTAACATAATCATCCAACATAAACCCCAAGCCGTGTTAAAATAATCATTTATCAAGTAACAAAGATAATTTTCAGTCTCTAATATCACCCACCCTCATAATGTAGCAATGTGTAAAATGCCCTAAAAGTAGAAAACTATAAAAGTCCTTTTTAATCTGGCGTAAAATGTTTCTCACAGAAACCCATCTTTCACAATCAACGACCAACAGGGCACGATTTTTATTGTTTTCTGACCAATTGCTACGGGCTTTTTTAATTTCCTTTTAAAAATTGGATAACTAATTTTACAGCCTCTTTATTAAGGTTTATTTTGTAGTTTGTTATGTTTTATTGCGAATTGATTGAGCTTTGTAGGACTATAAAGCTTTTTTAAATCGTTTCTGTAAAATTTTAGGGTGTGTTATATGAGGGTGGTTTTAAATCTAAATAGTGAGTTAAATAAAAAGTCAACTGATATGTTGACGCCTGGCTAATAAAAAAAATGTGGAAAATAATTAAATTCATTTTACACATCATGTTTACAGTAACATTTACTACAACCGATTTTTATATAGGTAGTCATTATGTTTTATATTTTGATGACATCCAGTTTCTATTCCAAGGACAACTTTTTATTTTACTAATACAAAAATACAAAAAATACTAAAATATTTATCTATCAACACACACGTTACAATTTCACTTAGCAGCGGTCCCCGCGCGAGGCAAGCCTGTATTGCGGGAGACCTGTTACAAATTGGAATTAACCGGGTATAGAAAAAGTGCGTGAAAAACAAAGGAGTTACAAAATAGGAGAAATTATAATTGGTCTGGGTGTTTAATATGTATAATAAAAAATATCTATTATGTATGACTATTATATTAAGTATATCAGATATCTAGTACCCGTAACACAAGCTTAGAGCTTACCACGGGGCAAGATGTTGTTGTGTGAATTGTCTGGAAATATTTATATTTATTTATTTACATATTAAATACACAGACTAAGGAGAAAGTAGTAATTAATGTACTGAAAGTCTTGCTTCCGGTTACAAGTTGCATGACAATGATCTTGTAAAAAAAACATCAGAAATTAGGTAAGTACGTAAATTACCAATACGCCAATCCTACGGCATAATTTAACTATAAAAAGCCATATTAAGTTATCAAAGTAACGACTATAGCTACTCATAAACTATCATAAACCAACCCCTGACGTGTCTATCATATCATTAACCCCTCCGCGCTGTTTACCTACGAGTAATAGAATAATGACGTATCGTATAATAAATTGGAAGATTTTCATATTCGATAGCGCTTTCTGTCATTTTAAGGTAGAGCCATAGAGCTAATAGTAATATAATAATTGACCAGAGGATAATGAAGTTAGTTTTTTTTCTTGTTTTAGCCAATTGAAAATAAAGGTAAAATTAGATAGTTGGTTTTACTGAACACATTTTTTTCATTTAATATTAAAGAGTTTGTCGTCTAGTCGTAACAAACAGAGAGAAAAATTGTTTATTAGATCCAATCGATCCAATTTTTTATAGATATTTTTGGTGAATTTAGGGCCAATCTCTCTCGTCAAGAGAGTCTCTGTTTTTCAGCAGTGGGAACGTAAATAACTTAAGCGTATAAGCTTAAGTAGTAAATATTTTTATGTTTGTTTAGTAAAAGTACAAATTAAAAATTCTTTTAAATTTTTGTAATAATATTGATAGAATTCATAGGTTATTTATTATATATTTATATTTTGTATTCAAACCCCATGTAACAAAACCTAGACAAAAAAATATCATGTTGAACCAGATTTAGATCCATAAAATATGAATTACTTCAAAAATAAATACCTATATAGTTTTCGTGCTAATACGTCAGTCCCACCTTAATTTCCAAAGTGTCCCTTGAGCATCACTCAATGACGTCGTTAGCTAACACATTTTTAAAACAAACCTATTGAAAACCTAACCAAACGAAAACACATCAAAAAACAACCTTAAACATAAAGACATAAGAACCCTGATGATATAGAACAACTAGATCGTAAAATTGGCATTATAGGGAGGGGAGATGTCAAATTTTGACAGAAGAGACGTGTTATTAAATTGTAGGAATTATTCAATGGAAGGCAATGATTACCTGTTTTATTATGTTGTTAGTGTAAATTATTGTTTACAAGGTGGGTCTGTATGATTTTGACGGAAAATCGATTGTGTGAAATGTTCGGGACAGATGGCCTTATAAGCATCTAATGGGTTATTTGACCCTTAGAACTATTCAAACAAATTCTATAATGAAGTGTTTTGTACCTTTTGAGTGGTTATAAAAACTACAATATGTTGTCTAAGTTGATTTTAGTTTATAGTATTTTTGTCTTATCAATCTTCTAAACAATTCGAATTCGATTATCTTAAAGTCACTTTAGACTTAGACTTTGCGCGAGGCCAACCTAACTACAAATTAATTGCACTTTTAACAAACTAGTTGTATTTACTTTTTTTTCTTTTTTTATTGCAAAATTTGTTTAATCTGTACTAGGAACCTAGGTGTAGTTTTAACCCATCATACTTATCAAATTTTATTTGTTACTTTTTCGTCTTGCGTCTAAATCACAAGTCTCGAACTTAGTTAGAGCGAGGTGTCGAAACTAAGATGTAAATTAGGTCTTTAATATTTCTTGATTTGCCCTAATATAAGAACCTACACTATTTTGTTTTATAAGACCTTAAGGTGAATAAAGATAATTTATTATTATTATTTTTAGGTTTTACCTATTATTAGTCTTTGGCAGTAAAGGGCTTACGTCTACATTCTCAGATGAAGTCCATTCCCAACATTGTTACATCTCGCCCTAATTGAGGAGCTTCGCCAAAATGCAACCAAAAAACCCCGTTCATCTTGCACTGCGGAGTGTAGCCGCAGTTTCCGCTAAATTGGACTTAATTTTAAAACTGGCCACACTTTGTTTTTGTTCCGTGAGTTTTGGCGACACAGGTTTGGATATTGCGTCACTATACACATGCAGACAAACGCTGGCTTCAATAAATATCGCTAAAGTATTATTCAGGGTATTGCAGTAGCTTTATTTAGTTCAGCTAAAATCAGATTTATCATTAACATTTAATTATATAAACGTTTTTATACATACATTCCCTTCTTTTTTGTTGTTCAGGCCATTTCCCGTTTGGTTCTTCTTCGCCACACAAAATATAAGCTAAAATCATTCACATGGGCTTTTTCTTTAACATAAGTAGTCTAACATCATTATTTTAGCGCTCATATTTAAAAGGCAGGATAAGGTACTTACTCCATATGATACATTTATATCTCGGCTTGATAGGCGGCTTTGTGTGTATATTATACACACACGGTTACGAAATGAGAATTTTCCTAGAGGAATTGGACATCGCGCTGCGATTATAAGTATCCAATGTTTTGATCCAGATTTTACTGGAATTGTGATACTTGATCACAATTCCAGTCAAATCCAGGGCTCAAATGGCTGATGGATTAAAAGTCAATCAAGTAAAGTCTCAAACATACATACATATACACATCGAAACATTTATAAAAGAGTTAATAATTGATAGGTTCAAGAAATATTCGGTTTCATTTAGGTATTTAAAAGTAAAAGTTTCGGCGTGCTTCGAGATGTCGAGTTTTCGCCCGTGTAGCCCCATACCCTGAACGTAATTCAATTTGGGGGTAAAACGCTTATTTGTAGTAACAGCGACTCCAGTCTCATTGCAGTCTGGTTAGCCGAGCTTCCAACTGTAATTCAGTTAATTCCTGTTTTTGACGAGAACACCCCGTTTTGAGCAAGTTTCATGTAACCTAGTTCGGCCTAGACCTTGGCAAAAAGTGGCAAATTTGAGGATTATTGTTTCCATGTTTTAGTAGGGGCTTATGAAATGAGTAGTAATTAAGTATTCATTTGTGAGGTAGTTATCTAGGCCAAAATAATTTGGACAGAAATATTAAGACTTACAATCTTTTTTGATTGAATCAAAGCCGGTATTTAAGTCTCTCCAACGATGCCGTGTTTATGGAGGTACTTTTGTATAATGGAATTTTGAAACCTTGTAGTTGTTTGTCACACTCGAGGTTCCGAAATCCGACTTCTCAAACGGATCGAATACGCGCGTTCCTAATACTGTCATTCGGAGTTACCGGTGATTTCTGCTAAAATTGTGATAACGAAGGCCAGCAACCTAAACAGATATACGTATTGTAATTTCATACAATAGATCAAACATTTATATTTTAAAAAGGTTTTTGTTTTTCCTACGCAAACCAAATCATGTACGTACAACCAAACCTACGCGTCAGCAACGCAGGACGCTATACTACCCACGATAGCGTTTACTTAAAAACTTTCCGCTGCGTGGTCGCGTAGGTATGCAAAAGGCCATAGTAAGACGCTCCCGCTTCGCAGACGCGTTTGTCGTGCAGGTTTAGCCAAAGCTTTAGTGATCAACCACATACTTAACGATCTCAAAACCCTATCACATATGGTGGAAAGGCCGGCACTAAGAAATTGCCTGATCACTTTCCCCGTCATTGATTAGTGCAAATCACGAGATTACTCGAAGGCCACCTGCGACACCCAATTCTGTTAAAAATGCCAGGCTTTAGGGCTGCCACGATATTTTTAAAACTATATAGAAAGGCATACAGGATATGCTTCATGAAATAAATATAATATATCTAAATTTAAAATTTAAGAGAAACCCCTGATTCCAATGCCTTAATTTCCTTAAGAGTAAAACACCATAATATTTTGTAATGTGCACGCCGATGCTCTTTCATTTGATACCCCACTCGAGTATATTTGCAGATTTTCGGTTTCCCTTCCCCACTAACTTTTTTACTTACTAAGCATTTTTTATCAACTTATGCAATTATAATTAAGTATTTATTTTATTTATGCAGTATTTTTTACATCACAAAGTTGATGAATAGTGATCATTTTTTAACTCTAAGCAGGCATGAGTCACCTGATGGCGGGGCGAAAAAGGGGATTACGCATGCGCAGTAACGCCGATACAACCAATGCCACCTACAGGCGGGTCGCTGAACTAAAGAGACAAGCGTGATATTTCAAAAAGTCATTAAAAGTACTGCTATTTATCGATAGAAGGAAAAAAAACACCACTCAATTTGCTTCCGTAGTTCTATTGGTATATGGCACAATAGCTACTAACTCGAGCTAATCCACGATACAAGATAAAAATGCCTGGGTTTATACGTGCATAGAAATATCTACATTATTATTAAATTTGCATTATGTAATTTAAACTATTGTAATTTATTATTAATATTTCATTTTAAGATGCTACGTAATTTGTGACTATTCTAAGTGCACCATTATGATTTTCTTTCTATCCCTCTACATAACACTTCATATCTAGGCAACTCATTCTCCGTGGTAGCTGTTCGATTGGGGAACGACTTACCCCTGGATTTGCGTAAGTTAGATTCCAAAGAGACTTTTAAACGATCCTTATAGGAACACTATTTGAAGCGACAGTATCAATAGCATTCGACACATCTCTTCATTTAATGATTTCACACCAATTTTGTTTGGTACTTTCGGTATTTTCAATAATTTGAATTTTAGATTTATTATTCATATTATTTTCCTTCTTATTCATCTCTATTGTTTTTATTTATAATTTGTAAACTATAACTTTAATATTTTTTTTGTGAAATACTTTTATTATACTTACTGTTTAACAGCACGCCAACAATGTTAGCAACCAATATAGGTTGGCAGGTAGAAAATGCCTAGGTATTAAGCCCACCTTTTTGTACAAATAGTCCGGTCAATTTAGACCAAAAAATGAGAGTGAAGTTACATAAAGTCCCAACCAGCTGAATTTCAGTGAAATTGTTTAAAACATAATTATAAACTATGTCTAGAAGTTCCCCATCATTCCCATGTAAGGAGATTTTTTTATTCAAGGTCAAAGGTTACAATAATGAGTTTATCGCGATTTTCAGCAAAACGGTAAGTTTTATCATAAAAGTACCTGAGACAAAATTAATCATAAAATGATCTATAAAAAATGTATGAATACTTTTTTTCTTACGAGCCACCGTTTCTAAGATAATAACGATTCAATAAGTATGAATCTAAATTTAAAATTTTAGAAAATCCCCCGATTCCAATGTTTTATTTTCCTTAAAAGTAAAACACCATAATATTTAGTTATGTTCACGCGATGCTCTTTCATTTGATACCCCACTCGAGTATATTTGCAGATTTTCGGTTTTCCTTCCCCACTCTCACCCCCATAACTTTTAAACGGCTCAACCCGCAATGCAATAGGCTTAATAAATAAATATTTCCAGACAATCAACACAACAACATCTATAAATCTATAGAGTGTGATCTATTGCATGAAAATAAATATCTGTGGCACGGTAAGTAAAGGTCCGTTTCCGTCCAAAGGGGTAGGTTTGATTTAGTAAGTCATAAGTCCGCCCTTTGTACTTCTTGCTCATATGTGAATTTTGTTACTATTGTTTTGTGTTGTTTTACAATAAAGTATTATTGTTTTGTATTGTAAGTACTTTTTAAGTCTCTCAAGAAATTGTTACTATGCAAATAAATTATTTAACGTTGACTTTGTGTTTTTAACCCCGGACCAAAAAAGAGGGGTGTTATAAGTTTGACGTGTCTGTCTGTCTGCCTGTCTGTCTGGGATATCATAGCTCCCGAACGGATGAAGCGATTACAACTTAGTTTTTTTTGTATGAAAGGTAAGTTTGGCGCGGGTGTTCTTAGACATGTTGTATGAAAATCGGTTGAGCCGTTTAAAAGTTATGGGGGTGAGAGTGGGGAAGGAAAACCGAAAATCTGCAAATATACTCGAGTGGGGTAGGTATCAAATGAAAGAGCATCGCGTGCACATTAATAAATATTATGGTGTTTTACTTTTAAGGAAATTAAGGCATTGGAATCGGGCGATTTTCTTAAATTTTAAATTTAGATTTATACAACCACAATAGTTCTTATCAAGGGGCTAGATGTAGTTGCGAGTATTGTCTTATTGTTTATTTATAATCCGTTGAGGCTTTAGAACAGAAGCGCCAACAGCGCAAAGTTTCGTAGTTTCTGAATGGAACATTCTAATATATAAGGCTTTTAAGATTTCAGAATCAGTATCAATTTTGACTTTGAACAGTTATTTAAAAAAACACAGTCTGTTTAAATATTAAAAATGTCAAAATGAAAAGCGAAGGGGATCGAAATTATCTCGGGTTTATTAAGAGACTTGACAACCCTACATCTTGTGCGATTTTGTAAAGCAATCCCTGGATTTAGTACGTAGTGACGGTACATCGGAACTTAAAGGATGTTCCGCAATTTAGGAGCGAAACCTTTTTTCCTTTTAATCAGTTGATAGAGATTCAATGAGAATGTATGTGCCGTCTTGTCGGTGTCCTTGGAGATACCTACCTACGAATATAGGTACCAACTGTTTTGTTCTTGTAAGTTTTGTTATAAAATTGTTTTGCAAATATTATCAGCGTAATAATGGATTAAAGTTTTTTTTTTTATTCTGGATAAGTCTTCATTTGACCAAAATCTCACCTGATGTAATGTGACGATGTCGTCTAAGATGGGGCATGAAGACCTAGAAGGAAGGCTTCTAGGGCCACATTACGAAACAAGAAAAAATCGCTTCACGCACTGGCCCAGCCCGGAGGGTTGTGACAAGCCGCGGCCGAAGCCTACCACCAGAGACTGTTCTTAGCACCACCCGGAGGTCACGTGTAATGATTCAGGAGTTATTTCTGCAAAACTTTCAATCCAACCACATTTTAACTGATTAATATAATCTAATATTTTCTTGCATTTTCAATATTTACAAGTAGATAGTGATTAAATAATATACATTCACCAGGTCGTCCGTCCATCTAGTTGGTGGACGTCCTTCTATGCATTTGCCGATTCGTGGTCTCCATTCAAGAACTTTCCGGCCGCACCGCCATCTGTTCTGCGCGCTACATGGCCGCCCATTGCCACTTTAGCGAGATAATACGCTTGACTATGTCGGTGACCCGCGTACAAAAAAAAAACACATTAACACCCATATCAACGTTCCCACAGCTGGGACACAGGGACTTCTCACTTTACGCGAGAGGTTATGCCTTAATTCACCATGCTGGCAAAGTGCGAGTTAGTGAATGTCACTTGTCCTTCGGAACGCGAAAATGACGATGTCATGCCTTCACCGTTAAAGCACGTGTTTAAAGCGCACATAAACTTTTCAAGAAGAAAAATCCAGAAGTGTGCGGCACCGGGTTGCACTCACCACCTTTGGAATGAAAGTCGAGTGTTCTCCCACTTAGCCACCACGACTCCCAATCCTAAAGCTCCAAAAGTACTATCGCGATAAAAATGCGATCGTAGATTTGGCGCACATTTCCTCGCTGAAAGGTATCTTCGCGGTGACGTCAGAGATCACTAATGAGGAAGGAACGCTGACAATTAGCCTGATCATAACAAATCCCCGGGAAGCGGTAATCAGGACGCGAGGACAATTACACATCCACTGTGCTACTGCTCAGTTCAAGGGAGATCTGGAGTATCGGAACAATGGCTGTTTTGCCTTTAGCTAACCTTGGAGATGGAGATAGTAATATTTTATAGGTGATAACATTGTTTTACTCAATTTCATGAGGTATTTTTATATAATATTTTTTTTTATGATAGATTAGCTTTCATTTGACCACAAACTCACCTGATGTAAAGTGACGATGTGGTCTAAGATGGGACATGAAGACCTAGAAGGTAGATGGCTTCTCCGGGCCACTTTACGAAACACGAAAAAATCGCTTCACGCACTGGCCCAGCCCGGAGGGTGGTGACAAGCCGCGGCCGAAGCCTACCACCAGAGACTGTTCTTAGCACCACCCGGAGGTCACGTGTAAGGATTCAGAGGGTTACCACTTACGGACGTGAACAGACAAAACCACCAACTCCAAAAAATCTAAGTTTTTTCCATCCAACGATAACCTGGATGAGATCGCTTGAGCTAAAAGGGTGCCTATTGTAGGTTTGTGATTGAAGAACTGTTTTCCAGTATTTCCAGTTTCCTGTGTTAATAAAAAGTGTTTTGTATATTATTATATTAAAATGTTTATATTTTTGATTGTTGAATCTGCTCAGATTATGAACCCTTCTATGTACACTTCTACCTTATTTTATACCTACTTGTAAATTATAATTATTATATATCTGCGACATACATACTCGTAAATACGAATAGAAATCTTATTGAATAAAAAATATGGCTTTCTCAAAGTTCTGCAACAGAGGAAATTAAAAAAAAAAAACAAGCAAAAACGACGAAACAAATGAATGTTTAAAAAATATTTTAAAACACCTTTGTTCAGTATTTCGCCACATCAACGTATGATGAATGATTCGAAAATAAATATTTTTTGACTTATACGAAAACATTAAATAATACAAAAAATTAACTTTATATTGTCTTTGTTAGCCTCGTTTTCTCGTTAATCGCTACGATGGTTAACATTCAAACGCACCAAAACATTCACCGCACCATTCAAAGGGCATTTCAATCGATGAAGAAAAACACTGTTGTCTGTTACACTCTAACCTTTATGTGCAAAGTAAAACGAACACAGAACGACACACAAGGGACGCAGATCGGTTATCTGCCGTAGATTGTTTTAAATACGCGCGGAGCAGGATGGATGGACACGGCATGTGATGATTGGATTTTTTTACTGTTTTTAGTTAGCATAGGGTTTGGATAGAGACTGCTGACCCGTATTTTGGGTGCAATCATTTTGAAAATGGGATAAAGGTGATAATACTCTGTGCTAGTAGAGATGGTAGGCAAAATTCCAATGCCGGGACTTTGGGCTTCTCAAGAAAACTCGCCAGAAATTGGGTAGCTTCTTCCTCGATGCTTACTTCAAATATTGCGCTCGTCAATGACTCGGTCAATCGTGTGGCGAGAGAGATATATATCTACATACCTATGTCCCAATACAACAGTAAGTACCTAAGTCTTTAAGGGACGCTCAAGTCCAGTAAAGACATTCATTGGCTAATAAGAAATAAATTTGATAAGCATGAGATGGGCTCATTCATACTACACCTAGGGTTTCGAGTGCAGTTTATACACATCTTGCAATAGTAAATCTAAATTTAAAGTTTAAGCAAAACCCCCGATTCCGATGCCTTAATTTCCTTAAAAGTAAAACACCATCATATTTATTAATGTGCACGCGATGCGCTTTCATTCGATTTTCGGTTTTCCTTCCCCACTCTGACCCCCATAAATTTTAAACGGCTCAACCGATTTTCATACAACATGTCTAAGAGCACCCGCGCCAAACTCACCTTTCATACAAAAAAAAAACTAAATTGAAATCGCTTCATCCGTTCGGGAGCTATGATGTCCCAGACAGACAAACAGACAGACAGACAGGCAGACACGTCAAACTTATAACAGCCCTCTTTTTTGGTCGGGGGTTAATAAATAACAAAAAGGATTAAATAAATTTATAAAGCAAGATGCAGATAAAACAGTCACCCATCCAAGTACTGGCCACGCGTAACTATATAAAAATCTCGTTTATTGTCCATTCAAACGATATATATTATGCATATTTATTCAAAGAAAAGTAATTTTAGTCTAATCTTACCACAAAAACTCTGCTGGTTGTAACATTTAAGCATGATTCCTATCCACCGTTTCTTAGATCAGTGTGCACGCAATCCAGTCTACCTTGTCATATTTAATTCAGCGCTCACTAGCCTTGCTTACATTCGTGCGTACCCTGCTTTAGGCCTGATAATGCCTCTGGTAATAAAAACATTTCGTTATACTTGAAATAACCATTTTAGCCGTTAACTAATACAATTAACTTAGAGACTTGCAAATTTCTAGTTGATTCGGTTGTAAAACTACAGCCTTTACAAAAGTAATCCTTTCCTAAAGTTGGATATATTTCTACGCTGCAATCGCAGATCCCTTTCGAGAAGTTTTCAGTACTATCGGCTATCTGTTTTACGTCTGTACACGAAACGATGCTCTTTGAACTGGCATTCAAAGAGCATCTGATCTTATTGCTGTATCACAATATACATTAAGTATCAGACATGTCCAAATGAAAGTATTATTCTATTCTAATCAGAACTACTTTTTCCAGAGCAGATTGTTTAAAAAAAAAAGGAAATCAAATGTCCGAGCTAACTGTGACTTGTGAGTTGTGAGAGTGAAAAAAATGTAAAATAAAAAAAAAAACTTTCTACGAAAATCCCAAAACAATTCTAACCCTATTTGAAGTCAACTAGCAGGAGATAACCAAGTTATAATAATAGAAACGTGCTGGGCTTGAAAATAAATTAGTCTATTTTATTTCAGTATTTATTTTATAAATACCATAAAAGTAGTATCGAAGTTGACTTATAAGGACCCTTGAGGTAGGCTACTGTTTTATTTTCGACAGCATAAGCGATTTACTGTTGGTGAATAAATAAATAAAGGAATGTTTATGACATGTGGGCTTTATTTGTTATCTACATATTAATAATGCAAATGTGCGTGTTTTACAGCGCACGCAAGATTTCGTAATGATTTCCCAAAATGTCTCGGTGGGGGTCTCTGGAGAAATGTATTTTGGTGGTTTTCGAGTCAAATTATTTCCTCCGCAAGTAACAATTCCCACACTGAATTATTTTACAAGTATAGATGCGAGAGTATCATCATTATCTTTATTTCAGCTTATCAACATTTTAGGGTTATCTAAAGGAAAAGAACATAAATACCCCCTACGCAGCATCAGGTCAAAATTATCAAAGAATTGTCATTTAAGCATAACACAACCTCACTCGGGTATATTTGTAAGCATTTACTCCTCATATTTTAAAAAGCTACACCGTTTTTCATAAAACCGCCAGGGCCAGTGCGTGAAGCGATTTTTTCGTGTTTCGTAATGTGGTCCGGAGAAGCCATCTTCTAGGCCTTCATGCTCCATCTTAGACCACATCTTTCACTTTACATCAAGTGAGATTGTGGTCAAATGAAGGCTTATCAATAATTAAAAAAAAAAACTTTCTGTATCGTTGTTTAAGTAACGATCTTCATTAAATAACTAAAACAAGTATATTTGTAAACATTAGATTTTGCATATCGTGTGTATGTGGTATCCCAGGAGAGTAAAAAGAAAGAGAGGTAGACCACAGAAAATATGGGATTGGGATATAAGAGAAGTGGCAGGAGTGACGTGGAATAGAGTGGCCCTAGAAAGGTCAGAGTGGAAAAGATTGGAGGAGCCTTTGCCGACTGGCAAACAGATCTACAGGCAACAAGCAAACAACAGACACTACCTCTAGAATAAGTTTTTTAATTTTTGGTTTTTAAGTTGTATTCTAACATTTAAAGAAAATACTGTATTAGGAGTGATCTGAATAAAAGGCCCGTAATATTATTATATTTTTCATATAAATACATAGAGTTGAAATGTATACTTAATAGTAAAATCTACTGTATAAATAGCGATGTCTATACTGTAAAGCGACTAAGGTTACATTTTTACTCTGTATATTGTTAGTTAATGCATATTAATTTTAACTTATTGGCAAGATAGTAGAAAATATATGTTTAAACCTAAATAAATAATATTTAAAATAATGCTCGCGGCACATGATTTTACAAAGACGCTCCTTTGAAATCGCACCGTCTGCCGTCGTTAACGTCGTTGGGGCGATTTGAATCTCAAAGATTTTCGAATTTAAGTTTCGCAGCGCTTCAGGGTTTTCTGTCTGGTACGAGTTACTAACTTAAGCGTGTTAGAAGTAAATTTTAAACGAACAAACACCATACCGCTTATTACACAATCTGGTCTGGTGGGTACAGGGCCAAATTTTTTTTTGTTTAAAAATGTTTGGGGCGATTTTCAATTTTATTATGTTGTAGTTGAAGGCTTAAAGTAAATAAGTCATAACGATTAAGTTGAGGTTTTCACCTTGAAACTTTATTACCAGTCAGTGGCAGCAGTTGTTTGTCAGTGCTTTGTACCATTTGTTTTGTATATAGCTTTTCGTGTTTATGTTACTGGGTTGTGTAATACAATAACGTTCCTAGTTCCTGAAGCTATGCATATTCTTCCTTGAGAGTATGAATGATGTTAACCGCTTAAACCTTCTACCTTGTACCCCACATCCTTTTTATACGCAATACTCAATTCTGATACCCTTTGAAACATCATCTTTATGTATTAGCGAGTCAATCTGCCGGCTACAACGGAATACCAAGTAGAGAGAGTTGGACGATTTTCATTTACTTACTTTTAAGTATAGATACTTACCTAATTCTATATAAGTATGAAAATTTGCATATATTATTTTCTGAAAAAAAAATATTTACGACATGCATAATCCACATGGAGTTGGCACGTGGTCGCTTTCGCGTGAAGTGCTGCTAGTGGCTGGCCGGTGGTGGCTGTCGTCGGTGGTCCGTTTGCGCCGAGCCTTACGGCCGTCCAATTGATGATAGTACTACATCTTTATGTACTTGCCAGATACAACAGAAAAACGAAGTAGAGAGAGTTGGACAATTTTCAATTACTTGCCCATAAGTTTTAAATAGCACCTAAGCAGAAAAAAGGGTATATAGGGGTGCTATATATATATTTAATATGTATCACCCTTCACTCTACTAATTTGTAATACTTCAAATCGTCTTTACAATATAAGTGATCCGTTTTTTTATATTATATCATTGAAATCTACTTTAAATCAACTCGAACGGTATATAAACATAATAGATACATGAAAACAGTCATACAAGAACAAAAGCACAAATCTCCCTTCATTTTTGCCATACAGGATATTGTATGAATATGGTATTTATGAAGCAATCCCACAGGCCCAAATGTATGTAAATATAATGGGTTAGTTTAATCTTCGCAACAAATCGCGAACGAAAACCCAGGTACCTACTGTTCGTGTTTTTATGGTAATATTATTCTATGGAAAGTAATCTGCCATAATGCGACTTGGTGTGTGAAAGATTATTTTTCGTATGCTTTGAGTTATTGTGTTATTTATAAAGGCAATGTATCTATTCGATTAATGAGATAATTTTCGTCAATATTGAGACTCGATTTACTAAGATTTTTGTAGTTTTCTATCTTTAACCATCTTTGCCTTCCACTAATAGATTCGATTGCGATTAGATCTTAGATATGCGTATCACGCCGTAACGAGGTTATCGAACTGACTCATTGCAAAAAATATTAATACAGTCTTATAATGGCGCGGCGTTATAAATGGTTAACGTGGCCATACCACGCTCAGCAAGCGGCAAGCGTAATTCACACTACACCATTGTACCCATAACCCATTTCGATAAAAGCAAGATTATATTAAACGAAATTTCTTTCATAACAATAAAGAATTCCATAGACAGCTGATAAAACCGTGTCATCATCATCATCATCACCCTATTAGCGTTCCCACTGCTGGGACACAGGGACATCTATCTTAGCGAGAGAGATTAAGCCTTAATTCACCACGCTGGCCAAGTGCGGGTTGGAGAATGTCACATGTCTTTCAAACACAGAGCATGCCGGTTTCCTCACGATACTAAGCATTTTCATAAACCATAATAAATCTTTTGCTGGAAGCCGTATGAAAGTTCATTCATTTCAAACCATGTCATGACAAGCTTACACAGAAATACACACATAATGGCTTACCTTGCCTCGCAGTCCGTCCCTTACCTCAGTTTTAACCCTTCGCAGGCCACAAACAATAACACACCACCGCCACCTACCGGACACTATCCGAATTACGGGTACATCCGTAACTATCGGACCGAGGCAGCCCGCTAAATTAGAACGTAAGTACTTACACAGGTTTGGTATGTGTCCATTGTTAGATACGGAACCGAAGTTTAAAAAAATCTGTCTAAATATTGAGAAACTAGCATTACACGCCACAGTTTCGCTACGTTGCCCATGTTATTTTAACCGTGACTTTTGGTTCCGTGACTCTTGTAAACCATTGTTTAAAATCTGCAATATCTTGTATCTGCCCTGTATATTAGGGACACACCTAATATACAGGTGTATATTAGGTGTATATATATTACATGCGACGTTAGCACTCGTCAGAAATAAAGAGCTTAATTCAATTGTCTACTGTACAATCCACGATGTAGGTAACAAACAAATTTATAAAAGATGTTTATAAATAGTTGGCTGCTTGACAAATGTTTTTATAGTGTTAGTGAATATCTAAATAGTAATTTATAAAAAAAACTATTATTTTTTGTATTCAGATTCTAATTGAAATTTTATTTTTTGTATTTTGCTCATTATTGATTAATTTATTCTTTATTTTGTACCTTAATAACATTGACATTTGCATACCTGCTTGCGGGTTGAATACAACTCTATCTAGTCCCTAAGTTCTTGACATATTTGAAAAATTGTATTCTGCAAATAAACACTTCATTTGTTTTGTTTAATGTTTAGCAGCAAAAAGAAACCTTTCTTCCATAAATGGGCTATCTAACAATGAAGGATTTCAAATCTAACCATTAGTTCCTGAGATAAGCGCGTTCAAACAAGCGAACTCTTAAGCTTTATAATATTAGTTTAAATAACACGTAACAGTATTTTAATATTTATATTTTTAAAATTTCTACATGCCTGTCTGTTTTTTCTGACTAATCTTTGATTCGGCTGGACTGATTATATCGGAACTTTCACTGGCAGATAGTTGGAAGTTGATGGAAAAACGTAGGCTACTGTTCAATGCAAAAATGTATAACGTGCAGGGATATTGATTGGTAGTTATATTATATACACAGCGCCACATTCATTTAAACCCTGTTAGTTTTTTTTTTGTAATAGCACTTTGTTGTTTTCATCTTCCGTGATAATTTTTTGATACTTATAGCACTTTTTTTTTTTTTTTTTATTATTATTGATAAGCCGTCATTTGAACACAATCTCACCTGATGTAAAGTGACGATTTGGTCTAAGATGGAGCATGAAGGCCTAGAAGATGGCTTCTCCGGGCCACATTACGAAACACGAAAAAATCGCTTCAAGCACTGGCCCAGCCCGGAGGGTGGTGACAAGCCGCGGCCGAAGCACCACCCGGAGGTCACGTTCTTGGTTTTGTACCTCTAGATTTATATTGAAAAATATATATCTTTAGTTTATACCATTTTAGTTAACAGTCCTGAATCCACTGTTAAGCTGTGTGAAGTAGGTACGTCCCAGTCCCGAACAGCATATCCCCTAAAGTAAAAGTAAAATAATTAGTAATTATTCGCACAGAAACACTTACTTAATATTTTGTATATTTTATTTATCCTATTTCTATAATAATATCATCACTTTTTGAGGACACCACTCCTTTCATAAGTCGTTCCAATAAACATGGCCGACTTTAAGTCGTCTCAACTCTCGATCCTTTAAACTTCTAGTTTTGGTGATCAATGGAAACAAGCTATAAAGCATGGACCATAGACTTTTAATCAATCTGCACGAGCGTCATGGGAGCAAGAGTGCAAAAATGGAGCGGTCAGCTTAATTAAAACCATAAGGAAAATTCTACCGAAACGCCCATGACAATGTTCTTTTTTTGGGTGTATGCATGGCCTGTACACGTTTCTTGATCTACAAGGTTTTATGTTGGGAGATTCAGTGTTTTTTTTTTGTTTCGTAGAAAGTCATGCTTACTTGTAGCTGTTATAGCTTACTTTAAGAGGTAAGTTAAGCTATGTTGCTGTGTCGGTTGTTTGTGTTATTAAGCTACAGTTGTTCATTTATAACCATCATTAAATAAAATGTAAATAAAGATCAGCTTTTACGGTAAGTACCTCCTAGGACGCTCAGGAGATTTTTGTAAAATAATACAGTTTTTTCTGGAGTAAGCCCTACTAAATGTTTTATGGATGCATGTAAACATCATAGGCGCTACATATATTTTTCTTGTTTAGACTCAGACTCACAGATAGTAAATTTTAAAAGGAGTAGGCAATGAGCATCGAACATCGTTGGCATACCTACTAGGCCGCCATTTGAAAAAAATGTGAAAAAATCTTAAAACTATATAAAAAATCTGTCCCCTGAGCTACTCGTATGTTCTACTTTACTTTATTTTTCTTTTTTCTGACCCTAATCTCAGAAACCGTATAACTTAGGAGTCTTGAACACTCAGAGAGTCATAGAACACTTTTTGTTTGTAAACATTACTCTGTTGGTTGACATGAGTTTCATCACTGGCCGCCGAATCACGTTTTTTTCAAAATGGCGCACTAGTACTGCCGTCCTTATCATAAGTGCAATAACTCGAGTTTTGGGCCAAACAGAGTTATATACATATTCGTGATCAGCAAAATGAGATCTACGTTTTCTTCTTTGACAGTTTTTACGTATCTATTACCATTCCCGTTTTTTTCTTAAGCATAACCGCAATATATTAGGGATTTGGTCTTGTTTTACTTATCAAGAGTGAAATAACTTGAGTTGTGGCATGGTAACCTAAAATAATTCATTGAATTACTAACGATAACTGCAATAAGTATGGTTATGATGGAACGAAACTGTGTCTGGACGAAGCCAAGAAGACATCATTTCTGCATTCAGATCCTGTTTAACCCCCGACCAAAAAAGGGGGGTGTTATAAGTTTGACGTTTCTGTCTGTCTGTCTTTGTGTCTGTCTGTCTGTCTGTTTGGGACATCATAGATCCCGAACGGATGAAGCGATTTCAATTTAATATGAAAGAAATAAATTTCTTTAATAGAAGATTAAAGTTTTTGTATGAAAGGTGAGTGTGGCGCGATTTTTCTTAGACATGTTTCATGAAAATCGGTTGTGCCGTTTAAAAGCTATGGGGGTTAGAGTGGGGAAGGAAAACCGTAAGTCTGCAAATATACTCGAGTGGGGTATCAAATGAAAGCGCTTTGCGTGCACATTACAAAATATTATGGTGTTTTACTTTAATGAAATTAAGGCTTTGAAATCGGGGTTTTTTATATTTGAAATTTAGATTTATTAGTACATAAACTTGACGCAAAACATATAGTCTTATGAGTTGATAACTGTTCGGCTCAGAATAAAAACTGGGCGTTTATGTGTTTTTTGGTAGACATAAATAGCAATCTGATTTCTGCTGATGAATCATCAGTAAAGTACTTTTAGCCTGGACACACCTTTATGTCCTCTGATCATTTTCACAACCAAGTCGAATTGTCACTTAAAAAAAAAAGTTTACGACTTTGATGACTTCATAGATTCTGTGAAAATGTCAAACTAAAAAAAAATACCGTTAAAGTCATGACAGTGTCTGATATTTATGACTATGAAGACTTTTCATCTCAGCTTAAATTAACACGGAAACACGGTACCAAGAGTTTATTTAAAACTAGCAGGCCGCCCCGGCTTCGCACGGGTTTTTATTGATTTTTTCCCCGGCAACTATTCGATTTTTTCTCGCCTTTTAAACCTTCCCTAGACCTCCACGAACATTTCAAGACTATGATAAGAAAAATCCGTTTAGCCATTCTCGAGTTTTAATCAGACTAACGAACAACAATTCATTTTTATTTATATAGATAGATAGATAGATCATCATGGTGGTCAGGGTCAAAAGGGAAACTTTCATGTTAAAGGACAAAGAGAAACATGGCAATAGCGATAGGAAAGAATTGAATTTCCTCCAAATAAAAATTAACAAAAAACATTTCCTATTATTCCAAATAAAAGTAAGCTTAACTACTTAACAGATAAAACAATACAAAAAGGACTTACTGCTAAATACAAAATGCGTAATGGGCGGCCTTATTGCTTAAAGCAATTTCTCAAAAATAATAATAATAATTAATAATAGTAATACAACAAAAAAATTATATCCAAATATTTTATACTATAGACTTACATATTACTCCACATATAAATAAATATATAGATACTCATAAAAATAACATATAAATACCTATTATAATATAATATATTATATTATATTATAATATTAACAATGTATAAATATATACCATATTATGCTAAAGAAGCAAATATTTTTTTTTTTCTTTTCGTTTGATTAGTATGTATGACATAAAATAAAGATTCAATTACGTACCAAATTGTTTTATTTATACAGAATAAATGTAGGTACTGCGTACTGCGTATTAAGTACCTGTTATAAATTAAATATCCAACTCCAATTTATATAATATAACAACTCTGACATCTAAGCTTGTTTTACTAATGAAAACCGAAATATGTTCGACACTTATTGCACTAATCGGTTGAACATACAAGAAAAAATAGGGATTGTCTGCTACTCAAAAGTGAAATATGTTAAATTGCTAATGATAAGGGAAATAACTATACTACTTATTTCGGTTATGACTAGTAATCATTCTATCTATTTATATTAAAGTACTAAACATAAGTAAAATTCTGTGATTTTAGGTAACTAAGCCAACACTTTTACCAATTCAAGGTATATATTCTACACATTTTAATCTATAGCCTTGTGAAAGTTTCAAGTCGATACCTTGTATAGAAATTGAGATACATGAAAAACAAAAAAAAATCTTTATGCGCGTTTTTCTCGAAAGTAGGTTTTACCTAGTTATTGCACTTATGCTAAGGACGGCAGAGTAGGTATGCCATGCTCCATACAAAAATGTTCGAACCCTTTTACGTGGAAAAATTAAAAATCGAGCAGCCCAGTTGAAAAGCCACTGTTTCATGAAGAAGACCTATAGCCCCAGACCCTCTCCTTAATTTTTCGGGTTGTATTTATAGCCCGGAAAAATTGGGTACGCCTCAATCAACATTCTTGCACAGTGTCCCATAAACAAAGTATGACCAAGACGGATTATACAAGTAGTTGGGTAGTACTGTACAGCCAACATTAACTATCCCGGAAGCTACCGGTCTTTCGTCTTTTCTTAGAGGTGGCAACGAAATCAGCGGTTAGCGGCGCCGAAAATAAGATGTGTTTAAAATAAATACTTATAGCGGAACTGTTCAGGCTGGCCTTATACAACCAATGGCGGAATTATTATGAATTCTGAATTGATAATCTTAAATTCATATAAATAAACTCCTGTATCTCAACTCACACATATAAAAAAAATACAATTGATCGATCAGAAGATGGAAACATAAGCGTTAGATTAGATTATCACAAAATTAGAAAATGCGCGGATGCGGTTTCCTCGTTTATATTATTGAAATAATATTTCAGAACGGTCTAGTAGGTAGTTTTAGCCTATTTGCAAAAAGGTACTTAACTTATTTTTATAAAGATTATATGACCTAGACAAAATCTGGACTACCTAAAGAACAAACCCACGATTTCGTATGAAATATAAGTAATGGCAGTTGAAATGAATTGTATTTATTTGCCAAAAGTATAATACAATAATAAATGTTTTGTTTGATAAAAGGTTTCACTTACTTTACCGGTAAAATATCATGCAAATGTTTCAATTGATTTATAATTATAACACACGAACTACTGCACCGTTTCTTATAAAATTTCAATAGAACCAAATTAGTTTCCTCCTTTGAACCTATGTATAATTTTCCTACGATAGGGTTAGGCTCCCGAGTGTAAATTTATTTGAAATTAATTTAAATAAGGTTTGTTAGTTGACTATGACTAGCAATCGCTCAGCGACTAAACCCGCGTATGTCGCAGCCCCATTGCCACATCTTACCCCCGGTTTAGGCAGCATCATTTGTCATCTGTCGCCAGATCATTTGGATGATAGTTTACAGATGTAGGTGCTTACTGGACATTTAGGAGATTACGTTGGATGCCCATTGTTCTGTGGTATATAGTATATACCTATACGAGTATTCAGCGGTGAGGAAATGCAGACTTTGTCTTTACTAAGATTATTTTAGTCGTCGGAGATAATAATATGAAACTACGAGTACTAGCTGACCCTAGCAAACGTTGTTTTGCGAATTGAAAATAAGATTGTAGCCGATCCTCAGACCTACTTACGTATATAAAATTTGGTAAAAATCGGTAATGCTGTTCTCTTCAAGAGAGAAGTCCCTGAGTCCCAGCAGTGGGAATGTTAATGATGATCATATGAATATAAGTATAATTCTTAAAGGTTTTATCACGGTTATTACAGAGAAACTGAACGTAATAAGGATTTTGGAGGTTTTTTCAGTTCACGTCCGTAAGTCGTAACCCTCTCAATCCTTACACGGACCTCCGAGTGGTGCTAAGAACAGTATCTGGTGGTAGGCTTCGGCCGCGGCTTGTCCACCCTCCGGGCTGGGCCAGTGCGTTAAACGATTATTTCGTGTTTCGTAATGTGGTCCGTAGAAGCTATACACCTCTTAAGTCTTCATGTCCCACCTTAGACCACATGGTCACTTTACATCAGGTGAGATTGTGGTCAGATAAAGACCTATCTATCATAAAACAAAATAAAAATTGAAGTTACTAAATGTGGTTTTCAAACATTTTTGCGTTTAGGATTTGAAATTTTATCAGGATTTATTTATAATAGAATAAAACGGGAATAAAAGACCGAGAAATAAGGTAGACTGCTTTGTCTGTCAATAACTGTTACCCAAATATTATTTTTGGTATACATAAATGACCTACCACAAGTGACTAACCATTTTATGACCTTGTTCGCTGATGATAGCACTGTGCTGTTCACTAATAATAAATCACATGATTTTAAATCTGACATCAACTCTACTCTGGCATCTATTATAAATTGGCTGAATTCTAATAATTTGAATATTAACTTGACTAAAACGTATTTAATGAATTTCAAACAAAGACATAATAATCATCTTGACATAGGTATAAATTATTTAAGTACAGATATAGCGGAAGTTGTAACTACAAAATTTTTAGGTTTGACTATAGATAATAAACTGAATTGGAAACATCATGTAGATAATGTAAGCAAAAAAATTAAACAGTTTTCTTATGCTTTATATAAACTAAGGAAAGTATCAAACCACTCCACCTTACTCGCGGCATATCATGGTTATGTGACATCAGTATTGCGTTATGGAATTATGTTTTGGGGCAATTCAACCGATAACCTTAAAGTTTTTAAAGCTCAAAAACGTTGTATAAGAGCAATATGTGGTTTAAGAAGAAGGGATTCTTGTAAAGATCATTACATAAAACTAAAACTTCTCACATTCCCAGCTATGTACATATATGAAGCTGCTGTTTTTGTTAAAAGTAACCTCAACTTATTTCAATCTTTTCCTGTTGGCAGCCGACTGGAGGGTAGACTACGAACGGTGCCATGCAAAACAAAGCTTTTGCGGTCAAGCATTTTTTGCATGGCTCCAAAAATATATAACAAACTGCCTCCTCAAGTTTGTAACTTACACATTAACAAATTTAAAGACAAACTAAGTGACATTTTGATAGAAAAGGCATACTATACTGTTAATGACTTTTTATGTGATAGGCTATCTTAGAACTGCAATTATAATTATTATTTTTTTTATTTGTTATTGACTTATAAAACATTTGACATTGCCTCATAATTTTTCTAATATTTTTTTTTATATACCTATTTGTTTTATTTTATATGTAAGTGACATGTAATGTTTGTGTGCTCAAAGTAGCAGAATCTGTTTAGCTCTAATTAGTTATAAGACCTGACTATGTTTCAC
Source organism: Gymnoscelis rufifasciata (assembly GCA_929108375.1). NCBI lineage: Eukaryota > Metazoa > Arthropoda > Insecta > Lepidoptera > Geometridae > Gymnoscelis > Gymnoscelis rufifasciata. The sequence continues at coordinate 14,359,471 of OV815305.1, forward strand.
CAGATTCGCAAGCAATAAATGATTTATGATTTGATTTATGATTTATGATTCAAATAGCTTCAGTTCAACCATGATCATGGTGCATATATAACTGTGCCAAAATATAAGAAACTCAAAAGACAAGGTAAATGTCCCCGTTATAAATCTAAATAGTGTTTATACCAATGCTCATTTCAAAGTTATTTATTATTATACCTTTTTCTAACTACCGGTAATCAACGACGCATGATACATGTAAACGTAGTCTAAATACTCTTTGGATACAATACACTACACGCAAAACCCATTTCTAATAAAAAAAATGTTAGTTACACCCAACGCCATCTATGAAATATTCCAAAAATTACAAATAACCTTTTTATAAATACCGTGTACACGACTGTACATAATAACGGTCTGCGCAATAACGGTCAAAGCCAAACTCTTACCGCGCTCGCGCTAGCTGAACACGGCTGTAACTTATTTTCTTTAAACACAAAGAAAAAACCATACGGAAATGAAAAATCAGACCACAAAAATGAAAATGTTTTGTGAACTTTTCTGTTGCGTGATTTTTAAAACCAGATCTCAAGTAGCGACACCTCCTGGCTTTTGACTAACAACAAGTAGTGAAAGTGTTTTTAAAAGCTACAGACGTAAATGTATAGATGACGCTTCACGAGGTTTCAATCATTATGGAAATATCATTGTCAAAGTCATTTTTGTTTGAATGTGCTGCCAGACTGGTTAAAATTAACCCTAACCTGGGGAGTAATACTGAGGATAATGCTTTAAAGAAAATAAATAAAAATAATATTTAAAAATATTTTTGAAATTTTAGTAAATCATTTCTATTAGGTCTGTTGGTAATAGTATGATATATATAGAAAATTGTTTTACAAAATAAATATAGATAAGTATGTTCCTTTAGCAACTTTTCACTTAGGTACCAGAAATAAGAATAGGATCTTTAACGTACTGGATTTTAATTTATTTTTATTTTATTTATTTATTTTATTTATTTATTTATTTACAACATACATTATTAATTTAATATAATTATTTGTATTAAACATAGTTTTACAGTTGACAATGCCACTTCTCCGCTTATCTGTGTCTTTTGCTGTATTTTCTGTGTGTGAAAATACTTATTATTAGAACTTAACGGAATCAAATGTATGTACGCAAAAATCAATCACAACCTTTTTCTTGAGTAGGTACATAGTTCCCTTAAAAATTGACATGACACTCATTCTCTTAAATCAAAGAAAATTTTAACGGTTTTTTACAGCCACAGGTCAAAAATATTTAAATACAGCTACATTTTCCGTATCGTTCTCCCACCTGTCAAATGGTTTCAAAGTCCACGTAATTTTTTCTATAGAAGTAAAGGGAATGCATGAACAGTTCAACTGAAAGTTAATTAAATTATAAAAAAATATCAAGTAATTAACATTCTCTTTGGCAGTGAGCTTTATATTTAGATTCAAAGATATTTGAGATTACATATATTTTCACTTATTCTATGGAGTTTAACCTCTGGCCTTATAAAATTAAATCTAATCCTTATATTATGTACTTATACTTATCTTATCATTAAATTTTAATATTAATTATATTTTACACTGAGTTCACACATTTCTATTAACATTTGTGATAACTTCGACAAGTATCTGGTAACACCAGTTAGACAGCTGATTTATTGATTTATTTTGGACAGTTGAAATATTGTTATTGTTTGTCGGTGTTGGAATTCCTAACCTCTCACGTCTGTTTAATTTGTTTTAAATATTTTATTTTACGCGAAAGTGTGTAAACTTGATGAGAATATAATACAACAGTTAGATTCTTGTTTAAGTATTAACAAAATTTAGCTAGGAATATCTATAAATTTATCAAAACACGTGCCTAAGGTATCGTGTTTGTTTTGTTTATAGTTACTTCTTACTATGGTTTTGAGTTTTACTTGTTAATATTTCATATAGAATCTAGAAAGTATATATTTTAGTTCTAACTTTAAAAATATCCCTTACAGAGTTAAATGCTGAAATTTTTCCTGAATCTCATTAAATCGCCTAAAAAGATATTCATAAACAGAACAAAGTTCCCCAGTTTTTATTCCAAAAATATATTAATGGCAAGTGAGAGTGGAAAAACCAAGAGTGTTTCAAACTTGGAACATTTGCCAGTGAAAAAAATGAGACTTGATGGCAGCAGTGAAGTGAATACTAGGACCGTTGCTACAATGTGTGGGTCTTGGAGGCCGGAGGAAGAAGACGGAGGCCTCATACTAGTGTTTCAAACTAGGAAGGCATGTTTGAGTCCTGATCCAACGAAGGAGAGTGATTATCCGGAGAACATTGAAGATTTCTGGGAGGCGAGTTTAGTCAATGTCGACATTGATCAGGTATGATGCTAGTTCTAATTATAAATGATTAGCAGTGTATAAATATACTAATACAATGCTAATTATTTGCTTGTAGATTTAATTGTATACAAAAACTTGTATGATTTCTACTTCCCAGTCAAGTGTTTCTTGAAACAGCGCCATCTGTGATAAAAGCTTCAGACTATTTAGATAGGTTGGGTTCTGTTGTCCATTCTACTGTTTTAGTACTCAAGGAACAGAATAGATGACAGCAGAAGTGAATTATAAAAAAAAACTGGAGAATAGATACCTTCCTTCATCAATTTAATAAATAAAGTTCTTGTACTCTTACACTTATTTAAAATACATCAAACATTTTACTAAACAGTAATCATTAGATAAAATAAAATAAGACAACACCTTATTGCACACCACATAAAAGATACAAAATTTATACATAGACTCAATAATATAATCTTAGTGATGGAACACAGTTGGCGACCTAATCGCTATGATAAGATCATCATTATTGAATAGTAATAGCATCATTATTATTATGAGATGATCATTATTTGATGGGTGTAAGTTAAATGAATGTCTAAAACAGTACACTACATAAGGTATCCATACCATTTTTTTATATGAAAGTAATAATTTCAATGAAGTAGGACAACCAGACCTGGAATCAGAAATTATAGATCATACATAAGCTCTTTTTCTAAATTGAAGACAGTTGCCTCAAATGGCTGTGCTTTAAGAGAACCTTCGCTAAAATTATGTTGGTACTCTAGTATGTACAATACATATTACTATAATATTACAGATTCAAGTAAACAGAGTAAAGGGAGTTTCAAATGTTATATTCCATTGTCATAAAATATCACAATGTTAAGAATAATTTATTAAAGGTTATGTAAGAGTGGTTATGATCATTATTTATAATTTAAATTTCATATTGCTTTAAAAACATTTATCCATGAGGTAATTATTTACTTTTATTGTGAACAAATTACCCAATCATTTATGAACTGATGAATCCGGCAGACTTATACATAACAATTCACATAACTACGGTAATTTTTTGTAGGTAAATTAGGGCTCTGTTATGTGTATGCAAATTTGATCCTAATCTATACTTTGTAACATAACTGGTATTTACCGCGAAAAAAATGATATTTTGACCCTATGTGTTATTTTGATATGTACCTAAGCTACATTATTGTGAAGATTCATAAAAAAATCTTCAGTAGTTTTATTGAAACAAACACTCTTACATCCTTTCAAATAATATAGGATATAATAATAGGATATGCGAATTTTTTTCTAATTAATAATTTGACCACAATCTCACCTGATGTAAAGTGACGATATGTAAATAAAGTGTCATTTAACAAACAAATGAAATCCAACCATTTTGACCGCGCGATTACACCGGTCTGGATAACCTCTTGAAACAGCGCCAAGAGGCCGTGTATAAAACATTATGTAAATAGCCCACATTTTACTTTATCTCAAGAAAATGTTAACTAAACCATTTTAAAACCGTTTTTTTAAGGCTGCCTGGAAGAGATCGCTCTTAAGCGAAAGGGGCGCCCTTTGTACTCATAATAGGTATAGGTATGTGATTTTTGTTACTATTGCTTTGTTTAGGTTATCAATTAAGTGTTTTTGTATTGTATTGGTTGAATAAAATTACTTACTTAAAATAATTGCTCTACTTATCTTACATACTTTAACTCTATAGAGCATGTTGTCTTTAGCTTTAGGAACATGATTTCCTACGAGGCAAATCTAAAGAACTACTTATCTCCTTAGCAGCTTATTACTTAGTAAAGTATAAATATAATTTTGAAAATATATTAAATGCAACCAAACAATAACTCTTTGGCACACATAACCCGCATTGAACTGTCGTGGAGTATTGCCAGCCCTAATGCCCTTTTTTGTGGAAGTCCTATTATGTAAGGACCAACAAATAATTTAACAATTTAAATACTCCTTTAAACTGCTGCTAATATTCTCAAAGCTTGTCATAATAACATCGTCGCCGCCACCTTCAGAAAATAATTCTATGACTTGAGTTTAATTTCACGCAAGTTTACGCCTTCAAGAGGTATTCAGACAATTTTGCTCGTCATTTCACAAAATTCCCGAGCCAAGTAAACCGAAGAATCCACCTTTGTCAACTCGTAATATTCGTCGGTGTTTTAACAACGTATAATCCGGGAGCTGGCAACAAATTTTAGGAAGTCATTTGAGGCAGCTTGTAAACTTGTCCAATTCCTCTTGCTAAATTCCACTCGGCGCTGCAGACCTAGCCCAGTAGCGGTTCTATTAATTTTAATACATTTATTTACGACCTGTTTGGAGCATTTTGAAATTTTTGCTAAATGCTTAAAGATTAAATACATTTTTTTTTATTATTGATAAGCTTTCATTTGACCACAATCTCACCTGATGTAAAGTGACGATGTGGTCTAAGATGGAGCATGAAGGCCTAGTAGGCCTGGCTTCTCCGGGCCACATTACGAAACACGAAAAAATCGCTTCACGCACTGGCCCAGCCCGGAGGGTGGTGACAAGCCGCGGCCGAAGCCTCCCACCAGAGACTGTATAAATTAGCCAGACGACAGCCTCGGTTTTCACATTAAAAAACAGCATCGAACTTTGTAACTTCGCCCGCGCCGGGCAATGTCAAATCCCCGACTAAATCGTTTGACCGACGTCCGTATCTTTGACTAAGTGCCATCAACATGTTTTCACAAAAAAAAAAGATATCTCCGATACCTAGTAGCCATGTCAACAGTGCTCTGTTGAAGTATAGCAGGGAAGGCATTGAACCAGTTTACAGGCAGCCTCGACTACCTTCCCAAAATTAGTTGCCAGCTCTCGGATTAGTGCCTACCCCTGAATTATGGCGAAGATTACCCATTGTACTACGTTGGCAAAGTTTGTAAGGCTGCGTTCCGACCCTGAAATTTAATAACAAATTGAGATCGTGTTTAAACTTCCTACCTATAAAGTTAGACTATACAACAGGAAAAGGATAACATTATCTTGTCTTATCAAGTTGCAAGAACGTAGTTACATGTTTAATTTTAAAACAATGCCATAATAAGAATGATGAGGTCTTTGACTACGCTGAATCTCAAAATTAATTTTATTTATTAACTAGCTGTCCACCCGCGGTTATGCCCGCGTAATATTTTCCCACGATAAAAAGTAGATTTTGTCAACACGGCTGTTTTACTAGTTAACTGGGAAAACAGCCGTGTTCGTGCCAATATGATCCAAATCGGCCTAATTGATTAACCCGCAGAAACTTGTATTTTACCGCGCAAAAAGCCGCCTATGTGTTTTTCTGATTTGTATTCTAAATTATTGTGAAGTTTCGTCAAAATAGCTTCAGTAGATTTTGCGTGAACACACACACACTTTTAAAAATTTTATATTTTAGACATCAAACAAAAATGCAAGTAAATTGAACAAGTTTATAATATTAGTTGGATATGAATGAGTCAACTTGTTGAACAATTTATTTTGCTTTAAGTAATTGTTCGATGAATATAATTTTTAGTAGCTAATTTTTTAATGGTTTTTGTTAAAAAACATATCTTATCTACAATATGTACCTACCTATAATGGCGACGTATCCTGTCACGGATTCACTCACTCAAAAGGATAATAATTACACATGTTCTTTAAATAATGTATCTATGTAGTATATCAGTCACCTAACATCCATAGTACAAGCTTTGTATGGGGTTAAGGTGATGCTGTGCGAGTAGTCCGGAAATATTTTATTAATAACAGTTTTTTTAAGTACCAAAGTTTAATTTACACTATTAAGTTTAACAACAGTATATTTAATAATGATTTAACGGTTTTCGAGTTTATGAAATTTCGACGCAATTGCATGCAATTGCATGTGTCATGATCTCGGTAGAAATATCGGAACAACGAAATATCGGGAAACTCGAATACCGTTAAATCATTTTAGGAATATATATACGTAAGTATACCGTTGTTTATCTTAATTATTTTGTGAACCATGATAGTAACAAACATTATGAGTTTCATTAAAATTTATTTTTACATTATTACAATAACTCAATTATTTTCTATTCGCCATCTTGCTAACAATTTCATATTTACTGTAGAATATGAAAATGTCTTCTAACAAGCAATTCGAGCGTGCTCTGGAAATAGCGAACCCAGTGCTAACGAGCTTTGATCACCAGTAGGGATTCCATGTAACAAAGGCATAAATCACTTTACTTTTGAAATATATTATTAGGTTTTCTACTTGCGAGTCCCTTTTTAACCCCCGACCAAAAAAGAGGGGTATTATAAGTCTGTTTGTCTGGGAACACATAGCTCTAGAACGGATGGAGCGATTTTAATTTAGTTTTTTCATATGAAAGGTGAGTTTGGCGTGAGCTTTCATAGACAATTTTCATGAAAATCGGTTGTGCCGTTTAAAAGCTGTGGGGGTTAGAGTGGGGAAGTAAAACCGAAAATCTGAAAATATACTCGAGTGGGGTATCAAATGAAAGCGCATTGCGTGCACATTACAAAATATTATGGTGTTTTACTTTTAAGGAAATTAAGGCATTGGAATCGGGGGGTTTCCTTCAACTTTAAATTTAGATTTATTGTAAAGTTTAAACTTTGAAATTACATTTTTGAAGAGTTTGATTATCCAATATACCTCAGTGCCTGAAGACGAAAGTCTTCAACCAGTGTTAATTTTCCAGTGATTGATGTATCCGACCAGTGGTACTTCACATAAAGTAATGTGTGTCGCCCAAACCTGCCCGACCAAAGCGACTGCGAAGCGGGAGCTTGTGCCGCGCGGCGGACGCTACATGCTTTACACATTGACGCCGCCATAAAGCAGTACCTTTTTACTCCCGTGTCGCTGACACGTAGGTTTGGCCCTATGGTATAGGCTTAGTCACAATTAGTGCTATGAGGAGGAGTCGCAGGGTTAACGGAATCCAATTAGTAATAAAGCGATAGTTAGAAGAACACGGATTCGCTTATTAAAATGGCAGTGGGAAGGCCTAGTAGAATAAGAATGAGAATCATTTCTTTGCACAAAACAATAAAACTTTGTAGTAAATTTTAAAAAGTGGTCTTCATGTTGTGCTTACTAAAGATTTAAATTTGATTTTTTTTATACAGAAAAACATTAGTACTCTCCTGTAACCTTCATCCGCAGGAACCGAATCTGCACCTCCGGGAATCCGTAGTCCGTAACCTTACACACAAACATTTTTTTTTTTTATGAGCCTGTGGTGGCCCACTGCAGGGCAAAGGCCTTCCTACCTTCCTTCCAGACGTCCCTATCACCTGTTGAACACATTCTTTTACTGTATAAAAAATAAATATAGTTTTAAATAAAGCGAGGTTTATCGCTTATTAAAAATCATTAAGACTGAAGACATTTAATAATTAGAACAGATTAAATTTTTCTTAACCTACAGGATCTCTCATTGATTGTTCTAAAACCTCTCACTGCTTTTATTTGTGTGATACGAATATTTAAGTAAATTTCCTATCACGATTTAAAATAATTCTGAGCTTTACCCCATCCCTAGATCTGGCCACATTTCAAAGCTTCGCAGGAATTGAAATGAAATGCTCCACAGATGTTTTATAAACGGTCGAACTCGCTTCCTAAAGACAATTGATGCGTTTTCGCTCGAGATTTCAGCGGGAAACGGCAGCTGGCTCTGGTTCCGTAAAACCGAATACTCGATAGGTTTTTGTTGGCTTCGTCTAGTATATCGAATGTATTTGTTTGTTTTGTTCTTTCAGAAGTAAATCAAGTTAATATTGATTACGAAAAGGTTACATAATTTTTTTTTGTTACTTTGTTTGAAATTTGTTATAATACTAAATGGGTCAGATGTCTTGAAATAATAATAAGTCCGTCATTTAGACTACTTTTTTTTACATATACATAATATTATTAACTTTTTCTTGCAAACGAAAAATCATGACCCTACAGTTCATTGAAGTTTCACGTGACGTAATGGTTTCAAGCAAAACTAAATCTTGGCACTTTCTTATAGAGTTCATAAAGCAAAAAATAGTTCTCAAGTATCTTTGACGGGCTAAACAGATTCCTCTTTTTTTATGTAGGCATCATGCCTCTTACTCTTATTAGACGTCCAATCAGGTATGATTTTGACGTAACGCTGTAAATAATAATCAAGGACAAACTCTTGTAATTAAAAACCTCAATAATCACGCCTAATTATCTAATTCCTCTTTTTGGACTGCTTATTTTATTTAAATGAGAGCACAAAGTTAATTTTTAGCTTTGGTAAAAAAAAATTTGACTATGTGGGAGATGAAATTTTCATCTTCCACACTGTCAATCAATCTTTTTTTGGCCTTCCTCTGCCCACATATCCAGCCACATTTCATATCTATCGCTATTTTCGTCACATAAGAATTTCTTTATAACATACTAAAAATACCTAATTCAACCTATTAAAATATTTCTGAATGAAGTATAACCGAGGAATCCGTTTCCGGAATCCCATAATCCCCTTCCATCTTCTCAAATATGAGCCAAAGTTAATCCACATTAATTTGGCATTCAGGGGTGCCGAGCATCCATCTATATATATATAATGGAGACGTAAATCCGGATCTCGGCCCTTACAAACTGTTCTAGTCGATAGCGATAGCCGATATTGGCTGGACAGTTTTCTGCTTTCCTTATTTTTCGGGTCATCACCCGTTTTTGCGCTTGGTTTTTGGGGATCAGTGTCTGAAAGCTCTGAAATATTTTTTTTACGGCTCTATTTATTTATTAGAGAAACTAAAACCGTACAAAAACATGTATAAATAAATATAACACTAGGAATTATTAGGGCTTATTAAAGATTCTTACCATTTGACTTCCAAATAATTTCAAAAACATACTACTTAGTTGTATTGAGATGTTATAAAGCTTCTAATCCACTCTAATAAATTTAACGAAGCATATAAGCATATATGCTTTGTTATTTAAGCATTTATATATGCTTAAAAAAAAATTACTTAAAAATAAAGATGAAATTCTTATTAATAGTTGATCTAAAATTTATATAGAGTATTTTAAGTACGGGCTCCAAAATTAAGTTTTTCGTCGGTCCATTTTTAATCATCGATATTTTCCCGAAATCGCCCCTATCTCTTCACCCCATCTTTTATCATGAAGGTTCGATATCGTCCATTGCCTACTTGAAATATGTGAGGTAGGTTATGTCTCCTTACCCTATTCTACTTTCTTATTAGATTGGTTGGGGCGAGCGGAAAATCACTAAGAAAATATTTTTTTATTACTAAACCTTCGATTTTCGCTTTTTTATGGATATTATGGGTTTTATGATAACAAACTGTTCAATAATGTATAGGAATTTTCCTGACGTTATGTGTTAAGGTTTGACTTATATTTTTGGTCAAATAACTAACTAGGTACTATGAGATTTCTCATGGTCTGTTTTGATCAAAACGAACATTTTATATTCTTCAATTGTGTGTGTGTCTCTATTATTATCATTTTATAACTAACTCACCTGAAGAACATTATTCGAGTTTCGATACAAGATACAAAATATTTTTTTTCCATTGTTTGGTGTTACAAAACTTAGACACGTCAAAATAAAATACAAAATAAAAAAATCATAGGGGCTTAAAGATAAATAGGAAATCAATTTATGGTATCTGGTCGCTTCGCTTTTTTTACACTAGAGCAAAGAAGCGATTAGATACTCTAGCTTATTTTTGTATACATAAGGGGCACTGGGGTAATAGGCGAAACAACAAAAATAATTATTCCGTCATCGATTATTCAATAGTAGTATTTTGATTACAAACTAAAAATTAGGAAAACGAAAATCTGCAAATATTCTCGAGTGGGGTAGATAGATAAATAATATCTTTATTGCACACCAATGCTTCCAGATTAACTTAAAAAAAACAATCAAATCAAATGAAAGCGCATCGCGTGCACATTACAGAATATTATGGTGTTTTACTTCTAAGGAAATTAAGCATTGTAATCGAGGGTTTTTCTTAAATTTTAAGTTTCGATTTTATTTATGTAGTCGTCTTGCCTATTGGTGATTATACAGCACGCCTTGAAAACTCTAGACTAAAATGTCTTCAATACGCAGTACAACACTACAAAACTCGTTGAAAATAATGACCTCAAATCTTAAATAAACATTCCCACATAGACCTAAGTAAATTCCAACTAGGCACACCACAGCGGTGGCTTTGTGCACTAATTGCTTGCACAGAGGTGTGTTATAAGATTATTCATAACAAAGACCTCTGGAGCCCTGAAAGGTCTGTAGCGGTGAATTAAACGAAGCTTTACAGGCTATACCTTTATTGTGGCAACGAGCTTTGTACGGTGCGTTTGGATTTGCACGACGCTGAGGGTCCTTTGCATACCGAAATGCCACTAAAAGCTAGTAAGTGATTAATTTTAATTATTTTGACTAAAAAGTTTGTCAGTTACATCATTCAAAATAATAGACACTAGCTTGAAAACTAATAAGATATTTAAAGTAAGCGGTGGCATCTGAAACAACTGACATTGACGGTTAATTAAGCGGTCAATGGCCGCGATAGTAGTAAAATTAACTTTATATTAGGTATATTTTTTCAATGTAAAAAGTAATAGAAACACATCCTTACAATACTTCTCAATATCCATCAGATTATGTTTAGAATTAGGTACAGATATAACTATAGTCATAGCAATCAAATTTGAAGCGAGAATAACATTACATCTATATTGCTTTTTCTTTTGAACTCACTGGCTTAATTCAATATTCTATAGACTATTCTCTCAAATATAGACTTAATCCAATTTATTTTTGTAACTTATTCAATGTTAACGGTTCTAATGTTTCACCGAATCCTCGGAATGTAAATTGATATTACTGACGAAGCCTTGAAACATTGCTTTGTGAGATTTCCACTCAAAAGATTCTGACAACTTTGAAGGTGCTTTTTCACAAGTTGATTGTTCGACCCTATTAGTTTTCAAAGTCTGTGTACAATCTTTCTCGTGCCAATTCCAGGAAAGTTTCAACGGAATTTGTCATGAATTGAAAATGCGAAATGTTCTGAAATGAAAGAGCTGAGGTGAAATGAAATTGCAAAAAGTGGAGATGACGACGCGTCTTTATGAAGCGAGATGACAACTGATTTACTACCTCAATATCGGCTCCTCAGCTAAGTAAGAATTACGTAAGGACATAATAGTTTCTTGTAGTCTGTATCTGAATAAGGAATAGTTTTACAATACTTATTTATTTACTAGCGGCTCACCCCGGCTTCGCACGAGTAATTATTTATTTTGTAAAAAAATTTTTTTTTTTAATAAAAAGTATTCTATGTTACTTCTAATACCTTCAAGAGTACATGGTGCAAAGTTTCATGATGATCGGTTCAGTAGTTTTCGCGTGAAAGCGTAACAAACAAACTTACATTCGCATTTAGCTCAACCGATTTTCATGAAACATAACACGTCAAACTTATAACACCCCTCTTTTTTGGACGGGGGTTAAAAAAATCGTTTGAACCCACTACTTTCGGAATTAAAGTCGAGTGTCCTCCTTAGCCTAACTTAGCCAACACGACTCAAAAACAAAAATTAAACTTGTGAATAGCCACTATTATTTATATAAAGTTGTTTTTTGAAAGAAGCTTGAAAGCACTGAAAGCGAAATAAATTAAAATCATTAAGGGGGGCCCATCTCCAGCAGCGGATGTCGTTTAGCAGAAATTATGATTATTGCGCTTAAATATTGATTGCAAAATTAATCTATGCAACTTGTATTCATTTAAATTAAGTAAATATCAGTCTTAATAGTTCTTGAGTCAGTGAGATCAGTCTTGATATTTAACTATCCATAATTTTCACACTAGAAGTCGAGTTATTTTGTTTAAATTTAAATTGAGTTAAAGTTTAGTCAATATCTCGATCTTAGTTTCGACATTAATCTATTCATAATTTCGGACAATCCACACAATAACATCTAGCCCCGTGGTAAGCTCTAAGCTTGTGTTACGGGTACAAGACCTCTGATATACTTTTAATAATAATAAACATTCATACATAGATATATTTTATTGTACATATTAAACACCCGGACCAAGGAGAAAGTGCATAAGATACAAACACATGACACCTCGGCCGGAATCAAACTCGCTACCTCCTGTGCCGTAAGCGCTAACCGGCCAACTGAGGGAGTCCTAAATATCTCCCAGTATAACCTCTTAAATTTCTCTGCTCTAGTATTAGATGGTAACTGTATTGAAAGGGCTCGTTTCAAGCCGCAGACCAAAGATTCTGAATTGAGAGAAATTATCTGTAATGATTGTTGAATATTGAAGGTGTAACCGCACTATTTGAATCTATTGCTATTCTATATTATATCGAAGCGAAGACGTTTCCACAAGTACTGATTCACCACAGTTATACAGCTTGAAATAAATTTATTTTTCTCTGATATATTTTGAAATAAACGAAAAGGAATCCACATATTAAATAAATAAAAAATAAATATTTCCGGACTAATCACACAGCATCACCTAACCCCAAACTAAGCAGAGCTTGTACTATGGGTGTTAGGGGACTGATATACTACATAGATACATTTTTATTTTTTGTATTATACATAGAAAATACCCAGACCAGAAACCAGAAAATGCAGATCGTACAAAATCTGGTCCCGCGGCGGGAATCGAACCCGCAACCTCCTGCGCCTCAGGCGGGCTTTCGCCCACCGAGCCACAGAGGTCGTCAATATTCTACATAATATGTAGAATATGTGTTGGTATTATGTTGGTTCTGTGACAATATTATTTCATAAACCGAGTTAAAATCCAACCGACCGAGCCGAGAAACTATACTACGTTATTAAGTATAAGATTATCTATCGATTTATCTATCTTATTGAAAAATATAAGATCACAATGTTGATAATGATGCCTCAAATTTTCATTTATATCTTATCTGATCTTACACATTGATTCTAAGTACAAGTACATATGTGTAGTTTAACTTAGTGTCTAAAAATCTAAAATTGTATGAAAGGAGTAGAATCCTCAAACGGCATTCCTTTTCGAAGACAATTTCTAAATAGCATCGATTGGCGCGGATCGCCTGACAATTTGAAACTCCGTCATCTAACCAATAGATGCCACCTGGCGACAACCTCACGAGCTCTTGTCCACAATTTCTCTCGTCGTCTGCTAGTAATATCAGATGTAGGTAAATAGCGAATGAACGAATGCATTTTTGTAAAATTTATGCATATAGTGATTGATATTTCATTGTGCCGCGGGGTGGGAAATACTGCGATTTACATAATTTCTGCTGTAAGATGTCCACTGCTGAACATCATCGACAGGCATTGACTGGAAATCTATTTTCTTTGGTGCTTTCAAACTGTTTCTGAAGCAAAACATCCATTTTATTATCAAACTGCATCTTTTTTTCAGTAAATATAACCATATATAACAGTTCAATGCATTTATGTACATATGTATAATAACTATTGTTTTGTGCGCCTTTGATGGGGCAATTTTACGATTAATACCATAAAGTTTTGGTAATAATAAAATATAAACTACGTTTTAAAAAACTGACTTCAACATCTCACAGAATTCGAGGGTTGCTCTCGATTTCTCTGGGATCCCAACATCAGAATAAGACCTCTTTTTTTTTAAGTGGGTTTAAAAAAAAAAATTCATGCATGAATAAATTTCAATAACACACTGACATTTGTTCTGTTTTTTTGAGAAGTACACAAAATATAATTTAATTGTTTACTCCAGTTAGGTATTTTTTTAATAAGTCTGTTTCAACCCTACAAAGATACCTTTATAATAACATAATAAATAATAAAGCCATTATTAAGATACTTAATAACTATGTTTACATAAAATTTTAAATTAGACATCGGCAACGTCTATTGCATCTGTTTACCCAGATTTGGCAAAGGCCTCTTCCAACAGCTTCCATTCCTCTCTTGTTCGTGCAGTCCTTGACAATGTATTTCCTGCTGTCTCTCTTATTTCATCAACCCATCTTTTAAAGATACCTTTATAACAGGACAAAATCCATAAAAAGACAGGGTTGATACGTGTGATACTTTGGTATAGTACATGTTTAGTTGGTACTAACAGTATTGAAAGAAAACGTATTTGATACATATCATAGCTTAGAAACATATCAAATTACAAAATCGAATTATGAGCAATCTTCACAGTTCGGTTCGGAAGTTCTTACCACCGATCTTGAAATTCAGTCCCTGCGGAGTAATTTTCCGGAATTGGCATTTATGCCTCCAACACCCACATTCAATTAGATCGCAAACTCTATTTTAGGCTCCAATCTCGGTCCGTACCCGAGTTCAGAACCGAAGCTATCATTTTCACGTAACCAAATTGCGTTTCCACGTACCTGCTTCGATCCTAACTATCCTAATCTTCACGAATCTAATTCATTTGGGAACAGTAATGCGTCGCACTGAGTTATATCACTCAGAAAGTTTCCACGCAATATTAATGCTGTTATATGAACCGGAACATGGCAGCGGAACTCTCCAAGGAGTTGTAAAAATAAAGACCAAGAATCAAGATAAGTCCGAAGTTCCGTCCATAATTTAAATGAGCTCGTTACGCGGTTTTCTAAATGCCAATTTGCAAAGGGTAAATTAATCCCTTTCGAAATTAAAAATGATTGTTAAATTTCACGAAATTATCAACTTTTCCAACGACTCTTTGCAGATTCCAAAGATTACGTAATTAACAATGCTATTCATGAAACAGGTAAATGTTGGAACATCAAAGTAAATTTTGTCGTTACAATCACTAACTTTCCGGGGCATTCAACTGGTAAATACTGTCGGAAAATTCTTCCCGAAATACTTAAGAGTTTCTCAACCGCCCAACTCTTTGAAAGTAAACGTTACCTTTTATTAGCGCTATGACTTGCCAAACGTAATTAAAGACCCTGAACATTCTGCCACATTGATAGCCTGACATTGATAGATCTACTCGAGTTATTAACGTCATAAATAATTAAAATTTCTCAAAGGAAACTTTGTCAAGCGAGGAAAGTCGATCCTTAAGCCAATTATACGAATTGGACTCGGCTATCCTGGAGAGAAAAATTAAACATAACCAAGGTTGGGAATTATCATAAATTGAAGACAAGATAAGGTCAGGCTACAATCCTTTGGGATTTATAATGTTCGTTCAGTTACCGTTGCGCCAAACTTCAGTTATGTTAGAGACTTTTTATCGGACTCCTTTAACATTTTTATTCCACCATCAGAGAGCCGAGATGTGAGATAGAGTGCTCTGTTATTGCTATTGAATGTTATGGAGTCATCAAAAATCAGGAAGCTACCCCATTGTGTCGTAAAGCAGAACTAAGGAATATTTGAAAGGCGTGGATGGAATTTAGCGTGCCCTATATTCGACAAAGACAAATGGTAAATCGGAGAACTCGATTTAGTCTGGACAGCGGGGACGCCATCAATCAACATAAAAGAATGCATTAAAGCCGTTAGTGCCCTACCATTGCGGCAGATGCTTTCTACTGTTAAAGTTGAGTGGCTATTAGCGAATTTGGCGAGCAATTAAGTGTTAAGTATTTTTGGTTACGTTGCCGAGTCGAGGCTTTTGTTTAGCGATAATTGGTGTCAAGGGTTCACATTCTCATAAGTGCCTTTTATATTATAATAGGGAAATTATTTACATACAAATAAAATGATGTTCTAAAAATCAACCCTAACTAAACATCAGAATGAGAAAAGCATTGTTCAGGTACAAAAATGTACAAAAATCTCTACTCCGCTTTCGTAGATTTCGAGTGAAGTCTCACAAAGCCTGTCAAATAAAGAAAAGACTGCAAAAATAGTTCTTACGAAGTAAATGACAATTTAAAAGGAACTGCCCTTTCGTTCACGTCACTTAACACTTAGTCGGGGCTTCATCCGTACAAGGAGAGCCCTTTGGCCTGTTGCATCCCCCTGCCTCCACACAATGAGTTTCAAGTAGCTAGGCTGTGGGCGACTCCGAAAGATAATGTAAGAATCCATTTGCGGTGTTAAAGAGTAACCTGATATGACATTTCCATTCTTCAGTGTTTGCAAGACAACGTGATTCATGGCTTTGTACTAGATCGGAAACTTGTTGTGTTTGTGTAATGCCAGAAAATATGCAACGAATATTTGAGACAATTTCAGATAATAAGGAAGCGTGGCGTAATTTGAGACAATTTTCGTTGTCATGTCGCGTCGTCTACAGGAAAAATGTTGTATTAAACACTGCGAGTCAATTTAGATAGAAAATTTCATGAAACGAATGAAAATATTACAAATTTACGCTTACCATCGCCCTATTCATGTTTTTACAACCTGCCAAGCTAGCAGGACATAAAAATAATCCAAGAAGTGGGGCATAGGACATTGCAAACAAAATATACATTTATACGGCGCGTAAAATTAATATTCAACGTCCTTCTACAGTGCTCTCCTAACGCGTAAACGGCTTTACGACTGCGCCACAGAATGGAAGTTTTTGATAGCAGAATGAATGTTGGAAGCTTGGACTGATGAATGACCCAAAATGTGTGCCACTACTGAAAGCGACAGCAAAAATATTTAAAATTCCATATCATATATCTTCTGCTCTAGTATTAATTACATTCTGTGGTGGTGTTTCGACGATCGCACCTTAGGTTTACAATTCGATTACCGCCTTGCAGCTTCGATGGGATTTCGATCTTTTGCATTCTCAACTCAGTTTAAAAAATTGAAGCGAATATTACTTCTATGGTTATTATAATAAAATAAAATAGTTTTATTTCTTTTACCTGACCTTGACCTGTCCACGTATGCCCTGAGTTTTTATGGAAATAAACGATTTGAGTTTGACTTCGATGTGTTAAAGCTTTACAATCAGGTAACAGTCTGGGTGTTAATTATGTAGAGGTGGAATAAAAAATATGTATATCTTAATATATATAAATCTCGTGTCACAATGTTTGTCCTCAATGGACTCCTAAACCACTTAACCGATTATAATAAAATACGCACACCATATGCAGTTCGATCCAACTTGAGAGATAGGATGGTTTTTACGGCGAGAAAAGTTCAAATAATTTCCGGGAAAATTTTATACCCGTGCGACGCCGGGGCGGGCCGCGCGTACCTCTATATAACACAAGCTTAGAGCTTACCACGGGGCTAGATATTGCTGTGTGGTTTGTCCGGCAATATTAATTATTTTTAAGCTATTAAAAGAAAATGTTTCCATCCATCTAATATATTTCCTAATTGAAGGGTTTAAAGAGCGTTAATTTGAACTTGTTATTTTGTTTTTACTGATTGCCGTCACCGTTTCTGTGACGGCGATCAATTATAATTTATGTTTCGTATCCATCTGACCTGCGAATAATTTCAGGTAACTTACACTCGTAGGTGCTAAAGTTTTAATGTCAGTTTTATATAAACATAATATTGAATAATAACTTATTTTTTTACGATGATTATTATTCTGTTTTAACCGAATTCTAACGAAAAATCGCCGATTTTCGACTTTCAAGGATTCGAATAGTATGTTTTATTTAATGATTGATTACACATGCCTTAGTAATGAAAGATATTGCTATTGCTGATAATATGATATTAATTGATTTTATAGAAAAAACACAATTTTTTTGTAATGTCTAATTCGATACAAATTATTAACATGAATATCCGTTGTCAATACCATAATGAAAATAAATTACATATTATCCAACACATATTTTCACAATTTACACAGGTTATAATAAGAGAAGTTGAGAGGAAATCGGTTGGCATGGTATGAACATATTATGAGAAGGGATGAATGTCACGTGACGAAAAGAATGTTAGATATGTGGGTTGATGGATATGTGGGAAGAGGTAGGCCAAAGAAAAGATGGATGGACTGTGTGAAGGATGACATGTGTAAGAAAGGAGTTAGTGTTGAGATGTCGAGTGACAGAGGAAAATGGAAGGAAAAAACATGTTGTGCCGAGACCCCACGTAATGTGGGATAAGGACAAGATAATGATGACACAGGTTACAATGAATTATATCACAATGATTTTCACAAAAGTATATCAGTTTCTAATATTTAATCTATAACGATCCTCAATAACTTTCATCATTCGCACCGCAAAGCACCGCAAAGATCACCTTTCTGCAGTGTTTCCTGATAACATCAATCTAAGTATCAAGGCAAGACTGTT
Organism: Gymnoscelis rufifasciata; assembly: GCA_929108375.1. Lineage (NCBI taxonomy): Eukaryota > Metazoa > Arthropoda > Insecta > Lepidoptera > Geometridae > Gymnoscelis > Gymnoscelis rufifasciata. The sequence goes on from OV815305.1 coordinate 14,378,130, forward strand.
TAGGATCTATTTTGAAAGTTGCGTAACATCTGTTCTCACTTATCTTATCTTTTGCTTTATCAAAGTTTTCTCTCTACTTTTTAGGCTTATATACAATAAAAAAATGCTAAAAAAGTTAAGTCGCAGTTGTGTAATATTTTTCCTTAATTGCAGCTAGTTACTTCAATCTGTGACGATTTAATTTGATAAAGTTACACAGATAATTATAGTACATTGACTTTCCGCCAAGCTATCACTTCATAAAAAACGCAACACAAAAACAAAACACAATATCCCAGTAATTATCATCAGTGTGTCGGGATTCAGGCTGCCTGCTAATGAGGAGGTTCCTCTGACCTTCTAATTATGAAGGAACAAAGCCAGTGAATTAAGGCCGGTCTCGCCGACATAACCGAATTTGTTTAAGTGCATCGTGGGATTACACGGTGATTTTTTGCGGGGCAATTTTCTACGGCGCCAGATTTTCGCTTTGATAGGGGTTTGTTTGTGATACTCGTTTTATTTTTTATTTTTATATGTTCTCTGTTTGTTTTGAGTTTGAATGAATATTGGGTGGAATTGTTTACTTATGACGTGACTAGCTCTGATGCGGCGTCGTTAGAAGGATACGTTAGAAGGTTACAATACAGAAATCGTAATAATTTTGTAGAATTTGGTTACTTTAGTAAATAAAAGATAAAAATTACTCAAGTCTTTTCAATTCCTTATAATTGCACTCTTGCTTGAAGCGTCAGTTTGCCAGTGTAAAGTTAAATATAACCGCGAAGTGAAAAAGATGTTACTAAGTTGAACGTCATTTTGCGTCCCTAAATTACTCCACAAAATTAATCTTTTCTTGACAATATAAATAGCGGCAAAAGTACATAGATAATCTATATAAATAAAAATGAATTGTTGTTCGTTAGTCTGATTAAAACTCGAGAACGGCTGAACGGATTTATCTTATCATAGTCTTGAAATGTTCGTGGAGGTCTAGGGAAGGTTTAAAAGGCGAGAAAAAATCGAATAATTGCCGGGAAAAAAAAGAATAAAAACCCGTGCGAAGCCGGGGCGGGCCACTAGTATAGAATAAAATAGCTACAATTAAAATTCAAAATAATTTATTTCATTGGCAAACATAAAGGTGCAAAAAAGTCACAATATACATATGTGCATATATAAATAAAAAAAAATGATTTAAATAATAATTTTAACATTATCAACGTTATGTGTTGCCACAGTGGCACTGACATTTTACCGATAAAGAATGATTGCATTTATTATTCAACAATTTTTTATTCGGGAATAAAAAACAATAAATTGTGTTGTCTCCTTGCTGTGAAATACGGAACTATGTGTTTCCTTCGTTGTTCAAACAATGCAGTTGTAAGCGGGTCGCAAGTGCTAGATATGTGTTGGTTTCAATTTATCTTGTTTGCCGTAGTCTCGATCGTACGTACACCTGCTGAACCTTCCTGGGAAGCAATTCCACTGGCTCTGTGTGGACAGCTGCAATTGTTTTGTTTCGTAGTTTTGAGGCAATGGTGTTTGCGGAGATGAAAATTGGTTCTTACAAGCTCTTAAATCGTTTGATAGTATCAAATCCAATTTGACTTCTTCAATCATTAATCATCTCAAAACAGATTTATTCAATTTATATATATGGTCCACATTTGTTTCAAATCTAGCAGATATTGCTTCCAATTTCATAAAAAAATATTATATTGTAATAAATTAGATCAATATAAAAATAAATTATTATTACTTTATATCTGTTTTTTTTTAATGCATAATAATATTATCTTAATATCAAAAACGGCTCTTGCGATGTATGAGGTTTTGGGGGTGGTTAATTGATTTATTTTTTAGAAAGTTTCGATTCACTCCATATAATATATGTAACATTTTTGAAATGGATGCAAACATTAACTTCATTATGGACAATCTAACTTCAATCCACAGTGATTCTGATATATCCGATTACAAACGCACCACAACGGCCTTTGAAAGTTAAGTAAATGAGTAGATTTAAATGTATGAAGTCATTACCACCGCAAATTGTATTACAGGATCCGATACTGCGTTCTCCCTTGACATCGCTCGGGTTTGGCGCACCATTAATATGCAATGAGCCGAAGCTAAAGGCGATCAATTCACGCCGGCGAGTGCAAACGCTTTATCATAATACCTTCAGAGAAATATATCGCCTTTTTGGGATGAGCAGCGTGTATGTTATGAATGTGTTTATCCTTTGAAGTGGATTGATGTGCTTTGTTTTTTTTTCTGGTAAGGGAGTAAGGTTGGTTAATATTTCGGAGTATTATAAAAAAGGGCCGATTTTTCAGGAAAATAAAATTATTCTTCATCGGATAGATCATCAGTAGCCCCGGTCGAATAAGCTTTAGCCATAGTTTCCATACTAATATTATAATTGCGAAAGTAGTTCTGTATGATCCTCCTTTACGCAAAAACTACTGAACCGTTTTGAATCATTTTTGGTACACAGTTTCTCTAGAGCCTGATAAAGGACATATATGCTTTTTATAGCGGGAAAATAACATTCCGCGGGAAAATCACCTTAACGCGGGTTACACTGTGGGCACTACTAGTAATGAATAAACCAGACGGAGAGACTGTTTTATTAATTTTTTTTATTAGTATTACCAACTATTCTAACTTGACGTTTCTAAGATTTGTAAAACCAAACAATGGAAATAAATGATTTTGTGTCTTATTTTAATATATACCCTTCATTAAATGTGTAAATTTCCAAGTTGTAATAGATATGTGCATGTAAAATAAAATATGGTAAGAAGTTGTTATTTTGATTCAATAAATATTTAGTTCAAAATATACCTATTAGGTGTAGTATTTATGTCAAACATAGATAAAATGAGAAGTAAGTGACTAAATGTGACAGACGCCAATCAGTGAATATTTATAATATTTACGTATAAGTAATTAATACCTAATTGAGCAAAACACGCAATTTTTTGCTGGTGCAAAGGTAATGAGCTGATGTACTTTGAATAATTTCCTTCTATTTTTATTCTTAGCGGATCAGCTGGGATCGGTTGCATAATATTTAATACTCTGACAAAGTATAATGAAATCCAAATGAAATGATAATTATGACATTATATAAAAAATCCAGTCGGTTTCATCGGTCTTTTTTAAATATTTCATTTATAATGGTTTATTTAATATTCATACCAATTTTCAGCTCTATGCGAATAATTTCTACGTTAAAGCTTATTTTTCCTTATTTGACCGGGCTATAGCACTGACATTTGGTATTAGCACAGACACAGTTCTCTGTATAGCTGTTCTACATGAGGCCTACAGTGAAGTATCCACACGCACTGCCATAAGACTATTCAATTGTTTGTATTCCATTCTAAAAGATATTACGTAGAAATCCTATTTAATATTAAATTATATAATGAATTAAAAGTGTATTATAAGACAATTCCCAAATTAGTCCGTCTGGAATTGCCGAGGTATCGAGTCGTGAATAGTTGAAACAGTTGAGGTGACAAAAGGTCGCTTTGACGAACCCCTGTTTCAATAAGAAATTATTTGGCATAACCCTTCAAAGCGGTCTCAACTAAGCAGTTCTGCCCACTGGCTTCATTAATTAGTGCTAAGATTTGAAACTGGTTCAAGATTTGGGAACACCAGGTGAATTATTTATTTTTCTCTCTAATTTAGGAAAACCCGTTATCTTAACTTAAAGTTGCTTTAAATTTAATTTGTGATAAAAAACCTGTCTTAATTTAATTGTGGTATATGAAAAATGCAGACAGCGTACCTACCTTTCATAAGCATTTAAAAAGTATGTTAATCGGTGGTCCTAAGACATCTCTTGATTTTATTTTATGACAGCTAATCTCAAATACGTAACCGAAAAAATTTATATCGACTTAAAATCACCACACAGCACAATAAAATGATGAGATGAGTATATACATTCTATAACTGTGTTTTAATTAGGAAAATATTAAGCAAATACATTCACAACCATATAACATTTACTAAAAAACAACAATTTCAACATATTAAGCTACGCAGTGCAAATTACATTAAATTAAACGTTCCTCGAACAAAATTCAGGAAAAAACTATCTTGTACGAGGGCGCCCAATTGTACAACAAACTACCTAAAGATATAAAGGATGCTAAAACATTATTTCGATTTAAAATACTATTAAAAAATCATCTGATGTCAAAATTAATATAATATTGTAACTAAGTTTTGTCACTTCCAGTTGTGCTTGCTCTGCGTCATAGATAAGCCGGATGGCCGGACTGGCCTTTGTTCCGTGCCTTTGTTTACTACTTAGTTTTCACAAGTTTTTTTTCCTTCCTTTATTTTAATCTTAATATATATAAATCTCGTGTCACAATGCTTGTCCTCAATGGACTCATAAACCACTTAACCGATTATAATAAAATTCGCACACTATGTGCAGTTCGATCCAACTTGAGAGATAGGATGGTTTTTACGGCGAGAAAAATTCGAATAATTTCCGGGAAAATTTTATACCCGTGCAACGCCGGGGCGGGCCGCTAGTTTTATTGTATATTTAGAAATTAGTATTCGTGATTGAATGTTATAAGTAAGTGTATGTGCACAAGCCTGAAGATGGATATTTAAAGTGTTAATATTGTTTTCATGTAAGTGAAATTATTTTCTTATGATGATTATGAGAAATAAAGAATCTTAACCTCATGAGTATCGCCATTCAATTAAACTGCTACAAAGTGGGGACGTTTTGAGCATTGTTCTTTCGTGTTTTCTTTCAAAATTCTTAAGAAGAAGCGGTGGCGAAATGCGACCCCTAGTTAAGAGACTACGAAAGGACTAGGTAGGTATATGTTTTATCTATTTCCTCCGTCAATTAATCATTACCGGCGAAGTAATATTTCAGTAGGTATAGAGAATATCATATACCTACCAGTAACCCAGTTGTAACTATGAAACGATTCTTGTTAGTTTTGTACTGTCAATTTATTTAGGACTAGCGGCACGACCCGGCTTTGCACGGGTAATTATTCAAAATTGTTTCAAAATGATTCAAATTTTTCTCGCCGTAAAAACCATCCACTCCAACGAACATTTAAAAAAATTAATTGGCTAAATTGGTATAGGCGTTGTTGAGTTATGCGCTTAGCAACACATTTTGCGATTCATTTTTAACCCCCGACAAAAAAGAGGGGTGTCATATGTTTGACGTGTCTGTCTGTCTGGGACATTATAGCTCCCAAACGGATGAAGCGATTTCAACTTAGTTTTTTTTGTTTAAAAGGTGAGTCTGGCGCGAGTCTTCTTAGACATGTTTCATGAAAATCGGTTGTGCCGTTTAAAAATTGTGGGGGTTAGAGTGGGGAAGGAAAACCGAAAATCTGCAAAAACTCGAGTTGATACTCGAGTTTTTGCAGATTTTGAAATGGTGATCAGATGATGAAAGCGCATTGCGTGCCCATTACAAAATATTATGGTATTTTACTTTTAAGGAAATTGAAGGATTCGAATCGGGGGTTTTTCTTATATTTTAAATTTAGATTTATTATTTATAAGAAGATTAAGGTAAGAGAAAACATACTATTGATTGCAATCTTCAATTTGGTGTAACCGACAACAAACATAAACTTGGTTCGGGTCAATTTGTGTAACGTTAGTTTTTTGAAGAAAGTTGGTTTTATATTGGTGTATAATTTTTCGTTCAAGCTACGAATTAGTGAAAGAGCAATGCTGGTTTGCCAAGATACATACACCAACTTAACCTTCTTCGGTCATAGGAATACAACAATTCGACTTATGTAAATGGATCACATACCTACTCAGTTACAACATAATTTCGACGGAATTCTGCAAAATTTACAGTTAAAATGTGTAGCGTAACTGTATTTTTTTAAAGTTAGAATTATATTATTATGCTCCTCGAAAGAGCAGAAAAAAACTAAAAAAACTGTATACTCAACTTATTTTACGTGTTTTGGTGGTTAACCCAATTGAACTGCCAACCGACGATATTATGTACAATATCTATGCTATAATGGTAGGGTTTAGTTCTGAAAATAACTTTTTGAATGGGATTAGTTACCTGTTAACGAATTATTAACAACTAACTAAGCGACAAAATATTATCAAGCGACAATTTTTTTATTTCCGCACACGACCATTCAGTAGGGAGCCGATCGCGCGGCACATTATTTCGTGATCTTAACCCCCCTCCCGTACCTTCGTGCCCGAGTGACGCCTGCCACTCCACAACGCATAGTGTCACAAAACTATAATAGTTAGAGATATGATGTAACGACGTTTTTTGTAGATGATGATAAGTTCTACAAAGTTGTAATACATCACTTAGTTATATATTCAATAGTTTTCGCAGCATTCGCGATTAAAGAAAGATTTTTGGTTTATTTTTTCATAAGAATCGGTTATTGTCACAAAACTATAATAGTTAGAGATATGATGTAGCGACGTTTATTGTAGATAATGATAAGGTCTACAAAGTTGTAATACATCACTTTGTTATATATTCAATAGTTTTCGCAGCATTCGCGATTAAAGAAAGATTTTGGGTTCTTTTTTTTTCACCATGGGTTACATTATCTGAGTTTGGTAAGGAATCATATTATTTTTGAAAACTAAATATAGCCTATGTCACTCAGGGATAGTGTAGCTTTCGAATGGTGAAAGAATTTTTTAAATCGGTGCAGTAGTTTCAGAGCCTATTCGAGACAAACAAACAAACAAACAAAAAATCAAACTCTTTATAATATTAGTATAGAAGTACCACAAAAGCTATTGCAGAGCGACCTAGTCTATAGGTAGTAGGTACATAAAGCCTGGCTGTGACATAATTGTATTGCGCTAAGGCACGAGGTGTCACCGGTTCTGCAACACAGTTCCATTAGTGGCGATTGTCGTTGTAATTGTTTTACAAATGGATTTGCTGACGCTGAGTTATGAAATTTGCGGGTAATACTTTGGGTCTTTGTTTATTTCCTGACCAATATTGCATGGCATGTTTGCTCTGCAGGGGATGAAACTATTTATTTCAGGGTCAGCCGCTAAAAGGGAGGAAAGTGTTTTGACAGGAGGTAGTGCGCAGTAGTGTACTGTGACTTTGCGTTCTGCTACAGCCTTATCGCTTCACAGCAATCTCTTCCAGGCAACCATAGACAGTTCTACTTAAGTAAAAATGTGGAACTGCTTACATTACCCATTCAAATAAGCTGACAAATGCGGGAAAATCTCGCGTTGGAAATGTCTTTTTCACACTACCTAAATTAAAACACTTACGTTTACGAAGTATTGGAGAAATACCTGTAGACGCAAAATACATTTTATCGTATACTTATAAAACATTATTATAATAAAATATTTATCGGTTTTTGTGTTTCTCTTTGACTCCAGAAAAGAAAATTTTACAACCTTTACAACCAGAATGTGAATAACCGCATAAAATTTACGTCAGCTCTAAATCATACGAGTAAAGCGAGTCATTCTGATTTTTGCATTAGTGTTTCACGTAAAATTTAGCCCTTGAAAATCCTTTGTATGCCCAGAGTTCGTAACCTTTCACTTAAGGTTGCGTGGAGGCGAATGTCAAATAGGTAGGTACTCGCCTAACTCAAGTGAAAGCCTGTCGCAAGTTTTTGAGGTGCTGGGGGTGTATCAGGGAATACTCGGCGAATCTATTTACCTTTGTCCTGACTTTAGAACTTTACCATCTTTATAATTCAAGTTTATGAAATTGAGAATTTCAATACTGAATATTATGTTTGAATTTTCATTGTATTTTCAATCGACGAAAAAATAAGAGGAGAATCTCAATTACACGCGTATATTTTTTTTCATATATTACCACGCATTATTACATTATTATTATTACATTATTACCTTTTACTGATTAGACCGATATTGATAATTATTTGTTTATTGTTAATACAGCAAAAATGCATTGCTTTGGCTGAGTATATGTACTACGGAGAAATACATTTTCTTTTATACATAATAAGCTTGTCAAATACATAAACCTCCCGCGTCTTTGCGTTAAAATATTCTCATATCGTTAACGTACATATTTCCTGCTAGCCCTCGGCGCCAACTCGTCACGGAAACTGTTTACTTTGCGCCTTTCAAAGTGATCAATGGGTGATATTTGTGAAGGGATATGAAGGAGATCGACTTTATAGTTGTACAAGAAAATACCATAAATCTTTACTACCACGGTTTTTTATTATGTTATTATTTTTTTTGTAGTTGAAGTAATTATTAAAAACTTTCAGTGATTTATCAATATGTTATCTGTTAAGAAACATAGTTGTTGTATCTCTCAAAATTGGGCGGCAAAAGCCCATTGCAGCCAGATTCAAATATATGTATGTAGTTTCTTAGTTCCAAATGTCTTAACAGTTTAGTGTGAAAAGTAAGAAACTTCCATAAACTTTCCCGTTTGTTAATAAGTAAGGATTGATAATAACTGACGCCAGTTGACCGATTAAGTGTCAGAAATTGCCAGTAATGATGAGAGTCCAATAAGTTGGAGGAGGAAGATTGATAGCAATAAATATCAATCAGCTATCTATTAAGGGTATCTTCAGTCTTCATGACTTATAGATACAGATCAGTTCTACCAATTTTTACGGTCCATAGCAATTTATTTAAGAAGATTGAAAAATAAAGGATATTTTATATCAATAAAATAATCGGAGCAACTTATGTCTCAAGAGACAATAGAAAACGTACATTAGGAATATTTAGCTTCGGCTGTGCCGTAATGGGTGTAGGTCAAATGCAGGTAAAAGGTACGAGTAGGCAGTGTGGTGCTAAGATATAAAATAAATAAATATTAATATTTCCATTATCCACACAACAGCATCTAGAAATTGTCGTAAGCTCTTAGCTTGAGTTACAGGTTCTAGTTTTTTTTAATTTTAAATATTAAAGAACCAGTCCACAGAGATAGTGCTTGCAGAACATACAAAGAGTTGGCCTCGGCGGGAATCGACCCCGCTCCTTCATGCGCCGCAAGCGGACTTTCGCCCACCGCGCCACTGAGGCAGTATAGAAATACGTGGCACGACGAGAAAATCGCCGAGATTACCTCGCTCGTGGAGACGGCCCCTAAGCCTAGAGCTTACCTCCGTCTAGATATCGTGGTAGGAATGGACCTGAGAATTAATAGGATGCAGTGACTTGCTGGTTACCAGAAACATTCGCTTCTCAACCCAGTATAAAACATTGAAGGGAACTGTCAAGACAAAGTTATTTCCTTGATCATTTTTGATCACCCCGACCAAAAAATAGGAGTGTTATAATTTTGACGTGTCTGTCTGTCTGGGACATGATAGCTCCCGAACGTATGGAGTGATTTCAATTCCTTTTTTTTTGTATGAATGGTGAGTTCGGAAGTGTTCTTAGACATGTTTTATGAAAATCGGTTGTGCCGTTAAAAAGTTATAGGGGTGAGAGTGGGGAAGGGAAACCGAAAATCTGCAAATATACTCGAGTGGGGTATCAATTATAAGCGCATCGCGTTCAAATGACAAAATATGGTGTTTTACTTTTAAGGAAATTAAAGAATTGGTAGCGGGGGTTTTTCTTAAATTTTAAATTTAGATTTATATTAATTTTAAGTTGACTTTCCACGTATGTGTCCATGTGCTTCTAAGGAAACAAATGTTTTGACTTTGACTTTGATATTAACCCTTTTAAAATAATACCAAAAGCTGAAAAACACTTAAAAATTATACAATGAACGCAATAATCGTAAAGCAAACAGACAAATAAAGTTGCCTCTTAGCCGCTTGAAATGAAAGCCCCTAAGTCCATTGTTCTGGCTATTACACAAAATTCAAAAAAATACATTAAACATTGTGTTTTATCACGCTTTTCTGTTTGGTCATTCTAACTTTTAATTAGTCGAAAATGCTCAAAAGCTTTACCTTTTTTGTTTGCAATCCCTGTTTTGTTACTTAAATTGGATGAAATTTTTTTCGTTATTATTTTATGGGTAGTGTTGCCGTGTTGCGAAGACTTATAATTGCCGCGTAAAAGGTATTTCAAACTTTCAAAACTAAACGCTATTTAAACTATTCGTTTTGCAAACGGGTATTACTAACGTATTGAAATGGATTCAGTGCACGTGTAGTTATGTAATTTATTTGGCTTTTTTTTCGCATATGCATTCTGGCAAACCAAAAAATGTATTCACTGTCATGAAATACAAATAAATACATAAACTATCTCTAGCCATATTTTCTTAAGTACATTTTCTATATAAGTACTAGGCAATACCTACTAGGAAATAATCAAGTCTATGTGGTGTTTATTGTTGATGATAACCTAGTCGCGAATCCAAATCTGTCTTTTGGAAAATAATGTTGATACTGCAAAAATTCTGAGCGATAAATAACAAATCTTTTATTCATAGAAAACACAAACGAAATAGAGTTTTTTTTATGTTTCTGGTTCTTTCAAAGTATTTTATCTGGCAACCCCGAATGCTAGATAAATGAAATGAATTCCGAGGTGGGGGTTCTGCTAATGTATTTGATCATTAGTGCAGAATCGTAGATGTGCTGCTTTTTCGGGATGCTGTTCGTTTTTTTTGTAGAATTTAGAATCTTCTCATTTTTTATACAAATGAGCGGGGGCGTACCTGAATTACATGTCATGACAGGAGCAACTTAAAACGTGCATCATTATAAAAAAAAAATAGCCTTTATTGCTGTTTCTTTCTTACAATAATTCTTATATACTAAATGCCTACTTAAATACTAAAACTAACAAATCTTATTTAATTATTTCTAACGTATGCTAGAATGATCGGCAATTGGTTGTGATTGTGGAACAGCTTGTCTATTGACAAAGGCCTCCTCTAAAGATTTCCACGCATTTCTATCTCTAGCTAGACGAATCCATAGTGGACCAGCTGTTTTCTTGAGGTCTTTCCATCTTTTGTTTTGTCTGCCTCTACTTCTTTTTCCATCTCTTGGGTACCATTCTGTTACTAACTTAGTCCATTTTTCTTTATTTTCTCTCAACATTATGTCCCGTCCAACGCCACTTAAGTTGTTTGTAGACTGTACTTGCATTTTTAAATTTGGACCTCGTGGGGGAAAATGACCACGACCCTCTAAAAAACTAAACGTGCATCATTATTAAAATGTAAAAAATAAACTAAATCTGGGAGCGTTCGGCTACGGCTTTATAGCTTCACACTTACATAGTTAAACCTATTTGATTAATAAATTTGAAGAAAAAAACATTCTTACGTTTTCGTCATATTTTTATAAGATGCTTAAATCAAATCCCTCAAAAACTGACCTAAATAAAATTACGTAAACTTCAGTTTACAAAATAAATTTGAGGGTAAAACTCAATTTATGAGATCTTAATTATTAATTTCATTACAAAACTCCCTGTAAACGTTGCGTAATTGCAAATTTGATAGATGTTCCGAGGAAAATATCCACATAAAAACAAGTTACCTAAATTAACATTTTTCATCAAAGTTAGAGTAACGAGTAAATTATTTTATGGCGCCATAACTGTGTTGCATTCATAAACATAACAGGGCCCGTAAAAAACGAGCTATAAGGGACATTTTCATAAACAACTTACCCACGTAAGATATGGGAGAATAACTTCTCATTAGCCGTTATTGTAAATGCCAACACTTTTGTAAATATTGAGGTGTTAACATTAGCACGTGTGTTTGCTTGTGGCGTTATGCTGGTTCTGGCCAGACGCGTTTACAACGGAGGTGGCAACATTGGCACGAGTCTGTGTTTTCTGACCTTATGTGCTAGTTGGCATTGTGCCCTGGATTGGACTTGAATGTAACCTCAAACTTGAAGTTTCTTCGTTAATTTTGATTATCTATATACATAAAAATGAATTGTTGTTCGTTAGTTTGATTAAAACTCGAGAACGGCTGGGCCGATTGAGCAGATTGTGGTTTTAAAATGTTTGTCGTAGTCCAGGGTAGGTCTAAACGGTGAGCAAATAAGGAAAAATTGCCGGGAACTTATTTTACCCGTGCGACGCCGGGGCGGGCCGCTAGTGTTATATAATTTTGCAATTTTTGTTCTATGCTAAAATTACTCTACACTCCGTTAAAGTTAATTTATATTTATATACCTACATACCACATAGTTTTCATCTAAGTTAGTACTTTTAGGTAAACACTAAACGTATGTTTACTTAAAACATTCGCTGGGAAGTTCGAAAGCTTCGTTAAAAATGGTAAAGTATTTCATTCCGAGACTCCTAAAGATCTAAACTCTTATAACTTTAAAAGAAGAACCTATAATTAAACTATAAGACCTAGTGCGGTAAGAACCATGAAAGAGAGAAAAGTTGCATATCTTGGTCGTATCTTACGACATGACCGTTATCAACTGCTGCAAACAATTATGATGGGGACAATACCAGGCAAGAGGGCTGTTGGTAGAGGGAAAACTTCCTGTCTGCGTAACATCAGGCAATGGACGGGCATAAAGAAGGCAGAAGACCTATTCAGGCCATCCCTGGATAAGGAAAAGTTTTAAAAGATGACCGCCGACCTTCAGTAATGGAGGGACTATAAGAAGAAGATAATTAAAGTAGAAAAAAATGATGTACCTTCTTGTCGGCTGGTACAACAATATTAATACAATCTGATTTCGTTATACGTGGACACAATCCCAAAATTAACTCGAGGAAAGAATGTCCCAAAAATGTTTCTACAAGTCAACGTTCTGCTCCAATTTATTCTGAGCTTGAGAACCCACAAAAACTCCATAAAAAACATTAAAAACACATTGTACCATCAATTTTAAATCACATTTCCCTCCATTCTGAGCAGACAATGGAAACTTATCACCATTTTTAGGAGGCGTGCGTTTGACGTGAAAACCTGAGGCCTTTATTAAGCGTTGTATTCATAACTGTCTAAGTAGGTACCTACTTCCGTTTATGTTTTTGATTAAAACCTGCCCCTTAATCTATTTGCTTTAAATTATTTTAAGATCGGGACTGCCAAGAGGGTGCTATGAGTTTATGTTAATTACTAAAATTAAAATCTAGTTGAAGGACAAAACATGGGTGTAAATATTGTCTTTTGATCAGTTCGATCTTTCTTTTCCAACTACCTACCTAAACCGAATTTGTCATTAGGAGTTTTCTTAATAAAATAGAAAAGGGATTGTCATAATTTCACTTGGTCTGGGTGTTTAATATGTATAATAAAAAATACCTAAGTATATAATGCATGTCTAATATATTAATTATATCAGATGTCTAGTAACCGTAACACAAGCTTTAAAGCTTACCACGGTGCTAGATGTTGTTGTGTGGATTGTACGAAAATATTTATTAAGATTTTTTAAAGTTAAAAGTCATCATTTCGGCCGTAGAAACGCCCTCTTAATAGTAGGTACCGTGCCAAAAACGAAATACAATGAATATTGATATAATGGAATTCCCTCTTCTAACTAACGAAGAATATAGTATAGCAGAGATATGCGAGTGGAACTCATTTCACGTTAAAACCTACTATACCCCTGACAGTAAAACGCGACAGCCCGTCCATCCCCGGGGAGTCGGATATATTTTTCAGAACATTTACCCAAAACAAAACGAAGCGTATTTTCATCGCTAACACATTTTAATCTAGCCTCCGCGGGTAACGTACGTAAATAATTACGTTTACGTTTCACGTCACGGTCGAGGTAATCACGTCAGTGGGCAAGTGTGAGTAGGTATTTAAAATTGTTGCTGCTTTTTGGAATTGAATTTACTTGCAGTATGCATAGAACTAGTTGGTAAACCGTTCGCATGTACATCGAGACCACAAAGCAAAAACTGCACGCAAAGTGTTCACCTTTTTTTAACCCCCGACCAAAAAAGAGGGGTGTTATAAGTTTGTCGTGTCTGTCTGTCTGGGACGTCATAGCTCCCGAACGGATGGAGCGATTTATATTTAGTTTTTTTTGTATGAATGGCGAGCTTGGTGCGAGTGTTCTTAGACAAGTTTCATGAAAATCGGTTGCATATATACTCGAGTGGGGTATCAAATGAAAGCGCATGGCATGCACATTACAAAATATATTGATGTTTTAATTTTAAGGAAATTAAGGCATTAGAATCGGTAGGTTTTCTTAAGGTAAACTGCTGGGCAAAGGCTTTCTCCCAAATCTTTCTAATATTGGTTGCCACTTGGCAAAAATATAATTCTCAATTGATTTTAGTACTCTGGAAAGCGTTTCTACCGTTACAATACGGTTATAACTTTTAGTGCCCTGAAAATATTAGAATATCCTTCGCAATCAGGCTACGGAACCCTAAAATTATATAAGTACGGGAAACACGCCCTGCCCGAGATGAAAATTGAGTGAATCACGAAGGTAAATGAACAATTTAGATTTTCAGCATGAAATTAATAGCGTTGAGATGTTTTTCATGTAATTATCGCGTTCCTGACATATTAAATTGAATTTTCCTTGTCTCGATAAAATGCGACGTGTGAAAAAGGTTGAAATAAACTTTCGATCTGTTAAATAAAAATAGGGTTAAATTCCCACCTCAATAAAAAACCGTCATTACCTTTCCAAATTTTTGCCAACCCATACAAATTGTGAGCGAACTAAAAAATTAATACAGATACTATCCCCTTCCATTATTTAACCTATCCGTGGACAAAATTCCCTGACCACAATGTTCCCGGAAAGCGTCATGGTCCAAATTTCACTGACCATTACTTACCCTGGCTAAGATTAAGGGCGGGGGTTGCATTATATATGTATGTATGTGGCCCACGCACTAACAATTTGTTTAAACGGGTTAGTGCCTGCGCTCTATGAGGTCTGCTTATTTATCAAGAATGATGAATGGTGGTTCTAGTGGAGCTTTTTGGTCTTAAGATGGCAATTGATTTTACAACTGAACTCCAATAAAAGGTTCTCATTTTTAACGAAAAAAGGCGTATCTCAATTCGACACGAGTTTCATTTATATGTTTTGTCACCACAGAACTATCAATCGGTGTGTATGTAGTTTAGTTTTCGAGTTGTGATCTTTGTGATTCTATTTATTTTATTTTTGCGTATCTATTTATTATTTTAACAGACCTCAAAAAAGAAGGTTTTTCTAAATTTAGCGTGTATTATTAATTTTGGAGCTTTATTCAAGAATTATTTAAAGAAAATGAAAGAATTGGCGCCCACGGGTGTAGATGGGGGCAACGTTCTTATGCCGACGCCCACGGCAATTATATACAATAATTAATTAAATAGTTTTAAACAAAAAGTCAGTTCTATTCTGTTAATAATCTACCTACTTGGTTCTCTCTTATTAGTATATAAGTCAAAACGTTTATTTCCTTAGACGCCTAGGCATACATAGACAGATACCTAGCTTGGCCAAATTTGGCTATTGGTAGTGCAGACCCGCAGAGTTGTAGTTATAAGTGAAGTAGACCTATTGTTCTTGTATAGTTGGGGGTATTCGCTTTTACATATTATTTTCTGAGATTATTTTCGAAATATTACAACTAATATCTTCAAGAAAATGTGAGAAATTTAGCTTTTATTTAGATGACTATACATAAAAATTCTATAATGTCTAGCAGATATCACATTAACCGGTTTAAACTCTTGAAGTTAAACGTGTTTAGAGCGCACATGCAATTTTCTAGAAGAAAAATCCAAAGGTGCGCGGCGAGGTTGAACCCACGACCTTCGGAATGAAAGTCGAGTGTGCTCCCACTTAGCCAATTACTACCTACTTTAACGATTACTCACCCCTTGTAGAATATTCAAGAAGTTATGACGGTAACTTAAAATATTTAATTAACAAACTCTCTTGTACATTTGAATGAAATATTTAGCATTTAAAATTGCAGGTAGCACGTCGATTCAGAGAATTTTCCATCATCGCATTTCTCACAACTACAAGCAATAAAAAATGGCGTGGACGTCGGCGTCGTCATGAAAATAATTCCACCTCTCCTTTACGGGGCTTCGCGGTCGCTGCGCGGCAATTTCAGTAATTTGTGAAATACCCAGCTTTTAAACAACCAAGACAGTTTTTGATTTTTTAGGTTAAGTTAGTAGGTATATTTTGCGGTCCTACTTTGTATTAAAGATCTTGGTTATGTGAGCTTAAAGTAATAAGATGTAATGCTTTCATTAATTTGCGAAATTATTATTTAAGGATAAAATATTTTCTAAAACGAATTTATTTACGAGTATCACGCACTGGCCCTTCCCAGCAATGCACGGGTGTAACTTATAAATTACCTTCTTAATTTTTTTCTTATTCTTTTTTTTATTAAACGGAGATTTTTGGATTTGCTGCAACGGACTCATTTACGAGTGCACACCTGCGGCCTGTTCCGGCATTGCACGGTGGTGAATTATACATAACCTTCCTAAATTTTTTTTACTGATCGTACGAAATGATGATTTTTGGACGAAACATTTTCTATAACGAATTTTTAACGAACATTACACACCACCGGCCTTTCCCGGGTATAAAATAAACAACCTTATTAGTTTTTGTGTAAACCTTTACGTATCGCCACTATTTATATTGCGGCGGTAACCTTCCTAATGAAGCACTCCTCTCTATTGCTGAAAACCGCAAGAAAATGGATTTTACACTCTGTAACTTATTAAATTGTTTTTGCCTCTTGCCTTTTCAGGCTCTGTAAATTGTATATTTAACAACACTAGATGCTGTTTCATAAAAAAAAATCTCACGAAGCTTTCAGCACCGCAACACAATCCGTAAACTACATGTATGAAAACCCGCAGAACCATCCATCAATTTCCAACAGAACTAACCAGAACTAATTCAATTGACCATGTAGCATACGGAAACCCGATATTCCTGTTTTATATGAATTTCGACCCTAAATCCTAGAGCGTGCAACTGAAAGTTGAATGACCGATACGGGCAGACGAGCTTATGCATCAAGGTACCTATGCATCAAGGTAAATATGAGCATGGGAGCACTAAGCCCGCTGTGTTGACCTTTTATTGAACTTTAGAGACGTGTTGTTTATGCTAGTGTGCAAATTCTAGCGGATATTGGCAGGGAAATTGTTTCCTTGAATTTGTGATGGCTCTTTTGTTAGGCTCTGCACTTGAGAAGCAGGTTCGTGAGTTTTCTACGGTATTTATTAAACATAAACATATTGACACTTCCTCGTAAAAAAAGAAAGAAAACAATTGTTTGTTATGTTAACCATAACAGCTATCATTATAACAGTTATTTTGACGGTGGCAGTTGTTGGATATTATCGGTTAGCGTTATGAGCTACGCGTTTTATTCAGATTAAAAAAAAATGCAGTTACCAATTCTAGGGCTGTCGGAATGGTTGATAAGTAACAAAATGCCTCATCTCTAGTCCACTTATTTGATCTGTACCTAAACTTTCTAGCTAAAACTGCTCCATGCATAAACCTTCTGATATGCCTTTCTTAAATTATACTTCAGTGCCTATGTAGTTAGATTTCTGTTCCAAAATTGCTACTCTGAAAGATGAGTTTGCAATTACCCCGAGTCTGAAAATCTGCACGCCAATTAGTGGGTAATGAAGGGAGGTTTACTGCCACTGACTACAAAGAAATTTCCAAAATTGAAAGCATCTTTCCTAGGTTTATGTGGGGTGGGGGTAAGTTGAATATTTTGGCTGATCTGGGCTGACTAAGAATTAATAAAATAAAATAAATCGATAAGTATAAGATGGACGCACTCATACACCGATAGTGGCTTGTAATTCTAATTATGAATTAATAATGAAATTAATTAAAAGTTAACAAAAACCGTCCAAAAGATGTAGACAGCGGTTACACATCCAAGTACTCTCCGCGCGCAACGTTGCTTAGCTTTTTAATGAAATTAGGTTTGTTAAATAGGAGCCCCCTAAATGTTATTTATTGAAGTGAAACTTCTTTAGAATCGTTGTGATTTGAAACCGGATGCAACGGAAGTGGAAATAAGATTGGCTTACCTGTCGGGTAAGCCAATCTTAAACGCTAACAGGGTTAAGCAACTTTGCGCGAAGCCAGTACTTGGATGGGTGACCGCCCGAATAAAATATTTTGGCATAGTATTTTTTTTTTGTTTTTTTTTATTCTTCTTATTCTTTTGTCGATTCACTGTAGTTTCACTTCTATCGTGTGTGAATCGCACACACACATTTTTTTTTATGTGTTTTCAGTATTTGCTGTTATAGCGGCAAATAAAATACGTCATCCCTCAAAATTATTTTTTTCTATGTATCATGATTTTTTGAGACACTGCCTGGTGAGAGACGGACAGATAGACAACGATGACTCATTATTTAATATGTTTTTTTTTTACCATTCGGATATATTGCAATTCTTAAATAACATTTCAGTGCCATTGTAGCTAGATTTCTGTTTTAACATTTCTGCTCTGAAAGACGTGTTGCAATTACCCCGAGTCTGAAAATCCGCACGCCAATTACCGGGTAATGAAGGGAGGTTTACTGGCACTGTCTACAAAGAACCTTCAAGCTGAAAGCTTCTATCAAATCTAGGTTTAGGCGGGGTAGAGAAACGATGAATATTTTGGCTGCTCAGGTCAGCTGTTTATGAACTAAGATGAATGAAAATCCGCTGAAAAACATAAAATGAACCTCAAAACTGATTATCAGATATCGTTTGATAGTTTTATTCTTCACTAGTATATTATAATTTTGAATGTGCGGATAGTTTTTATACAAACAGAATGAAATTTATATTTTTTTTGTAAGGTAGGTTATTGTGTACTTCTTTATTTAAATTATCCGAAATAGTCAACTAAACCGATATAAGATAAAATGTCGTTAGCATTCGTTTGTGCTTGTCGCTCAATTTAAAATGTGTGTATGTTAGAAAGTAATAAAATGTATGATTAACTTTGACAGCTTTGCATCTAATCATTTAAAATAAGTCACTGATTTGCATTGCAATACATTTAATTCTTTGTTTAGCAAAAAGCAAAGCCCACACCAATATTACAACCATAAATGATATTTATAAAATAATTAAATATTTTCGGACAATCTACACAACACCATCTAGCCCCGTGGTAAGCTCTAAGCTTGTGTTGCGGTACTAGACATCTGATACATTTAAAATAATAGACATACATTCATAGATATTTTTTATTATACATATTAAACTCCCAGACCAAGGAGAAAGTGCTTGCAGACCATACAAACACTTGACCCCTCGGCGGGAGGTAGCGGGCGAACCCGCTACCTCTTGCGCCGCAAGCGGACCCTCGCCCACCGCACCACTGAGGCAGTCAAGGCTTGAAGATATTGAGTTTAGAATGTGATATAGATGTTGATATTGGATAAAAATTTAATAAACGGGCCGGTAGTCGCTCATAGGTTTCCCCATGCCGGTGAATGTTGTATTGTCTATTCAAAAATTCAATAGAAAATACAACCTTTTTGATAAAAAAATATCTCGCTCCGCCGCATAGCTCTGTTTGTTGACACCTGCTGTAATTTTTGCATGAAATTTGAATTTTTCAGTTGATATAACGATTTTGTTGGATCGTGAATGTGACTGTTGTTTTTTTTAATTGCATGGTTCGATGAAGCATTGAATCAACGCCGTCCAATGATAAATGGATTCATCATTTTTAGCTATTCAAAGCTGAATGACATAGAGTTTTACTATCCGATAAAATAGCAAAAATTATTCGCGACGCAACGCTGTTGAATTGGAACAATGTTATGTATATTTCTGAAAGCAATTCAGATTCAGATTTCAGAAAGATTGTTTTATGACAATTCAGTCTCGCGGTATTTTGTTGCTGTACTCTGATGAAGAATCTCGATAAGGGAGGTGCGTCTTGTTTGTGGGTATACAATCTGTGGTTATCTTTGCCCACATAATTATCAGTTCAGTTCAGTTTCTTGTAATTGGACTTTGCGCTTGAAGCGACAATTTGCCAGTGTCGAGTTAAATAAAATATTATAAAAGAAAGAAAGAAATGTTACTCAGTTGAACTCCATTTTGCCGATTTTTCCTAATATAAAATCATTTATCAGACATTTGATACACCTGTCTGGCTTGCAGCTTTCTGACCAAAGTCAAGAATTCTAGTTTGCGTAAATTTTTAACATTTATCGTAGTGAAATATGACAATGACATAATTATCCTTAGGTAATTTTGTTCTCATGTAATATCGGTAAAAAAGAGAACTTTTAACTCGATGTAGATGCATAATAAGTAAAAGTTATATATTTATATGCGGCTCGTTTAATTCAAAGCTTCATGTATTAAAAACCTTAAAACTTTAAAGTTATCGAAAATAACTGAGTAGGAATATAGGCGGAAGCGGTCCTTGTCAGTCCATAAACAGATATATTTAAAAATCAACGTTCTAAGTGAGCAAGGCAATGACTGTGCATTGAAAGCGTTTTAGAATACTTATCGCTGATTTAACTTATTATGGCGGTGACTGTACATTTACAGACAAACATTAGTAATCTCGCTTTTGAATCGTTATGCTTTTGTTCTCCACATCTGCAAATAGGATTATATGGCTTTGATCCGTTTCCACAATGGGCTACTATACCGAATTTCCGAGCATTTTGATAATGCCTGCTTCTTAGGGTTTTAATGTTTCTGCCTGAGCTTGGATTGGAGCATTGGAGTGGCTGTTAAAACGACTTGGTGTTCTGAAGAGTTTGCACTGGGTTTGCTCTGTAAATATTGGTAACTGAAATTTTGTAGAACTCATGTGAATCAAATATGTTTGAAAATGAATTTTCAAGAACTTTTCAGACATATTTTAAAAGCATTTACGTAGCCATGCGTTATATCCGACGTAATGTAAGAACGATCTCACTGAAGTTTTTTCTTAAAATACTATGAAACACGAGTTGGTATTATGTTGTTGGTAGTATTATATCGTTATTCTATCCTAATTTTACGCCCCGACGAAAAAAAAGGTACCATAAGTTTGACGTGTCTGTCGGTCTGCCTGTGCATCCTAGCTCCCAAAAGGATGAAGCGATTACGATTTAGTTTTTTTTGTATGAAAAGTAGTTTTCGTAAGTGATCTTAGACATTAGACGCGGAAAAGTTTTGAGGGGTAAATATGGGAAATAAAAATCTGCTAAAATACTCGAGTGGGGTCTCAAATGAAAGCGCATCATGTGCACATTAGAAATAGTAAGTACTTATGACTTTGTGTTTTTTCGCTGAGAACGGGCAAACATAATAATTATTCATAATCTCTCTCGATTTACTCATTATTCGTATGCCATATTATAGTTATAGGTTTTATGGACTGTCAAAAGGCGTAAATCCGCGCAAACATTCTGTAAATCTTTACTCGCTCCGTTTGCTTTATGAAAGTTATCTGTTAATGGTAATTATGCAGTCCAAACCAATATCCGCTCCGGCCTCTCGTTTGCTTTTTGATTCGGACTTCAAATTTCCGGATCGTTGAGTTCCGGACCTGGTGCCTTTGACGTCCGGTATCGGAAAAATGAGGCCTTTTTGAGGGGCAAATTTGATATGCTACTAGTTCCTGATTAAGAAGGCTTTCGGTCCGGCAACGGTTATGAAGTAAGCGTTTCGGAAAATATGTTCGTTGAGTTAGGATGGTTTGAATGGTTTGGATGTTGTTATAGTCTAGATAAGTGGCTTAAAGACGGGCACGTAGTATTATAAACTTTAAGAAAGTTCTTACTGTCGTAGTTTCCATAAAGTAAAAGGCCAACTACTATCCTTACGTGCTCCTTTGTGCTTTTGATATAAAGCTACTTGTTTATTAAGCTAAGGAGAAGCTTTGTAACTCTTAAAAACTAGTTGTTTGAAATTTCGTATAAACTGAAAGTAGCTTGAATTTTTTGGTAATACGCTGCATCCATCTAAATTTGCAGCGGCGACCAAGACACCCGTCCTTGTTGGTGGACGTCGTACGCTGCGTGAACCGAAATGCGGTCTTAAATTGAGAAGTTTTTGCATAACGCGGGAAGCGACTGCGACACGGGAGCGTCTGCAACCCGGGGACTTTTTTGCGTGAATGGGACAAGGGGCAATTAAAACATAGGGAGCGTTCGAAGCACTTCTACCTTCTAGGCCTTCATGCCCCGTCTTAGACCACATCGTCACTTTACATCAGGTGAGATTGTGGTCAAATGAAGGCTTATCTAACGTAAAAAAAAGGGTGGCAGTCGCTCCAGCTTCGCATAGAAACTTCAGTAATCTAATTAATTTCTACTGGACTCAATCGAGCTTATTTTTGAACGAAATGTGGATCATTCGCTTAATGCGATTGTTTACACAATCTTGAATTTGTTTGCGAAACTTAAGGAAAATATTTACATATATTTTCCTTACTGGCATTCTTCCAAACACCGTCGCCCATCTTGTAAAGTTCTTATAAAAAAACTAACGTATTGTTGTGTCTTTGTGTGACGACGTTGGTGTGCTTTTTGTGACATGGCCACTTAGTAGCCTAGGTTAAAACACTAACCCCATATGCATAGAATATAAAATACTTTATTACACACCAGATAAAATATACAATAAGAAATTAAAACGTCTTGCGTTGTCTTATGGCTCAAAGCAATTAATTCTAGACAAAAAAAAATAGAAATTAAAAAATAGAAATTGGATGGAGAGAAAAAATTACAAGTGTTATGGACGGTGGCTAATACAATATAAATACCTAATATCTAATGCTATACCTAAAACTAGACTTAATTAAATTTATCCTTATGCTACTATAGATGAATTACAAAATTTTTATGATTTAATATTAAAATAAAATTGTTTTATGCCATTCCTAAAAGAGTTGAGTGATGGAGCATTTCTAATATCCTTAGGCAATTGGTTCCACAACCGAATTGCCTGAACAGTTAAGGATTTTGTGTGATGCATAATGGTTAACTAAACATATTTTATTAGCATGAAGACGGCATTTGTTTATCCTTTTTTTTTGACATTTGTTTCTGTCAAATTACAATTAAAAATTTTGTAAATTCTTATCAAACAGAAGTCAAGTTAGGTTTTTTAAAAGAAAAATCACACTCATCCTTTCTATATTAACTACGACATTTGTAGGGTTTTCTACCAAATATTTTATACGAAATAATTTAACATAGCGGTCCATGCTTTTGCTTAAGGTTTTATTGGGCCTAGTGTGGGGAAATTATTCTCGGTAATTTATTTTATTTTTACAATCTTAGGGAAACTAACAGCTATATAAGAATATAACATAACGAACATGCGCACTACACAAAAAAGTAAGTTAAGCAATGTAGCGTGCGGGATCCAATTACCGGGATGAGTGACCGCTATAAATGCATATTTAAACAAAAAAAAAAGTTTATTCTGTCTTGTTGGTAAGTAGTGATTTATCGCTCGTTGCGAGAAATATGAAATCTCTGAACTCTCAGATTTTCTCGATAGAGTAAGGCTTAGAACGCTAACATGGTCTAGAATTAAAAAAAAAATAAGGGAGAAATGTTGTTATGTTATGTAAGTTGATGAATTAAAACAATTAAGATTGTTTTGTAACTTTTGGTATTCAGCAGGAGGAAGGTTTTCGAATCCATGCAAAGCCGGATCGTTCCAGCTAGAACTAAATAAAGTGATACTCATACTCTCCCTTACTCTCTATAACTCTCACTTAGGACAAGCACTCAGAGCCTCTGATCCAAGGAGTTAAGATTCATCTGCAGGTACTAAAACAACGCATCATATTGTAACGTTAATAGAAAAACTTGAAACTAAAAACATAACCACGCAAACTAATTTCCAGCCAGGTTAATTGCATTTAGACCATTTGCCGATCCGCCGGCGCACATCATATTTCAGCGGGGACATAATTTCCCCTGTGTTGCCAACACAGTTGTTACAATTGTGGTCACTATCTTCACGTGAATATGCTATGTTGCAAAGACTAATTTCATTGGCACAGTGTGTGCCATAGCTAGGGTTATACACCTGGTTCATTTTATTAGCGTGATGTTTTTTTTTTGTATTTATCAGAGCTGAATTATTAAATTACAATTGGTGTAAAAATAAAAAACCACCATTGATTTTAGTTTTTCCAGCAGTCGATTAGTAGAAATAAATATAAAACAAGATGTTTTTCTTATTATTACTGACGGGAGTTGACAAAACTCGGTAAGCATTAATAGTCATTTATTGATAATATAATTATACGTCACAATTACATTTTGGAAGCATCCGGAGATGGGCAATATTTGAATGCCAGAGCCATTTTTCATGATATTCTAACAATTAACTTAAAGGCTACTAAAATAGTGGTCTTAATGCACTCTGAAACACTTAGGTGAATAAAGTCTACTAAAATTAATAAACCCAGATGAATAAAGTATACCATCCCCTAATAACCTTTACTTATAAGTTGTTCGGAAATGGATATACCTGCTTCTGTATCAACTTTAAACTTGTGAAATTGTATTCTATTGTTTTTAAATAAACTTGACTTACTTAAAAATATTGAAACATTTAATGCTAAGATGATTGCTCGTCATCCCGCCAAAGTAACTTGTACTCGCCTCTCCCATTTTACAGACCGAGACGATCATTTCGCTTCATTCAGTTTTCATTCTCCAGCTTTCGCAGTTAAACGCGACTACCCCAGTGGGAATACCTATCTATCCCAGCTGTTTGTAACAGCCTATGTCGAAACAGTAATATGACAGCTAACAGTAGGTAACAAATTGAATAGCAAAGCGTAATACTCTTGTGGGATTTATTGTCGAAAATGCACGACGGGAGGTGGAATTAATTCGTTTGTGATTATAATAGCAGGTTTATTGTACTGTATTGTAGTGTGTTTCGTGTCAAGTTTAATTTTAATAATAAAAATAATAAAATTTAATAATAATAACGAATTGGTGCCCTGATGCGGCGAGAAGAAGGCGCGGTAGACCAAAACAAAGATGGTGGAACGAATTGGACCGATTTATAGCCGACTGGATGACGGTTGCTATGGAAGGAGATGTCTGGAGAGAATGGAGAGAGGCCTTTGCCTAGCGGTAAGATAATACCGCCTCATAATAAAATAAAATAAAATGTAATGTTACGGAAATCACCAGACCTTACATAAGAATTTGTGCTCCTATTGGAATATCTTTGGTACTCTTCAAAATTGGTGCTCCAATTGGAATACCATACGTTATCGGTATTAAAAATAAAAAATATTTTATATCTATCTATATTCATATCACAACTACTTCGCCTTCAGAAATTGCGGTATTTTTAACCCCCGACCAAAAAAGAGGGGTGTTATAAGTTTGAAGTGTCTGTCTGTCTGTCTGTCTGTTCCATCATAGCTCCCGAACGAATGGAGCGATTTCAATTTAGTTTTTTTGTATGAAAGGTGAGTTTGGCCCGGGTGTTCTTAGACATGTTTCATGAAAATCGGTTGAGCCGTTTAATAATAAACATATCAAATGAAAGCGCATCGCGTCCACATTACATAATATTATGTTGTTTTACATTAAAGGAAATGAAGGCATTGGAATCGGGGGTTTTTCTTAAATTTTAAATTTATATTTATTGATAAAAGAGTCCAATTATGCCCCTGTTTTATTTTATCAGGTACCCTTATCGTTCCACTTCTGTCTTTCAGATGAACCAGTATGGGTTCTCAGATATTTGCATCATGATTCTAAAAGCATCTCAAAATCTTTAAATGCATATCTACATCATTAAGTAAGTTCCTTCCTCCCTTTAGTAGACCTATGTAGTTACCTAATCGTGATAAATTTCCATAGGATTTCCATGTAATATATCCTGGAGCGATTTGGGAGTACCTGGCACGTAACCTACCGAACTGAAGCAAGCATATGCATCGGCTTTTCAATTTGTACAGGATAATTTATCTAGTTTACACCGTAGATGGTGTTTGGTGCAGCGCCAAAGCTCAACACAAGAAGGTTAAATTTGCAGAAGAACAGCTTTACAATTTTACAGCAAAGAAAGTTTTGCCGTTGCGTTATTAAAATTACAACATGAATGCTGCTTCAATTTAAAACTTTGCTACAATTTAAACTTTTAAAACTTTTTAAATTGTGATGTCGTGTAATAAAGCAGAAAATCGGCCCCATTTAGCAAGTTGCAAGATTACGATAGTATAAAAACTATTTTGCTATTATAACGTTTCTGCTTTAACATCCCACCTAGAAGCCACATAATTCCTTATCTTAATTAAAGAGCCATCCTTAATATGGAGTCCCGGAGGTGGCTGCACCTGGGTGGGCTGGTTTTTGATGTCATCAAAACTCAAAAACCGGAATACCTGCACTCGAAACTTCGTTTCTCTCGTAACCCAGGTCCTAGTCGCTCAATTAGGTCTGAGCTTCTTAACCACGAACATATTAAGACGGCTGCATTTAAGGGTAGCTTTCGTTATTTGGCAACGAAGTGTTGGAACAATATAACTCCACCGGTCCGTAATGTACAAAGTAAATTTACGTTTAAAACCAAGTACAAGTTGAAGTTAACTAAACAAATTGAAGGTATACCAAAACACTTTGTCTGCCAAAAATAAGCACTGTGGTACTTGACCCCTTTGTTAATACTGCAAGATAGATATATTACCACCTCAACGATATTACCTAACTTACTACTCGACACTATAATCTATAATATAAAAATGAATCGCAAAATGTGTTGGTAAGCGCATAACTCAACAACTCCTGGACCAATTTGGCCAAATCTTTTTTAAAATGTTCGTTGAAGTTCAAGGATGGTTTTTACGGCGAGAAAAATTAGAATTATTGCTGGAAAAACCCTAAAAATAGCCCTTTTCCTTTTCCCATACAAATGATTTGTAACTAAAACGTAGTCAATTTGAGCTTTATTGCTATGGATATCGAGATAGCGCGAACGTCACACCATCATGCGAAGTGAAATTGTTTATGCTGTAAATGGCAAAAAATTTATGCTAAATGAATTTTTAATACGCTCCACTTAGATAAATTCGTACAGCTTATCAAATGTTATACCTATTTTATGCTTATGTTGATGATACCCATATATTATGTACTTATCTATTTTGTCATGTCTTGATAGCCATCACATTACTTACTAGTTATAGGTAATTTGCATGTAAACACTACAAACATAAGTTCATATTAAATTACAAGCACTCATTGTTGTCTAAGCAATGTAGGTGTGTTCCTAACGTCAAAGATAGTATCTATCAAAAGTATATAAACACAATGTTAGTTACCGTACTCCTCCGAAACTGCTTTACCGATTTTTACCAAATTTTATATGCGTATACAGTAGGTCTGGAGAATCAGCTACTATCAATTTTTCATTTTGCAAAACAACGTTTGCTGGGGTCAGCTATTGTATTATATATATTATGTAAACAATTAATGTGGTCTACGCCTCGCTCTGCTTGGTCACTACTATGTAGGTTATGGCTGAAAATCAACGTTTGCTCGCCTTGAGCATGTTTCACGTTGAGCCTCGACCATTTGACGTACTGCAGCACACGCAATGTGCAACTGTCCATTCTTTTGCAACATTATATTTATATTATAGAGGTATTGTAACTGTATTATTTTTTGTATTTCTTTGTTTTTCTATATCTTTTTGTGTCTGTTGTCGGAAATAAATGTTTTTATTATTATTTTATAACTAGCATTTAGCTAGACTTAGTATAGGTTGTCTTTTTCAAGAATTTATTAATTTTGCATGCCTTTGGATCCCTGTGTATTAAAAATAGAAATAGAAACCGCTTTATTTACGTTACAAACATAAAAATACACTCAAATAAAATATTAAATACTATATTATATGCACTTAAAATTAACATAAGAGCGTTTAAACATTAATACTATGTATGTACTTAACAAATTCAAACGTAATTGGATTCCACTCCACATAATTTTTTTTAAAGTTTTATTTACGGATTGTGTACAATACCGTTCTGCTGACATACTGCCGAGTTTATTATGGGTAGCTTATTGGTTCCCGTGTTTAATGGTAACTCCCGTTTCTCTCACGACGTTGCTGGTATACTGTTGCACTACATACTGTGACTTCAATGTAAAGCATTGTATTACCTATGCCTCAGTTGTGACACGCTGTTGCATCCTGTTCCGGGTTCTTTATAGCGCCTGACTATTGGTTTCCGTGTTTTACGATACCGGATCTTGCATACTGGTTTAACCTTTACCGGGATGTCGAAATACAGTTGCACTAAATATTGTGCAATTTTACAGTTGCTTCAGTTGTATTGTGTTTTACGATACTAGATCTAGTTCACAGATCGTATCCTTTGCTAGGTTTTACCCGACTGCGCGACGCAAAGGAGTGGTGATGGGTTGATCAGTCTATGTATGTATGTTCCTATACTGACCACACGCCTGTTCTAAATTCTAACGTTGAACGATTCCTCTTAGTCCGGCGAGTGTCCCTAAAGACATGACGTCAGTGAAAATTCAATATGGCGACTGCTGGACGCCATTTTGTAAAACAAAATAATTGAAGTCAACTAACTACTATGTCATGAGCGGTATACAAGATACATGATACAAAATCATTTTTTCCATTGTTTGGTTTTAAAAATCTTACAAACATCAAAAGTAAAATATTAAATTAGATTAAAAAAATATATTTTAATTTTATTAAAATATTATATTATATTAGAAATTGAACATAGGTACTTTAAACATTACACGCAACATTTTTCGATCCGCCTGATCGTTTAGGATTTAATCGAATTATAGTTGCGTAAAAAACCCAATAAAGTTTAGTCGCAGTTGGGTTATATATTTTATTTATTTCAATTTGTTAGCTACAGTTAGGTTTAAAGATATTAATTTTCTCATAAAAACTACAAACAGTTCATTTACAATGAGATTACAAATATTTACTTAATCATACAGCCTTTGAACTTATAATATTGTTTAAATTCTTATATAAACTTATACTAATCATACAGAAATACAGAATTTATTCATAATACCATAGTACAGTATAGTAGTTATAGCTTGCCTGCCTCGCCCCACGCATTCAAAATACTGTGTCGCCGCGCGTGGCAATTCAGATATAAGTTTGTCACGGTCATATTTTGTGTACATTTTAACGGACACCGAGTCCAACTCTTACTTAGTAGTTATTATAATAAATATTTATTTCCGGACAATCCACAACATGTAGCCCCGCGGTAACCTCCAAGCCTGTGTGACTTGCGATGGGTGCTAGACATCTGATATACTTAATATAATAGACATACGTATTCAAATTACTTTCCTTCCTCCTCCTCCTAGCTTCGTGGTCCTCAACGCTGAAGGACGTGACCACCCTTAAGAATCACTTTCTCTCTTACGAACTTTTTCCACCTGTCTCTTTCTCTTGCAGTGTGAAGGGAGTGTGAACTGACGAGTTAAGAGTGGTGCGGATCTGGTCGGACCAACGAACAGGGCTGCCTCCACATGAACTTTCCTTAAAAAGCTGCTAAATAGGTCGAGTGAAACACAATTTCTCATTTTAATAACACGACAATAGTTTTCTTGACAGAACTTGTTTCAAACAGCAAACAGACTGTTTAATTCCGAATATTAAACGAAACTTCTCCGGAACTACTGTATTATAGTTTTCAGAAATGTAAATTTTTGTCAGAGATGATGTTATTAATATTTAAAAAATACTTATTACCCACTTGAATGGCTAACTTATTAATAATTGCAATTATTTTTGCTTTCCATCATATTATGAGTTACCGATCCATCCTGTCTACCTATGGGTAAAATTATAAACATAAAACGTATTCTTGTTTAAATTGCTAAAAGGTTAAAATAAGAAACCTATAGAATAACGCCGACCACTCAGAAAATGCTGTCTGCGCTGACAGTTTTCCCGTAAAGTTTTCTACACGCTGAGACGTCGGCACCGATCACACGTGACACCAAAATCAGCCTCTGAGGAAGCATGTGAACATTTCTCTTAAATTCTCTGTAAGTTCCAACATGAGCTTTCACGTTGGCATACTTCACTTCACTAAAGCCACGGAGAACCTAAATTAGAACTCTGGGCGCTTGGGCCCCACGAATAGGCAATCGGGCTAATCCACTACATCAGGGAGTTGCGCTGGTTGAGGTCTGGTTAGGCAGGGGGATAATGTACAAAACACTCCTATGCGAGATGTCAGTGCAGATCTTAGTTCTCCCAATTAGAATTAACTTTTTGCACTCGGGCCTGTAACGGATACTGACCAACGAATTACGAAGCAGTATGAAGAATAATGTACATAATATTTACAGGATAGGACGTTGAGAGTAACCTCTGATGTTGGCCATTATATAAGCGAATTTTAATTGGAGCATGTAATATGAGAACTCTGTACAGCTACTGTTATTTTGGGAGAAGTGCATGAATCTTTTCTTAGGTCGCTTTTATTGCTTCATTATTAAAAAATCATGTATAAGTCAAAATTAGATTAGTAGTTTTAGCTTTTGAAATCATAATTGTTATGTCAGAATGTTCACAATGTTGTGTGTTGCCCTGCAAAATATAAAATATTTAGAAACATGCTAATTAACGTGTATCTTTGCGGTGTGTCCAGCAATTTTTACTACTTTACCTACCCCAAGGAGTATATAATGCAAAATTTGTCTGACAAAAACCTCCACTCCTTCTACAAAACAAAAAATTCTTAAAGTTAACCTTGAATATTTTATTTCAGGTCAGTTCTTACCAATGTCTGGATCCTTTTGCTGATCAAATCCACTTCAAATCAAGCAAGGTAAGCCTGATTATATAAAAGGTTTAAAATGAAGCCTGAATTTTATGAATAAAGAGATTTTTTTCAAGATATCTGGGCCGTGGTTGTTGAAATTTGCCAAACTAGCAGCATTTTTATAGTCTAGATTATAAAATGGTTTTATTCTAGATTAAAATGGTTTGTAGTGACCCCGTTTTCTAATTGGCAACTTTCAAATGTTTTTAAAGCGGTTAAGGGTTATGAGTCAACTTCGTCAGGATTTTTATGGTACTTATACAATAAATACTGAAATAATAACACTCACAAATATACTTTAAGCTCAGAACGTTATGATTATTATAACTTCGTTATTTACTATTAGTTAGCTTCCATAAAGGTTTGAATGTTCGTTGCTTAGTGATTTTAGTAGAATGCATACATATTTTGGATTTACAGGTCTTGTTTTAGGGCATATCAAAATAAAAAATCCAGCTGCTAAGAATACTCACCAACGCAATACGACCAGTACTGCGTACTACTACAGCGTGACTAAACAATTATATGCAAACTGCAAAAATCTCCCCCTTTTTCCTCCACACTCAAATATATCCATGTATTTTTTAAGACTCTAATTTTTTTCAACTTCTAACGTTCTTACTGCTGGGATGTTTGTGTTTGTGGTGATTGGGCAGTGGTCACATCCACTTGGGGTACGAGCGTTGCGTGTATGTAGATATATTTTTCTTCTTGATAATATTATGTGATCGTGAGGAAACCGGCATGTTCTGAGAACTTTAAAGAGATGGCAGGACATGTGACATTCACCAACCTGCACTTGGCCAGCGTGATGAATTAAGGCCTTATCTCTCTCGCCAAGAGAGAAGTCCCTGTGTCCCAGCAGTGGGAACGTTAAAAGGGTGATGATGATGATAAAAATAACCTATATACAGTTGATTTAAAAAACCTCCATTATGAAGTCGGTTACCGTGGCGTGGCCACAAAATAAAGAGATACCTGGTTCCCTTGAATAACGTTGATCAAACAATTTCCCATTATGTTGGGCGTGTGAGCACTGTATTGCATTTATTTAATTCACGTCGTAACGTTACGCTGAGTATGGCTTGGTGCAAGTTAGAGAAAGACGGCTTTTTTGCGCGGATTACATAGTGTAATAATAACCTAGGTGAATAGGGTACAAACATATTCTTGTAATCTTCTTTGTGTAAATCTAGTCTCAAATAAGAAAATGAGAATCCTTACCAATATTTATAATTTTTATATTACAAAAGTAATGCAGTGTGCGTTACTTTTCTGTTGATATCTCACCTCCTCTTCTCCGATCCTCTCCGTGGGTCTGTTGTGCTTTCACATCAAAACAGATGAAGCGATTTGAATGAAATTTGGTACAATGCGATGTGACTTAACGCGAAAAAGGCCGTAAGAGATTAAAACCAAAAAAAAAATATGTTTTTTAGTTGCAGCTGGTTTACAAATAAAAGCTTATTCTAAGCGGGCAAAGGCGGGCTGTTAGAAAACAAATAAATTGTTTGAAAAAACTTCACATCCTTTCCAGCTCCAGCTGTTTCAATTAAATTTGTAACAAAATCGCAACAGCTCCTAACACGAGCCCGACCACAAAATGTACAGCGTTGAAGTACAATTTCAGAGCCCTCGGCAGCTCAAATAAAGTGCGTCGCTAATGAGGTCCGTTTCAGTCGTGTTCATTAAATACACTACTCGTGCTAGGGGCTCGCTCATTAAAACCATGCTGATTGTGTATACTTACAACTAATATAAAACACATTATTTTATACACAGGAAAATGGATATGCAACTAAACTTGAAATACAAATGTACAATCGGCGGCCTTATCGCTAACAAGCGATATCTTCCAGGCAAACTTTCAATCTACTTAGATTAAATAAATAGTAGGTGTAATAGTGCTCGTAGTTTCTTTACGGGATCGAATCAGAAGTTAGGATATACGTGAAAAAACGCGAGACTGATTCATACGGTTGAAATTGAAATGACAGTGGGAATATAGAAATATAATGAACTATTGTTATTATTTGCCTCAACGCTTCTTTATTATCCTCTTTCAACTCAAACTCATTTTTTCCTTTCATTCCGTAGTTATTGCGATCGAAACAATGCGCCCTTGCCTTTACAGAAACTTTGGCAACAATACCTAATTCCGTTTCCGATATTTAATGAAACAAAATACCAATAACTACCTTACAGGCACCTGCAAAACTGGGTCGGCCGAGATACATATTACAAAGCCACTTTGCTTCCCAAATGAATCTAGTTATAATAGAGTTTCCAATAAATTATTTGGTAAACTAACAACTTCTGATGAGATTGGGAGATATTTTGGCTCCATTGTTATTATTATGGATTATTTATGGCACGTGAAAAAATAGACTGTACAAAAGGTGGGCTTAATGCCAGGGCATTTTCTACCTGCCAACCTCTAATGAGAATATGTAGAATACAGAATCTGTTGATGTTGATTATACTGCTTGTATAAAAACATAATTTTGAAATTTTTATTGTATGTAAAAATAATTTAATTTATAATATACTAGCTGACCCCAGCAAACGTTGTTTTGCAAAATGGAAAAATAGATAGTAGCCGAATCTCAGACATAATGAATACGCATATTAAATTTGTTAAAAAAAAGTACAGCCGTTTCGGAGGAGTAGGTACGGTAAAAAACATTGTGACATGGAAATTTGATATATTAGATTCAGTAAGTCAAAAGTGTAACCCATCATCATTACAGGTTTGCAGGAAACAGGAAAAAAGGGGGTTCGGGGGCTATGCCCCGATTACATTTTAGTGCGAAAAATATAAGTTGAATATCTCTATCCAAAGTACAGTCAGCTAGCAAAGTGTAACCTAAAAATACAAAAAATATATATACAAAAATATTTATTTATATCAACACACGCGTTACAATTTCACTTAGCAGCGGTCCCCGCACGAGGCAAGCCTGTATTGTTACAATTTGGATTCACCGGGTATAGAAAAAGTGCATGAAAAACAAAGGATGTGACAAAATAGGAGAAATTATAATATATCTCTATCTAAGATTACATTTGCAACAACATCAAGACATTTTAAATTTATTAATCAAAATTATAGAAATGGTAATAGGTGTCTTAATAAAGTGATTCAAAGTCTTAGTTTCATAATATAAATCTTTATTAATAATGACGGCGAGACAATAATATACTTGTGTAATAATATACAAGCCAAGTTACAATTTCAAAATTTCTTAAGTTTTTGTATTTAAAAATTAAGATGATTCATAATATTTGAGTACCTATTATGTACTTGCTGGGCTCGTTTGAAATGGTAAAAAATATTGTTTTTTAATAAATTAAACTGTAACAACAACATTAAAATACTGTTATTTATTTGTTAGTTATAAAACATAGATAATTACATCTGTAAAACATCATATTCGAAATAATCATAAACATGAAATTTCACAGCGAAATTTAATTTCTTATAAATTCTAAAACATTTTTTTCGTCGACTGTATCTAGTACAAATTAGTTTTAATGTGAGAAAATCGGCTGTTAAAACTTATTTGAAATCTTTGGGAATAGAATAGAAAACACTTTATTGTACACCACACAAATAAATTGTAAACTTTAAAAAAACCCTAATTAAATAGGGTTCAATGGCGGCCTTATCGCTATGAGCGATCTCTTCCAGGCAACCTTGGGATGGACAGGAAATAAAAGGAACGAAAAGACAGTGGCTTAGAACAAATGCTATAAATAAATAAGAATTATCAACCCTTTTTTATTATAGTCACGACTACGTTAGCATAGAAATATATTTAAAAAAAAACACAGTTAAGTACATGGTTAACCCCAAAGTGAGCTCTGTGTTGTCTAACCCTCCACAACGCATACAACACTTCATCTCCTCTCAGGAACTCAAAAATGCACAGTTAACATACACCACCGTCGTTTAATTTAACGAAACATAATTTAAAAAGGCAAACTTAACATTTTTTTTTCAAGGAACAAACTGCCTACTGCTAGGGGAATTTTAATTATGTTTGCATTCTTTAGCGGCAACATACAGCGCGGCAGTTTTTCAACCTTGCAACCCGGTTTTTAAAAGAGTCCGTTAATTTTTAGAGTGCATCCGTGAACGGGTTAAAATTGAAAGAAAATGCCAAGGAAATATTTAAATGAGATGAATTTTACGTCTAGCACTTTTTATAATGCTGTTGCATTTACTTTATTGCTTTTTTTGCCTGCCTAGCCAGAAAATTCTTAGCTACTTCATTAAGTAGCAATTTAATTTAGGTTATCATTATAACCTGAGTGAAATTGCTTATTAATATCTTATGTATTATACTTAACATTATTGAAGTTTAACTGTACACTAATATAATATACAAAAAAGTGTCCTGACAAATTGACAGACAAATCTAAAGCAGTATCCACTAAGTACACAATTAAAAGACTTAAAATTTGAACATAATATTGCTCAATCAATACAGTCAATACGTTTTTGATGTCAACAAGAAAAGCTCAAATCCTCTTTCTTTCAAAATTGCTATTTTCCAAGACAAAGACAAATAACACTATTACCTATTTATTTTTAAGATATATCTTCAAATGTTTCACAAGTTGACTTACCCGACGTAGCTTAGGTAAGAGAGAGCTTATATATTTACACTATCCATCAGGCCGTTACCACTACCATTTGTTCACGAATGTGATAAATTAGTGAGGTTTTTGTGTAAGCCGTGAGGCTGCGGCTGTGAGAGACAAATCGACAGATTCTAACGGTTAATTAACGGGGATGTTGACTTGGGATGTTTCTTGTTTATGCCCTACTTTATAACTTATTTAATGTATCGTGATGGAGTTGTCAGGGCGCGTTAGAAGCACCAAAATACACGTCGTTTTCGGTACAGGTGGTGGTCGTGCTTTTGCATCCACAATTTTATAAATTTTGTATATTTTTTGAGGTTTTTCAGTAAAATTAAACAATGGAAATATAAATGATTTTGTATCATGTATAATCTCGGCAACACGAGTGTCGAATCCCAGTGAAGTACTGACATATTTCGGTTCAATAATAATATTCTTGAACTTTCTTTGCCAAAAGTAGTAAGAAAGCACATAAAAAGAACAACTTAAATGTAGGATTTTAAACATGTTTCATATGATCATCAATTCATATGATATTGTTCACATGTACCGGCCGGCGGCGGCGGCGGCATATCAACACGAGAACTATTTGCTTATAGATAATTAATTATATTAATAATTTAAAGTACAAGGGCTACTTTTTAAATCATGTAGTTCGCGTATCTCCCGCGATTATTAAAAAAAAACATATCGCATTTCGCAGTTCGACCACCGCCGACCAAAGAAAGAACACAAAATGTCGAAATTTTACAGCTTACAGCTAACGATTTTATTACGTTCCCCAAAATTAAGCTAAGTCTTCGTGGTCAACATTTCACCTTACTAAAAGAAGCTGTTAACGCATACAAATCGTCCATTTTGACCACTCTATGTTGTTATACTTATATCAAACACAACTTAAAAGGCGAGAGGTACTTCATATACACGATCGTAACTCACTGCGTTAAATAATTTAGTTTTATCTTCTTCGTGTAAAAGATTATGTGACATAACTCCGTGCCACATAAAATTTTGGTTTCTGTTGCACATTGGTCCGGACCATTATCGAATAGTTATAAATCGTTTCCAATAGTAGGGGTAAGCCTTGAAAGGTATGAATAAAACAGTCAAAAATCCTAGGTTACCGTGGGTTACACGTTTTCACTCGCTCCGGCTTGGATAATAAATCTCCCCGGGCTGAATGCCGATCTCTGCAGACTCTTCGTACATTTCTCGCTTTGTTGCTGGCAACACTCGCGAACATATTCTATTGTATTCATATGTTCGCGAGTACATAATCCATATGTCAATATTTTATTAATAAAGTCTGTTTTTGCTATTCAATACGGTTGTAGATTTTATATACTTTTTACACAGGAAAAAAAAAGCTTCGTTTCTTCACTAGCTAAACTGATAGTAAGACCAAAAAGAACGCATGCCGTCATAAGAACTATATAGAAACACCTTAACAAATTAAAAATAAAAAACCTAACAAATGGTTTGACAATAGAACCTACTTACTTTTTAACCACTGTCAACATTAGTTTGTCTGTCCCGCACAAAAAAATTATGCTTGTCGGTTTTTATTTTTTATTTATGACATTTAATTAAAACACTCGTTTCCAAAAATAACGGGTCAGTCAAAAAAAGTAAAAGTAAATAACTTCAGAACTGTAAAAGTTAGATCATTAAAATTAAAAACAAAAAAATACTTATTAGTTTCGCTTCTAATATAACCTATTATTTAATCTGGTTGTAAATGTTGTTGGAGGTTAATTGAATATTCCATTCCAGTATTCCTCAGCACCGGCTCCGAAATTTGGTGTACAGCATGCCTAATCTGGACGCTGCCAGAAGAGTTCGTGGAGGCAATAGGTAATCTAGATAGAAGGTCAATTGGAATTGGAATTCGAGGGAGTAACAGCACAGCGCCGTGAAATCCTTAAGAACCCAAGGTCACTCCGAGAAGCCTGTGAAGACCCCAGGAAACTTCTGCGCTCTTGGTCGGAGTTGGGCTGATTACACTAGCGCCCCACTCCACGCACAATGGACCACCTTGAGTCTAAGTGCGGAAATACAGGGCCCCCCTAACTAACTACTAACTAATTAGGAGGTCAATTGCTTAAAAGCTGATAATTGAAGATAGCTGAAGTAGGAAATTTACTTAATTAAATTAAGTTGTTTGGATAATAGTTTAAAGCTTCAAATTCATGAGAAATCCCCTTATTCTTAGTCAAGACGCCAAGTTACGAAGTCAAGGAGTCTTATATTTTTTCTTATTAATTTTGTACACAGAGAACTTACAAACTTAACACTTATTCCCTAGTCTTCGTAAGTACCTACTAAACGGAGGAACACATCAATCTTTCTTATATCTGTTTTATTACCAACAGGTTTTTGAATATACCTAAACGCCGAGGGTTAAAGTGTTTGTATGTTCTGCAAGCTCCTTGGTGCTTAATATATAAATAATAATAAATATATATTCATAATATTGTATAGATGTAACACGTTTCTATAGAAATTTCTATTTTAGCTAATCTTTTAACTGTAAACATAAAAGTATAATTTAAATTACATAAAGTAACCCAACCTTATCGTTTTCTGATACACCATACTAGTATCTTTAAGTATTTAACTTAGCCATCGTATCGTAAACTATTATGAAAGTTGGGAAGCCATTAAAGGAGCTTCTAGCTTGAGGCTATATCGTCTTGATAGTCTTAGAGTATCGCTTGCAAGAGTCGATAACTGTTGCGGTGGGTTAACAAGCGATCTTGCGAAGGTGGCGAGAACTTAATGATATACTATATTGCTTTGTTATGAGTTATTGTCTTCTTTGTGGTGGTATGCTGGTTCCTATCACAAATGAGGAGATACGAGAGTCGCCGATTTTGGGTGGGATTTTACTGAGTTG
This sequence comes from Gymnoscelis rufifasciata, assembly GCA_929108375.1. Classification (NCBI taxonomy): domain Eukaryota; kingdom Metazoa; phylum Arthropoda; class Insecta; order Lepidoptera; family Geometridae; genus Gymnoscelis; species Gymnoscelis rufifasciata. The sequence goes on from OV815305.1 coordinate 14,416,438, forward strand.
AACGAGATAGCTGTGTTAATTATACTGCATAAGGTATAATGTAGGTACGTACGTAGCACGTCTCCAACTGCCATCTGGGCAATTGGAGACGAAAATGAAGGCTTTCCGGAATTTACCACGGATCAGTAAGCGTAACGTAGGGAAATATTGTCATCAAGTAATATAAATTAACAAAAACTCAGAAACTGATATACTCAGAAACCGATAAACTCAGAAACCGATAAACTCAGAAACAGATAAACTCAGAAACCGATAAACTCAGAAACAGATAAACTCAGAAACTACTGAACATATTTTAATGTGATGTTTTAACCCCCCATAAAAAAGAGGGGTGTTATAAGTTTGACGTGTCTGTCTCTCTGGGACATCATAGCTCCTAACTGAATGAAGAGATTTCAATTTAGTTTTTTTGTATGAAAAGTGTGTTGCGAGCTTAGAGCTTACCACGGAGCTAGATGTTGTTGTGTGAATTGTCTGGAAATATTTATTTTTATTTATTTATTTAGTATAATTATTCTTGTGGACGCGTTGAATGATAGATATACATTATAATTGGATGTGATAAGGACGTATGAATTTATTAATTTTATTACTATTATTATTATCAATTATGCTATAATTAGTTACAACGGAATGTGCTTATGTAGAACTAAAACGACAGTATAAACCCCGGCCGGTCACTAGTAATCTTTCAATGGCCGTCGTAGATTGTGTGAAATGAATAGTGCTAGACATTTTTCACCAAAGACAAAGAACGTGTTTGCAACTTGCAAAGGGAATTTAAAATCTTAGGCAAACATTACAGGAGAGGCTTCTATGGACAGTGAACTTTGAAAGAGCCATTGACAACGCGCATATGAGAATACCTAGACGGCCATTAAAGTGATTGAAAGACATTTCAGCGTTACTTCGTCAATTGCTGGACATAGGCCTTATTTATTTTCATCATTGATCACACAAAAACTAAGAATCAAGACATTTTAGACAAAATCATAGAGGGGTTGGCAATACTCGCGACGCTTGGCAGGCGGGTTGGCGAGTGCAGTATTTCGTGGTGTGGTCTAAGAAGACGCAGCCCGTCGGTGAATCTCCTCCGGTCCTATGATGCCCACCGGTGGATAAATAAAATAAAGAGGAAGCGAAAATAAAGAATGTTAATTACTTTTCAAACTTATCTCTACTCGTTACAAATTTGTTATAAAGTTCAGACACGCATTTATAAGATAAAACATCTCTGAATAAAAACCAGGTCAAATTCCTTTTCAGAACTCATTCACTTTATAGTTGAAATATTTTACTGTCAAGATTTTTAAATGTGTTTACTCGAGCCTGGAGTGCTTGAAAACTGCCCAAACACAGAGATCATTATACACTAGATGGAGAATACCATTTGTACATGAAACCAGTGTAATTGGGACCGGGGTCGAGGTATGAAAAGCTCTTTGTTGAAACGTAGTGATGAAGAGACGAATTTGTGGAATGCCACATTTTTGGTTGTTAAAGGTTACTTCAAATAATCAAGTGGTTTTATTTTACAGTCTGTTTTAGAGATAAATTTATAAAACTGAATTTTTGTTGAATGATCAATGTTACACGCACAACAGATTGTGGTGTTTTTCGTTTATGAATTGCTTACCATTTAGAAACTCATTCTGAGCGATTCTTCCATTTCTATTTGGAGGTTTGTCTGTTCTCGTCCGTAAGTGGTAATCCTCTGAATCCTTAAACGTGACCTCCGGGTGGTGCTAAGAACAGTCTCTGGTGGTAGGCTTTTTTTTGTGTTGCGTAATGTGGCCCGGAGAAACCTCCTTCTAGTTTTCATGCAACATCTTAGACCACATCGTCACTTTACATCAGGTGAGATTGTGGTCAAATGAAGGCTTATCTAACATAAAAAAAAGAACTATTAGTTAGCCAAGAAACTCAATAACAGAGCTGCTAAACAAATAATAAAATAAATCAGGCTGTTTAATAACGCAATAGGCATGACGACTACATACAAAATACGTAAGTATTTCTGTTTAGTCAGTCTGTGATTTCGTCCAAAAAGTTCCAGAGGGGCTTATGACGTAAACATTTAGTACTGTTTGCTTGACAGCATTACGTCACGCGAAACTTTAATGCACCGTATCTTGATTTTTCGTTTGTAAAAAACATGGGTTTAATTTTTGGAAGTAATCTAAATGACGAACTAATTATTATTTTTTAGTAAACTACCCTATTCTCATCCTACAGAAGTAACTGAAAGTCATAAGCAGGGTCTCCAGACAATCCACCGCGCTATTTGAATAAATGTCCGTGCGAAGCCGGGACGGGCCGCTAGTATCTAATAATATTATAAAAAAACAAGTTTGTCTTGACAGTTCTCAACAGCACAGCTTATAGAGGTATATCTCCATCTACTCTGATTTTATCAATATTAACCCAAATCAATGTTAACATAAATATCCTATACGTCATACACATCACCATTTAAAACCCCGTCAAACCCGCTCAAACAGCCATCCATCTGTCATAAACTTTCAAACATCGTTCCGCCCCAAATACCCCGTTTGAGGCACACAGTGTCATTTACAAAGAAACCTGTCAATCCGTCCATCCGTTTGTTTGCCAAGAAAACGTGTATATTTAGAAAATTCAATTAGTTCCGTTCAAGAGTTGGATTACGAGTTTGGGTAAGTTACATTAACTCTGAAATGTCATAAGATTTGAGGGATTGAAGGTGATTCTATCACCTATTATTCTATTATATTTTTTGACCCGCGACCGAAATAGAGGGGTGTTATAAATTTGACATGTCTGTCTCTGTCATATCTCCCGAATAGATGAAGCAATTTCAATTTAGTTTAACTAAATAAAGGTGACTTACGCGCGAGTTAGCGATTTTTTCGTGTTTCGTAATGTGGTCCGGAGAAGCCATCTACTTTCTAGGTTTTCTTGCTCCATCATAGACGACATCGTCACTTTACATCAGGTGACATTGTGGTCAAATAAAAGCCTTATTTGACCACATCATTATTCCGTTCTTCAGCAGAATTTTTTTTAAATGTTTTTTTCTCTCTTTTTAGTGGTGGTATTTGAATTCTGCAATTAATTTACATTAATTAAATCCTGATCATATATTTCAACCACTGAATGAACTATAGGTACTTATACATTTTTATGGAACCCCAACTTTGAGGTAAGAAAGCATTTCCAATAAAAAAAAATCAAATACGGACTACTCAGTAAAAAGGTATGCGTGGTCATACATAAAAAGTATAGGTATACTCATCGAATTGAGAACCTCCTCCTTTTTTTCGTCGGTTGTAAAGGACTATAGGTTTATTCTATGTTATATTTCTCCAAGAATATGTGTAGGTACAAGGTTTGATGATGATCGCTTCAGAAGTTTTCGCATGAAAGCGCACCAAACAAACTTATATTGTTAACATTTCTTATACTGCTAACATTATGCTGTTATTTGAGAAGGTTTGAAAACTTACACAGCGTTCTAGATTCCAGATATTCATAACATGAAAATGTCTGAATATCTACGTTTGTAGAACTCGCGTCGTGTTCCGTGACTACGGGCCATCAAACGGCGGCGACGTCGTAAAACTGGCTTAGGTGTGCCGTCTGCGTTCCAGTAATTGCATTATTATGTTGTGCAGTAAGCCATTGGAATCAACATCATAATGGTAATGGATTTATATTTAGTGGTTAATCTCCGGCCGAACGCGACGAAGAGGGCGTCTGTCGCGCGGCTGACGCTACCAATGCCACCTATGCATCTACTATGGCCCATCGCACACCTGCGCGACCACAAAGCGGGAGGATTTCAGGCAAAAAAAATCCCGCGTTGCTGACGCGTGGGTTTGGTCGAAGCCTTTTCTAATGTCCGCTGCAGTTTTAACAAATTCTTTTAGTTAAATGTTGTCATTGATATACTTGATAATTATGTGCGTAATAAACTGTCCTAAGACCAAAACGGTAAGAATGTGGTAAGTGGTACAGTCAACAGCAAAAATGATCAAAATCAACGTTCAAAAATATCTTCTTGCGAGACGTGCCTGATGTAACAAGTTATACCAAGGTGTCAATTCTTAATAAAGCTTTAATTCGTCCAAGTAAATGATCAAATAAATGTGATCACGTACCTATAACGCATTATTTATTCCTTTAATTCTTATAAACAATAATAGTTAGTAACATTTGACTTAATTTATTGTAAATATTATTTTGGGAAAAAGACTTGTTGGGAGGACATTCGACTTTCATTCCGAAAGTCGTGGGTTCAATCCCCCGCCATGCACCTCTGGATTTTTCTCCTTGAGAAATTTATGTGCGCTTTATACTCGTGCTTTAATTGTGAAGGCAAACATCGTGAGGAAATCGGCATGTCCTGAGAACTTTAAAAAAAGGAGTTTGAAGGACATGTGATATTCCACAACCCGCACTTGGACAGCGTAGTGAATTAAGGCCTAATCACTCTCGTCAAGAGAGAAGTCCCTGTGTCCCAGCAGTGGGAACGTTAATATATTGTTTGAGGATTATGATTATTTTGGGACCCTATTTTATGAGTATATTTTGTTGCTGACGGTACAACTTACGCAAATATTTGGCGGTTTCTAGTTTTTCTTTTGTTCAATAAACTATTTACGATGGAGGGTACCGTATGATCCTCAATCGCAAAATAAACCTATTTTCGTTTTATGAAGAATCCATAGTTTACGAGTCATTTTCATTCGCATCTTGTACACATACGATGTAATAGGGAAGCGTTCAAAAGAAAAATCCCTGATTAGTTTTAAGTTATAATACCATGGTATATGTTAGTCTGTATGATATTTAATTATATGCCTTTGTAATGTAATTTTAACCCCCGACCAAAAAAGAGGGGTGTTATAAGTTTGACGTGTCTGTCTGTTCCATCATAGCTCCCGAACGGATCGATCTTTTCAATTTAGTTTTTCAATTTGTATGAAAGGTGAGTTTTGCCCGGGTGTTCTTAGACATGTTTCATGAAAATGGGTTGAGCCGTTTAAAAGTTATGGGGGTGAGAGTGGGGAAGGAAAACAGAAAATCTGCAAAAATACTAGTGTGGGGTATCAAATGAAAGCGCATCGCGTCCACATTACATAATATTATGTTGTTTTACATTTAAGGAAATTAAGACATTGGAATCGGGGGTTTTTCTTAAATTTTAAATTTAGATTTATGATGTTGGAATACTCCAAAAACCACGTATACACCAAAAATTGTCTTACAACTTACTGTTATACTGTCCATGTAGGCTATGTGCTTCTAAAGAAATAAACGTTTTGGCTTTGACTTTGATACAATTTCTAACTAGCACAGGAGGTAGATTACTAAAGACTGCATTAATTATGTAATACTTTCTTGGGTTTTTAATAAATGATTGATTGATTGATCTAACCATTTCACTTGTTACTAGCCTTAATTAAATGTGTGTAATCTTTTCAATCATCGACTAAACGATCGCATTTTTGTACCATATAAAGTTACTGTACGAATCACGGCCTAACTTTCAACATTCAGGGTTTAATTAAACTTTGAAGTTTCTCAACGAAATCACCAAAACCAAGGAGTTCTACCTTGACCTGACACAAAGCTAATTTACCGTATTCGAAACTGGCTCAGACTAATTTGTAGTTTTATTAAGTAAGTAATTGAAATTTTGTGGAAATTTGACTAATATACTGTGAAATTGGACATCTACTTAAAAAATAGTAATATTACCTTGAGGCGCGTTTTAGATTTGGCCACTCAAGTTTTGTCATATTCCTTCCATAAATGAAGCCTAAGTTTTATCCCTATAACATAACTACCTGTCAGATAAATTGTCAACAAAATCGGTTAAATCTTAGCAGTTTTAGACAATATCCGAAATTAATATATTAATAAGCGTTTTTAGTATGTATTACAAAAGTAATAGGCATGATTACTTTATAAAAACAATTGGTATCCTGTTTAGTACATCTATTGTTCCGTCCAAAACTGTTGCTTCTTCAATTCAATAAGAAAGTGCAAAAATACTGAGCATCATACTAGTTAATGAGTGGGAGCTTGTGATTGCGTTATTTTGTAAAAATCGCAAGAAAATATCACGTTACGCGAAACTTCAATGCACTGTAACGTTCTAATTTTACGTTTGCAAGAAACAAGTAAAAAATTTTGGATAAACTAAATACAGATTTTTTTTTCTATTAAATGTATACCTCTCCCTCATGCGCCTCCCCAAGGTTTGTGCCACCCACCAGTCCAGTGCTGATCGGCATCATTTTACTCTTTACCTTAATAGTTTGTACCTATCTTATGCGTTTAAAGACTAACCTAAATTACCATACGATAAACTGAAAAATATCTAGAACCAGAACCAATACATATTGGTGCACAATCTGTACAACCGACGGAAATCAAAGCCTTTAATGACAGCCACTGTCTCTTCCATCTACCTACAGCTAATTTAGAGTGATGAGAAGCCATCTACTGCAACTTCGAGAGAAACACCCCGCTTGTGCCAAACTTCACGCCGTACCCGTGTTCTGTCAACATGAAGTTAGTTAATTCACCATTGTACCTGCGCTGCGGTTTTACCAACTTTTCAGACCATGAATAAACCAAAGTTTGGAATCTTAAGTTTGAAGTTATTCACTGGAAGTCCAGATTTTAGAGAATGGTTTGGTTCTGGAACTTATAGATGTGGGATAGGATAGATAAATACTGAGCTACTGAAATAAAGTTGGTTGCGATTTTTTACAATGTCGTTAAACTTAATTTATTTTAATTAGCCTGTCCATGTCCTGTGCTTCTAAGAATAATCAATATTTTTTATTTGACTTAGAAACACATACGTGAAATAAAAAATTTTGCATTTTTGAGGACCGCATTTATGCGTTTATTGATTTTTCCAGTATTTGTAAACCTTTGCATGGTCACGTTTTACATTTACTGGTACCATAAACAAGAAGGCAGACAATTATTCGAAATGAAACGATCTGCTCTCGTTTGGAGTTTTTATTACAAGTTTGGTTTGGTGTTACCACCTTTATATTCTCGAACACTCTGACGAAAATTGGCAAAAGATACTCTTTTATTTATTGACTTATCCTTGAGAAAAATAATGTACATCGTATTATCCAAAAAATCTTCCTAATTATAAAAGTTTTGCTGGTGAGATCAGTCAAGTGTTGCAATGCACAGTGGAGACACCATAATGATTATTTAAACATCAACAATCTATAATTAACATTTTTCAATTACATCTAACGACTTCTAAGAAATTAAGACGTTTGCATGTCGATTATTAACAAGCACACGCGATTTGTAGTTTACTTTGAAATATTTGCTCAGTAATTAAAACTTTTTGGACTATTTTCGTTCAGCAAGTTGTGGACTCATCGTTGGTTTTGAAACTAGAGCTAAAGACTTAAAATGGAGATGGGCAAGAGATATCTTTTTGCTAGACAATGACAGATTGGTTTCCGAGAGAAAGCAAAGAAAGGCATGAAAAAGGACAATATCACTCACGATAAATTTGTGTTTCACATTACACATTGTTTATAACTGGGCTCCCATACAACAAACGTGGTTATCATCAAGTTTACCACGGTGTTAAATGTTGTTGTGTGGATTGTCTGTAAATATATATATTTTTTTATATAAACACGAGCTGACCCCAGCAAACGTTGTTTTGCAAAATGAAAAAAAGATGTGAGCCGATTCTCAGACCTACTCAATTTAAACCTTGTATCAAAATAATAAATAAATATATATACGGTCGAATTGAGAAACCTCCTTTTTTTGAAGTCGTTTAAAAATAAACCCTATAAAAAGGTTGGTATTAAAAGGTATAAAAATACTATGTTTTACGGAACATTAATAAACGATCCACCGATCAAACTGACATGTCTTGAGTATTGTCGAAATTCTTGGCGTGTCTCTGTAAAGCAGCTACTAAATCACAATTTTCCACGTCCGCATTGTTTTCCATTAAACAATTTCATATCAGCCGAAAAGCTTTCACAAGTGGGTTAACGGAAATATAACGGATTAACGGCGTGTTCAAGGATTACGTCATCGACGCTTAACCACGAAACGAGCGCGGATTCCGCGATTGTGCCGAATCCGGAAATATTGTTGTGTGTACTGTGATTAGGTACTGCTCAGCGTTGTAGAAGTGTATCAAATCCGCGTTGATAGTCTATTTAATGGATTGAAAATGGACTTAAAATTGTGATATTTGGAGGAAAAAATGCTTGTTTTTAATTTTTCTTTGTATTTATAGATTTTATGTTTCAACGAATAAACGGCTCGATCTGCTAGTTGCTCCTCTAACGGTTTTAAGAGTAGAATTATGGTAGAACCTATTAAAAAAATAATAATAATCTTTACTTTAAATAAAATACTTCACATAACACATCTACACATGAGAAAATATCTATTATATACCTACTCCTATTTTAAATAAATATTTACTTATAATGTAATTTGTTCCAATTGAAATGAATATATGTTTTTTTTGCATAACTGTTATTTAATAAACCTCTTTCATTATCATTGGTATTTCGTAGAGCCTACGTGCTAAGTAACCTTTGTAGAGCCATGTTCTACGTAACCTTCGTAGCACCGCTACGAGGGTCTACGGCACACGTAGAGGATGTTAGTTTCCTGTAGATATCGTCCAAACTATACCAAACTCTGACGCGATTCACAGTTTTAAACTTAAATACAAGTTTTCATTTTGGGTTTTGGTTGGTTAGCTTTCAAGCTGTAAGTTTCAAAGCTTCATTACAGAATGTTAAAATACCTTGTTATTATGACGCTTTTCGGATCATATCGTTAATAATTATAAATATGGATCCGGTGATTATGGGCTGGCAATACATACAATTATTGCGCCTTAGTAGTGTGTTGTGTGGTTAATATAATGCGATTGCAAAATAAAGTAATTTGTAATACTAAATTTTTTCTTCTCAAACTTTGTCGAATCTTACAGCATATAAATAAAAACTAAAAATTTTAAAAGTAAATACCTAGCTGTTCTTATCATTCGTAAATTCATGTTAAAATCGTTTTATGGTCGTTTTTCGAAATCGCGCCATGAAAACCGCGACAATATTTCGATAACAGTAGGCAATAATTATTCATAACTTCTTTTATTTCCCACAAAACCGCAGTCATTATACGCCACTACATTCATATACTACGGAAATGGTAATTGTGACTGTTACATTTAATTCTGGAAATTTTTATTCTTTTAGTAAACAGTCGATGGTATGGCACATCAGACCTAAAGGGTCTAAGCGTATTAAATCAAAATTATTTTACGATGCGCTACAAAAAACAAAGTTTCGTTATGGGAACAACCCAATATCAGATAGCAAATTAAAAAAAAAATAATGACTTATTAAATAAACAAAGAAAAAGTCAAATAGGTTTGGAACTTTATTATCCAAACACATAAACCGATATTATAAAAAACATAACTGAAATAACTAGTTATAAGTAGTATTGTAAAAATAACTGATAAGATCGTCCTCATTTAGACACACAAAACTATGACGCAGTTTTTGGTGTTAAAGTCTAAAGTCTTTTAAGAAGTTGCCAAAGGCCATCTTCTGGTGAATACTTTTAGAAAAATAAGGTTTAATTGTACCAACCATAAAAGTAACTACTTACTTGTCTTAAGGATAATTTAAAAGCTGCAGCTGTAATCAAATTTAAACAGTACAACAATTAACTGTAATACTTTCTTACTAAATGTTTATATACATACTTTGTTCTTAACAAAGCGTAGGTACTTAAAACAGTGTTGTGAGTCTTTCAATGTTCAAGAAATTTACTACCGTTTCGGCTGCAGTCAGCAAATTGTAACAGCTCATTCTATCATTCAACACGTACCTTCATTACTTCTTTGAAAAGCGAATTTCGCCGACTAAACGGCACTTCCCTCATGAAAACCACAAAGCGTCTCGAAAGCGATAATTTAGGAAGCTTAAATATGTCGTATCTCACCCGCCGTGCCACACTAACGGCCATTAACTGTATTAATTTTACGAGCGATATAAAATCGCCATGAAATATGCCGTAATGTACAAATTACGATTTTATCAACGTCTCATAAAAATGTTAGAAATTATTTGGAAGTAAAACTTGAGTGTTTGATGACGTAATGTAATTATGGGGGGACGTTATTTTCGTGACAAAGTTGTATGGATGTGGCGACCGTGACGCGCTGATTGTAAAGTTTTATTATGGGCCTTGGCTGAGCTGTTTGGGCCTAGTAGGTACATGTTTTATGTAGCCTACATTCAATGAGAAGGTTATTTTTTTTTGGTTTGGTTGTGACTCATGATTCAAATCAACTTCGGAGCCCTATGTCTAGAAGTGACGGCCTACTGCTGAAATAATGATTCAAAATAATGTAAATAATTATAGATAAGTAGTTGTAAAATATACAAATGATTATGACTGTCGTACAATCCACACAGCAACATCTAGCCCGCGGTGAGCCTGCTCTTGTTAAGCTTGTGCTGGTGTGTGCGGTACTAGACTTCTGATAATTATACTTAACTAGCTGAGACCTGCGGTGTTACCCGCGTTTAAATGGATTTTCCCGCGGAATTACATATTTTTCCGCGATAAAAAGTATCCTATGTTACTTTTAATACCTCCAAGAATATGTGTACAAAGTTACATGATGATCGGTTGAGTAGTTTTTGCGTGAAAGCGTAACAAACAAACTTACATTCTTATATTATTATATTAGGATAGGATATAATATATACATTTTATAAAACATATTAAACACCAAGTCCAAGAAAAGTGTCTGTAGAACATACAAACACTGATGCCTCGACGGGAATCGAACCGGCTTCTTCTTGCACCGCAAGCGGACTTTCGCCCACCGCGCCACTGAGCCAGTCCAAAGTAACAAGTTTGTTTAGTTTATCTCCCTATAACGGTGGAAAACCATTCAATTCCGCTATTAAATAACTTTAAACATACATTATTCCTTCCTTTTCCCTCACCTCCGTTACCTTAAACCTACAGCTGTGAAGTAGGGCCTAATTGAGTAATTCTGTCGATCAGTTATCGGCGGTTTCGTAGCACTTTATACAAATAGCGGAATCAATCCCCCGGTCGGGAATTAGGTAAAACCGCACAATGTTTAGTGGTCTTAACGAGCCGAAACTTTTTCTATCCTTAACCCACATTATGGTGGGTTCAGCAAGAATTTTCATACATTTTCCTTTTGACGAAATGTCTTAATAGACACTTCACTTTTGCATTAACTATAAGAAAAGTGCTAATAGTAAATATTGATAACTAGAAGAGAAGTTTTACGCGCGTTATTCAGAAAATAAATCATGTTCTATTTTTTTTATAAACATAATGTAGATCTATATTTGTCCACAATCTCACCTGATGGTAGTTGTCGATGTGGACGAAGATGGAACACATATATCTAGAAGGTACCTATTCGCTCTTGTCTTGAAGACATACAGGTTGTAGGTATTAGGAAATACATCAGCAGGGACAGAATTCCAGACCTTTGCCGTACAACATTTTATTTATTTATTATTTATTATTATCCACAAATTTCAGATTGTAAGCTGTGTACATTAAGTCAAACCCGTTCACCTGGTCGAGAGTAAAAGAGTAGGTAATAAAAATACATACATCCATTCATCCATACAAACATTCGAGTATTTACATATAAACATCAGGGCAGGTGAAAATAAATAAAAACTAGTAACTGCCACAATAAATACAAACATTGTCCATGTAAGCATAGGCTTCTAAGGAAATAAACGTTTTGACTTTGACTTTTACTATTGCCAGCAGCACTTGAAAGGCAACATAGATAGATAACAACTTTATTGCACACCATTTCTAACGTACTCAATTACAATAAATCTAAATTTAAAATTTAAGAAAAACCCCCGCTTCCCATGCCTTAATTTCCTTAAACGTAAAACAACATCATTATTTTGTAATGTGGACGCGATGCGATTTCATTTGATACCCCACACTAGTATATTTGCAGATTTTCGGTTTTCCTTACCCACTCTCACCACCATAACTTTTAAACGGCACAAACGATTTTCATGAAACATATCTAAGAACACTCGCCAGAATCAACTTTCATACAAAAAAAAACTAAATTGAAATCGCTCCATCCGTTCGGGAGCTATGGTGACACAGACAGACAGACACGTCAAACTTATAACACCCCTCTTTTTTGGTCGGGGGTTAAAAATAAACAGCTCCTGGAGTTGGATTTTGAAGCCGGGGTAATGAGCCCAGGCTGGAAGCCCCACCCTGCGCCCTCAACCGAGGGACAGGAGGCGAACTGCACGATGCAAGAAGTCTGGGTGTTCTTCGCCTAAATAATCAAATAATCGCGGTGCAGAAGGCTTAAAATCGTTTGTTCGCATGAGTCCCAACTTTCTCAGGATTCCAACTTTTAAAACATTCTTGCAGGTAAGTATTCGCATTAGTTCAAAATATTTAATTATCAAAAAACGTTCGCATGTGTACTGTCATATGTTTGACATGACATGTGGTACATTAATGTGTAAAACATTAGTAATCCATAATTTTACAAATGGTTGTTGCAAGGAATTACATGTTGTCACAAAAAAATTAATGTGAAAAAGATATGCGTAAATTTTTCTCAACTTCTTATTTTGTCTAGGCAGAAGCAAGAAAAATAATAAAAGTAAAAATTTGCTTTGTTTTTGGGAGCGAAGTTCCTTACAGCTAGCTTGGAGGAGATAGGGATTATGCTGCGCGACCGAACTGAAAAAGTGATAGTAAGAAAAAGTCCGTGGAAAGAGTGTTTTATACCTCGAATTGCGAATTTTCTACTCCGCCGGATGTCCATATCGTCTAAACTACTGAATTAACTTTGAAATTGATATATGGTAATGTTCAGGACTTAATCTATCGATCATATCTTTCCAAAACACGATTCCATTAGAAGATGGATGAAAACGAAATAACTTACACGTGAGCCTATTTTCGTTAATAATGATTAAATGACAAAAAAGTATACTTTGAAATAACCAAGTCCATGTAAATTTAAAGTGTACAATTCAATTACTACGTATAAGGCTCGGCGTAGGCTGGGTTTCGGTTAGCAGTAAAATACTCGTAAAATCGAGTATGTGTCTGCAACGCGCCAGGGCCTTAGCATTCTACAGACGAGGCGATTTTATTACATTATGTCAGAGACATGAAAATATTACTTTATATTTTTGAAGTAGGTGCGTAATTAAGTTTGGTACTTGCTAAGTTCGTACTCGTATTTGCTCGTGATGTGGCCATTTTGAATGAATTTCACATATATGGTGATATTTATTTAATATCTACTTGTATTTATTTGTGAATTTAGTTGATTATTGACTTATTATTAAAATACTTATCATACCTATAGTTATCCGTAGAAATAAATTACCTACTATGCACGTTACAGATTTCATAACCAAAGATTAAAATACTAAACGGACTTTGGAGTAAAAATTTAGCTTTGAAAAGTTATATTTTTATTTATTTTTCATATTATTTATGTACATGCAATAATCTTTATGCACCGTCTTTCGTGTTGCTAGCAGATCCTATCCAGCCAAAGGTTGCCCGGAAGAGATCGGTTTTAGCGATAAGGCCGCCGATTGTACAACAAAATGTGACTATTGATTGTTATTTTTAAGTTAGTCTTTGGGCATTGTTGTGCAATAAATAAATTATCTATCTATCTATTGTGTAACTACTTTTTAAGTCTCTATCATAATTTCAGGCGCAGGAAAACCTCTGCAGGACATGCATCCACCGTAAGCCCGTACGTCATATCTATGAGCAAATACACAATTATGTCAACTCAATACCCATTTAAATCAGGTAGTCTGTAAAAGGTTTTATTCTCTCGCCGCCGTTAAAATAACCAAATAGTATACGGTGGAAATCACATTCCAGGGGTGATTTGGTTTGGGTGTTCCGCGACGTCGATTAGGTGATCTTCGCGTTCGCTGAAATGTGAAATGTTTCTTACCTCTGAAGCTCTTGCAAGTGTATCATTCATTTTTAAAGTGTTTCAAATGTTTGAATAATTAAGTTCAAGCGGTTACTAGCAATCCGCTCATTAAGCATGCTATGTTATAGTGAGGCCTTATTTTTAATTACTGGAGACGTCTTCTGAGGATTTCGTGGACTGCACGTCGTACTAACGTCTGAATATAAAATTACATTTAATATTATTGCATTTCAATTGATATTTTTTTTTGTAAATTAAGCGTAAGGTATGAAATTGCCATGATTACTTCGTGTTAATTGTTCACAAGTTTATTTTTCTATACAAAGTTGATAAAATATATTTTGCCGTCAAATCATTTACTTTATAAACCCCTCCTTATAATTGTTTTTTAGCTCTTTTAGGGATATCAGAACTAGTGAATTTGGGTTGGCCTAGCCTAGACGTATAAATTACGGTGACGGCATTTCACAATAAATCTAAATTTAAAATTTAAGATACACTTTCGATTCCAATGCCTTTATTTCCTTAAAAGTAAAACACCATAATATTTAGTAATGTGCACGCGATGCACTTTCATTTGATACTTCACTCAAGTATATTTGCAGATTTTAACTTTTAAACCGAACCGGCTTAACCGATGTTCATGAAACATGTCTAAGAACACCCGGGCCAAACTCACCTTTCATACACAAAAAAACTAAATTGAAATCGCTCCATCCGTTCGGTAGCTAGGATGTCCCAGACAAACAGACAGACAGACACGTAAAACTTATAACACCCCTCTTTTTTGGTCGGGAGTTAAAAAGGCAAAGCTCACCCCACATTATGAATTAAATTAAATATTCTATATAAATAAAAATGAATTGTTGTTCGTTAGTCTGATTAAAACTCGAGAACGGCTGAACGGATTTATCTTATCATAGTCTTGAAATGTTCGTGGAGGTCTAGGGAAGGTTTAAAAAGCGAGAAAAAATCGAATAACTGACGGGAAAAAAAAATGAATAAAAACCCGTGTGAAGCCGGGGCGGGCCACTATTGATAAATAAATATTATGGAAAACACCTAATCCAAGGACAAACTAACACTGATCCTTGAGTGAACTAAGGCGCAGTACGCAGGCGACTAATATTGCGTAAAAAAGCAACAAACACATACATAGGTACATCCTCACAAAATTTCATATTTATAATATTAGTAGGATGAAGTGTTAGTGACAATGCACAAAACACTCCTAGGCGAGATGTCAGTGCAGACCTCAGTTCCTCCACTTATCATTTGTTTTCTCCTAAAAACATCGACGGTTAATCTATCCGACGTGGTACAAAACTTTTGCGTTTCATGACTTACGGCTTTATAGGCGACCCCTATTACCTTGTGAGTAAGGGCTGCTGACTGTTTCATCCGACCATTTGGTGCCCTTGCGGTCAGCCCTGTGATATAAACTTTATGATTATTTTAAAACTTTTTGGCCTAACTTTTATTCTCTAATTCTAATTTATTTTATTCTCTTAATACTGAACATCTCATGCAAGATGCATGTGATGTTCAGTTTTGTTCTTTTCTTAAAATGGAATCTATGGAAGGATAATGAGTATTGTTGTACTGTAGGTATATAAATATACTTCTGTAGGTATATTTGTACATCGAAAACACCTAATCCAAGGACAAACAAAGCAACTTAGGCGCAGTCACTGGGCAGTTCCTGAAGAGTTATTTTCTTGAAGCATTTTACTGCTTCTGAATTATTTAAAGTAAAGTAAAGTAATTATTTATTGCATTTACATGTACATAAAAGATCTTAAATATATAAATTAGTATCAATGTAAATTACCCATTGAGCATGCAATTTCATTTGTTACATAATATGTCATCTTATCACAAAATTATTTAAATTAAATTAATCAATAAATCATTGTTCATCATACATATAATTAAAATAGTACCTAATGTCAAATTTTGTATTACTATTATATATATTATTACTTTTAAAGTCCAGTTAAGAACAAGATACTTAGTTCAACTTTAAACAAACTGCTCTTCAACTGGGTGCCAACTCCAACTAACCGGATAGTTGGTCGAGTGCAGTTCAAATGCAGTTGGACCCTTGAACTCTGAGCACGGGAGAAAGTCACTTGGACATGATCATTATCATGGTGTTTAACAAAATTTTGAATGGAAACGGACTGTCACGGATCTTTGCATGAGGTTTTAAGTTTATCGACGTTCTTGATAAATGATGTTGAAAGTTAAATGCGAATAGGCGACGAGAGAGTTAGTGGTAAAAAAAACTGCTTTTTTAAAGTTAAAATGTAAATAAATAGAGGTATATTCAAATGAATTTTGATGTCGCAATATTAATAATACCTTTTTGCATCAGCAGTATTCAAAGTTACAATAAAATTTACTTTGTAATTTCAGAAACTTGTCAGTAAATTTTCAATCTGGAAAGTTTCAAGTCTATTTGATGGGAGTTCATGGATGATATGAATTTATTGAGCGATGCTCAGCCAACTCGCTGTTCGTTCATCTTTGCACATAGTTTCAAAGAGATGAAACTTTGCTGGGGAACTAGTAATTTGCGTATGTAAAGTTATGTCGAGAGCAAATTACACCATATGTTAGTTCTTAATATGTTTCCTACCTGATATTAGCTATATAGAGGTAGAGAATGGATACAAAGTTATTGAACTTCTGAAATAATTAAGTTATATTCGCCTAAGCATAGTTTGTACGATCCTTGACAAATTATGTACAATAATATTTCTGTATAATTGGGATTCTGTAGAACTGGGAATTCCGTAGACGTTGGTATTATTCATATTTTATTCATATATATATATATATATCATATATTAATTTTATAGAGCTGAAGATTGTTGAATTTACTATAACGCAGTTATCTCAAAAACTACTGGTCGAATTTAAAATATTGTCATAATAAGTAAGATTACAACCAATAAAATAGGCTTATGTGAACGAAATAGTCAACAGTGGTTGATAAATAATAATAAATATTTCCGGACTATGTTATTCAAAAAAACACTATTTAATGTCTAAAATTTTATAATCAAATGTAATATACATGTAATACAGTGTAGTTATATTCATTTTATAAAAGCGATATTTAAAAACAAAACAAATATCATAAAATACCATTTCGGAAAGCCACTTACTCAGTATATTAAAAAAAATTAGAAGCTGCATCATGAATACAATATGGTAGGTAATCTGTTGTAAATTAATGGAACGATTATATAATCATACCGCTTAGCTTTCTGTAACTTGTGAGAAGCTATAATCCATAAACTAGTGCTAAACCCGTAAAATAATAACAGCGAAGTGTACACTCAACATCTAAAAATCCAAAGTGTCCGTTATCCCCTAGATTGTGAAAGGCGCTATGAGTTGTCCGTAACAGTGTCTCCCAAGTTACAGAGAAATATTACGGATTCCGCGCACGGTTGCACTGCTCGCGATCTGTGCTGTGTCGTTGAACTCGCCCAGGGCTGCCACTTTGGGAGAAGACAAGTGAACTGTGTTATTCGCAATTCTTTTACACATCGATTTATAGTCGCAGGTGTGAACTCATCATTATCGCTGCCACTTTGGGAGAAGACAAGTGAACAGTGTTATTCTCAATTCTTTTACACACCGATTTATAGTCGCAGGTGTGAACTCATCATTATCATCACCCTATTCACATCCCCACTGCTGGGACACAGGGACTTCTCTCTTGGCGAGAGAGATTAGGCCCGAAACAATGGATTAATGGATTAGGTTGAACTCATCAATGCATACTAATATTTTACCTAGGAAAGTGTATGTGTGGGTCTGTCCATCTTTCACTACAAAACGTCTGAACCGAATAGCCTAAAATTTGGAATGGTTATAGGTTATATTATAGGTTCTTTTGAAATAGGCTAATACTAATGGCTTGTCAGGAGCATGGAATCCTGTAGTGCGGTTATGCTAAACTCAAAGGTGTGTATCACCGTTTATTCGCCAAGACCCGGTTAGTTTAGTGTGTCGTGATCGAGTTGTTTTTGTAACCCACTAGTTTTTGTAAACCTCGTAATAAAATACTTATAAAGAGAGTAGACCGGTTCGTTTGTGAATAACCGTCTGCCCAAAACGGAATGGCAATGACAATTCAATTATTGCCGTGGTCATGTCGCTTGCAACAGCGTCGAGAAACGTTTAATAAAAACAAATTAATTTATTTCAAATACATGGAGCTCCATCAATACAGGTTTTACCTAGTTCAATAGAGCCCATTTTTAACCCCCGACCAAAAAAGAGGGGTGTTATAAGTTTGACGTGTCTGTCTGTCTGTCTGTGTGTCTGTGTGTCTGTGGCACCATAGCTCCCGAACGGATGGAGCGATTTCAATTTTGTTTTTTTTTTGTATGAAAGGTGAGTCTGGCGCGAGTGTTCTTAGTCATGTTTCATGAAAATCGGTTGTGCCGTTTAAAAGTTATGGGGGTGAGAGAAACCGAAAATCTGCAAATATACTAGTGTGGGGTATCAAATGAAATCGCATCGCGTCCACATTACAAAATATTATGTTGTTTTACGTTTAAGGAAATTAAGGCATGGGAATCGAGGGTTTTTCTTAAATTTTAAATTTAGATTTATTGTTAAATGATTTGTTCTTAGTATTGAGAATAGTTTGAGTAATGAGTCCAAGATTATTTATTCCGAGTATAAAGCGACAACCCTGGCGAGCACTGACCACAGCGTGGTGTAGGTTCCAGTCTGCCTTGATGCTTTCAGTTACAGTAGCTAATGAATAAAATAAGAAAAGCTTCTGTCCAGCTCTCCACTCAAGTCTAGAATGTTCTCTGCATTTGTTTATTCGATTTTTACGTTGCACGTTCTCGTTGGTTCAGATAGAGTGTTTCACCGAGCAAAGCTATTGCAAAGTGGATATGTTAATTGCAGAGAAAAATGTTAAGGTTTTTTGTTTGAGGATACAATGTAGGGCTGTTGATTTTGTTTCCTTCGTTGCCCACTTATAGTTAAAATGTAGTTTTAGTACGAGCGAGGTCTATTTCCAGCGCTGGATTCCTTTAATAATGCAAATGATGTATGAAGCTGATGTAGAAAAATCGATGTGTATCGTTTGTTTTTAAATCTATAATGCTCTCTGGATTCTCATACATCGCCTATAGTTACAATTTTAATAAAACTTGATGTTATGAGTATACTTGAAATATTGTTAGTTCATCATCATCATCATCACCCTTTTAACGTTCCCACTGCTGGGACACAGGGACTTAATTTACCCAAAGGTAACTAACTAGTATTGTTAGTTACCTTTGGGTAAATTGGTTGTAATTGTTAACTACATATCTATCATATACATATACTATCATAACGGCCATAATAGGCGTAACGATATCTAATCAACCCGAACTACAGTTAGCACATTCAATTCTCGAATTGGTTGCAAATTGTTTTATTAATTGATAAATCCATTAGCTAAGTGGATTGGATGGTTATATCGCGATATAATATTGCCATAGTAATAACCATTATCTTGGCTGTTGAACTTTTAATACAAGAAGTTTGGTAAAGTAATTACTTTTTTTATCAGCTCAAACTCGATTCTGTGGATGGTGCACTGCTGGACTAAACTGATCATAATTTAATTTGCTTCTATCGTGAAACTGAATAATGAATCTGTATTTTTAAATCATTCAAAATTATTATAAAATTCAACCTAAAACAATGTGCAGGAAGATAAACAACGTTAGTTTCGCATCTACTCTGCGTTTTCACTATTTTTAGAGTTCCGTACCCAAATGGCAAAAACGGAACACTTAAAGATTTGAGTTGTTGAACAGGATCTATTAAGTAGTTTTTTTAATACGTCATAACCACTCTAACGTCCAGCGCCCGCGGCGTAACTAACGGCGGGACTAACGTCCCAGCGCGCGTTACGCGCGCCGAGCGTGATAAACGCCGCGTTTTTTCCGTTAAAACTATTTATCACATAAAAAGTACTAAACCTATTTCAAAACCAAAAATGTATTTATTTTCTTTATTATAATTATATAAACTTGAATAATAATATGAATCATCGTACCTACATCTTCATTTACTAAAAAATTATCAAACATAGGATGGTAGCATTTTTAGACTGATTTGGAGACCTATTTTGATAAATTTATTTAAAATACTTCTTCTGAACATTTAATTATTATTTTGGTACCGTTTTAACGGGGTTGGAGTCTAGTTTTTTCAATAACATATTTAATTTTAATACAGATATCACAAGTAAATCATAAAGAAATTAACTTGCGAAAAATAGGAAAATGGCGGAAAATTTCTCTCACTTTATTGTCAAAATAATTTTTTTTCCATAATTTTTGTTGCCAGGTATGTGCTTTTCTAATTAGAATTTAGTAGAATAATTATTGACAATGACATTTGACATTGACACTAGCAACTTGTCTTATTAGAAAATAAAGAAAATCCGAAATAAAAAAACCAAAAACTCGTGAGGCACTCTAGTACCATGGACGTTAGTCGGCATAAAGTTTTGTGGCACTACAGTACCACTGGACGTTCAAGTGGATAAACAGCTATTTTCTTATTCATCTATAAAGTTTAGGTACCTTAACTGAGGTTCTTGGATGGGTGTCTACTCTGGCAAGGCACAAGGAACCCTAGGTATGAGGCCATCGCATACTTTTCAAGTTAATTACTTTATTCATTTTAAAACGGGTTTTACTCACGCGTACTAACGAAATTATTCCGACGTTTCGTTTCACCACAATTCTATTTCTTTGCTAAAATTAAACACAAATTGGTTTGCAGGCAGACTATCATACACAATGAAAAAGATAGAAGTATTTACAAACAAAGACTATGGAAGGAAAAGATGGAGCGTACCAAAATATTGACTTTCCAGGTTTATATTAATTTTACGGGACAAACACGGCATAAATTGTAAAATTCACAAGCTTGGCATGAATAATATTTTTTGCCGTCTATTTATCGTTTTATCTCGAATATATGAATAAATGGAAGGTATGTTTTATGGGATAGTTACAGTTTATGGAATAGTACGGCCATAAAATGGGTTTGATCATCCATATTTCGGTTTTATGTCTTGAATTATGAAAGTTTTTCATCAGAAACAGCGTTAAACCGCTGTAAAACCAAACAATGTTTGCACGTAAAATGCTGAGAGAAACAATAGATTTTGTACTTACATACTTCGAGTTGTAAAACTGGCGACATGGAGCTATAATATTTTAGATGTAGGAGACTTCAAAAGGCTTCTCGTCTACCAAGTTTTGAAAAGTACATGTTTTGTACTGAAAAGCATTATTAGCTGATAGCTTAGATCTTGCTTATACCAGTATTAAAAACGCGAAAGCTTGTATGAATGAGTTGCTGTATGTTTGTTATTTTTAAGTATGTACTTGCTTGGCTGAACGCATTTGACATAAGCTGGGAATGGCATTATAATTACCTTTTAGTCTGCTTTTCAGAGCGGGAAAATTATGTTTACAAGGGTAACTTCGCTAGGCTCTGCCAGTAATGAATAATTATGTTACTTTTGGTCTCCGAATGATTAATTTGCCATGTATAAAGTTATCCCTCCCAGTCAAAGGTACTATAAAACAGTTTTACGATGTTTTATATTCACCGCTTTGAACGCTTGCGGTTGATAAGCTAGGGGAGCTTGTCTACAAGCGAGTGTTTCATTTTTAGCGCACCTGAGGGTTTAGTTATCATCATAGATTTCGAAAACTTGCAAATGTAGAGCACCTAATGTCATGTAGAGACAGGAAAAAAATAATAGGCATATTTTTTACTCCGGTTAATCTACACATTATCTAGCCCTGTAGTAAGCTTAAAGCTTTTGTTACGGGTACTAGACATCTGATTTACTTAATATAACAGACATACGTATATATTATTTTACAAATGAAACACCCAGACCAAAGAGGCAGTGCTTACAGAACATACAAACACACGGGAATAGTACCCGCTTCCACTTACGCCGCAAGCGGATCTTCGCCCACAGCGTCACTGGGGCAGTCAATATTGCTAGATTAAAAAAATAAAAAAATTTGAGAGGTGTCAAGGGACACCCGGATGGAACGAAGTTCAATGCGAAATAGTAATGAAAATATCTGGCTTGCTTTCTATAAGAGAGAGAGAGACAGACAGAGATACATGCGACGCCGCACAGCTTACACAAGCTTACTATAGCAAAAAGTGTCGTGACAACGTTTCGTAAGATTTTTTTCCGTCTAGCACCCTTTCACAACGCGCAATAAGGAACTTCGTTCCAATATTAGTAATATTTATACTCTCTTTAAGCTTTATTTATTTTTGTACCACAACATCAAACATAACAGGCACTTAACTTAATCAGTTATATCAGACTATAATTATGATATATGTGTGCAAATAACAGGCACGCACAGCACTAATTATTAGGCTTGGGTTCCAATCACTCTATTTATTTAATTGCTAGCTTTATTTGCCTGCGTAATAATAGATTTTCCAGCAGTAGATAGTAGGTTTTGTACTATACTGGGATAACAGTTATGTCCGTGCCAAATTTCATTCAAATCGGGCTTCGCTCGCAATGAATGATTTTCCCGCGATGGTATTTTGCCACGGTAAAAAGTAGCCTATTCTGCTATGTTAGATATGTTAATGTGAAGTTCCGTCAAAATATATTCAGTAATTAGAGCAACTAACTCGATTTGGGGGCTTAGCCCCAATTTCACCATAATATGCTTCAAATCAAGTTTTACTGAACTTAGTTCAATCATTGAAACATGACAATTTGATCTCAGTTTGGTGTAAAAAAAGTTAAACTTAATATGATCGGAAATCGGGGCTTACTTACAAACTTTCGCGTTTATAATATTAGTAGCATATTAGTAGGATGCTTAGAAACACATTGAAAGTAATGTGACCTGAAGAGTGCTAGGTTTTTTTTTATTTTTATTTACCATCGACCAAAAAAGAGGGGTGTTATACGTTTGACGTGTCTGTCTTTCTGTCTGAGACATCATAGCTCCCGAACGGATAGAGCGATTTTAATTAAAAGGTGAGTCTGGCACGAGGGCCTTAGATATGACACTGCAAGGCGACACCGCCGTTGATTGCCTAACACATGATCCACGATGCTAACACTTTAGTTAATAAGATTTATATTTTTTACTAGCGGCCCGCCCCGGCGTCGCACGGGTAAAAAAAGTTCCCGGCAATTTTTCCTTATTTACTAACCGTTTAGACCTACCCTGGACTACGACAAACATTTTAAAACCAAAATCAGCTCAATAGGCCCAGCCATTCTCGAGTTTTAATCAGACTAACGAACAACAATTCATTTTTATTTGATAGATGTATGTCAGTCTATAAGGTATATGTTTATATGGGCCTTAGATGCCTGTAATAAATGATTTATTATATGTTTCATGAAAATCGGTTGTGCCGTTTAAAAGTTACGGGAAGGAAAACCGAAAATCTGCAAATATACTCGAGTGGGGTATCAAATGTAAGCGCATCGCGTGCCCTTTACAAAATATTATGGTGTTTTACTTTTAAGGAAATTAAGGCATTGTTTGTGGTTATGTGTGTTCATATTGATATACCAAAGTGGGAATAGGTGGGCATAGGTGGGCATATGGTGGAAAATAACACTTAGCATAATGTGATGACGGATGACAGAGGAAATTGTCAGGAAATATATATTGCGTTCACTCAATGTAGGAGAAAAACGAGACAATTATGTTGATTGTGACGTAGAGAACACGAAAACCAAGGTTCAAGTGTGCAAAACATACCAACTCGCGTCTTTTTTTTTATTTAGGTTCCATTTATTTATATTTGTCATATGGAGTAATTATAATCTAAAAATCTAAATTATTTTATTTAATATTGTACACCCCTGCCTACTAATTATTTTATTTAACTTATTTTTCCATCCAAAGGTTGCCTGGAAGAGATCGCTTTTTAGCGATAAGGCCGCCCAATGTACATTTTGTTTCCTACTTGTTGTTGTATTTTGTTTCCTTGTGTGTGCAATAAAGTGTTTTGTATTGTATTGTATGTATTTTTGTTTGTCCACCATATCACCCGATGGTAAGTGTCCATAATAAAAATAATAATTTACCCTTCGCGGGAATCGAATCCTATTTTAAACTAAACATCAAACTGCCTCGCCAAACTCGATTCACGTAAAATAATCATATAAAACAGTCTGTCTTTGTACCGACTCGATTAAAACAACGAGAAACGTTCGAATGAATGAGCCTCCCTCGGAAGGTTAAGATGTGAATTGTCAGCCTAACCCCTGAATGGCTTATTGCTTCTGCAATAAACCGAATACCCGCTAGCTACGTAACTGGCGTTTTATGGGTAGTTATCTGAACATTGTCTTTTGGGTAGTTGGTTGGAGAACATTGATTTCGTTGCGAACATAAAATTTGCAGAAAGCCGCCGAGGAAAGAAACGATAAGCCGAAATGTCTTTGAAGGGAGGCCGCGGATTAGTTTGCATAGCTAATAAAAAACAAAAAAAGTTTTGTTATGGTGTTTCCCAAGTACTTATAATAACGTTTTTAAATAATAATGTACGAATCCATTAATTTACTGACGTAACTAAATGTTCTTCAATGTTCTGAAAGTTAAGTAAATGAATTAAATAGAAATAAAATTTGTAATTTTGATAATCTACTCCTTCCACAGTCGCATTTTCTATCAGAGTGGAAGCGATCAAAATGGTCCGCAAAATTTCAAACGATCTATTTATATTTCGATTGTTCTAAACTTTTATACAAAGTAGAAATTTAATAAACTGTTACTCCAATCGCTGCAGCTGCAGTTCAACCGTGATCATGGCGCATGTAACTGTGCCGAAATATCGGGAAACTCGAAAGACAATCAATCATCGTAAATATCCCGTTATAAATCTAAATAAATTTAAAAAAGTTAAAATCATTTCTGAACAAACTTGCAGCGAGCATTTATAAAGTATTTCAAGTATCGCGATATAAAGAGGGTGAAAAGTTGGAAAGTCCAGAGTTGCAGTCTCGATAGTTGCAAACTTAGTCTCAAATTACATCGTGATCGGGATTTTAAAGGCATATAAATGCTGGTTCAGTGGAACTTTTATTAATAGCATTTACTGGAATACGATTAGGAAGCGGTGCGGCTTGGCTTCTAGCCATATAGGTATAACACGATCGATTACCACGAGTAAATAAATAAATATTTCCGGACAATCCACACAACAACATCTAGCCCCGTGGTAAGCTATAAGCTTGTGTTACGGGTACTAGACATCTGATATAATATAATATATATATATAATGCATTTATTCAGTAACTTACATACTATTTTACAATTTTGTGGTAGTTGAGACCTTCTTTTAGATTTATTTAAAAATCTGTGATATACTTAATATAATAGACATACATACATAAATATTTTTTATTATACATATCATATATTATAGTTGATTAGTAAGAAGATAAAGTGCCTCACTGCTTTCTTTGACTTTTGTATTAATATAAAAATCAGACAAGATTTTTGTCACTAGAACATCGTCAGTGTACATCAGGTGAGATTGTGGTCAAATGAAAGCTTATGCATAGCTTGTATCCATCCATCATAAAAAAAAAAACTAGTAGATATGAAGGTGCAAAATATCGCTTAATATCAATACTGTCTTAGTAATATAATAATGTTGAAGGGTTTGTTTGATTGTTTGTTCGTATGCCCTTAAGTCAAGCACTGCTGGTCCGATTTGTGTGTTTGAATAAATCTAAATTTTAAACTTTAAGAAAAACCCCCGATTCCAATGCTTTTATTTCCTAAAAGTAAAACACCATAATAATGTGTAATGTGCACGCGATGCGCTTTCATTTGATACCCCACTTGAGTATATTTGGAGATTTTCGGTTTTCCTTCCCCACTCTCACCTCCATAACTTTTAAACGGCACAACCGATTTTCATGAAACATGTCTCAGAACACTTGCGCCAGACTCACCTCTCATACAAAAAAAAACTAAATTAAAATCGATCGATGCCCTAGACAGACAGACACGTCAAACTTATAACACCCCTCTTCTTTTGTCGGGCTTAAAAATAAATATAGCT
Source organism: Gymnoscelis rufifasciata (assembly GCA_929108375.1). Lineage (NCBI taxonomy): Eukaryota > Metazoa > Arthropoda > Insecta > Lepidoptera > Geometridae > Gymnoscelis > Gymnoscelis rufifasciata. The sequence goes on from OV815305.1 coordinate 14,442,618, forward strand.
TAACAACCGTAACCCTGTGTGGGTTACGAATGTTAAACTATATATTTTGTGTAAATTGTCCAGCAATATTAATTAGATTTATTATTTATAAAATGATTTACGACCTAAGGCAGTAATGATGACAGCGACTAATGTTTTTCCCTTAGATTAATTTTCATCTCTGGGATAGTCTTCTTGCCAACTTGGCCCTTCGGCGGAAATCGAACCTGCTACCTCGTGCGCTGCAAGCGGACCTTCGGATATCGCGCCGCAGAGAAAATTCTCATTTTTTTTTTTAATTATTAACTTTTAAAGCCTTTTTCACAGCGTTTCATGTGGTTAAAATAGCCAGCCTTTCTCAATTAATACTCAATAAATATCTAAAACCAAAAAAAAAAAAATTTTATAAAATAAAACCAGTACTATTTCCTAAGATAAGCTTATTGAATAGAGATAAGAACATTGCTTTATAATAATAGTATAGATTATTCTTAGGCATCAGATAACGTTGTAAATGTTTAGAATTCTAACAAACCTAAGACCTCAGGTGAGAATTCAAATAATTAGAAAATACTTTTCATTAGCAACTATTCCTTTGATGTTGCGATTGCTCAGTAGGTATGCAATTACAAGCACTTGTGATTTGTATTAGCTCGATTAGCCAGGGAAGTGAATGAAATATATCGCATTCTTCTGTAACTTAACAATTATTCAAAGACAATTACTCTCAATTAATTTATTTAAAAAAACTTAAGAAGAAGTTTTTTACTAGAAATGTTAGCCACATTTCTAGTAAAAAACTTCTGGGCTTGAATGGACATAATCTATGAGTGGGAAAAAGATAATCATATTATTATTTTTCAAAATTTCATAACTTAAATAAATTATTGAACATCTAATACAGGGTGGTCCATAAGTCTTTTGAAATATGGTTAACGGTTATTTTCAAAATGGCGCGCGATTATGATTACTTTCGAGGTGGGGGAATACCAGCGGCTTCAATTTAGTAGACAAGAAGCATTACACCTCTGACACCGCTATGCCCGTGTCTGTTAAGTTTTTCTATATTAAAGCGATCTCTCGTAGAGGAAATATTTCCATGTAGCCCGGTCCTGAACCAAACGAGTTTTTTTATCATAAAAGTAAAATGTGGACCGGGGTCCAGAAAGAAAATAAAGCCAAATAATGGCAAGCATTAAAGAGCTTACTTTCAGGGCAGTAATGCATAATTTCAGACGTCGATTACCGGAGTGCTATGATCGTAACAGATAACATTTCGATGATGTTATTTTAAAAATATCACGTTTAATACAGCACACTTTAAAATAAATATTTTTTTTAAATTGTTAACTGGTTTTAATTTTGTAATTTTATTCCAAATACTTATGGGACACCCTGTATTAATTGAAATACTGGAATCATGCACACATTCCACTCCACTGAAGTGCACTGAAGTGTTACGATTTTCATATAATATTTTTAGCCATCTGTAATCGCTTTTGTCATGGCATCATTGAATTCGTAGTACAATTAAGTTACTTTATATAACACATCAATATATCAGTCAGCCTGTATCGTCCCTATAAACAATTCAGAAATCAATTACTGGATTTCTCTCGCATGACAGTGCCTTGTCAATTTAATAATGAAACAGTATTTGGATTATGATGGTTGCTGAATAAGTGATGACGTCATCGTTATCATCTTCATCATTTTAGGATGTATCCACTGCTGGCTAAAGGCTTATCATTGATTCCTAGTAAAAATGCAGAGTCACTCAAAGAGTCTATATCTTCTGCTGGGCATACCCAGCAGTGTAATACCAGCAGCAGTGCAGTGGTGGCCCATGTCTGAATGTTGATGATAATGTGTATCGGAAAACGACTGTTCGATATATATATCTAAGCATACCCTGTATTTTTATTTAACACATATACATATCGCCACTATAAGCACTATAGAGGTATACCCTGTGTATTTATGGATATAAATGTTTTGACTTTGACTGTATTTTCGCCGAGGACTATGGATCATGATGAACTATTTAATATAACAAGAAAATACGACTATCATGATACTTACACGAGTATATATATACATATAATATGTGAAAATTCCAATTTTGTGTCAACATCATCACTTCTGCACAATTATCTTGGTTCTACCGACTGTAACAATTGTGGACAATTTGTTAAATTGCGTAGTGTTGCGTTTCGCAATCTGATATCGTTCCGGGTGCTGGCATGGAAGCTTTTACACAAACATTTGCAAGCCACGGCTTCGTCATAATTTTAGCAGACTCCCTTATCCTTCTAATATCATAAACTTTATTTTGAGTGTTTGTTAGTGTGTAGGTAAGTGTGTTTGTTGCTCTTCACCGCAAAAACTTTTTTTTTATGCTCGATAGGCCGGCATTTGACCAAAATCTCACCTGATGTAAAGTGACGATGTGGTCTAAGATGGGACATGAAGACCTAGAAGGTAGATGGCTTCTCCGGACCACTAAAAAGACTACTGAAACCGGAAACTACTGAAGAGATTTGATGTTACTTAACACTAATATAGCATTTATATCAGAAAAACGCACTTTACCACACACCTCTTTAGACCTTGGTAAAATACCACATTACGCGGGAAAGACACGGGTAGATAACTGTTATCACAGTAAATAATAAACACCATCTATTATTATACTGGTTCAAAGCAGTATACGCAGATATTAGAAGTAAGAGATATGTTAAGGAAGCGTGGCACGAGTCGCCAAATCTTGTACATTTGTACAGGAAATTGTCAGTTTCGGCACGAATCACTCCACTGTCAATGTACTTTTGTGTCGTCAATACGCTTTCGTGCGTTGGTAGTGTTGTGTAGTGAATTGTAGTTGTGTGCGTAACTGGCGACATCGGATACTCTGCAAACTGCGCTTCATAACTTTTCTGCCTTTTTTTGTGTTTGTGCTAGTATACCTATAAATAATATGTAATCATTATTGAGCTACAAAAATTCGTCACGTTTTGTGATCGCAGTATTGGATTATATTTAGGTATGTTATCGTCGGTATCATAATTTCCATGCTACGAAAAGGTCCACGGTCCGAACCATCTTAAAATTAATAAAATACCATAATCTCGGGTTATTTACAATCCTTAAAACACAACCAAATACTATGATTCAATGAAGTTTGTAGGGAAAATTAAAGTCCACTTATTGACTCTTCACTGCGCAAATAAAACAATGTTCCACGGAAATAAAGCGTGTTTTATTAATGATACGTAAGAATAAGAATAAGAAAACTTTATTGTAAAATTGTGTTGCATATACATAAGATGGAGAAAGCTGGAGAAGAGATGGGAAAGTTGGAGAAAGCTGAATATAAATAAATAATAACATTACTAACTATGGCTTGTACTCTGCCCTTAGCACTAACACGTTGAATCATTGCAAATTGTCATGTAACGTTTCGGGTCTGGGATGAGCATCCTAACAAAATACAGAGGAGACGCCTATAATAATAACCTTAAGATAAGACGAGGTTTAACCTGGGTTCCCCGACCTAATTAATTAATGCAAACTACCTATTTATTAGGTTAATAGGGATTATTTTGCACGAAACAAATGCTTTGAGGTAAGCCGCAGGTTCGTTGGGGTTGGGAGATATGAAAAGGGCCGGTTGAATTCGTTCTTTGATTAATTTGGCTTTTTAGGTGAAATGTATACCTACACTTATTTATAATGAATAAGTTGTCACATAGCAGAAAATGTATAAAAACTGATATTTTGAATGAGCCTTAGTTGATTTTATTAGTGGGCAATACGGCTATATCGGTCCATCGGTGAGATACACTCATACTTTGAGGGTTACAAGTACAAATTTTTTTTTTTAAATTGTTTAGAGATGCCTATAAGCATAAGAGATGTCATAGCGGTTACCCATCCAAGAACTTTATAAAAAAAACACGTTTGTTGTATGAGAGTCCCCTTATATATATTTTTTTGTGTTTATAGTAATTATTGTTATAGCGTCCACAGAAATACATCATCCCTTAAAATTACAACTCTATCTATCACGATTCTTTTGATACAGCCTGATGACAGACAGACGTCAAAGTCTTAGTAATAGTGTCCCGTTCTACGCTGGAAACAGAACCCTTATAATGATAATCTTAACTGAAAATGTAAAAAAACCTCACATTTTGGATATGCCATCCAATGGCCAATACGGAGTAACATCGGTGGAAACACTGTCATATTTTTCTGTAGAATAGAAAGCTTTACAAAGTGACATTTCGCGATAACTTATGATAAAAACGAATACAACCCTAAAGCTATTTCATCGATGTTTCCGTTAGATATTACTTGCGACAAAATGACGCAATCTAATATTTCTCCCCGGCGACCCCCATAATCTTTTGTTGAAGTTTTCAACTGGAAATATGCATTACAAAGTTCAGCAGAACGTTTCAGTCAAGGATTGCATGAGGCGCAATTCTAATTCAAACTTTTTGTTTTGAATTCTAGCACTTGCCAACTGCGGATATGAATTTTATTACAGTTTCAGTAAATGGAAATTACTTCATCGGATAAAACTTTATGAATTTTAACTTTGATTAATTTAATTTAATTACCTGCCTTCCATGGTAAACCGCAACGCGCCCTGAATGCTAAAGATAATATAGATAATTTTATTTCTGTGCTATTGCTAAGACGATGTCTGTTTGTTATCAAGCTGTACTTCATGAACCGTGATATTTTTTTGATTTTTTTATTTTTATGCTTGATAACCTTCATTTGACTACAATCTCACATGATGTAAAGTGATGATGTGGTCTAAGATAGGGCATGAATACCTAGAGGGAAGATGGCTGACAGCCATCATGCACGGGGGGTGAAAGCTAAATTGTTAAAATTTGTAGAAATTATTTGGTTCCAAATAAGTTTATATTTTTGAAGTGAAACTTCTTTAGAGTCGTTGTGATTTGAAACCGGATGCAACGGAAATAGAAATAAGATTGGCTTACCTGCCGGGTAAGCAGATCTTAAACGCTAACAAGGTTAAGCAACTTTGCGCGACGCCAGTACTTGGATGGGTGACCGCCCGAACAAAATCTTTTTGCATAGTATTTTTTTTTTGTTTTTTTTTTATTCGTCTTATTCTTTTGTCGATTTACTGAAGTTTCACTTCTATCTAGTGTGAATCGCACACACACAGTAGTTTCGGAGATTAGCGCGTTCAAACAAACAAACAAACAAACAAACTCTTCAGCTTTATATATTAGTATAGATACGTTGGAGAAAGCTGATTATAAATAAATAATAATGTATTTACATTACTAACTATGGCTTGCACTCTGCCCTTAGCACTAACACGTTGAATCATTGCGAATTGTCATGTAACGTTTCGGGTCTGGGATGAGCATCCTAACAAAATACAGAGGAGACGCCTATAATAATAACCTTAAGATAAGACGAGGTTCAAACCTGGGTTCCCCGACCTAATTAATTAATGCAAACTCTACCTATTCATTAGGTTAATAGGGATTATTTTGCACGAAACAAATGCTTTGAGGTAAGCCGCAGGTTCGTTGGGGTTGGGAGATATGAAAAGGGCCGGTTGAATTCGTTCTTTGATTAATTTGGCTTTTTAGGTGAAATGTATACCTACACTTATTTATAATGAATAAGTTGTCACATAGCAGAAAATGTATAAAAACTGATATTTTGAATGAGCCTTAGTTGATTTTATTAGTGGGCAATACGGCTATATCGGTCCATCGGTGAGATACACTCATACTTTGAGGGTTACAAGTACAAATTTTTTTTTTTAAATTGTTTAGAGATGCCTATAAGCATAAGAGATGTCATAGCGGTTACCCACCCAAGAACTTTATAAAAAAAACACGTTTGTTGTATGAGAGTCCCCTTATATATATTTTTTTGTGTTTATAGTAATTATTGTTATAGCGTCCACAGAAATACATCATCCCTTAAAATTACAACTCTATCTATCACGATTCTTTTGATACAGCCTGATGACAGACAGACGTCAAAGTCTTAGTAATAGTGTCCCGTTCTACGCTGGAAACAGAACCCTTATAATGATAATCTTAACTGAAAATGTAAAAAAACCTCACATTTTGGATATGCCATCCAATGGCCAATACGGAGTAACATCGGTGGAAACACTGTCATATTTTTCTGTAGAATAGAAAGCTTTACAAAGTGACATTTCGCGATAACTTATGATAAAAACGAATACAACCCTAAAGCTATTTCATCGATGTTTCCGTTAGATATTACTTGCGACAAAATGACGCAATCTAATATTTCTCCCCGGCGACCCCCATAATCTTTTGTTGAAGTTTTCAACTGGAAATATGCATTACAAAGTTCAGCAGAACGTTTCAGTCAAGGATTGCATGAGGCGCAATTCTAATTCAAACTTTTTGTTTTGAATTCTAGCACTTGCCAACTGCGGATATGAATTTTATTACAGTTTCAGTAAATGGAAATTACTTCATCGGATAAAACTTTATGAATTTTAACTTTGATTAATTTAATTTAATTACCTGCCTTCCATGGTAAACCGCAACGCGCCCTGAATGCTAAAGATAATATAGATAATTTTATTTCTGTGCTATTGCTAAGACGATGTCTGTTTGTTATCAAGCTGTACTTCATGAACCGTGATATTTTTTTGATTTTTTTATTTTTATGCTTGATAACCTTCATTTGACTACAATCTCACATGATGTAAAGTGATGATGTGGTCTAAGATAGGGCATGAATACCTAGAGGGAAGATGGCTGACAGCCATCATGCACGGGGGGTGAAAGCTAAATTGTTAAAATTTGTAGAAATTATTTGGTTCCAAATAAGTTTATATTTTTGAAGTGAAACTTCTTTAGAGTCGTTGTGATTTGAAACCGGATGCAACGGAAATAGAAATAAGATTGGCTTACCTGCCGGGTAAGCAGATCTTAAACGCTAACAAGGTTAAGCAACTTTGCGCGACGCCAGTACTTGGATGGGTGACCGCCCGAACAAAATCTTTTTGCATAGTATTTTTTTTTTTGTTTTTTTTTTATTCTTCTTATTCTTTTGTCGATTTACTGAAGTTTCACTTCTATCTAGTGTGAATCGCACACACACCTTTTTGATATTAGTTTCTGTTCTAGCTCGTTTGTTTTTTTTTTGTAAGTCTTCCGGGCTGGGCCTGTGCGTGAAGCGATTTTTTCGTGTATGATAATGTGTGTTAGTAATGTGGCCCGGAGAAGCCATCTTCTAGGTCTTCATGCCCCATCTTAGACCACATCGTCACTTTACATCAGGTGAGATTCTGGTCAAATGAATACTTATATAACATAAAAAAAAAGACTTTTATGAATGATGAATGAATAAGTAAATAGATATTTTGTGGATTTTCACCCGATAGTAAAATATTTTTCATTTTTGTTTTTAATTAACAAATACACCTTTGATTTTGATTATAAATTATATCTACTCTAGGACCATTCAATATTGTGTGACAAAATACAATTTCCTACGATTACTTCAACAGAGAATTAAAATAGCAATTTGGAATAATTTCAGTTTCGATATCTGGTGACTCACCATTGAGTTTTAATTCAACTTTGCGAATCGTACAAGAAACCTGATAAGACCATTCCTACAAACCCGAAAAGCCTTACATCCACGTATAATATATTTGATTGGAAACTCTATTATGATGGGGTAGAGATGAGGATCGCTTGTAGGGTTTGAAGGTTGTTATGGTGTGGTGTAGTTGGTTAATTGGTAGCGTGTAACACGCGAAGCATGTTGCATAGGCTAGTCTATGCATCGCTCGAAGTCGACCAATATAGATTCTGGTATTTCGATATACGCAATTATATATTTTTTGCTTGGATTGGTGTGGTCCTTAATTGGTTTTAATGTGATCGCAGATCTGATGGAGCGTCTCGGTAAATTAAGTATAGGTTTACGGCTGAACTGATTTTGATGCGATAATCGCTTGTTAAAAGCAATGGGAATATATTTTGTTTAATTCTCGGTTGAGGTTTTGTTAATTTTGTGGTAGTAATTAGCTGAGATAAGATTGCTATGGGGGAATCTGTATAGAAATTGAGAACGCTTGGTTATATAATTTTACATGGACATAATTAGTGTGTGTTTTTTTCCATTATTACCAATTATCGTCATTAAAACTTGAAACGGGTATTTTGACGCAATGATCACGGCATAAACTGATTGTTTTTGCGATTAGGAAGACGGGTATTCACAAACTAAACGGTCTACCCTCTCTCTGAGTCTTTTACGAGTATTGAGAGTTTGACAAACACAAGTGTTGTTACTAAGTACTTGTATTCATTCCCGAATGCAACTCTATCACGAGAAACTCCACCAACCGTGTCCTGGCGTGTGATGCGACCGACAATACACTTTAAAAAGATTAACATAACCACACTATAAGATGATACGTATGTACCGGAAAATTGGAAGCCATCCTCACGATTAAAATGTCTGTGTTTGGTAATCTCAATAGCATCCAGAACCAATCTAGGTATACTAGTATGTATAGTGTTGCTCCGTTGAGATTACTTGTCGGTTGTGTAATCTATCCAGTGGTTGAAACCAGACTCTAATATGCTGTGCTATTGCTGACTTCAAATGTTACATGGAGATTTTAAAACTTTCCTTAAACCTACAACTTATTAATGTTTTAGCCCCTTTTTTATCTATCAAATTCTTACTTTAAGTATTACATATTACTGTCAGTCAGAATTAGAGACAGACCATTTTTATGGGTCGGTAAGAGAGGCGGTACATATTGCGGGTTCGATTCCTTTGGGATGATTTGGAAATACCGGGTCTGAGTGTTTTTTTAAATATCTTATATAGTTTAACAAAAGTATATTGACCTTGATTTTAATGTACCAATGTTTGTTTCAGGTAATCAAATTTAAGTTCGGACAAGATGACAACATAGATGAGATCTCATGATCCAGTATGGAGATGATAGATAGTATGTAATATATATTATCGCTTTTAATAGTCTAATATTTGTTTAAAATAAATAAACTCCAACTAATTTATAAAAGTGCTTCAAAGATGACAAACTGACGTGGAGTACAAAAATATATTTTAATGGTTACCAACAAGTATAATCTCTTTAAACGGTACATAATCCATTAAATGTGCCCATTCCTTAAAATCGGATTAATAGTTTCCTAGTTGTATGAATATTATTCATTTCTTTTGCCACAAATGAATCTTACCAATTAATTACACTGCTAAGTAGAATTTTTAGGAACTGTTAAGGTGTGTATCTACCAAAGCTGAGAGTTTAAGAGTTAGGTATTTGTCATATCCTAACAAGATCATTTTTTTTTATATAGATGGATGGACTGTGTGAAGGATGACATGTGTAAGAAAGGAGTGAGTGTTGAGATGACGATTGACAGAGGAAAATGGAAGGAAAAAACTTGTTGTGCCGACCCCACGTAATGTGGGATAAGGACAAGAGAATGATGATGATGATGATAGATTAGGATCTGAGGACAGCTTTCGCTATTTTATTAAAGCTTTAACTTTCTCTGAGTATGTCTCCAAAACAGGTGAGGGCGACCAAGCCATAAATTACTGGTCGTCCTTACCTGTGTTGGAGACATGCACATAGGAAGAGGTTGGGTAGTGGTTACTTTTGGACATGTTAGTTAGAAAAGGTGTCTTACATACTTCTCGGATGCGAAAAACTTCTTGAATCACTCTGCCGATTGTAGAAAACTGCATAAAGGTCCGTAGTAGTTTCTTAATTATATCGAACATAAAGACGCGGCGAGGGATTTAAATTTATAATATCTATACTTAATATTTGAACGCGCTAATCTGAAGAAGTACTGGTCAGATTTGATAAATTATTTCATTGTTAGAAAGCCAATAAACCACGGTCAAATACAATAACACGAGCAGCTTGTAAAGCTAGTGTAATTTTAATTATTACTAGTGGCCCGCCCCGGCTTCGCAGGGTTTATATTAAAAAAAAATTCCCGGCAATTATTCGATTTTTTCTCGCCTTTTAAACCTTCCCTAGACCTCCACGAACATTTCAAGACTATGATAAGATTAATCCGTTCAGCCGTTCTCGAGTTTTAATCAGACTAACGAACAATAATTCATTCTTATTTATATAGATTAAAATATTATTAAATCAATTTATTTTTATATTTTATTAGTGAAAAAATTAGTAATTTATCGTCACTCTGGCCTTCCTTCTGCCAGACGAAATTATGACGATATCTCAGAAATTACTGAATCCAAAATTTTAAACACAAAGAAGTTTCATGGGTTCTTTAATTAAACCTGTAATTGCAAAATTAGCCGATGTTTTTTTTCTAACTTAAGCAGTTTTAATCATTCATTTCCAAATCCAAATATGCCAAATATCCGTATATAGTGCGTGAAGTGATTTTTTCGTGTTTCGTAATGTGGCCCGGTGAAGCCATCGTCTCTTTACATCAGATGAGATTGTGTTCAAATGAAGGCTTAATATAACATAAAAAAATATATATATAAATAACTAGCTGAGCCCAGCAAACGTTGTTTTGCAAAAATTTTTTTTTTTTCATAATGAAAAATAGTTGTTGGCCGATTCTCAGACCTACTCAATATGCCCACAAAATTTCATGAGAATCGGTCAAGCCGTTTCGGAGGAGTTCGATGACGCACCCCGTGACACGAGAATTTTATAAGTATATTAGATATTGTAACCTCTATCTGCAGAATATTTTTTATTATACACAACTTATTTCGACTCAACACTCGAATATAATCTTTGGTGATGCCACTCCACTTATATATACCAGAAGGATGATAAAACGGATCATTCGTCTCAGTACTTCATCCCCAACAATAGCACTGCTAATGGAACTCACAGCTCAAGATGAGACCACTGCAAGTGGCTCTCAGCGTTTCCATCAAGCCAATGCCAAGACAAGATGGTCGCGTGTTTCGAGTTACTCAAATTACAAGCTCTATGTGGACGAGTCATGATAACTGTGATCTGTGAGGAAATCTGAGAGGAAACTCGTTGCTGAAAATGCATTGCACTTGTCTCATAAACGGAGCATTCAGTTTTAGTATATGATAATGCTTTTGGCTTTCGTTTCTATTTGGTTTTAACCGAAGGCAATGAATACACATCTATGTACCATTACAGATGTCCAGTTAGTTCGGTTTGAAACGGCTTTTGAGGTTATTCAAACGGACATATGCTGTATGGGCTAAGTGGAAGCACATTTGAATTTAATTCCGAAGGTTGTTGTTCAAACTCAACCGAACTTCTCTGAATTTCTCTACCAGAAAAAAAATAAAAGTTCTTTAAAAAAAAACACAACCTTTAACGGTGAAGGCAAACCATCGAGCAGAAACCGAGAACAGTGGCATGTTCTGAGAACTTTGAAGAGTTTTAAGGACATGTGACAATCACCAGCCCGCCCTTAGCCAGCGTGATGAATTAAGGACAAAACTCTCACAGAAGTCACTGTGTCCTAAGCAGTGGGATTGTAAATAGGGGTGCTTATGAAAACAAACTTATGACCTCCAAACCGACGGCGGAGAATTTATAGTCAGACGCGGTGATGGACTTTGATTTATAATATGTGATTAAAAAATGATTGTTTTAACTTAGTTTTTTTTTTTTTTTTTATTATTGATAAGCCTTCATTTGACCACAATCTCACCTGATGCAAAGTGACGATGTGGTCTAAGATGGAGCATGATGGCCTAGACATACTATATACTACATAGTTATACTTTGAAGTAAAACGCCACGAAAGTGTTTAACGCTGTATCTATTTACTGATAACAATCGCGGTTTAGATCTACCCTCAGTTAACCATTGCGTTCATTTTTACACAGATTGCGTGTTTAATATCTCTTTGCTGACCATCGCACGCTCCCCTTTGCCCGATTTATAACAGCATTAGCATACAGATTGGAAAGTTAGCACCAGCACAATGCTTGACCCTCTAACGAGGAAATACCTACATCAACTATTATACTACGGGGCTAGTGGTTCTTCAGTGGATTGTCAAGCGATCTTAATCTAAGGTAACCATTGCACCCTCGATTTAGGCATGTTTTCGTCCACTGCATCACTGAGGCAGGGGAGCCACTTGCGGCGCAGAGTAACGGCTTTCATTCCGGCCGAAGATGCGTTGTTTTTAAGTTAGCATCATCATCATCCTGTCCCATGTGGGGTCGGCACAACATGTGCTTTTCTTCCATTTCTCTCTATCACCCGTTTGTTTTTAAGTTAGCAAATTATAAAAAGCGCCATTCATCGTTTCTTCATTCATCATTGAAGTTCCCGGCGACGTAACACTTTCGAGCAATTTGTAGATACTAATTTTTGCAGTCACAAGCCTATATATCTTGGTGTTGGGTGTCCTTTCTAAATAAATAAATAAATAAATAAATGATCTATATATATATGCACTTTCTTTAAATTACTAAAGCAAACAAATTGTATCCAATATTTTTGGACTGGCTATACTGGCTTTGGACTAATACCAATTTTTGGCAGTCATCATGCCTAGTCTTCAAACATCTTTATACAGTATTTTCCGAGCTTTAAGTAATTTTTAGCTGCAGTTTGCTGACCAGCGGACGGTCGCCTTTACCCGATTTATAACAGCATTAGCATACAAATTGAAAGTTAGCACCAGCACCTTGCTTGAGGCGGGAGCTTAAACGGGGAACTACTATAATGGATTCGAACGACGCTTCAGTAGAATTTTAATACACCAAGTATACATTTTTTCATTGAAACGGATAGTTTGAGTAATTGCAGTGATTTGATTTGGGGTTGGTGTAGAGTAGCAATTACTTATGATTAACTGATGAGGAACAAGCTTAAGGCCGCAGCGCTTACTGCAATTTTTTTTTTTCTTGGAGAAGTAATTTTTTTTTTTTCGGTTACAGAAGCCTAAGTTATTTGTTATTTCAACAATTTTCTTACTGTCAGTCTTTTCTTATAAAATGGTAAGAGACGCTCAGCCAGGTGTAGTTGGCCATAAATGGCTCATAATAAAAATAAATCCTAAATGTCTAAATAATAATTTCTCAGCTTAAACTAATAGTAGTAATCAGAATAATGACATTGCTCTAGTTACTAAATAGAACGTTAATACTTAAGACTGTTTTCTGAAAGGACCTTACGAGTCTATAAACATATGTACGTACAGGGTGCGTCAGCAATACTGAGTTTTATGAAAGTTTAATTATAATATCAATAGCTACCCTATTGATATAAGAAAAACAATTAGACCATCATTTACATTGTTAAAAATAAATTAAACGTAGGTATTTTACTTTTCTTTGAAACGCAAATTCAGGAAGATAAAGTTCATTGAAGTTTCGCGTGACGTAACGCCTTTGTACTAGAATTTAACAACACAAGCCCTCGCTCCGAAACTTTAACTATCTAAATTATGGCACTTTTCTATCAGATTGATAAAGCGATAAGCGGCCTCTAGTTTTTTATGGACGGGCTACCAGGCCGACTAATCAGAATACCTTTTTTTATGTAGTCATCATGCCTATTTATTTATTTATTGTTTATTTTATGGTTTATATAATTGACTTCCGGCCTGTATTTCTAAAACTTGGTAATTCTATCCTATTTCATACTTATACCACACATTCATTTTCCACCCCTGACTAATTCACCTTTCCAACAAAAAGACAAAATTAACTGGATAGAAAGAGATACACGATATGTGACTGCTCTCTTTCTCTCTCGCTAATTATGTATGTTAGAATGTACACGCGACATTTTTGCCTCATTTAAAAGAAACTTATCTTTAAGTACCTATATTTAATTTGTTTTTGTTTTTGTATTTAATTTCTGACTTTTCTAACATTTGTATAATCAAACAATAAAAATAAATGATTTTGTATCTTGTATCTTATGCTAGCACAACCTATTGCTGGTATAGCAAACCTCAACTTCCATTAAACAGCGCCGATCTATTCATTACTAAACAATGGCCGGGCGGGTCCATTCTGAGCGCGCCACTAAAACAATTAGTGACGTTAGCCCTCAGAATCCCTGATGACGTTTTGCTAATAGCTTTTCTTTGGAGTTGAATTCGCTGGATCTTGGCGCTGGAATTTCTCGATTCGAGCGATTATTATAAATACCACGATACTGACAAGTGTTGGAGATTACAATACGTTGTAATCATATACATTTGACAGATAAAGATAACATTTTAGTTATGAAAAATCTGTCAAATTCATGAGATTGCAACATGTTGAAATCTCCAACAGTCGTAAGTGCCAACTCGTGTTAGGGCTACCGGATACAAGTACTTCAACATCATTATATTGGCTTTAAGATATGTTTGAGTCAAAATTAAGGTGTTTGCTTATACTTGGAACTCTTGGCGAGCTTTTTAAGAGCAGTATTGGGTGCTGTAGACGCATTCTGTAAACTCATTTCGATCCTTACTAAGCTGAATCCGCGGTGAGTTTAAAGTTTTGTATTCTGTAAAACTCGATATAGCCTGTAGCGCCTCAGTGACGAGCGTTCGAAGTGAGCTCGGTCACTTGAGTGATTTCGAGTTCGGATTCGATTTTTTACAGAATGCGTCTGCTGTTGTCCAAAAAGTATGTCAAGTCTGTGATACGTATTAAGGCGCCCACGTGAGAAGAAGATGGCGGCAACATCTAATGAAATGCAATGAAATTAGTTTATTGATTGCTTGAAATATAGTATACATAGGTTAAGCCAGGTTAGGTTATCTAAACCAAGAGTGAAAAAACCGATCTAAAATCAAAACTTTTGACACCTCATTTTTATTCAGATAAAAATAAGAAAAAGAATAAGACACATTTTTTTCGGACCACAGTAAATATAAAAAACATACATAATACATTTAAAAAACAAAATAAACAAATACAGACACTTTATAATTAAACAAACATTTAAGAAATTAAGAGAAAAATAAAAACAGTGGTTCGAAGAAGGTCGTCACTCAGCATTTGCTATAACTACCTATAAAGGTTGTTATAGCGCTGGTCTTCCGGCTACTTCCCATTTGGTAAGCTTCCCATTTGGTAAACCTCAAACTGTACCTACTACAACCGTGTCGCCTGCAAAATCTAGAATCAGCTCATTTCCCCGCATAATGTAAAAACCTTTCGCCATCGAAGTCAATGATTCCTCTTCTATTAGCCAAACTGCTTGCTGAACCGTCCGTTAGCGCAGTTTAAAAGTGGAGTTAAAAATAATCTAACTTCCGCGGTTTATCGGTCGGATCGCTCGGGATTTTAGAGCTTTAATGCGGGAATTAGCTGAATGCTCCGCATAATTTGGAGAGTTATTTTTCCAACAATTTAGTTTATAGTAGATTTATGATCTGTTTTTTTCCGCACTGTGGTCTCTTTAGTGGTCTTTCGTGGTCTTTAATTTTTAACTCGATCACGCGTTAAATAAAAAGATATCTATATTTTTTAACTTTAAATAGTAGTAGGTATTTTAATTCATTTTTTGTTTTTATTATTCCAAAATTCAACTAAATCGTAAATAAGTGACAAAAGACAGTTCAATTGATGAGAATGCCGATGATAGTTATGGCCATACTTAGTACGATAGCGGGCTAGTACAAAGCCTATTTGGTTTATCGAAATCTATCTACCAAGACTGGGTTCTAGACTTGCCCTATCTGGGTGATTCAAATAAAATATTTTTTTGGTGTAACGAACTTCTGCGATTTTATTGTGCAATATGGCGAATGGCGAATGTGATGTTACAAGTCTTAGGGATATAAGGGTGGGGGAACAATGCTGACCAATGGTGTTATTTACTAAAACTAGACGAATATTTGGAGCAACGCGATTGGTTTTCGCAGAAGAGAACTTATGTGATTCGTGAAACGTGTAGCCGCGAACACTTGTTAATGATCTGTGTGAATAATGTGCCAACAATTTAATATTACCATCGCAATTTTCCACCTTCGCCTGAATTAATTTTGTTTCAGAGTAGTCGATTTTTCACTAACAGTATTTTAATGCGGTAAAACTGCGGAATCCATTGAGCCGTCCGATGAAGCGGGTGCCGTGTAATTGACAAAATCGTATCGTTCATGGTCGCTGCTATATCGCTTCTGGTATTTAAATAAAGGCCGATGGGCCGCAAAATTTCACCGGAAAAAACCTACCATTTACTTTATGATATTAAAAGCTGTGATATTTTCAAACCTATTATCAGGTTGTGTGCAACAAAAATTGCAAAATGCGTTTGTATTTGTATATCCCAGAATACACGACCCAAAACACCTGAAACATTAATAAAAAATTAAAAACAATGCACGTGTCTCGTAATACCGGGCCATCAGATCCATCATCATCAATAGTGTATTTGACTGGCATTAAAATATGAAACAAATTGTTAATAGATTAAAAATATTTTTATTTTTATCCGGATTTATTTTTATGGTTTATCGCATGACTCAAAATGGCGTTGGTATGCCAGCGTGTGACGTCACCTTTTAAGCTGGGTCCACATTTGTATCATTTCGGTGTATCGTATCTCCGTCGCGTATCCTCGGCGCGTATCATGATCGCTAGTTTGGACGCAAGCTGATACACGTTAATGATACATGCCGTATCCGATACGGCCCGATCCGCAATGATCGCGTACTTGAAACACCCCGTATCCGATACGCGTATCACAATCGGTGGTATGGACGTATTTTGATACTGTATCATGATACAGTACAGATCACGTATCGTATCACGATACAGTATCATGATACTGTATCGTGATACGATACGTGATACACCCCGAACCATCCTGTGATGGTTTTTCCGCGATCATCAAAGGGTTACGCGTTGCATCGAACAAGTTTGGACGTGAGTGCAATTGATAATATAATAATATTAAGAATATTTGATACAAGGAACGGAAGAAAAAATGAAGCGTCCATATTTGTAAAGTTAAAGTCGATACGGTGACTTGATACAGTATCACATAAGTATGGACGCGTTTTTACAAGATATGCCTTAACGATACGACATAAATAAAATGAGCGTCCATACTTATGATACGGATACTCGATACGATACGCCTGATCGTGATACACCGAAATGATACAAGTGTGGACCCAGCTTAACCCATCGCTTCTACCATCTGTATTTGAAGTGTAGCCGCCTTAGAATATAATTCTATGGATTTTTATATATTTTTATTATTTTATGAAAGCTGTTGCTCGTTGGTTGATTCATTTTGAAGTTTATAATAATCAGTTCTCCAAAAACTCTCAAATAATGTTTAAACCCCGACAAAAAGAGGGGTGTTATAAGTTCGACGTTAAACATTATTATTGTTCATATGATACTAGTTTTAGCCCTCCGTGCTTTTGTCAACTAATACATACGTTTCCCCAGTGGTCAATCTGTTATTAAGTATGGTCATGCATTTCAATACACTGCACTGTACTGTTTAATAGTGTAATGAAAATTTAAATGTAAAATATCGTGCCTTTGTACAGGCCGCAGCTTCATAACATTAAAATTATGTGGTTTGGCTAGTTCAACAAAATTTTGTATTTATTAATAAAGTGAAAAATAATTAATACTTAGAACAATAATTATCATAAATATTTGCCGGACAATCCACGCAGCAACATATAGCCCCGTGATAAGCACTAAGCATGTGTTACGGGTACTAAACATCTGGTATCTATATATATATATATAAATGAATTGCCGTTCGTTAGTCTCACTAAAACTCGAGAATGGCTGAACGAATTTATCTTATCTTAGTCTTGAGTTGTTCGTGGAGGTCTAGGGAACCTTTAAAAAGCGAGAAAAAATCGAATAATTGCTGGGAAAAAAAATTAAATAAGTACCCGTGCGGGCCGCTAGTAATTAATAAAATGGGAAAAAAATAATATATAAAATGGGAAAAAATTTAAGGTTTTATGAGCCGTTTAAAAGTTATGGGGTCAGAGTGGGGAAGGAAAACCAAAAAACTGCAAATATACTCGAGTGAGGTATAAAATGAAAGCGCATCGCGTGAAAATATTATGGTGTTTTACTTTAAAGGAAATTAAGGCAAAATCGGGGGTTTTTCTTAAATTTTAAATTTCGATTATTAAGTACACAAAGTTTACACATGACGATATTTGTAAACTTTGGGTAAAGTATTAAAAATTCTATTCCATCTGTTCTATAATCAAAAACTGCTGTAAATTATATATATTTCTTGGGAAACTATAAATAATTCACAGGCTTCTGTATAACTAGCTAAAAGCTAAAATGGCACATCTGATATACTTTATATAACGTGGCAAAACAATAGAATCCTATTTACGATTGCGGCGGCAAAAATTGGATTGTCATATTCGAGGACGCTCTGATCTGAGGCTTTGCTTGCAATCTTTACGGCGCTTTTCCAATAGAAGTCACGCGGCATTACTATCTCAGTGGATAACTTATTTTAAAATAGGAATTATTCGTATTAAAGTTTGCACTGAGACTTGGATATTTTACTGGGTTCAAATAAGATTGAAGAAATAGAAATAAGAAACAACAAACAAAATATTTACTTTACTAACAAGTAATTTATATCTACCTAGTATACATTTTTAAAAACTTATATTCGCTAACAACTTTTACAAAAAATAGATACAAACACACGAAAAAAAGAAGGAAAGGATTTAGGAAGAAAACAAAAACATTTGCTAGGAAAATGGTTTATGACATGTGCTGTCGTATTGGGGATTAGTAGAAATTAATTTAGTAATAAATCTTTGGTTCTCGTGTAGTTTTATGCACACAGGGTATCAAACCATGGATCCCGTCGCAGGCGTATAATACAACCATTATGCCGTCGATTCATTTTATATTATTTAAAATATCTAAATGAAACCAAATAAATAAATATTTCCGGACTACTCACACAGCATCACCTAACCCCAAACTAAGCAGAGCTTGTACTATGGGTGTTAGGTGACTGATATACTATATAGATATTTTTTTTGTAAATACATACATATGTTACATAGAAAACACCCAGACCCGAAACCAGAAATTGTAGATCGTACAAAATCTGGTCCCCGGCGGGAATCGAACCCGCAACCTCCTGCACCTCTGGCGACCGTTCGCTTACCGAGCCACAGAGGTCGTCAAATAAATATTTAGTCATTATTCCGCATCCACTTCACACTGGCAAGATTCTACAAAATTAGCATGCAAGTGCGCCGCCCGCCCTCTACACACGCATGCACGGGCTTACCGGAAGATGTTGAAGATGAACCCGCACGACCATATTTACAGTTTTATGTTTTAAAAAAGAAAAGAAAGAAACACATTTATTTAGGGCACTTAAACAAATAATATAAACACATAAAATAATAATATTGACATATAAACACACAGATAGTTTTTATGTTTTTTACAAAGTGATACACCCCAATTATACGGTGAAACTAATATTCTAAAGTTGTGCAGAAAAAATTAAGACGAAGTAACGTACGAGGCGTAACTCGTAGTTGCAAAGAAATTGAAGCGATGACTTAGTGGCGAGGTTAGTTTAGTTGGTCAGAACGTCCATGCGTATAATGGAAGACGTGGGTTCGAGTACCGCATCTCGCTCTGGCAAGCTATGTTACTTCGTCTTAATTTTTTTTTGCACAACTTTAGAATACACAGATAGTGTTCCAAAGCCCCCTTAATACTGCACACAGATGCATACTAGCACTTTTCGGCACCAAAATCATTCACGTCCGTAAGTGGTAACCCTCTGAATCCTTACACGTGACCTCTGGGTGGTGCTTAGAACAGTCTCTGGTGGTAGGCTTCGGCCGCGGCTTGTCACCACCCTCCGCGCTGGGCCAGTGCGTGAAGCGATTTTTTCGTGTTTCGTAATGTGGTCCGGAGAAGCCATCTTCTAGGCCTTCATGCTCCATCTTAGACCACATCTTCACTTTACATCAGGTGAGATTGTGGTCAAATGAAGGCTTCTCCAGCAAAAAAAAAAAAAAAAAGATATTTAGTATATTTATCAAGTACGACGGTGGGAAAATACGTTGTTCCCGCGGAAAAATACAAAACCAAGGCAATGTGGTTTGTAAAGCTAGTTTTCTCATAAAACCAGTTACAATCCTGCCAGAAATGTATTTGTAAAACGCGACCATTGTTTTGTATTCAATTTGTCTGATGATAAATTACATTGTGCGATAAAGTTCTTTCATTTATCTTGATGGATGTCCCTACGGCGCTGTCTACGTGAGCCGTTCCGTATAAATAAACTATGGCGTTTGCGACGTGAACAGATTGAGAGGCTGGCCAATATTATTGTTTCGTTTCCGTCAACGTGTCGGATTTTATTAGATTTGCTATTACGTGCGCAAATGACACGGGGCTAAGGTCCATTGTCCTCGGAAGATGTGGGTCATGTGTCACGGTTTCATCAATTGATGATTGCTAGATGGAGTTTCACGTGGAAATACGTGATTTACGTGGACAATAGGCATAAGATAAAGACAGTATGTCTTTATCGTGCAGGCCCGACGCTACATTGGGAGGGAGTGGACGCGATTTTCACTTTTCAACGTGTTTGACATAAAACCGAGCCCACGCCCGCTTAATGCAGTGTCAGGCCTTAGTTGACTCTTTATTGTATTTGTTTGTATATGTAAACTAGCGGCCCGCCCCGGCGTCGCACGGGTATAAAATTTTCCCGGAAATTATTCGATTTTTTCTCGCCGTAAAAACCATCCTATCTCTCAAGTTGGATCGAACTGCACATGGTGTGCGAATTTTATTATAATCGGTTAAGTGGTTTAGGAGTCCATTGAGGACAAACATTGTGACACGAGATTTATATATATTAAGATTAATGCTACGATTCTTTTTTTGTGTCCATAAAAATATATAAATTGTCAGTCATTTAATGTTTTGGTAGAATACAATAGAACCGACTTACTCTTTATTACACACACCAAATGTCTGTTTCAAAGCCATCGTTTTAATCGTGCCTTGAATGCGGAGCCCGTGGCTTCAACCACCGAATCTGACATAAATAAAAAGTACTAAAACTATGGTTGTATAAAACTAATAAATAATATTATAATATTTTTTGATAAAATTTAAAAAAGAAACCTGTGGGTACTGTTTTGTAGCTCATTTAGTCATTAGACCGGCTTGTTAATGTAAAATTAATTATATCACGTAATCAGGTGAGATTGGTTCTTCGATCTACAATTTCTGGTTTCGGGTCTGGGTGTTTTCTATGTATCATAATATGATACATAGAAAACACCCAGACCCGAAACCAGAATTTTTTTTTTGTAAATACATACATATTATGTATATATTTACAAAAAAAAATGTATCTATGTAGTATATCAGTCACCTAACACCCATAGTACAAGCTCTGCTTAGTTTGGGGTTGGGTGATGCTGAAAGGGTGGTCCGGATATAAAAAAAATAATAAAATATACTTGTAATAAAAATACGAAAGTGGTTTGCGGTCCTATCCCGCAAACCACTTTCGTATTTTTATAATATATGTGTGTGTGTGTGTGTGTGTGTATGTATGTGTGTCGTCCTTACCTATAATATAGGTAAGGAATAACGAGTCTTTATTTATATGCTATATGTTGTAATTTTTTAACATAATAGACTGAGTGTTCGAGCAATATGGAGTAGTCGGTCTAAGCTAGTCATTAATCAATAGAAGTCCAATTGTGTTTTAAACAGGGCAAGGCCAACCCTTGTTGCTTGCATTTGACTTGATTTTAAACTGCCGCATACTACTCTTTGTACGGATGATATACAAACCTATACAGTCAAAACTTAATACTTGATATTAATAAATCAACTACTATTATAAAGGCGAAAGTTTGTATGTATGGATGTTTGTTACTCTTTCACGCGAAAACTACTGAACCGATTTAAATGAAATTTGGTACACAGAATCTCTAGAGCCTGAAAAATAACATAGGCTACTTTTTACCGCGGGAAAACGTCATTCCGCGGGAAAATACATTATAACGCGGGTAACACCGCGGGGCACAGCTAGTAAATCAATATTTCCGGACAATCCGCACAACAATATCTAGCCCTGTGGTAAGGTTAGATTGTGTTACGGGTACTAGACATCTGATATACTTAATATAACAGACATACATATTATGTGTAGATATTTTTTTCTTATATATATCGCTATATCATAATATTAGGCACCCAAATCAAGGAGAAAGGGGCTTGCAGAACATACAAGTACTATCCCTCAGCGGGAACCGAACCCGAAACCTCTATTCGTGCGATAAGCCATTTTTGTAGTACTAAATTCACATATGCTAGTTTCCCTTGTATATAATACACTTACAAAAACCAAAAGTCTTTTTCTAGTTAAATAAAAAAAATGTGAATGAAATGTTGTTACTTAAGCATACTTAATATCGCGGTGTTAGCTATTTCGCGACTGGTAACCCTCAAAACTGCTCTTTCATTAATACAGTCTTTTAGCCAACCAGCTGCAAGTCAGTTCAGTCCGCTGCGCTGCCGTCAACCAATTAGCAAAAAAAATCATGGCAGTTAAATTCACCAATACTGTGTGTGAATTTAATTGCCATAAATTGGTCTCTTGAATGAAAATACCTGCAATAACCACGAGTCCTTTACTCCGCCTTTTACTTAGGCGCTGTAAAGCTGCCATTCCACCAATGTGCCGAACTGTGTGGCACAGCGTGCAGCACACTATGGTGGACTCTCTATGTTGATTTTTCGCATAAATGTTTGCAAAACACTGTATAGCACACTCCTTGGTGGAATCGTTCCATTATTAAAGCATACATACTTCGTGTTGCCAGATATTTTCGTGTGCTACCCTCAAAATCGCTCTATTATTCCAACAGAACTGCATTTGCGTACAAGCTGCGAGTCTGTTCGGCCCGCTACTGTGCCGTCAACGAGTTGGACTTATAGCCGCTAAATGCGGATTTATAGCCCGGCCATTATTGTGCTCCATATTTTCCAGTCCATATTTTAGGTTGCGAATTTTTAAACTGTCGGTTGAATGGAAATATTGTTAGGGCAACACTATGCGGTGTTGCTAATGAAGTGGTATCGACTTTGAGTGTTTTCAAGTCTTAATATGAAAAGTCTAGGTACAAGAACTATTTTATAAAAGGCTATAGGGTAAAATAACTTTTGTTGATAAAATTAAAAAAAAAGAAACCTGTGGGTACTGTTTTGTAGCTCATTTAGTCATTAGACCGGCTTGTTAATGAAAAATTAATTATATCACCTAATCAGGTGAGATCGGTTCCGTGCTAGTCTGAGGGTTAAAATTATGTGCAAAAAATACATATGTAGATTAGTCCTCGAACTACAGGGATAGATATAATAAATCATTGATAAGTCCACCTACACTCATAATAAACTTAACTAAAATATACAATGTGGACCGAAAGGTCTTGCCTCAACTTTGTGTTGCTAAGATACTTAACACATATTCAGCAGAAATGTTGAATGGGAGTTGTAAAACGGCATACTCTAGAAATGCCGTGTGAGTGCCTGCGCAGGGGATAGTTAGGAAAACTTATTGAGTATTTTGCCAGACTATGTATATATATATATACGTGTTAACGTATAACGGAGCTTATTTTGAAAATATTGTATGAAGACCGTGTACATGGACAGCCTCGTTACGTCTAACATACATAAAAAAAGGAACTTCTAACTTCTAGGATGGCGATGCGAACAACGTTGCAGGTTCTCGATTATTATGCATATATTCTAAAGTTCCTCCTCGACAGCCGTTTATTCGTTCTCTACGCTTCAAAAATCCACTCTTGTCAGTTAACAAATATACAGGGTGTGGCGTAATGAGTGGATAATCCTTTACCCACGGTTGGGGGGCATCGCGACTGTTCGGAAAATGACAATTTGTATTCAGTAAAAGTGTCACGGTTTTCAGGCATTTTCAATTTTATTTAAAAAGTTTGACTTAGGTTACTCTTTTAAGTACCAAATTTACAATACATAGAATTTTCTCAGTCTGTTTTCTGAATAGCATTCCTAGATAGTGGTGCTATCAAACGTAAACTACCAATTTTGTTCGATAGCCATTTTTTTTAAATTTTTAAACTGTCTGATAACTCGAAAACTGTTAGATAACTTTTTTCTACACTTTTACTGAATACTAATTGTCATTTTCCGAACAGACGCGATACCCCCCAACCGTGGGTAAAGGATTATCTACTCATTACGCCACACCCTGTATATCTATATATCTTTATATGTATACATTTGTGTAATGTGCCCGAAATTGCAGCGGCTCGCTAACAAGGGATGGTCGCGTCTCGTTTTGTCACAGCGAGTGTGTGCCGGCGAGATAGTGGTCACGCATCACTGGATGTACAGCGATATAGGACGAATGGAAGTGATTGTATCCTGTGCGCGAAGGTTACGCTAATTTTTTCTGCATAAAATTTAAAAATGGAAGTGATTGTTATCACAAAGTGCTGTCTGTGTTGAATTCTTGATTGTTTAATTTAGTTATCTGGCGAGTAATCATAATAATAATATAACTCTTTATTACGCAACAAAATATATATTAAACATACCTAGACTTAGATAAAATAATACAAAAAGGTTCTTAAAGCTAAATACTAAATGCATAATGGGCGGATTTAAAGATAAAAGTTTTATTTATGATACATCTGCATTGCAAAACTATGTTCAAAATACTAAATGAATAAATCTAAATTTAAAATTTAAGAAAATCCCTTGCTGCCAGCGCCTTAATTTCCATAAAAGTAAAACACCATAATATTTTGTAA
The DNA here is from genome assembly GCA_929108375.1 of Gymnoscelis rufifasciata. Classification (NCBI taxonomy): domain Eukaryota; kingdom Metazoa; phylum Arthropoda; class Insecta; order Lepidoptera; family Geometridae; genus Gymnoscelis; species Gymnoscelis rufifasciata. The sequence continues at coordinate 14,467,457 of OV815305.1, forward strand.
TGTGCACGTGATGCGCTTTCATTTGATACGCCACTCGGGTATATTTGCAGATACTCGATTTTAATTCCCCACTCTAACCCCCATAACTTTTAAACGGCACAACCGATTTTCATGAAACATATCTAAGAACATTCGCGCCAGACTCACCTTTCATACAAAAAAAACTTAATTAAAATCGCTCGTCGGGGGCTAATAAAAACACAGATGAACACAAAAGGGTCGTCGACTCAGAATTTGCGACATATAATACCATTATTATGTCTAAGAATCAAGAAAAAAACTTTTTTACTTGACGTTTCAAGTGCACCGACTAGGAGCGCTTCTTATTTAAGTTCCACAATCGAATAGCCTGCACCGTAAACGATTTAGTATAAAAAATGGAAATATGTATGGGAACCGCAAGAGCATTATTTTCCGATGACCGAAGACCATGAGAATGAGATTGACGAAGAAAGATAAAAGCGTAGTAGCGCGAGCAGTTAAAGCAATTTTTTTTCAGAATAACAATCTTAAATAGTGTTGTTATTTTTACCAGTTAGTTGGCTTAACGAATCATAAGTCTAACTGTGTGCGCAGTTTCAGTTTCTGGGTGGATTAGATTTTTGAAGACAGGATTTTATCCACAATCCCTAAAGTTCAATCTGAATTTTTAGTAATAATTTTGTGTAATATTCCCCGGCAACGGCTGTCTCAGCGAGCCGCCTTTTTTGTCACAGGCGGGCGAGATAGTCACGCATCGCTAGAAATACAAACTCGCTAAAAATATAGTGTAGAGGATGAATAAAAGTGATTATTGTGCCTGTTTAGCTGATTTTCGTTCATAACTAGGTGTTGCTATTTAAAGTAGAAAAAAACTATTGGAGACTGTGACGGATTTATTGTCGAAGTTTTGTTAGCGCTTGATTAATTTCGAACGTTTCAATATCAAAAATGCCTTTTTGCTATTAATTAAGATATAAGTTTCTAAAATATTTTTTTAGATCTTGAACGTTACACACGATAGCTGTATTAGTGATGCTCATAGCTAGTCAATATATGTGTTTTTAATAATAATTAATGTTGTGATTGATTTTGCTACTGAAATACTTGAATGGGTTAGATCGGTTCGTGGTTTAATTGTTAGATGGCAGTCGCTGGCGCTTCAAAGGCATCAAAATAATCAGAATGATCGAAATCAGTCAAATGAAATTGAATGTTATTTAATTGGATTTACAATAATATTCTATAATTATTGTTCCAAATGTTTATACGGTATGCTTGTGCTTATGATTTTGTACAGTTGTAGGTAGCGAATTCGATTTCTGCTGAGGGGTCAAAATGTTTGTATATTCTGCAAGTAGTAAGTGCACTATTGCTTGGGTGCCTAATTTGTATAATAAAAATGATCCACACATGTATGTCTATATCAAGTATATCAGATGTTAAGTACCTACCCGTAAGGGTAACACATGCTAAGATATTACCACGGGGCTAGATGTTGTAGTGTTCATTGTTGGAAATATGTATTTTCCATATTTTTGAAAAATCTCTATTCGTAAGTCATTAAGTAAACCTTTGCTTGTCTCTTCCAGGAGCTTAGACTCTGTTGTATCACCTCGTTTACAGTCCTGCAGCTTTGGTAATTAAAATGCTGGTGTGCGTCAAATGATGGGTTGCACTGTTGTTTCAGCCTCTGGTGGTTTAGGGTAATTTTCCACCGGAGATGAATCTTTATTGTTTTTGTTTAGCGAGTGTTGTTTCACTACTGCATTAGACAGTAGTAGATTTCCACGCCATTACGTTTTATGCTTTTTCTCGCGAAAAATTTGATATTTTTCCGCGGAAATGTCCTGTCTTATCTGTATAAGTGGAATAACCAAACTCATTAATTTTCTAATCGGTAAGTAATTATGGTACGAGGCTAGATGTTGTCGTGAGTATTGTCCGGAAATATATATAAATATATTTATTTATAATTAATACCCTATACAACCTCTCAATTCCCAAACGTCGCCGTTCACGATAAATGTCTTGATAACGTAGTCGGCGTTATTCAGGGACAGTGATTTAGTTTCTCATGGAGAGCGTGGGTTGGAACGCCCAGAGTGGTAGAAACCAACTGGATGACATAGGTACATAGGTGGAGAATTGATGAGGGCTTACAATAGATGAGAGTCCCGGACTTATTCAGTAGTAGACTTGTAAAGTTGCTGATGATATATGTATATATCCACGGTAGCACAGAATAGCATAGGAAGAGTCCACATATCGAGTGGAAAAGCAACTTTACGCTAGCGAAATATTTGCTTTTTATTACCGCCAGCTGTGTTGTGACCGCTAATTCTTGGAACGAAAATATTTCATGTTTTTACAGCGGCTTACTCCTGGAGTAACCGCAAAGTAGGTTGGCCTGTGGACTTTATGAGTTATGCCTTATTTTTCGAGTGCTAGTACATTTTGGAAGTTATCTCGGTTCTTGGGGTTTATTTGTGTATCTGCAGTTAATAAGCACGATGAATAAATGAAACTTTAAATGCAAATTTTGAGCAATCTCAGCTTAATGCCACCAAGCTGAGATTGCTCCTGTAGGTACATGGCTGCATGGCCTGGCAGTAATTGTGTTGTTGTTTATTTTGTCTTTCTTGTGTCTGTTGTCTACTGACATATTTATATGTACACTAGCTGACCCCATCAAACGTTGTTTTGCAAAATGAAAAGTAGATGTTGGCCGATTCTCAAACCTACTCAATATGCTCACAAAATTTCATGAATCTCGGTCAAGCCGTTTCGGAGGAGTACGGGAACGAAAACTGTGACACGAGAATTTTATATATAAGATAATAAGTTCATTTTCTTTCCTTCTTTTGTTTAAAATGAGCTCTTTAAATGAGCGTGTGAAGTGAAAGGTAGGTTAAGATTTTTAATTCCTGATAAAGAAAGAGTAATTATGGGTTTAACCGCTTTAATTTGAGTTTCTTTATGCCTGTTGAAAAAAACGATAAATACTTACGTTTCCGAAACCATTAAATGCTACCACTTCATGAAATATCTTTATTTTTAATGACATTTAAAAAAAAATAGCGTGCGGAGAATTGAAAAACTCCTCTTTTATTTTTCATTGGTTGAAAATATACGCCTGCCCCTACTACGCCGCCTTTGAATAAATAGTAGGCATACCTTTGCCCTGCACTGTGGTGGCACCATTATGCCCTAAGAAAGAGAACAACAATAGCACGTTGACAATAAACATTTAATTCATAAGCAAACGCTTCGTGTTTCAATCTGAAGACGGAAATTCGACTGTTATGCAAGGATCGATGGTTTCAATCAAGATTTGTATCGCGTTTGATATTCAGGTCATTTCAGAGATTATTTTAGTTAGTTCACTGCATTTTTAATACAGTTCGCTTAATTTCCTATCCATAAATGTAAAATATTTTGTGTGTATTTGAAAGAATTCAAAGTGATGTTTTTTGTTTTTGTTTTATTTCACTATAAGTAATTGAATTTAATGCATTTTTTGATGCACAGTTTCGTCTTGATTTTTCGTTTGTTATGACATAGGAAAAATAGGTGAACTATTTTTCTAAATAATCAAATGAGGAACCTTATTTTTTTATTCATCTACCCTATTGTAAAAGTTCTTCAAAACTAATCTTAGAATCTTATTCTCAAGTCTGGAACTAAGGTCTGAGCTAAATTAAAAGTTAACGGAATCGTGCACCGCCGTCGATGGCTTAATCAGAGATGCATTTCATCTCCCAGTCTTCCAAATTAAACTTTGCGAGCTGACTTACTGTACTTACCATTGTTTGTCTCTTACTATAGAAATCGCTTAAGGAATCGAGTTGTCGGCCATTAAAAATGATTAGTTTTGATCTTATTTAAGAAAATTCGAGTAAATTAAGCAATGGTTAGTTACGTCAATAATAAATAAAAATAAAATAAAAATCTTTTATTTCAGACAACAAAAATCCATAGTTTGGTAGTAAAATAAATGACTAGGGTTAGTAAAATCAAACAACAAAAATATTGAAATTAAGTAATAGCTTAGGTACTTCAAACAAAATTAAATCAAATCATATTATATCTGCCTTAGTGGCGTGGTGGGCGAGAGTCCGCTTGCGGCGCTAGAGGTAGCGGGTTCGATTCCCGCCGAGGGATCAAGTGTTTGTATGTTCTGCAAGCACTTTCTCCTTGGTCTGGGTGTTTAATATGTATAATAAAAAATATCTATGTACGTATGTATATTATATTAAGTACACTACTCAACAAAGTCTAGGGAACAATGATATTATAGTGTATACTTTTGATTCAACTTTTTTTTGTCCCAGATGTTATACATCAAAAGAAGCGAAATTTATTCTTGATTTCAGTTATGCAATTAAATAAAAAGCGTTCATGTAAAAAAATAAAGTTTCATTAAAAAAAAGTCAAAGAGTGCGTAAACCAAAAAAATAATAATCTTCAAATTACAAAAACATAATGACGCTTACGTGGAAATTAAATGAACAAACATTATTTGCAGCTGTTTAAGAATCCGTTGGACCCCCCAAGGCATTAGCCACGGCTCTACATCGGCGTGGCATGCTGAGTATCAAGTTATCAATTGTCGCCTGTGGAATAAGGCTCCATATTCTGGAGAGATGCGAAAAAAGTTCTTCTCCCTTGTTAAAATTTTGAGGAAAATCACTGAAAGCTCTTCTTCGGACTAAATCCCATGCATGCTCAATTGGATTGAGATCGGCGGACTGAGCAGGCCACTCTAATACCGTGATATTGTGCTCGCTAAACACATTCATCACCTGTCTTGCGGTGTGTGGACGTGCATTATCCTGCATGAACACGAAATCTTGGCCAAACTGCTGGTGGTGAGGGATGACCATAAGATACACTTCCTGTTCAATGTATTGCTCTGCGTTCAAATTGCCTCGTATGCAAACGAGATCAGTTCTCCCACCCAGGCGAATTCCAGCCCACACCATGATCGTTCCGCCTTGATAAGGATGAACTTCCTGAGGATTTCGAAGTCTACTTTGGCGACCAGGAACACGCCAAACACGCACTTTCTTTGAATCAGGATGAAATCCGAAGCGAGACTCATCTTAAAAGAGAACACGTGCCCACTGATTGTCGGTCCATCGCAAATGTGCATTAGCCCACAATAAACGACGCCCTTGATTTCCATGTCGCAAAGCTGGAACTCTTAATGGTCTGCGAGCGCGAGGATTGACTTCATGTAATCTATATGTAATAAAATTTATTGACTTTTCTTTTTCTACATAGCCTTATTATTTATTATAAATTCATTATCTTACTTTATTATTATTGTGATAAATATCTCACCAACAGAGGACTCTCTTTTTTAAATTTAGTTTTTGCAACTCTAGGTAATTGCTGAAAATCAGTGGTTGCACCCTGTGCAACATTAATCACTGAGCAATTACCTTTTTGCCGCACTGCAACACACATGTAAGGACCTAGATTGTCTTCAGCTTTAACCTTATGTTAGTTACTTGTAAGTTAATGTTAAGTTTGAGTGTTCCTGTTTAATAGTGTAGTGTATATAATAAGTAAATGTGTATCAATGTATGTGTGTTGAAGTCGCAAATAAATGATTTTTACTTTTTTACTTTAATCTTCTCCTGGCAGTTTGGTCACTGATTAACAATTGGTGCTGGGACTGGAGTCTTCCTACCAACTGGCGAGCTGTAATCTGGGGCTGCCTTCTTGCAGCATTTTGCAGAAATCGATCTTGTCTCTGGGTAGTATGGATGTCTATGGGTATATCATCCACGGTGACGTTTGGCTACATCTCCTGTAGCCCTGTAGCGTGCCCATAATCGGCAAATTACACTTGGCTGTGTGTGAACAGCGACCGTGATATCGCGTTGACTGCGTCTAGCTTCCAACATACCCACAGCCCTAAGCATATCTTCCCGCGGTAAATGACGACGTGACATAACGCTTAGAGTTTCAAAAATATCGAAAAAGTTGGCGGTTATGGTTTTTCACAAGAAAATAAATCGGTACATGACAAAAATCACAACAACTTTATGCTAGTAGACCCCTTACTCTGCGACCAAGTTCGGTTTTTCCTTCTTATTTTGAAAGCTTTTGCGCTTTTGTTTAATTTTTTTTTAATTTCGAACAAATGATTTATTCCTCTTCCAGCCTTAATTTATAAATTTTAGTGACCTGTACTTTTTTACGAGTTTTCACACAAAAATTGAAGTATTATTGCTTGTTCCCTAGACTTTGTTGAGTAGTGTATATCAGATTTCTAGTACCCGTAACACAAGCTAAGAGCTTACCACGGGGCTAGATGTTGTTGTGTAAAAAAAAACTTAGTACATATAAAACATTGAAGCGAACTGTCAAGACAATGTTATATTAAATTAAAATTTAACTTAGTTAAATTAAATCAAATTTAATTAATTTAAACCAAATTATACTAAATCAAATAAAATTAAATAATCCAATTCAAATTCAAATTACATTATGAGTGTCAACATTGGTTTGCTATGTCAAAAGCTATCTCGGTTTGTCACATGTGACTGTGTGATATAGCTGTATATTTTTACCATTGTCTAACTTTACTCGGAGATGGTGAAATAGGCCCTTAAACTGTTATTTAAGGCACTGCTTTTCAAATACGCACATTGCAAAAAAAAGGCTTAAAGCGTACTGACAAATATAAGAATACTCAGATGAATATTTCCGCATATTTTACACAATAAATAAGATCGTTCCCCACGCGTATCTGCATTTTTTTTATGGGAGATAGATCTATGTTTGTTCACAATCGCACCTGATGGAAAGTGCATGTATGTATCTATATGCTTAATAAAATTCAGGATAAGTTTTCGGACCATAGATATTAACAATTTCGTTATAATATCATAGTAGCCATGGTTCCGCTTTGATAAGCATTGAAACAGTTTAATAATAAGACGTGAATGGTTTAGTTTTATCTATATGACTGACATTTATTTTGACTACCGAGTACACATTTTCTTAAGCCGTTACGTTATTTTCCCTCAAACAAATATAAATATAAAATTCACATTATCGTCCAAGCATAATGACTTAAACACGTATTCTTTAACTACCATATAGCCTTATTCTTATTGTTAAACACGAATACAGCCCTGCACACGATACTGTATAATAACGTGCGGCGTAACGGCGGGGATCGTGTTAGTTAGTTAGGGGGGCCCTGTTTTTCCGCACTTAGACTCAAAGGTGGTCCATTGTGCGTGGATTGGGGTGCTAGTGTAACCAGCCCAACTCCGACCAAAAGCGCAGAAGTTTCCTGGGGTCTTCGCAGGCTTCTCGGAGTGACCTTGGGTTCTTAAGGATTTCACGTCGCTGTGCTGTTACTCCCTCGCATTCCAGGATGACGTGGGCAGCTGTTTCGTCTTTGTTGAGGCATCCTCTGCAGAGTGAACTGTCTGTGGATCCCATGTTATAGAGGTGTTTGTTGAGGGTGATGTGTCCTGTGATAGTTCCTATCAGGACTCGAAGGTCCGTTCTTTTAAGGTTTAATAGGCGTTTGGATTGCCTTGAGTTAAGGTCTGGCATTGCTGTTCTTGCCTGTCGGCAGTCTGTTAGATTATGCCAGCGATCGTTGTGTAGGTCTTTTATTCTAGTTCTCATCCAGGTGCGCAGTTGTGAGAAAGGCAGCGGCAGGAACGGAGACGGACCTTCTGCTTTCCTTCCTGATCCTTGCCGTGCTAGTTCATCTGCTGCATCATTCCCGAATGATCCACTGTGACCTTTGATCCACTGAAGGGTGATCGTGTTATTTTTGGAAGCCTCCTGTAACACTAGGTGGCATTCGTATGTTAGCTTAGAGTTACTCTCTCTGCCCATTAGGGCAGTGAGTGTGGCGGCACTGTCTGAGAGAATTCTAATATGGTACCCATTTATCTTCCTTCTCATGATTGCCCTGGCCGCCTCTGTTATTGCTGCACATTCACATTGGAATATAGAGCTGTGTTCGCCTAGTGTCATGGATATGTTAATGTTGAGGTCTAGTGAGTGGGCCCCTGCACCTGTTCCGGTCTTTGTTTTAGAGCCGTCGGTGTATATGGCGGGGATCGTGTGCAGGAGCGCTTAAATTAATTATTACTAAAACGCATATTGACTACAAACATAGTCAAATATCTAAATAATTTCCAATTCAAGCAAATGGTAGTGGCAACGCTGAAAGTTGCGCGTCTAGGCACTGCGAGTTCTTTTATTGTGGCTGCAAGCTGTTGCCGGCCGCCATGTAAATCCGCCCATTGTCGGCGCCCGCCGCTGCGTTCTGTAGCCCTACCACGAGTGGCCACCTACGACTGTTGGAAATTACAACATGTTGTAATACCATCCATACATTTAAATAGATAAAGATGCTGGGGTTTCTTATCATCATCACCCTATTAACGTTCCCACTGCTGGGACACAGGGACTTCTCTCTTGACGAGAGAGATTAGGCCTTAATTCACCACGCTAGCCAAGTGCGGGTTGGTGAATGTCACATGTCCTTCAAACTCTTTTAAAGTTCTCAGAACATGCCGGTTTCCTCACGATGTTTGCCTTCACCGTTAAAGCACGTATTTAAAGCGCACATAAATTTCTCAAGAAAAATCCAGAGGTGCGTGGCGGGGTTTGAACCCACGACCTTCGGAATGAAAGTCGCGTGTCCTCCCACTTAGCCAACACGGGTTTCTTATAGTAATGGTTAATGTTTAAGGTTTGTTATTAATAGGTAATCTTTTGGTTTATGTTTATAGAGTAGGTATATATTAGTTATTGTTAATAAAGTATGTTTGTTTAACGTCATAATTTGTGATTTTTAATAGCTTAATTTTAAATTAATTTAGCTACTTTTTTCGTTGTGTTAGCTGGTAGGCCTTATAAATTAATAAATAACATTTTAGTCGTTAAAAACATGTCAAATGCATGGGATTACAACAGTTGTTATCTCCAACAGTCGTTAGTGGCAACTCGTGGTAGGGATACTTGGCGCTCTATCACTATTGTTCGGGGAATCAATTGTGATAGTGGAAGAGTGAAGCGATGTAGCTGTCGATAGAAGAATGGTGAAATTTGCTAAAATTTGGCATTTTTCGTGGCGGTACGGATAAACCCGTAACATTTTGCGAGTTTTATTACGAGTATGAGCTTTAAGCATAAAATGTGCCCCCACATTGTAACAAAAACGAACTAAACAATTATTTTTGAAATTTATTATAATTAAATTTTATCATCAAAAAGTGACTATCTTTACATTTCTCATTTCTTTTTATTTTCATTCTAACTAGTAGAAACATTTATAGCCTTAAAAAAACGTAACTGTTTCCTATTATTCCAATCAATATTTTGGAGGTTTTGTCTGTTCACGTCCGTAAGTGGAAACCCTCTGAATTCTTACACGTGACCTCCGGGTGGTGCTAAGAACAGTCTCTGGTGGTAGGCTTCGGCCGCGGCTTGTCACCACCCTCCGGGCTGGGCCAGTGCGTGAAGCGATTTTTTCGTGTTTCGTATTGTGGCCCGGAGAAGACATCTTCTAGGCCTTCATGCTCCATCTTAGACCACATCGTCACTTTACATCAGGTGAGATTGTGGTCAAATGACGGCTTATCAATACTAAAAAAAAAAAAAAACTGTAACTATTCACTCACTTGCTCCGAAAGTACAAAGTACCTATCGACCTTCTAGATCTTAGTAATTGTTAATATCGTGGGCCATACCGATATTGACCGAATATATGATTATGTCCGATTTCGTAGTGATAATCATCATCATTCCAGTCGAATGACGTCCATGCTATCAACGAGGAATATGTTAGTAAAATCTGTAAAAAAATTTGAGTTAACAGTCGGTCAATTCCAAAGATGTTATCTTTATGCAATTGGTTCTGTCGCAATACCAGCGCTGGTTACTAGCATGCTAGTAATCTGGCCCATGCTGAGACAGAACCAGTTTTGCTAGCAAATAGTATGTTAAACTTTGTGTCTCTTTACAACTTTTTCTGTTTACTTGTTGTTTGATCATCATCATCACCCTATTAACGTTCCCACTGCTGGGACACAGGGACTTCTCTTTTGACGAGAGAGATTAGGCCTTAATTCACCACGCTGGCCAAGTGCGGGTTGGTGAATGTCACATGTCCTTCAAACTCTATTAAAGTTCTCAGAACATGCCGGTTTCCTCACGATGTTTGCCTTCACCGTTAAAGCACGTGTTTAAAGCGCACATAAATTTCTCAAGAAGAAAAATCCAGTGGTGCGTGGCGGGGTTTGAACCCACGACCTGATTGTTGTTTGATAGAAAAATAAAAATCCCTTATCTTCTTTATACCTCTACAAGTACCGCAGCCTCCGAAGTCGAACAGAGGAGTAACAAGGCTACCTGCTTAGCGGTAATTCCGGCGTAACACAAAGTGGCCGTTATTGCTGATTTATTCCGAACTCCGGCGGAAAGCCGGCCGCTTATTCCCTAAAATCGTTAAACGATTTATATTAAGTAAAAAAATAAGTTTTTTGAAGTTTTAACTTGTTTTGGGAGGATACTCCAGTTCATTGCGTAACGCGTTACGACGCCAGTATGTCTTGTATCGCTTTCTCTCACGCATACGGTAGTGATAGGCAATCTACTACTTTCTCACTCCACGTTTTCACTTCTGTCTGGTGCCCTAAGACGCATTTTTTTTTATTTTAATCGAACTGAATGCACAGTTGGTCAGTTCCAAAGTTGTTATCTACGTACGGTATCATAAATGGAAAAGAAAATAGGTAGTTAAAGTTTTATTAATAGCAAAACGGGGCTACTTTCCTGTGCTTATTTCTCTGTAAGGAAACTTGGTTCATCGTTATACACCTAATTAATATTAACTATGTACATAAACTTGAGCTCGTTTTTTTGTTTAGTACATAATCAACGTCATTATCTAGAATCAGTTAGTGGAGTTGGAGGACCAACTGCAAAAATACTTGCCTAATTTAAATAAAGAAACGGTTCAAATTAATTTAATAGATTATTTACATCGGCAATAAACTGTCAATTGCAATAATTTGGACAAATAATATTTTTGGTATCAACAACTCCGACTAGTAAAACAACCACTTATTTTAAGTTGACTTAGAATTTTGAAGAAAATGTTTCGTCTCGGCGCTTTTTATTGAGACTCGTATTGCAAAACTCAACTTCCTGTAGGGTCTGCTCTATTATTTTGTTTTACGAAGCGCTATTATCTTGGAGTTGACATTACACTAATGAACAGGTTCTTAATCGGCCACAAATTCACTTACATGCAAGTGCCATTGCAGCCAAACGTCCAAATAAAATACATCCTTATTTTGTACGTTTACTGAAATCCCAGACTAAAACACGTTACGTTATCGCGCGTTATCGCCACAAAATCGAATAACACAGGTAACTTTATTACCATACTTGTGTGTGGTGCTTTATTCAATTCCCCCATTGATAAGTGGAATTGGGATGCTCGTACCGGAAATGGATATAATTTTTTGTTGGAAATTAGGGCGTGTTTTTTCCGCCTCTTTGTGTATAAAGATTTTGAAGATGAGTATGAATTTTACCTGTGCTTTTTTATACTGATGCAAATGGTTTTGTTATAGGCATAGGTTTCTGCAATATAATATTCGGGTTAGCAGTTTCATTTAAATTGCGATGGGGTAGATGACTAAAATAAATAATTAGTCCGTCATTTATTTTACCAGAACGAAAAATCTAATTTGCAATAACATAACTTATTGTGTATTTCCGAATTCATACAAGCCTACTCATTTATGGCACGAGGCTTCGTCTTCAACCTCTTCTCTATATTCTGATCTTGCCCGTCAAGAAAAGCTCATTTAACATAAATAAATTTGATAAGTATGAGATATATATACCTACTAAAATTACACCTAGGGTTCCCTGTACAGTTTATACATAACTAGTAGTGCCCCGCGGTGTTACCCGCGTTATAATTAATTTTCCCGCGGAATGACCCTTTCCCGCGGTTTAAAGTAGCCTAAGTCCTTTCTCAGGCATTCTGGGTACCAAATTTCATTTAAATCGGTTCAGTAGTTTTTGCGTAAAAGCGTAACAAGCAAACTTTCATTCACATTAAGATATAAGTAGGGATTAGCAATAAAAAAATATTTTATTTATATTTTTTTTAATAGTGCAAAAAGTGGACGGCTTTGCTGCCATCCTCCGTAATAAGACCGCATCCCTGATGCGCAGGGTACGTGACAGCCCCAACAACATCCTAAAAACCATAGCTGGTAGAATCACCTCTCCCCTGTGGAAATGTTTCATAGGGAGAGTGATATAATTTAGTATTCTATTTAGTTTTAATTTTTGTATTAGGTAGAACTAACTAACTCTAGTAATAAGCTTTCTATGTATACTAACAAACTATGGATCAACGATATCTGCAATAAAACGTTTTTTTTTTTTTTAATTTATTATTTTATTTAAAAACATGTGGTTACATCGGTCCCACCCATCCAAGTACTAACTTTGCGCAACGTTGATTAACTCCATAATAAACAGGTTTGTTGTATAGGAACCCCATTATGAATTTATTTATAAAATGTTTTTAGTATTTACTGCTATAGCGGCAACAGAAATACATTATCGCATTCAATTTCAACTCTCTATTTATCACGGTCGGAAAGTCGGAAAATTCCCACTGCTGGGACACAGGGACTTCTCTCTTGGCGAGAGGGATTAGGCCTTTATCCACCACGCTGGCCGAGTGCGGGTTGGTGAATGTCACATGTCCTTCAAACTCTTTAAAGTTCTCAGCACATGCTGGTTTCCTCAACGTTAAAGCACGTGTTTAAAGCGCACATAAATTCTTCAAGAATTTCTTCTTAACAAATTTATGTGTGCTTTAATCTAGAGGTGCGTGGCGGGCTTTGAACCCAAGACCTTCGGAATGAAAGTCGAGTATCCTCCGACTTAAGCCAACACGGCTACTTGGCATAATATTGTATGACTTTTTGTAATATTACGTTTCGTAAACCCACTCTTACAACTATTATAATTGCATTAAAAGAAGTCATAATCTATCTATATAAATAAAAATGAATTGTTGTTCGTTAGTCTGATTAAAACTCGAGAACGGATGAACGGATTTATCTTATCATAGTCTAGAAATGTTCGTGGAAGTCTAGGGAAGGTTTAAAAGGCGAGAAAAAATTGGATAATTGCCGTGAAAAAAATTTGAATCCCCGGGTTTAAAACCCGTGCGAAGCCGGGACGGGCCACTAGTATTAAATAAAAGGCCACAAGAACCCGTAAGATACTTGTTAAAACTACAAAATCCCGTTTAAAATTAATGAGTGCGAACTAACCGTCATATTGTAAATTTAACTCGGTTTAATTAAAGTTTAATTAATGCTAGATATTGTCCCGGGAGTACTTGCCTTGTTATGCTCGGTTTGTCTAAATTAGGTAATTAATGTAGACTTTGTGATTAACCCATGTATTATTCTGTTTGTATAGTAATTGTGCCCGTGATATGTGTTTATTATTAATACCTAGTTGTTGCTAGTTTATTTACTGAATCTTTCATCCATATCATCATCATCATCAACTCAACTGACATGACATGATTTTAATCGAATTAAAATGTTCTCAGTGCATCTTTGCACCGGTAAATTACATAGACGGTGGTACCACGATAACATATCTTTATCGTAGAAATAAAAGAGAAAATAAAGAAGAAAGATACACACTCATATTATACTCATAACCTTCAAACTTTTTTTTGATACTAGTATAATTAGTTAGAGTGCAAAAATACTGAACTCAAGTCTTATTATTACCATCTCCACTGTCTCCATTATCTCTCAAAAGTTAATATCCGCGTCACATAATCGTTTACGTTCAAAAAGGGCGATAAAATACAAATAATTGCTCTTTCTGCCTTCGAAAGTCAAATAAATAGAGGCTTTAGAAATTTCTACCCAAAATGGTCTTCAAATGATAGTGATTACGCGTAATAAGGCACCAGAAAGCCTTTGGGGGTTTTGATTACGAAATAGGGATGAAATCGCTTTATTGATTGATTTAATTAAACTTAGATTAATTTTAATTTAATAGAATATGACCTGATTTATTTTACTAACCCTAGTCATTAAGTTTACTAACAAAGTATGGATTATTGTTGTCCGAAATAAAAGATTTTTATTTTTTATTTTATTTATTTTATTTATAGAAACATACCGACGACACGACGACTTCTGTGGCTCGGTGGGCGGGTTCGATTCCTATGAATTGTATGTACGTATTTACAATCTATGTAGTATATCAGAAACACCCATGGCACAAGCTCTGCTTAGTTTAGGGTTAGGTGATGCTGTGTGAATAGTCCGGAAATATTTATTTGATGTATAGGTAAGCTATAAAGTTAACATTAGGAGTAAATGGGTATCTTCTAGGTTTTCATGTCCCATCATAGAGCTCATCGTCATTTTACAACAGGTGAGATTGTGGTCGAATGAAGGCTTATAGCGTAATAAAAAAAATTACAATTTCATAAGTAATATTATTGTGAAATAAATTGAGTGGTCTAGTTTATTGATAATGTTTAACGAGGTAAATGTCATGTTACTTGATACATGTAAGTAATCAAGAATTACATGTACCAAATAATGTTGTGATGAATGTAATGCCATTTAATTGTGTATTTTTTCATGAACACAGTGACTAGGATTCCTGCCGTGGGCCAAATTTTGTAAGATCCACGACTTGGATAGCATGAACAAAGTTAAATCTTCTACACATTGAAACATTCTTTCTACAGTCCCAAATCAAAATACATAATTATGTACCTACGTTGTTGCAAACCAATTTCGATTTCCACTGTTGGTTTTGCAGAGGGTAGTTTCGTAATCGGTAGCTAAACAGCCTTCCCATCACAATGTGATTCCAAACTACCCCTTCCCATTATGTTTTACCCGTCTTTACCCGTCGTTACCCCGAGTTACCCCGAGTTACCCCGACTTACCCTTACCCGGGTAAGACAATGCGAGGCTTTTATTGTTAACAATTAACAACAATATTGCCTTGCTAACACTATGTGGGTTCAAGGAATCCTTTTGTGTTCCGTTGATAATGGTAGATTTGATTGTGTGACTGTGTTCACACAAGCTTAATATGTATTGCTTTAAATTCTTGATTTAATAAGCCTAAATTAAAAATTTAATTAATACCCCGATTCCAATGCCTTAATTTCCTAAAAGTAAAACACCATAATGTTTAGTAATGTGCACGGGATGAGCTTTTATTTAACATCCCACTCGTATATTTGCAGATTTTCGGTTTGCCAAACTCACCTTTCATACAAATTGAAATCGCTCCATCCTTTCGGGAGCTATGATGTCCTAGACAGACAGACAGACACGCAAACTTATAACACTCCTCTTTTTGGTCGGGGGTTAAAAAGGTTCGTATTTGTGAATAAGTAATGAATCAATCCAAATATCCCAAAGTTATGAGTGTTCTCCCACTTGGCCAACAATGCTACATGCAATTTCATGTATGACCTGTGCGTCTAAGGAAATACATGTTTTGACTTTGACTTAGACTTTATGAGAGAACATACTCAACTTTACTGAATGTACTCATAGCGGATCTTTATGATTCATGTATTTGGGTCCGTATTTACGGTGGTTTAGGCCTCGATGCGCCTAATTTACCACTCGAGACGCTCAAATTGAAAGCGCCCTTACAAAATGTGGACCAAAGTGCATATTTTGCACACCCATTATAGTTAAAGGAAGTGTAACGGAAACCTATATCTGTGCGTTAAGTTTGTACATATGTACAATATAGAGTTCTGTGTTAAACTGCAACTGATGGTTGCTTTTTAGATTAGATTGTGTTATTATTGTCACACATTTTCAACATTTTTTTAAATTAAACGCTCACGTTCAGTATATGTTTTTATTTTATTCTGTACAATATAAAATAATAAGCCTTTTATATCTTGTTAAAACATAAGAAACTTAAAGCTTAGTAAACTACAATTTTTACTTCTAAGCAATGTTTATTTTGTTTGGGTGTTTAATATGTATAATAAAACATAGCTATACACGTATATCTATTATATTAAGTACATATATCAGATGTCTAGTACCCGTAACAGCAGTTACGAGCTTACCACGGGGCTAGTGTTGTCAGGATAAAAATATTTATTTATTATTAGCAAGAACCTCTCTGAAGGGTGAAGGTCTCCTTGCTAAATTTCCTGCCCATTTCAGTTTTAGGGCAATTTAGAAAAACAGTACCGTACCTTATTGATATTTAATAACTTGGTATAAGTCAATATATATGTTCTATTCGCTTCTCAACTCAGTATAAAAATGTCAATAGTCAATGATGCCTCCCTTTTTATCGCGAAGGCTACAGAAAAATTTAATGCGTTGTATAAACTATGTTTAAACGAGTTTGTACTATTTAAGCTCTATTTAACTGATTTTTTTTATTGTGTAACTTTGTCTTTTGCTCTTCAATTCCAAGAATCATCCTATTATTGCTTAAAGTACTCGTTTTAGGATGGGTCGTTAGGCAAGTTTTTAATTTAGGATCCTTAGCTATAGTTGCACTTAGCTACTAAATAATCATTGTAAGTTTTGTAATGAATTTTGAAAATAGCGTTTACTCACATAATCTATGACGATATTATGTATATCCTCCGACGTTTTTATTCTCGCTTTAGTTTTGAAAGTGGAATAATTAAACTAAATTTTTCGACTATTGTAAATTATTTTCGTTTTAATTTGCACTTGCGTATGTTGAAACCAACCATCTTTTACAGATTTTACCGTAGATAATATTAGCATCATCAAGAATTTTCGAGAAGCTATTGGTTGGAGGTTGTCATCGTCCCTTGCCATGGGCTTAGTTCAGGGCGCATGGCAAGGGTCAATGATGGCTCCCTTGTCGTCGCGACGGCTGCAGAGAAATTGGAGCTATGCATACGTCCTATGGACTATGTTTAAATGATTTTGTACTATTTTGGCTTTCATAAACTGATACACTTTATAATGTATTTTTTTTTTTGCTTTGTAACTAAAAGAATTATACTAATAATGCTTATGCTACGCGTATCTGAATGGGTTTTTGGACAAAGTTTCTATTTATAATCCTTAGCAATCGTTGCACTAAGCTACGAAATAATCATTGTAAGTTTTATGATGTATGATATTTATTTTGAAAACAGCATTTACTCACATAAACTATGACGATTATTATGTATGTATATCATTATAAATTGTTTTCATAATAAATACTATACTCGCTTTAGTTTTGAAAGAAGAATAATTGAATTAAATTAGTCGACTCTTGTAAATTATTTTCGTAATCATTTTCACTTGCATATGTTGAGTTTAACCTTCTATTACCGATGTTTTCGTAGACAATATTAGCATCAGCAAGAATTTTCGAGAAGCTATTGGTTGGAGGTTGTCATCGTCCCTTGCCATGGGCTTAGTTCAGGGCGCATGGCAAGGGTCAATGATGGCTCCATTTTCGTCGCGACGGCTGCAGAGAAATTGGAGCTACAATTACTTGCTATAATTATTGCTATAATTATTATGTACATTTGATGACTTTCAGTTACTGTTGAATCTTTATGTGTATTTTTTCATGTTAAATTGTTTTACGACTGCTATTATTGTTTTTCTTAATTCTGGATTGTATGAGCATTCAAAGACAAAGTCAAAGTCAAAACGTTTATTTCATATTATGCATACATGTACAACAGGTCAACTTTAAATTAATTAACGTATAATGTCTTCTATAAAAATTATCAAGGAAATAACATTGTCTTGACAGTTCGCTTAATTTTTACAATGAGTTGAGAAGCGATAGTACAGTATATTGACTTATACCAAGTTATATCAATAAAGCTGGGTCCACATTTGTATCATTTCGGTGTATCACGATCAGGCGTGTCGTATCGAGTATCCGTATCATAAGTATGGACGCTCATTTTATCCATGTCGTATCGTTAAGGCGTATCTTGTAAAAACGCGTCCATACTTATGTGATACTGTATCATGTCACCGTATCGACTTTAACCTTACAAATATGGACGCTTCATATTTTCTTCCGATCCTTGTACCAAATATTATTAATATTATAGAGTTGCAACGCGTATCCCCTTTGATGATCACGGAAAAACCGACACAGGATGATTCGGGGTGTATCACGTATCGTATCATGATACAGTATCAAAATACGTCCATACCACTAATTGTGATACGCGTGTCGGATACGAGGTGTATCAAGATACGCGATCATTGGAGAT
Organism: Gymnoscelis rufifasciata; assembly: GCA_929108375.1. Lineage (NCBI taxonomy): Eukaryota > Metazoa > Arthropoda > Insecta > Lepidoptera > Geometridae > Gymnoscelis > Gymnoscelis rufifasciata. The sequence goes on from OV815305.1 coordinate 14,485,761, forward strand.
CGGGTGCGGATCGGGCCGTATCGGATACGGCATGTATCATTAACGTGTATCAGCTTGCGTCCAAACTAGCGATCATGATACGTGCCGAGGATACGCGACGGAGATACGATACATACACCGAAATGATACAAATGTGGACCCAGCTTAAGGTACGGTACTGTTTCTTTTTCATCACAACCACGGTTTCAAATAAACTGGAACTATTAAAATTTCTATATATGCTATTTGTAAGTTATATGTGGACCTTAAATTTAAGCTCGTTAATTTGTGCCAATATGAATTAAATTATTCCGAATAATATGTAATTTAAGAGTTGAATAAGGAAACTGTTTTTCGTAGTGTTTTTTATTGAAATATGAAGAATTTAATACTCACTGAAAAAAATATTTTTTTATGAAGTAAACTGGATATAAAACAGATTCTGCAATTGTATTACTGAATTAAGACACATTGGCACACTGTACGTTATTATGGCTCTACTAGAAGTTAAGCAATTCATAGTGAGTTGGAAGGAATGGTTCATTTTCAATTCAAACTGTACAACTCGATCAAGTATCTTGTTGAGTTGATCGACTAGAATAGTTTGTGGAAACATGTGAACTGTTATTGATTTTCATATAATTGTGAAATTCTCAAATAGTTGAGGACGATATAAGCAATGTGTACAGGATTTTCAAATAGTATTTAAAGTTCTATGAATTCTATTTAACTTTTGCAACGAGTACGAAATCAGAAATCCACCGTAACAAAAAACATTGCTATATTGTATGTTTTATTATTATAGAGGTATAAATAAAATAAATATTTCCACACAATTCACACAACAACATCTAGCCCCGTGGCCCCGTGGTAATCTTTAAGGGTTTTTTTTTTAATTACGGGTTCAAGACATCTGATATACATACTTCATATAATATCTTTATATATATAATTCTTCTGTGAGTGTGTATGTCACTGAACTCTCTGAACACACACAAAAAATTTCATTAAAATCGGTCCAGTCGGACCGATTTTAATGAAATTTTTTGTGTGTGTTCAAGGGGATCTGGGAATGGTTTAGATTCACAATTTTGTCCGCTGGACAATGTTTTTTTAATTAATTTTCAATTTATTAGTAGTTGTTGATTTTGGAATGTTTTACATTGAATCCGACAGACGGCGCTATCATCGCAGTGTCAAATTTTAAATAATATTCGAATAATTGCCGGGAAAAATATTGAATAAAAACCCGTGCGAAGCCGGGGCGGGCCACTAGTACATAATATAAAATAGATATTTGTTATTATATTAGGTATGTATGAATCTGTTATCATAATTCATGGTCCTGAAGGATAAAATTAGATATGAGACCGGTATTCTACTACTAACACGGACACCGCTTTACATATATACACAAAAAGAACTTGTGTTTTTACGAAGCTCGTGTGACGCTATTATACAGAGTGGTTGACGTAATAATGTTTTTGTATTATTCGCAAAAATAAAATTTAAAGGTTATTAGTTTTTACTGTTTTTTTATATCAATAACCATTTTTAACCCCCGACCAAAAAAAAGGGGTGTTACAACTTTGACGTGTCCGTCTGTCTGTGTGTCTGTCTGTCTGTCTGGGACATCATAGCTCCCGAACGGATGGAGCGATTTCAATCTAGTTTTTTTTTGTATGAAAGGAAAGTTTGGCGTTTAAATCGGTTGTGCCGTTTATGGGGGTGATAGTGGGGAAGGAAAACAAAAAATCTGCAAATATACTCGAGTATCAAATATGAGGTATCAACGGATTGCACATTACAAAATATGATGGTGTTTAACTTTTAAGGAAATTAAGGCAATGGAATCGGGGGTTGTTCTTAAATTTTAAATTTAGATTTATTTGAGAAAATTAGATTCTGAACACTTATTCTACCGATCCGTAAGATATATAACAGCTATTCGTATCATTCCCGGCAAAGACAAAAAAAAATTGAAAAACTTAATATTTACTTTTAGTAGGTATAATGAGCTAGCTAAATAATTTAAACTACTTTCCCTCCAGAGCCCATAGATTTTTTACACAGTATACCAAGAATAACAAGATTGTTTCACGAAAACAACAAAACAAATGAAATCCATAACCACGTATAAGGAAGGCATCGGCCAAACCTACGCGTCAGCAACGCGGTAAGCCACTGCGACGCGGGGGCATTTGCAACCCGGGACTTCTATACTCCCGTCCCGTTTTGTGGGTTTCGAAGGTATGAAAAGAGCTATATAAGTCAATTCATGAAAAAAAATATTAAAAAAAATGAAAAATTTGTTTAATTACAGTAACTTAATTATAAGGTTTACAATTCAGTTTTTTGAGTCTCCTTTTAAGTAAATAATATACCTGTGCTAGGAGATCTCGCTCTTCCTTCCTTACTTAATCAAAATTATAAGTTTACAAAATGATGTATACAACATTTTGTAAATTCATTTATTGCTGTTTACACATTGGTTGACTAAAATATAAGACATAGTTATTGGATTGTGTATGCAGTAGTAAAGTATGGGTAGTGTCTGCCACGCGGCACACGATCCCAATCCGCAGTAGCTTTGCTCGCGCAGGTTTGGCCCAAGCTGAAGGATTCGTTTCATTGTCAAAACCACCAAAAACCAGAACACATCGACAATTTGACGATATCTATATATCCAGTTTTGTTTACCTATATTTTTTGGTAATAGTAACAGTTGGTAACATTTGATTCGAACCTTATACGTGGTTCCAACCAAAATACCTACCAAGTAACGGCTATAGTTAGAGCACAATAACTGCCACCTCTAGTTAAAAACCGAAGCGAAAGCACCAAGGTACCTCGTATGTTTTACAAACATTAGTATTCAGAGAGCATTCAGCAATTCGTTCAATTTAAATTCAACTCTCGAAGTGGTTCTGGGATCAACTTTACTAATCAATTTACTTCCTGCTAAGGGAAATTAATGGAAATTACCGACTGATTCATCTTTGGTAGCCTATCAAAGGGATATCAAGATGACGGGTCACAGCTAAACGGAAATAACGGATTTCCGGTCAACCCGAGTTCTTTCTGAGGGCGTGAATAGGTTAAGCTTGTTTGGTTTTGGAAGCGGAATGTCTATGAGAGCTCTATGTGATAAAATGGTTTTAGTACGTGTCTCGATAGTTTGAGCTTTTAAAAATTTCGGTATTTGGTTGTTTTGCTTCGTATTGTGAGCCTAGCCTTGCTTTTAAATATGGAAGGAGCAAGACTTGTGTTAAGGCTCCCATCAACACTTAAAGCAACAAATAAGTAACATAATAAGCAATAAGCCATTCTGTATAGTCCGTCTTTCGCCAGACCGTCGTCCTACAAAAATACTGGACACTTATTTTTCGCTATCAATTTAATAATAAAGTCCCAAGATGTTGGGAACCAAAGTTCCAGTGCTTAACAGTATATAAATTTAGTACAAATCGCGAGATTGCTTTACTTCACGTGAAAATTCAATACAAGTTTGGATTTTTTTTTGCAAGGAAAACGATTACTTTTGTTCGTAACGGTTATTTTTTTTTAAATAATTAAATGAAAAAGACAGTTTGTTTTTGTGTCAACTACCACATTATATCACTTTAGTCTATTTAGTTAAAATCAAGTTTTACCTAGAACATAACGATTGAACACTCATAAAAATGTTTCGTTCATCTTTAAGATTCTTGATAACATTATATGAATCTACTAGGCAGCTACAAACTAGATAAATAATAAATGCGCATTTTAATGCCATATACCTTAGCCTACCTAAACCCTCTAACTTATAAGCCCCTACAACACTGCGGGTCAGCCCAATGCCACACATTGTATAAAAACAACAGAAACGTTCGCAACACTCACCACAAAACGCATAAACTCATTTTCAAGCCACTCATACCAGAAAAATAAATGGCAACACTACAACGGTAGGTATATTCGCAATATTAAGTGCACGCTACTATTACTCGACTTTGCAAAGTACTGCGACCAGGAACAAAAACACCCGTTTTGGAATGAATCCCTGGTCTTGTTGGCTCCTGTTATGCTGGCTGTTGTAAGACCCCCCGTTGAGTCCTTAATGGAGCTTTCGATTTCTTCGCCGAGTATGAAATATAGTGTTTTAGTTTCGATACTGCTGGTTTTTGGTTCACCTTGTACTATTAAATGGAGAGTGTGTTTGGTACATGAAATGAAATTGATTGAACGGCAATCGTTTGATGTTGACGTATATTCTAAATAGTTACAACTAATACGAACAAATGGAGAATCCATTTGATCAAAGTTTTTAGCCGTAACTGAGATTTAATAAATACTATGTAATAATATAACGCTATGGATTTTGTTTCTGCACTAATCTCAGAAACTGCTTGTTAGATTTGAGAAAGTATTATTTTAATTGCTAATTTATCGAGGCAGGAAAAGCCAGTTTAACATGTATAAAGCCGTGGCTTAAAAAGCTTGTAAATCAATGAAAAAAAAAGATTTAATCTATCTCCTGCCTGACTTAACAAAACCTTTGTAATGTACCCCTACAAGTATTTTAATAAAATCTTCTCTAACAAAAAACAAATTTATCTGCATCGCTTAAATCAAAACTCAAATTGTTAGTAAACTTTTGCTACACAAACAGTATTTCACTATGCAGTTTAGATCATGGCCGCTCTACCTCGGACACCGCAGTTTCCTCATAAATCTTAAACTTTGCGAATGTCATTGAATATCATATTACCCTTTATGGTTTTGTGGAGTGACCATTTTGTTGGGGATGGATTTTTCCTACACGATTATACAATACCTAGTGAAAAATCGTGGCAACGAGTTCGTTACAATGTCGCAATTGAATCGCGATGAATTGCTGTGACGTGATAATGCATGTTAGAATGTCGTCGCGATTCGATTCTTCGGAGGTTGTCAGAGGCTGAGTTCAGTTCAGTTTCTTGTAATTGGACTCTGCGCTAGAAGCGACAATTTGCCAGTGTCGAGTTAAATAAAATTATAAAGTGAAAAAGATGTAAATCAGTTGCACGCTATTTTGACAATCCCGAGGCTGAGTTTGAAAGGCTCGCTCAGAGCTCTTATCAACTTTATCACTGCTTTATCTAATTATTTTAGATTTTTTTTTAATTAAATGTCCTGATATCGTGATGTTATGTTCTTGACACGGATGCATCGAAGTTTTTGTGTCGATTTCGTTAGTAAGTTCAAATAATTTAATAATAAACAGTTATAACAGTTACTTAGTACAAGATTTTTTCGAATTTTTTAACTTTGACTTGTAATAATATCGTAGTTTTTGCAACCCTATGACAATATATGCTTTAATAATTTTCATGAGGTTTAAATAAATTATGTTTAAACATAATGGTCTTGATTTTTTGTCAAGATATTACGTAAGTCTTTTTCATTTTTAAGAATATTTAAAAATTTTATAAATAATATATTGACCAAACTGTCACTTGACGCGTTAAAAAATAAATCAATTTGTAGGACCTCTCTGTCTTACTATTCGCCCGCTTTCACTATGGAACTCAAATATATTTTCATTTGCACTAGGTATATATTATATTAAACCATGGATACCCCAGTAACAGACCACCCCAAAGTTGGCGTGAAACAGTTCAGGCAGTATATTTAAATCAGCGCGTGTTCCACTACGTGAGTGATTTATAGCTTTGACTTATCATCATCATCATTTACCCCATAGAGGTTCAAGTTTTAAGGCCATTTATCGCGAGTGACAGCCCTCCTCGTTCTTAGAGTTCGCCATTTGTAGGGGTCATTATTATTAATGGAAAGGGTTATTATACTCTAATTCTTAGGTAAAATTTCAGATACTGCCATACTACTGAAAATCACTTTTGTTAGTATAAACTTAAGATTGAAACATTCCGCTCAGAACTTATCAATGAGACCTAGAGGGTATATCGAACTAAATATAATAAGGAAATTATAAAAAAATCGTATTGTTCCCCATGGGAAGTAGCCCACATAATTCATCTCACATTATCACATGACGATCTCACTTACAATTAGCTATTACAATCCCATCTACGGACATGGCATTGATTATCATCGCCATAATTTAAGTGGTAAGATCCATCACATCTTTAAAGTGGCTGTTCAACGCTGCGCTGCAAAACTGCAACCTCTCTACTGATCCGTGTGTTCATTGTCCTAATAACAATCGCAATCTGTAATAAGGTAATCCGTTTGTGTGTCGCTGACCCGCAATATCCGTTTTAATTTAAAAAAGTATATTTTTTTATGAGAGCTGATCTGTCTTTGTCCACAATCGCACCTGATGGTAAGCGTCGCCGTGGATGAAGATGGATTACGCTAAGAACGCTAGAGTCTAGAGTCCTCCAAAAACTGCAGTTCGTGAAACACAGTCAACAACAAACTTTCAGCGCAATCTGGATCCAATTTGACGGATCGCATCTGCACGTAGAAACAATTAGACGGATCGATCCGGCAGACTTACATCGTCAGATGCACATCAAAGCCTCCCCAATTTCACGTGCACAGTAATAATTTATGTGTAAACAGAAAATACAGTGAATCGAAAGTGCAGTTCCAGTCGAAATGTGTTTAATTACTATTCTAATAGCACCAAAATGTTTGCCTCTCGAATAAATCATTTTTGAATTGAATTGAAAAGTTACACAACACGTATTATAACACTCTAATAAATATTTAATGTAATTCTGATAATATTACATTATGAAACATTATGAATTCTTGCTACTCGAACGTTGCAATTGCTGATTCTAGAACCACGGTCGGTTTATAACGGGATGTATACATGTCAACTAAATAACAAAACAAAGCTAAAAAAGGTAGCATGAAAACTCTGTTGATTATTTTAAAACCTTGTCAGCTTAAATAAATATGAAACAATAGAAGTGAGATATTTTGACCTTTTTCGGCGCATACAATATTGTGATGATTCGGACAGCTAATATAAATTTAGTTTTATGTTTTTCAGACTATTTTGACTACTCTTAGACGCTTATAACAATTTGAAGCCGACGGTATAAGAACCAATTATAATTTATCTGCACTTTAACACATGTAATTTTGAAAATATTGAAGGAATAGAATATTCCAACACATTCATCACACCTGTATGTAAAAAATAAATAAAAATAATACATGCCAATACTTATATTAGGAACTGCGCTAATATCAGGAATTCCTAGTTTGATATCAGAAATTATTTCACTGTTAGATAGCTTATTTATCGAGAAAGACTATAGGCTATTTTACCTCGGAAAAATACGTAATTCCAGCGGGGAAATCCATATCCCACAGATAACGCCGTAGCGTGAAAGCTAGTATTACTATAAATTAAAATGTTTACACACATCTTCACTTCTGTTTGGATCAAACACTCGTATCGTAGACTGTGCCATCATGTTTGATTAATTAATGCTCAGCCATCTGGCTCGAGAGTGGAATCCCATTGCATATCTCTTTCCTCCTCTTTGTGGTTCAGGAATTTGGCTTTTGGCATATTCTGTCGGAAGCTCTCGAAAGGTTTATGCGTCGATGTATAGCGATATTTAGATTAAATTTTGAGCTGAGCTAAGGAATCGAAATTGAATATAGTCAACGTAGAAACGTTTATTTTATTAGAAGCACACAGCACACATCGATTAGTCAACCTAAAATTAATCAAGCAAAATGCTTAAAATAAAAATTATCTAGCTTGACAGTGTTTTGACAGTTCGATTCAATATTTATACTGAGTTGAGAAGCGAATAGAACAACACAGAATTAACAGTTTTTTCCATTTTGTAGCTATTATGATTTTGGAGTAATACGAGTGTATATAGTGTATATAGGTATTAAATTTAACATTTATTAAAAAATGCTTGTCATATCGTTAACTATTGTAACATGAGCAAATCAGTCCGTTTGTGTGTTTTAGTATAATCTTATCAATAGGGTTATAAAATGCTGTTATATTGAATTCCTAAAATGTTGAAATCCCAATTTGTAAACCTTCCCAGAACGTATTTTTTTTATGTTTGCAAAATGTTGTTTTTATATTATTCTAGCTAATACAATTCAGAAAACATTATTGTATATCAAAAGAAAAAATAATTGTAAATAAGTTTGAATAGTATGAGATGCAACATACTGCACCTAGGGGTTTGTATTGCTTATAAAACAAGAAATATTTTTTTTAAGTGCAATAAGATGTAGTTAAGTACTACTAGCTTACTAGCGAAATGCAAGATTCGAACCCACGTCTTCCGTTGTACGTAACTTCGTCTTGATTTTTTTTACTCAAATCTAGAATATTAGTTTCAACCTATACAACTAACATTACAAGGCTTATAATAATAATTAAGTTTAAAAAGAATAAATCAGTTAAATAGTCGTCTAAGCGCTGCTTTTGACGTTGAAGTGTTTCCCTTGTTTGAATCTGTCAAGTGCTCTCAGTACTATATTCAAACCACGTCCTCGCAGTCTATCAATTGATCGAGAGAGCACCGTGAACCACGACCTCGGTTATGTGCGAGGTCTGTTTGTTGATGGAATACTTACCCAACTATCCGAGATGATGAACTCTTCTAACATATAAAAATTCCATGTCACAATGTTAGTTACCGTACTCCTTCGAAACGGCTTTACCGATTTTTACCAAATTTTATATGCGTATTCAGTAGGTCTGAGAATCGGCTACTATCTATTTTTAGTTTTGGAAAACAATGTTTGCTGGGGTCAGCTAGACTTAATATAAATAAAACCAATTTGATCTGATTATTGTTATAATATCTTCTTTACGTTACGCCTCTGTCTATGTAGTTTTAAACCTTTTCTGTCCATCCAAAGGTTGCCTGGAAGTGATCGCTCACAGCGATAAGGGCGCCTTTTTTACTTCGATGTATTGTCTTGTTACTGTTTGTGTTATATTTGTAGTGTAAAATAAAGAGATATCTATGAAACATCCGGTTTATGTTTAGACTAGACTTTCAAGCCATCGCGTTGCCTGTGTTTTATGTATATTTCCGCGGGAATGACCATTTTTACAGCGTTAAAAAGAAACCAGCATGTAGCCTAGATAAATAGGCTATCTGATAGTGGAAGAATTATTCAAATCGGACCAGTTGTTCCTCAAACAAACAAACAAACTCTTAAGTATTCATTATGAAAACGGGGTTTACTCACGTAAACTGTTTGGATATTATAAATATCCTCCGACGTTTTCAAAATGAACAGTGTAATTCGCGTTGGTTTTTCAAGTTAAACTCTGCTGTGCATAATATATATTAGGTATAGATACGAAATATGACTTTAAATGTTATGTTTTAACCCCCGACCAAAAAAGAGGGGTGTCTTAAGTTTGACGTGTCTGTCTGTGTGTCTTTCTGTCTGGGACATCACAAATCCCGAACGGATGGAACGATATATCTTTTTTCTATGAAAGTTGAGTTTGGCGCGCGCGTTCTTAGACATATGTTTTATGAAAATCGGTTGTGCTGTTTAAAAGTTATGGGGGGCTAAGTTATAAGAGTGGGGAACGAAAACCAAATATCTGCAAATATACTCGAGTGGAGTATCAAATGAACGGGCATCGCGTGCACATTGCAAAATATTATGGTGTTTTAATTTCAAGGAAATTAAGACTTTGGATTAGGAGTTTTTCTTAAATTTTAATTTAGATTTATAACCTCAAACACTGTTTTGAAGAGATCGATTACGTGACAATGCCACCCCTTGAACTTTGTATTTTTGTATAGTTGAATTCACAAAAATATAACATAAAGGTTTTCTACACTAATTTACTGAACTGAGACCGAACACAGATTTCAACCACATCGGGTCACAAGTGGCTGACGTGCCACTTACTACAATGGAGGCTGGAATTCTGGAACATTCTGCAGCGATATCCCAGCTTTGTGCACTTAATGAAATTAACTTCGAAAGATCTTTGTTACTGACGGAATGTTTAACAAAATTTAGAATTTTTTGAGTTTTTTCTAAATATCTTGTCAAGTTTCGACATGAATGAAAACATTGAAGCGAGCTGTCAAAACAATTTTATTTACTTGATCATTTTGGTTTAAGTTGGTTTTAATAATTTCAAGTTTACCTGTCTATGTAGACCCTGTGCTTCTAAGGAAATAAATGTTTTGACTTATTACTAAACCTCATTTATTCAAATTATAATGAAGGGATGTTTGTCAATACTCGTTACGCTTTGCAGGCGGGTAGGTGAGCCCAAAATTTGGTGCTGCGAGTCAACATTCTAACTGCTAATTTATATATATTATAAAGCTGCAGTCTTCGTTTGATTTTTTATTCGTACGCGCTAATCTTTCAGTGTTAGAAAGCCCATTTATCGACAAATACTATATTTACCGCGGGATAATACTTTGTTTCTTCCAAAAACACTGGCAACGCCGTGGCGTTCAAAGCTGTATTAATATACATATTATATTTTATTATTTACTAAAATAATCAATTAATTAACACTTTATTGTACACAGTATAGAAAAAGGAAAATATAAAATAAATAACAAGTACAATGGGCGGCCTTATCGCTGATAGCATATAAATGGTTAGTAGCTATTAATATGTGTATTTAGACAAGGAATTATAACTGTTTGTTTTCCGAATAAAATAAAATAAATAGAATTGCGATTTCTTCCAGGCAACTTAACCGTAAACGATGAAAAAGAAATGTGACTTTACTAAAAAAAATTTTCATTTCAGTTTCTTGTAATTGGACTTTGCGCTTGAAGCGACAATTTGCCAGTGTCGAGTTAAATGAAATTTTAATGTGAAAAAGATGTTACTCAGTTGAAAGCCATTTTGCGTTCCAAAAAAAAAAAGTGTCAAAATGATTTCACTTGCATGATTACACATGAAATATCTTAGCTTCTAAACAATTATTTGATAATTCAAACTGACTTATATTCAAGTTCATGATTTCTGACACGTGTAGCCTTGCCATTCAAATAATTATTTATGACTCTCTCAGTAAATTAACTTTAACGTTTCTCTGAAAGAATGATGTACTGTCAGAGTTCATAAACAGCCTGTGTGAGTGTGTGTTCAAACGTAATTAAATTGTCAAACACGCCTAGAAATCTTAAACATAATATATTAGTATATTGTTTGTGGAAAGGACTTTTGAAGATTGAGTGTGTATTGAACTTATTGTTCAAACGTAAAATGATATGTACATTATGTATATGCCATTCTACACTTGGCCGGCGTGGTTAATTAAGGCCTAACCTCTCTCGTCAAAAGAGAAGTCCCTGTGTCCCAGCAGTGGGAACGTAAATGGGGGTGATAATGCTTATTAGTAAACGTGTGTTTTAGCACTGCCTCGTGGAGCTACCCGCTTTATAATGGTTTTTTCCTCGGAATGACTTATTTTGTCCTTTCATAGGATCATTAATAGGATCAATCATTTCATAGGATTTCATAGGATTTTCCATCTTCCGTCCGTTCTTCTTTTCGTTTGTTTTGTCAGACAGACAGAGTGACTTTCATAAATATATTTTTTTCTTTAATTTACAATATTAATTTAGTATTTATGTTACAAAATGTTTTTTTGTGATAATTTGTTTTTGTTCGTTTTGAGGCGTTCTGTTATAACAAAGGAATAAATTGTTTCTTCCTTCTTTGACTTCCACAAGCTTCACATAAAAAAATCTTTTTTTTTAATTATTATAGATAAGCCTTCATTTGACCACAATCTCACCTGATGTAAAGTGACGATGTGGTCTAAGATGGAGCATCAAGGCCTAGAAAATGGCTTCTCCGGACCACATTACGAAACACGAAAAACGAAAATCTATAGTGCACCCAAAAGAAATTAAAATGAAAACATAGATAAATGCTTAAAACTGACAACGGCGGTCTTATCGCTAAGGAGCGATCTCTAGCAGACAACATAACTTTCCTAAAGTCATCATCAACATCATCAAACATCCGTCATGGCGTGCAGTATAGTCCCGCATTCCAAACTCTTGTAATATAAAAGCAATTACCCATATTACAAGTTCCAAATAGGTCCCAACAACTGAACAATAACTATAAATCCCGTTGTGGCAACAGGCCCGATTGGCCATATTAATATGCGGGTATGCCTTTCCGGTTTCCGTAAGTTAGCCAGTTAATAAAACTGTATGGAAAACTTACGCCCCTTTTCTCAACTAAGTTAAAATGAAATACTAGGTGTATAGTAGAAACTAGTGGCGATTCGCGGCGTTTCCCGTGCTTTTAATGTAAGTCTTTACTTTCTGAAAAAAAAAGTAGTATCTTTATAAATGTTTTTTTTTTCTGGGTATTGAAAGTTTACGTTAAAACCAACTAGATGATAAATTGTCTCTTAAGTCAGCGCATGCCTCGCATGGTGAAATAAAGAAATAATGTACAATTAATGTTAGCTTAGATAGTTTGTTGGTGTCCTAATTTTAAAATAATCTGTGTAACTAAATAGGTAAGTGAGAGCCTGCGTCTCGGTTTTTTAAATAGCACTGGTTTAAACCTTAGTGGTTTTTTGTTGCTATATTAGTGTTAAATAAAAATGTTTTATTTTTGTAAACGATGAATAAATTTAAAAAAAATTGGCGCTTAGACGAGAATTCAACAAAAACCTAGTTTGGATTTTTTTTTTATTCTTGAGAAGCCTTCATTTGACCACAATCTCACCTGATGTAAAGTGACGATGTGGTCTAAGATGGAGCATGAAGACCTAGAAGTTAGATGGCTTCTCCGGGCAACATTACGAAACACGAAAAAATCGCTTCACACACTGGCCCAGCCCGGAGGGTGATACAAAAATTTTAAAAGTTTTGTAGACTTAAACCCACCTGTTCTTTGGCAATAAAAACCCTTCAGCTCAACATAACATCATAATTTCAGCCGTACGACGTCAGCTGCAGGACATAGGCCTCCCTCAATGATTTCCAGTTATTTCGGCTGGCAGCGGCCTCAAACAATCAATCATAACATCACCTATGCTAAATTACCTAGGCCATAAAACAATGCTATTAAGGTTCTAAATGATAAGAATAATTTACAAGCGGCAGTCTTATTACGGCCGTTGCATTCGCTCGGAAATTTGGATGTAGTTACAGGTACATTGATTACGGAGAATAATAATAAAAGTGATTATACATATAATGGCTTTTGGTAATTAAACAATGACCAACATCAACCGTATTTTTCAACGCTTACATATTTGCATATTTACATTGATATTTATATAAAAATATATGATTGGTCTGTGTACATTATGAATGGTATAATGAATGCTAAGTGGGAGCACTTCGACTTTCATTCCAAAGGTCGTGGGTTCCAACCCCCAAACGCTCCACTGAATTTTTTTGTCGAAAAATGTATGTACGCTTTAGAACACGTGAAATGTGACTTTACTAAAAAAAAGTGTTCATTTCAGTTTCTTGTAATTGGACTTTGCGCTTGAAGCGACAATTTGCCAGTGTCGAGTTAAATGAAATTTTAAAGTGAAAAAGATGTTACTCAGTTAAACGCCATTTTGCGTTCCAAAAAAAAAAAGTGTGAAAATGATTTCACTTGCTATAATCATGAAATATCTTAGCTTCTAAACAATTATTTGATAATTCAAACTGACTTATATTCAAGTTCATGATTTCTGACACGTGTAGCCTTGCCATTCAAATAATTATTTATGACTCTCTCAGTAAATTAACTTTAACGTTTCTCTGAAAGAATGATGTACTGTCAGAGGCTGCCATATAATGGCTTTTGGTAATTAAACAATTACCAACATCAACCGTATTTTTCAACGCTTACATATTTGCATATTTACATTGATATTTATATAAAAATATATGATTGGTCTGTGTACATTATGAATGGTATAATTAATGATAAGTGGGAGCACTTCGACTTTCATTCCAAAGGTCGTGGGTTCCAACCCCCAAACGCTCCACTGAATTTTTTTGTCGAAAAATGTATGTACGCTTTAGAACACGTGCTTTATGTTGAATGCAAACATCGTGAGGTAACCGGCATGTTCTGAGAACTATAAAGAGTTTGAAGGACATGCGACATTCACCAACCCACGCTTGACCAGCGTGGTGAATTGAGGCCTAATCTCTCTCGCCAAGAGAGAAATTCCAGTGTCCCAGCAGTGAGAACGTTAATAGGGTGATGATGATGATGATACAAGTAAATACAAGCTTTACGTAGTTCGGAGTTAAATGTTGCTATAAATTAAATTTGTGTAATTATTTAATTTAATGGATATAATAATTATATTTACTGTCTTAAAAGCGAACACGCGAACGGTAATGCGAACTGTGCTTTTCGAATGCGGCTCGATAATAAATTGAATGGAATCGGTGTTCCTTGCCAACATCTAATTATATTACTCTTTGTTGTGATGCGTACGCCGAAATCTATTGAAGTGGGTCAAATGCGATTTCAGTACTCCGAGTCGAGGTTTACGACTTGCACAATATTGGAGATATCAGCTGATTTAAGGATTTGAACGGGGTTTTAACCAAATTGAGAAAGCTTCATACTTTTAACAATATTAGGGTAAGGTATGATAATATAAATCTAAATTTATTTAGATTTATATTATATTTAAATCGGTCTTCTTTTCCCACTCTCACTCCCATTACTTTTAAACGGCACAACCGGTTTTCATGAAACATGTCTAAGAAAACCCGCGCCAATCTCACCTTTCATACAAAAATAACTAAAATTTAAATAGCTCCATCCGTTCGGGATTCGAGCTATGATGTCCAAGACAGACAGAAAGACACGTCAAACTTATAACACCACTCTTTTTTGGCCGGGGGGTTAAATATCTTTATTACACACTAAATGGAAATAATACATCAGCTAGTAGTTATCAATATCACAGAACATTTAACATTGTTTTAAATATAAAAAATACATTAACCCATAAGTTAATAAGGTTATTGTAAGTAATAATTTTGTATTTTTTGTTTATTGGTGTGTGTAATAAAGAATTTTCTATCTAAGTTCACTAATGAAGCCGAAAAATATACTGTAGAAAAATTGGTTCGATAGGCGACCACCAATTACAGCGTACTGCTGATTTGATTCTCTGACTCACAATACTATTCTCTACCGAAATTATAGTCAGGATCACCAGTCAAAACTAATTTCGCTTACCATTGTTTACCTTTACTAAAAAATACACTAACTATAAACCAGTGTACGTTTAAATAATATACATTGCAGTCACATCTGTCAGTGGTGTATACTGTCGGCCACTGGTATTAATTGTCCTGCGTTCCGATCGGTGACAATTAATTTAGTCTGCAGTATATTATGCGAGTGCGTCGATGCAACGAGAATAGAACTAGGAAGACAGTTATCTGCGATCAAAGCTGGGTTAGAAAATAGTATTTGCTATATTTACGTATGGTGATCAGTTCTAAGAACTCTGGTTTGGATTGTAAATTATAGTATTTCGACTAATACTATAATTCTTATTACACACAGACAGATAAACTTGACGAATCCGAATCTAATTATCCACTACTTATAGGTACTTATTTAAAACTTGTACTCACTATTAATGACTGCAGCAATTTTTTTTTACTATAGCGTTGATAGAATCCGGACAGAAATTGAAAATTGAAAGACCTTTCTGAAACTTTAACTATGGTCGATAATCTCAATTAGAAAGTTTCAGTTTCACTAGAAATTAATCCTTGGCTCCTGTTTTGCGTCTGCGTTACCATTTAAATACACCTGCCGGCTCAGCACGCCGACTAGGAAGAAAAGAAACGCTGTCTAGATAGAATGGACTTGTTGATATAGAAAAGTGTTTTTGTGTAATATTTAATTTCCTTCGGGTGAACGAGTCGAATTATTGAAATGCATTTTACTTTGAGTGTGGATGTTTTTTATTGCTCGGTGGTTGTGTATGAAGACTCTAGACTAACTGATACAATGATTCTAATAACTAAAACATAGACTATGGTAAGTATATTGGAATGTGCCGATGTAGCTCGGACACTACATTTGTCTCGAAACATAATTTTAATAATGTAAATTGATTAATATCGTTATTATTTTTTGTTGCTTTTTAGGCGTATTTCCTTAAATTAAATATTATTAATTGAAATTGTTGTTGAAATCAGATCCAGCGATTTGAATTACTCACTTATAGCCTTCGTATACCGAAAGAGCAAAACGCTATCTAATTGTAAGGAAATTCCACCTGACTTCGTCAATGGAAAGCCAATATCCGGCGAGATAGCTTTGTAATCTACAAAATTGTCAACCGTTTAAATTAAGTCAATGCCGCGTTTATTGAGACGGCAAAATATTAAACAATGATTACGAAATTTCTATGAAATGTTTGTTTTTGGTTGTTAACGGCGCGAAGCAAAAAGGATTGTTGTGATTTTTGACCGTTATAAGTTAAGCTCGTTTTTTTTTGTCGTATCAGCAATACTTGTTGATATAGTGGTTCAAAAAGTAGATTTATAATTATAATATCAAAGCCTCGCGTGTTACCCTTAATGCAGTTGTCCAACCGGTAACTATGAACTAATAAATAGTTAGTTAGGGGGGCCCTAATTTTCCGCATTTAGACTCGAGGTTGTCCATTGTGCGTGGAGTGGGGCACACGTGTAACCAGCTTTACTCCAACCAAAAACGCAGCTGTTTTTAAGGTCTTCGCAGGCTTCTCGGAGTGACCTCGGGTTTTTGAGGATTCGCGTCGCTGTGCTATTACTCCCTAGATATTTTCCCGTAGAAAAAAGTAGCCTATGCCCTAATCCAATATATAAACCGTAACCATGACTTTCAGGCAAATTTATTAAACCGTTTGCCGTGAATAACAAACATCGAGACTTGCACATTTTTAACTTACATATAAGTACGAATTTAGTTATTGTGTAAGTTGTTGTTTGCATCCGTAAGTAGTCGCTGTAGCTAGTTAAAAATAAATACTAAAATCTAGAACATTTACATTGATACATTTAAACTATACTACGAATTACGAATATTATCATTTATAAAGTCTTTAGAATATATATGAATACTAGCGGCCCGCCCCGGCGTCGCACGGGTATAAAATTTTCCCGGAAATTATTCGAATTTTTCTCGCCGTAAAAACCATCCTATCTCTCAAGTTGGATCGAACTGCACATGGTGTGCGAATTTTATTATAATCGGTTAAGTGGTTTAGGAGACCATTGAGGACAAACATTGTGACACGAGATTTATATATATTAAGATATATGTTATACCTAAGGCTGTTAAGTAAATACCTGCCTGTTTGTAATTCCGGCGGTTGTCCCCTCGAAGCGTTGTTACACTCGTGTTTTATTTGCATCCATTAGAATGTAAGGCAGGTTTTATCTGACTTTTGTTTTTGAATTTAAATGACACGCAACGCTAAGTCTTTGGGGCGGTGAAAATGTAGTGAAAGTGCTGTTACGTTTACATTTTTATTTTAATATTATATCTACATGTTGAATGTTTGTTGAATTTTCTATATAATTATGTTCGTACACTTATATATATTTTTCTTTCTTAGTAATAAAATATATTACATTTATTTTAAGAACAAATGTAATATTTTTAACTCATAAATTTGTTACACATCAACATACACAAACAAAAGTTGATAAATGAGCCAGAATATACAAAAGTTGAGCTTAACCCTGAAAGAGGTTGGCTTAGCAAAATTTCCAGTGCATGAAGTTCAATTACATCATAATATTGAACAAATTGGATGAAATTGTCCCATTTGTTCAACTGGTTGAACAAGTTGGATGACATTGTCCAATTTGCTCAACTGGTTAAACAGATAGTTAAACAAATTGGACTTGATTACATTTTAATGCAGGTAATTGGCTCACGATATTAGACTTCATCGTTAATTCATTGGTTAAAAGCAAAATAGATATTCTGAGCTCTCTTCAAATATTAATGAGCCTTTCTGAGCCTACCAAAACTTTCAAAGTCATAATATGATTTTCCTACCAATTCTACTAACTGTATTATGTAATTTTAATTACAATGAGTGAAGAGCACAAACATTTTGTCGTCAGTCAATGAATTATATTATTAGAATAACCTATTGGGCGTTACATTGTAGCGAATTAAATGTTGTGTGCAAAAATAAATCGGCATTCGTACGATCGACATTACTAAAGATCTATCTACATTATACGTTTCGCTACGCTACGTTTGCGTTCCCATACCTGTTGGCTTGTGCAGATTCGAATAGAATTTCTTGGTATAAAAATTATCTATGTTACCTATATGTATTTGACTGCTTCAGTGGCGCAGTGGGCAAGGGCCCGCTTGCGGTGCCAGAGGTTGTGGGTTCGATTCCCGCCGAGGGTGAAAGTGTTTGTATGTTCTGCAAGCACTTTTTCCTTGGTTTGTTTGTTTAATATGTATGATAAAAATATCTATTTATGTATGTCTATTATATGAAGTATATCAGATTTCTAGTACCCGAAACACAAGTTTAGAGCTTACCACAGGGCTAATAATAAATTATTTATTTTCTCTCACAAAATAACTTATGCAGTAAACTTATATCTACGTTACTATCAAATAAGATACATGCTTATATATCTATTTTGTGTGCCAATATTTAATAATCAATTATTTAAAAAGTAGGCTTAAAAAAACCTAGATTCATAAATAAATCGCCCCTGAAGTTCCTTCGCATATAAAATTATTAAGCCGTTTGAGATACATGTTTAATAAGTATTTCTCACATGTAAAAAAAGATAGATAAATATTTGAAAAAAGAACAACGAACTTTTTTATTGATTTTGGATAATCCACACAACACATAAGCCCCTTGGTAAGCTCTAAGCTTGAATTACGGGTACCAGACATCTGACACAATTAATATAATAGACATACATACATAGATATTTTAACGATACATATTTAAACACCCCGACCAAGGAGAAAGTGACTGTAGAACGTATAAACACTTGACCCCTACATAGATTGATATTGCTTGATCATAAAGAATTGAAGGCAAACCATAAGCTAACAAAATTATTACGATTCGGTTTTCTTTGCTGCCTAAACTTTTAGATTACTACATATAAACATTGTCATATCTGCGTTGTATTAATAAACAACGTCTAAATATCCCATTGACAAAACCTCATTTCCTTCTGATCCAGCGAAACCGATCTATAAGTACATACTTCAATATGAGTCCAGCTCCTTATAACATAAGCCGGACTAAAAACGTCCCAAACCGATTGAAGGATTTTGAAAGGCAATCCGCAAAGACCCTTTTCGACCTATCAGCATCATTCATTTCGTAATGGCCGCACTCTACGCGTTGTGAGCCCGAAGCTTGAAATAATGGAAATAAGGGTAAGTGTGTCTGAATGAAGTGGTCGCGAGTGTTTTATTGGTAGTCACTGTCGCGGTGGGTAAATAGATGTCTTATTAAAGTGTAAGTTCACTTTTTTGCGTGTATTTTAATTTTATTCCTTTCTCCGTGAAAAATTATGAATTCTTTAAATATTCTTTGAAATAAAGGAGGATGTGATCTTTTCGGTGTATGAAATCTTTTTAAAGCTAGTTATATTAGAATTTTTGTCTCCGTGAACTGATACGGATGATTTTTAGGTATTAAACTGTATCAAACACTTCCGAAATATGGTGAAGAATTTTTAAATATCGTTATCACTCACTTCGTAATTAATCAGATAAATAAACAGAAAAATCAGACCATTATCAAATTTTGGAACAATGTAAATATTACTTTATTTAGTAACACACATTTCACCGCCACACTAAGTCGCGGGCCCGTGGCTTAAAATAATGGATTTTTTTTACTTTACGTTCGGTGAAATGTGTGTTACTAAATAAAGTAATATTTACATTGTTCGAAAATTTGATAGTGGTCTGATTTTTCTGTTTAGTATGTAAAGACGTAGGTATAACGTTAGTATAAGAAGTGGCTCAAGAAGAAGGTTAGAAAGTGGCTCACTGAAATGATACTCTATGATATCAGTGATTTCTTTAGTTTACCGTTTATATAAAAGAAATATTATTTGTAACTACAATGTAATTATAACTTTATAATTATAATATTTGTAACATAAATTTTATTTAATTAATTAATTTCTGACATGTAATAATGGTATTATGAATAAATTCTGTATTCTGTATAACGTAAAATAATGTGGTGTGCTTCGTAGCACATAGATGCTACGACGCTCAGTCTCTTTGCCTCTACGGCGTAGAGCGTCTACGTAGTACCTCTACGAAATACATTCATTCTGTAATGTAAAGCAACAAGAAATCAAAGTTGTAATAAACACTATTTCACCGACCCTAGTGTTTCGATTAGTTTGCTTAAGGCGCAAGGGTCGATTCCCGTCGTGGGACCATTATTTGTATAGCCTACAAATTCCGTTGTCGTCCCAACCACGCGTTTGGTCGGGTAACTTTTAATTTATAAAAACACAAATTC
Source organism: Gymnoscelis rufifasciata (assembly GCA_929108375.1). Classification (NCBI taxonomy): domain Eukaryota; kingdom Metazoa; phylum Arthropoda; class Insecta; order Lepidoptera; family Geometridae; genus Gymnoscelis; species Gymnoscelis rufifasciata. The sequence goes on from OV815305.1 coordinate 14,506,231, forward strand.
AGTAAACGTCAAATTTAAAAACCTAAAAATAAATGTAACAATTATGTTGTCAGAGAAAAGTTCTCTTAAAAGCCCATAAAGAAATCTGTAGCAAATTTAATGTTGCAACAGCCTATAAGCACTTGAATCTTCGAGTTTCGCGTTTAACGTTCTTTATTTTAGAGTTCCTTTAGATTTTAGTAAACTGCTGAAATTTTCTGCTTCAGTGGACCTTAGGGCTGAAAGTTCTCGACTGGAGGCGAGGCAAGCTTACAAAACTGCTGGTTTATGGTGGATGCAATTAGTTTCAAACTGAGATGATTTTTTTATCTTTAAACGAGACCAATGTGCTTTAATAGAAGACTTTTATATATTTATATCAATTATATATCAAATGTCTCGTCTCGTACCCGTAACACAAGCTCAGGACTTACCGCGTAGCTAAATATATTCCATACATTGTCCGGAAATATTTATTTATATTGAGGATTATAAATTGCGTCAGAAATTATAAATTGTACTGGATCCTTGAATGAAAGTGTGATTGCCTCTTACCAACTTATAATTTTCTTCTCAAGTACTGTTCGGCAGTTGAAAGGAGTTTTCAAAAAGAAATGCTGTTTTTTTGCCCTCGTCTGAACTCTTATCGAAGTAGTTGAGAAAGTTGAGAGTATCATTGAAAGTGATTCGACTTGTTTATAATTTTTTTATGATCGAAGTTTTTTCAAGTTTTTAGTAATTTATTTAAAATGTTACTTAATGCATGTAGTAACGTGACAGGTTTCAGACTAAGTTGGAACTTGGCGTTTTAAAAGCCTCGAAAAATATCAGAACTTAACAAAATAGTTGGTAAATCTAAATTTAAAATTTGAGGAATACCCCTGATTCCAATGCCTTAATGTATTTAAAAGTAAAACACCATAATATTTTGTAATGTGCACGCGATGCGCTTTCATTTGATACCCCACTAGAGTATATTTGCAGATTTTCGGTTTTCCTTCCCCACTCTCACCCCCATAACTTTTAAGCAGCACAACCGATTTTCATGAAACATGTCTAAGAACACTCGCGCCAAACTCAACTTTCATACAAAGACAGACACGTCAAACTTATAACACCCCTCTTTTTTGGTCGGGGCTTACTAGATTTCATAGCCCATTTGACGAAAAAAATTCTCGAACTGACATTATTTTTGTGGAAACCCTCAAATTATGCATTCATCATATTTCTCAACAGTTGTATTAAATAATAATTTACAAATGTATTTAGAAGGTTATAATTGTTTTGTTTTCTTATTCAAGTTCCCTGGCGTTGGGGATTGTATATTTTACCATTTCAACCATTTACCATGTTTTATTATGATTTGCATAAAATTATGATTAACTTTCATCACAACTCAAATTACTAAGATGCCTTAAAAACACTGATGTTTACACAGATTACCTTGAGCTCCAGTTATAGCCAGGTCGGCGATATAATCTCGGGAGTAATAAATTTTGTTTGTCTGTCTGTGTTTGGACTGATTACGTCTGTCGGTGTAACTGGCCCGATATTGTAATAGGAAATGCGCGGGTTGTGCTAGGTCAAAATTAATGAAATCTAGGTTTACTAGACTTCGAGAAATTGTGGTCGGAATAAACAGGGTGTAACAAAAGTTTCGGTTAGTATGGGAAGTTCTGAAAATATTAGACTCAGGAAGATTTGTTCTTTGAAACCATTGGAACCATGATTTAGGAAAAGTTAAAAATTGCATAAACACTTTAAAATAAAACATGCCGTTTACTTAGACTTTTTAAAAAATAATAAAATCGCTATATATATATATTTTATTTATTTAGATATAATATATATTTTCAGGTCATAAGTTCAATATTTTACTACGAAAAATGATGTTTTCTATAAATAATATGTTCTCATATCCTGAAAATATTAAAGAAAAAAACCTCTTGTTTTAAATTATATTATTATATTCAGAAATTCGCAAACCCTTAACTAAAATGGAACCATAAAAATATAATGAGTTGTTAGTAAAGTTGGAAAGGAAATAACCCAAACTAAATCATTGAAATCATGTAAGCTAACAAAATCCCGAGTATAGTGATTTGGTGTGAGACCGAGAACCGACGAAACCTATCGGGAATGGCCTTAAGGCGACGCGCAGGGCTACAGTGGCGCCACTCTTAATGTTGAAAGCCAGTTTTATAAAATTATAATTTAACTATTTTATAAAATGTTACCAATATAAAAAATAATATTTGAGATTTATTCATTCTCGTTTCAAACCATCGTTTACCGTCTTTCTTTTGTATCTTATTGGCAAAATGGGTACCAACTTTATTTAAAAAAACTATGTTTCTTCTTATTCCCAAACTTAATTAGATAGGTTATTTCCAAACGTAATTAGACAGGTTATTCACAAACTTAACTCATTTCCTCTCCCTAACATAATTATAGTATGACTAAAATGGATGAAGTTGGATAAAACAACATACTTAACTAATTAAATCATTGAGCGGCGATACTCCTTCTTACTGCTGCAGAAAAAAAATTAAGTTTACTTGATCTGGCCAACTCAATCATAGTGACCAAATAAACAAAAAAAAATATGTCACTAACAATAAACCGGTAACAATAACATTTCGATCTCGAGATCGAAAAACGCATTAAAAACAATCTCCAGTGCAGTCACAAAATCATAGTGTCCAAGTTGTTTTCCCTAAGGATCAAACTACGAGACTACAAGACGATTAATTATCCGACCAATATTGATATATTGATGTGAAACTTTGACCCTCACGTTAATTAAAGAAGGCAAACTCCTAGTAACTGAAAAAAGGTGCTTAGAAAAATCTTAGGGAACACTTCCATACAATATAACTAATGCTTGAAAAAAAGCAGAACAGATGTAATCCAGATCATGTTTAAAACATTCACATTGACAGTACAGCTAGACAGAAAATTTGGACAAAACAACAAAAGCAACGATTGAAATGGAATGAAAACATATTTATGTATATGATTTGATTTGATTAGTAAAGGCACATTAATAGTGTCCCAAAAACGATTCCAGCTCAGCATTTGTTGATGTAACAAGACAACGCTAATCTTCCAATATTAGTGATTATGTAGCATAAGTTCGCTGTAAACCGCCCAGGCCGATGCATTCATTAAGAATACAGTTGTTAAGTATAACAGAACACATTATCTCTATTTTGCTGACGTAGGAAGACCATTATTAAGGCTAATTTAGTGGATATTCCGTCCTCGCACTAAGCGATTCCCATCCACCATTATAATTCTTGCATTCGCTCCCTGCTGCTGTATTTTCTAACTACAACCCGAGTGTCTTCACGTCATGAATGAATAGGTGCCTTCTAGATCTATGTAAGCCATCTTCGTCCACATCGACACTTACCATCAAGTGAGGTTGTGGACAAACATAGTTCTATATTTCATAAGAAAAAAACGGTTGCCAACCGCAAATTATTCGTTCAAAAGACTATATACGAGATATCTTGGATTTGGTCCATAATAAACACAGTTACAAAGGCGGCGATACTTTTTTATACGGCATCAGAACAGAGGTAATCTAGATCTCGACCGGACGGCTCCCGGGGGATCCGGCTGTAATGTGCAGGTGCCTTATTGGAATTAGACGGCTCATTTCCAAACTAAACTCATTTCCCCTCCGATAGGCGACATGGGTTGAATTTACAGTGGTACAGAGGTGCTGAATCTGGTAACAGAATACGCTGCTGTGCATTCTTTAATTCATTCCGTGTTTTTTTTTTCGAGACAAAATCTTTAAACAGTTTGTTACCTCTGCCTACACAGTCAGCGATGATTTACGGATGTTAAATGTAATTCATTAATCTTAAAGGTAAAATAATTATAATTTATAGCCCTTTATAAGCTCCCATCAACCAGCTATGGACGGTTATATACGAATCGGTTTCAAAGGAACTTCATCTTCGATTTTTCAATATTCGTTCCAAAATTAGCTTGCCTCCATTTTAGGTTATTTGAGCAATTTCCTAACCCCCATTTTTTGAATAAATTTTTAGTAGTTATTATAAAAATTATTTATTAATTGCTTAACAAAAATCGTTTACTCCGGTAAAACTAGCAATGCTTTGCCCTCGTCTAGCCCATGTAAGTATACATGCGATCAAAAGAATCACATGTTTGAGTACTTACTACGAATACCTAGTCAAGTTATTATAAAGTATATTAGAAGATTATCGAATACAATAAATATTCGATAATATTTTATTTTATATTGAGTTGAGCATTCACATCGACACCTCACATCAATAGAGGCTGTATTGACTACAGCCTCTATATACAAAGGTCTATTTTTGCCATAAAAGAAAAACCTCGCTGTAACATCTGAATATATAAATCATGTCGAGGTTGTAGAATTTACCGAGGTAATGTATATGATGAAGTATATTCGTATTGCCAGCGTTTTTAAAACGATTCATGTGATGAATATGACGCAATTACAGCACCGACAAACCTGTGAGCCTGGGAGATAATACTCACGCGATAGCTATAAAAATTGATGAACGGGCACAATAACGCTGGCCGCAGGGGAATTGTTTCTGAAGAATATTGAGATTTACTGTATATTCTAAACTAGGTGCGCCCTGCGGTGTTAACCGCGTTTAAGGGATTTTCACAAGGAATGTAATTTTTTTTCGTGATAAAAGTAGCCTATGTGTTATTCTGTTATGCAAGCCATATTAATTTGTAATTTTATCAAAATCCATGCAGTAGTTTTTCGTGAAAGAGCAACAAACACACTAACTTACATACTCACTATCTTACGCTTTATAATTTTATATAATAATAATAGGGTGGTCTGACTGTCGGCAAGATATTGTTCCGTGTAAATTCGTGTTGCACCCTAACTTTAATATATTCACATAGGATCTTAATCACAAAAATCAAGAATAACGTTTCGTCTTAAGCGAACAAAAATGTATCTCCTAACTCTTAAATTTAAAAGCTCCGAGCACCACAAAACTTTAAATAAATCACGACATCATGAATAAAACATGGTTCAATGCAACATTAATATTTTCACGGGGAAAGTTGAACTTGCAACGACCCCGCACAAGGCGTACAACCATCGAAGCCTCCGGTAAATCTTCCCCAATCGAATCCCGCCTAGCGGAGCCGCCCGCCTTACAGTGCCCGTCAGTTCGCCGGCTCGGTCGCACGTTTCCCGCCCAGCGCATATCGACCGCGTGTTCTGTGTCTGTTATTGTGATCCTTCGTGCTTTTAATTACGGTAAGATAAAAGATAGAGAGCAAAACTCCCTCAAGTAGTATTATATGTACACAAATTTGTTTTTATATACGGTTTTGAATAGTATCTCTCGTGTACAGTTTATGATAGCGAATGCCGGTAGGCATATTTATTTACGCTGGAGCTGTTCTAAATGTGTTCTAAATTTTTATTAAACTTTTGTATGGTCTTTATTAAATTCCTCAAGCGTTTTAAAAACAACATGGGTCTTTTGAACCTCCAAGGACTTGAAGCTAAACATACTTTCAACATTACTCGAGTCTCAAAGATTGGATGTTTCTGATTACGATACCAAAATTCTCGAAAATAATGTTGTAGAACTTGGTATAATAAAAGAGAGTTGGTAAATAAATCAGCCGGGGCGGCAATATTGAATCAACAGTAATTGGCTTTTGAATGTAGTTTCCCAACATTGAAATTGAGCCCGTAACTCCGAGAAAGCATGAGGCTCCACGATATTTGGAATGCTGCATGCATGCTTTGACTTTACGAGACTATAAACATTTGTAGAGCGATACAGTTTTATACATATCCGTTATTTACACAAAGTTTTATGTATTGTTATTTGTATTGAGTGCAGGTTTGTTGATGATATTATTATTTTTTTTTCGGTGTAAGTATGTTTCTGAATCACCTTCAATGTATTCTTATATTACCGTCGTAGCTCGTCAAACAGTGAAGCCTAACTTAACTGATACGATATTGAAACGGGCATTTAATGTTTTGGTCAGTTTTATGGGTTATTCGACCGTGTTTTGGCCCATAAATATTGAATTTTATTACACTCTTCAAAATGTTAGTATTGACATCAACTAGTTTTATCTTTTAGTATAAAATCAATTGAAATTACTTCGCATAGCTTTTAAGATCCGATTTAGGGTAGATAATTTCAATTTAAAGTGTATCAATACAACACTTTTCAAATATTTTCTTGCTCCTTTAAAATACAATCCACGCAAACAAAAAAACTAAAGTCTTTTCAATATATATCTTATTACAATGACTGTCTTTTCAGCAGATTTACCATTTCGTTGACTCGGAATATTCTTTGTGTTATTAAACTTGTTAATATATAAGGCTCTTATCGTTAAGGTGCTCGGAATGTTTTCCTTTGAATAACATTGATGGCACAGTTCCAGAGAACAGATCTTTCTTTGTTTTCCAGTTTTAAAGTGATGGTTCTCTGCAACTGATAAACTTAGACAGATCTCACAAGTTTAAATCGTCTTATAATATAATAATGTCTAATATCTTTACAACCCCACAATCTTACAAGTTTTGAGATATTTCATAAAATGTCTAAATTCAGACTAGATAATTGTTTATATACCTAATAGGTATTTGCCAAAAATAATGATCTAAAATTTCACTGCAGTTATTCCGTAGAAAATCACCAACAGAAGTTATTTTAAAGAATAACTCGCAAGAAATTGAAAGTTCGTTACAAAGGACTAGGATAAAGACCCCGCGGGCGCCTTGGGCTTTCAATAATAATTAATACATTTTAATGGCGAAGTTCGCCGAAAATAAATTATTACTGTACTTCTGTTTATTGTTCTAACGAGTTGGAGTGGTTTTGAACGAAAATAAACTCTGGAATAAAGGTATAGAAATCCTATGGATGCAGGAATACTTAACTGCCTCAGTGGGCGAAAATCCGATTTTGGCGCAAGGGGTAGCTAGTTTGATTCACGGGGGTTTTCTATTAAAAAAAAAAAATATTATTCCTTGGTTTTTATGTTATTAGATGGTGGGTTTTGGTCCAAAGAATAATATAATAAATTTGTTTTTGTATACAGATATAGGATCAGGGAAATGGTTAAGCGAATCAGGTATTTTTGGTCCTATTCGATTCTTATCAAAAAGGTTTCACAGAAGTCCTTGGAAGTTGAGATGATGATATCTTGTCACTTGGCGCTCCTTCCGGCGTTATTGGAGCGCCAATATATAATTGGATTAGATCATGATATGTAATACTTTTGATCTATCAATTCTTGAACTTCACTGATAAATGTGAATCTGTCTTTTGAAATTGCTGCGGGAATAAGACATTTCAGCCAACTGTTATTTCCGCCAATCATTACAGTTCTTTATCCTATTTTATATAGTCAAAAGTTTTAATTGACTAAGATGTTTCTACCCTTAATTTTATATCAGCAAAGTACATCATACAAATTATTAGGTACCAGTTTAGCAAAAACGATACAGAAGCGTATAGATGCAAAAATATTCGAGATTACGGGTCGTGAAAACCTCTTCATAATTTATTCATTCCTAGTATTTTTGGCTTTATGCCTTAAACTGCGTTAAGCGGACGCGGTAGAAATATTTTTAAAGGGTAGAAATATATTACTTATAATATTTTGTCCCTCCGTTTTATTCATTAATATCTGAGCTCGATATTATTATAATTTATTGGTCCAAGTTTATCAATTAGGAAGGATTATCTCTACTCGACTTTTTTATCAGAACTGCCTAACGAAACAGTTTAAAATCACTCAACTGGAGGGTTGAGTTAAAATTGAAGGCCGGTGCCGAAGCATAGTCTTTTAAATCTTAATGATTTTTAATAAGTGTTAACCCTCACTTTAGCTTTAACAAAACTACTGATTGACTAAGCGTATAATACAAAATATCGCAATATATATCTGTTAAAATTTTTATTTTTATTTATTTATTTATTTACAATTCAATAAAACATCTTTACAGGTTATTTTTTGGGCCCTAATGCGATGTTATATTTATATTTATTACAAACACAATAATTAAACAACATAACTAGTATTAGTAAACCCAGCCCCAGTAGGCCAGTGCGTGAAGCGATTTATTCGTGTTTCGTAATGTGGCCCGGAGAAGCCATCGTCTAGGTCTTCATGTCCAATCTTAGACAACATCGTCACTTTACATCAGGTGAGATTGTGGTCAAGTGAAGGCTTATCCAACATAAAAAAAACGCGTTTCTTTACTAAGTCGTCTTCAAGCCACGGTGGGTAGTTCCGCCTATCCATGGTCTTCATTCAAGAACTTTTCGTTCACCTCAATGGACCACTACTGGGCATAATTTCCAATATACCTTCAAGTGTCCCGTTCTTGTTTGGTATGCCACCAATCCCTTTTTTTTATGCTCGATAAGTCTTCGTTTGACCACAATCTCACCTGATGTAAAGTGACGATGTGGTCTAAGATGGGACATGAAGACCTAGAAGGTAGATGGTTTCTCCGGACCACATTACGATATACGAAAAAATCGCTTCACGCACTGGCCCAGCCCGGAGGGTGGTGACAAGCCGCGGCCGAAGCCTACCACCAGAGACTGTTCATAAAGGTTGTCTCGTCACCGCGGCCGTGGCTGACTTTTATGCTAAGGCACTACTGCTATTTTCTACGAACATTAAGATTCGATATTAAACTTAAGACCACAATTTGTAGAAATAAGCTTCAATCCGCCATTGTTGACAAACGTTAACGTTAACCGCCCGCCTTCATCAAGTCAAACCCCGATCAGCCTCCAATTAAGCCGTGGTCGATTGACCCAGAATCCAACTGAATTAGGATCCCGAAATATTAATATTGGTGCTATTTATCAAGATCTAATTTGGTAGAGGGACGAGAATCAATAGGAATGATGATTGAAAAATATTAGGTCCTTACATATGAAATTGGCGTTTTTCGTACTGGCCACTTTAATCACAAATTTCTCCTCTTTGGTAAGGAATTCCAAATTCAAATTTGTACAGCTATAGACTCATGTATTTGTGCTTCGATGATCGTCATTCATTTGTTTTTTTTCTTCTGTTTTTTTCTGTTTGCGTCACTCATTTTACAAAATGGAAAACTTAAAATATCGCATTATTTACGAGTACGAGTTCCGCCGTGGCACTAGTGCTGCGGAAACAACTCGAAGGGTGAATGATGTGTATGGCGGTCGTGTTGCAAAAGAAAACACAGTTCGTTTTTGGTTCCAACGTTTTCGTTCTGGAAATTTCGACTTGCAGAACAAGCCCCGTGGACGGCCTGAGACTCAAGTTGATAATGAAGAGTTGAAGGCTATTGTGGAAGCGGATCCATCGCAAACCACGTCCGAGTTAGCTGCAGGCTGCGGTGTTAGTGATAAAACTGTTTTAATTCACTTGAAGCAAATTGGGAAGATTAAAAAGCTTGAAAGGTGGGTACCTCACGAATTGACTGAAGCAAACCGGCAAACGCGCGTCGACTGCTGCGTTACATTACTAAACCGGCACAATAATGAAGGTATTTTAAACCGAATCATTACCTGTGATGAAAAATGGGTTCTTTACGATAATCGGAAGCGCTCAGCGCAATGGTTGGATCCTGGCCAGCCAGCCAAATCCTGCCCCAAGCGAAAATTAACCCCAAAAAAGTTACTTGTAAGCGTTTGGTGGACTAGTGCCGGTATTGTTCATTACAGTTTTCTCAAATCTGGCCAGACTATTACGGCTGATGTCTATTGTCAGCAATTGCAAACCATGATGGAAAAGCTAGCGGCTAAACAACCTAGGCTGGTCAATCGCTCCACGCCACTGCTGCTTCACGACAACGCTAGACCACACACTGCGCAACAGACGGCTACTAAATTAGAAGAGCTTCAATTGGAAAGTCTAAGACATCCTCCGTACTCCCCGGACCTTGCTCCAACAGATTACCATTTTTTTCGAAATTTGGATAACTTCTTGCAAGGGAAAAAATTCAACTCCGATGGGGCAGTCCAAATCGCCTTCAAAGATTTTATTGATTCCCGTCCGACTGGTTTTTTTAGTAAAGGGATCAATGAACTACCTATAAGATGGCAAAAGTGCATAGAAAATAATGGTTCATACTTTGATTAATTAAATATATTATATTAAAAAATATTCGACTTTTAGTTCCTCCCATACAAAACGCCAATTTCATATGTAAGGACCTAATATTAGTTTGAATTCGGTTTGCGATGTCTATGATTCAAATTTTGGGTGTGTTTAATTACGATGCCATCGTGATTTGACATATCATTGACTTCTTATGTAGCCATATTAATTTAAGTGATGATTTAAATTTAATGATTAGAATAAGGAAGTATTCATATAGATACCCTTCTTATATGATAAGGGCAGTTGTATGAGTATATACTTAATATAGTTAGTTATTCAATTTATTTTTTGTACATAATAAAAAATAACTCCTTAATTATTAATTTTAAAGACGCATTCGTATTGGTCAAATTTCTTAACATCTACAGAGCCACACACACATATGCTAGAAATTTAGCTCCTACTTAATTAATTCCCTAATTTTTATTGACGGATAACCCACACGACAACACTTAGCCCCGTGGTAATATGTCTATTATATTAATTATATCAGATGTCTAATACCCGTAACGTAAGCTCAGAGCTTACCACGGGGCTTGATGTTGTTGTGTGGATTGTTTTGCAATATTTATTTATTTAACCTTGAGTTAGGGGTACTAGACATTGTCTGTTCATATAATATAATATACGGGATACAATAGTCTGAATCTAAACAGCTGTCGTAGATGTACAAAATATCTTGCACAGATGTAAGAACCATTGTTATTATAATGATGCAGCTGTCTGAATAGTGCTATGAATTCTAAGGCCTGGAATATAAATTGTATTGTAAAAAGAGGGGTGTTATAAGTTTGACGTATCTCTCTGTCTGTGGCGTCATAGCTCCCAAACGGATGGACGATTTCAATTTAGTGTTTCGCGCGAGTGTTCTTAGTTATGTTTGATAAAAATAGGTTCGGCCGTTTAAAGTTATTGGGGTGAAAGTGGTTAAGAAGAACTGAATATCTGCAAATATACTCTAGTGAGCTATCAAATGAAAGCGCATCACTTGCACATTACTTAATAATATGATAATTTGCTTTTAAAGTAAATAAGATTTTGGAATCAGAAGTTAATTTACATTATCTACAGATTAAACTATCACGGTTTATACGGTAAGCCAAATTATTGTTCATTTTACTATTTTAAACAAGATTTCAACATTACAAACTTATTGGCTTATACACCTTCGTAAATTCGAAATTTCAACAACATTCCAAAGGACTATTACTTAGAATTGAAATTCTTTAAGCCCAGTTATATTAAAGCAAAAATTCATTAGCAAATCAAAATTTTTTGGAGTTCCTAAAATGAAAACCTAATTTTAACTGGTTAGATTTTTCCCAGAATTAGTCATTCTCGGAACACGATAAAGAAATATAAAACACGAATTAGTTTTCAGAAAATCGCTTGGTAATAATATATAAAGTAATTTAAAATGTAAAATGTCTAAGATTCATTGATTCACATGACAATAGACCCTTGTCAAAAATTGTATTCCAATTTTTGAATGTTAAACTAGTGGTGCTCCGTTGTTTTACCCTTGTTATAATAAATTTTCCCGCGGAATGACACTTTCCCGCGGTTTAAAGTAGCCTATGTACTTTCTCAGGCTCTAGAGATTCTGTATACCAAATTTCATTTAAATCAGTTCAGTAGTTTTTGCGTGAAAGTGTAACAAACAAACTTACATTCACATTTATATATTCAAAAAAAAGTAGTAAGGGGAAGGAATAAGGATTTTGACAAGAGATATACTATAACAACATACAAAGATGACGTAGGCCATATGAGGTATATTCCTCGTGCCAAATTCTCGGTACATTTTAGAAACATGAACAGACCAGTGTTGGCTTGCTGCAGCCATATATAGGGCGTTAACTTGGGTTATAGGACACCTAGGCTTTGTAGCTGCCTTGAGCTAGCGACCGAGCTAGGAAATAATTAATACTTATACAATGTATGTCGTTTATGTAAAGGACGGGATCGATATTGCTATGCAGGTATTTAATGGGCTTTTGTCGTGTTTCATTCAGACAGATAAAGACTTGAGTGGTGATGTTTTAAGAAAAGAGTATTTGTTTGTTTAGGAGTTCGCTATTTTATTGACATTTTGACAGACTGACGATGAGTTTCATGAGCGTTATACTGGTTAGAATCACAAATTTGTTTTCAGAAGTGTTATATGTACTGGTGTTTTAAGGTTTTTAATATAAGATAAAAATATTTTATTGTTATTGACGGCGCGACGTCCTGGTTCTTCATTGTGGGGCATTTGTACCCAGTGGAAGTAGCATAGAATCAACTTAAAATGTCCGATGGCGTGAGCGGGCGCTCACGCCACTCGATCGCGCGACGTTTACCTGCGGCCGTTACCGGTCGGTGTCAGCAGACCGGGCTAGCAGCCAATCGGGTGACCGCAGGTGGAGGGGTTGTTTACGAGGTGCACTGCTATTTAAAGTACAGTTCCAATAGTCCGGGGAACATTCTTTCTTAGGCTTCTGCTCTGTGCAAACGATGTCGGAGTTACTAGTTGACTTCATCTTTATCTCTGTTAAACCGAGCCTCAGATTATTTGTGTGGTTGAGATTGTTCGTTTAATCCCGTAATTAATTATTATTCAATGATATAATCTGTTTTAATCACTATGTCAAACCTTTCACCTACATACTTATATTTGTAACTGTAAATGAAAACTATGTGCCTTTGGTTCGATATAAACCTCTAGTAGAAGTTAAGACACTCCTCGAATCGACTCTATCCAGAATTATGATTTTCTTCTCGCAACTATAATTCCTTGTTTTTGTAATTTCATCTTAATCGGTGCAGCATCCAGAAATTCTAACTTTCGTTTGAAGCTAATCTTATTCTATTCCAAATACCCATTAACGAAACTTCACTCATACATTTCAGCACAATATCAATGTAACATGCATTCCGTAAACGTTCCAACACGACACAAATCATGCTATTTGCATTGCGACAAACGGAACGTAAAACTGACGTGTACCAAGCTGTATTTTATTCGCGACAGTGGTATGTACCGTTTTATGGTTTCAAGTTTTAGAATTGTTGTAGAAGATAGTGCATCAATGTCGGCGGAAATGAATGCTGGGTTGTTTTTCACCAGAATTGGTACATTGACCTGGTTTTCGCAAAGCCTGCAGTATGAATTTGTGGATTTTTTTCAACAAAATGACCATGATTACTATCATGGTCATTTTGGTGAAAAAAAATCACATTGCTACAGTTCGTAACGTAACGTACTTTCTTACTTCTTTCTTTTCTACTTTCTTTTTATGCTATATAAGCTTACATTTGACCACAACCTCACCTGATGTAAAGTGACGATGTAGTCTAAGATGGGGCATGAAGACCTAGAAGGTAGATAGATGGCTTCTCCAGACCACATTACGAAACACGAGAAAATCGTTTCACGCACTGGCCCAGCCCGGAGGGTGGTGACAAGCCGCGGCCGAAGCCTACCACCAGAGACTGTTCTTAGCACCACCCGGAGGTCACGTGTAAGGATTCCGAGAGTTAACACTTACGGACGTGAACAGAACAAACCTCCAGAAGAGCTTCTCGTCTTGCTTAGAAACATTGCAGATGTTTCTAAGCATGACCTAGCTAAGTTAGTTAGTTAGTGTAAAAAAACGACCAATGTACATTAGCCCTACCACGAGTTGCCAGTTACGACTGCTGGAGATTACAACATGTTGTGATCCCATACATTCGACAGATAAAGATAAAATTTTAGTTATTAAAAATCTGTTATATGCATGGGTTTAAGGAGTAAGAAAGGATCAAAAAAAGGAGACAATAAAGGTTTAAATAAATTATTACTATTAAAAGTGTCGATTTCTTTGATAGATCCCAAAGTTTAATCCCCTACTCATTATCTTCTAATTGCTTTGCAAATTAACGTAATTTAAATAATCCGAGTAAACTTAGTTATGTTTGTATTTATTTAAAATTTAATGTTTGTTTACATAGCATAATATTATTTGCTTTAAGCTGTTAATAAATTGCAATGTTCGATACGGATTACATGTTGAAGTATATTTATCATTCTGTGAATAAACCACCATACAAATTGGTGAATTTCGTTTTTCATTAAATACATTGAGTTCAATTCCCCTGCAATTAAAGCCGTGTTGACTAAGTTGGAGCAAAATTTAAGGTCGTGTGTTCAAGCCTCATATTTTCGTCTTGAAAGAATAAGTGCGCTTTAAGCAAGTGCTTTAACGGTGAAGGCAAAACACCGTGAGGAAACCGGCATTTTCTGGGTTGGAAGAGATTGAAGGACCAACTCGTAATTGGCCATTGTGGTGAATTGTGGCCTTATCTCTTTCGTCAAGAGAGATGTACCCGTGTCCCAACAATGGGAACGTATATAGGGGTGCTTATGCTGAAGTTTTAATTCATATAATTTTATTATTTTTTTACTATCTATCCTTCAGGCATATTTTATGTAAATGCTTTGAAAATACGTAAATCATAAGAATCGCAAATGATACTATATGACGCAAAAGATATTTTTTATCAATGACATCATAATCGCGTGACGTAGGAAATAAGCAACGCAAAGTTTCAGCAACATAAATCGGCTCTCGAGGCGTTTTAATTGTTGTTTAAAAGAAATTATTTCACTTGAATGTTTCTACTTTCTGTATAATGTATTGTTGGGAGTTTTTGAGCCGTATTTTATGTTATTAATGTTCGGACAAGCTTGGCAGTTGGAGTTCCGCTCTGCAGCTTTTTAGGGGCACGCGTTTTTTTTAACCTTATAGAGAAAGAAAGTTATAGGTTTGATCTATCTCATTGTGGGCCAAAATTTTCGAATGGATCGGGAAGCGCAGCGTAGGTCATCTACCAACTCGATGGACGGATGACTTTAGAAATGGCGCAAACAGACCATTGACCACATCTACTGGTGTCCAGCCACATGTAATTCACATGATTGCGAGTGGCGGCCACCGACCCCACGTGTGCGCCGCGTTTTAACATAACGTATGAAAAATCGTGTGAACTGCTAGCGGCTGGCCACCGGTCGGTGGCTGTGGTCGTACGCCTGTTTGTGTCGAGCCTTCAAATGCCTCATTGGCGACTGCCTCAGTGGCGCGGTGGGCGAGAGTCCGCTTGCGGCGCAAGAGGTAGCTGGTTCCGTTCCCGCCGAGGGCGAAAGTGTTTGTATGTTCTGCAAGCACTTTCTCCCTGGTCTGGGTGTTTAATATGTATAATAAAAAATATCTATGCATGTATGTATATTATATTAAGTATATTAGATGTCTAGTACCCGTAACACAAGCTAAGAGCTTACCACGGGGCTAGATGAGAGAGTTGTTGTGTGGATTGTCCGGAAATATTTATTTATTTATCAATGGGTGAAGGCACCATGAATGCGGACCGCTTCTGAAAGAAGCATCTGAAAGCTTATATCCGGCAGTGGATGTAATGCGGCTGTAATGATCATAATGATGACAACTTTGTTTGACTAATATAGTGTAATCTGGTGGAGAAATTCAAAATATTCTATAATTAATGCGGGAAACACGAGAGTCTGCACCGCGTTATTCTTTTCGCTTCGCAGTCGAAAACCTGTCGCTTCGCAGTCGCTTCGGTCGCGTAGGTGTGTGCCTGGAGGCTTAAACGAGCTACTATAATTAAGACTACATAACGTTACATCATTTTAATAGTAGCATCAATTATTTGGTACGATATAACAGTTCTAATAAAAGAAGGCGAAAACTGTATTTAGGTATTTACTAGGCACGAATAGCCAAATAGAATAGAATAAATAAAATTTCGAGTTTCTTTAAGCCTATAAAATGTAACTTATTACAGCTGGTAACGGGATTATTTACCAGAACTAATTTATTGCTTTAAATGTAAGGTTAATATAAAGAATAAAATACGTTTTATGAACACCTCTGCGCGAATTACCCTTACGGAAACATTTTAACAAATAAATGCTGCTCCTTAGTGGAATAATTAGGTACTTATTTTTTTATGAATTGTTTACATTTTATTTACTTCAAGTGTGTGAGCAAGCAACCTGCCAATATCAAGAATACACAATTTTGATACCCTCAAAATTTGTGTATTCTTGATATTGGCAGGTTGCTTACTCATCATGATATTTACGTACTGTTTTTTTTTGTGGGTTTGTTAAAAACACTTTTTCTTGATTTGCTACGAGAAGGGGACAGACATTGCTTTGAGAACCGGCTCGTAGACCACATAACATCTACGCGCGGCTTCACTCGCTATTTACATACTGCTGTCCTTCCTGTGTCTTGTTCTGTGTTCCAATATACCAATCGAGGAGAACACTTTGAGTGTTCACCCAGCACCTGTGGAACTCCAATGTTAGCCGGAAGCTGTGCTTGGGCAAAAAACTGACTTACAGAAAGTCTCGTTTGGACAGGCCGGCGAGCAATCACTAGGGGTTATTGTTGACCCGCAAGCCATTATTTGTAACTCCAATCACACACATACCATTATTATTACTATTATTATTCAGCCCATACAGTCCCACTGCAGAGCAAAGGCCTATATATATATATATATACATACGATAATCAAGCAAAAACACAAGAATACATTATTAACTTAAGATTAGTTAGATAAACATGATTAGCGCACGTGTCCATTGCAGTAAAACAAAAAGGCCAAAGCTCAGAGTTATTAATATATGCTGATATGTCAGATAGCTGCGAAATCTCTTCAAGCACTCACAAACGATTGTGACACCGCCGCCTAAGCGAGAAAGTAAAAATAAATGGTTTCTTTGTTAGAATTATTATCGGCTAGACGTTTAACGTTAAAGTTATCTTCGGTTAACTCACTGTCTAGACTCAAGATCTAGGCTTTGATTCAATATTGAAGTTCAGTAATTGGCTGAATATTGGTAAACGAAAGTTTGCTCGTTAAAGCTAGTAAGCTCAAATAAATTTGTTATTGATGTTAATAAAATATTTTTTTGTTTGTTGTGTTTTGATATACAACGTGTTTCAAATTGGTATATAAAGAAGTTCGAAAGGTGAGCTCTTGACGAGTATTTTTTGCGCTACGATTTGTTTGGATTTGGAAGCACATTTGTCGAAAAAACTCTATGTAAACTTCCGACTTCCGACGGTAGAATACTTTGGCCAAGTCATTCATCTCGTTGGTCGTCCTACACTCAGCTTGTCTTGTCCGCTGTGACAACAAACCTGGCGATCAAAACAACCGTCTACCTCTGGTCAAAGTCAAAGTCAAAGCGTCTATTTCCGTAGGCATACATAGACAGGTCAGGACATACATACAACTTAAAGCTAATGTAAATAAAAACTAAGAAAAACATTGTCTTGACAGTTCGCTTCAACCCTTGTGTCCCTTGTGTTAACTCGATTACGCGGTTCAAAGGAAATTGAGCTCATTTTCCATTATTACCATAGATAACATATAATAGGGATGTAGAACAACACTACGATCCGGAAACGGATACGAGAAAAGAAGGAAAAAAGATGGCGAGCGCCACTTGTTGTAACGCGTCAAGAGAGTAAGACAGGGAATCAGCATAATTTTATATTTCAGGGTGTTTAATACTTTGGGGTACACTACCCCCTACCTGAACCAAAAGTGAGTTATTCTTATGTTTTTAAAAATTCAGAAGTGGGATGAATCCACAAGAGGTATGTTTTACGATTTTTTTTTTCGAATATCCACGTGCTCGTGCTCCATTGCCGTTATTTCCAAAAGCTTACGAGGCATAATTAGCCTATAAGTCATACTAGAAAGACATCCCTGCTGAACAAAGTAATGTTTGAACAACGCACGCGCATGTGCACCAATGTTAGGGAGCAAACACGTGGATTTATTATAAGAATGTCCACCTGTTTCCATGTCATTGTATGTTTTTCATTGCATACATCATTATGAGACAATACAATTTACTTTGGAAACAGGGGGGCATAGTATCCATGTTCGCCAAATTGCATCAAGCTTCTGTGAGCACTGTCTGCAACTCTGCATAATGGGGATTAATGCCTGGCTATGGGAGAGCTATTAGTATATTATTTGCAGTTAACCTTAGTCTGTTCATTTTCTCTACATGTTTTTCTCAAACAATTACACACTAAAGTTCTCGCTTAACCTCACACCACAACTTACAAAAATTATAGTTACTCAACTGATTGGCTAAATAGTCTTATTGCTTAGTAATCATTAAAATTGCTGTCCCTATTTAGTATTCTAATATGCACTTTCTTATATTTTCTGAACTAAAGAGATTTCATTTATATATTGCTGTCTACTGAGTGACAGGTATATTGTTTTGTGATAGCTGGAGGCTTATTGAATTTCCTTTTATATTTATAATACTTATCATAAACAGTTTTCTGAAATGCATAAATGCATGTTCATTGCAGTTACAAATTTATTAGAAATAGTTTGAGAACAAACTCCCAACTTAAGAATTATATGATGACAATTATCATAATCAACTCCAGAGGTGCAGCAACTCTTATATTTTAATTATAGGAATAAATAAGATGTTAGTAACATAAAATATAATATTGTCTTAATTTAGTGAGATTGAAGTAGATACTGCAAATACACTGAAATTTGTTGAGTTTTATTTTAACAAACCCAAGTGAAAATTCATATAATATGAAAGTGAATAGGTGTATAAACATGGCTAGAGACAAACAGTGCTGCACAGAAGCTATTTGGATATTACTTACCTGAAATTAATATTTTGTGACTTTACTCCTGTTGAACAAAATGTGTTTATGGGTAGCCGAACAGTTTCAGTATATATTCTCAGAACCAATACTTACCAGATACCTTGACAAGGGAACAATATATTTTACATTTTGCATAATGGATCTGATGGGAACAATATATTTTACATTTTGCATAATGGATCTGTAGAGTATCAACGGCTAATCAAGTACTATTATTTCACTTTATATTAGACCCTAGCAATATAAGAGAATGATTGGGCATGAATCATTCTTTATCACTAACTAATCACTGAATTGAATGATATAATATAAATATATATACATATATATTATATCAAAGAAGTTAAAAGTTTTTTTTTAAGAAAATATATGCGATGACAGATTTATCACAGAGATGAGATAAATGAATAATTATGTATTGTTTTTGAGAAAATTTTATGTTTTGGTATCAAATATCCAATGAGGTACATACATGGTTACTGAGTACTGTGAGTACATAATGAGGTGTGCACTTGAATTTGGAATGTTCTAACTTGTGTTAATTTCTCTTCCTCTGCTCCTTTTCACATCCTTTTATTCCTTTTAAAATAAATATAAATAAAATAAATGAATAAAACTATAAAAATAATTTTAAAGGCATAATCCAACAATAACAATAAAGTAGGGATGGGACGTTCATCGTCTAGCACTCCATGTGAGGGCCTTACGCCGCCTATACGAAAGAGATACTGGACCACACACCGACGTCGTAGCAGCTCCATCTATTCTACTGATACAAATGGATCGAGGCGAAGCCGGAGTACAAGGCGAAAACCTGACAGTCGTAGGCTAAGGCTTAGGCGTAGTAAAACCAGACCTCGCAAGACGCGGCGTGCCCGAAGTCGGTACAGTCGTAGAAGTTATTTATCGTCATCAATGTCATCTATTGATGGGAGGAAGCGCCATCGTCGTCAGAGAGCTGATCGCTCTAGTTCACACGATCGCTCGAGGTCGCATGATCGCCATAGATCACAACAACGTCGTTTATCGCAGTCAGGGTTCAACAACAAAACCGCGGTCGGAGATGTGCTTAAAACTTTCTTTGATACTGTGAAAGAGAAATATACTAATCCTCCCTTAGCATTTGCTGGTGCTCAGAACGTTTTGCCGACTTTCGATCCACAATCTAAAAATCAGTCAGCCGCAGACTGGATTCGTAAAGTAAATGAAACTGGCGTTATATATGGATGGCAAGAAAAACAAATAGTGTACCATGCTCTCCCGAAGCTAGCTGGACTTGCCAAGAGATGGTATGAAGGTTTGAAAACCGTAGACTTTACTTGGAACGAGTGGCAACATCAAATTTTAGCAACGTTCCCTGACGACCGTAGCTATGGAGAAAAGTTAGCTGAAATGTTGGAACGTAAAAGCCGAAGAGAAGAGACTCTTGAAGAATACTATTATGATAAGATGACTCTTATTAACACTTGTGAGATTGAGGGAAAGAAAGCTGTAGACTGTATCATTCATGGAATATACGACCATAACATAAAGCTGAATGCACAAGGTGCCAATTTTAAAGAACCCATCGAACTCCTTCGGTTCCTACGCAGTATTGCACGTAATTCGAATTATACAAACCAGGGAAAGAATGGCCTCATCGGAACGAGACCACCCCGTGATCGTCCACCGAAGAATTACACTAACGATAAAGTAAAGGAGTTTAAGTGCTTTAATTGCTTAGAAAATGGTCACGTTGTTATACGGTGTCCAAAACCGCTCGTCAAATGTAGCAAGTGCGCTAAATTAGGTCATCTTCCAGAATTTTGTGAAAGAATTAAAGATCGAGCATTCAATAAAATAGGCAATTCAAATAACTCTCAAAAACGTATGTCACAAAACATTTTGAAAATCTCAAACACTGAAAAAATAACAGAACAAATTGTTACTCAAACAAATGACAAATATAATAAAACTGTATCAGTTAATGAAATTCTGTGCAATGCATTTATAGACTTTGGCAGTGAATGCTCTCTAATTAAATTAAGTGTTGCTAAGGCTAAAGGTCTTAACGTTATAACAGCAGATTTACCAACTCTTAAAGGGTTTGGATCGAACAAAATTTTGCCTATTGGTAGCTGTAATGTTAATATTTCCATAGACGCTGTCACAGCTGATATAATTATGTTTGTTGTTGATGATTATTTAATGAACACTGATGTACTGATAGGTCAAAACTTCACGGAACTTTCTTCTGTAATAGTATACAAGACTAACTCTGATTTGTATTTTTATACTAACGACGCTAGCTTAGGTAAGGTAAAACTTTATAACGAAACCGAAACTAATCTAACAGATGTTCAAGCATTAACAGTTTATGCAGAATCTGCGATATCGGGTCAGGTATACATTCCTGCAATGACATGTTTGAAGGAAAATAGGGAATTTTTAGTGCTGCAGGGCGTCTACACATTAAGCAACGGTCGTGGTAATTTGATAGTACTCAATATTTCGGGGTTAGCTATAAAATTAGCCAAAGATACGCTTATAAGCCGAGGACATAAACTACCAGATATTGCCTTATTTCGACCATTAGCGATGAATGCCACAGTAACCAATGATGGAATATTAGTACGAAAAATCGATGTGCATGATGAAAGTTTGACGGATGAAACCAATAGATCTGATATTACGTTAGAAATGCTAAATGTAGGAGAAAATATAGCACATGAAGAGCAAATGAACCTTCTGGCACTACTTAACCGTTATAGGGATGTCATTGCATTGAATTCACAGGAATTAGGATTGACTCAAGTTGCGGAGATGAATATCAAACTATCAGATGAAACCCCGGTTACATACAAGCCCTACAGATTACCATTTACTGAGAGAAAGATCGTACAAGGAATGGTAGACGAGCTCCTAGCAAGTGATGTTATTCGAGAATCTAATTCAGCGTACGCCAGCCCTATAGTATTAGTACGGAAGAAGAATAATGACTATAGACTGTGTGTTGACTATAGAGCTCTTAATAAAAAGACGATCAGGGACAGTTATCCTATGCCAGTGATTGATGACCAACTAGACAGGCTTAGTGGTAACAAGTACTTTACAAGTCTTGACCTTGCGTCAGGGTATCACCAAATCCCTGTTTCCGAAGAATCACGGCATCTCACGGCATTTATTACTCCCGATGGTCACTACGAGTATACTAGAATGCCATTTGGCTTAGTTAATGCACCAGCTGTTTTCCAACAGATGATAAACAAAGCCTTAGGACGAAAGCGGTTTGACTTAGCAATACCTTATCTAGATGATATCATAACGGCGGCAGCAACAGTTCAAGAGTCGCTCGAAAAGTTAGAATCACTGTTAATTCTGTTGCGTAATGCTAACCTCACACTTAACCTCGCTAAATGTCATTTCTTGAAATTAACAATAGAATACTTAGGATTTGAAATATCTGAAAACGGCCTGCAACCAGGACTGAAAAAGACGCAAGCTGTATCTGAATTTCCTACTCCAACGAATGTACACCAAGTACGTCAGTACATCGGACTGGCTAGTTTTTTCAGAAGGTTTGTTCTTGATTTTGCCAAAATAGCTAGACCGCTCACTAAGTTGATGAAGAATGACGCTCCTTGGGAATGGAGCTCAGAACAAGATTTAGCATTTAAAACGATACAGGAGAAGCTTGTGTCACGACCAGTCCTGGCACTCTACAACCCTAGTTTCGCTACCGAAGTTCATTGCGATGCCAGTAAGCTTGGACTAGGAGGCATCTTACTTCAGAAATCCAAAGATGACGCCCCGCTTAGAGCAGTGGCATACTACAGCCGTCAAACCACTAAGACGGAAGAATTTCTACACTCATATGAATTAGAAACAATGGCAGTAGTATCGGCGCTCAAGAAATTTCGAGTGTACTTGATTGGAATACAGTTTAAGGTTTTAACCGACTGCAATGCTTTAAGAACCACCTTAAGTAAACGAGATCTTATGCCTAGAATAGCGAGATGGTGGCTCCAGCTACAGGAATTTGACTTCTCTATTGAATACCGGCCCGGAGAAGCAATGAAACACGCTGATGCACTTAGTAGAAATCCTGTACTGATAAATGATGAAGCAGATAGTTTGGAAATCATGCACATACAAAAAACAGATGATAAATGGCTATATACAGTACAAATGTCTGACTCCAAGCTCAAAGTTATAGCGGATATTCTGGAAACAAAGGAAACAGGAATCAAAGATGTTATTCAAAATTACTGTATAAAGAATAATCTCCTGTATCGACGAGTCGGTAAAGAATTGCGATGGGTAGTACCGAACGGGGCCAGGTGGCGAATCTGTCAACTGTGTCATGACGAGGCCGGTCATTTTGCATTTGACAAAACATTCGAAAAAATGAACAGTGAATATTGGTTCCCTAAAATGAGGAGATTTGTAAAAAAAATATGTGGCGGCATGTCTGAATTGTGCTTTTAATAAAAAACCGTCAGGTAAAGAATCAGGTTATTTACACCCCATACCAAAACCGGATCAAATATTCCACACTGTACATTTAGACCACTTAGGCCCTTTTGTCAGAAGCAAAAGAGGTAATGCGTACATACTAGGTGTAATTGACAGTTTTAGTAAATTCATATTCGTTAAGGCTGTACGAGACACGAAGTCTAAGTCAACAATAAAAATATTAGATGACATATTTGCCACCACAGGATTCCCAAAAGTTATGATATCAGATCAAGGTACAAGTTTCACGTCAGCTGAATTCAAACACTTCATTCAAACTAATGGGATAAAGCATGTGTTAAATGCTGTAGCCACACCACGTGCAAACGGACAGATAGAACGCTACAACCGAACTATACTGAATTCTCTTGCGGCCATGAATTATAATTCTCATGAAGCGGATTGGGACTTGAATATTAATAAACTCCAATGGGCTCTTAACAACACTATAAACAGAGGCATAGGAAAAGCCCCATCTGAGGTAGTGTTTGGTCTTAGAAGTTCAAACGCCCCTGAAGGTATAATTGAAAAACGACAACAAGATCGAAATAAAACACTTCAGGAAGTTAAGGCTAACATCGAGAAGCAACAAACAGCCATGAAAACTCGTTACGACTAACACTCGAGCGGTTAAAATTGTTCCTTAACTCACTCTAGAATATATTCAACCCGTTAAACGTTAAGGGTACAAATGACCCTATTTAGGGATGATTAACTGGAATATTAAATTTGAAGATTGGGGCTTATTTCAAAGGATTAGTTGGGATAATGTACGGCTTAATATTGGTATTAGGTAGAATTTTGGATGAGAGAGTCCTTTTGCTAAAATCTTTATAATTCAGCTGATTAGAAAATAAGACCTTTTCATTTAAAAGCATAGATTTAATCTCATTATAAAATATATGTATGCACTTATTAAAATATTTTACTTCAATTAAATATTTTAATAGATAGATTCTAATCAAGTGGCGATATGTTCATATTTTTTTTATTGGCTTGATTGGCTGTCATTTGACCACAATCTCACTTGGTGTAAAGTGACTGGCTTCTAAGGACAATATTACGAAACACGAAAAAAATAGTTGTCTAAATTTTCTAGACACAAAACTAAACATTGGCGGCAATTCATAATTTGCTAAGACTACAAGAAAGACAGAGACATGAATGAACTGTTCCCTAAAGTTCCGTATTAAAAGGGTGAAACGGGACCCTATTAGTGAGAGTTCGTCGTCCGTATGTCCGTCACCAGGCTGTATCTCAAGAACCGTAATAGCTAGAGAGTTTAAATTTTGAAGAATGACGTATTTCTGTTGCTGCTATAACAGCAAATACCTACTAAAAACATTAAATATAAACATAATTATCGAGTACCCATACAACAAACGTGATTTTTACAAAGAAAAATCTTATTTTTTGTTTTTTATTTTTATTGCAAAAGTGTAAAAACTATACACGTAACCCTTAGTGTAGTTTGAGTTTTTGTCCATACTTTTTAAATTGATTGTACCACTTTACGTCATTTTATTTCGTTTTCGCAAGTGAATGCCCCCAATCACCAAACATGGGCTATGTTAAGAAAAACTATTGAGAAACATGGTTTTGAGTAGGAGTGAGTAGAAAACTCATGTAACGAAACAAACAAGCAAACTTTCGGAGCGCCGTCCATCTAATGGACAAAGTTTTTCTGCCACAAATCCTTAGGCCCTTGTGGCTTAAGAGTTAACTCTTCAAAAGATACAGGATTTCCTTTTAAACATAATTTGTAGAGCTTCTTGGAGGTGTAAAACGATGTGATTTTAATTCTCGCTTTCTTGGGAGTACTGTTGAGCGAGAATTGCATTTTACTACAAAAGTATACATTAAACTACCTCCGTGGCGCTTAGGGCGAAGGTCGCAAAAGGTAGCAAGTTAGCTCTCCGCCGAGGGGCCAATTGTTTGTATGTTTTGCAAGCAGCTTCTCCTAGGTCGGGGTGTTTAATATGTATTAGTAAAATATCTATAACGTATGTCTATGATGTTAAGTATATCAGATGTCTACCTCTATAACCCGAAACACAAGCTCAGAGCTTACCACGGGGTTAGATGTTGTTGTGTGGAGTGTCCGGAAATATTTATTTGTATGTAGTATGTGTTTTGTTTTGTTATGTGTTACTGCCTACTTGTCTTTTGCACAGAGATTTTGTGCAAACGATATTAAGTTTAAACAACGTCACTTTAAGTTTTTAATTTCTTACTTTATTAATTAATTTTGTCAGTAAGCGATAAAGCCGCATATTGTACATTTACTGTACTGTCTTTTTTAACATAATGATAATATGTATAGATGTTAGGTATTTAGGTGATAGGTATGCAATCAAAATATATTTGTCTATGAAATCAGACATAATTTCACACTTAAATATGTCTGAGTGAAATGTCGAATAAACACTAATATTTATAATTTTGTTGCAGGTATTCAACTACTTTGTGGAGTTTCATTTGTTTTGCTACAACCGTATCGTGATTAGGTAAGTTTATCGTACACTTAACTTTGGGCAGAATAACCCCCGACCAAAAACGAGGGGTGTTATAAGTTTGACGTAACTATCTGTCTGGGACATCATAGCTGCCGAACGGATGAAGCGATTTCAATTTTGTTTTTTTTTTTGAAAGGTGAGTTTGGCCTTAGTGTCTTAGACATGTTTCATGAAAATTGGTTGTACCTACCGTTTAAAAGTTATGGGGGTGAGAGTGGCGAAGGAAAACCGAAAATCTGCAAATATACTCGAGTGGGGTATCAAATGAAAGCACATTTTGTGCAAATTAAAAATAATATGGTAAAACACTTTTAAGAAAATTAAAGCATTGTAATCGGGAATTTTTCTTTAATTTTAAATTTAGATTTGTTGATGTTTTAAAAATCCGTGCCATTAGAGCGTGTCTCTTCGTCGGGATGTTTTCTATGTAAGTATAATAAATAATATTATGTACTAAACATATTGAAATTTTACATGGAAAATTCAGGGAGTCGAAACTGCGGTCAAAGCTTACGACATAATGTAGTTAAGTGGATAGTTCAATTTTATTAAGGACAGAAGAGCATTTAATAAGTGATTAGTGTAATTAGTGATTAGTTATTGGATATGTGGGAATAGACAGTCTCTGGTAAAATGGCTGAACTGAGTGAAAATTAGGGGTGAGTCACTATTAACATTTATAACGGGATATTTACCATGATTGATTGTCTTTTGATCATGGTAAATAAAAATAAATAAATAAAATAAAATAAAATAAGCCTTTATTACTGAGTTGAGTTAACAATGCGATTTTCTTAATTATTTCTTATTTATAGATCGGCAATTTCTCTCCCCAGCTTGTCCTTCGACATAGGCCTCCTCCAAAGATTTCCATTTCTCTCTCTCCCTCGCAATTCTCATCCATTCCTGTCCAGCAGTTCTCTTAAGGTCATCTTCCCAGCGTTTTGGTTGCCGCCCTTTGTTCCTTTTCCCATCTCTGGGGTACCATTCAGATATGGTTCTTGTCCATTTCCCATTCTTCTCTCTCATCATATGACCTGTCCATTGCCATTTTAGTTTTTTACATATTTTCCCTGCATCTTTAAATTTGGTTATTTCTTTGATATTTTCTAATCTTACCCTATCTTGTCTTTTTACACCAATTACACTTCTCTCCATACCGTTTTGGCAAACATTTATTTTTCTTGTTAGTTTTTCTGTTAATGCCCATGTTTGACATCCATATGTTAAACATGGCAAAATGCATGTATTATATACTTTTCTCTTTTCTTTTATTGGCATGTCTTGGTTCTTCATAATTTCGCTTAACGACCAGTATCTTTTCCAGGTGTTGGCTATCCTTCTATCAATTTCCTTTTGCATTGTATGAATTGGAGCTATTAACTGTCCAAGGTAAATGTATTCTTCTACATAGTCTATTTTCTCCATGTTTATCCTGATGTTATAGGTTTGTGAACCATTAGTCATAATTTTTGTTTTACTTGTGTTCATTGAAAGTCCTGCCTTTGCGCTTTCATCGGATAATTGTTGTAGCATTTGTTCTAGCCTTTCCGGGTTCTCAGAAAATAGGATCAGGTCATCTGCAAAACGTAGGTGGTTTAGAGTTTCACCGTGTACATTGATTCCATTTTCGTTCCATTTCAGATTTCTAAATATCATCTCCAGAGTTGCAGAAAACAGTTTCGGTGAGACCGGGTCACCCTGCTTCACACCTCTCTCTATAGGAAACTCATCTCCGGTTGTTTCTAGCCTAACTTGCGCTTTGCTGTTTGAGTAGATATTTTTGAGTATTTGTATATACTTTCTTTGTATTCCCTGCACACGTAGTGCTTCCCAAATATAATCATGTTCCAAAGAGTCGAAAGCCTTGTTATAGTCAACAAATCCTAGGTAATAAGTTTTATTGTATTCTTTGTATTTTTGTATAACTTGCCTTAGGACATGTATATGGTCTACAGTTGAATACTTGCTTCGGAAACCAGCCTGCTCTTTCGGTTGATTGTAGTCGAGTGTTGGTGTAATCCGAGACAAAATTATTTTAGAGAACACTTTGTAGACGTTGGACATCAGGCTGATAGGTCTATAATTACTTATATCACCCTTATGTCTGGAAATATTTATTTATTTATATTTATCACCTTTTTTATGTAGCAGTATTATTATAGATGTAGTCCAATCAGCCGGAATACTTTCAGTCTCTATAATGTCGTTGAATAGATCTGTTAGAATAGGAGCAATCGCCGGTGTTGCCGCTATCAGTATTTCATTTGTTATTTGATCGGTACCAGCAGGAGTCTTACCTCTCTTTTAAGTGTTGATCGCTCGTATTGTTTCTTGCAGTAGTATTTTTGGTATAAGCTCATCATCTGTTTCGTTAATTTGGAAGGTCTTTAGTTTGTGTTTCTTGCTTTGGTATAAGTTTCGATAATAGTCTGTGGCTACTTTTATTATCTCGAGTCTTTTATTTGTATATTTCCCCTCTTGATTCTTTGCTTTTACCATCCAATCTTTTTTAATGTTTAATTCTTTCAAAGCCTTTTTGATGCCACCGGTTTTCTCAATGTGATTTTTAAATGTTTCTTGTCGTTTTATTTTCTTATCTTTCTTCATACTTTCATTTATCTTTTTGCTAATATCAGTTATTTTGGAGCGGTTGTCTTTATTTTCCTTTCTTCGTATTAGTTCTTTCCTTTCCTGTAGCAGTTGATATGTCTCATTAGAAAACCTCTTATTCTTTTCTGAGTTTATTTTCTTTGTTTCAGTTACTAGCACGTTTATGAATTTGTCATATCTTGTCTGTATTGACTGTGTGCTTGTTTCTTCTTTCTTCATTTTAGTTTGTAGGTTAGTGATGAGTTGGTCGCTGTTTTCGGTTCTTACTATGACTGCTTTCTTGTCGTTAAATTTTCTATAATTCTTTATAGGATCACCTGTGAGCTTTGCGCGTACCATTTTGTGGTCGGAGTTAAAATTTAAGTTGTGAATAACCGATATGTCTTTAAAGGTCTTGGGTCTGTTGCTCATGACAAAGTCAATTTCATTTTTGTACAGCCCACCTGGCGAGATCCATGTCCATTTCCTTGTTTCTTTTTTCTTATAAAAACTGTTGAGAATGCTTAACTTATTTTCTAAAGCAAAAGCTATCAGTTTTTCTCCATTTTTGCTTCTTCTACCGTATCCGTATTTTCCCACTGTATGATTCTCTCCATAACTGTTACAATGTCCTATCTGACCATTGAAATCTCCCATTACGATAATGTTTTTATGTGAATTTTCAATAGTTGTCTGTAAGTCTTTGTAAAATTTGTCTATTTCTTTTCTATCTTCTTTTTTGTTTGGTTCTGTAGGTGAGTATGCTTGTATAATAGTCCTTTATTATTTTTACATAATGGTAAAACTATGTTTAAAATTGCTATTCTCTCCGATATACCTTTTAATTCTTCAATTCTATGAGCAAGACTTTTTCTAATTAGAAAGCCTACACCATATAGACCTGGTGTCTCACCTTTGTAGTATAGGATATAGTTCCCGTAATCCTCAATTCCTTCCCCGTATCTTCTCATTTCACTAATTCCTATAATGTCCCAATTTATGTCAGCTATGGCTAATTCCAGTTCCTGAAGTTTTTCGGTCGTTCTTAGTGATCTCACATTAAATGTAGCTATGTATATATCTGACGTTTTATTAATCTTTGGAGGGTTGTGGTCTTCTTCCCCCACGAGGACCAGTCGGCTTGGGGGAGTATGTTTAGTTTTCTTTGCTTTATTGTTTCGATTTGTGTGTGAGTTCCGTTTCCGATCGTATGTGTTTAATTGCTATTGTATTTTCTCTGTTGTTATGTTTGAGAGGGAGTTAGATCGCCCCCTCATCATATCAAATGCGTTCATTCTGTTATTCTTATTTCCGATTAGTGTCTGCTGTTTCCTTGGCTGTAAATTAGTTTGAGGAGAAGTAGAAGCTTCTCTTTTCCTTTTATCGTTGGAGCTTGTGTTTTCTTTGACGACGAGTTCATCGTACTTTATGTATGCAAAATTTCCCTTTGCCCTTTCCTCCATTAGCTTGGGTTGTAACGCTTTTCTTTTTGCTATAGTTTCTTTTGAATAATCTTCAGTTAAATATATTTCTTTGAGTTTCTTCTTGTTTTTCATTATTTCACTTTTTTTCCACCCACTATTTAATCCAAGAAGCATCGGCCTTGGTTTCTCGCCTTTATTTGGTTTTCCAATGCGGTATATCTTATTCACGTCATATTCTCCTATCGATATATGTAATTCATCTAAAAACATTTTTTTCAATTTTCCAAGTAATTCCAATTTAGACTTTTCCTCTTCTAATAGCCCGTGAATGATTATATTGTTGCTTTTTTTCTCTCTTTCTAAGTACTCCACTCTTTTCTCTAAGTTTTCAACTTTACATTTCAAATTTTTATTTTCTTCTACAATAGGTTTTAATTTCTCATCTATTTTTTCCATTATCGTATTACTCAATTCTACGGTTTGATTTTGCATTTCTATTTTCATTTTATCGAATAGGAGCTGAAATTGTCCTTCCATGTTTGTTAAATTATTGCGTGAGAAGGAACGTATTGATAATTAATTTGTATGCTGTCCACACTTAGGTAACAGATGATGGATGACACTGACAGACAGATGACACTAACTGTCAGTTAACAGTTTTTATGTGTTGGTACTGTTGTTCTATAATGTCTATGGATAACAGTTCTAACCTCAAAGTTTTGTTGATTTTGATTCTTCGAGATTTTCCATGTAGCTGTACACTGATACACTGTGATTGTTTTTTGAAACTTTCTAGATTCACTTATTTGTTCGCTGAATGTGATTTACTTGTGAGAATGGTGACAATATGTATTTATTTTTGAATTATTTTACGGAGCGTCGACACTGTGATGTTTACGATACCAGGACCGGAAACGGAAAAAAATCATGGTAAATATCCCGTTATAAATCTTAATAGTGTTGATAACCATGATAGTTTAAATAGGTGGCCGAGGAAATTGAAAGGAAAATACATGTTGTTTCGACCGTAAGTTATGTAGGAATCATCATCATCGCCCTATTAACGTTCCCACTGCTGGGACACAGGGACTTCTCTCTTGACGAAAGAGATTAGACTTTAATTCACCACGCTGGCCTAATGCGGATTGGTGAATGTCACATGTCTTTAAAACTCTTTAAAGTTCACAGAACTTGCCGGTTTCCTCACGACGTTGCCTTCACCGTCGAAGCGCGTGTTTTAAAGCGCACATAATTTTTGTATTTTATGTAGGAATTTGTGTAGAAAATGATAATAATGATTTAGATTTAAAACGATCTATCCCGCCCGCAATCTCAGCTCATTTGGCACGGCGCTAGACTAAATCCGGAACTATTCCCGCCTGAGATAAATGGGATTTCATTCGTTCCTACTAACCTTTATGTCATCTACTGTTCAGTGTTTTAGTGTTGTGCGAATGTGCGCTGATCTTTTGGATGTAATAAGTTATTGTTTATAGGTTTAGGTTGGAAAGGGGTTAATTTTAATAATAGTAATATACCGCTTTATTCCCACTAAGCCGTGTTATTTATATCCCACTTAACCGTGTTGGCTTAGTGGGAGGACACTCGACTTTCATTCCGAAGGTCGTGGGTTCAAACCCCGCCACGCACCTATGGATTTTTCTTCTTGACAAATTTATGTGCGCTTTAAACACGTGCTTTAACGGTGAAGGCAAACATCGTGAGGAAACCGGCATGTTCTGAGAACTTTAAAAGAGTTTGAAGGACATGTGACATTCACCAACCCGCACTTGGCCAGCGTGGTGAATTAAGGCCTAATCTCTCTCGTCAAGAGAGAAGTCCCTGTGTCCCAGCAGTGGGAACGTTGATAGGGTGATGATGATGATGATGAAAGCAATTTCTTCCCGGCAACCTTTGGATAATTTAAGTTTATTCTATTGAATACTAGTAGTGCCGCGCGGTGTTACCTGTGTTTTAATGGATTTTCCCGCGGTAAAAATTGTCTTTGTCCTTTATCAGGTTTTTGCGTGAAATAGGAACATACAGATGGACAGAGTTACATTCGCCTTTATACATGACGACCTCTGTGGCTCGGTAGGCGAAGGTCCGCCTCAGGCGCAACAGGTCGCGGGTTTGATTCTCGCCAGGTGACCAGATTTTGTACGATTTACAATTTCTGGTTTCAGGTCTGGGTATTTTCTATGTATCATATGTATTTATTTACAAAAATATATATATCTATGTAGTATATCAGTCACCTAACACCCATAGTACCAAGCTCTGCTTAGTTTGGTTAGGTAATGTTGTGTGATTAGTCCGGAATTATTTATTTATCACCATAATTCAACTAAGACTCACATATATTTAACAAATTAATACACCAAAACCGTCTTCTTGAATTACTTTAGCTATTGCTGAAAACTGCATGAAGTTTCGTTATGTAGCTTTTGATTAAATACCGAATATAAAGACAGACAGACGCGGCTTTATAAGATGAGATACTGTATTATTATAGTTAAGTACATTAATTGCGTCAATTTCAATTGAAGTTTACTAAAAAAAGCATGATTCAATTTTTATGAATCATTAAATTTACTGTTACAATCTTATTCACTGCCGCTTTAGCTGTATCTGTTCACTTATGAATCTGGTTTTCATCAAAGATACGATTATATCATTAGCGAATGGAATCATTTTCTGTAGTCAGTACATGTGTGCATTTATATACAGATGTATTGTATGACTTATAATAATCAACGGACAGTTATTTAGCTTTCATCATCATCATAATTTCAGCCGTAGGACGTCCACTGCTGGACACAGGCCTCCCTCGAAGACTTCCAGTGACTTCGGTCGGTAGCAGCTTGTAACCACCGCGAGCCCGCTACCTTCACCAGATCGTCCGTCCATCTAGTTGGTGGACGTCCTACTCTACGTTTGCCGATTCGTGGTCTCCATTCAAAAACTGTCCGGCCCCAACGGCCATCTGTTCTACGCGCTACATGGCCTGCCCATTGCCACTTTAGCGGGCTAATTCGCTCGGCTATGTCGGTGACCCGCGTTCTTCTACGTACTTATTTAGCTTTAGGAAAAGGAAAAAGAATCAACTTTATTGATAAAGAAATTGTTTATATCTAGTACAGTCATTGAACATGGAAAATCACTCATATAAATAATTTTAGATAGATAAAATAGATCTTTCTTTTAAAACTATATCTCGTTTTTTTCTCCTTCAGCAATGATTAACCATTTGTCACTGTCGCAGATAGTTTAACGGTCCGTTTTTAAAACGATCTGTTTTTTATTAACCCCCGACGCAAAAAGAACGCATCACGTGCAAGTTATATAATAAAATGACTTTTTACTTTAAAAGTATTGGCTACGTATTTTTTGTAATAATTTTAATTATTTGTATATCTTGTATATAAATAAATGTGTTTAAATTTTGTGTGAACATCCGTATGGTACGACCTGCTTGCCAACAGATGTCGCTAGTCGTATAATTACAACACTAATTAACTTAGGCACTCTGAGACGTAAGAACGGTATGTGCTTACAAGGGCTGTAATGTGCCTTAGGCTTTGGCTAACATGTTGGCAACATTACATTTTATTTAGTACGAGTCGTTTGGTATAGCTACGTACAGAGTGTTTCGTATTAGGTATGCGTAGCGGAAACTCTAGAGGCAAAATTTTGGTAATTTAATTTGATAACTGATCTGAGAATATTATTTGACTGCTTCAGTGGCGCGGTGGGCGAGAGTCCGATTGCGGCGCAAGAGGTAGCGGGTTCGATTCCCGCCGAGGGTGAAAGTGTTTGTATGTTCTGCAAGCACTTTCTCCTTGGTCTGGGTGTTTAATATGTATAATAAAAATATCTATATATGTACGCCTATTATATTAAGTATATCAGATGTCTAGTACCCGTAACACAAGCTTAGAGCTTACCACGGGGCTAGATATTGTTGTGTGGATTGTCCGGAAATATTTATTTATTTATTTATTGAAATAAGACTCACTTACCTCGCACCACAACATTAGACCAAAAATAACTCATTAATTCCTTTAAAACTTAATATCTTAATATTCTTAAGATCTTAATATCTTACGCAGGCCAATCCGCGGGTGGATATCTTGTCAGATAATACATTTCAAAAGTTTCAAATTTTTTACCCGACTGCGCAACACAAACTAGGTAGTTGTAATGTGATAACAGTCTAAGTTGTATGTATGTTTTTTTGTTCCATTACCAAACGCGTTGGCCAATTTCTATGATTCACACGTCAATCGAATCATCTAAGTACGGCGGGTGTCACTAAAGACATAGCGTTATTGAAAATTCAACATGGCGACAACTAGACGCCATTTTGAAAAAAAATTAAAATGAAATTCTACAAACTATGTCATGTGAAGTATCGTTGAGACTGCCTCAGTGGCGTGGTTGGCGACGGTCCGCTTGCGACGCAAGAGGTAGCGGGTTCGATTCCCGCCGATTCAAATGTTTGTATGTTCTGCAAGCACTTTCTCCTTGGTCTGGATGTTTAATATGTATTATAAAAAATATATACTTATAAATATATGTACCTACATATGTCTGTTATATTAAGTTTATCAGATATCTAGCACTCGTAACACAAGCTTACCACGGGGCTAGATGTTGTTGTGTGGAATGTCCGGAAATATTTATTATTTATTTATTATAGGTATTTCAAAATAAATTATTGTTTTCTTTGAACATTCTTCAATCCGAGTGACTGTTTAGGATCTATGTCGAATTAAAGTTGCTTAGCGGTCATTCCCACTAAAAAGGCATAGACAGTAAAAATTCCCAAAATAGTTTGGTCAAAGTCGGGTAAAATTATTTCTGCTTGCTGCCATTAATAAAACCTATAAGTTAAATCACAAAACTTCTCATCAAAAACCGTGTTGTACACCAAAGTAATTTTAACGTTAATATTTTCAAAATTCATTGTCAGCGTACAGATAGCCGACATACTTTAGGGGTTCCAATGAAAATACGATTGCTTTGAGAATGATAATGAAAAATAACGTGCGTAGCTCGCCGGCCATGGCTATATTAAAAAACTTCGCCATACTTGACACGAGTGGATTTTAATAAAACTAGGCTTGCACAGGGCCTTAGCTTAACTTCATGTAGTACTTGTTTATGTCTGAGCTTACTAAATTTATTAGAAATTGTTTTGTGGATATCAAATGGTGACGTATGGAATTTACTATTTAGTTTTATACCGGGATATTTACCATGATTGATTGTCTTTCGAGTTTCTCGATATTTCGGCTCAGTTACATGCGCCATGATCACGGTTGGGACTGATGGAATTTAACTACACAGTATTTATCCATTATCAATATTTATTTCGGCTACACAACTCTTCTAGTTATTAGGCATATCTTAATGACTCCCAATTTGAATGACTTCCCTCAACCACCAGCTTTCACGTTTTCGGATCCATTATCTCCATTTTTTTTTATTTTTAAGCTCGATAATCCTTTATTTGACCACAATCTCAGCTGATGTAAAGTGACGATGTGGTCTAAGATGGGACATGAAGACCTAGAAGGTAGATGGCATCTCCGGACCACATTACGAAACACGAAAAAACTGCTTCCTAACTGTAACCTAGAGGTTCCATTTGAGAACCTTTAGGTTCCAAATTGTTTCGTATGACCAACAAGATAGATCGTGTCTATGACAGGCTTATCCATAGACACGCATGGGTTTTTATAAAATAATATAAACATTTCTAATTTTTTTTTTTATATTGTATACTTTCCGCGAGATACACTTCCAAAGTGGTAAAATTTGTGTCCCCCTGTAACTTCTAAAATGGGAGTAATTCACTTTTTATTTATAAAGTTAATGGGTGACCGCTTTGACTAAAACTTTTTACAGAATTTTTTATAATTTTTTTTTATGTACATTAAGTGTTAACATAATACAGAACCTATGTGGCGTAAGACTCCATCTCATACGAGTCAAATTTTTATTTTTTAAAGATAAGTATACCGCTAAAAGATGTTTAATGGCTCCTCTCATTGAGCCCTCAACATGAAATCAAAACAAACTTAGTAGAACTTCACCGTAAGAAACCCTAATGACGTCATCTCATTAAGTTGATTATGTTTCACCTCAAAGAATTGAAAGCGCTAAAAAATCAGCTGTGGCCAAGGGAAAAACTGTCGTATTCTGTCCACCGTAGAGTTTAAGATTTCTTGGGGTTGAACGTTGTAATTTTGGACCTCCCACTGGTATAGTTATGAGGGAAAAATTGAAGAGCTTGGGTCGCGACTGCTTGGGAGGGGGGATTACAGCGTCCCTCGTATTTCTGTATCCCTCGGATATGTTATGTGGAATCTATTTTTGGTTACCTTTTTGCGGTGAATTCCCTTTTTACAGCTATTCGGCTTCTGTCGCCAATTTCCCTTTTTAACCGACTTACAACGAAAAAAGGAGGTTATCAATTCGTAAGTTTTCTTTTTATGTTTGACACCTCAGCAGAACTTTGAACTCAGCGGACTGATTTCGTTTTTTTTTAAACGAAAGTTGTGAAGTTTAAATTGTTTCCAATCAAATTTTATAACAATCGGTAAAGTAGTTCTCCAGTTATATTGAAATAATAAGCTTTTCAAGCCACGGCGTTGACCCACGGTGTGTATAATGCATATATTTCAAACTAAAAGTTTTTAATGGCTTGAAGTATTTTTGTCGAGCGAATTTATTTCTCGCAATTTATAAAATATCGGAATTAGTTGAAGATTAACGAGTCATCCCCCGTAGACGCAGTAGATGTCTTTTGATTACACAGTTTATTGAATTTTTACAGTCATAGCTCGTTTCCCTGATATAAACGTTTCTTTTTTAACCCCCGACCAAATAAGGGGGCTGTTATAAGTTTGACGTGTCTGTCTGTCTGTCTGTCTGAAGTATCATAGCTCCCGAACGGATGGAGCGATTTTAATTATATTTTTTTTGTATGAAAGGTGAGTCTAACGCAAGTGATCTTAGACATGTTACATGACAATCTGTTGTGCCGTTTAAAAGTTATGAGGGTAAAAGTTGAGAGAGAAAACCAAAAATCTGCAAATATAGTCGAGTGGGGTCTCAAACGAAAGCGCATCACGTGCCGATTACAAAATAGTATGACTTTTTACTTTTGAGGAGACCAAGGTTCTGGAATCGGGGTTATTTTTGAATTGTTAAGCGCAGTAGAATTATTGCAGCGAACAAAATTGTAATCGCTTCATCCGTTTGGGAGCTATGATGTCCCAGACAGACAGATAGACACACAAACAAACATGTAAAACTTATAACACCCCTCTTTTTTGACGGGGGTTAAAAATAATTCACAGGAAATAATCCCTAGCTTTCCAAGCTCTGTAATCACGTAGCTGAGTTGCATAATTCTTTAACGTGTCTCATTTTCTCCTGATTTTTGTGATTATCTGACGCAAGCCTTTGAGAAGCAGTGGACCGGATCGCTCATCACGTAGGCAGTGATTTTAAACTGTTTTGAATAATGGGTTCCCCTTAGCCTCGGCTACGTAAACTCGAATTAATTGATTAGCACTAATCGGATCTATTGAATAGATCGTTGATTCATAGTTGTTTCAAAGTGGCCTAGGCCAAAGTACCGTAAATGTACGTCGTAGGTCTTATTATTTTGTTCAAGCTGACCAAAATTGTGATGCTGTCATCCTTTACACGTCTATTAGTTCAGTAGTTTCAGGTTTAATCTCCGGAAAAATACTACTGGGCCGAATGCTTGGAACACCTTTGTAACGGTGTTCTAACGGTGCCCAATGTCTCACTTTTGCTTTTTTTTTGGTGTTTCAATAAAGAATAATGTATTGTATTCTATAGATGATATAAAAAAATTATATCGTGTCGGCTACATAACTTATAAAGGTCAAAATGTCACGGAAAACAGTTTTTGGCAAATATCGCGCGACCTGTCACTCGGAGGTCATAGAAGTCTGTGTAAAAATTGTTTACCGTAACATAATTTACAAAAGTGGTTTATTTAGTTTTCTGGCAAAATTCACCATTTTTGGAACAGAGCGCTCAGAAAACAATTAGACTGCACTCACATAAGATAAGGGCTTTAAAATAAATGGATTATAATTTCCCCCACTATTTAAAATTTTACTATGATTTTTGATATTATCTGACACGCGCCTTTGAAAGGTACTAGACCGGATTTCTCACCGCGCAAGCAGTGTTTTTAAATTGTTTTGAATAATGGGATTCCCTAAGCCTCGGCTAAGTAAACTCGAATTAATCGCTTGGTACAAATCGGGTTAGATAAAAGGATGAGAGGAGGGTTGGAATCAACAACTTCCTATCTGAAAGCCAAGACTGCGGGTTTTGTGCTGGCTTTTTGGTATTTTTTTCATCATCATCATAACCTTTTTAACGTTCCTACTGCAAGGGACTTCTTTCTTGTCGATAGAGATTAGGCCGTAATTCACCACGCTGGCTAAGTGCGGGTTGGTGCATGTCACGTGTCCTTCAAACTCTTAAAATTCTCAGAACATGCCGATTTCCTCACGATGTTAGCCGTCACCGTTAAAGCACGTGTTTAAAGCGCACATAAATTTCACAAGAAGAAAAATCCAGAGGTGCGTGGCGGGGTTTGAACCCACGACCTTCAGAATGAAAATCGAGTGCCCTCCCACTTAGCCAACACGGCAATTTATTTTATTACTAACGATAGATCCTTCTTTGTTCACAATTTCACCTAGCAAACTCACGTTTCATACACAAAAAAAACTAAATTGAAATCGCTCCATCCGTTGGCGAGCTATGATGTCACAGACAGACAGACACACAGACAGACACATCAAACTTACAACACCCCTCTTTTTGGTCAGGGGTTAAATATGGTAACGTAAATCTATTTCTTTATTGCTCAAGAGCCGCGTTACAGTAGCGTCCACTGGTGAACACAAAAATTATGGCCGACATTCTAGAACCTTTTGGTTTACCAGTTATACATTAATAACTACATACGTGATGGATGCATAACGGATTTTGTGGTTTTTGTGGTTTTTCCGGTAACATTTATTTATTTATATTTATTAATTTTATTAATGTTTGTTTAGGTAGCTAGAAAGTGTTTGTTGTTGTTATTAATTTATAAGTAAACTGTGTATATAAATTTTGTCTGTGTAGATACGTATGTGAGAACTTGCGTCTCAGTTTTTTATTTTATCACTAGTTTAAACCTTAGTGTTTTTTTTGTTGCTATATTAGTGATTAAGTAAACATGTTTTTTTGTAAAGAATAAATACATTAAAATAAAAAAAGAAAATAAGGATATTCGTTTATTTTATAATATTTTGTTCATATATATATATATATATATATATGAATTATATATAATTTCGTCGAGCTAATACGTTAAGCTGTAGCCTACACCTATAGGCAGTTATTTAGATGTCAAGCCATCAGTACGGCAATCTTCTAACCCAGACCCTTATTCTACCCGCATTATCGTCCGTGTGGCTGGCTTAGAGATGATTCGAATTAGGCCCATTGCGGATAAATTACACGTTTTCGTGGACGGACGAATTGCGGCGTGCCATCAGACAGAATCCCCGATTGTTTTATGCGGCCGCTCATTCGTGGAACCTTTTTTAGTGAAATGAGTAGCTTACTGACCTCTTTTCAATTCATTATACTGATTTTATGAATATAAAAGAGGCCGGTAAACTTCATAAGATTTATACCACTTTTGAGTTCTAAATTTGAATGCAATCTGTTGCTGTTGAAATATTCAAGGCAGAAGCAAATAGTTCGAATACGGGCACGGAAATGAGGTTTAAATTTTGGCGTTCGAATTTTTACAGGTGACATTACACATGAAACGAAAGTTTTACGGTTTAACAGAGACTGAGAAATTATTTAAATGAGGCCCATTGCAGATAAATTACACGTTTTCGTGGACGGAAGAAATGCGGTGCGCCTGAGGACAAACTCCCCGATTGTTTCATGCGGCCTCTCATTCATGGAATTTTTTTTAGTGAAATGAGTAGTTTCTGTGTATTGGTAAAAAAAGGAACCGGTAAGCTTTTTATAATTTATACCGCTATTGGGTTCTAAATTTGAAAGCAATCTGTTGCTGTAGAAATATTCAAAAGCAGAAACGAATAAATAGTTCGAATACGGGCATAAAAAGGTCGTGGAAATGAGGTCAAAATTTTGGCGTTCGAATTTTGACAGGTGACATTTACACATGAAACGAAAATTTTACACTTTTTAACAGAGGCTTAGAGATCATTTGAAAAAGCGGTGTGCCTGTGAACAGATATTTCCGATTGTTTTATGTGACCGTACATTACAGGCGTAAAAAAAAGGTCGTGGAATATTGAGATTTGAATTTTGACATGTGACATTAACACGAAAATAATTTATTATACACCCTTACTTGAGTAGTCCCTTAGTCGTAGTACCGATCAAATCTTAGCTTGTTGTTGATATTGCACTTTTTAAGATGACATAGTCAGAGTTGTTGCAAAAAGCAAGCAAGACGCCACTTCCTAAAAACTAGATTTGATTCTATAGATGATTGACAAAATGAGTGTAGTGTTCAAAATAACCTATTTCTCAGATCACAGACATCTCGTTTCCATGACGCCATTGCTCTCGCCATTCATTTGTTTACATATCTGATTAAAGGCGTTCCTCACACGATACATGTATGTCTGTCGCTCAGATCAATCGACTTTGCTGTGTCAATGTGCTAGATTGGTTTGTATATAAAGGTCACTGTGATTTTGCCAGACGAAAAGATTAAATTATGTGGTTCTCTGTAATCGTATGCGAAATTTGAAATTTTGAGCTCACGTTGTTTTTCCGTACTAGGTTATCTTATTCATAGTTCCTAATAAATTTGGATACAAGGAGCAACATTGTAAAAAATTATCAGGTAATCTTATACAATATCACGAAAAATAATTAAATACTAAGCAAGATTCGGTCGTCCAGTCTTGTACTAATAATGTGAGATATTAATAAATAAATAAACATTTCCGGACAATCCACACAACCACATCTGGTGATATCCCCATGATAAGCTCTAAGCTTGTGTAACGGGTACTAGACATCTGATATACCTAATATAATAGACATATATATATGTATATATTTAATTATACATATATAAACGCCCAGACTATGGAGAAGTGCCTGCAGAACATACAAATACTTAGCCCCTCGGCGGGAATCGTACCCGCTATCTCTTGCGCCGCCAGCGGACCTGCGCCCACCGCGCCGCTGAGGCAGTCTATCTAGATAGATAGACTGCCTATTAATTAATTTGGATAATCGAAAAATGAGTTATTGCTTATCGCACACAAACTCCTCAATATCAGCAACCCCTAAAGAACTCACAGCCTTAATTATATTTCCCTGACGTCGACGTCATGAGAACAACATGTGACTGTTGATTTGTTTACACACGAGATGGCGGGGCTAAATAAGCAGGCTCCGGGCTAATGAGACGGAACGAACGTGTTACATGACGCGCCAGCACGTGTTGTGAGTATTGGGATCCTTTGCGTCATCAGAAATATAGGAACACGTAATAAAATTGAAGCCGTGTTGGCTAAGTAGGATCACACTCTACTTTTATTCTGAAAGTCGTGGGTTAAAACCCCGCCACGCACCTCTGGATTTTTCTAAACGTATTTTTCTCTTGAGAAATTTATGTTTGCTTTAAACACGTCTTTAACGTTCTGAGAACTTTAACTTACACGTTAGTCCCTCCTATGATTTTCTAATGTTTCACTCGATTTTCCGGGATGAGCTGATCCATCATTTGACAAACTTAGAATAAAAAAAGATGAATCAAAATAAATAAATAAATAAATAAATATTTCCGGACAATCCACACAACAACATCTAGCCCCGTGGTAAGCTCTTAGCTTGTGTTACGGGTACTAGACATCTGATATACTTAATATAATAGACATACATACATAGATATTTTTTATTATACATATTAAACACCCAGACCAAGGAGAAAAAGCTTGCAGAACATACAAACACTTGACCCCTCGGCGGGAATCGAACCCGCTACCTCTTGCGCCGCAAGCGGACTCTCGCCCACCGCGCCACTGAGGCAGTCAAAAATGTTTTTTTTTTTTAATATGTAATTCAGTATGTAACAAACTTGTATACTTAAGTTTGTCGTGTGTGAAACAACTTGGTCACTGCAAGGGTCGACATAATACCAGCGCTAAGTAGGTAACCCAACGTATCTCCTTAGCACCATGCTCAGTTGACTCTTTTGTTTTGTAGTTTAGTTTGATTTTTTGGGATGTTTTTGTTATTACCTAAATTGTAAATCGTGTTTTGTGACAAATTCAGCGTTTTAAATTTCATTTCAGATTCAAAAAACAGCAACGTATATTTTCGGGCTCGCGTTTACCATGACTTACAAATAAACACGAGTAAATAGTAAGAATAAAAAAAACTTTGGATTTTATTAAAAGTGAAATTTCAGCTTCCGCTTTAGAAGCAACGGTGGCCATTTTATCCCGAAAGGCGTAGGATTCCGGTCATTGACCTTCAGCTGTGTGGAAAGAAAAGAGGTTTTATATTGTTGTCTCTAACGATTCTACCGCACGTGACTAGCCGAACACACCACTCAGATTTTATTTATATTTCTCTATATTTTTCTCTCTGAGACGTTAAATATTCACTAATAGACTTGAGCCGAGTTTACAGACTTAACATCATTATATACTCATTGCTTATAAACTATATTTTTTACACGGGGTCTTTTATTATTGATGACATTTTTTTTTATTAGTACTATGGTGGGAACATAT
The DNA here is from genome assembly GCA_929108375.1 of Gymnoscelis rufifasciata. Taxonomy (NCBI): domain Eukaryota; kingdom Metazoa; phylum Arthropoda; class Insecta; order Lepidoptera; family Geometridae; genus Gymnoscelis; species Gymnoscelis rufifasciata. The sequence goes on from OV815305.1 coordinate 14,548,983, forward strand.
TTGATATTTATTTGGATGTTTGCGTTGTAGTAAGTAGGTAGTAAACCCTTAAATTTACCGCCAAATCATCAAAGATGATAGACTTGGTAAAATAACTAAAAATGCCAGAAATTAATGATTTTACAGAAAAAATAATATTTCAAGATACCTTTGTAATACCATTCTAATAATATTGACATAGACACGAAAAACAAAATTCGAATAATAAAATATTTATAAACCTCTCCTATGCAAGTGCAATGATTGTCACTCTGCGAGCATGAGGGTCTCTTATAAATTACATGGAGTGAAAATATGTAATAGGGACACTGAAATCGCTATCTACATATTACTAAGCTGGAGCTACTATTAATTCTAATAAGACATGAGAAAGGTATTTACACAATAGGGATTCTCAATAAACTCTGAAGGAGGTCAGTTTATGTTCAGCTGAGGACGTCCTGCATGCAACTGAAACGATAATGATAAAAACTATTTAAAATAACAGCCTAAATAAAACAAAGCTCTCTTGTGACATTTTCTGTATTCATAACAAACCTTTCTCTAGTTTCATAGAGCCGGGCAGGAGGACGTGTTTGCAATATTAAAGTTACCGGAGAGCGGCAAAGATGGTTGTCTTTTGAACTGTTTGTTCTGTGCATCAAGTGGCTTGTTACTCTTTGAGCGTCTACCCTGCATGGCAAATCAAATTGCATTGTCTTACTGTTTCAATGGTTGTTTGTCAAAGATTGAAATTCAGTAGTCACGGACGCCATTCATCGAATGATATGAAGAAATGTTGGTTTGTGCATTTTAAGTGAGTTGTATTAACTTCTCGTTTCATACTTTTTTAGTTTACTTTTTTGGCATTGTCCTAATTGAACGCGAATGCGCGATCATCGTTCGCGTGATTTTACTTAGCCTGATTTGTTAACGAGTTATGTTAACAATGTACTCACTTATCCCCAGTGTTCGAGGGTATTTTTGAGGAAAATAGGCTAAATAAGCCACATGCGGGTGCATCAAAGAATATAAGCTGTCGCCATGACCGAAATCGGTCGGACACACACACACACTCGAATAGGTGTCTTAACTGAAAATAGCATAAAGTAATCGTCTTAAATCACAGGCGATGGTCACGTTGGTAGACATTCTGCTACTGCAATACAGTTTTTTATAACTATCGCAGTAGTTCAACGTTCCCATTGTTATTATGTTAATTTATGAAAAGTTTTAAATAAATATTTATGTTTTTTTTAAATGTTTACTTTCGCAATGATCGCATTCTGTCGCAGTTAAAGTTGCGTAGACGTGTTGTCCATCCCTACGTCCGCCTTTATTTAACCTACCAGCTAATAACAATACCTGCGTTTTATTTCTTAGAAACAGATAAGATTCCACAACAAACCCCGAGCCATGAGAGATAAAGATGTTGATACTTTTCCAGCGTGGCACGTTTGGATTAAAGTTTCTTTATTCCGCTGAGAATCTCACATTGCGAGTTTTGTAAACTTTCAAACAATGCAGGCATTGTTGGCGGTTTGAATTAATCGCGTTGGATGCGTCTTATTTAATTAATTTGCAAACTTTTTAAGTTAACAATTTCTTCATGAGTTTTAATGAAGTGCATAACTTTAAGTAATCTCTGCACTGTAATGGAGCATCTTAGCGTTGAAAATGTCTGATGTTTCGCTTTATTTGTTCTATAGCATTGTAGGAGCAAGTATCTTGCAAAGACGTACCTTATGCAAAATGGAATGTAAACCTATTCTATTTTATCATGAATTTTGTCTCATTCTAACAAACACAAATGTCAATGTGATCGATAAGGATAAACGAATGCTAGCGGCATGTTATCTTACAATAGGTTTAGTTAATTATTTTGCATAAGGGCGTTAATGTGCGCTCTCTGAATTGTTGCTAGTACAGAAAACAAACAGAATACGTCAGTTTGTTGTTAAAAAGAGTGGGGTTTTTGGTAAGAGCTGTTTAAGATTAAGATTAATATCTGGTATCGATGTCAGCCACCGATGAATATAGTGGGTAAGGCGAAATGTGTTAAATATCTGAAAGACAGGTAATGACCCAAACCAAAAAAAACATCTTTAACGTTGTCTGGTCCGATATCGGATATCCTCTATCGGCGCCCGACACCGATATCAGATTGCTAAGTGCCCCTAATTACGCTACCATTGCTGGGAGACAGGGACTTTCCTCTTGACCAAAGAGATTATGCCTTAATTCACCACGTTGGCCAAGTGCGGTATCAGATTGGTTAGTGTAAAAATGCTCTAACACTTTTTATCTTCCATTTACTAACCCCCGAACTAAAAAGATAAGTGTTATAAGTTTGACGTGTCTGTCTGTCTGTCTGGGACATCATAGCTCCCGAACGGATGGAGCGATTTCAATTTAGTTTTTTTTTTGTATGAAAGGTGAGATTTCTTAGACATGTTTTATGAAAATCGGTTGAACCGTTGAAAAGTTATGGGGGTGAGAGTGGGGAAGGAAAACCGAAAATCTGCAAATATACTAGTGTGGGGTATCAATTGAAAGCGCATCGCGTCCACATTACATAATATTATGTTGTTTTACATTTAAGGAAATTATTGGCATTGAAATCGGGGGTTTTTGCTTAAATTTTAAATTTAGATTTATTATCATGTGTTTATTTTTAGTTAAATAAAAAAAAATGGCATCCACCGCGGAATGATATATTTTCTCATTAAAAGTAATATTTGTCCTTTCAAGCTGTCCTTTAAAATTTTTGTATCAAGATTTATTGAAAGTGGGTTATATTTCACTTGTCATAAGACAAGTCTCCAAGTTATATATAACTGACAACCAACGGATTTCATTAGCATTACAGAGAACTGAAGAAATCCTTATCGTCGGTGTCATGTGTTACCATATAAAAACCTTTAAAAAAAAACATTATATTTTTATATGGTAACACTCGGTGGTAAGCAACCTAACTATTTTTGATGCTAATCAGTTATGAGACGAAGTTTTGCTTTAAAGAAGGATTCGACCTTTGAAAACCTGAATAAGGCTGATTTCTGTGTGACGAATCGGTGCGTATCAATCTGTATAGTCAGCTGTACTGGGGCCAAGTTCAGGTCCAAACAGGCTTTTATATAGACCATACAGATTGATGCGCGTTGATCCGTCAGCACTGTTGGTCAGCGTGACTCTAAAATCAGCCAACTTACATCGTGCCAACCCATGCCTAATCAAAACTTAAATAATTATATTATTATTCTCCTTACTCGTCAGATCGTAACACGCAACACACAAATAAGATTTGAATTGCTGATTCTCCCAATCTACTAATTGATTCCAGAGCAAACAGGAGCGGAAAGTTGCCAGGAGTAAATGTTTTCCGGAAAAGTTGGGAAGTCTGGGCTGTTATTTGTGAAGCGTTGGCAAATTTTAGTTAAAACGGCGTATTTGTTGAAGTCTTCATGAGAAATCCTTGTTTTTGGGGTTTGAAAACATGCAGTTGTCATCATCATTACTAAAAGAAAGGAATAAACCGTTTACTTTTCTTAAAAAAAAGAAACGCCCTATAAAAATATTATGTTTCACCTCCATCTCCTTGAAATAGTTTATTATACATATAATTTACTCGTACAGAATAAACGGCTTACCAAAGAAACTTAAACACTCCTATTTTTAATTGCTATCACCAAATTCTTACTGATGTATTAATTATAATTAATGAAGTAGCTAAAAAAATATATACTTATTATGTTTTGGCTAGGTACATAGTTTTCCATACGACATATCTAGGGCGTAATATATTCAAACATAATAAAAACAATTTATAAAAAAAATATGTCTTCATGGAAAACTCTTATTTAACATCGAGCTATTTTCCACATTTTAACGTAAATGTATGAGGACTTGTAACGTGGTTCTATCTTCTGGAATTAATTTGAAATGACGCGTCTTGCGTCATCTTGTTTACTATAAATAAATTTGCATACATAATTATATTACATTACCACATAACTCATAAGTAACAACAGTTATCTAAAGTTTGTTGTATGTTTGAAGGCTTATCTTAGGAACTACTTGTCCGATTAGATATATAAAATTTGTGTTAGGTAATTAATTTAATTTAGCTCATTTATTGAGTGGCATTTCGCTATTTTTGCAGCAGAAAAATAATATTCTAAAGTTGTGCAGAAAAAATTAAGTCTAAGTAGCTTACCAGAGCGAGATGCGGTGCTCGAACCCACATATTCCATTGTACGCATGGACGTTCTGACCAACTTAACTAACCTCGCCACTACGTCATCGCTTCAATTTCTTCTAAACTTACAACTACGAGTTACGCCTCGTACTATAAGTGGGGTATATTACTTTGTAAAAAGAAACATAAAAAGCAGGAAAATAAATGTATTATTGCGAAAAGAGTATATTATATAGATCAACATGGGTAACGATATGAAAGTCCAGATTTTATTGGTTTTTTTAGTGATATAGTCACTGTGTGGCAAGATCCTCTTTGTTCAATTACATATAATAAGAATGAAAAAAACAATTTTTTTGTGTAAGCAATAAGGTTGAAAGTTCTTCTTAATTTTGTGAAGTCCTTACAGCTTATTAAAGTCTTCTTACTTTTTAATTTTCATAGTATTTAATTCTCTCTAAAATGGAAACGTTAATTATATTATAAGTACTAGTTATGTATGATTGAATCCATGAAGAAGGAAGTTTCTAAGATACAGGCTGTGTCTTATTTTTTAAACCATTGTATTAATATTTTTTAATAATAATAATAAATAAATCATTTATTTCAGGCATCTAAGGCCCATTAATAATTGATTGAATTGATTGTAATATTTAATACAAAATTTTGTTATTTGTTGTTTCTTTGTTTTATTGTATTTTGATGTGCCAATAAATGTCTCTCTCTCTCTCATTAATATAACTGTAAATTTTATAATGAATAGAAGCAATTAATCAACTGCTAAATAACACAGCTACCATATAAATCACACATAGTATGAATGCCTTCATACAATTATCTAAATGCCAAACATGACAATAAATGGCATACTATCGTCATACTACTCCACTAATTATATGCGCCTCCGCACCCGCCAATAGATCATGCGCAGGAGTGGATATTAGTACGAAAATAACATCTTTTAAACAGCTAATAAAAACCTTAAGTAATTGAAGGTGATCGAGCGTTATAATTTGTTGAGTGTGGTCATACAATTTTACAATAAATTTAAAATATTGCTGGGCAATCTATGCAATATATTTCTGTGGCATAAGCTTGTGTTGCGAGTGCTTTGAGCCTACATACATAATCACATATTGCATAAATATAGTACTTGTACCTACTTATATGAGAGACAATGTTGTACACCAATATTGTTATAATAACAATTTAAGAGACAAAAGCTGGGTTGTTCTATTCGCTTCTCAACTCAATGTAAAAAATTTTAACGATCCGTCAAGACAATAATTTCCTTGATTATTCTTAGTTTTTATTTAAATTAGATTTAAGTTGACCTGACCATGTACCTATGCCATGTGTCTAAGGAGATAAACGTTATGACTTTGACTTTGATACAAGTACTTACTTTAAGCGATATGTAGGTATACTGTTAAATTAAGATGTATTGTACATAAACTAGCTCTCTAACCGCGGCTTTGTCCGCTTAATAATAGATTTTGCCACAGTCATAATTAGTTTTTAACTTTACTGGAAAATTGAAAAAAAAATTAAATTAATTAATTTTTTTTTAATAAATACTGCAGGCGGGAACGATTAGTGACACTCGCCGAACTAACTGGAATCGAAAGACTTGTGAATCATAAAACTCGGCCCAAGCTTATGGTCTGTATAGTGCTTCAAAGGAACACACATACATACCACTCCATTGCGTCGCGTGGTCGGGTAAAAAGAACATGGACGTTTGCAAGCGGTGTGAAATGCCCCATTCTAAATAATTCTTGGGCGATTCATACCGTAGTGCGAATAGCTCGCGGTACGAAACGACTAAAGACCCAATTTTCTACTACAATGGATTAGATAGCACTGTAGTTTGCCATCAAAAAATCGGCCTCTTGTAATAATTTTGATTTATTATCTGTTAAATCAAATAAATTATAATGACCCAATAAATGCGTTACATGACAACACTGAAATGGTTTTAGCACCACTCCCAATTCTCTGCGCCTACGCACCTATGCGCAAGAGTGGATTGGTGAGACAATACGCCTATCGGTCACGCCTTGTATGACCCTGGCGATATGCCAGTCGGACGGACAGTTCGAATTTTCCATTGTTAATTTGTTATTTATGTAATGCTTTTAGATGTAATGTTTTATTGGTAGTTGTGTTTTTAAATGGTCGTGAATTTAAGAGATTTATGTTATTTTAATTGTTAACAAGCAAGTTTGAAGGCAAATGTGCCTTGTAAACAGCAAGTATACGCAAGATTTTTATATTGTATACAATAGTTACGCCGAAATTCGCAGTAATTTGTGGGAAACGGTGCTGATTATGTTTAGAGTATAAAGATGTTAGTGTAAGATTATTTAACTAGACTAGAGTATAATTTTGTTTGTAACTCCTAATAAAAAATAAGGTGTGTGTGCGATGCACACACGATAGAAGTGAAACTTAAGTAAATCGACAAAAGAATGAGATGAATAAAAAAAAACAAAAAAGAAAATATTGTGCAAAAAGATTTTGTTCGGGCGGTCACCCATCCAAGTACTGGCGTACCGCAAAGTTGCTTAACCTTGTTAGCGTTTAAGATTGGCTTACCTGTCGTGTTTCCGTTGCATCCGGTTTGAAATCACAACGATTCTAAAGAAGTTTCACTTCAAAAAAAACAACATTCCGAGATAATTTTAAAGGTTGTATAGTGCTTATGTTGTGTATTGTGACTAGGTTCCTTAAAAAAAATTATAGTTTTTATTTATTATATAATCAGAACCTTTTAATAGTTCGGAGCCTATTAATTACAAACATATCTCTTCAGAGCATTACTATAGACAAGTATTCTCCATTTGAAAATCTAAGCTTCATTCATTCATCATTCCATTTTCATCACAGCTTCTTGTTTCGAAATTAATACTTACAACTCGATTTAAATTCAAAAGTCGTATCCGGATTCACTCGTGCCTCTCGATTCCCAAACTTGCCTAGAACTCTCCCGAAATACTAAGCTTAGGAATTTATTCCAATATTAAACCAGTTCAAACCGGTTCTCGGAGATTGTCTGTGTCACAACCAATAGGGATTCGCATCGCGATTATCAGTTTCCCGGTCGGTGTGACGCAACAGGTGTTCTGGAGTGACGCCAGAACATTCGAGAAGTACTAAACCTGTGGACTAGTTAGGTCTTAACTAGATTTTAGCGTTCCGAGATTCGTTCCGATCGAGTTAAGGTGCTTCTTACAAAATACGAATACAAAAACACTTTATTGTACACACAGGGAAATAGTATACACAACGACTTGTAGAAAAATTTTGTACAATGGGCGGCCTTATCGCGATCAAAAGCGATCTCTTCCAGCCAACCTTTGGAATTTTAATATTGAAATATTAAGTTGATGAGGCTTTTTGCTTGAACGCGCTTTCTCAAGAACTACTGGTCCATTTTTAACCCCCGACTATAAAAGAGGGGTGTTATAAGTTTGACGTGTCTGTCTGTCTGTCTGTCTGTGGCATCATAGCTCCCATTTCAATTTAGTTTTTTTTGGTATGAAAGGCGAGTTTGGCTCGGGTGTTCTTTGACATGTTTCATGAAAATCGGTTGAGCCGTTCAAAAGTTGTGGGGGTGAGAGTGGGGAAGGAAAACCGAAAATCTGCAAATATACTCGAGTGGGGTATCAAATGAAAGAGCATCGCGTGCCCTAACTACTAAATATTATGGTGTTTTACTTATACGGAAATTAAGGCATTGGAATCGGAGGTTTTTCTTAAATTTTAGATTTAGATTTATGAATCATTCTTTCACTGTTAGATAGCGTATTTATCGAGGAAGGCTATTTTTTTACCGCGGGAAGATCCATAAAACATGGACAACGCCTTGGCGTGAAAGATAGTTATATTATCTTGTTCGCTTAGCATATGCATATCTAATTAAAAAGTTAATGTGACCATAATGTGGACTTACTACAGTGTGTTTACAAAGGTAGTTTATTTTATTTTTTATCACGATTAATCAAAATTATTATGTGTCGATTTTTCAACCTTCTGAATAAAAAATCTACCAACAGAAAATTATAAAATCAGACATAAATGTTATGAAAGTTTTTTCATATGAAAATCTAATTAAAAACTCGCGCGAAATATTATGTATGGTAAGTACTTAGATAAAAATGCCTGGGAAAGTTAACATAGACATGTATGTATATTAATTAAATAATTGTTGTAATTTAAACTAATGTAATTTATTATTAGTATTCTATTTTAAAATGCTATGTAATCTGTGACGATTCTAAGTTAACCATTATGTTTGCCTCTGGAATAAACAAAATTTAGAAATTTTTGAATTTAACTTATTATCTTTGATATATGCGTTTTTTCCTAGATATACAAAAAATAATCTAATTTCAATAACATGGCCCATCACTATTACGATTTCATTTAGCTTCACTAAAGTGCAGGCGCGCATTTAGCTAATCGCTCACTGCTCGAGTGCCGGGCAACCGGCGCGGCGCAAGAGTTATGAATTACGGCCGTTTAACGAATTAACTCGTAAATATCGTTATGGCAACGTGATTTATTGCTAGGAAGTTATTTTTCAGTTAATTACCGCGGGTAATTGAATTCCATTGAATATTGTTTAAGGACAGACGGACTGATATGTTTTATTTCTTATAAATCTTTCTTCATCATCATCACCCTATCAACGTTCCCACTACTGGGACTTAGGGACTTCTCTCTTGGGGAGAGAGATAAGGCCTAAATTCACCATGCTGGCCAAGTGCGGGTTGGTGAATGTCACATGTCCTTCAAACTGTTTAAGTTCTCAGAACATGCCGGTTTCCTCACGATGTTAGCCCTCACCGTTAAAGCACGTGTTTAAATCTTTCTTGATGGCCAATAATTCCCCGTGTTTAAAAGAACTGATGTTTTGATATAGGTTCCGTGATTTGGGCGTTATCCTAGTGTGGTGTAACTTTCATTATCTTCAACTAAATAAAAAAAAATTACCTACAATTTGTATTATGCTGTGTCGGCTCCTAGTTTGTCACTTAAATTATATTAGCATAACTATTTTTAAACCTACATATATAAATTTATGTACCTATTTTCGTTCGTGTATTATAGTCTACTACTGAAATATAATGTTATAGTATTGAATAGTTGTAGTTTATAAGTTAATCTATTGTCTAATATTAAGTATAAAACGTTTTTATAGATTACACATAAATATTATATTTCTCTCTCCCCCTGTCTCTTCTCGAACCGTTTTTGATAATTGTCTTTTTACAAGCTTTTATTTAGTATCAAATACAATAAAAAAATATGTTTATCTCGAAATTGTTAACGCTAAAATTAATAAAAAAAAATTTATTCCATTAGATCACATAATTTTTAATTTGATATTACTCGTTAATTCTATAGGCATTTAAATGGATTTGCCCCGAATTAATTTTCGAAACCCAACCCAGAATTAATAGGTTAGCGACATTGATGGCTTCTCGCTTTGTTGTCGTGAAATATCGCTCTCAGCTGTTCTCAACATAATGTTAGTCGAAATCAAAGAGTTTGAATGTAAAGTTTGCTTTTTATTATTGGTCCTCCGAAACAACAATAAGACAAGCTGAAATTAAGAATAAAATATAAAATTAACAAATTCGCTGTGGCTTTGTTGGGAATTTTTAGTCTAAAAGCCTATGTGAGAATGGTTGTTTGACAACTTTTAATCGATATAGCTCCTATACCGTCAATCAGATCAAAAGATAACGAAAAAACCTATTCAAAGATCCCTCAAAATATAGTTTAGAATAGAATAGAATATAATATATTTAATGCATGAAATACATGCCGTTAAATGGTAGGTACATGTTCAGAGTTTCAATGTATTCGGTCCTTAAGCGCGTGCAATATTATTAGTTACATTTGTCAAAATTAAAATAATTAAATGTTATGTCACAAAAAATAAGAATTAGGTAAATAAATTAATAATTAAACAATGAAAATAATTTAAAACTGTTGAAACATTAACATGGAGCATAATATGTGTAGATCAGTATTAAAAAGGGTTCGAACATTTTTGTAACGAGCCTAGCATACGAGTACCTACTCGACCGCCATTTTGAAAAAAATGTGATTCGGCGGCCAGTGATGAAACTCATGTCAACCGACAGAGTAAATGATTACAAAAAAGGGTTCTATGATCAAGACTACTAAGTGATACGGTTTCTGAGATATTGCTCGGACGCGTTTTCAAACAAATGTGCTACGTCGCGGGGCCTGCATCACTTTCGTACGATTTTGTCATAAAACCGCGCTCGTGCCCGCTTAATACAGCTTCGGGCCTTATACACCATCTATGGTAAGGCTAATTTATAGGCATACATTTCTTTATTTTCATATTATTTAACCACTCAAACGTCCGGGCGTCAATTGAGGCCTCAGAAAATGATGCGTGAAACGTCCGAGCAACTAGTGTGGCCTAGCTCCACCTGTAGACTTTTACGTTTCTTTCTCGGTTGAAATACGTAAAAAATAATTTGAAAATACGCACGTACTGGGCTATGCGTATTTTGTGTAGTGCGTACTAGCGTAGTGTACATTATCAGATCTTCAAAAATGTTTTTATTAAAATTTTATAATATTATTTTTTGTGCCCGTACATGTAGCCCTAACACGACCACTTGCCACTTACTGTTGGAGATTACAAGATGTTCTAATTTTTTGTAATCTCCAACTGTCGTAAGAGGCAAATCGTGGTAATGACCCTTAACTAAAACAAAACCACTAGCGAAACTTATAACTCTTTAAAATATACCAATAATACAACACACGTAAAGCCACAGGCGAAAGCCACTTAAATAGAAATAGTTACGACGGATTTAATTGTTCGCGGCAATCGTTAATACTCTTTAGAATTTTTACGTCTTATTTTATTGTTTTAGTGTACGTTCGTTCGCGGCTGTGCTTGCGTGGAATCCGACATTTTGTAAGCTTTTAAATTATTCTGCGAAGCTTTTGAGGAGGTAGCTTATATACAGGAATTTTCAATAGTATTCTTGAAAGCAATTTCTGATAGGAATCCCGGAAGGTATTTCGTTAGCTTTTTTTCTTTTTGAATTCATGTCTGTAATGTTGTTCCGTGAATAATGCTTAGAACCTTTTTTTTTTGTATTATTCACTTTTTTTAATATCAGAAGCAAAACAAACACACTGACGGTATTTTTCAGGAGTTACGTTGAAATTCAATAAGTATATTGTTTTACGATTTGTACGTGATATTCAAACTCTGCTCTCTCAGTTTAATGGGCGTATTAATAATTTAACTGCGTTTGTCTAGAAATAGTTTTATTCAATTTGTTTCATATTTCTCTTATATTTTATTTATCTTATGGACCTGCGTTTAATGCGTTTTCAGTAGTTCAAACACTAGACCGCCACGTTCACTGCATATAAATAAATAAATAAATACTGCTGGACTATCTACACAACTAGTCCCGTGATAAGCTCGACTTTATACACTACCTTAATAGGCTTATAGACAATAAAAAAAACCCAAAAAAGTAAAGTCGGGGATATATTTTCCATAACTTCAGCTTGTTATCACAATATTCTCACCAGACAAAAGGAACAAATTCAATTGAAAATTTTGGAGGTTTTGTCTGTTTACGTCCGTACGTGATAACCCTCTGAATCCTTACACGTGACCTCTGGGTGGTGTTAAGGACAGTCTCTGGTAGGCTTCGGCCGCGGCTTGTCACCACCCTCCGGGCTGGGCACTGGCCCAGACAAACAAGAAAAAACGATAAAGCGATTTTTTCGTTTTTCGTAGTGTGGCCCCGAAAAGCCATCTACCTTCTTAGGTCTTCATGTCCCATCTTAGGCCACATCGTCACTTTACATCAGGTGAGATTGTGGTAAAATGAAAGCTTAACATAACAAAAAAACCTAACTCCTTTCAAAATAACTCTCCGCTAACACAAATATCTGGAAACTCCTAAGAATAGAATAAAAACATGAATATTTCCTAGGAAAAGCAAATATATCATAGATTCCATTCATCTTTCATGATTTTTCCTCTCGTGTCAGACATTCGTGCTCCGCCATTATTTATCATTCTTTTCGTCACTTGACATACATCCTTACTCATAACTTGTCCGAAAAAATATTCCCCTAAGTGCACAGATAAGAAAAACTCACATTCATATGTGCTCTTATTTCTTTCTGATTGCTATTCAATCGGATGTCGTGGTTTTTACGCATATTTAATATAACGTTATTTTGTAAACCGGTTTTGATTTAACAGTCAGTAGATCAGTAATCTATGGGATTGATTATATTTGATTTAATTTGGATTTTGATTCAACTTCCCAAATAAATGTAATTGGTTGATTTATTATTTTTAAGGATATTATCTGTAATAACTACTATCCATACTGTGTCTGTTTGTTGTTCCGGCTTTTACAGAAAAACGGCTGAACTATTAGCCTGAAATTCGGTATGGAAATGGCTCATATATGAGAACAAGACATGTAAAACATACAAGTTAAATTAAACTAAAAGTACGAAATAAATTATTGGTAAATTTACAATTAAAATATAAACAGACTACAATATAAAATTGCATAATTAATACTTTTCATTAAAATTAACTACCACCACAAAATAATTGTCTCTTACCAAGTATTCGAATGAGTGAACATGCTCAACTCGCTTATGCACGAAATATTTCATTTACAGCGAACAAGCGAGATGGTGCAAATGTTCACCAACTTGAAAACTACATAAATTGTTATAGAAATGTAAATTGGCCGCTTATATAAATACACTCGCCTGCAAACAGGTGAGATCTCACAGAACAATGCTCAGAGTTTGCAACTGAATTTACACTTCAGAAAGTCAGATGCAGTTGTTAAAGTGGCAGACTTTAAGCCCTAATTTCACCATTATATGCTTCAAATCGAGTTTTTTTAACCTTAAAAAATTACAATTAAATTGCAATTTGATCCCAGTTAGGCAGTAAATAGTTCCTGATCTGATCGCGTTTATGTTTTTTTTTTTTTAATGGTTAAATCGGGGCTCATTCTTGTAGAACTTGAATATGGCTTGGCAAAATTTAACCGTGTTGGATGACCAGACAATGTGGTTACAGCCAAACGAAACTACCGAGGCTTAACAGAGGCTTAGGACCAAAATTGGCCCTAGCCTAGCATATATGACATCTATAACATAATACCATCATCAGTCGTTAAAATAAATTTAACACACATTTTGCATTAAAAATACACTAAAATAAGAAAAAAATTGTCTAATGAGTCTCACTCTCAATAACAGTCTCTGGTGGTAGGCTTCGGCCACGGCTGGTCAGTACCCTCCGGGCCGGGCCAGTGCTTGAAGCGATTTTTTTGTGTTTCGTAATGTGGTCCGGAGAAGCCATCTACCTTCGAGGTCTTCATGCTCCATCTTAAACCACATAGTCACTTTACTTCAGTTGAGATTGTGGTCAAATGAAGGCGTATCTATCATGAAAAAAAAATCTGTTATAAATACAAATTATGCCTATTACCATTCATATTTAAGACCCACCCTACACTGCAATGTAAACTATTTGCGCAAAACCCGTCTTGTTAAATAGCAAGTTTCTCCAGAATACCGTAGCGACTCAATATCGGACAAGTTATAGCGGTCAGACGGTGACCCGTATAGCTATAAAATGCTGTTTGTTTAGGGCGTAAAGTGCCTCGCAGGGCATTTCCCATTGTTCCCAAGTAAGTGTAATCTAAAGTGGAGTTACGTCGGAAAACATTACGCCTTTACACATTATCGTTACTCTGCAGTCTATGGCTGAGTCCTTTCTGCAGGCCGATGGAAGTTTACAAGGTTAGATGTACAGGTTCTTATTTTTTAACAGATTCCGTGGGGGTCCAGTATGGTTCTATGAATTTGGTCGTGATTGCAGAGCTATGGGAAAGGTTTTGTATGAATAAAATAAGCTATATTATAAAAATAGTGAACATTTATTTTACAATAAATACACCCACAGCAAACGAATAAACAACAAAGAAGAAATAACACAAAACAAGACAACAAATTTTAACCTGTCTAATAATACTGCGGGTCACGCTACAGCGTTTCCCGTGTTTAATAGCTTTTTTCCCCGGTAACAACGTACTTGTCGCGGTAAAAAGATTCTAGCCTATAGTTTTCCTCGATAAATGGGTTATATGTCAAATATTACCAGTATTATCAGTTCCAGAGATACATTTCCATAGCTTGATAATATTAGTGTAGATATCATTCTGATTACTATAAACATTTTGCGTCGTCCTGACTCAGCGTTTTACCTCTGTTCAGGGAAAACAGAGACGCTAGCTTTTATATAACGTTTAGTAATGTACAACAAAATCAAATCCTGCGCTCCCTAGCCCGCCTGCCAAGCCTGGCGAGATTTGGCAAACATCTTATTATGATGAGTGAGGCCTCTACTCAGCTGTGGATATCCTACTGCGGACGTGATGATGCCTATGACGTATGTAAGCAATCATAATTTGCCACCGATTTAAATAAATAAATAAAATAAATATTTCCAGACAATTCACACAACAACATCTAGCCTCGTGGTAAACTCTTAACTTGTATTACGGGTACTAGATATCTGATATACTTAATATAATAGTCATACATATATAGATATTTTTTACTATACGTATTAAACACCCAGACCAAGGAGAAAGTGCTTGCAGAACAAAAAAACACTTTCACCCTCGGCGGGAATCGAACCCGCTTCCTCTTGCGCCGCAAGCGGACTCTCGCCCACCGCGCCACTGAAGCAGTCAAATCGCTATCAATTCAGATAGCGTTGTTATGTCTATTTCGAACAGCTGACTCAGATGCCCGATTGTTATTACATTTGATTATTTGGCACAGTAGCTTCTGTTTGATTTGTATGACCCTTACTTAATCTACTTTAAAATATTTACACCCATCGTTTAATTTTCAACTGAACCCAAATTCTTTCTCCCTAATCTACGGTAGCATTATCAACTACACTCTTCTCTTGCGTCGATAGTTTAAAATGGATCCTATTAATAATACCTATTGTTTCGCAACAAAAAACCGCACATCTGCGAATTTCTATTAGTTTTGTCACCAACTGATAGCCACACGTGTTGAATCGGGTCGTTCTATTTCTATAACAATTGTAGTGGTATAATTTATCTGCCCGTTGGCCCTGTAATGAAACGTTGCAGGTGGATATTTTATCGCCAATTATTGTCCTTGTCGATGATGGTGTCATTAGAATATTGTTTTGCCATTGTGTTCTAAGAATTCCAGGTGATTCCAAAATATATTATGACATCATCATCATCATCATGATGGTGTCATTAGAACATTGTTGTTACATTGTTCTCTGAGTATTCCAGGTGATTCCAGAATATATTATGACATCTGTATACGTATAGAACTGTCATAATAGGCAAGACAATATTCTAGTAAAACACATTAATTTAAGATACCACAAATGTCATATTTTGTGGTTAAATTATTAAAGGAAGTATATAATTATAATTATCTGCATTATCATCATCATCATCAACATTTGACTTTGAACTTTACTAAAAGTGTTTCAGGACATATTATGCCTTATTTTGCTTGAAAAAAAACAACAACTGACGAATTTATTCTTTCATTTTTTCTTTTCTGAGTTCTTTCCAGAGATTTCAAATGTCAAATAAATATGTCTTCAATAACTATGCGGTCCGCCCACCGCTTGCGGCACAAAAGGTAGCGGGTTCGATTCCCGCCGAGGGTTTAAATTTTCGAACGTTCTGCTATCACTTTCTCCTTGGTCTGGTTGTTTAAAAAATATTTTTATATCTTATATCAAGTATATCCGATGTTTAGTACCGTTACACAAACTTTAGAGTTTACCACGGTGCTAGATGTTGTTGTGTGGATTGTCCGGAAATAATTATGTAAAACTAGTGGCCCGCCCGGCTTCGCACGGGTTTTTATTCAATTTTTTTCCCGACAATTATTAGATTTTTTCTCGCCTTTTAAACCTTCCCTAGACCACCACGAACATTTCAAGACTATGATAAGATAAATCCGTTCAGCCGTTCTCGAGTTTTAATCAGACTAACGAACAACAATTCCTTTTTATTTATATAGATAGATTTATTTATTAAGGCTGACTCATTTTCAATGAGTTATATTTTACAATTTGATTGAATTGTATTTAACTAACATTGGGTTTAGCGACATTGTCCAGAATTCCAGGGATATAAATAAATAGAACAATGTTGAATATGCGTGACAGGTGGTTGAACTATAATTCAGATAGCGTTGTTATGTCTATTTCGAACAGCTGACTCAGATGCCCGATTGTTATTACATTTGATTATTTGGCACAGTAGCTTCTGTTTCTTTGTCTTTGATCTGTATCCATGTAATAACATTATCGACTTTATATCAATGTGATTTAGGTGTCAGTTTTGGGTGGTGTTGGAAATAGAAACTCATTTGTCGAGTATATTCGATGTTAATGATCTGCTCGATGCGAAGTGAAGTTACATTACTGTTATGACTTGATTATTGGATTTCCCGTTTTGAATTACAGGGTTATATCGCAGTATATCGCTATTATTATTTGTGTATTTTCATTATGATTTTGCAGATAAATCAACGAGTAATTAATTGAAAATAGAATTTATAGGTTACTTTCAGTTAGTCAACACCTGTAGTGTCTTGCGTGTTAGGCTGAGACTTTTTTTTTTTTTTAATCCACACAACAACATCCAGCTTCATGGTAAGCTCTTAGCTTGTGTTACGGGTACTAGACATCTGATATACTTAATATTATAGACATACATACCTACATTGATAGTTTTTATTATACATATTAAACACCCAGACCAAGGAGAAAGTGCTTGCAGAACATACAAACACTTGACCCCCGGCGGGAATCGAACCCGCTACCTCTTGCGCCGCAAGCGGACCCTCGTCCACCGCGCCACTGAGGCAGACTTGAGTGTAACGTTATGTCTAGCGTTTGTGGTGTGGTCCTGATGATGCTTCGTGGAGAAGCGAAACGAGTTGACTTGTTTTGATTCAGCGTTTTGATTGATGTAACGTACATATCTTCCAGTTAGCTTGTGCATGTGGGCGGGAGGGAGGTGCAGTTGCATGTTAAATTGTTAAATCTTACAAGAGAAAAGTGGACGCGGATTTAGTACTAAATATTTAGTTCCGTATAAGTATTTTAATAGAATTATGTCACCATACATCTAGTTGGTGGAAGTCTTTCGCTGTGTCGATCCACGGTCTTCATTCGAGTACTTTTCAATCCGCTATACGGCCAGTTAACTGCCATTCTTTAATCCTATCAGTTTTACTTTGTCGCTGAACCTGGTTTATCTGTCGATCACTTTATTTAAAATTTAACCTTGAAGGAAAACTCAGATCTTAGCCCTCTGCATTGCTTTTTGATCCACCCTTCGACCATGAGCCTATATTTAACGACTTATAGTAAAGCACCAAGTTTCGTATCCGTTAGTTATCAGTGGTAACACATACCAGATATAGACTTTCGTTTTCGACCGCTGAGGAATTTCGTATGAAAAGAGTTTCCGATCCAAGCTGGAAATGGGTTGTTACGTGAAATAATCACAATAAAAATATTATTTCACATACATGCGTCTGACTAAAAAGCATGAAAGCAATTGTTACATGCAAAGCGGCCATTATTCAAAGTCATTATACGGCGAGCCAAGCGAGCAGCAATATGTGAGCGATGAGTTCTTACAAACCTCATTAGTTACGTAACGTTACGTTACGTATTCATCACGCGAGGGGATGGTACACCTTTGAAATATGCGTTTATGGCCTTCATTACAACACCTTGTATAATAGCGCTTTAGAAATAGGAAAGTCGAGAAAGAAGTCTGTAGAAGTTTTCGCTTGAGCATTTTGATCTGCGACGAAACACTGGTTTGAAATTCAAATGAAATACTGCTGAACTTATTGTTTATTACGAACTTATAAATCACAATTTTAATAAAATAAATATGTTGACTTGTGTATAGTTAGCTGTAATTAATGTTATATTAATACTTAATGTGAGCGGCTTAAAAGAACATTTTAATTGAAAAAAAGTTAAAAAAAAGATGGCTATCCGGTTTTACCCTTTGAGTAAGGAAATGTACCTTACTCGATAACTATTTTCGAGACATAACAACATCTGTCAGAAATACTAGTCATAATTTAATGTTTAGTTATTATTCCAGATGAAATCATCATTGAACTAATCACTTACGATTGAAGAATGCACAGATACGTGTAACGTAAACGTCATTTTGCCTTTTTTGTTAGGTCTGCAGATGGGCTGGCGGGCCGCCAACGGCCGTCATTTGGCGACGCGCCAGGGGAAAGTTGAGATATGGAAACAAATCCCCCATAGGTATGACACGCGCCTCGTTAAAGCTGTTATGTTGACCACAATGACAGTTTTCAATTGACCTTTCGTAGGACAAATGAAAATGAATATGTTATGTAAGTGAATATGTTTATTTTTCCACTAATTTTCGGCAGAAGTGTATGTAGGTGAAAGGTTTGACATAGTGATTTAAACAGATTATATCATTGAATAATAACCAATTACGGGATTAATCGAACAGTATCAATCACACAAAAAATCTGAGGCTCAGTTTAACAAAGATATAGATAAAGTCAACTAGTAATTCCGAGAGTGTTTGCACAGAGCAGAAGCCAAAGAAAGAATGTCTACCGGACTATTGGAACTGTACTTTAAATAGCAGTGCAACTCGTAAACAACCCCTCCACCTGCGGCCACCCGATTGGCTGTTAGACCGGTCGGCTGGCACAGACCGGTACCGGCCGCAAGTAAACGTTGCGCGATCGAGTGGCGTGAGCGCCCGCTCACGCCATCGGACATTATAGGTTGATTCTATGCTACTTCCACTCGGTACAAATGTACTACAATGAAGAACCAGGACGTCGCGCCGTCATGTACATGAATATGGTATATCATATATATTTTTTCAGTTTTATATTCTATTATTTTAGAATTTATAAGGGGACCAACATTTTACCATTTGGGAAGTGTCTATCGCGCAAACTATTCAGTTAGTTAAAAATGATGTTAGAAACCTCAATATCTTTTTTAAAGACCTATCTATAGATAACCCACACATAAACTTATATGGGTGGGTTATATAGGAAAAATTATTAAAAAAAATGAGTTTCAGTTTTAAGTATGGGGTACTCCAAAACTTTTTATTATTTTATAGTTTTGTACGAAAATCTTAATGTGTAAATTGTAAATGTTACGCGTTGCAAGTTTAAATAAAAATAATTATCCTTAGTCAGTGAAATAAGTATTAAAGCATTTAATACTAAATGAAACATGTAGTAGCTTCCTCAAAGCAATCTTCCCCAACAGATGTTTATCTAAACTTTTAATTTATATTCTAAGTTGATTTTGCCTCCGTTAAAATTGTCTATACCTTACTTTTATGAGAAATTCAGCGCTCTGTTTGTGAAAACCACGGAGGTATTTGAAATTAAATTACTTATGAATGAATTTATATTTCAAATGAACTCACTACATCATTCAATCTTGCCCCTGCTTGCCATCTGCATCTCCTCATTATATCTTATTCAAAACAAAATACAATCGTTTAAAAAAGGATTTTCTCACTTATAAAACTAGGGTTGAACTATCCACGTTTCGGACTTCGGAAGTCAAGAGAAGTCCTTCATCTCCGTTGTATGTACGATCTACAATTCTGATTTCGGGTCTGGGTGTTATCTATGTATATAGTACAAGCTCTGCTTAGTTTCTTAGGGTAAACTTGGTGTATGATTAGCGCGGAAATATTAATATATTTTACAATCCCTGAGGGGATTAGAATATACTTTAACTCAGAGCCGAGCCGCCCGAACGAAGCTCTGGCATACCTGGGTATTCCTGAGCTTCGTTCGTTGTTTAGCATTGTACCACGTGTCGATGAGGTTGTAATCAGAAGGTATGTTAACAGGTAGACAGACACGCATTCCAGGCACCTGCCTGGAATGTCCACCCGGACATTCGGTGAATTAGACATTCCAGACAATGAACATTTTGGGAATTAGACATTCCAGGCAATGGACATTCAAGGAATTGGACATTATAGGAAAATATTCTTCGAATGAATTGGACATTCGAGACCAAAATCGTCTTTGGGATGGTGTTTGAAACCTTATCATTATTCCCCAAAAAATATAAACAGTGAAAACATAAAAAAAAACAAACATGAAAAACAAATGTCTTTCCACGATTATTTAAATACATTATTTGTTCGTAACGAGTTTTATACTGGCACACTGGAATTATATATTTAATATATTCAGAACTCGAAATCTCGAGCATGTGGCAATCTCTAACCGAAGCCACGGAGATAATCCCCAGTTATTTTAACTGGCGATTTGCCGGTTTCGCTGATAGGAAAGTAGTTAAACTGGAATGCTAAAATTACGGGATTTGGGTTATGTGTAGAAATTCGGATATGTTCGAATCTTTGGTAATTGTATGGCAGTTGTTTTTGGAAGTTTGATTTTAGGGATTACGGTGGAAGGTTTGGAGATTTTATTGGGATTGACTTTTCTGATTGCATTATCATAAAATGATCTAATGACATAAGGAAACCTTCAAAGACCGGTTATTTTTTTTTAAATACTACTTATTATGATGTCATGAAGCTCCATATTTTTTTTATTAATAGCTTGACGAGCTTGTTTTGGTAACCTCAGTTTTTCTATCAAGGATATTACTTGCTATGTAGTAACAGTCGTACGTGTAAGTAGTATCCAAATTTCCATTGATAAATACCATACTTCTAACATAAAATAGCATATTTTCGTTCTCATCTAATGCTATATTCCTGAAGTGGTAATCCCAATCTATCATGTATGTAAGAAACAAACATGTTCAGAAAGATCACTCAGTTGGCTCTGGGCCACTCTTTCCACACTCAGACAACATTAATTATCGCTTATCGAATGCACCAATTACACTTGATCTGGCTTCTGTAGACAAGACAACTTTATAGTACAACTAACCTTCTGTGTTATATAAGTCTATGTGTTACCCTAACATACGAAATCGTTTCATTTCAAAGCATAACATACATATTAGGTCCTTACATATGAAATTGGCGTTTTGTATGGGAGGAACAAAAAGTCGAATATTTTTTAATATAATATATTTAATTAATCAAAGTATGAACCATTATTTTCTATGCACTTTTGCCATCTTATAGGTAGTTCATTGATCCCTTTACTAAAAAAACCAGTCGGACGGGAATCAATAAAATCTTTGAAGGCGATTTGGACTGCCCCATCGGAGTTGAATTTTTTCCCTTGCAAGAAGTTATCCAAATTTCGAAAAAAATGGTAATCTGTTGGAGCAAGGTCCGGGGAGTACGGAGGATGCCTTAGACTTTCCAATTGAAGCTCTTCTAATTTAGTAGCCGTCTGTTGCGCAGTGTGTGGTCTAGCGTTGTCGTGAAGCAGCAGTGGCGTGGAGCGATTGACCAGCCTAGGTTGTTTAGCCGCTAGCTTTTCCATCATGGTTTGCAATTGCTGACAATAGACATCAGCCGTAATAGTCTGGCCAGATTTGAGAAAACTGTAATGAACAATACCGGCACTAGTCCACCAAACGCTTACAAGTAACTTTTTTGGGGTTAATTTTCGCTTGGGGCAGGATTTGGCTGGCTGGCCAGGATCCAACCATTGCGCTGAGCGCTTCCGATTATCGTAAAGAACCCATTTTTCATCACAGGTAATGATTCGGTTTAAAATACCTTCATTATTGTGCCGGTTTAGTAATGTAACGCAGCAGTCGACGCGCGTTTGCCGGTTTGCTTCAGTCAATTCGTGAGGTACCCACCTTTCAAGCTTTTTAATCTTCCCAATTTGCTTCAAGTGAATTAAAACAGTTTTATCACTAACACCGCAGCCTGCAGCTAACTCGGACGTGGTTTGCGATGGATCCGCTTCCACAATAGCCTTCAACTCTTCATTATCAACTTGAGTCTCAGGCCGTCCACGGGGCTTGTTCTGCAAGTCGAAATTTCCAGAACGAAAACGTTGGAACCAAAAACGAACTGTGTTTTCTTTTGCAACACGACCGCCATACACATCATTCACCCTTCGAGTTGTTTCCGCAGCACTAGTGCCACGGCGGAACTCGTACTCGTAAATAATGCGATATTTTAAGTTTTCCATTTTGTAAAATGAGTGACGCAAACAGAAAAAAACAGAAGAAAAAAAACAAATGAATGACGATCATCGAAGCACAAATACATGAGTCTATAGCTGTACAAATTTGAATTTGGAATTCCTTACCAAAGAGGAGAAATTTGTGATTAAAGTGGCCAGTACGAAAAACGCCAATTTCATATGTAAGGACCTAATATATACCAGCTGACAAAAGGATACTTGATTCCTTCACAAATTTATTTATATTTCAAAAATATAATGTTTCATTCGAAAATGAAACTTGATTCTTTCATAAATATTTTACTGTATAAAGAATATTAAGTTACGTTCGAAAATGAAACAGGTAGTAACAATAATAGTAGACAATAGGACACTACTCTTTGTTACATATTACCACGTATAAAACCTAATTTTCACTTGAAAATACCAAATTTATTTATCATCTAAAACTTTACGATATAAATAACTAAAGTGGTAATGTCAAATCATAAATATTTTAAGTAACAATAAATGATTATTACTGAAAACAGCAGAACAAAATTGATTGTAAATAAAAATGAGATATTTCAGGACCACACTTACTTACTACATCTAGCCCCGTCGTGGTAAGCTCTAAGCTTGTGTTACGGGTACTAGGCATCTAATATACTTAATAAAATAGACATACGTATATAGATATATGTTAAGTATACAATAATTAGTACCCATACCCAGGAGAATGGCTACAAACAAACATGTTCAGAAATAACACTCAGTCGGCTCTGGACCACTCTGTCCACACTCAGACAACATAAATTATCGTTTATCGAATGCGCCACTTACACTTATCTTGTCCGTGGTTTCTGTAAGACAACTTTATAGTACAACTATCCTTTTAAATAGGTTTAATAATGTTTGGATGGATTTATTTGGTTCCGTAGAATTTAATAAAGCATGAATAATTGATAAAAGAGTAAACGCCTATTTTATTATGTGCATGTATAGTTCCAAGTAGCTTATCAGTGGTATTTATTGCGCTGTCTTGCTTAGTTACACAATAGTCGAGTGAGACAGCATGCTCTTTTTAAGTACTTGATAGGACCTTGGGACTTTTCTTGTTGATAGTGACAAAGTATAAAAAGTACTCGAACAGTTATAATTATTCAAACTTTGCATATAATCACTTTAACACACATTCAACCTACTTATTAACCCCCGACCAAAAAAGAGGGGTGATATAAGTTTGACGTGTCTGCCTGTCTGTCTGGGACATCATAGCACCCGAACGGATGGAGCGATTTCAATTTAGTTTGGCCCGGGTGTTCTTAGACATGTTTCATGAAAATCGGTTGAGCCTTTTAAAAGTTATGGGGGTGAGAGTGGGGAAGGAAAACTGAAAATCTGCAAATATACTAGTCATCATCATCATCATCACCCTATTAAAGTTCCCACTGCTGGGACACACGGACTTCTCTCTTGACGAGAGAGATTAGGCCTTAATTCACCACGCTGGCCAAGTGCGGGTTGGTGAATGTCACATGTCCTTCAAACTCTTTTTTTTTAAAGTTATCAGAACATGCCGGTTTCCTCACGATGTTTGCCTTCACCGTTAAAGCACGTGTTTAAAGCGCACATAAATTTCTCGTGGTGGGGTTTGAACCCACGACCTTCGGAATGAAAGTCGAGTGTCCTCCCACTTAGCCAACACGGCTTTGCTAAACTAGTGTGGGGTATCAAATAAAAGCGCATGGCTTCAACAATACATAATATTATGTTGTTTTACATTTAAGGAAATTAAGACATTGGAATCGGGGGTGTATCTTAAATTTTAAATTTAGTTTTATTTAGTGTAACGTCAATTTTTAATTGAAGTAGTTCTTTTGTAACCCAAATGATATGATCGAGACTCTCTAATACAAGTTTTTAAGTTTAAATGAGAACATTTTTTGACTAATATTTAGTCGTAGGACAAGTGCACATAATTATGCGACGATAAAGACTAGACCGTTTCCTTTGTCATTTATTAATAATACAGGTTTAAATTATTATTCAAGTATTTTTACGTCTTGTCACCGCTGCCTCGAAAGTTCAGTAGAGAAACGCTATTTTCCAACGTGTTTTTCTCTTCTTTTAAAACCCCGACACGGGCGATGCAAACAAAGTTTCCAATCAACCTTATCCGTCAAAAATCTTCCGCAAAAATCCGTATCCTCATTGACGGACGGACATTGTTCTAGGAACAATAACGACTGAATGCGAAGCTCTTTTGAAACGTGCTCAAATTTCAGTGTAATAAGAGCTTGCATCAAAAAATTTTTAATATTAGGTCCTTACATATGAAATTGGCGTTTTGTATGGGAGGAACAAAAAGTCGAATATTTTTTAATATAATATATTTAATTAATCAAAGTATGAACCATTATTTTCTATGCACTTTTGCCATCTTATAGGTAGTTCATTGATCCCTTTACTAAAAAAACCAGTCGGACGGGAATCAATAAAATCTTTGAAGGCGATTTGGACTGCCCCATCGGAGTTGAATTTTTTCCCTTGCAAGAAGTTATCCAAATTTCGAAAAAAATGGTAATCTGTTGGAGCAAGGTCCGGGGAGTACGGAGGATGTCTTAGACTTTCCAATTGAAGCTCTTCTAATTTAGTAGCCGTCTGTTGCGCAGTGTGTGGTCTAGCGTTGTCGTGAAGCAGCAGTGGCGTGGAGCGATTGACCAGCCTAGGTTGTTTAGCCGCTAGCTTTTCCATCATGGTTTGCAATTGCTGACAATAGACATCAGCCGTAATAGTCTGGCCAGATTTGAGAAAACTGTAATGAACAATACCGGCACTAGTCCACCAAACGCTTACAAGTAACTTTTTTGGGGTTAATTTTCGCTTGGGGCAGGATTTGGCTGGCTGGCCAGGATCCAACCATTGCGCTGAGCGCTTCCGATTATCGTAAAGAACCCATTTTTCATCACAGGTAATGATTCGGTTTAAAATACCTTCATTATTGTGCCGGTTTAGTAATGTAACGCAGCAGTCGACGCGCGTTTGCCGGTTTGCTTCAGTCAATTCGTGAGGTACCCACCTTTCAAGCTTTTTAATCTTCCCAATTTGCTTCAAGTGAATTAAAACAGTTTTATCACTAACACCGCAGCCTGCAGCTAACTCGGACGTGGTTTGCGATGGATCCGCTTCCACAATAGCCTTCAACTCTTCATTATCAACTTGAGTCTCAGGCCGTCCACGGGGCTTGTTCTGCAAGTCGAAATTTCCAGAACGAAAACGTTGGAACCAAAAACGAACTGTGTTTTCTTTTGCAACACGACCGCCATACACATCATTCACCCTTCGAGTTGTTTCCGCAGCACTAGTGCCACGGCGGAACTCGTACTCGTAAATAATGCGATATTTTAAGTTTTCCATTTTGTAAAATGAGTGACGCAAACAGAAAAAAACAGAAGAAAAAAAACAAATGAATGACGATCATCGAAGCACAAATACATGAGTCTATAGCTGTACAAATTTGAATTTGGAATTCCTTACCAAAGAGGAGAAATTTGTGATTAAAGTGGCCAGTACGAAAAACGCCAATTTCATATGTAAGGACCTAATATTATACTTTTTTAAAATCAGCGCAGTGTAGGATGTCCTCCAACTAGATGGTGTCTCTGGTGGTAGGCTTCGGCCGCCGCTTGTCAACACCCTCCGGGCTGGGCCAGTGCGTGAAGCGATTTTTTCGTGTTTCGTAATGTGGTCCGGAGAAGCCATCTTCTAGGCCTTCATGCTCCATCTTAGACAACATCGTCACTTTACATCAGGTGAGATTGTGGTCAAATGAAGGACTATCCAGCAAAAAAAAAAAAAATGGAAGGACGATCTGGTGAAGGCTGCGGGCTCACGGTGGATGCAGGCCGCTGCCAGACGAAATTACTGGGGAAATTTGAGGGAGGCCTATGTCCAGTAGTGGACGTCCTACACCTGAGAAGATGATGATGATGATTAAAATCAAGTTTTACTTTTGTAAAATGACACTGCATGTTTTTTCGCACACAATTGTTTCTTTAGACAATGGTCGACGCAAAATGGCCTTCAACTGTTCTTTTTCACTCAATAATTTTAATTAACTTGACACTGGCAAACTGACGCTGCAAGTGCAGATTCCAATTATACGATCAAGTATTGAATCAATCATTTGATTGACAGATAACAAAGAGAATATTAATCACTACCATTAAAAGACGGGACCTTCATACATAGATTTGGAACGTCGATTACATCATTATACTATTAAACTAGTAATTTTTTTAAGTCATCTACCATTGTGGTTTTTAATGAATACGGTCTCCGAATTCATTAAAAACCACAATGGTTTTTAATGAATGGTGATGATTTCCGAATGAGTCCGGAAATATTTATTTATTTATGATTTATTAAATATTGGTAATTTTTGAAATTAAAATAATAATAACTGATGACTGAAGCTCTAAAAACAAACTGACAATTGACATAACACCGGTCTGTGTTCTGTCAATTGTCAGAGAAAGAAAGACACACAAAAACTTGCATTGACTGCCTCAGTGGCGTGGTGGGCGACGCGACGGTCCGCTTGCGGCGTAAGAGGTAGCGGGTTAGATTCCCACCGAGGGGTCAAGTGTTTGTACGTCTATTTTATTCAGTATATCGGATGTCTAGTACCTGTAACATAAGCTTTAGAGCTTACCACGGTGCTAGATGTTGTTGTGTGGATTGTCCGGAAACATTTATTTATTTAAGTGAGATAGATAGATGACGCTATAATAAATCTAAATTTAAAATTTAAGAAAACCCCTGATTCCAATGCCTTAATTTCCTTAAAAGTAAAACACCATAATATTTAGTAATGTGCACGCGATGCGCTTTTATTTAATACCCCACTCGAGTATATTTGTAGATTTTCGGTTTTCCTTCAACACTCTCACCCGATTTTCATGAAATATGACTAAGAACACACGCGCCAAACTCACCTTGCATATAAAAAAAATACTAGATTGAAATCGCTCTATCCGTTCCGTTCGCTATGATGTCCAAGACAGATAGACAGACACACAGACAGACAGACACGACAAACTTATAACACCCTTCTTTTTTGGTCGGGGGTTAAAAAGAGTCTTAAATACGAGTATCAGTAGTTATATAATAGTAAGGTCGCCCATTGTGTCACTGTATGTAATATGTATCGCCTATGTATGTTCCTATATTGTGGTGTTGCAATAACGTTTTTTTGTATTGATTATTATTTTATTTGTTCCTAGATACCTTATTCAACAGTACACGTAAAATAACGTTAATATTACTTTGTTGCAGGTAATACTATAGTATCTGGGACTCAGTTGAATGTCACCAGGGATCTTCTAGCTTTCTCCGAAAACGACACATGGGTAAATAAAATGTCAAACATTTTCGTTCTTATTGGTATGATATGTGTTCCCATGTAAACATAAATTTGAAAGAAAGACATTGTATTTATATGAGACACAATACATATAAACAGAAAATATATTCAAATCTTAAAATAAATAAATAAGTTGCCAATTCCTTACTATCATTATAAGTGGAAAATCATATTATTTTCTAATGTGTATGTGTTGCGCTTTCATTTGAGACCCCACTCGAGTATATTTGCAGATTTTCGGTTTTTCTTCCCCACTCTTTTACCCTCATAACTTATAAACGGGTCAACCGATTTTCATCAAACATTTCTAAGAACACACTCGCAAAACTCACCCTTCATACAAACAAAAACTACACTAAAATCGCTTCACTCGTTCGGGAGCTATGATGCCACAGACAGGCAGACAAATACGTCCAACTAATAACGGGATTAAAAGCGGCCCCATTTCATAATTACTAGGTACTCAGATTTCGTCGGGACTTTCAGGACACATGCTTATAGTAATGCAATTGTATAACATTTACAGATAAATATAACATTAATACAAAAACTAACAGTGCAAACGTTTCAATTTATGTCTCCTTTTGATCTTTTTTTAATAAAATTGCAAAGTCGTTGCAAACAAATTGCTTTGAGCATTATAGGGTGGGAGACAGCACTCTAATCCTGATTTCATTGCGATTCAAAATCAACAAGTAGTACATGCGATGGTGGCGAAAATTCTGATAACGTATTCATGCAATGTACAGGGTTGTCACTGTCACTTGAGGAAAATAAGTTCAAATTATAGTTACCGAAAATAATATAATCTCTAAGACTCTTCAATTTTTGTATCAAATAATTTTTAACATACTTAATTCATATTATTTTTCTAAGTTGTTAATTACTCAACGTAAATTTTTGTATATGCTCTATGTTGAGATCCATTCGAAGAGTTTGATTTTCAATGAGTAAATTTTTAAGTTAAGGCAAGCTTACATACTGAAAATAATCAATAAAACATTTTAGTTAATGTCTGTGTACAATAATAAACGCGAACATTTTCTGTTTTTGACATGTGACTAGGCAGCCCTATAGAGCTCCACAATGAAGCTTAATGTAAACAGAGGGAGCAAAAACGCTCCCAACGAACGTTCGAACTGTGCTGAGGAGGTTTGAGTAAATACCGCTCTAGGAAACAATGCTGGTCCTCGCTCTATGGCTCGACAGCCATGTCTATAATCCTCTGTACTCTATACCCTCCTCTATAGTCTATGCCCTCCTCTATAGTCTCTACCCCTTGGTTGGGGATTATGGGGGGACAATCAATGGATTCGGAAATTCCAGTAAAATTTTAAATTTTTGAACGCGTTCGGTTCGATTTAGGGAGAATTTTTGTAGGTTTTGTTACTGCTGGAATAGTGACGTGTTTTGGTTTTTAGGTTGAATGATTAAAATCTGCGTTGTAAGGGTTTGATATATATTTTTTTATAGTTGTTCATTATTTTTATTCGTCTAAGTAATAAAATTGAGGAATATGGATTATGACATTTGCCTTGATGTGGGTAAATAAATGCTACTATATACATAGTTTTTACAAATTAGTTTGATGTTTCATAATAATATTTAGATTTTTGAAGCAAATGTTTAAAACAATATAAGTTTTTTTTGATAAATCGGTTGTTATTATATGTTAACCGTCCGGTAATAAATGTAGATTTTGTCGATGTTGCGTTTAAACAAAGCGGAATAGACACATTTTTACCAGTATGAGATGAAAGTTTTTGATAAATTAAAATTAAGCAACTCTTCGTAACTAAAACGAGCATAACATTTTCGGGAAACATGCTCGCTGAGAAGTTTTTACATGTGAAATATATAAATTTAAGGGAATGCAGTTTTTTCATATTTTTGATTTCGCAATTAGATAATTTGATAAAGGGAGAATACAAATTTCGGATGTGTTTAAATATTACGAATGATTTTTAAAACTCTGAGGACCGTCTGGTTTTTATTCATTTTTCTTTATTAATTGCACACTAAACACAAACTTAATGACTCAGTGGCGCGGTGGTCGAATGTCCGTTAACGGCGCAAAGGGTAGCGGGTTCGATTCCCGCCGAGGGCTCAAGTTTTAGTATGTTGTGCAAGTTCTTTCTCCTTGGTGTTTAATATGTAAAATAGAAATATCTATAAATGAGTGTCTATTAAATTAAATACGTATATAATTTGTGAACGCTGCACACAATATACTTTTGTAAAATTGCAAAGTATCTTGATCCAACCACCACTTTTGATAGGAAACCCCGTCTAATCTGCCGAACATTCCAATAAAATATTGAAGTGGCGTTTTTCGTTTTCGCTTTTCACTCTGATTGTGTTGCATTCAAATGAATAATTGAGTCGTTTGAAATACATTGAAATATTTTGAGTTTTACTCGCGATTTATGCTGTGGCAATAATATATTTCAAGTTTCGCGTGTTTTTGATGAATTTTGACTGAAATTGGTCTCGAAAATTATGTTGTTATGATTGTTTGATAATTATATCTTGTACTTGAAAAGAAAAGTGTACGAAACTTGGCCAAATGGCAATTTGTTGCGCTTAAACAAGTTAGTGATATTTTGGCTTTCTTAATTCGGTTAATTTGTGTGCTAAAGGTATAATTTTCTCGTGTTCGTCATTAAAAAATAAAATTATTTTTACTGCAGCTTTTAATTATTGTTTCCGAAATGGCCAAGAAAAGTTGTCACAACTCTGAAGTCTGTCAAGTGTGTGACAATTCTTAGAATTGTTTTCAATAGTCAGATTGGATATACCTATATAATGACTTTATCTAATAGACTGCATATAAAAGTGTGAAAAATAAGCTCATTTATCCTATATTTTGTGTTTTTGAACTTATGTATGACCAAGCAAATAGCAATGGAATAGGGTTTTTGTTTATAAAGAAGCAGTATGCAATTCTTTATAAACAAAAACCCTATTCCAAGATCGATTATGAAGATGACTTAATTTCACTAACAACACATACTCGTGTCTCTAGAGATTTCGCCCGACCACCGATTCTAATCTAACTTTGTCTGCTGGTCAACTATTAATGCAACAGCTTTTGAATACATGGTAATATTGAAGAGGTGGGATTAGGGTACGGCGGCCGAGTGGGAGAGAGACCGACTGCTGATCTGGGCATGAGGGTTCGCGTCGTGGTGTGGTAGGGTTTTTGTTTCTTTTAAGATTTAGGCTCCAATCAATGATGCGTTTAAAATGAGTATACACATAATAATTAGTTTAAGTAGGGTTGGAGTTGTCAATTGTATTTTCTGAAGGGGAATGAAATAAAATTCGAAACCGGATCGGTCAGCAGACCCAACAATAAAATGAACTCTTCACTGTTGTTCGAAAAATACAAAAATATTTAACAACTAGCTGACCCCAGCAAACGTTGTTTTGCAAAATAAAAAATTGATAGTAGCTGATTCTCCAGACCTACTGAATACGCATATAAAATTTGGTAAAAATCGGTAAAGCAGTTTCGGAGGAGTACGGTAACTAACATTGTGACATGAAAATTTTATATACTTTTGATAGATATGATATTTGACGTTAGGAACACACCTACATTGCTTAGACAACAGTGAGTGCTTGTAATTTAATATGAACTTTATACCATAGCAATAAAGCTCAAATTGACTACGTTTTAGTTACAAATCATTTGTATGGGAAAAAGAAAAGGGCTATTTTTAGGGGTTTTCCAGCAATAATTGTAATTTTTCTCGCCGAAAAAACCATCCTTGAACTTCAACGAACATTTAAAAAAAAGATTTGGCCAAATTGGTCCAGGCGTTGTTGAGTTATGCGCTTACCAACACATTTTGCGATTCATTTTTATATTATAGATATACTGATAGTACAATCCTTAAGGCGGCGATCCCATGCAAGTCTTATCGCAAAAAACGGGTGTGTAATTTCACCATATCCATAGTTTAATTTTATCAGCCTACAGTTGAAATGATGATGAAACTTAAATAATTAAGTTGGTTGTCCCATGGTTTACAGCAAAAAAACCGTCTTTCGGTGAAACTAAAACACAGCAATATAGTAACCAAACTTGAATAAAATGTCACGGCTGGAATGCCCTAATTCTGTCTAATTAGACTTGTCAAAAACACTCTTACATTACAAACATTACCTATAAACTATTTAAAACACTTTGGTTCAGCTATGAAATAAACATGACGCCGTTTACCATACCGAACACATTACAATTCTGCAAAGCTGTTTTTGCGAACAAATTGCTTTCACGAATAACTTAGTTAAATTTCTCCAAAACAACTAACACGACACTGAAAGTCTAATTTGTTTACATTTAAATATTATCACGTTAAAAGCATATTAATAAAACAGCTGGTAGCTAATTGCAAACTCCTGCACTCTAGCTTATCATGCAGCTTAGAGGGATTGCATCTGGTGCAGTTATTTTTATCAATTGATGAGGCCCCTAACCGTTCTGTTAAAAAAAAAATGGCTGAAACAGCAGAGTTTAAAATGATAAAGTTTTTCATTGAACCATTAACCAAGTGCTAACACTTATGAAATTATGCCAAAGAAACATTGACCTGCCAGGATCAAAGAACACAATTTACTTGAGTACATTTTAATAAACTAATTATCAAATCTTACATAAACATGGCCCAGACCATAACTTGGGTAAACTCCCATAAGTGTAATAACTTTGTAAGCAAAAGGTGAAAATGGTTATTGTGGAAAAACTAAAGTATAATTTACATTTCAGTTTTTAAGCGGTTATTTATATAATTTTATTAAAGTATTTTTTCTTCTAATTTGCTATCATCTTCTGATTCGATATTTGCAATCCATTTACCAAAAAACGTGATCTTACATTTCTAACCATCGAATGTACAATTGACATAACCTGTTTTATCACCCTTAAAATTGTTTTTTTATATCCAAATTTTTATGGGACTAATTTCGAGGTATAAAGGTATATCTATATTAAAAAAAGGATATCAAAATTGGACTACTCAGTAAAATGTTAGTTAGAACCGCTATTTTACTGTAAGTGGTAGAACTAAAATATTTTTCCATTAACCTTTCCTCCACGTTTTAATCGTTTTAACGTTACGTTAGATTAAACGTTAATTAAAAAAAAACAAATTATGATAACACTGTTATAAGTGTTGTGATCTATAACATCTATTATTGGCCGTAAAATAGATAAGTTAGGTAAATAATAAGATACATTTAAAAGCTGTTGATTTTGTTACATAAATAAAAATAACCTGATCAAGCTACATTATCTCCACTGTAACTTATGGCTAGAATTAATCCAGCGTGCATGCAACGTCTCAATTTAAGTTGGGATCCCTTTGAACACCAGCTCTTTGACGGCGTCTCCAAACACCGCACAGCGCGGTGATTGAGGCAGCTTTTTGCAAGGATCTTAGAAGTGGAACTTCAGCAGGGATACTTGTTTTCCTACTTGGAAGTTCGTGATAGATGCGTCTCGGTTTTGTTTTAAGTGCTGTGTATGGTATGTTGGTGTTCGTAGTGCAATGAAAATTATTTTATTTATCTTATGTAAATCATACTCATTATGATTTCATTCTATTGGTTTCGGGGCATGTTGACTGATTCTAAACATACATTATTTCAACCGGGCCCGAGAGACCCGATCCCGTTTGTTGTATGGAGCCCTCTAAAATATTCACAATACAATACAATACAAAAATTCTTGATTGTAACACCACAATATAGGAACATACATAGGAGATACATATTTAATACAGTGACACAATGGGCGACCTTATCACTAATAGCGATCTCTTCCAGGCAACCTTTGGATGGGTCAGATATTTGATAATAAGAGAGAGCAGTGGCGTTAATATTTATTTATTATTACTTAACCCCCCCGCCCCCGCTTTGCACCTAGTTGACCGTATTGTGAATCTAAACCAATCTCGAACCCACTAAACACACACAAAAAATTTCATCGATTTTGATGAAATTTTTTGTTTTTTGTTTTTGATGAATTTGATGAAAGGTTAAGCCGTTTAGGAGGAGTTCAATGACTAAAACACGTACAGAAGATTTATATATATAAAGATGTGTTTTTATTGTTTGTTGTTGTACCGGCAACAGATGTTCATCATCTCAAAAAAAAAACTATTCTCTATCTATCACGGTTCCTTGCAGCCTGGTTAAAGACTGACAAACAGGCAACAAAGTCTCAGTGATAAGGTATCGTATTACCCTTTGGGTACAGAACCCTAAAAACTAAGAAATCGCCAACATCATCTTGTTTATCACTAAAACTACCCGAAAGCTCTATAAACCCAAATCTTTTCAATCGCCGCGGACAAATATATAAAAACCTATTAATCCTCACTTTAAAATACCATATTTATGACTAAAAACAAACACCCCTTAAAATTATATATGTAGAGTCTTATCTGTTCGTATGTTTGCAAACGGTTCGTTATTAACGGGGCTAGGTAGAGAACTAGGGCCCTGCGGGAGATGCGCTCGCTGAATCTTTAGCAGCATCTTTCTGGTCCATTCCACTGATTAACTTTATCTAACTTTATGAGTATATGTGGATATCGAGCTAGTGTCGGGTCATTTGATGGGGAATTTAAATATTTTGTAATTGTAGAGGTATGTATCGAAAGGGTAATGATTAAATAAATAGGTAAATATTTCCGGACTACTCACACAGCATCACCTAACCCCAAACTAAGCAGAGCTTGTACTATGGGTGTTAGGTGACTGATATACTACATAGATACATTTTTTTTGTAAATACATACATATGATACATAGAAAACACCCAGACCCGAAACCAGAAATTGTAGATCGTACAAAATCTGGTCCCCCGACGGGAATCGAACCCGCAACATCTTGCGCCTCAAGCGGACGTTCAATAACCGAGCCACAGAGGTCGTCAAATCGTCGATTAAAACGTATAAGTACGTAAGATATATAAAAAATATTGTAAAAGTATCTTTTCCCTTTTTTTGCAAACGATAAATCAAGAGAATTCAGTGATTGAAGTTTCACTTTTCTGCTATTTGTAGGTAGATACAAAATTTATGCGTTTTAAGCCCCTACTTTGGGGTAGTATATATATATACTTTTCTCTATCTATATCTAAGCTCATTTATAAGGCGAAAATAGGTATTTTAGGCTAACAGCCGGACTAAATAGAATACCTATTTTTATGTGTAGTCATCATGCGTTTTCTAGTGCTTTAAATATATACACAGATTTAGATTACAACTAGTATTTAAGAATTTATTAAGAGAGTAGAATCGAAGGTTATTTATTTCACCCACCTATAAATAAGAAAAACAATACAAAACAAGCTAAATCTTCATTATACTAATACTACTACTTGATAATAGGTATTATGTAGGATTCAAATTGTCTGTAATTTTTATAGATTTAAGAATGTATAAATTTATTTTTTTTAATTTTTATTTATTTATTTATTAACTAGCACGACTTACAAAAAAAATCAATTACACTAATTAATATAACATTTAGTAACAATGATAGAGTATATACAATTAATAGAATGGAATCGAAGGTTCTTTATTACAATACAAAATACAAAATACATATCTCTATAATCTAGGTATCAACTATGAATAAAGTTGCCAAAAACCATTTTAAT
This sequence comes from Gymnoscelis rufifasciata, assembly GCA_929108375.1. NCBI lineage: Eukaryota > Metazoa > Arthropoda > Insecta > Lepidoptera > Geometridae > Gymnoscelis > Gymnoscelis rufifasciata. The sequence continues at coordinate 14,584,509 of OV815305.1, forward strand.
AAATTGGCTTAAGTTATTTATAGCCTATATTACACGAAATACTTCAGGTTAGGTAAAACAAAACATGAAAAAGGTAAAGTATCATGATTTGACGGTTTTTACTTCCCGATATTTGGGCGTTAGTTCAAGCATAAAATTAACCGAACCTTGCTTGCTACACATTTTCATATTGCAAAAACACGTACAACAAATGTTAATGTTTTATTTTAAGGGTTCCGTACCCAAAGGGTAAAACGGGGACACTATTACTGAGATTTCGTCGTCTGTCTGTCATCAGGCTGTATCTAAACCACGGTGATAGATAGATAGTTGAAATTTTGGGAGACGATGTATTTATGTTGCCGCTATAACTATAATTACTAAAATCACATAATAAATAAATATATAAGGGGCTAAAATACAACAAACGTGATCTTTACAAGGTTTAGCAAACTTTTTATTTATTTTATTGCAAAATGTGTATAAACTAGGCATACCCTAGCTGTATGTAGTATGAGTCCATCTTATCAAATACAAATTTATTTTAATTTTTCTTTTCTTTTTGAAATACTTCATTTCAAACATTGCCGGCTATTCGCATCTATGATTTGTCTCCGTCTAAATTGTGATTTCCACTCCAAAAGACAGAGGAAATGCGAGCTGATTGGTCAAGAGAAAGTTCAACGGGATGCCAATTGCCGTTTAGGAATGTGGTGCTTACTGAGCTGTCATACATTCAAGTAGTGCTTGTAATTTAATAGGTACCTACATCTATATAATGTAGTTGTGGGGGTACTAGACAGTGTGGTTGTACTAGACACTTAAACTTTAGATAGGTCTAAATATGCGTTATTATTCAATTGAATTCTCGTAAATGGACTTGTTTCATAGGTATTATATCCGTAAACACAATTTTGGTTAATTGGCATCGATGATTTGGAAATATTGTAATGATTCGAGTTTTCCTACATGCGTGTGTGTAAAACGTTATTTTTCTATGTTTTCTAACTGTTTTGTAGAGATGAGTGGTCTTACAATTTGTTGTATATGTATAATTTACTTTGAAAGTTATTTAATAAATTTCTGATCTTTTTTATTACCTATTCATTGTTGATATTGTTGATTATAATACAACTTTAATCCAAGTATATTTCCGGACTAATCACACAGCATCGAATCAAAAAAACTTAAGTACCATTTGAAAATGCATGTTTGCAAAAATTCCAATTGTAGACATTACATAAAACACGAAATAGCTATTTATTCAACCATTTATGTTCTTGAACGCTTTAAATGTACTAAAAGTATTCCATAAAACCTCTTCGGAAAATATTGCACGGATATGTCTTTTATATTCTTCAATAACTCAAGGAAAAATCTAATACGGAATATTCAAGGCATAAAGCTTTTGCAAATATTAATGTCATGGAATAAATTTCATTTCATGCCGCCGGTACATTAAAATGTATTCAAAACATCCCAATAAGCTCTCAAAGCAAATATGTAAGCCGACAAGACCCTTTCAATTGAATGTTGCATAAATGCAATTTTAGTATATAATATTTAGTACATTAGATCTTGTATTCATTGAACCCGAGCATTTGGATCACAGTGAAGTATGGTAGAAAATATGCACTAGTCTTTCATAGTTGAGTATTTCTTATTGCGTTTCTTGTAGAGTTGAGATGAGTGAAAGTTGTTTTTTTTTATCCGGCTATAGTTGAACTCATGCTTGCTCTTAACTGTTTTTTAGCCCAATAAAGGGGTTGCATGGCTTCGGGAAAACGAAACTATTACTCCAATCCAGCCCCGACATGCTGCCAAACGGGCCGGAAAGTTCTTGAATGAAGACCACAAATCGGCAAACACAGAGTAGGACGTCCACCAACTAGATGGATGGACGACCTGGTGAAGGTAGCGGGCTCGCGGTGGTTACAAGCTGCTACCCACCGAGTCACTGGAAGTCTTTGAGGGAGGCCTATGTCCCGCAGTGGACGTCCTACGGCTGAAATTATGGAAATGATGATGCTGCCAAACTGCCCACGTGGTCCAGGTTCGCTTGCGGCGCAAGAGGTAGTGGGTTCGATTCCCGCCTAGGGGACCAGTGTTTGTATGTTCTGCAAGCACTTCCTCCTTGATTTGGGTGTTTGTATAATAATAAATATCAATACGTATGCCTATGATATTAAGTATATGAGGTGTCTACTCGTAAAACAAGCTTAGAGCTTACCACGGGGTTATGTTGCTAATGTAGTTGTGTTGATTGTCCGGAAATATTTATTTATTCATTCGTCGTCTGGCTCGCAGTGGGAACGTGAAGAGTTATAAAGTTATAAAGCCGGAGTTCTGGAAGGGTAATCCTTCCAGAAGTCCGGCTTTTTTACGGCAGCAGCATCCCTACACAATATCCCACAAATTGTTTAAGATTTTATAAATGTATTTGGAGCTTTTATAATACACTTTACGCGGTCATTGAGTTCTTTAACTCAAGAACAGCTCAGGCACTGTATAAAATGTTTCTAGGTTTCTATTAAAAGGGATCTGGTAGACACATTTTTTGTTACTTGTAGAAATGAAAAGAAAAACCTTAGCTACAACCCTTCAAAAACATGTAAAAACATACAAACTTTCTTCTTTTGTGTGAAACTTGTAAAATGTTTTTCATGTTTCATTCATAAACTCGGAAATACTTTTAGCTATCTTAAGTTGGGTTAAATTAATCTCAATTTTTATTTGAACACTTTTCCTGTTCCACGGAAATATAAGGAAAATTGTCTGTAATTGCTAAACTGAATTATCCGACCATTTTGCAAATATTTTCGGTAAAAGGGTCACAATGACTAATGACTTTCTACCTTTTAGGGTTCCGCGATATAATCTTTTACAGATATTTATTGTTTTCCTGGTTGATAAATTTTATTGGATCCGTTTATTACCCTAAATTTAAAAATATATTACAACAATTTAATATGAATATAAAATACTAGCGACCCGCCCCGGCTTCGCAAAGGTGCAATGCTGATCATAAATAAATAAATAATAAATAAATAAATATAAAGTAAATGAAAAAAAAAAGTTATTGTGGGTTATCCATATACCATCACGGACTTTTATGTAGACCTTTTCAATGTGTACAATACTTAATACATTATTTTGATAAAACTCGTTCACCGTGTGTTTGCAATGTAAGCGGAAAAAATGAAATTATTAACGACATCACATTAGAAACCTCAAAAATAACAGTACCTCTCCACTATTTAATGGATGTTATTATGCATATTAACCTTCCTCTTGAATCACTCTATCTATAAAAAAAAATTGCATCAAAATCCGTTGCGTTGTTTCAAAGATTTAAGCATACAAAGGGACTTAGGGACAGAGAAAGCGACTTTGTTTTCTACTATGTAGTGATTCCCCTCTTAACACTTATGAGTATTTTTTAAGTAACGAAATTATTATTTATAATGTTTTACTGAATTGTTAATTAACTTACTGTGTAAATACATTGTAAAAGGTTATAACATCGAAAATCTTTCGCTTTATTTTAAGAGCGGTCGCAATATTTTAAACTCATATAATATGTATTCAGTAAACAGTGGTTAAAATATTTATAATTGCTTACGGCAGATTTTTTATATTTTGTTATACGTGGACTATTCAAATATAAATATCGAAAATAAAAACGCCTCTTATTCTCTCCGTATTCTCAAATAATATGTTTGTTTGTCCGATCAAATATAAGGTTTTCGTTGGCAGCTGGTGTGGTACTCAAACTTTGAATTTATTAATACCTAATTGGGTTCGAATACGTACGAAATTGTTTAGTTGGCGTATTAGATAATTTTAATTAAATTTATTATTTATTGCCGTTAGGTTTATTGTTACCATCAACTGGGTAATTTCGTTAGTTTCTTGTGATGAATTATAATTATTTTTATTTATTATACGTCTCTTTTTGTCCCTTCTCAATGTTGTGAATTTTCATCATCATCATCACCCTATTAACGTTCCCCCTGCTGGGACACAGGGACTTCTCTCTTGACGAGAGAGATTTGGCCTTAATTCACCACGCTGGCCAAGTGCGGGTTGGTGAATGTCACATGTCCTTCAAACTATTTTTTGAAGTTCTTAGAACATGCCGGTTTCCTCACGATGTTTGCCTTCGCCGTTAAAGCACGTGTTTAAAGCGCACATAAATTTCTCAAGAAAAATCCAGAGGTGCGTGGCGGGGTTTGAACCCACGACCTTCGGAATGAAAGTCGAGTGTCCTCCCACTTAGCCAACACGGCTTTTTTTTTTAAACGAATTTTAGTTGTGTTTAACTAAAACAGTTGACCACAATATTCGTTCTTTGTGGTCGGAACCTCGTGTCTGAGGGACTTGGTCATGGTATCTCATTAATCTTGTCGTCACTCCTTCCCATCGACCCCGTATAAAGTGTTTATGCAAAAAGGAGTCAAATATTCATAATTTGGTAGGAGCTATAAAATTTGAGGCACTTTTAGTGACTTCTGAGTTTTCATAATGTTATAGTTAATCTGCTAAATATAATATTCGTTTTTTTTCTAATCAATCGGTCAATTCACAATTTTATTGAACACAACATGGAAGAAAAGAAAATACAAGATAAATTACAAAAATAGTCCCAAAGGCTCGCAGCGCTAAAGAGTGATATATATTACTAAAATCTAGACGCTAAGAATCTTGAATATCTAGTTCAAGCGAATCCAGAATCTTCTAACGTAAGTCTGGGAACCATATATTTTGTAGTTTAGTATTCCTTGGAGCAAAAACTCACAGAACTTAGAAAATGCATTCTTTATTCCACCGTCTATTTCAGTATTAGAGTCTACATTTTATTTTACAAGTTTTGTACATTTTATTGAACACTTCCCGCCCACTACGTTGTCGGCGTTTTACGGATGTCAACACGGAAAAATATCCAACATCCTGTCGCAATAAATGATCTATTAAATGGAAAAATCTTTAATGTATGTTTTGAAATGGCTCCTACAACATCTCAAACTTACAATTTACAATAAGATTAGAAAGAAAAGGTAAATTGTATTCATGCGCAATTACTTCCTATATAATTAAATATAAATGATTTTTTATAAGTTATATACCTCATCTTTAGGTTAAACTATTTTTTATTAATTCAGAAAAAGATTAAGACATAACCTTCGTACGCAGGGTTATAGCAACGGTGGTGCAGGTTCGCATTAATTAAAATTGTAAAAAATTTATTATAAGAAGGGTAAAGTGAAGACCAAAATGATGGATTATAAATGTTGGTATTAAAGACGAATAACACAAATAAAGTTATAAAATATGTCATGTAAGATTCTGGTTCAAATTAAGATTTTTACTTGAATGTTACAAATGACTAAACTTTTGTGTAATATTTTTCAATTTAAATAGCAGGTCTAAATATAAAAAATAAAGTAAATCCAAACACCTCATTTCCTCAACCGTTCGGGAGGGACCAGTCGACTAAAGAGCTATATTGAAGCGACGATGCCCTGCCAAACATCGCCTTCGCCGTAACGAATATTCGTCGGAGCCCGATATTTAGCCAAAGCATTGCAACATAGAAATTATTAAACCAGCCTTTCACGGTTCTGTTTAAAGTGCTCTAACTTTTAGTTTGCATTAAAAAAACTGCTTTATGCCTTAAAAGCTAAAAAATCTAGTGCTACGTTAGTTTATCAGTAAGTAAATGAAAGGGTTGCCAGCGCTTTATACTCAAGACCCGATGAATGGCACGTACATAAAATACACACGTAAAGTACGTAGGGCTGAAAGTCTAGACTCTGGTTAGGCCTTTCGCCTCGCTGCGTGCTAGTAACGAGGGTTTATTTCAATAGGTGGAATATCCACGGGTTTATTTTGAGCATCAGCTGTTTCTATCATAAAATCTGTAGTTACCAATGTTACAATGTAATCTAACGAATGTTGTCGATGTTTGTATGAGTTTGAATACTACTCAGTTGATTGTGACGTCACGTGGTTGTTATGTTTGTTGGTTTCTCCATCTCCGAGTAAAATTAGACGAAGGTTAAAATATTTATTTATTTATTTAAAAAATATGGAGCTTTATTATTCCAGGTTTACAATAATTCAATAGAGCCCATTAAATTCCACGATAACATTGATTAAATTTAGGTAAAAAAATTAAATTAAAATTAACACCAAAACCTTTTTAATACTTCATTCAAACACACAAAAATAATATAATAAATAAATTAAAAATAAATAGATTAAATATGGAGGTATTGCGCTCAGTCGCATGTGACAAAGTGAGATATTGACATATTATGTGAATTAAGTCCATAATGTAAAATGTTTAAATAGATTTATCGTATGTTTGAAGTAGACGTCGAATTACGAAATTTTATAATAATAGTCATTATAGTAATTTAATTGATAAAATATAATTATACGTCAAAACTGTTTTTTTTTGTGGTTACCAGTGCCACATAAACCGTTTTTGCCACATAGGTTGTATGTCTAGGAATCAAAAATAGCATAAAATCTATATTTGAAATTTAAGAAAACCCCCCGAATCTAATGTCTTAATTTCCTTAAAAGTAAAACACCATAATATTTAGTAATGTGCACGCGATGCGCTTTCATTTGATATCCCACTCGAGTATAATTGTAGATTTTCGATTTTCATTTCCCCTTCTCAATCCCATAATTTTTAAACGGCAAAACCGCTTTTCATGACACATGTCTAAGAACACTCGCGCCGTACTCACCTTTCAACAACCAAAAAAACTAAATTGAAATCGCTCCATCTGTTCGGGAGCTCTGTTGTCCCAGACAGACAGACAGACACACAGACAGACATACACACAGACAGACAGACACACAGACAGACAGATACACAGACAGACAGACACACAGACAGACAGACACACAGACAGACACGTCATACTTAAAAAACTTAAAACCCCTCTTTTTTGGTCGGGGGTTAAAAAATAACATCAAGCAACACAAAAAAAGTACACTCAACATTACTCTGTAAAGGAACATTGCAAAGCACCCATTATTTTGTCTACGCTACGCCAATAAAGCTTTTCAGGAACACAGCAATAAACTGAAATCTAGGAGGAAATAGCTTGTAACGGCACTGATGGAGCGGGATATCGACTCAAATATAGGTTGTCCCATTTACCTTTCGAATAAACTTCGAGAGTAGACATTTTCCACCCTTCCCTTCCATTAGCAGGTAAGAAACCGGTATGGATCAAGTAATATTGTAACGCCAACGGGACTGTAATTACCTCCTTTTCGCACAGTTTTCTAACACACAAGCACTCCTATTTACGTTCCCACTGCTGGGAGACAGGGACTTTTCTCTGAAATTATGAAGCTATTAATAGGTGTCCAGTATTTTTAACCCCCGACCAAAAAAGAGGGGTGTATAACACAATCTCTTAGTTTGACGTGTCTGTCTGTCTGTCTGTCTGTGGCACCATAGCTCCCGAACGGATGGAGCGATTTCAATTTAGTTTTATTTGTATGAAATGTGAGTCTGGCGCGAGTGTTCTTAGAATGTTTCATGAAAATCGGTTGTGCCGTTTAAAAGTTATGGGGGTGAGAGTGGGTAAGGAAAACCGAAAATCTGCAAATATACTAATGTGGGGTATCAAATGAAATCGCATCGCGTCCACATTACATAATATTATGTTGTTTTACGTTTAAGGAAATTATGGCATTGGAAACGGGGGTTTTTCTTAAATTTTAAATTTTGATTTATAAGTAAAGTATTTTCATCCTTGGGTTGGTTTGAAGAGATCGCTTTTTAGCGATAAGGCCCAGGCATTGTACCACTTGTATATTTATTTATTTTGTTTTACGTGTTTATGTTCCTGTGTTGTGTACAATAAAGCGTTTTTGTATTGTATTATAAGATTCTGAAGTGACGTAATTATAGCCACACCCACGCCAAATCAAATCAAATCAATCATTTATTTGCCAAATACATTTCAATTCAAGTACATGTAACGCCCAAGTTAGTTGCAACGATGTACTCGGCCACACACATCGCGTTGACATGAATATCCGTCGCATGCCGCTAATTCTCCACCATCAGAAATAAACATTTCGAGCCTCTCGCTACACCAACGCCTCTGGTGGAGAATTTTCGCGGTGGCAATGCGCTCATTAACCTGAAAGAGGTTCTTGAATGGGGTAAAATGTAATGCTGGCAAGCCTACGTATTGTCTGCTCTGAGTGTGTATATTTTAGCGTTGAATTCTATTAAATAAAGGAGCTCTTTACTTTTTTGCTTCAGTTGAGTTTGTTTTGGTGATGTTACTCGTGTTTGTATAACAGCAGGTAGCTTATAAGGAGATACGTAGAAGAATTTTGTTAGTTTTTTTTAAGCAACGCTCCTATACCTACCGACTGTTATAACACCCAGACCACGGACAAAGTGCTTGCAGAACATACAAACACTTTCACCCTCGGCGGGAATCGAACCCGCTACCTCTTGCGCCGCAATCGGACTCTCGCCCACCGCGCCACTGAAGCAGTCACCATTGAATACATTTCTGTCATTTTCTTTATATATCTTAACCGTCTGAAAGTCTGAAAGAGTTTTAAAAATCAACAAATAATGATAATATTTATCTTCCATCAATATTATAACAATGTTTGTGTTAAAATAATCTCGAATTGGCCAATCTATTCAAGCGTTGCGATACGATTGACTCGCTCGTTCGCAACACATTGAATTGCACCTATCGGCAATATATTGCACGAGATGACAGATCGCTGGCTGTTAGACAGACTCAGTCTAGACTTGATGATGACAGACTATGCAAATTCAGAGGGGCAATTCTCGCGCTTATGATATTATAATGAATTAGAAATATATCAGTTTATATTTGCTGTTTTTTCGGTTTAAAAGATTTCGTCTGTGATTATTTAACAATTACCCATTAGGCTATGTTGTGCTTATGATTAAAAATAATTTGTAAGAAACCCGAAAAAATCTACGGATTTTAGGTTATACCTCTATACCGAATTTGTTATAATATCATAGGCGCGAGAATTGCCTTTCAAGTATTTAAAATATCCAGTTATTAAATAAACAATTCTAGTAAATAAATTTGATGTTGGAATATTTTGGAATATGCTCTGCTGCTGTTTTCCCGATACTACAACCTGATCATCTTCTAAGTTCCCCTTAGTCTGTCATCATCAAGTCTTACACCAATTTTATCAATCTCCGTCAACTTTTACCATTAAGTGTATAGCGATTTGTGTAGTCAAAGGTCTATTTTACATTAGAAAAAATACACAAAATGGCCGCTGATAGTATACAACCTACTTTTAAGATAGATAACTTTAAAATTGTATTTAACTTCGTCATTATCATTCCATTTAAATGTCCATGCGCCAAATATGTATTATTCAGAGTTTATTTGAAGTAAAAACAATATTCTATGCCTGTTAAAAAGAATGAATGCGGGCTTCAATCACATTATTTAACAGGCGGAATTTAATCTACGAGTATATCGCAGCATATGCTCATTTTTGCAGTTGTTACATGAAGTTTTAAAATAGAATAAACGTTTAAAATATGAAGAATTATTTTAAAATTATTTTTCATTCAAATTATTATAAAAAAGGCGAAATAAACATCGTCCAAAATGTTTTTTCTGTTTGTCTGGCATATTTCACCTACCCAAAGCATTAAAATCCAGTTTAATGCTATAGACAGAGTAATTTCAGGGGAAGTTTTTAGATATAGGGAATATGCACGTATCTTTTGTACTGCTTTTAATCCATAAATCATTTATTAAAAACCAAAGAACTTACTACATAATTAACGCAGTATATAGGACTTTATCTTCTGTGCTAGCTAGAAACTGTTACAGAAAGGTAATGCATGGTACCCGTTTTCCCCGCAAACTACGTGTACATATAAAATACCTTACAAAGGTATATAAATAAATACCTTACAGACTAAAATGGAGTGTATCCCATCTGGCCCGGTGACTTGGCCCGGCGCCGGGCCACATGGGAAATAAAAGTTTTAAATTCCCCGGTGATGTGTTTACCGGGCCAAAGACACAAATCAAGTGCCATCATCCCCGGTAGGGTGAAAGAGGATACGCCTCGTAATTTATGAAATACTAAATACATGCATCTACCTATGAAAGGAACTGAACTTATAAATCAAACTGCTTATAAATTAAAAAACTAATTCGGGATCTTTCTTTAAACGTTTATACTAGTTACATTACCAAAAATAGATAAAACACATTCAAAATATACACCTTTTAGCTACAAAATGTATTTTAAAAACTTTTAAAAAACTTTTCTTTTCAAGCAACCTTAACGCGGCCATTTTGACGAGCGTGTCCTGTGACGTCAGTAACGAAGTGTTTAATTTACAAACTTACTGACAGTTTGATTAAATTAGTTTTATTCCATGGAAGCCAATAGATTTTGACGACACATTGTTATATTGGGCGAGCGATGCGTTTTGTAAATTTGCAAGGGAATATCAAAATATTCGATTTTTGATGATTTAGGTTCACTATAAATAATAGTAGTTTATTTTTTAAATAATTGTGTTTGAATGTTTTGGAAACAATAAAGATTACAAGGATAAGGAAACAGCCCATTTTAAAGTCTCGTGCAGATTCTCTATTATGTAGGAAGTATAATTTACGTCCAAGCGATGACGCGGTGGATACCTATTGCCACGTCAACCTAAAGCAGGGAAGTGTTAACTGTGTTTACTGGTATAATTTTATGTGTAAGTAAAAGAAACAGTGATTTACATCAGTCAGTGTTTTTGGAGGTTTTGTCTGTTCACGTCCGTAAGTTAACCCTCTAAATCCTTACACGTGACCTCCGGGTGGTGCTAAGAACAGTATCTGGTGGTAGGCTTCGGCCGCGGCTTGTCACCACCCTCCGGGCTGGGCCAGTGCGTGAAGCGATTTTTTTGTGTTTCGTAATGTGGTCCGGAGAAGCCATCTACCTACCTTCTAGGTCTTCATGCTCCATCTTAGACCACATCGCCACTTTACATCAGGTGCGATTGTGCTCCCAAACAGGAATCGTAATTTTGATGAGGTTAAGCATCGTTGCGCGAGGCCATGACTTGGATGGGTGACCGCTCTGACTGCATCTTTTTGCAATAAAAAAAATACAATACACAATACAATACTCTTTATTGAAACACAAAAATATAATACAACAGAACAATGCTTAAGAACTAAAATACAATAAATAATAGTGTAACAATGGGCGGCCTTATCACTAAAAGTGAAGTGAAAAAATGTTTTTATTTCCTAATTTTTGTGTTTTTTTTTATTGAAAAATGGTATAGGATGATCATCTCTAGTCTAAATGACACATTTAAAACGACTTTGATATAATAGCATTGCCGTGTTGAAAGCTATATTGCTTCATAAGAATCGTAATTTATTATGTAACAGTTTACAAATGTATAACGTCTCGTTTATATGATATATACATTGGAGATTTTATTACTTAATTTAAAAAAGATTTATGTGAAAGAACCTGTCCGTCGGTGTCGGTCATAATTTTTTAAAGTTTTATCTACGAGTTATTTACTCAAGCGTTAAAGGTTTAACTGAAAGTTTTAAGTTGCTTGTATTTTTATTGAAAAACATGATCATGGCGTTTTTATATTACAAAAAAAAAACCCCAACGCAGCAACAGATTGATACTATTTTCTCGTATCATTTAAATAGTTTAACGTATTTCCATGAAATTCGCTGTTAAGTGACGTAGTTTCTTTTGATACCCTACTTGAAGTATATTTGTAAACATTTGATTTGTATTACCAATTTGACTCCTCATATCTTTGAAACAGTGAAAACGATTTTAAACAAATCTAAGAACACTTTCCGGTAACCTACCTTTCAAACAAAAGAAACAGAGTCATAATCGGTTCATCCGCTTGGGAGCTGCGATGCCACATGCAGATATACCTATACACACGTAAAACACCCCGTTTTGCGCCGGGGTTTAAAAATGTTACTTTCACGGCGGTAAAAACAGCTTCCCAATATTTTCTGAAATTATAAAGATCGTAACGTTATAATTTCCGATCTTTCTGTAATATTTTCTAAAACATGGTTGTTATTTTTGGCATACTTTTGTTTTATTTGTTATATTAAATCCTGTACCGACATGGCTACCGTTATTTGACAATAATAAGCTTAATTCGTAACATAGAGCATAATATGTTAGCCCCGACACATGTTATAGAGCCCTTGCGAGATTCGTAATTCGTAACATTAATTCGGAACGACTAAAGATCAAAAGATTTTTTTAGACATTTGAGTTTCGGCTTGAAACGAAGTCAATACATAAATTTTTATATGGTTAAATGGTTTTTAGCATTCTTAAATTTTTAAAAATACATACTTTCAATATCTAAGTTAATTTATTATATTTCAAGATTTTTTTTAACTCTCAGATTTCCTGAAGTGCTCCACCATTTGCCAACAAACTTATAGATTTTTTCATAATTCAGAGCATTGGTATTAATCTTTGCATAATATATTTCACCGTCCTTAGACACCCGCTATAAAGCATAAAACAAGACCTAAAACAGAATTATTATTGGAACCTCTTTAGAGAACGTGCATGTGCATACTAAATACTGGCCGCTTATCTACAAACACATTCATAATGCTTAAAAAAAAAAAAGATTCACAATTGAATGTTCAAAAAACTTATTGGACTTCGAATCGGTCAATTACTTTAATTCATCATTCAATTTCATAAAATATACTTATAATATCATAGGTATTATGTTTGAGGTCTGTTAGTTTGTATTTTACGAGCGTTCTGCCTCTTCACTTTATAGAGTCCGAAGCAGCAAAGAGAAACTTGATCGATCCAAACATTTCCAGAGAAGACAGAAGTATGTAATATGTCCGTTCTAGTTAGAGAATAGATTAGATAGAAAAGCAATTTATAAACATCAGTCTTCTATAATTTTTATATCCGGAGTTTATACAAAAGGGCCAAAATCTATTTACAAAGGGCCGTATCACGAAAAAGGGTTGAAGTATACATTTCCAAAACATACACATCCTCAAAGGGTCAGATTATGTGGGAATGCCCCAAAAATTAAACCACCGGGACCGCGGAAAGTTTCTTTTTGATATAATTCGTGTAATTTTGAAACCGTCTGTATTTGTTGCAAGGTTCAAAATGTCTATCGTGTATAACAAAGTGGCATAAACTTTAGTGGTTAAAGTTGCTTTATTTTAAATAGTATTTAAAAGGCATAGACCATCATAATCAGAGGAAACTCGGCTACGTTGTTCCTCACCTTGAGTTTCCTTAACCCTACCCGATAAAACTCTGCTACGTTGTTATAATCAATATCTGCAATATTTTCCTCCATTAGAAATGGCTATGCTCAGGAAGACAATTCTCAGGATCATGATTATAACAAATTCAAAATATGCCATGAATTCGACGCAAGAGTTCTATGCCTTCGATTCGATTCCTGCCGAGGAAACGTGGGGGAGAGGGACATGTTTGTATTTTCTTCAAGAATTTTCCCCTGGATGTTTATTATGTTAAATACAAATATAAAAATATATATATAATCTCACCTGATGTAAAGTGACGATGTGTTCTAAGATGGAGCATGATGTCCTAGAAGGTGGCTGGAACCTAGAAGGATGGCTTCTCCGGACCACATTACGAAACACGTGAAAATCGCTTCACGCACTGGCCCAGCCCGGAGGGTGGTGACAAGCCGCGGCCGAAGCCTACCACCAGAGACTGTTCTTAGCACCACCCGGAGGTCACGTAACTACGCTTAAGGTTCCGTGTATTGTTTATGCGCGTTTTTATTAACAAAAAAAAAAACATATTTTTTTATTATAATGTGTTAGAAGATTCGTTTAGAGTGGTCACCCATCCAAGTACTGGCATCGCAAAACGTCGGTTAACCTTATTTGTTCTTGGTATCCATGAACAGCGGAGATATATCAATCCATCGCCAGCTAAGTTTCAAATAATCCTTATTTTATTTTAAGCCAGCACATTAAATGGTAATTTCTATGAACTATTAGATACATTGTTGTTTATAGTTCGCGGAAGGTTAATTTAACTGTGGGTTGTAGCGCAAAATAGTATATTCCTATCAGTTTCACTTTTATATTTATCTGCAGAATCGTTTTTCAATTTTACAATTAATAAATCATGTAAGTGTATCAACTTAAATAATTGACTTTAATGCGAGTATAATACATAATTTTGTCGTCTTAAAAAGCCGTGTTGACTAAGTGGTAGCACACTCGACTTTCATTCCGAAGGTCGTGAGTTCAAACCCTCGCTCGCCGCGCACCTCTTAATATCTCGAAAAATTAAATGCGCGAATAAATTAATTTTAAACACGTGCTTTAACGGTGAATACTAAAACATACTGAAGAAACCGACATGTTGTTAGAACTTTGAAGATTTGATGAAAATGTGTTGTTTACCAACCCTCACATTAAGGCCTAGTCTCTCTTGTCAAGAGAGAAGACTTTTTGGAGGTTTTGTCTGTTCACGCCCGTAAGTGATAACCTTCTGAACCCTTACACGTGACCTCCGGGTAGTGCTAAGAACAGTCTCTGGTGGTAGGCTTCGGCCGCGGCTTGTCACCACCCTCCGGGCTGGGCCAGTGCGTGAAGCGATTTTTTCGTGTTTCGTAATGTGGTCCGGAGAAGCCTAGATCTAGCTTCTAGGTCTACATGTTCCATCTTAGACCACATCGTCACTTTACATCAGGTGAGATTGTGGTCAAATGAAGGCTTATCAAGCATAAAAAAAAAATACCCTGTGTCCCGGCAGTGGGAACGTAAATAGGGGTGCATATGATGAATGTGTCTATTTCGCAAATGTATACTTCTATTGTATATATATTATATACTATTAAAATTTCTTGAATTTAAATGCTGAAGAATTTGTTTATTTGTTTGAACGGGATAATCTCGGGAACTACTTTTCCGATTAAAATACATATTTCTCATATAGATAGCCTATTTATTGAGGTAAAATGCATAGTTCCCGCGAGAAATCCATAAAATACGGGGAACGGCGTAGCATGCAAACACAAATATATATTGTTTTTTGAGATTTCGTCATTTTTAACTTCAGGGTTCTGGTTATTCTTATCCGTAGAGTAAAATACATTCACTTAGTGACATTACCAGTGCCAATGTTATCCCTCACGTATGTTCTTCTCTGTGGCTTCGAACATAAACCGCGCGGCTGTAAATCATTGAAGGAATGTCTTAGCTTATTGAAACTACTAATAATAGATTATACTGTGTTATACTATTGTCCATCGCACTAATAGGCCGTGTTGGCTAAGTGGGAGAACACTCGACTTTCATACCGAAGGTCATGTGTTTAAACCCCGCGACGCACCTCTGGATTTTTCTTCCAGAAAAATGATGTGCGCCTTATACACGTTCTTTAGCGGTGAAGACAAACATCGTGAGCAAACCGGCATGTTCTGAGAACTTTGAAGAGTTTGAAAGGTATGTGATAATCACCATACCGCACTTGGCCAGCGTGGTGTAATCTTGGCCCAATCACTCTCGTCAAGAGAGTAGTGCCTGTGTCCCAGCAGTGGGAACGCTAATAGGGTGTTGATCATGATGACACTAATGGGAATTCCAGGCTTTCAACGTATTTGGGTTTATGGCTTAACTATTTATTTTCTTAATTCATTAATAGAGAGTAGGCTATTCAGGTATTTTCATTTCTAATCATCCCAGTCCTAATCTAACCATACATTTTTATGAACGGACCGCAGAAAGCTCTGTCGGCTATACCGCGCAAGGTAATGGACTAATTTGTCCTGGCTTAATGGGAGCCTTAAATCTGCCCTCAGTAACCCGAATAGCTTGGTTAATGACGTATTATGTTAAACATTAGGAATTTCTCTGTTTTTGATGCGATCGTTTGTAACTTGCGTGGGTAGTTAACAAATCGTAAGTTTCTTAATGGGAAATAAGTGAAGAATTGAAGGCCTGATGCTATAGGTAGGCTATATGCTCTGTAACAATTCATAAATCTAATAGAAATAAATTTAAAAAGTATTAGATGAACTCAAACTTCACTTAAGGTATCATGTATTGTTTATGCACGATTTTAATAACAAAGAATGTTTTTTTAATAAAATGTGTTTAAAGATTCGTTTAGAGTGGTCACCCATTCAAGTATTGGCATCGCGCATCGTTGGTTAACCATTAATATGTTCATTCCATGTATGTATTTGAAAGTGTGAGGTTGAAAGTGTTTGTATGTTCTGCAAGCATTTTCTCCCTGGTCTGGGTGTTTAATATGTATAATAAAAAAGATCTATGTATGTATGACTATTATATTAAGTATATCAGATATCTAGTACCCGTAACACAAGCTTAGAGCTTACCACGGGGCTGGATGTTGTTGAGTGAATTGTCTGGAAATATTTATTATTAATATTTATTTATGATTTTTTATTACGTCATCCCTCAAAATTCTAACTCTCTAGCTTTGGTCCTGAGATACACATAACATAATATAACAGAGAACAGATTGAGTTAGGGACGAATGGTTTCACGGAGCGTTGCGCTGTTGTTAACTAACATTCACAAGTTATAATTAAAATCACTACCTATCTGATAAAATTGCCATACTTAAGTCTCATTTTGTTTTTAAGTCAGCCTTGAGTTGACTATACAAGTACGTTTAGCTCAATGCCGAAGCGTCTTTTTATCTCCTTTTCCTTGAGTTCCACGGAAATATCTCCTAATTTGTTCTAATTTTATCATATAAAAATATCTCGAAACCCTTACCGTGTACAGATATTCCTAAAATATTTCTTTCCGTAAAATTACGTGAGGCTTTCCGTGAAGGTAAAATAAAAACAGGCCCTCCGTAGAATTACCAAACAACATTACGTACACGTGGTAAAAGCTATTGCTGTAAACCCTTTACGTAAAAATGGGCGAAATCCGGGATATTCGCGAAAAAAAATAAATAATAATTTGGGACTAATAAGACAGCATCCCCTAACCCAAAACTAAGCAGAGCTTGTACTATCGGTGATAGGCGACTGATAAATTAATAATAATAAAACTCTTTATTACACACCAGGCCTTCTAGCCTTCTTCTAGGCCTTCATGCTCCATCTTAGACCACATCGTCACTTTACATCAGGTGAGATTGTGGTCAAATGAAGGCTTATCAATAATAAAAAAAAAAAAAAAAAAAAACCAGGATATTACAATAACGAAAAATGATAATAGGTATCATCATTTTTCGTTAACGTTCAAAAACCTTATGATTTAAAAGCTATACAGGGTGTCCCATGGCCATGCCATGGAGGAAAAGTACCTTAAAATACCTAATATTACAAAAACAAGATAAGAATATTATTATTTTTTCGAGAAGATATATTTTTTTGCTGGAATCAAACTTCATTTTAATTTTAAAAACAATTGATATGTCATTCATAGATTTTTGAATGGCTTGTTTGCCGGGCCCCAGCATAGAACCGGAAATCGAATCCTCCACTGAAATCTGTAAAAAATTGCACCGAGTTAGAAATTACGAGAATTTTTATGAGACACAATCGTAACAATTATTTTTCTCTGTCGTGTAAAAATTGATCCGCAATTTGGCGATGCTTTTATGGGATGTTCGCGTTTAGTCATAGTTTTATAAATCAAAAATGATTAATGTTTTTGAAACTACCTCAGACAAGTTTAAACTGTGCCGGCATTGAACCATTTTCGACTCCAAAATAATGATAAAAATATTTTAGGTACTGCTTACATAATGTTATGCAGTGGAATGATATTTATGTACATAAATTAACCAAAAAGCATTGAAGAATTTCCTAAATCAAACAATGATATTAACGTTTAACCAGAAAACTATTTAAAAGTCAGTAGATATTAAAAAACAAGTTAACTATTTATTAAATTTCCAATGTATCTCTTCTTATGTCAATTAATCGAATTATCTTTGCATAGAGCAGTAAAATGCATTCCATATTCAAACGAGTACATACATCAAACAAGACAGACATAAAGAAAAACAAGCTATAAACCCGAATCCATCATTTTAAGACATGGCTATGACACGGCACAGCATAACATAGTATAGTCAAATAACAGAACGTAATGTGTACATCAACTTGCGTTCGTAAACCAGATTCAACTCCGCGTTTGCAGATTAGTATTGTCAGACGTCTGAATGCCGCAATAAAAGAGTTTTTATGTATGACTGTTCGCGAAATTTAGAAAATGAGGCGTACTCGCTTTTATGCGTGCTTCTGAAGTTTTTTAAGCTTATGGTTGAGCGTTGTGGCGGCTTATTAACATTGTTGAGCTTTTTTTTTAAATATTACAACCTTTATTATCACTTTTAGCTTAGATTAGACTTTTAGTATAGCTTTTTTTTTGCTGGGGCTAAGGATAAGATGAAGAAATAGGCTGGAGTCATTTGTCCAGCAGTTGGACAGCATAGCTAAGACTAACTTAAATTTTTCAAGTTTCAGGATAAACCAATGAATTTATTTACTTGATAATAAAAGTGCAGTATAAAAACTACGACCTCATAATTAAAACAGAATGCATAGAATACTGACAACATTATCTTTACGATAATAGCAATAACGAACTGTTTGTATTTAACATGTATGAAAATAATTATGTCAAGTTATGAATAGCATGAAAAGGCAACGGTAAATATTATTTCACGATCCAATGAGTTATTATGATAACAGCCAGACAATAACATCTTTTGTGTTGGACCTTTAGACAAACAAATTAGGTTCATTTTTCTTCGTAAATTAATTTTTCACAATACGTTCAGTTGATTTACGCCATACAACAGTTCCATACATCATTTCAAAACAAATGACTGCACGCCGTATGCGTCTCACATAACCTATAAATTATTTTTATACACGTCAAGACGGTCGTAAGTTCAAATAGAGAACAAAATTTTGCCAAACCCCGTAAACATTTACCCAAGCAATGACGCAGATACGGTAATGTCCTTGCTACAATAAATCTTATTGCAAACCGGATAGAGTAGTAAATAGCGTGGCAGCGGTATATTAGCTGAAGTTATTACACAAAGGGAGTGATTAAATAAATGAATGTTAATTTCGGTGTTTGTCCGCGATTGCAACAGCTTACCTACTGCATTAAATTTACAGTGGGACTTTTGCATTTATTTGTATAATTTTGCGTATTGTAATTTATTGGTTTATTGGGGCAATTCGAATAATGGTGGAAATTAACTGTTTCTGAAATAAATAGACTTTTCATATTTATGTTTGTTCTGATTTCAGAAATGTTAATGTCAATAATAATAAATATGATTATTGTTTCTCTGTCTTCTGATTTAAAAGTAGCAGATGACTGAAAATAAATATTTGTATAAAAACGCTAAAATTGGTTTGAGAACGCTAAATTTGGAATCAAACAAAGCATTTTTAACAAAAGCGCAGATTCCACCGTTCTTTTGCAACTTACAATTGCATCCTGTGTAATTGAAACTGGCTTAATTGGTTCGTCGGTGTGTTTGGCGTTGCATTGTATTGCACATTTTAATGTTCTACTACCTTAAGGCAGACGCGTCGAGGCGTTATCTAAACTGCCGTTACTTGACGTACAGAACTCCTATTTGAAGCGTTAACGCTCCATGGGTTTAGCGTTGCGGCATCAAAACTTTTTGTGAGTCGAAAATACTTTTACCCCTCACAATGCTAATTCTTGTATGTAATCATCTCGGTTTGAGTGTTATATAAAAGAGATCGCATTAAATCAACAAAATAGTTTACTTTATAGTTATAAACGACTACGAAAAAAAAATATAGGTCTTCAATTCGGCGCGTAGTTTTATTAAATTTGTTAAAGATCTGAGGGTCTGACCCTCATATTGATGATATTTTTTTTATATAAAAACTATTACTTGCAGCTTGTATAAGAATTGGTAGAGTATTTATTTAGCTGAATATTTTCCATATTTTAGAAATGTTTGCATAATTTTAGTGTGAGTATAATTAAGAGGTTTTTTGTGTTGCAATGGCATTATATCGTATAAATTTTCCTAGGATAATTATTTCCATTAGTTCACTGTAATTATCTTTATTATTAAATAACTGTTAAATATATGATTCATTAGATACCGAATGTTGTATTCAAAATACGGAGAGTATAAACACAACGTCTTTTTTAAAACCGAAAAATTGAAAAGTCGCATGTCTGGTCGCGTCCTTTATTGAGCCAAATTGCTTTATCAGAATAGTAAGCTCTGTGTTATTGTAATCAACTGTGCTTGTGTGCATTTTGATTCCAAATAACATGAACACGACTAAGCAAAGCTTGTATGGTAGGTAATTATTATACTACTAATAATCAAGCCTTAATGTATTTTCCTGAAAAATAATGTATTTTTCCGTGGTAAAAATCAATTTTACTATATAAATTAATACCAAAGCCCGCCATACACGGACTGCTTTAAGCAGTCAGGATCGACTGCATAGTGAAAAATAGATGTACGTAACATGAACCACTCAAGTATTTGGAACTGCTTCGGGCGGTCATACGGTCAAACAGTCGCCGGGTGCACACTGACTGCTCGAGCTGTCGGCTGCTCCCACGTAGTTACCTCCGCCTGCCCTCATTACACTTCATGCTACTGATTTAAAATTACCTACTACTCGAGCAGTCATCTGAAGAAGACTCGTGACTGCAAGAGCTGCCCGTGCATAGCCCGCCCAAGACTCTCTCTCTCTCTCTCTCTCTCGCTACACAGACCAAGCGGTTTTCTTCTACGTTTCTCATTCACACCGCTAAAGATAGTAACGTGCTGCCTGCATCTGTCCTTCCGTTCGACTATAACATACCTCTTATAAAAAAATTATAAGATAGGTAGATAAAGAAATTTATTACAACGTTACCTATCCTCAAAATGACTACGATTATGGTTGACAAGTGAACGAATTTCTCTCATAATATACATATCATTATGTTAAATCGCCCATGAGACACTATCAAGTTGTTCCACAATTTCCATGACCCTTGCCTGACCAGCCCTCATCATCCTTAGCCAGTTGCCCCAAGGGAATACATTTATACTGATAGTATAACTTGACCTATTTACCTGAATTACCCTTAAGCATGTCTCTTCGGGACTGGGGCGTGTTGCAACAAGTCGACACGTATTCGGGAGTTCTCGCACCCCAGGGAGCAAGTGAAAACGGGACGGCTTGGACCCCAGGGCTGTATGCATTGGATAGCAGTTGGAGTTTATTATGCCCAGGGTATGGTGTTGGTGGTATGTCAGTGTCGTTTTTAAATTGAGGAAGTTAGGGGTTCAACGTGTTAACTTATGTGAACATTAATATTAAGCACCATGGAATGGATAAGATCTTGACTACACATCTGATATAATTGAATACATTCTTTATTCGTTTTTTTTTTCATACTCATTTCAAGATCAGACAAAAAACAATTGATAAACAGCAGAATATAACGTAAAAACACTGGTCTCTCATCCAGAATTGAATCTACTAACTTTTGCACCGTAAGCGAACATCCGCCCACTACGCCATTTAGACAGTCTAGCTCTTCTCCAAATTTGAGTTAAATGGTTCTACTAAGGGATTATAATTTATCAGTCGTCTGAAATCGTCTCACAGACAATTGGAAAATCGAGTCTACTAATCTAGTAATAGCTTTTAAGCTGCTCTTGAATGAAACGAGCATAGTCTAAAGGATTAATTTATTCATCATCATCATCATCGGAGTAGATGCCGCTAGCGGTACATACTCGCTTGTATAATACACGAACTTGAGAATGTGGACTTCGCTCTTTACTTCAATTAAGGAAAAAAACTGGATGGTATTTTGTTCACATTTCTAATAAGCATAGCATGAGCACCCCTTTTTACGTTCCCACTGCTGGGATACAGGGACTTCTCTCTCTCTAATTCACCACGCTGGCCAAGTGCGGATTGGTGAATGCTACATGTCTTTCAAACTCTTTAAAGTTTTCAAAACATGCCAGTTTCCGCATGATATTTAGCTTCAACGTTAAAGCTCGTGTTTAAAGCACACATTTACATTTTCTAGAAGAAAAATCCAGAGGTGTGCGGCGAGGTTTGAACCCACGACCTTCGGAATTAAAGTCAAGTGTGCTCCCACTTAGCCAACACGGCTACAATTTATTATATTCGCTTTTAGACCACAAAGTCGGTAATCCGAATAACCAGTTTACACGCTAAATACTCGGTAAAGTTGTCAACATAAATCCTGCGAAAGCCTGCGAATGCTAATAACTGTCTTTGTTACAGGTAAGAACATTTCCATTACAACTTTGCAACACTCAACTGTCCATGGTAGACAGGGCGAGGATGCAGAATAACTGGATGTGACATCATTTTAGTAAGTACCCAACTAGCAAAAACTAGGCTTACAGCAATTTCAAGACTACTGTTTTTGGCTCTTATATCACTTCTATATAATCGTATAAGCCCGTGTTTGGGCACCAATTATAAGCATAGTTAGTTTAATATCCTTTTAATATCAGTCTAATTTAATGCTGTTTGAGCTTACAGAAATCTAGCCAAAATTAATATAAGCCGACTTAGGATAATATTGTTTTGACATAAGTATCTTGTAAGCCTGCAAGTTGCCTGAAAGTTGTATGGGTGTTGGTTTCAAAGTTACACGGAAGAAAAAAATAATAATTAATGAAAACAAATAAAGTTGCTGTGAAGTTGTTTATACTAAAGTGCCGTTATTATCAAGTGCGTGTATTTGAGTTTTACGGTAAGTATTCCTATTGGAATTTATTATTTACTGTAAAGTAGACCTCGTTTTACGATTCAAAATTCATGCGCCTTATTAAATATGGTATTTCCAGTTCTCGTTTTGATATATTATTTGTTATTTTGTATTGATAGTGTCGCCATATGTATAGCTGCATTTTACAAGCGCACTCTAAGACTATTGTAAGATTGTTTACTTAAATTCTTTATTGCACACAGAATAATATACAAATATTAGTCAAAAACAAAAGTCATGTACAAAGGCGAGCTTAACCCTATTAGAGTTTTCTTACAGCAAACCTTAGGGTATGGAGAACTGTAATGCTGAAAATATGGATAGCGTGTACATACAAGTCAGACAGAATGTTCATATAAATTACCTATATTTGCTAAAATAATATATAATAAACATAACATAACATATATATATATATATATACTATATATACCTAATATACATATATACCTACTACAATAATATGTAAATTAATACTCATAATAAAATTGATCTAAAACTGTTACGATATTTGAGAGAGATAATACTCTTTTACTCTCAGCTTAAAAGCATGAATTGAAGGACTTGCTTGTATTGAATGGGGTAAGGCATTCCATAGTCTAGGCGCAGCCATAGTAAAAGACTCGCGATAGCGGCGAGAACCATGCTCGGTAGTTCTGAGGCGAAGAGATTTACTCTTATTTTAGCATTCGGAATACTAAAGCAAACTCCATATTTAAACAAATTAGGGATCCTCGCAATTATACATAAAACCTTAAATCGACAGGGAGAAAAAAAACTAACTTAACCAACATGGTAACTGCTTCTTTTATTTATCATCAGTACATCATAAGCTTCTCTGCTAATATTATATTTTACAGATTCCCGAGTGAAGAGCTTATAAGGCATAAATGGGTCAGCAAAGTACGGGCAGAATGAAGAGAGCATGACTGGATGCCAACAAAAAAGTAGCACGATATTTTCTGCCCATTTTGTAGACCAATACAAATAAAATACGCCAAAAGGATACGTGCGTTTACGAAATACGTGTTTATTCGAAATTATATTTTAATAACCAAACAAACAAATTGTTTCAATAAATGTCCCTTCTGTATCAAGATGTTAGATAATTCGTTAACTATAAAATCAATATATTTGGTTGTCATGACTACACAGAGAAAATGCATATACCTAATCAAGAAAATACTTCAAGTCAAGACACATTTCTTTTGACTTTAGAAGTACCTTTTTCCTGTTATTAGCAACTCTTTTATACCCATATATCACAAATCTTCCATCCACATATTATATCAAATTAAGCTATTTAATGTAAAAATAACAATATATTTACCTATTGCAAACGGAGATAGGCAATTCAAAAACATTACATAATATGGGCCATAGTTGTTGTCTTGAACTATTAGATACTGGCAATCCGTCTATATTTATATTTAAATGAATAATATCTGGAGTGCACGATAAACGTCCTAAAATACCAATGAGTCTTGTATTTTTGCCCATTTCCTGACATCATTTTTTAACACGAAAGTTTTTTCATAGATGGTTTCGGCCTCGCTCGGAGATTCATCTTCACTGTTATCATTAATAGAACAAACTAAATTTCCATCGTTACTATCGACTTCTTGTACAAAAGCAAAACCTGCAGAACCCTCACGGATATTTTTCTCTACACTACCTTGTCCTGGCAGTGGTATATTTGTTCTTCTTTTTAACATTTCATAGTACTTCTTAACAACTTTCCTGTAGCCACCAGTTTTCTTAAATCTATTCCAGGTTTTGTAATCCATTATTTACTACTATTAAAATAACATATATATGGCCAGCAAAATTTTACTCTTCAAATCGTTAAAATTAGTATTCCCAAAATCGATCTAAGATCAAACGCTCTTATAACCATCTTGTCTTTTGTATTGTAAATATGTTAATCCAAAATCACTCTAATAGTATACTCATCCAGCGCTATTGATCTGATAATAGTTTCAAATAAGAACTGAAATGCACATACTCATAGTGCTCTTATGCAATGCTTATATTAGTCTGAAATTCTCACAATAGCATTTAGCAAGTCTATTATAAAATCAAACGAGCTTATAAAATATGAATTTAAGAGCATGGTTTCTCAAGTGCAATCAGTCTTAGTAAATCCCCTTATAGGAGTTAGTGGCTTACAATAGCATAGTAATATACTCTTATATAAATATATAAGACTTGGTTATGAGACTGAGCGTTTTTGAGGCCATATCGGCTTGTCTAAAAGTAATATAGGATCGAGGCATGTTCCAAAACAATTATAAGAGCGCTTAAAGCCTACCACTCTTAGAAATTGCGTGTTCTGAGACTGTTTTGCTGCTTGGGTAACTATCAAGTATTCAATGTTTTCATGTTCTTGATGTGTACTAAAAATAAGTCTAGCTCTTCTGTTCTTATTCAATTAAATTTTTGAATTTTTTTAATGATGTGTTCGAAATAAATGTGTCTAATATATATTTATAAATATTGTGATTGATGCGTCATCATGGTGACGCGTTCATTACAATGCTAGACAACATATTTTATAAACTGTGGGATCTTATAATATTGAATTTATTCTTTGTAATATTGAAACAATGTTGAAAATGTTGCTTCGATGACAGTTTAGAGGAGCTGGTGCGTCTCCATTAATGATAATAAATTTGAATTATTAAATTCGTCAAGTATAGTCACACTATATTTAATTAAAGTTCTCGCCGCGTCTATCTGTCTTTATATTCGGGATATACTCAAACGCTTTAAAACTAATCGTCATGCAGTTAATTTAAAGACAGGTTTTGTTGTATAATTTGTTAGGGATGTGTGAGAATTAATTAAATTAAGATTATTGTTGAAAAAGTCGGGAAAACATCATGCATTTATTTCGTAAGTTTTGTTGATTTATAGATATCCATGGCAACATACAATAGCAGTCAAATTGCGTTGCATATATGAGAAAACATGGATTTCCGGGTTATCTAGTCAGTTGGCTATACAAAGTGTTTTGGGTTTGGTACATAAAGCGGAGAGAGTCATCATCTTCCTGACCTTATCCCACAACACGTGGGGTAGGCACATCATGTTTTCTGCTTCCATTTCCCTCTATCACCCGTCATATCAACACTCATCTCTTTCTTACACATGTCATCTGTCACACAGTCCATCCATCTTTTCTTCGGCCTACCTCTTCTCACATATCCATATTATCCATCTACATTCATATCTAACGCTCTTCTTGTCACATGACTATAAAGCGGAGAGAGTGTGGTAAAAAAATGCAATATTAATCAAATGGCTCTCATTTATTGCCCCGTCTAGTGTGCATAGAGCTATGTTCAGCCTGACTACAAATCTCTTGTTCTCTCAATGTTCAGATAGACGCCGCTTCTCGAAGTAATGTTTCTGCCTCCGGTGGCTCGACTTGGGCCGCGGCTTGTTCTTACCGTGGTCTTTTTATTAAATGCATAGCTTAGCGGTTGAGTATACTACAGACAAGGGAGTCCGTACCCTTTTTTGCTAACATAATACAAGATTAATTAAATATAAGTGATAGATTCAATTATAGATAATTATTTTTGGACAATCCACACAGCAACATTTAGCCCAATGGTAAGCTCTAAGCGTTGTTATGGGTACTATAGACATCAGATATATATATGTACTTATATTTATAAATATAAGATTGTATTTTATTGTACATATGAACCACCCAGACCAAGGAGAAAGTGTTGGCAGAACATATAAAACCTTTGACCCCTCGGCGGGAATCGAACACGTTACCTCTTGGGCCGCGAGCTGACCGCCGCCCACCGCGCCACAGAGGCAATCAAGATTCAGGCGTTACTTTGCGAAAATCCATTCTAAATACCTAAATTGAATCAAATATTTAATACTTATTCCGCACCCACTTCTCCTTAGCAAGATTCTACAATATTTTCAAAATTGATTACAATATATCTTTTTAAAACACGTACGTAGCGATCTTTACGAAACACATTAAATTTACGCGAAAGGTTGTGAGTATGTAAGTCTGTTTGTTGCTCTTTCAGGAAAAACTACCGAATAGATTTTGATGAAACTTGACAATAATATTGCTTACATATCTGAATATAACATGGGTTATTTATTAACGCGGTAAAGAACAACATTTCGCTAGAAAATCAATCATTGACCTCCGGACTGGGTGAGTGCGTGAAACGATTTTTTCGCGATTCGTCATGTGGTCCGGAGAAACCATCTAGGTCTTTATGTCCCATCTTAGACCACATCGTCACTTTACATCAGGTGAGATTTTGGTCAAATGAAGGCTCATCGAACATAGAAAAAAAAACCGATTTTAAATAAATTGGGCACGTACATACCTGTTTTCCCAGTAATGGTCAAAAGCTACTATTTAACGCGGGAACATATTTCAAAACGCGGACGACGCCGGGGCGGACAACTAGTCGGTAATTATATAGTGTTGAGGCGGATGAATTCTGGTTTTAATACTCGGATGTCTATTTATGTACCTAACACTGAACAGATTGTATTTTGTAAATAGTTTGCCGCTAAATATATTTGAATCTTGGTCTGGGATTTTCATATGTATATTGTATAATACAAAATAAAACATATATAGGTACATAAGTATGTCTGTTTTATTAAGTATTTCAGATGTCTGTAACACAAGCTTAGAGTTTACCACGGGGCTAGATGTTTTTGTGTGAAATGTCTGGAAATATTTATTTATTTATTTATTAAATTAAAGAATAAATAGACACGGGGCAAGATGTTGTTTTGTGGATCGTCATCATCACCGTATTTACGTTCCCACTGCTGGGACACAGGGACTTCTCTCTTGGCGAGACAGATTAAGCCTTAATTCACCACACTGTCCAAGTGCGGATTGGTTAATGTCATTATGTCCTTCAAACTCTTTAAAGTTCTCAGAACATGCCGGTTTCCTCAAGATGTTTGCCGTTAAAGCACGTGTTTAAAGCGCACGCAAATGTCTCAAGAAAAATCCAGAGGTGCGTGGCGGGGCTTGAACCCACGACCTTCGGAATGAAAGTCGAGTGTCCTCCCACTTAGCCAACACGGCCTATCTTTTTCCTCCTATTTTGTGGATTGTTTGGAAATATTTATTTATCTTAAATATCTGCTTCAATGTGCTACTCGCATGTACCCTACCCGTTACTTCTATATGAAGTTAATCCATTTGGCTATGTCTCTATTCTATGTGTTCTGCTTATCCCTGCTCATTCTTGTTAATTCGATTTGGTTCCCATTTGATCTCGTTAAGAAGACCCGAGGACCTCTTTGAAATTCGATGTCGCATCTTTTGGTCCAATGGACCAATGGAAAAATGGACCAAACTGACACCATTAGCAGAACTGGTCAAATACTTGAAGTGCATTAGAACTTGATTAAGAAATTTCCGTAAAATGATGTACGCCCTGAATGCACAGCTTTTTAACCCCCGACGCAAAAATAGGGGTGTTATAAGTGACGTGAATGTCTCTCGCATCATAGCTCCCGAACGGATGAAGCGATTTAAATTTTCTTTCTTTCATCATCATCATCAGCCGTTTTCGGAGGTGAAAGTGGGGGAGGATAACCGAATGTCACCAAATATACTAGAGTGGGGTATCAAATGAAAGCACAACACGTGCAAATTGTACAATAACATGATTTTCTACTCTTAAGGTAACTAAGATTTTGGAATCGGGCTAATTTTTATTTAAGAATTAAATTATTATCATTTATTAAATTATTAACAATTATTTATAATTTTTGCCTTTGACTTTATTTAAAATGAAGAAGAGTTTTAAGATAGTGTAAAAAAGCAGCAATATTCAACATATTAAAAACCACACTGCCCTTGCGTATTTAATTCTAGAACTTTCTAGCCCTATCACGCATATTGACTGTCCTGCTATTTCAAAGCTAATCCGCTTAGCTCAGATTAATATTAACACTAGAAAATGTAGCGCCTTAGCAGCGGACAGATTAAGCCAGTGGGTGTAGCTAATAAGGTCGGAAGGTAAAAAAGAAACGAGAAATGAAGCTGCACTAATTGTATCCCGCCGGGATAAAATCTGTTTAATCTAATAAATCTATGTTAAACAAGGTGTTAAAAGTATTTTGTTTGGATACGCATTTTTTTCTATATTGATAGGATTTCTAATAATGAATTGAGACTTCAAAATTGCTTATTTCAATACTGTGATTATATTTATTGTGGATGGTTGTTAAGTTTTCCGATATTTCGACGCTGTTGCAAGCGCGCCGTGATCACGGCTTAAACTAGACTCAACGTGTTGCCATTTGCTCGTTTTAAGTCCACAAAGTGTTTCCTTTAAGTTTATTTATTTATTTTAATAAAAAAAATACTGCATTACTCCCATAATCACTTGATGTTGAGAGTGATAGCTTAAATTAACACAAATCCCAAGTTATATTATGAATGCTAAAGTAAGTTTGTTTGTTTATTACCTTCATGCTTAATCTATTCAAACAGTCATGATATTTTTTGTACAAGGTCATATTTGAATATCCTGAAAAAGGAACTTATTCCTAATATTTGTTATTAACGATACACCTAACTAAACTACAGATTCAAGCGAAGCCGCGAATGACATCTAGTCAAAAAATCGTTTTTTTATACATGTTACATAAGTTTCTTCTATTTTTATTTTCAAAACGGGTTTCACTCACATAAACTGTGACAGTATTTAATAAATCCTCCGATGTTTCTATTCCGAAGTTTTCTACTCTTTTTGTACCAAAAAAATTTAGAACTGTCTTCCAAGCAACTGCCTGGAATCAAAAGAGATACAGGTAAGGACGACAAGGCGTCGTCGTGTCAGTACCACTTGGTATTCACGTCACACTCCCGACAAAAATTGGGAGATTTCGTGCAGATATTTAAGGGCGATGAGCGGAAACGCAGCGAAACGTAACTAGGTAACGGCGTTCCATCGCGAACAAAAGGTAACTTTACAAGGTTTCAGCTGATTGGCTTAGCGTAAAGGACGAGGATTCTAACTGAATTTTGCGTATAGTTTATACTTTGTTGGACTTTTGGAAGACACATTTAGACTGTCTTAAGTAATCTAAGGATGTGTTTTCATATGGGCACATGATATAAAGAAACATAGGAGTGGATGTTGAGATGATAGAGAGAAAAAAATAAATAATTTATAAAATAACATTACTGGGCTGTGAGATTATTAAGCGACGCACTCTGTAAAAAGACTGTACATATTATATCAAATCATGTTGTTATTTAAAAAAAAAAACAACCCAAGCCCTAATAAATAGGGTGTTCTTTTTTTAAATATTCTAAAAGACATACTATATTTTTATTTCGATCATCTACCCAAATAATACACAATATCTGTCGGTTCATTATCCGGTAATGGGATGTTGAAATAGTAATTAAGGTCCATATCTTTTATACATAATTATAAATTAGTAAAATATAAAACAAACAAGAGTAGTGAAGTATTTAGGAATCTACGTTCTAGTTATGCAGCTATCTACGTTCTAGTTATGCAGCTATCTACGTTCTTTAGCTCAGATGAAAATGATGATGATGATCAGTAAGAGGAAAGATCTGCAAAAAAAAACACTTGAAATAACTCAGCGGCAGTTCAAAGAAGCAGATTCATTAGCAATTCGCTCTCGATCACGGGATTGATTGCCTAAACATTTTCTTTTGAAGTGAACGCGAATAAAAATGAAGGTTTACACATTTACAATCAAATTAACTTGATTCCGTTAAAACGTAGCCGTAAATATACGGTTTAACGAGTATCATATTAACGGCGTACCCACCGACACAGTGTTGAAACTTTATTTTTTTACTCAAACGTCGTTTTAGAAATTATTGCATTTGTTTAGTTGGGGCGTTTTCCACAGTTAAATTATAATTAGCCACTTCTGTTAAACTTTAGCCTTAAATAAATTTAACAATATAGTTTGTAAAATAAGGATTACTAAAAACTACTTCAAATTTGTGCTAGGAGATATAAATTGTCCTTCAAACTCTTTTTAGAATATGCCGGTATCCTCTCGATATCTCTAAAATTTCTGTTTTCGGGTCTGGGTGTTATCTACGTATTATACATATGGTATTTGCAAAAACTTTGGGTGTTAGGTGACTGTTATACTACAAGTAACAACTACTAGGTACAAGCTCCGCTTAGTTTGGGGTTAGGTGATGCTGTGTGATTAGTCCGGAATTATTTTTTTATATACTTATCACGAAGAAAGATCCAAAGGTGCGGTTTGGTTTGAACCCACGACCTTCGGAACGTAAGTCGTCTTGGTTAAGTGGGAGAACACTTAGCCAAAACATCTTTTTTTTAACACAATATTAACAAAGACACTATAATAGCTAAGCTTATTCCTCAATTATCCCTTCC
Organism: Gymnoscelis rufifasciata; assembly: GCA_929108375.1. Taxonomy (NCBI): domain Eukaryota; kingdom Metazoa; phylum Arthropoda; class Insecta; order Lepidoptera; family Geometridae; genus Gymnoscelis; species Gymnoscelis rufifasciata. The sequence continues at coordinate 14,615,770 of OV815305.1, forward strand.
CTGTAAATGTATTAACTTCACCCTCGTATGCACACGTAAAGCCAGCTCCAAGTTGCGCCGGCAGAACAATGTAATATTAATATCGAACTTATGTAGTCAAAGTTACGTGACGTCACAACTTTGAAGAGATTCGGAATTTGGGGCGATTGATCGGTTTACGAGGCAACAACTTGAGTTTCAAATTGGTTTTGGCTGAGCTTACAGTAGGTGCACTTCGTTAGTTCACAATTTGGAAGTGTGAAATTTAAGAAAGGTATATCTACTATACAAAACAATACACTTTATTGAACACCAAAAAAATCTATACTAATATTATAAAGCTGAAGAGTTTGTTTGTTTGTTTGATTGTTTGTTTGAACGCGCTAATCTCCGAAACTACTGGTTCGAATTGAATAATTCTTTTGGTGTTGGATACTCCAATTATCGAGGAAGGCTATAGGCTATATAACATCACGCTACGACCAATAGGAGCAAAGATATAGTGGTAAATGTGTAAAAAACGGGAGAAATTGTTCATCTTTGAAGCTTTCCGTTGCGTGCGCCGTGAAAACGGTTCAAGATACACAAAAAATATGTATTAAAGAATAATAGCTCTTTTAATGATCTAAATAACAGTCCGCGATAGTATATGTCTATCTTTTAAGATTAACTCACAAAAACCGTTTTTATGGTACCTAATTTGGTCGAAATAATTTGTTTAAGTTGTATCAACATAATAATATTAATTTTTTATTCAAATAAATATGTTGTTGGTTAAGAGTACTTCATCCATTATAACGCGGGTAGCACCGCAGGGCACAGCTAGTTAAAAATAATAGTGTGACAATGGGCGGCCTTATCACTAAGTGTTCTCAAAAGACAACCTTTAGATGGACTAGAATAAATGATAAAAGACGGATGAGGCAAAATCGGTAATAACAAAAGTCTAGAAATAAGAAAGAAAATAATTCAAATTCTATAAATAAATACATAAACATATCCAATAAAAAAAGGTGTGTGTGCGATTCAGACACGATAGAAGTGAAACTTCAGTAAATCGACAAAACAATGAGATGAATAAAAAAAAATACTGTGCAAAAAGATTTTGTTCGGGCGGTCACCCATCCAAGTATTGGCGTCGCACAACGTTGCTTAACCTTGTTAGCGTTTACTACCTGCTTACCTGTCGTTTTTTCCGTTGTATGCGGTTTGAAATTACAACGATTCTAAAGAAGTTTCACTTCAAAAACTATATAACAGATAATGCACATAATGCTATTACCTACATAACTGAATTAGTGTGCAATGAAAGCAACACTTATAGGCATGATGACAACATAAAAATATGTATTCTGTGTAGTCCGTCTGTAAGCACGTCCATAAATACTGAGGAAAAGATGAATTTAATCCGAAAGTGTCAAGATATAGTATCGAGAATCAAAGTTCCGGTGTGGGCTTCTGACATTTTGCTCGAAATCGTTACGTCACACGAAACGTAAATGCACTGTATTGTCTTTATTTTTCGTTTGCAAGAAAAAACAAAAAATATGAGTCTAAGTATTCTAAATGACGGACTAATTATTATTTTTTAGTCATCTACCCTAATATCTTCTTCATGCTCTTTTCTTACATTATTTTGCTTACATTTTCCTCCGATCGCTCCGTTACACAGTATTTTTGCATAGAATACCTTTACCAAAAAAAAAACGTGAAATAAAGAACCGGCCTGCGATCAAATACGATTTGTTGCGAATGGTGAAATTTTGCATGCAACTTTTATAATTGAATCGCTCTCCAGTGTTGCTCTCCAATTAAAAAAAAACAGCCCGGTTCTGAATTGAGTGAAGTTACTAACCTTTGTTTGTTCCTTTCAATTATTGCTCCCGTAGTTACTGAGTTTCTCTACTGACTGACACGGTATTGAAATGACATTTCGCTGTCACAGGACCGACATTTAACTCTGACAAGCTTAGCTTGGTACATGTACAGCTGATAACTTTGTCCATATAACATTAGATTATGGAATTTAGGAGACAAGGATATGTAGAATTAAATTAATTTCTATGGATAAACGGCCGAGAAAATAATTGGCATTGTTGATTTGTAGCTTTCAATTTAGTTCTAGGTATTTTTGTCTCCTAATATCCCAACCCAATGGCTTTTATCACAGCTTCGGAAAAATCTATCGGACTACAGTGTCTGCCGCGCGCCAATCATTACCCATACTTTCTATGGCTCTGCACACTTGAGCGACGATAGCATTGCGTCTTGCTTCCCGCGTTGCTGACGCGTGATTTAATTTGGTTTTTGAAGACGCCACTAAGAATTGCCACCAAACGATTGGCTCGACGCTTGGCTCGTTTGGTGGTGATTCTTAGTCAGGTTATACTGCGCCCACTGGAGATAGGGGGCAGAGAGCATTCTCTCACTTGCTAAATAAGTATTGCCCGCGGCTTTTACCGATTTATAGTGCAGCTTAAGGTATCCTGTTACTCCTAATTCCTCCTAACATATGTATAAATAACGTGTAAAGGTTCAGGATTATCGGTTAAGTAATTTTGGTTTAAAGTGTCACAAACTCTCAAGCACGTTTATAATATTAGTAGGTATTATCTGAAATAGACCTGGTATTATCTGGATGGACTGTGTGAAGGATGACATGTGTAAGAAAGGAGTAAGTGTTGAGATGACGAGTGACAGAGGAAAATGGAAGGAAAAAACATGTTGTGCCGACCCCACGTAATGTGGGATAAGGACAAGAGAATGATGATTATCTGAAATAGACCGTGCGGTATATTTTAAACCTGAAAAGCCACAAATACCTCAAAACCTGGAACACTTGTTATCTTTGGACGGAGCCATGACGCCAGAGATATGCTCACTAAAAGCTTCACTTTGCGTCATGTACAAATTGAGTATCATTTGAAGTATTTAGTTGATTTATGTGGCAATTTGAGGTTATGAATGAAGTTGAGGCGATACACGTGGGTTATTAGTCATCTGAAGATGTAAATCAGTTGGAATACGTAAATATCCGCGGCGGTAAGATCTTTAGAATTGAGTTTTCGATGAAAGTGAGTGGGATTTTAACATTATGGGTGTACGCCTGTTTCTATGGAGGTTTTCCTTATGGTATTCTATGGAGACTTATATTAAGCTAGCAATCTTTATTCAAATTTAATAGATTTATTTCATCATAATTTCAGCCGTAGGACGTCCACTGCTGGACATAGGCCTCCCTCAAAGATCTCCAGTGGTTTTGGCTGGCAGTGGCATGCCTCCACCGTGAGCCCGCAGCCTTCACCAGATCGTCTGTCTAATCTGAGCTAATCCGTTTGGCTATGTCGTTGACCCGCGTTCTTCTACGAATCTCCTCATTTCTGATTCGATCCCTATAGATAGATTTATGTATTGTTATGAAATGAGATTGACTAACCTCAACACTTAAGTAAACACGGGAGTATGAAGTTTGCTTGAAACTCATTTCAAATCAATGTTTGCTTGTACCGTAGGAAATACGTTGATTTCCCGGGGGAAATCCATAAATCGCGGATAAAGCAGCTAGTCCAGCAATGAATCTTAATTTGTAATAAACTTCGTGAAATTACTCTTAAATCTACGAAGTTGAAGTTATAAAACGGCTGAGCGTTAAAACCGCAAGCTTCGTCTACATCGCAAAGTGCTAAACTAGGAATGCAAACAGACTACGAGCAGAACTGGCTCTAGACACACGCTTCCGTTCTCATACTGTGTGATATGCACTAGATTAGTGCAGCTGGGTACAGATAGTACAGTTTGTAGATAGCTTACTATCAGTCACAATGACTGGCGTAACACTGTGCAAAAATCTTGCGCCTTTTTTGAGGACGCTCGCTTTTTTTTATGCTGGATATGCCTTCATTTGACCAAAATCTCACCTGATGTAAAGTGACGGCGGCATGAAGACCTAGAAGGTGTGACCTAGAATGGCTTCTTCGGGCCTCATTACGAAACACGAAAAAATCGTTTCACGCACTGGCCCATTGCAGCCCAGAGGGTGGTGACAAGCCGCGGCCGAAGCCTACCACCAGAGACTGTTCTTAGCACCACCCGGGTCACGTGTTAGGATTCATAGGGTTACCACTTACGGACGTGAACAGAAAAAACCTCCAAAACAACGCCTTCAACAAAACTTCGCCTTGCAACGCCAGGCGTAAAGCTAAAACTGTATATATTTATACGTATAATTCAGCAGAACAACTGTACTGCGTATCCTGCAATCGTATATTTAAAACTTAATTTGGGCTTGCAAGCCATATTCGCGCATACCAGCGAAATAGTCAAAAAAACATCAAAAAAAACATGTCTCTTTCGCCGTTCACGGACGCGTCAATGAGGCTATCGTCATTCATCATAGAACATAATAGTCGAGAACAGCCAGACCTTCGTTATTTTGTAAATGGTGAAAGGTTGTCAGGGTTTGACATCAACACAGATAAGAACGACCTGAAAATTTTGGGGTGGTTACTTCTGGAGATATGAGTCAAAGTGACTCAAATTATACCATACTTCCGTTAAAGTATAAAACTCAATTTTTATGGGTTTTTTTTTTGGGAAAACATTATTATGCCGTTAAGTGTGTTCGGCATTCCACGGTAATCCATGAGTAATGACACCATACACCCTAATTATATAAAGGTCTTATAGCTGTGAACCGATTCAATGACAAAAATAATAAAATATTCTCAGAAGAACAAACAATTTCAATTAAAATGAGAAAATACATTAATTTCTTAAGCAAATAATGCTCACCGCTAGTCTTAGGGGGTATTTCAGTAAACAGTATGATATTATTGCATACAATATAAACAAAAATAAAAAAATGTGTTATTTCTAGTGTCTCTACTTTATAAACTTAATAATGTTGATAACCATCGTCAGTTATAGGGCCGATTTTTCCATCGTCAGAATAAAGTTAACAAATCAATAAACTATAAAATGGTTGACTGAAGTTGTCTAACGTCCGACTTTCATGTTTGACAGGTGAGTTATCATTTTATTCCGAATCCTACCATTTATCGGTTCTTAACTTTATTCTTATGTTGGAAACATCGCTCCTTAAAGTTTTAAGTTGTAATTTGCTTTCTTTCTTGTAATTATTGTAATTGGAGTTATAATTGTTAATGTATTTCAAATTTTGACATTTATATTATTATGATATTTTAATTAATATAATAATTGATATATTATTAATTTATGAATTTCTATTTTTTTTCACGGTTTTGACTTATTTAGTGAACTAGCTGTAATTGTCTCTAGCCAGGCACATGGACTGCACATCTGAATCAGATTTCAGTTTGTTGTTACTGGAATACGATCTACCAACTATGACTAGGAATTGAGTCAATGCGAAAGCATGTAAATTACGAGTACTCGAGTTAGGGTATTATATAGTAACTGATAAATATTTATAATTATTTATGGTGTCAGGGTAATTTCACAAACTAAAGTCATATGTTTTTCGAAGTGAAGTGGAATTATCCGCTACAAATCTCTTGGGATATTGCTGTAACTAACATTGATTTGTACTTGATTGTAATATGTTAAAGGTACCAGGTTTTTTTATTATATATGGGTATGATAACTTGAAAAGATCAACCTACCGATACAATATTAGAATTACTTCTTAAATTAATTTAATAACCAACATTAAAAACACATTTAATAACAAACAATAACCAACATGTTCACTTAAAATATGAATACGTATTAATTCATATTTTTAGTGAACATGTTGGTTATTGTTTGAGTGTAAATAAAATTAAGTTCTTTATACCGGAACTCTGAAGCCTGTTTTCGTGCGTTCTAGGAGTCTTAAGCTATTAGAGGTCGATCTTCAACCATTTGATTTTTTTACACCTGAAATACTTAACCACCAGTTTACCAGCGGTCATTTCTCAGTCTTTGAATTCGTCCATGTTATTGGTTGAAGCAACGTCGGTATCATAATCGTATAATATAATTTATATGTCAAATTTGCGAAACTATACAGAATATGCATCTCCTCCTAATTAGAAACAGAGCATCACAAAGTACCTACATATTAATGACTTTTTTTAATATCTGAATTTGTAATGTTCCTTTATATAAATTTTTAATTTTCAACTACGTCTTTTATCGCCTTTACTGTTTGCACAATTTTTAAAGGTCTTTGGACATTGTCTTATGCAGGAGTCAAGTCTATAGTAGAATTACATTGTGTGCCGTTCTAAAAACAATAAAAAAAAATACAAGTGGTGTAGCAATAAAATTTGGACGAAGTCGCCTCCCAATTAAATAACAATTTGCAAAGTGTACTAGAAGGTACCGGGAGCATTCTCATAACATTTTTATGAAAGTGGAAGGCACTTAATCCTGGATAACGGGCAACGATGTCAAGTACAGGGTGGGCTGGGATGACTTGTTTTAATGTCGGACCGGTCACCTTGCCCGGCTTTTTAAAGGTGACTGCCGCGCGTTTATTGTTTTTTATATTATGCAATGACACAGCATTTCGGTTAATTATTTGGGATTTTTTGTGTCTGGATTGGGCGATTTTATTTCAGTTCTTAAAAATAAAATTCATAATTATTTTAAAGTTCCATTTATCAATCCGATGATGTTGGGATATTAACCCGACATCTTGGTTTGTTCATTCATTTGTTTATTGAAATGCGATTTGAAAATCATGATGTTCTATATCGAGGTTGCTTCCGCCATTATCATTCATCAGTAGAACGTCCACCGCTCCACACAGGCTACATAGATTTTCAGTGGTTCCGATTGGTACGGCTTACAATCACCGTGATCGTGGCGAACATGACAAAGCTATATTATATTATTGGATCAGTCAGGGAACACGCCAACCACGAAAAAGCCGTGTTGGCTAAGTGGGAGGTCACTCGACTTTCATTCCGAAGGTCGTGGGTTCAAACCCCGCCACGCACCTCTGGATTTTTCTTCTTGAGAAATGTATGTGCGCTTTAAACACGTGCTTTAACGGTGAAGGCAAACATCGTGAGGAAACCGGCATGTTCTGAGAACTTTAAAAGAGTTTGAAGGACATGTGACATTCACCAACCCGCACTTGGCCAGCGTGGTGACTTAAGGCCTAATCTCTCTCGTCAAGAGAGAAGTCCCTGTGTCCCAGCAGTGGGAACGTTAATAGGGTGATGATGAATGAAAGCGAATAGATATTTTGGCCCACCTTAATAAGACCCTTTTACTACCAGATGCTGTTAGCGAATTAACCTTAGGCGGTTATTGAGTTTTGTCGAAATACAAAAAAAAAACTTACATATATTTTTAGTAAAAAGTAAACTAATTAGCGTCGCTTACAGGCCTTTTATAATTATCTGCTTCTTTATTACTAAGGCTAAATATGAACTGACTTGTAGTCTTGGATAAGTTGGTCTAATTAAAGAAGATTGTTCACATAATTTTGTTTAATGAATAATATTAGCAAAGTAATTAAAAATATATATATTGCTACATAGTCATCTTAAATATGTTATTCACGTACAAGATTTGCTTAGAATAATAATAAAATATTAGATATATTTTAATATGAGAACTGTGTGTAAAGTAATAAAAGTAAACGAGAAATAACAGTTTGTCCATATTGAGAGTATAATGTTATATTAGAACATTAAACAAAATGCAATTGTATTATTTAAAAACGTATCTAGGTCTTCATGCTTCATCTTAGACCACATCGTCACTTTACATCAGGTGAGATTGTGGACAAATGTAGGTTTATCTATCATAAAAAAAAACTTATGTTTTAGCCGTGAAAAGCAATCAATACTGACCATTGACCAATTACCAAGGCGCTTTTAAGGAAATAAACGATTTCGACTTTGAATAATTGGGCTACCTTAAACTGGAAGATTTCTCTTAATTCGACCAGAATGGTTCTTGAGATAAGTGCGATCAAACAAGGAAAAACCATTTAAGTTTTGTAAAATTATGGTTTAAATCTCTCAAATCATGGTTTTATCTTAATATAGTTACCGTGATATTTTATTTAGTTAATGACCTATTCATCAAATTGCAAATACATAGATTAAAAAAAAATTGATAAAACATCTTTATTTTAAGTTTAAAAGAAACCCCAATTTCAAGCCAAGACAAATTTTTTATATATTTTATTTTATCTTCCCGACTTTCACCCCCATAACTATTAAACGGCTCAACAGATTCTCATAAACATGTTTAAGAACACTCGCGCAAAATTCACCTTTCATACATAAAAAAATATTATTTAAATCGCTTCATCCGTTCGGGAGATATGATGACCCAGACAGATACGTCAAATTTATCTCTTCCGATTCACATCAACATAATCTAAGAACACTCGCGCAAAAGTCAATATTCACACAAAAAAAACTTTATTTAAATCGCTTCATCCGTTCGGGAGCTATGATGCCACTGATAGACAGACACGTCAAACAACTTATAACACCCCCCCCCCCCCCCTCCCCATTTTTGTGGTAGTAAAACAAATACAGAACAATTCATAGTGTTAGTTTATGATGGCTACCGATATTCATAAATTCAGGAGCGGACGATTTTACTATTAAATCCAATAGCTCAGCAGCCGCCATTTTGCGTTATTCATGAGTTTTTCAAGAACCGCTCGTTACATTATTGAATCCCTCCGAATGTTAAGCTTGGCTTTCCATTTCCCACCAAAAGGCAAATGTCTTGATATTTTCCTGTTGGATCCTTATAAAGTTATGGTGGATCTTACCATAATATATTTTATGGAAGATGGTTTTTAGTAATGATTTAGTTATACCTGATTTCTATTGGTGTAGTAAGGTGCAATTCACAACATGCTAGAACGGAATTACATGACGAAAAGTATTTTAAACGACAGTTATGTTGTGTGGCAACTCAGTAATTATACGTTATCTTTAGGGTACCGTAGCCTATTGGCAAAACACTTAACTATTAAATCATTTATTGCTTGCGAATCTGGTGAAACATAGTCAAGTCTAACACTAATACAAGATACAAAATCATTTATTTCCATTGTTTGGTTTTACAAAACTTAGACATGTCAAAAATAAAACAATAAAATAAACATAGTAGGTTATAGCTAAACAGATTCTGCTTCTTTGAGCACACGAACATTACATCTCATGTTACTTAAAATATACAAAATTTGTATTCAACAAATAAGAATATACGGTAAAAATTGTAGATGTGGATAACTGAATAAATTAAATAAAAATATATAGTTTCCACAACGTGTTATATTTAATAACAACACATCGCTACGATCACGTTTTCATTTCTCCGGCTGAAAGTAAAAGTAAACCGATAATTCCACACCCACCAAGGATACGACACCACCGTATAATATCCGTATATTAGACGAAAGGTAAACAGCACGTCCACTGCATACGAATCTGCGCCGATTCAATGAACATGCTATGCATAGGTGTATTAGCGGTAATATATTTGGCTGTCCGTGGTGGGAATATGAATGTGGTTTATTTAGATGGGTATTGACTGGGCGTGGATGGAAATGTTGCTGTTTGTGGGAATTACTGGTACAAGAAATAATAATATGCTCACAGATTAACTCATCACGAAATCGCAAAAATGTCCGATAGGTTTGGCCGAAGCCTTAAAGAGATGACAAAGTTGGTTGGTAAACTTTAATTTAATAGGGATTTGCGCTTTTTGTTTCTGTTTGTATTCTTAATATTTGAACATTTTTAAATGTTTCAGAATTTCAAGGAATACCTTATTTTCTTAAGGTTTTCCTAGAAATATACTATTATAGAGATTATACCCTTAAAATCAGGCATTGTTGGGTAAGTAACGTAAAAGTAAATATACATATATATAATAAATATAGTTTAAACCAACATGATATATTTAACGTTAAATGCCCACATAACCTACTCGGTTTTTTTATCAATAATATTTAGTTTTTGCGTCCTAAGGTTGTCTGGAAGACATCGCTTTTTAGCGATAAGGCCGCCCATTGTACCACTTGTTTTTTATTTATTTTGTTTTACGTGTTTATGTTCCTGTGTTGTGTACAATAAAGCGTTGTTGTATGTTATTGTATTGTATTTATCAATGATTTATTAACAACCAAAGAACTAATTACATGATTAACCCTCCTGCGCTGGTTAGAAAATTTTAGAGCAAGGCAATGCCCCGAAAACCACGAATACATACAAAATATCTTACAAAGGCACATAAATAAATAACGGACTAACATATACCATGATATAATAACTGTTTAGGTATTTTTATTCGTAAACGCATCCCTAAAGCTAGTAATTATCCCTATAGGTACCTAATAGTCTTTCACTCATAAATGAATTCCTTTCCTACAGCGGATTCGCTAGAAACTATCATATAAATTTAAATTAAAACTGTCACTGGCAGTCTTCTCCGCGACAAATTAAAAAGACTTCCAGTTAAGCTAATTCGACAAGAAGAGGACAAATCCAATTAACTATTTCAATTCAAAAACTTCCTTATTTGCCTAGTTGTTCTGTGTACTTTGTTTTAATTAACGGCTGGCTTTGGATCCTTGATGGCTTTTAGGAATACTTAAGGTTTTACACTTGAATGGTGTTTTGAAAGAATTGATGCCGCGTAGCACGCTATTACGTACCATTATAGTACGGGGACTTTGTAACATTAACAAAAATACATGTTACAGATATAAAAAAAACACTCTCTCTCACTGTTATAGATAGATAAAAAATTACGTACTAGTACGTAATTGCGTCATGTCTAATGTCCATGTTGTGCTCGCCCCCCTTATGGTTGAGAATTCGGTTCTCGAAGTTGTTGACGCATATGTATACCTAGGACAAACAGTCCAATTAGGTAGGTCCAATTTCGAGAAAGAGGTCAGTCGCCGAATCCAACTCGGATGGGCAGCGTTCGGGAAACTAAGACACGTCTTTTCATAGAATATACCGCAGTGCCTCAAGACGAAAGTCTTCAATCAATGTGTGTTGCCAGTGATGACATACGGATCCGAAACGTGGTGCTTCACTATTGGTCGCTGCCAGCCGAAACCACTGGAGATCTTTGAGGGAGGCCTATGTCCAGCAGTGGAATACTTACGGCTGAGATGATGATGACGTAATTGCGTACTACGGGGACTTTGTTACATCAACCCTATGTTTTTGACAGCATATTATGTTGTTGCAGGCTTTTCACGGTGCGGCGCTGCCTGTTGTTTTATGGATTTTCCCGCAGGAACGACCTCGATACTTCTTTTCGGCCTTCCTCGATAAATTGGGTATATGATCTATAACAGTGAAAGAGAGTGTTTTTTTTTATATATCGGACCAGTATTTCCTAAGATTATCGAGTTCAAACAAACAAACAAGCTCGTCACCTTTATAATATTAGTATAGATTCAAAAGACGAAGATACAATATATTTGTTATCTGGGGGCACGGCAGTGCCCCCACCAAGTCGAGCAAAAAAGCGGCACGGCCGTACCATCCTTTTCTCGAAGCAATTCAGGCCATTTTCGACCCCCTGTAACTTCGTTGTGGATAAAACTAGAAGACTGAAATTTTCAGTAACCATGCAGGATTGTAAAGATTATTTAGTTACGACGAGTTCAAGGATTACTCTCTTATAAATCGTTATAAGTAGCTAACATACCTAGTTCATCAGTTTTCATTGACATTTCGTTTGTTTTGTATCTGAAAGTAATTTATGTATTAATTAAAACATGACATAAATATGCCGCGGCTTGTCACCACCCTCCGGGCTGGGCCAGTGCCTGAAACGATTTTTCGACGACGTCAATTTGTAAAATAAAAAAATAAGGTTAACAAACTATGATTTCAATAAAAATTGAATATGGCGTCTACTAAAAGTCAATTTGTAAAATAAAATAATAAGGTTAACAAACTATGACATGTGAGGTACGTTGAATAGGTATTTGAAAACTATTTTAATTTTCCTTCAACATTTTTTAATCTGGCTGACCGCTTGGGATCTATAATTAAAATTCTATTATATTCTAAAGTTGCGTAACAACAATTGTCACTTAAAAAGCTTAAAGACCGTAAAAATTCACAATAAATTAAGTCGTTAAATCGGGTTATATGTTTTCTTGATTTCAGCTTGTTCATAAATATAGATTTCTACTACAATAACATAAAGTAAAATGCGAATTGAATGAGTTGTGCAATCTCGATTAGAACAGAAGCAGTTGGTTCAATAATTCGAGAACAGCTTGATGGTATCATGTTTTATTTAGCTCAAAACAAAGCCAATACTGAGAAACCCCACCCATATTATACGCCCACGGTTATATAGAGGATGATCTAAGTTTAATATGGAGTATTTTAAGTGTTAATTTTGATAACTTATGTGATGATATTAAAGTTAATTCTTGAAAATAAAATGGTCCCATGCAAATAAATCTTTAAAACAGTCAAAATATTATTTTTATTCGATTAATTATGGATCGCATTAGCGAAAGGTAACAACTAAATTTGAAGCCAACAGCCGCTTAACAAACATTTCGATTATTTATAATTTTGTAGAAACTGTAAGTCGTTATCTGCTTCTTATATTATTTTAATTTATTTTATAATTTTGGGAAAACTAACAGCTAGGTAACTAAATACTAAACACCATTTTATATTTTCAGTATTAAGATTTCATGACAATTCAAACTATTATATCTAATATTTTATCTAAAACACTATAACCCTGACGTAACCACAAAGTACATTACGGTGAAAATACAATGTTTATAAATCCGCGCGCACATAAACCGCGGATTATGTACACGACTTTTCAATTTAGAAGTGATTGCGCTTCGAAGCACCCTGTATAAAGTCGCAGATACGGGCTAACTCATAACTACAGGCCCGGCGGATATTGACTGACTTCGTGTGCGCAAGTTTTTAGGGTTTTTTATACTTGGCGATACGAAAAAATGTTTCAAAAAACAATCTTTATAATAGTATTTTTTATATTTTTTTTATTTGCCCACAGAAGAACACTTTGGAGGTTTTTTCTGTTCACGTTCGTAAAAGACTTCCAGTTGGTGCTAATAACAGTCTCTGGTGGTAGGCTTCGGCCGCGGCTTGTCACCATCCTCCGAGCGACCCCATTCGAATATAGGTACTCGTATTTGCAGATATCACTCATAACTTTTATACGGGTCAACCGGTGTTCATCAAACATGTCTAAGAAAAATCGCGTAAATCCCACCTATCATCCAAAAGAACCAAATTGAAATCGCTTCATCCGTTCAAGATGTACGATGCCACAGATAGACGGTCTGATAAACACGTAAAACTTTTAACACTTCATTTTTTGCGTTGGGGGTTGGTGAGGAACAGTGAAATCGGCACTCTCATCTTAGGCCCTCCTACGCTGATTGTTGAGTTCTGGTCTTCACTCAAGAGCTCTTGTGCTGTCAAGCCAGTGCCTCTCGAGCTTGATCTAAATTCATAATTTTTAAGTAGATCGTAAATTGTTATAGAATTCTGAAGGACAGTTTCCAGAAGCGTATCATTATGATGCCTCAGTATTATTATGAGTAGGTGGCGTATTGGTCTGCTTGCCAAACTTAAGATAGGTAACCATTTTAAGGGACACTGTACTTAAAAAACTAAATAACTAAAAAAAACAGTAAAACACTACTAGTGGTACAATCGCTGACATTATCGCGATTGTTTTCAGGCAACATATTGATTTAAAGATATTAGAAGAATTAATGACGAAGTACAAAAATCTTTGAATATTAATTTAAGGTAGTTAGTACTGTTCTGACTGAGGCATCAATATTTTCTAGTTGGTGGTCCTAATAAATAAATGTTTCTATGATCGTATAAGAGATGGGCTTGAGAGCTTAAGAGGATTCAGACACATTTTTGGATGGATCTTTGGTTTGCGAATTCGTGTCTGTTCTCAAATGAACGTCTTAAAATACATAGATAAATATTTCTTACTAGAGCAGTATTCTACTGCGTGCGATCGGGGTTGAACTGGTCAGAGGCTGCGCAGGATAAAGACAGGTGGAGCTAGGTATCTCGTTTCGGAGGCTAAGACCCAATATGGGTCGCTGAGCCACTAAAGTTGGTTAGTTGGAGCAGAGCTTGCACTGTGTCTGATATACAAATACATTTCAACCAACAAACTCCAAAAATAGAGGAGATTCGACGAGAGAATGATTTGACGAGTATTTTCTCCATTGTTATTTTTTTTATCCCAGACACGAAAACAAAAATTGCAAATCATGAAAAAATTGAAGCGGGAATCAAAGCCATAACCTAATCAAGCTGACTTGCACCCACTAAGCCACAGAGGTCGTCAACAGCTTCAAAATAATAGAACCATTCACTTATAACGGTTTTCATACATCACTTGTATTGAAACGAATCGTGTCGGACGATCTTTTACCACCCATACGAACTAATGTGCAATTACACCCACAGCCAATATCAATCTTTATTTCCCTCTGACGTAAAGGCCACAATCGCATCTCAAATAGCAATCGCAGACGTTCCTAATGTTTGATAGACATTCATTACGCAAGTAATTGTTTTTCTCCGGGTAATAGGAAGTCTGTTCTGTTACCTGCGATTATATCTCTTTGGGAATTTATTTTTTTGGGACTGGCTTCTTGAAATTGGTTTAGGTATAGATGGGAAAGTTTTCTTTCTATTTTTAAAACAACTCTGCAGTCGTAGAATGTCTAATACTGGGCGGGAATCTACCTTAAAGATTTAGGGCTTACTCCACAGTATTTGGAGAAACTAAGCATTTTGTTGTAAGCTCTTGTTATGGGAACTAGACATCTGATATACTTAACATATATAACATACATCCATTTATATTTTTTACTATACATTCCTGCTTGAAAGTGCAACAAACACACTTAATTACATACACCCTTAAAAACTTTCGCGTTTATAATATTAGTATTATTCATAAACAAAAATCTAGCCCAACAGAATATTACTTTTCCATTTCTTTTATATCAATCACTCTAATTCCTGAAATGATATAATATTGAACAAAGTAAGGAAACCATTTACTGACAATGCTCTCCATCAAGTAGACAAACAGTCTCATATGATACAGCAAAGATTGCATTTTCAATACAACGAACGCTGACTAAGCACTGGCCAGTTATATATGACAAGGGTATTGGCTCCAGCTCCATCTGTTAACGAAGAATGTACTAGAAGTTCTCGAACATGATTTTTGTTCGGATGTTACGGTTTATACTCGTATTTCTGTTGACTTATAAAAAGCGTCTTATTTTTGAACGTTATCTAAGATTTAGGTCATGTTTAGCCTCATATTATTTGATTTAATTGTTTTGAGCCCCTGAAAGAAGAAACAAAATTAAATAAAATCTAAGGCAGGCTTTACTTTTATTGATACCACTATATGTATCAAAGTAAAAAAAAAACAATTTGATTTACTTTAATTTTTTTCGAGCTTTTAATCGAAAAATATTTGAAGAAAATATTACTTTCACACCCTTTCCACTTTTTGTACCAATTTTGAAACACCTTGTATATTTTAGAATATTTGTTAAAGCTGTCGGGAAATTTCAAAGAGTTTATCCAGAAAATTTACGTATCTTTTCGATCTATAGACTGCATACCTCTTTATGTTTACAAAGTCAAGTGATTTATGAATAGAAATCGACTCTGAAAGGAAACTTTTAACATATTTCAATGAAGTCTCTTAAAAGACAACTTAATGTTAAAGAATTATTTTATTAGATTATAGCTGCGAACTTTGTATCGCCTTATTTTTAACCGTTATTGTAACCTTGTATATAAATTTGATTAAATACAAACCTTGTCCTAAAACAATGAATGAACCTCGACTTAGTGTAATATTTAATTTGAAATGTTGTCCAAATTCATAAATTTTATCTTGTTTATTATATTTATAAAAGTAAGTAAAAGGTCGTTCAAAAGGCGTACGCGTACATTATATTTCCGCAATCCATGTAGGTATATTAACATTGAATAATGAATTGAAAGCAATAACAACTTGTTCGTCAATCATTCCGCGAACAATAACTATCATCATTCCAGCCGTAGGACGTCCATTGCTAGACATAAGCCTCCCTCAAAGATATCCAGTAATTACACAAACAGAGCGGCCCGCATCCACTGTGAGTCCGCAGCTATCACCAGGTCGTCCGTCCATCTAGTTGGTGGACGTCCTACGCTGGAGACCACAGATCGGCAAGCTCAGCGAACAATAATACCAGCACTCAAATATTCCCATAGTACCGGCCGCGTCCAGTAATTCAATACAATTTGATTTATGATATGGAGGATGATTCCTCTTCGTTACGTCCGAGCTATTTTTCGGTGTGCTACCCGCTTCCCCAAGATTGATGGATGCGAAACATCGTGTTGCTTCAAATTGGACATGAGAGGAAATTTTAAAATGATGGCTCGCTGTCGGGTGACTTTTCGACAAACGAAGTTTGGATCGTTACATAA
Source organism: Gymnoscelis rufifasciata (assembly GCA_929108375.1). Classification (NCBI taxonomy): domain Eukaryota; kingdom Metazoa; phylum Arthropoda; class Insecta; order Lepidoptera; family Geometridae; genus Gymnoscelis; species Gymnoscelis rufifasciata. Next base: position 14,632,263 of record OV815305.1, read on the forward strand.
ATTTAGCTAAAGTACATGGTATCAGAGAAAATCATCATGGACATGTTTGGAATGTAAGAACAATTTATTTCTTATATATTATCCTTAAAATAGCCGTGTTGGCAAGTTCCCACTTAGCGAAAGCACACTCGACTTTCATTTCGAAGGTCGTGGGTTGAAACCCAGCCACGCACCTCTAGATTTTTCTTCATGAAAAATATATGCGCGCTTTAAAACACTTGCTTCAACGGTGAATGCAAACATCGTGAGGAAACCGACATGTTGCTTGGCGTGGTTTATTCAGGCCTAATAGCTCTCGTCAAGATAGAAGTCCCTGCAGTGGGAACGATGATGATCCTTAAAAAGTATTAATTTTTAAGATAATGTAGTTAAAAATAGTAGCAGCATACATAATAAATAGAAAATCAAAACATAGATTTACTTAAGTAATTAAGTTATCAAGAATGAATGAGACTAATCTAATAATAATTTTCTCACAATCATTTTAAAACAGGAATATTCTGCGTTCCCCACAGCGGGTAGTACGTAGAAATACAAAATTGTTTCAAATTTCCTTTCTCTGAAAAACACAATAATTCCCTCGCATAACTGCTATTAATTTATATTACCCTTTCTCACATGCTTTTGTGGAAAAAATCACGTAGAAAGATACTTTAATAAGCTGCATGCATGGATTCTTGCTGTCGAGATGTGATGGATTTTTAAGTGGAATTCCTTCGCTGTGCTAAAATGGTCGCGTGACGCTGAATTTTAAATTAAGTTTTCAAATAACGTTTTCGAACTATAATATTCAGCAACGAAACACGACTGTTTTTAACTAACTTCAAAAAATTGTGTTCTGTATATATAATATAACTAGTAATATACCTATTTTAAAACTACTTATATATATTTAAATGAATAGGTTCAATCAGATTTTTAAATCTAAGTGATTTTAGTGAGTGATTAGTGAAAAACCTCACTTAATAGATGCAAATATCTTAATTTAAAGTCCTGAGTGCGAAGGTTACAGATGCGTCTTAATCAATTTCTACATAACATTTAAATAATCGGAGTTTTGCGAATTAAACTTTGTATTGTAACACTTCCAATGATATATTACAATTTATTTTGTGTATCTGAAATGGTTAGCAATAGTTTCGCACGACGACAATTTCCTATCAATAGACGACCACCAATAGAAAAACTATTGATTGAACTGATGTCGACTGTGAATACGTCGAAGTTCATTCAACCAAGAGACGATTGACCAACGGCTTTTCCTCGTTCTGAGGAAAATATAAGACCTGAGTGTCTTCAAGACAAGAGTGAATAGGTACCTTTTAGATATATGTGGTCTATCTTCGTCCACATCGACATATCAACAAAAATTTATGGTCTTATACCTAGGGTTTTTCGCCAGAACTGTCACCCATCCAAGTACTGAACTCACTTAAGGTAGCTTAACTTTGTAGGTGAAAATATAAATTATGGTTTATGACGTATTAAATAAAACTAGATCTCGTTCAAACCAATTTTTGTTGGTAGTTGTCATGGTGTACATAATATGATTTTTTTTCGGATTTGTCCTAGTCTTATTTTAGAAGTTAGAGGGTAATTCGTCGCTATACAGCGAAAACCAGTTAAATCGAAATTTTTACGAAAATGACTTAAGAATGCCAAAGTACTTAAAATTTTCTGCTCTTTCGTCTGCGAAAACCCATTAAACGCTAAGTCTTGTAGTTTTGGTTTTACTAATGTGATAACCAATTATTTCAAGCATTACCAAGGTTTGTTTTCAAGTGCAAAGCATTAAACAGATTTAACTTATTTGCCGACATATTTGGCGCCAATGATTGTCAGTTAACCTGATAAAATTTGTTTTCCTTATAAGAGAGCTCATGAAATGCTTTATTTTTTCCTCAGTAACAACCAATTTATAAGATGTAAATCTCCATTATTAGATTAAAATAGTCAAGTAAAAGCTTTTAAAACAGAGTAATTGTGTTTCTCCGAAAATATTGATTCACGGATGCAACGTAATAACTACAGTGAAAAACGATTAAACCAGTTAATATTGTTTTACTTGACGAATTCCATATTAAACAACACAATATAATCGTCTAAGAAAATATTGTATGTCCAGATAATTGTTTTCTATGACGATATTGACTCACAGATGCAACTTAATCACTACAGCGAAAAACGATTAAATGCTGTAGCAGCTAGTGAGCTGGCTACAGCGCTGGTTTTCAGTGGTACCGTACAGCGCAAGGTGGCCCTAAAGCGAGGCAATAAATCAATCAATTTATAATAATAGATAAAATATAATGGGTTACTTAAAATCTATTGTATCGTTTACATTTATATCGTCTAATATACTATAATATCGTCTAATATACTATAAAGAACAAAATAATAATTATTATAAGCGCACTTGATGTCTCAAAAATTCAAGTTTTTCATACAGGTGCAATGGGGTTCGTTTATTTATTTCACCAAAAAGAAGTGAGGCAAGATGTAGAGTACGACGCGAAGACATATTCAGGAGACCGTGGTTATTTATGTATGGAGAAATAAGGGAACGTGGTGGATGGGAAAGCAAAATCGTACGCATGCATTTTGGACGCGTTGTATGAGTTTTTTTGAACGCCCTAACAGACAATTACAAGTGCGCTCGCGTCTCGCAGAAAAAGTTAATTTAAGTAAATTTTGAAGTTTGTAGTTAAAGTGATTATTAAAATGAGTTCAAACTGTGTGAAGGAACTTGATTTCGATCGTGGAAAAGAAAAACAAGAAAAGGGTGAGTAATTATTATAGTGATTTTAATGAAAAAAGCCGCGAAAGTGAGGTTATGTCTGATAATTTTTACTTTAGTTACCGATTTTTAATGTAGTTCATGTCTGTGACATTTATAATTGGTGTGGCAAATTTAGAATCAAACACGACGCTTATTTGTAACTGATAATCGTACATGTAGGTTATTACCCATTATAATTTTTTCAGAAAGTTTTGCTGACAGCGGTGAGGACGATCTTTTGTCTCAAGCTTATGAAGACTTTTTATTAAAAGACGGCAGCAATGAAACTGCACCTGGTGGTTTGTATCTGTCCATATTTTATAGTTACTTTTTTATTTTAATACCTAGGTACCTACTTATAAATATAAAAGTAAGTCTGTTTGTTTCTATCGTGCTGGACTGGGAGCAATAAAAAATACACTGTTCCAGCTGCTTCTCTCCCGGGTCTACTCTAGAAGTCAGTAGAGGGAAAACGACAGTAGCAGAATATTGTAATTAGGGTGATGACTGAGAACCTATCACTAATAGCAATACCAATAAAAATACATAAACTACTTTTTACATCGACTAAACATCACATTGCCGCAGGAAAACTTAAGTTATATTAAACTATAATTTTCTTTATTTTCTCCTTACTTTTTTTTTATATGTTTTAGATCCTGTAAGCAGTAGTGCTGCTAAACATGACATACCACATTCAAGCTCAAATCCAGATTGGAGCTTTGCCGCAAAAGGTGTTTTACCTGAATAATTTCATAGATGGTTTGAAAATTTAAAAACTAACATTGCAAATAAAGACAGGGTACCTGATGCCACTATATCTGATGATGAACCTACCAGTTCCGACGAAATTTAACGTAATGACGAAGAGTTTTAGTTATAATATCTTTGTTGTAATTATTTGAAATATTTTCTCCATAATTATGGTTGATTTTCTCAATAAATTTTTTTTAAGAAGTAACTCTTGTATTTCTTTCATTAATAAGTTAATTATAGATAAATATTGTTTACGCTTAAATTAAATTGGCTTTGATTTGGTATGTCAGTCATTCGGTCAGTCACTCAATAATAAGTCCGTTTTCCCTTTATTTACATTGCACCTACTAATTGCATTTGAAGCGCGATTGTATCGTTATTTGAACTAATCAAGCTAATTTGTACTTAACTCATTATTTCGAGTTATAATTTTGATAACAAATAAACGTACTGAAACTTTAAAAAACTACTTGCTTAACTTTGTAGGTTCTTAAATTTTCTGCAGGGAAAACCAATTATCTTGACACATTTTCACTTGTAACTTCACAAGGGACAGTTGTATAGATATTTTTTTATCATGGTTAGTATTAATTAACTAAAAGAAAAAAGTAATTTCTCGGGATTTGCTGTAATCCTCTTACTTTGATATATACAGACATTTATCAGTTCTCAGGGAAAACCAATTAAATGGATGACCTTATGACAAATATTGAAAATTTCATTACAAACCAATAATGTTTTTAAACATTCATAGACATCTTTAAACAGAACATTAATCTATGTATTGATGCTATGAAGCAATATTAACAATATAATACTGCAAAGGTTATTTTCAACCCCATAAACTTTGTAATTGCGATATCTCCGTTTGCACTTTTGACCATTTAACTGGTTTTCGCTGTATAGCGACGGTATGCTCTAGCTCAAACTATTTTTTTAAGACTATCCATAAATAACTTACCTCACACTTGATAAAAAATAGTTTTGCTAAAAACATTTTTGAGTTTCAATTGTTAATATGGAGAATATAATTATTTTTTTATTTAATACTGGTTTTTTGTGATAATCCTTATCTGATTCACAGAATACATCTACTTACCAAGTTTCAACAATATAGTTCTTATAGTTTAAATTGCAAACTGTTCTAAAATTTAAATAAACTCATATTCAGAACTGCTCGGCAGAACTAAAAAGATAATGCTTGGAAACTAATTTCAAAGTCGTCATTTTATACTTTGCTTCAATTTTGAAACTATTCGCAGTCCACTCGGTTCTAAATGAATCGTAAAATTAAAATATTACGCCACTTTATAAATTCTCCGCTGTTTGTGTTTCGGGCAATAAAACTTCATTCTTGAAACGTACAAAGGAAATAAAACTATTACCTAATGCTTCCAGTTTTCAGTTTACAGATGGCGTGCATCATATCCGTCTTTTGAATGTCTGCTGCACGGTGTGTTGGGAAACAGAAGGCAAAGAATTATATTCACATAAATGATAGATAAATAACATGATTTTTTTTAAGTCATCTAATCACAGCCTGTTCAAATCCTACTTAAAGTATAAACACGAAAGTTTTGCGATGGTGTATGTGTGTTTGTTGCTCTCTCAATATATAGCTTTAAAATCAGAATAACACATGGGCTCCTTTTAACCGCGTTCAAATATCACTTTAAATAGATAGAAAAATAAACATTATTCTTATTATTGTTCTATTCTTCTTATTCTTTTCGCGGGAAAAACAGTTATTGCGAACAAAGCCCGATTTGAGTAAAATTTTCCCAGTACAGGACAAAAACTACTTTTTATGATATATCCCTTAGTGATATATATATCATACCTACACAATACATCGACAATTACCATTAGGTGAGATTCGGACAAACATAGATCTCTCTGCAAAAAAAGAAAAGATTGGACATTCTAAAACTTTTAGAAACAGTGATACTGGCCTGTTTGTATTTGTTTGACGACGGTATCTCCTTGAATCAAACAGAAACGCCTGATATACATAATGTATATCTTCACAATTTACGAAGTCACCGTATTCGATAGTATTCCGTAGATTGCGTATTGAAGTAATAGTGAAGCGTTAGTTTTGATAGCGAAATTGTGTACCAAGGTCACACATCTGCGCTTCTGCTGTTCACCTCTACCGTGGCTCGAACGAAAATAAATCATTCGTAGAGTATCCCACCGCCAAATGATCCATGAAATCTCTTTGAGGTCGCCAGATATCTTAATGATTCCAGCTATAGCTGTTCCAGCATTCAGCCGTGACTAGAGGAATTCGCGATTGAAATTAGATCTACGGTATCTCTTAAATCGACTTCTAAAAAAAAGTGGTTCTCAATTCTGTGTGTGTTTTTGGGGACGTTATCATAATAACCCTATTTACGTTCGGGCCGGTTATGAGCCTTAGTTCACCAGTTTGGCCAGCGTGGCCAAGAGCCGGCACACATGCCTTTCAAACTCTGCAAAGTTTTCAGAATATGCGTTGCCTCACGATGTATGCTTTCACCGTTATATCGCTTGTTTATAGCGCACAGTGAATAATTTTTCAAAGTCAAAACGTTTATTTCCTTAGGCATACATGGACAGTTCAATTTAAAATTAATAAATCTAAATTGATTAAACAAAAAATATTAAGGAAATAACATTGTCTTGAGTTCGCTTCAATGTTTTATACTGAGTTGATAATCAACTAGAACAACACTGCATTATAAGTTTTTAAATTTTGGAGTTCTTATTTATAGGTAACTATTATAAATTTAACATTTATTATATAAAGTACTTCTCGTCATAATCTGCTATAAATAACACAATGTTCACTCCAATCCAATAAACACTTTTAATCACTTGCCAAATAAAAAACTTGGGAAATATTATTTCTATGAAAATTCAATTACCGATTTCGTCTTTGTAAAATTAATCAACAGGTTTCGTATTGTGACTGTGCTACTGGCCGGTTGGACTGTTCTATTTTTAAAATATGTACGTACAAATAGTTTTGATATAGATGCTTATTGTTAAGAACCTCATTTTGTGCTGCGTATAGACAAAAAGTGCTGAGCATTCGCTGTTTAGATTATATGTAATAGACAGGCAAAAGATGAGCATGGTCACTTTATTTAAAATCAAAATTCAGCTAGTTTCTCGCCTTAAAACAGCTACTCAAAACTTTCTCAAGAACACAATTTTTCTTTAATTTGTAATTTTTGTCTTGTCTATGACGCTTATTTTATAACCTCTTTATTACCAAAGAGGCTAAGTAATATAATAAGCCTATTTGTATAACTTAATAAACTTATAAACCTTTTTGTAGAACTTACCACTATGACGTTACTGGCGCCCACTACTAAAGAATAATGCACAATCTTAGTGAATAATGGTTTAATAGAAAAATCATACGTGCATTTTCAGTTTCCGTCTCTCAATCATAAATAGGAATTCATAAACATGCCGCACTATACATATACATCTTAGATATACATCTATTGTGATATCTATTGACACGTATGTTACCCCGTAAATTAGTAGGCGGAAAATTGTCTAGGTATTGTCATTAATTGTCATTTGTCTTCAAAGACTTGCTTACCTTACATTTATTGCGAATAACGCATTGATAGTGAAGTTTATTGATCCCTCGTGGCTGGTGTTCAGCAACATTTGCTATAAATGAGTTGAATACCCATTTTTGAATCCGTGTCTCGCTTCCAACTTTAAAATTATTACACCACAAAAAAAACCACACAGATATCGCGAAATCCATTCGAATTTGCTATAAAAATAAATAAAAGGTTAACCTAAAATTTCATTATATATTTCGCATGAAATTCGAGCGAAGTTTCTGTAGAATACTTTTTGCTCAATTTATTCTTTTATCAAATCGCTCTCGTATGCCAGTGACCTGTCTACATAAATTTCAAATTTGGAGCGAGATTTGTTTTTAAAAGATTCCGCATTCAACCGGTCAGTCCGTGATTATACCTGTCGTTGTGGCCAGTATTCCGTGTTGCCGTATTTCAGGGAGGATTTGCTGAAATTCGGGGTGTTTTTGTGCCAAAAATACTGACAAGTTTTGTATTTTTATTGTTGAGTTCTAACGCTACTCTTTCTTTCTTTGTATTCGTTAAAAATAAATCACACACCAAATCTAATGGTAATTTTTTTTTTGCAATAGAACAAAAAAATATTTTCATTAATATTCATCCTCATCATTTTAGTCGTAGGACGTTCAAAGCTGGGGATGGGATACCGTTAATTACTTTAGATCTAAAGAAGTTAGTTATAATATTATGACCTTCCTTCACCTTAACAAAAGCAATATAATATAGTAAAACATTATTAGATTATAAAAATTGTATAATTCCTTCAACGCTACACAATTAGGGTATTTCAAAATAAGGTCTGCAAATTCACTGACCTATTTATATATATATTAACTGCAATTCCTCAGTCCAATATTGAGATTCCGAAATGAACCCAAAAAGCAATTTCTTCGAGCTGTAAACATTATTTCGCGCTCCGGCGGATGTCAAAAGAGATACTGTACCATTGAATCGAGTTATAGCCTGGAGAAAACAGCTGGAAAATTTATAAAAAAATAAAGCAAGACTGTGGGAAATGGCAGGTTAAATTTACTTAACAAATACATATAATTTGTCAAGAACTGGATTGCGTATTGAATTGTATTGGTTTTTTTTTATTCATCGTAACCATACACTGATTACACTTGGTCTCGTATACATTTTTATGTAAGGGAATGCAACACGCTATAAGTAAGTCTTGTTAAAACTTTCACAAAACTTAACACTTAATAAATAGTAAATAAATATTTCCAGACTATTCACACAGCATTACCCCCAAAGTAAGCAGAGCTTGTTCTATGAGTGTTGAGTGACTGATAAACAACATAGATACACTTGTTTTGTAAATACATAATATGTACTCATGAAACAAAGGAAACACCTAAACCTGAACTGTTTATTACAAAATCTGATTCCCTGGCGGGAATTGAACCCGCAATCTTTCGCGCCTCATTCGGACTTGCGGCGACAGAGGTCGTAAAAAAATATTTATTACTATTATTGACTATTGTACTTAACAAAAATATTGATAACTGGATTATGAAATTTAGCTCGAAAACTACTGGATTAACTTGCTTTTTACGAAAATATAATTAAAATCCGGATAACATAGTTTTTTTAAACACAGAGAGTAACTTCTTCGTAAAAACCGTGGGAGCAGGGTGGCATATATTGTAATTTTGTATCATGTTCAACTTTGCTTGGTACATATTAATATATATAAATTAAAGTCCTCGCCATGTCCGTCTGTCTTTTTTCATGTTCGCGATATACTCAAAAGTTACAAAAAGGATCTTCCTGCAAGTTTCACAAATAGATAGAGTACCTAATTTAAGGGGAAGGCTTTGGTTATAATGTGTGAAAAATCCGCCCATTACGCATGCTCGGTTTAATTTTACTATGAATTATTATGTATTTTTGTTTATTAATGTAAAAATAAAGAATTTTCTATTCTATTCTATCTAAGAATATGTGAGAATTAGTTAAGTTGAATTATGAAGATAATAGGACAGACGACCTAAAAAATTAATTCGTAATTATGTTTATTTAAAAAAAATATATAATATATTTCTCTTTATTCTGCAAACGAAAAATCAAGACGTTATAGTCGTAGTCCATTGAAGTCTCCCGTGACGTAAGGCTTTCGCACGATTTGTACAAAATTTCGCAGTCTCAAGCCACCACTCCGAAACATTGATGCTCTATAGCTTTGCACTTTCTTATTAAATTGGTAAAGCAAAAAATAGCTATCCAAATTTTTTTGAACGGACCTAACACAGTACTCCAGTTTGTTTATGGAGTCATCGTGCCTATTGTTGGGGTCATTCACATTTTTTAAGTTAATTACATAAACTGTTAAATATATTACATCATTGCTCGTGCAAAATAAATGAAAATATTTTGCCTTTTCATACCTTATTCCTTTTTTTGCCTAAAATTGACATTTCTTAGAAAATTCTAAAAGTGTCGTCGAAGTGGTTTACGTCACAACATTCAATCCGTGAATGCCATTCAATACAATTTGTGTCAAAGGTTAATAGAAGGTTCCAGAGAATACAACTAGGGATTGTTTGTTTGAAAAGGGTCCAAAAAGAAAAAAGAGATTTAATATCTTAAAAGGGCTGTCGATGTCAATGTTAGGTTTATCGGAAAAAATCGCGGAGAATGCTTAGGAAATTGAAAAGTCAAATATAAGCTATTTTACTAAAATTAATCTAACACAGGTATTAGTTTTATCTTGAAATTAATTCGATAATTTGAAACAATTTCAAATAACTATTTTTATTTGAAAGATAATTAACTCGCAGTTTTTCCTAATAAATTCAATTTATATTCCAGTTCCTATTGTAGGCAACAGTGAACAGTGAACTCTATACATAAGCTACATATTTCCATTCTTATTTCAAAACCATTTAATCCTACAAAAACTCAGCTTCACTGAAGGTTGTTTGGCCCACAGAAAAAAAAGCTTCACTGACGCTACAGATTAAATCTTGGAAGTCTACCCTGCCGGTGACAATTTTTCGATCTGTGCAAAATCCTGACACAATATCGCACCAAAATCCAATGGAATTTTAAATAATCCTCTTCGAATGCGAGGGAAAACTGCCTAGGCGGGTTCATCTGGCGTTCCAAACTGCTGTCATAACGTTACCTGTCAGTTTGGATAATCCGCGTTATTGTAAGATTTGAGAAGGCTTTTCAGGGAACTTCGGCCGACTGACGTGTCAGCGAGTGTTTAAATTATTTCATCCAAGCTCTTCGCCTGACCTGAATATGGGATTATCGTAACACCTATAGGTGTTACAATAATTTTGCATTTCATTGCATTTTGCAAATGGAAGCTACGAGAGACGTGTCCAGCTGTGTGCTACATATCCAGCAATGTACTGTACATTTGGCAGAAGAAGGTAATGAGGCTATTTTTCGTTTGCATTAATTAAAAAAATATATATTATTGGTGGTATGTTAACATTTACATATTGACATAATTTCTGGAAACAATAATTTACGAGGCTACAATTTAATTGAACTTATTTTATCGCGCAATCGTGCTGGTTTGCGTAGTGTGTTTATCATTAATATATCGATAATTCCAATATTATTTATTACGAATAGTGATGATTACTTTACTATTAGAAATAATTCGATTAGTTTTATAATGAAGTATGTATTTATGTACGCATTTTGAATGGGGAGTGGAAATGCGAATTACTAAAAGTTTTCGAATGCGATACCGGTTTATTGTTAGTGAGCTTGTCTGACCGACTGAACTGACTAAGATTAACTCACAATATATGTTATTCTATTTCTATGCATGATGACGTCATAGTTTAATAATTATAATCCCTAAAATTTTTAATTATTAAGGTATTTTTATCATTTAAAATAAAAGTAGTCGCATTAGTCTTAATTTTAACGATACCAACAAACACAATAGAGAAAAGATCACTGCGATTATCGTGATGATTATATATTAAATAGATATTCTGCTTAGTACATACGTCTGATAACCCATCCATTACTACAGGACAAATATTATTCGCTTTATCCAAAGTGCCAAGATAAGTTCCGGGGGCTTTTTACGTATCAATTAGAAAATGCACGAAAGCGTGAAACTTCAGTACACTGCTTCGTCTTGATATTTCGTTTGCAAGAAAAATAAAGATTTATAATTATTTTATTTTCTTTAATGGCGGACTATTATTATATTTTTTTGTCATCTACCCTATCTGACTCATTCCACCATTACCGACTGCTCCCGCAACGCAACTAACAGGGAAATATGGCGGAGCATTGCATGAGCATCAACTCATCTTAGACAACTCTGTCAATAGTAACCGACAAAGAAACTTCAATACACATTGCCTATTCATTTAGATTTAGAATTTTAAAATAAAAATAAAAATGCGAGTTGATAAATCTAGAACAAATAGTACATTTGAATCTCAATGGAGTGATGACGTCACAGACCAACGATCGCTCTGATTTATGTTATTTTAAAAAGTTTTTTGTTGGATCGCTATCAAATTGTAGGTCGGACCGATGTTATACAGAAATCAGAAATTATTTTTGGGAGATTTTTTTACCCTCCGGGCTGGGCCAGTGCGTGAAACGATTTTTTCGTGTTTTTCAATGTGGTCCGGAGAAGCCATCTACTTTCTAGGTCTTCATGATCCATCTTAGACCACATCGTCACTTAGCATCAGGTGAGATTGTGGTCAAATAAAGGCTTACTTAGCATAAATAAAAAAACCAGCTAGTCAGTCGATATTTCAGAGTTTGAAAAATCGGCCCTAAATTATGAAAAAACATTATTTTTATGAAAAAAGATGATTTAGGATGTTTTTTTTTTTTATGGAAGATTGAGTTATTTTTGTCCACAATCTCATCTGATGGAAAGTGTCGATGTGGACGAAGATGGAACACATAGATCTAGAAGGTACCTATTCACTCTTGTCTTGAAGACACTCTGGTTGTAGTAATTAGGAAATACAGCAGCAGGGAGCGAATTCCAGATCTTTGCCGTGCGAATTATAAAGGTGGATGAGAATCGCTTAGTACGAGTGGAGGGAACATCCACTAAATAAGAATGGTAATTCGCCGTAACCCAGCTTTGAAAACATTTAAACAAAGATCATATTGGTTTTCGCCGGCAGCATTTATTAATCATCATCATCATCATCATCATCACCCTATTAACGTTCCCACTGCTGGGACACAGGGACTTCTCTCTTGACGAGAGAGATTAGGCCTTAATTCACCACGCTGGCCAACTGCGGGTTGGTGAATGTCATATGTCCTTCAAACTCTTTTAAAGTTCTCAGAACATGCCGGTTTCCTCACGATGTTTACCTTCACCGTTAAAGCACGTGTTTAAAGCGCACATAAATCTCTCAAGAAGAAAAATCCAGAGGTGCGTGGCGGGGTTTGAACCCACGACCTTCGGAATGAAAGTCGAGTGTCCTCCCACTTAGCCAACACAGCTTTTTTTTTTTTTTTTTTTTAATAACGTTATAGTTTTTTCGTAACTATTATTAACGTTTACATGCAAATTAAAAGGCCGTTGTTTATTAAGCAACTTTATGAAAATAATATTAAATATAATAAATAAATATATAGTTAAGCAACGTTAAGCTCTGCCAGTACTTGGATGGGTGACCGTTCTAACTGCATATTTTTGCACATTATTAAACAAAATGTTTTACCATTTTTCCGTGTGTTTTTTATTGCAAAACGTGTATTTACTATACACAGAACTCTAGGTGTAGTATGAATCCATCTCCAACTAATCAAATTTATTTAGTTATTTGTATTTATGTTTCGTCCACCACTCACACAACACAGGAAGTGAAGTTCTAAAGGCTGATTTAATTATGTAATACTTTCTTCGGTATTTAATAAATGATTGATTTAGGTCCCTGTTACACAGCTGCGGCTAGTCAGGACCCCATGTATTAATTTGCAACTTGTGTAATTTTTATTGTGTCAAATAAATAAATGATTGATTGAATTTTGTGATATATTCCCGCAAAGTCTTGTGACTATTGTGGTTGCGGCAGAATACCAGCGCTCACTGTCAACACCAGTGGACATAGAGCTGAGCCGTTGCCCTTTTACTGCTGTAGCACACACGTACCTGCTCACTCTGTGTTTTTATATATACCTACTTAAAAATGTTTCGTAATTTAAAAATGTAAGTTGTTTCTAAGTCTGTATTATTTTTGTGTGTGTTTCTGTAGTAAATAAAATTATGTCTATGTCTATGTCTATGATTGATTGATTGAATAAGCGCCTACCCGCTTTCTATGCCAAAGCAACGTATCATGCTCGCGTACCGTGGTCGACGCGTACGTCTGACGTCGAGAAGCGCCGTTGCGACGTACCGACGACGCTGGCAGCCATTGTGTTTGTTTTAGATCAAATTTCCATCGAATTGGGGTTATTTTTTTTATGCTGGATAAGCCTTCATTTGACCACAATCTCACCTGATGTAAAGTGACGATGTCGTCTAAGATGGGTCATGAAGACCTAGAAGGTAGATGGCTTCTCCGGGCCACATTACGAAACACGAAAAAATCGCTTCACGCACTGGCCCAGCCCGGAGGGTGGTGACAAGCCGCGGCCGAAGCCTACCACCAGAGACTGTTCTTAGCACCACCCGGAGGTCACGTGTAAGGATTCAGAGGGTACCACTTACGGACGTGAATAGACAAAACCTCCATATCGGGGTATCGTGGTTCTGATATTCCATTGCGATTCTTGTTTTTCTTTTCTTGGAAGGCCAATTTATTGGATTTTTTGTATACCGACACGTAGTCATCAGTATGAAAAACTATCTTGTCATACCAGTATGTAAAACTATTTGAATACACTTCATATAGCTTGTCATAAAACGTCATTGCTAACTAATGTTGTCCTAGTCGCGCTGTGAGTAAAAGTATAATAAGCTAAAAAACATCTTTGACACATTTGATTAAATACCACTTTAATCAAATAAATATAATATTATTAAATTTTGAAATAGAAAAATCAGCACCATATAATTATTACATTAATAGTTAGGTACCAGGATAGCAGAAGCAATAAAGAGGTACGTAGATTCATAGAGTCGAATGGTAGTAGTAAGTTTCGGTCTCCAGTTAACTCGAAATACGAATGTTTTTGTAAATCACAAGGCTTTCGTTGTTTTGGAATACAAAATGCGGTTAGCGTAAAAGCAAATAACAGCTTTTTTTATCAGGCGATAGTTTCAGTGGGTTGGATTTTCAGTACCCTCTGTCCCAACTAAACTGACAGGTTTGTTGTGGGGGCGTTGATAAAATGAAGTTTGAAAAACCCACATTATAAAAATAAATTTATGGATTACATAATATTACTTAAGCGCCTCTGTAAACCGTAAACTTTTTCACTGTAATTTAGACCTTAGATATTTTTCACATAGGCGTCCATAAAGCACAACGGCTGTTGAGTTTACTTTGGCTAAGTACTAAGCAAAATTTATTAATTCGTTTACCGAATTTATGGTAATCTTTATCATACTCTTTATACATTATTATTATACCCTGCGCAAATAAAAATAACATTTACAAATATTTTATGAGTAATATAGGGAATAAAATTCGGTTTTGCATTTATAAGAAAAGGTAGCGTAATATTATATATATGAAAAACTACAAAAAGTTATTTCAGCATCAAATCTAAGGCGAGTTTCGTTATTCTTTAACGAGTTCTACTAACGAGCAATTTTAACGGAATTTTGAATAGAAGCGTCGGAATATCATAATTTCGTTACAGTTCCGTATAATTTCCCGTTTTCAAAATGTATAAAGAGTTAGGCTATGCCTCTAATAGTAGGTTAAATTAGCATGGAGATTACAACGGTACCATTTAATACGAGAGGTTAGGTTATCTTCACATTAATAATTTTAAACATTTCTTAGCTGTACATTGTGATCATCGTCACAACATAAGAAATAACGTTATAAGGCTGGGTCCACACTTGTATCATTTCGGTGTATCACGATCAGGCGTGGCGTATCGAGTATCCGTATCATAAGTATGGACGCTCATTTTATACTTTTATGTGATACTGTATCATTTCAGCGTATCAAATTTAACTTTACAAATATGGACGCTTCAAAAAGAAAATGTAACAAGTAATTTCAAGAGTAACAAAGTCCATACAACCATAGACAACTTTGCAATGTTGGCTTTCGGTATATTTGGATTATTAATCGAATAGGTACAGTTAGCTACTCCGATGTTTAAAATCGACAATCCCAAAGTGCTGTTCCTCTCGATCTCCTGTCAAATCATATTTGGGTCAGTGAGAAGTGAGTAATTTCGCGCATCGGATTTAATCAATTACAGTAGAATTTGCGAATAGCCGTAGAAACTGCTACGGCTACAGGGTTGCAGCCGTAGGCAGTGCATTGTGTAATATTTTGGCCTGAAAGCCGTAGAACACGGTAATTGCCGCAGCATTAAATATAAATAAAATAAATATTTCCGGACTACTCACACATTATCACCTAACCCCAAACTAAGCAGAGCTTGTACTATGGGTGTTAGGTGACGGATATACTACATAGATACATTTTTTTTTGTAAATACATACATATAGGATACATAGAAAACACCTAGACCCGAACGCAGAAATTATAGATCGTACAAAATCTGGTCCCCCGGCGGGAATCGAACCCGCAACCTCCTGCGCCTCAGGTGGACGTTCGCCCACCGAGCCACAGAGGTCGTCGTTTGGCAGCACTGAATCAAGCATTCACGTCCAAACTTGTTCAATGCAACGCGTATCCCCTTTGATGATCGCGGAAAAACCGACACAGGATGGTTCGGGGTGTATCACGATACAGTATCATGATACAGTATCATGATACAGTATCAAAATACGTCCATACTAACGTGATACGCGTATCGGATACGAGGTGTATCTTGATACGCGATCATTGGAGATCGGGTGCGGATCGGGCCGTATCGGATACGGCATGTATCATTAACGTGTATCAGTTTGCGTCCAAACTAGCGATCATGATACGCGCCGAGGATACGCGACGGGGATACGATACGCCGAAATGATACAAGTGTGGACCCAGCTTTAGAGTGTTTACGGCAAACGCGCGGGTTTTATGCTTATGCATAAAACCCGCGCGTTTGCCGTAACTGTCACGCTTGCTTATGCAAGCGTGACAGTGTGCAAAGATTTGACGCGCAGCATTTTAAAATGGGGTTAAAAAAATATGACAGTGAAGAAAATAAAATTTCTAATTAAATTTTATCAGGAAAATAATTAAAGTTATTGTCAGACTCTTCACTACATAGTATAAAACAAAGTCGCTTTCTCTGTCCCTATGTCCCATTGTATGCTTAAATCTTTGAAACTACGCAACGGATCTTGATGCGGTTTTTTTAATAGATAGAGTGATTCAAGAGGTAGGTTTATATGTATAATAACATCCATTAAATAGTGGAGAAGTACTGTTATTTTTGAGGTTTTTAATGTGATGTCGTAAATAATTTCATTTTTTCCGCTTACATTACAAACGCAGGCTGAACCCTCCGAGTTTTATCAAAATAATGTAGTAAGTATTGTACACATTAAAAAGGTCTACAGAAAAGTCCGTGATGGTATATGTCTATCTCTTATGGATAAACCACAATAACTTTTTTTTGTCATTTACTTTTTACGACAAATAATGGCTAATTTTCGAGCGATTTTAACCAATACAGCATTAATCCTTAACCAATTAAATACCTTGAATACATTGTTCATTTAATATAGATCTATATGACCCTGTACACCATATGATTTAAGTGAATATTTTCGAAGATATAACAGATTTAAAAATTGCGGGACGTAGCGTTTGCGGCGGTACCGGCCGGCCGCCCGGTGAGATGAAGAATCGTCAACGGAACGTGAGGCTCGCCTCAGTCAGGCTCGGGATAGATATAGAGCTGAGAGAGAGAGAGAATCTTCAGTAGAGCGTGAGGTTCACCGCAGCCGAGATAGGGAAAGACATCGAATACATTGCACCCGTGCGAAGCCGGGGCGGGTCGCTAGTATTATATAAAAGTATTGGAGGTATGGTGAATAACACTTAAAATTTTTGGAATAATTAACACAGTTTGAACAAAAATCACTCTTGGTACTTTTGACTGCCTCAGTGGCGCGGTGGGCGAGGGTCCGCTTGCAGCACAAGAGGTAGCGGGTTCGATTCCCGCCGAAAAGTCAAGTGTTTGTATGTTCTGCAATCACTTTCTCTTTGGTCTGGGTGTTTAATATAATAAAAAATATCTATGTATGTATGTCTATTATATTAAGTATATCAGATGTCTAGTACCTGTAACACAAGCTAAGAGCTCACCACGGGGCTAAAACTTGTTGTGTAGATTTAAAAAAAAAAACTTAACCTATAAATATTCTTGACAATTTTTTTTTCTATCTGGCTATCTTCAAAGAAAGAGTAAATAGGTACCTTCTGGGTATTCATTGCCCATTTTTGTCACTCGCATCGTTACTTTACTTCAGGTGAGATTGTGGTCAAATGAAGGCTCATCTAGAATATAAAAAAAGTTACTTATTGATTATTATTTTTTGTTACTTTAAAAGATTTCTTTTTATATTATTTCGTAAGTCTTATTTGCTTAGAACAGCCGTAAAATCTCTTAAAAATCAAATATTTATAACTGCACAACAAAAGCCAACCAGTTACAAAATTAATCGGCCCAGTTTTCAGCACGACCGAAGATGAAATAGAACAATTTTGACAAAATTAAATAAATTCGGGTTCCCGTTTGATTCTGTGAAACGTTAATTTTATTTCAGTGACCTTTCCATTTCCATAATTATATTAATTTGTTTTATTAATAGGCTCGTGACTTTGAAGTTGGGTTGTAAAGGTCAATTGTTAAAGATGTCAATTGATATTTTAGAATATATTTCAATAATAACTAACCCATTCAAATGAACTGAACTGAACCTAATACAAAAGGACTTTTTATTACCATTACTTTTTACTATATTAATTATATCAGATGTCTAGTACCCGTACCACAAGCTTAAAGCTTACCACGGGGCTAGATGAAGTTGTGTGGATTGTCCGTAAATGTTTATATTTATTTATCACACCTTAGTGAGTTTAGCACAACACGCCTTAGGACCTTTTTCTAGAAAAGTTTTCGAAAAAATATTTTTAAGTAATTGTTGGTTTTGAAATGATGGTAATTTTGTTGGAATCTAATTATCCCTTGAGATGTATTCAATATTTACTATTTCAAGTTGGTTATAGTTTGTTAAATTTTCACATATAAAATAAAAAAGTAACTGCCAATGCTTATGAAATTGTTTGAATATTTTCAATTAGTTATATTGGCATTTTATACCACTCATTTATATATATCTTCCGTTGGCCAAAACCGTTGGCCTTGGTTTGTCAGTCAAAGCTATTATTTTCTATAAATACTGTACAATTAATTATTTTGAGAGAAGATTCTGTGAGCATTTGTTGAATATTTAACTTTTTCGGTGCAATGTGTAATTCTAGGTCATCGTCATTATTTTAGCAAGCAGTAGATATTTATGAACTTAAGGCCTACCTGATAATAATCTGATTATTTTGGTTAAAATATCCATCTACTATGAACCCGTTTTACATAGGCCCTGATTACCAGTCTTCATTTTTCGCCACGACGACTATGTATATATACACTAGTCGACCCGACAGACGTCGTCCTGTCCCACGTCTCAAAAAACAATATCTAGTTGACCGTATTGTGAATTTAAACCATTCCAAGATCCCCTTGAACACACACAAAAAATTTCATCAAAATCGGTCCAGTCGTTTGAGAGAAGTTCAGTGACATACACACTCACAGAAGAATTATATATATAATGATATATATGCGCCATTATCACTCACTGTCATTTTAACGACCTAACTCGTGATTTAGGCCATGGTTTGGTTTAAACAAATTTAAAAATAGATATTCAATTATGTCTCTATTTCTATCAATTCACGTTGACCCAGTTTATACTGTCACTGTCATGGAAATAGTGAGAATTTCTTTCACTGTCCCCATAACGTAATATTCTACTAACGGAAACAAAGGGAAGTAAATATTAAACAAACCAGTGTCATTCATTTAAAATTTTTGTTCTAGTTCTAAGCTTAAGCTAATCATAGATTTAAGGGAGTGGTGTGGCATTCAGCTGAGACTGCTCCTTTTTTGGTACATTGCAGCACAGCCTGGCAGCTAATTATCTGTTTGTGGTTTTTATGTTATTTTTCTTGTGTCTGTTTGTTTATGCTGTCTAATGTGCTGTTGTTTGTTTATGTACCAAAATAAATTTATTTCATTTCATTCCCGACAATTTAATTAATGTTGAAAAAAAAAATTGAAGCTATCGGTTACAACATTTATATATCGACTGGATATGCAATCAAAATGTAGCACTTTCGTGTAGCACTGCTACAGAGTCTGTCTTTCGTAGACCCTCTACGATAAAGCAAACTTTTACAAAATGATGTCATTGTAAGTAAGAAAACTTTCATAAAATAATGGTTTGGATTTTTTTACGTTAGCTTATATATTTATAATAATTATGTTAACCCTTGTAACATCGACAACAATGGAACTTAGGGCCTGTTTCACTATCTCCTAGTAAAGTTAGTCAGTGGTTAAAATTTAGAATTTAGTGCTGTCTCGTACATGTAACTGAGCGAGATAGTTTAATCAAGTTTAATCAATTCCTATACTAGGAGACGGTGAAACAAAGTCTTAGTAAAAAAATAAAATCGAAATAGTTATGTTTCAAAATGGTTACTCTTCATTTATTCTCTTTATGCAAAGATATATTTTCAGTAGTGGTTATAAATATTCAAAATCGAGTGTAATAACTTTCGGATCGATTGTTTTGATAAGAACTTTATGATAATAAGTGCGACGTAGAATCAGGGCTCGGCCGTTCCCTCTGTTAAGTAATTTCACATTTACGACGACTATAATATTCGTATGATTTATTCATAGCAGGGTAGATGCTGCTAGCAGTACATACTCGCTTCATAAAACCTTCAAGTTCACACACGAACTAAAGAATGTGGACTCCGCTCTTTACATCAATTAAGGAAAAAACTGTATGATATTTTGTTCGCATTTAATTAGCATAACATAAGCACCCCTATTTGCGTTCCCACGACTGGGACACAGGACTTTCGCCTTGACGAGAGAGGATTTAACTTACCACGCTGGCCAAATGCGGGTTCATAAAAATCACATTTTTTCAGACACAAGTTTTCAGAACGTGCCGGTTTCCTCACGATACTTTTCCTTTGCCATTAAAGAACGTGTTGAAAGCACACATAATTTTTTCAACGAGAAAAAATCTAAGTTTCGGTTGTGGTTAGATCCTGCGACCTTCGCAATGAAACTCAAGTATTCTCCCACTTAGTCTGTCGGTTCTATATATACCAAAATATTTTTTCCCTCAAAAAATAAAAATACATCATAATAAAACAGTGCTTCGAAATATAATCGTTGTCTCGCGGAATCCCTTTGTTCTTACCCTCGACTTGACATAAAAAGGTGTGCAGACTTTTACAAATCGCCCTCATTATCATACACCGTTTCCTAGGATAATAAAATAGCTGGCCTCTTCACGCTTGGGCGGTTGCGTAGCTATCTGTCCCGCTCTAATGTACGCCGAAGACGGGCTTCTATTAATATTGTTGTATCTTTCTGTTAGTTGTTCTATGAGTGTTTTATGAAATAGCGAGTGAGAAAAGCGAAAAAAAATTACACGAGCAAAAACTTATGTATCTGTTTCATATTTTACATCTATACATATAAATTAAAGTCCCCTGTAGCGTCTGTCTGTTATGTTCGGAAAAACTCAAAAGCTACAAAACGAATCTTCATACAGTTTTCAGCAATATGTATGAGTATTTCAACAGGTATGTTTTTATGTATAATTTGTTAGGGCTGTGTTTGAATTAGTTTAATTAAGATGATAATTGTGAGAGGAATCGGAAAAAATCTGGCGGATCTGCGCCCACCGCGCCACTGAGGTAGTCAGTTAATAAGTTATTTACGTTCTTTTATACGAACTACGATTAATCCTCAGAACTTATGATATTTGGCTAACCAAGGGCTGGATTGACCAAGAAAATAATACCCTATACTAATGAGTGAAAATTTTACAACAAGTAAATTTCTAAATAAGCCATCAAATCAAATCAAATCAAATCAAAAAGTTTATTTGTATCTAAAAAAACATTATATATATTCATCAATCTTTGACTGCATCACTGGTGCAGTTGGAGGAAGCCCGCTTGTTGCGCTAAGGGTAAAGAGTTCGATTCTTGCTTAGGAGACAGTGTTAGTAATCTTTTATTGATCCGAAACGTCTTAAATATTGTTTCGTAGCATTTAGTATTCATCGGCAATTTTATCCAAAGGTATCAAAAATATAAGCGTGGAAAACATGATCAAAAAGCTAATAATTAGTTTCATGTCATGTCCGTCCATTGATTGACTATTTAACATGACAATACCTGTCAATCCGCGCTAAATGACACCCCATCACAAAAACAAATGGCGGCCATTTTGAATGTATTACGTCATTCAAAAGATCATTATTCATGGCGCAGTGACGTCATTTGGCTTTTTGGATGTGGAAAATTAAGTTAATATTTATTCCTATGATTATATTTGTGTTGTAATAGGGTACATGATAAAGCAAAAAAGGTGTTCAGTATTTTTCGACGGGCTATCAGGCGGAATGAGAAGATAGAAGAACGCGGGTGACCGACATAGCCAAGCGAATTAGCTCGCTAAAGTGGCAATGGGCAGGCCATGCACGTTGAACAGATGGCCGTTGGGGCCAGAAAGTTCTAGAATGGAGACCACGAATCGGCAAACGCAGAGTAGGAAGTCCACCAACTAGATGGATGACCGACCTGGTGAAGGTAGCGGGCTCGCGGTGGTTACAAGCTGCTACCGACCGAAGTATGATGATGAATATACCTTTTTTATGTAGTTACCATGTCTATTTTATATATAACTATCTTAATATTTGTCAAATTAAACCTCACTTTAAAAATATGTGCTAGGTATTGAGACTGAATCTGCCCATCTACGAATATACTGATATTATCTACCATAACATGTAGGTATACTAAAAATATCTATATTTGTTTGTATATTATATTAAGTATACGTCAACTTCAGATTTCTAGATATTAAATAATTTCCCTTTTACCGCGGAAAATTCGTAACTCTCGCGGTAAAATCCATGTAAGCTTGTTTCAAACATTCGGTCAGCTCCAAGGTTTTCTATTTCCTCTCATTGAACAAAAACACGAAAGAACTTATTATTTTTACTTAATTAGAATTTTTTGAAGAATGCTCTCAAAACATCACAGAGATTTCTAACAATTTATGAAGTAAATTCAAATAGCCAAAGGTGTCCCGCCAACTTTTAATTGAATCGAGCTACTTTCAAGTCCATACGGGAACTTCTTTAATAATTAGTGAGGGTGCCACAAGTCATACGCTTTTAATATAATGATTTTTGTAGTATGTTATACCGCTACACGAAAAAGCTTCTTTTTTGGAAAAATATAACCCAACTGCTGTCATACCTTTTTATTATTTCAAGTAATACACCAAGATTTTTCCTTGAATAGCAACGGGTATTGATAATACCCGTTGCTATTCAAGAAAGTCTCACTGGCATCATCAATTTCTTAGACGAATCAACTCCGTAGATCCGTAGGAAGAAGATACTTCTAATTGGTAAGACGTTTGAATGACATCAAAATGGAATTTGAATTGCAAATTCTGATTTATTTCAAAGTATTACTTATTTGTAGTGAATACTGACAATTTGGTCTGACGTGTTCTGGAGTGGAGACCGCGACTCGGCAAGCGTGGTGTGGGACGCCCTCCGGCCAGGTGGGATGACGACCTGCGAAAGACTGCAGGCTGATGCTGGATGCGTCAAGCCGAGGACAGGGCGCTTTGGCGCTCATTAGGGGAGGCCTATGTCCAGAAGTGGACTAATATAGGTCTGACGCTGCGTAACGCGGGCGCATTTTCGTACAAATATGCTACGTCGCGGAGCGCGCCAGGGATCACTTTGTAAGTGTTTGACATAAAACCGCGCTCGGCACAGCGTCGGGCCTATTCAGGTTTCTAGAATATTATGCTAGGGCTACATAAGCGAGTTACGAGAACTAGTAGATGTGTATTATATACGAATACAATATAATTAAATTATGCATTTGGGTGGTAAACCTACGTCACTGCACTGTCTCGCCGCCACCACTCGTTGCACACTACAACATCAATCCAACATTGAAACATGAATCGCGTTATCGCAACCAAATGTATTAAGCGTTCCGAATGCCGCCCGCATATGCCCTTATTTTTTTAACCCCTGACCAAAAAAGAGGGGTGTTATAAGTTTGACGTGTCTGTCTGTCTGTTCCATCATAGCTCCCGAACGGATGGAGCGATTTTAATTTAGTTTTTTTTGTATGAAAGGTGAGTTTGGCACGGGTGTTCTTAAACATGTTTCATGAAAATCGGTTAAGCCGTTTAAAAGTTATGGGGGTGAGAGTGGGGAAGGAAAACAGAAAATCTGCAAATATACTAGTGTGGGGTATCAAATGAAAGCGCATCGCGTCCACATTACATAATATTATGTTGTTTTACATTTAAGGAAATGAAGGCATTGGGATCGGGGGTTTTTCTTAAATTTTAAATTAAGATTTATTATAAGCAACACTATTGTATTATATACCCTTGATGAAGAGACGTAATTATATGATCGCTTTAAGCTTATAACTAACATCGACCCAGATTTAGCGTGGGAAAGGTGATATTCCATTGAAGCGCGAACACCAATTAAATTCCTCCGATAGCATAGGACGTGATCATTTGAGCTGAAATCCCTATGTTCTAATGCAATGCAAAATCAACCTTATTTGCAAGGAGATAAGGTTATAAATGTGAGTGATTTTTTCTCGTAATTACTGAATCAAAAAAGGCAAAGATAAATTGAGTTTTCATTGTAATTAAACATAAACTATTGTTTTTATTTAAAGTACCGAACATTACGGACTGCATGTTTTTTGTTAAATTTACTGAACTGGAACAAGCTTTACAAATATCATCATATTTCATATTTCACTTTCTATCCCTGTGAAATAGCACATTGTGAAGGTAGTACGAGTATAAAAACAAACCGTCAAAACATTATATTATTTTTTATAAAAAAACAATTAAGTATTACGAAACTAACGCAAATTATCATACCTACATTTAATTCTAGCTAAGTCAAAGTAAAATTATTTTATGTACACTTTACATTATTAATATTAATTTTAATTAACACGGATATACTTATTTACCATTACCACCAGGATGACTGGTAGAGAATGCTTCTAGCATTAAGTCCTCCTCTGTACATTGTTTTTTGTGCACAAAGTATAAATAAATTACCATAAACATTTTACCATAACCACGATTTTCTTAATATTATTTGAAAATATTTTCTACAGTCTCTGTGGCTTCTTAGGCACTTAATTAAAGAGACCAACCTTTTATTAAAATCCCTCCCCAATTGGAGCAGTTTTTACGCAGCAAATTATAATCAGATGCAAACCGAATTTACTGGAACCAGATATTTCCTTGACTTTTCACAAAATCTGCCGAATCATCTCAAGATTCATAATTCATATTTTCAACCCCCAAGTGTTTGTTGGATATCATAACAGCTATCCTTCACTCGAATGTTGGCGATTTAAGTCTTTATTCTTTGAAGATGAAGGTTTGTATTCCTTTGTGGTTTGCTTTCATTTTCTGAAGCCCAATTACAGGTACCTGTGTTTGAGAATTGATTGCTTACGTTTTATGAAACGCTAACGCCTTAGAGATTTGTTTGGTCTGTTTGTCGTATTTTTCGGTAAATTAATACGTTCATGTATTTCAGCTTACGGTCTTTTTGTACGACGGAAATACATATTTATCTCTTTTGGAGTATAACAAAGTTTTTGCTAATAAATATCCATTTGTACCAATGTTATGAAATTGTCATAATACGTACAGTGGATTCTTCCCTTTTTGTTAGCGATAAAATCCATAAAAAGATAAAAGAAAATAATTAATGATAAAATAATTGATAAGGCAGACATTTAGATTAGACATACGAAAACTGGATGGTGAAGACATATTATACGGCCATTCGGACATACGGGGACTGTTCATTCGGGAATTTGGACATACGGGGAATTCGGGGAATTAGAGATATGGGGACTCGGGAAATTGGACATTCGAGGTCAGAACCTCTGTAATATTTCACTTTTTGGAAAACGTCTTATTAAAATACTTCTTACGAGTATTATATCTATTGCGCCCAGAAAATAAAGGTACTTAAGTACATGTCTTTTGCCGTCGGCCAATAATATGTTATTATGAATAGTTGCAACTTTAAGTCTTTAGAAACAGCTGATTTGCTGGAGGGGCGGGATGGAACCAATGAAACTCCGATATAGTTACAACCCTTGTGTGATTCATCTCAATGAACAATCGTTCTTAAGATAAATATTTCGTAAGACGAGTAATAAATAACTTACCTAAAATTACAAGTTTTTTTTCATCAAAACTGTCATCATCATCATCTTCCTGACCATACCCCACATTACGTGGGGTCGGCACAACATGTTTTCTGCTTCCATTTCCCTCTATCACCCGTCATCTCAGTGTTGAGTTTAGTGTTGAGTGTTCGCCTCTTTCTTACACATGTCATCTTTCACACAGTCCATCCATCTTTTCTTCAATCTTTTAATCAAAACTGTAAAGGTTTTAAATTATGACTTCAGACTATCAAATTTGCATTCAAATTACCGGTATAAATCAAATCTCTTCCCCAGGTATTAAAAAAAGAACTGAAACATACTAGTCAGTTTGATACCCCAGTTAGTTCAGCTATCCAGACAGATTTTACTGACAAAACTACAGTACTTAACACTCGCAATAAACTGAACTGCTACTAAATGTTATCGAAACGTAAAATTTATCAAACAGCATAAATAAAGTCATAAACCCTTCCTCAATTTAGATATACTCTATCGTGTAAATAACCAATAAAACATTTAATCCATTTCGATAATGCGTTATCGTTTCTACAATTTAGGTGCCGACTGGAGTACATTTTAAGTAATTTAGGTTATTGCAGTATTTCTAATAGAATATAATATTATTTGGTTTCACAAAAACAGACAATAGTTTACAAATGGCCTTTTACTAATTACTTTTTTTTTACGAATGAGTATGTGAATTCCCAAAGAAGTCGAAATAATGTGGCGACATACGTTTTGTATGGAATAAGCGCCTTATAAAATTTCTAGTACCCTATTAAGGCTAGGTATTCCTGCAGGGGTAGGCATTTAGCGCTGTCACGATCCGCGTGCGAAATAGCGCGCGACTGTTCGAGCGTGCCAAGCCGTCGGGCTCGTGCATTTTGTAGGTTTTTAAAAATATTTATTAAGAAAATCATTTTATCAAGTCAAACAAAAGTCAAACAAGTAAATTTACCGCGGGTAAAAGTGAAATTTGATAAAATGCGGGCAACACAGCGAGGTGTTCAGTCCGTAGCTATAATCAAACCAGCTACCCCTTGCGCGAGGTGACCTTCGTGCCACTGCGCCAGAGAGGGAGATAATAATATATAAATGTAAAACCACTAAAACCACAATAACGTCTGGCTGCCGTACCCCGGAAATTTCCAGCGGAAGTGCGATTAATGCTAATCCTATGTTGATTTTATTCCTGTGACGTCATACTTCCGGAGTTATTAGCCGAGGCTTATGTACATCATCATCGCCAGTATTTAACCATGTTGATAATAATTATTGCTATTATAAATTACTAGCTGTGCCCCGTGGTGTTACCCGCGTTATAATGGATTTTCCCGCGGAACGACGTTTTCCCGCGGTAAAAAGTAGCCTATGTTATTTTTCAGGCTCTAGAGATTATGTGTACCAAATTTCATTTAAATCGGTTCAGTAGTTTTTACGTGAAAGAGTAACAAACATCCATACATACAAACTTTCGCCTTTATAATAGTAGTAGGATTTACTTATATGTAAAATACGGGTTTTCATGCAGTTTTCAGCAGAATATGTTCTCTTCTCTTGACTAGAGTCTTCCTCGTCAATAGAGAAGTCCCTGTGTCCCAGCAGATCGTAAATAGGAGGCTTTTCCAATTTTCCACAAAACAGGGGTAGTTTTGTGAGTAATTGGAAAAGCCAAAAGTGTTATAATAAAATATATTTTTTATAAATCTGCGCAGCCCCAGTCTCTTCCGAGAATAACCAGTGCATTCAACCAAACAAACTCTTAAACATTATAATATTATTTAATCGGCCTTTGTATGATCTACAAATTCTGTTTTCGGGTATGGGTGTTTTCTATGTATCATTATGTAGTATATATTTAAAAAAAAATTAACTATGTAGAATATCAGTCACCTAACACCCATAGTTCAAGCTATGCTTAGTTTGGGGTAAGTTGATGCTTTGTGATGCATAATCATCACCCTATTAACGTTCCCACTGCTGGGACACAGGGACTTCTCTCTTGACGAGACAGATTAGGCCTTAATTCACCACACTGGCCAAGTGCGGGTTGATAAATGTCACATGTCCTTCAAACCCTTTAAAGTTCTCAGAACATGCCAGTTTACTTACAATGTTTGCCCTCACCGTTAAAGCACGTGTTTTAAAGCCGACACACATTTTTCAAGTAGAAAAATCCAGATGTGTGTGCCACGGTTTGAACCCACATCCTTCGGAATGAAAGTCGAGTGTGCTTCTCTTAGCCAATACGGCTTTTGCATTGTGATTGTAATATTTATTCATTTATAAAAAGTAACAAATGCGGCCTCTGTAAAACTAATTATATTACCTTACCCTAAATAGCTATCTTTATAAATATACAAAGATAACCGCTCGTTCTTGTCGGACTTCCATCACCTCTCGGCCTTGCATTGTCCAATCTGGCAATGATTCTGCCATAATAATTATATCGCAGTAATTACACTAATTGTTCGGTCCATTGTTGTAGTCGGCCGTGGAGTACTTTATGTTCAATGATATGGTTTATAGTTTGATAGTGAAATAAAAGGTTTTAATTTTACCGACATCAAAGAACTGCGCTTGAAGCGTATGAGGGTGCTTGTTCGATTCCCGAAGCGCCAAGTATTTTTATAATAATATTGTTAAGACTATTCACATCTCTGTGGGCTCCAAATAACGGATGTAGGCATACCAAGATCAAGATGGCGAGATGAGTTGGATAGTTTTGACGAAGATTGGTGTGCAACAGCTCAACAACGCAATGTGCGCAAGGAGAATAGAGGGGGAATAGATCTTTGCCCAACAGTGGGACTACATGGACTTGTAAATATAAAAAAAAAATATAAAAAATTACAACATCATCAAACTTTAGTTATAATCGTATTATTGGTTTTTATAGGATGATTTAAAAACTATATTAACGACTAATGATATTTTTTTATTGTTTCAGGTATGTCATCATGTTATTTCCAAGTGAAGTTGGATAATGGAGGAACAGGACTTATGTATAAAAAAACCACCTATATGTATTAAGGCGTCAGTGGTACAGACAAACACTTTATCATAGGTCCAAAAAACGAGGTACTAACCAGAATGATTAGGCTAGGTTTTGTTGCTAGTTCTTCGGAGGATGAAGATCTGGAAAATTTACTCTCTTTTTGGAATTTCTAACCGCCAAATGTATTATAAGATTGATTACCAACGGAAGGTAATTCCGTGTTTATTTCTAACGCTGAAAATTAAATACAGCTTGGCTCCACCATATACCACCCTCACGCCATTTATTTTATTGTTATGCTAATCTGACAGCCGTATCTTGGCACGGCCTTAATAACAAATAACAAATGTTATATTTTATTCTACAATTATTCATTGTTGTATCAAATATTGTGTTTCGTCGGGAAACGCGAGACTTGGGGTTGTTATGCGCATCGCATATTGTAGTTTTTTTTAATGTTTTTAATCTAGTTTTATCATTGAAAAAGGTTTTCTTATTATTTCATAGCTCATATACTATCAACAATGCTGATTTTGCATGGTTCGGGTACTATTTGTTTTCTTATTTTTGGGTAAACTCGTTTAATAGGTACTACATAAAATTGTTCCTAACGACTTTGGAGATTTCTGTATACAAATTTGGACAAAAGTTTGTATAGTTAAGGAAACGATTCTAAATAAAATACAGTAGGGAATTTAAACTGTGGCTGCAAATAAATAATTAACTAACTACTTACTTGACTTACAATATTCTTGTACAAGAGGTTTTTGCAAATAGCGTATTTGCCAAAACCTCTTGAAAAAGCTATACGACGGTAGTCATATTACAGTAAATTTCAAAAGATTCTCTATACTCGCAAACTTTCTTGTCTTACCCATAAAGTTTATAGCACGGTACCCCCCTTACGGCCGGGTCAGCGGGGTGGGGAGGCATTACCATAATGCCACCATTAATCTATGTCAAGTTTTTTTAAGCACGCAGGCTGTCTCTGCGTAGTGATTGAATGAGGTTTTTAGCAAGCTCTAGCAAGAACTCAAGTTTTAAAAGAAATTTGGACGGTTGGTGTTAATTTATATGCATAATTTGTGGTTGTACTGTTGTAGGCTGGATAGCGCTGATAAGACCCATTTTTATTTATCCCCCGACCATAAAAGAGGGGAGTTATAAGTTTGACGTGTATGTCTGTCTGCCTGTATGTCTGTCTGTTTGTCTGGGACATCATAGCTCCCGAACGGATGGAGCGATTTCAATTTAGTTTTTTTGTATGAAAGGTGAGTTTGGCCCGGTTCATTCAGTTTCAATACCTACCACTGTATGATATTTAATATTTTTCATAGCGACGCACATTAGTTTAACCGGAAGCCAGACGTTACAGTAATAAATAAAGGCCATTATCGCGAACACTTCCCCTCGCGGTCGAGGTTGAAATCGTAAAGTGATATGATAGAAGCCGCAGAATAAATCTGTTATATAAACTCAATTTTGATGATATATGCCACCGTTGGCAAAGTTTTTTTTATATTAAGGCCATTAGGCGTTTAATAACTTAGTTTAGGTTGTATGAATCTGGGAATTAATATTATTAACCCCCGTCCAAAAAAGAGGGGTGTTATAAGTTTGACGTGTCTGTCTGTCTGGGATATCATAGTTCCCGAACGGATGGAGCAATTTAGATATCTTTCATGAAAATCGGTTGAGCTGTTTAAAAGTTATGGGGGTGAGAGTGGGGAAGGAAAACCGAAAATCTGCAAATATAATCGAGTGGGGTATCAATTAAAGCGCATCGCGTGCACATTACAAAATATTATAGTGTTTTACTTATAAAGAAATTAAGTCATTGGAATCGGGGATTTTTATTATTATGGGATGCAGAC
This sequence comes from Gymnoscelis rufifasciata, assembly GCA_929108375.1. Classification (NCBI taxonomy): domain Eukaryota; kingdom Metazoa; phylum Arthropoda; class Insecta; order Lepidoptera; family Geometridae; genus Gymnoscelis; species Gymnoscelis rufifasciata. The sequence continues at coordinate 14,662,916 of OV815305.1, forward strand.
TGTGATTATCCTACTAATATTATAATCACGAAAGTTTGTCAGGATGTTAATGTGGTTGTTGGCCTTGACGCAAAAACTTCTGGAAGGATTTCAATTAAACCTCACAATATATTATTGTGAGGTTTAATTGAAGCTTAATATCAGAATAACAAATAAGCTACATTTTACTGCGTCAAAATACCGCTTTTGCAATGATTGACCTATATTATTATTTGGTTACTTTTATGCATTATGTAATTATAAACCTAATTTTTTTAAATCGAAAATCCTTATATTCACAATATACCAGAAGTTAAATAATTTGGTATTTTGACAACACACACTGTTATTCGATTTATTCACCCACATAGAATTGTTTCCTTCGCCTTATAAGTTATCCTGTTTACGTTTCAATTGAATTTAACATTAACCTTGAGAACGTAATAATTGAGTACAAATCCGAATTAATTGAAGCTTAGGTTGAGCGGTTTACTGAAAATTAATTAAATTGGTATTAATTTTAGTAACAGACTTCCAACGAAGAATGGGTTTCTCAAATCAAACGGAGGCTAAAATTAGAGTCGGTGTTTAAACGTCATATACATTTATTTAGTTTTCGTGGTTTACGAACCGATTTTAATATTTTATTTTTGTGGGGCACTTCAAGCGTGGTTTTATAATAAGGAAACCAGGATATTATGCTGGTAATCTAGATAAACCGAGGGGAACTAACGAAAATCCTAGAGCAAAGATAAAAAAAAGATAATAAATAAAACCTCCTAATTGGTCCTAATTTTACTTCATAAAGTCGGCTCGGCGGTTCTTTTGTCTTCAATAATCGGTAATGTTATTTATGTACTAGCTTCCATCCGCGGCTTTGCCTGCGTACTGATACATTTTCCCGCGATAAAAAGTAGATTATTTCTTTTACAGGCACAACAGCAATGACCATGTCAAATTGATCCAAATCGGGCTTCGCTCGCAATATTGTTTTTTCCCGTGAAATGTGGTATTTTACCGCGGTAAAAATGTCTATGCCTATGTGTTATTCTGATATATAAGCTACTAGCGGCCAACCCCGGCGTCGCACGGGTAAGTATAAAATTTTCCCGGAAATTATTCGAATTTTTCTCGCCGTAAAATCCATCCTATCTCTCAAGTTGGATCGAACTGCACATGGTGTGCGAATTTTATTATAATCGGTTAAGTGGTTTAGGAGTCCATTGAGGACAAACATTGTGATACGAGATTTATATATATTAAGATATTATTGTGAAGTGTCGTTAAAATACGATCAGTAGTTTTTGCGTAAAAGAGCAACAAACACAATGCTTTACAAACTTACATCTACACAAATTTTCGCGTTTATATTATACTCTTCTTCTTCTTGGTCATATGGCTTGCACCGTTCGCTGGTTGCTACAATTCTGCCAGTGTCGTCAGTAACCGTATGATTTAAATAACAATAAAGTCAAAGTCAAAACGTTTATTCCCTTAGAAGCACAGGACATACAGGGAAAAACAACTTAACATTAATAAAACTAAATGTTTTAAACAAAAATGATCAAGGAAAACACATTGTCTTGTCAGTTCGCTTCAATGTTTTATACTGAGTTGAGAAGCTAATAGAACAACACAGCTTTATCAGTTATTAATAACAAATACCTGCCCAACATTGGCAAGTAACATTTCCAGTTGGCAATACCCCGCTAAGCTACGAGTAGTTCCATCACAAATCCGCCCTTGACCTGTTTCCAACGTGTTATTATAATACGAAGTTTGACAAAATTAGGGTAGGGTATTGTATGGTGTGAATCGATCGTGAGTAAAATTTAGGGCAGCTCTGCATTAAAAGCCCGCCTTACAAACACGTTTCTGTTTTTGAAATGTTTGCTCAACCTACCGTGTGCATTCGTTAGAGAAAGGCCTTGCCTTCACCTTTTTAAAATTATTGTAAAGTATATTTATGGTTCTTCTTCTTCAATTTACATTATTATTTATTCTATTATTTTAATTTATTTGACATGTTATTAAAATAATAATTAATTGTTGACATTCGTAATCATTGCTAATGATAATTATTTATATTTCGTTTATAACATTTACGATTTTTGTTGTTCTAGCTGTTCTAAGCATCTGATTGTACTTTTTTTTGTACTTTGTACGTAATTCTAGAGTGAATGCTCTTTTTTTCATCTCAGCATCCTGCCTAAGCATGTCTGCCTGGAGGTTGTTTGTGGCTGACTCCGAATCCTGGATCGCTGCTTATAAGAATAAAACGTTTAGGGAAAGGAAAAAGATTTACCTAGAGACAATACGATGCTCTCGAGAGAAAATGAATAGCTTTGTGGCTATTTTAATATTAGTTTAAAGATAAGTATGGAATATCGATTAAAAATTAATACTCTTGATTAATCCACTTTTAAATGTATGTTATAAATCGGCAAACATATTCTCAGTTTGACTGCCTATTTAGCACAAAGGCACGACACGACAGAGATACCTTAAATATATTACAATTACAAAGGCTAGGTAAATATCACTAATAGTTAATTTAGTTTAAATCTATATAAATAAAAATGAATTGTTGTTCGTTAGTCTGATTAAAACTCGAACGGCTGAACGGATTTATCTTATCATAGTCTTGAAATGTTTGTGAAGGTCTAGGAAAGGTTTAAAAGGCGAGAAAAAATCGAATAAATGCCTGGAAAAAAATTGAATAAAAACCCGTGCGAAGCCGGGGCGGGCCACTAGTATTACAATATTACTAAACTGATATATTCATATTAACTAACTAGCTATGTCCTGCGGTGCTACCCGCGTTATAATGGATGAAGTACTCTTAACCAACAACATATTTATTTGAATAAAGATTAATATTATTATGTTGATACAACTTAAACAAATTATTTCGACCAAATTAGGTACCATAAAAACGGTTTTTGTGGGTTAATCTTAAAAGATAAACATATACTATCGCGGACTGTTTTTTAGATCATTAAAAGAGCTATTATTCTTTAATACATATTTTTTGTGTATCTTGAACCGTTTTCACGGCGCACGCAACGGAAGGCTTCAAAGATAAACAATTTCTCCCGTTTTTTACACATTTACCACTATATCTTTGCTCCTATTGGTCATAGCGTGATGTTATATAGCCTATAGCCTTCCTCGATAACTGGACTATCCAACACAAAAAGAATTATTCAATTCGAACCAGTAGTTTCGGAGATTAGCGCGTTCAAACAAACAAACAAACAAACAAACAAACAAACAAACAAACAAACAAACAAACAAACAAACTCTTCAGCTTTATATATTAGTATAGATACAGACTGATAAATATCGTCAGTAACCCATCTTTAAAAATGAATTGATGTAAATTTACGCGGATAGATATTCTCATCTACTCGCGGCTACGCCCTAGGGCGGAAACTAGTGTTCCCCTAAATAAAACGTGGTATTTTTACTAAAACACGTGCCGTTATCGAATTAGTAAAAAGAGCGGTCACGTGGCTAAATAATCGTTCCAACCACGTGCTCTCCGGGGGCTTTTGGAAGGGAAATTTGCCTCGTTACGCGATTCCGCTGCGACCTTCTCGTTATTTGGCTCATATAATGGTCTGAGTGCTATAGTGACTGTGTATCTTTTAATATATAAAATTCTCGTGTCACAGTTTTCGTTGCCATACTCCTCCGAAACGGCTTGACCGGTTCTGATGAAATTTTGTGAGCATATTTAGTAGGTCTGAGAATCGGCCAACATCTATTATTCATTTTGCAAAACAACGTTTGCTGGGGTCAGCTAGTAGTATATAAAAACGGCTGTTATTGTGTGATTCTTAGATATTTCTTAAATATAATATTGTAGGTAATGAAATTAAATTAAAAGGGGAGACCTTTACCCAGTTGAAAGGTAACAATGGTTAAATAATAAAAATATATTTAAAAGAAAGAAAGAAAGAAAACACATTTTATAAGGACACATTAAACATACAAACACAAGTAACCCAAAAAACGCAAATGTCCCAAAAAGGCCCTCAACTGTTATTTTGCACGTGACATTCGTAATCATTGCTAATGATAATTATGATAAATTGATATTATTTATGTATCGTTTATATCATTTACGATTTTTGTTGTTCTAGGCATCTGATAGTACTTTTTGTACTTTATTTAAAGATATAATCAACTGTGGTCTGCCTTCATTTATCCCTACAAAGGGATAAATGAAGGCAGACCATGATTCAGATGACGAGATAAGCAAGATCCTTTTTGCAAAGATTAGCCTGCTGTCTTACAACACTATGTGTGAAAGGATATGGAATAAGGACGACTTTACGCAGCAGTGGGACGACGTGGACTGAAATTACTAATAATATAAATTCGTATTAGTAAATTCATCACTGACTGCCTCAGTGGCACGGTGGGCGAGGGTACGCTTGCGGCGCAAGAGGTAGTGGGTTCGATTCCCGCCGAGGGGTCAAGTGTTTGTATGTTCTGCAAGCACTTTCTCCTTGGTCTGGGTGTTTAATATATATAATAAAAAACCATGTATGTATGTCTATTATATAAAGTATATCAGATGTCTAGTAAAATAAATAAATAATAAATAAATAAATTTTATTCAAATATTAACAAAATTCACTTATAACTATAGGTACCTGTAACACTAGCTAAGAGCTTACCACGGGGCTAGATGTTGTTGTGTGGATTGTCCGGAAATATTTATTTATTTATAAATTTATGATAAGATTGTCACAGAAGGTCTAAGGCTCAAATAGATTTTGATGAGTTTTTTAATATCTCAAAAGCAAAGAAATACCAGGCCGAGCGAAAATTAGACTTTTTATAATCCATCCGAATAATAAAACATTACTAAAACGGGTTATTAAAATCGTTTAAGTTGTTTATATCTACTTCCCAATACGACCCTTTGCCACTTGCCCACTTCCTGATTATGTCATTTTCGCTAGATAAAAAGAAGCCTATGTCACATCCAAAGCTTGACGGAATTTGTGTACCAAAATAGATCCAGAGATTATACAAACATTCTCATAATCTCACAAGCTTTACCTCTTTACAATTTTAGTATAGATAGCATAAAATGGGATTAATATTTTTTAAATAAACGCCTGCCAACTCTAAACTCCTATCAGCTTAAACCATTGACTTTTTGCAAAACTGCAGTATTTTTGATGATTTGTAGTGCTCGGGGTTTCATTCACGGTGCCAACGAAGTTCAACTGTTTCGTAGTTTATTGTATAAATTTCACAACACCACGGTTTTAACTATTTTCAACACACATGACAATTCCTACGACCAGGAACGCAACCCTGAAAAATAATAAAACTAGACAATCCACACCACAAAGCGCAGCCGGCTTCTTTCTTCTTTTTTTATTATACATATTTAACACCCAGACCAAGATGAAAGCTGAAACCTCCTGTTATGTATTTTAAAGTAACACAGCCAAGATTAAAAAAAAAAAAATTAAAATCTTGGCTGTGTTACTAAACTATATGCCTAACATTTTAATTTTTGTGTTTTTTTTATTGCCAGCAACGATAAAGTATTCATTGTACATAGTTTATTTCTCACATACCAACACCCACCACACATCTCCTAAATTTCTTCTTTTAAATTTCTCCAACATTACCTACGTTTTAGCACCGAGTACTGATTTTTTAAATGGCAATTTGGTTAGTTTTAGCCCGGACCTGCGACGTGCCAACTAATATTTAACCAACATTTTCTTTATCTCGTATCCGTTTTAACCAACACCGCAACACATTCCTACGCCAAATGCTGCAGTTTTCGAATAAATAATACTATTTGGCTTGCCAACGGAGATCAAGTATTTAAGTGGTTTACTTCCTTTCCGTTACCTACATCACAATTCTGTTTAACCATCTGCCAACTCTTTGACATCCACCGTAATTATGCAAATGGTCTTAGTGTATTACTAACATTATAGGCAACACTGGAACACAATGCCCAATATTTTTTTCATCGTATTATAGTGACCAGCGTGCTATATTATTTGGCTTGCCAACAAAGATTAAAGGTATTTTTAACCCCCGACCAAAAAAGAGGGGTGTTATAAGATAGACAGACAGACACGTCAATGTCTGTCTGTCTGTCTGTCTGTCTGTCTGTCTGGAACATCATAGCTCCCGAACGAATGGAGCGATTTCAATTTAGTCTTTTTTGTATGAAAGATGAGTTTGGCCCGGGTGTTCTTAGACATGTTTCATGAAAATCGTTTGTGTCGTTTGAAATTTATGGGGGTGATAGTGGAGAAGGAAAACCGAAAATTTTCAAATATACTCGTATGGGGTATCAAATGAAAGCGCATCGCGTCCACATTACAAAATATTATGGTGTTTTACTTTTGAGGTAATTAAGGCATTGGCATCGGGGGTTTTTCTTTAATTTTAAATTTAGATTTTCGTTCATCTTATTATAGTGACCAGCGTGCTAAATTGGTAGTGTATATTCAGATAATTTGGCTTGCCAACAAAGATCAAGTTTAAAGGTATTTTATTTCTTTTTCGCTGCCAACACCACAAATTGGCATGATGACTATATAAGAAGTAGGTATTCTGCTTGGTCCGTCTGTTACCCGTCCAAAAATACTAGACACCTATGTATATTCTTTATCAATTAATTAAGAAAAGCCGAGATATAGAGCATCAATGTTCCGGTTGCCTGTGTCGTATACTACGAAATAATTACGTCACGCGAAACTTTTATGTTCTGTATTGCCTTGTTTTCGTTTGCAAGAAAGAAGAAAAAATGGGTATATTTGGAGAAAAATCAATGACGGACTAATTATTATTCTTTAGTCATCTACCCTATTCAGCGATTCTCGTCCATCGGCCAATGCGCTAACTCTTAACCCTCACTGACGTTTGCATTGGTGATTGCGAGTGTTATGCCCTACCACAAGTAGCAACTTATGAAAAGTACTGTTGGTCGATACATTTGACAGATAAAGATAAAAGTTTAGTTGTTAAAAATCTGTCTATTGCATTTTTTTTTTTTTTAATCGGACAACAATCAGTTTTAATTAACTTATTACTAACACTAAATAAAAATACCTATGAACCATTTAAATGTTTTCGAAAGCTGAATAGAACATGCATGAGATAACAACTGTCAAGACTATGTTATTTCCTTGATTATTCATAGTTTTTATTTAAATTAGATTTAAGTTGACCTGTCCATGTAAGCATAGGCTTCTATGGAAATAAACGTTTTGACTTTGACTTTGACTTCAACATGTTGTAATCTCACTAAACAGTCGTTAGTGGCAACTCGTGGTAAGACTGTCGTTCAGATTTCTCCGACAAAGACCCGAGATTAAAATTAAACCCGTTCTGTAGGTGTTCTTTTTAGTATTTCATTTTTGGCGACAGGTTCGGATTAGTCGGTCTGAAATGGCGGTGTCGGGTTGTAGCGCCTCGGGCCTGTTTGACAATGATACTTATTGGTTTTCCTTTTTATGTGTTGTCACAGAAATGACATTTCTGTCTTTTGTTTCTATAAGCTTCTGTCATTTCAAAAGTTAATCATGTAATACTTTTCCGGGACGCAAAATGGCGGCAACTGAGAAACATCTTTTTTACTTTATAATTTTGTTTAACGTGACAATGGCAAACTGACTCTTCAAGCTAATGTTCCAATTATAAGAAATTGAATTTAATTTTATTACTTGTCTTAATTTTTAATAAAATTTTGTATGATTGATTGAAACGTCATTTATTGACTCTAAGAATACGCATATGCAATAAATATTTTCTACTAATATTTCTATTAATACTACGTATGAAGTCGCGTTGAATTCACAATGTTTTTTTTAACATTCTGCGATTAATTCTACATTGTCTTTGCGTCTTAAAAACCTAAATATTTTTTTAGCGTTATCTTTTGGCACTGCACCAGTATTCAGACAATTAACGAAAAACTGGGGGAAATTCACGATGCGATCGAATATTATCTTACATTATTCTTAAATTAGAAACTCCGCACTGACACTGAAATAAACCAAATGTTTTGAAAATCCTTCAATATTTTTATAGGAAAAGAGCATGACTGTCTTGATTTGGCGACATAATAATTATTTAAGTTCTTTTATCTGGAGTCTTCCCCTTTTGCGACATAGTCAACTAAACCTATATAAGATGGCATGTCGTTAGCATTCGTTTGTCCTTGTCACTCAAAGAGACAAAATGTATGCTAACTTAGACAGCGTTGCTACCTATTTTGCATAAGAAGATTCAGTAATTCATTTATTCATCCACCTTAGGAACTAATAGTACACTTGGTTTCGTTAGAGGTTGTACATGTTAATTCTCACCAGCGGCTTATCGGGTGCCGTGTCAAATCTATATTAATATAATAATAATACAAGTAATAATAAAAAGTTCTATTGAGTAAAAATTTAATAAAAACATTGATTGATATTTTAACATTAAAAAAACCTTACCTTAGGTTCGCATTAAAACTTTAGTACTATCAAAAATAAAAATTACCAATACACAGTTACAATTTCACTAATCAGCGGTCCCCACGAGGCAAGTCTGTATTGCAGGAGACCTGTTACAATGTGTTTTCACCAGATATAGAAACCATTGCATTAAAACATAAATCTAAATTTAAAATTTAAGAAAAACCCCCGATGCCCATGCCTTAAATTCCTTAAACGTAAAACAACATAATATTTTGTAATGTGGACGCGATGCGATTTCATTTGATACCCCACACTAGTATATTTGCAGATTTTCGGTTTCCCTTACCCACTCTCACCCCCATAACTTTTAAACGGCACAACCGATTTTCATGAAACATGTCTAAGAACACACGCGCCAGACTCACCTTTCATACAAAAAAAAACTAAATTGAAATCGCTCCATCCGTTCGGGAGCTATGGTGCCACAGACAGACAGACAGACACGTCAAACTTATAACAACCCTCTTTTTTGGTCGGGGGTTAAAAATAAGTTATAAAATAGGACAAATAATAATATTGGGTACATTTGGAACAACATCAAAAACATTTTTTTATGAAAACACTCAATAAAGAAAAGAAAGGGAAATCGATGGATAGTGTTCATAAATATACTAACACACATAACTGATTTAATCTCAAAATGCATGTTAGTATTTTTTTTATATTTACAAGGTGCATTTTAAATTGTTATATAAAACGAAAGAATATGAAAAAATATTTAATTATTTAACCTCTGGATTAAATTAAGTTGAATAAAATCTTTAATCACTGTTTTATTAATATGATACTGAATGAGATAGGTTTTACTTTAAATTATACCTCTCAGACAGCCGTCTTGGCTTAGTGGAAGTACACTCGACTTTAATTTCGAAGGTCGTGGGTTCAAACCCCGCCATGCACCTCTGGACCCTTTCCCTTTATATACCAATTATAAAACACCATGTATACCACCAATACAAAAAAAATATTTTGCACCAAAACACGCAAAACCGTTGCAAAATACTCATAAAAGGATGAACAACAAAGGTTGCCTTATCGCCTAAGAACGATTTCTTTTAAGATAAAAAGAGAGAGAGAGAGAGTGAGAGAAAACATTAATTGACACAACACATACACACACACATAACAAGGAAAAATACAACTAAAAGAAAAAAAATACTTGGGTATTACCATCTTGAATGCCTGTGTAAATTGTGTCTATTAATATATTAAATTAGTCAATTGCTAACTCAAGAAGACGGTCCTTATGAACGATGTCTGAGAATCGTCTAGAATTCATAATCTAGTTTCTAACTCGTATGTTCTTAGCAAACAAAGCCGTTTCAGTACGCTTAAGCTAAACTTAATTTCTTTTGATTTAATGTTGCTTATTAGGATAGTATAAGAATGTGTAATATGCACGATGGCTACAGAAATAAACTAAATGTATAATATGTCTTATTTATTTAAAAAAACCCCGAGTCCAAAACCGACTTAGGTTCTGGATTATTATCCCATAATAGTAAAAAGTCATACTATTTTGTAATGTGCACGTCATGCGATTTCAGTTTAGACCCCACTCGAGTATACACTGACAAACTAATATATTTTTTCGATATCTGTAGGCGCATTCTGTAAACTCACTTCGATCCTTACTAAGCTGAATCCGCGGTGATTTAACAGTTTTGTATTCTGTAAAACTCGATAGCGCCTGTAGCGCCTCAGTGACGAGCGTTCGAAGTGAGCTCGGTCACTTGAGTGATTTCGAGTTCGGATTCGATTTTTTACAGAATGCGTCTGCTGTTAGTTTAACACAAAAAAATACCGAACATATTTCGCTGGAATGAAAGCTTTCAGCAATATTCTTTTACTAGCTTAATTTTAACACATGTTCTTGCGAGACAATCCTTTTAAGTAAATCCTTTTTGCTCAAATAATACTCTGCTTCTAATCTTCTATATTATATAAGTAATCTTCTCATTAATTCTAGGGCTTAGTTATTCAGAACTGTCTAATGGCGGCTTTGGTTATGAATTTATTTGTCTGCTGGTCAAGACTAAACCTTTAGTTATAGGTTTTAAGCGTTAATATTTATAACATTTCTGAACCATAAAAAGGTTGTTTCATATGGAAGAATGACTTTAATACGCCTTTGTAGCTTAAAGTCTAGACCACTATACTGTCCCTCCCATACATTTGCCCGGTTTAATAAAATGGATCGTTTTGATACTCGTAAGAGTAAACGAGGCGTCGCCGTTACCAATTATTTGAGCTTTAGTTCTAAGTATGGAACACCCCTAATTTTTTTTTCTATTTTTGTGTAAATATCTTCATGCACTTCACATAACACAGCCTCTAACGTTATGTTACGATATATATACCTATATCCAGCCGTGGGCTTCACGTCCGTAGGTGTTGACCCTTTGAATCCTTACACGTGACCTCCGGGTGGTGCTAAGAACAGCCTCTGGTGGTAGGCTTCGGCGGCGGCTTGTCACCACCCTCCGGGCTGGGCCAGTGCTTGAAGCGATTTTCTCGTGTTTTGTAATAATTTGGTGCGGAGAAGCCATCTACCTTCATGAAGCCCTCATGCACCATCTTAGACCACATTGCGAAACTTTACATCGGTTGAGATTGTGGTCAAATGAAGGCATATCTATAATATAAAAAAAAACATAATATTCTGTTTTGACATATTATTAAATTATTAATAAATCATTAAAACGTTTTACTATGGTAAACTTTTATTAAATTAATGATTTTTACTGTAGTATAGACCTGACTTACCTCGCCGTTCCGTTTTGATATTTTCCTAAGTTCTAACTATTTAGTGACGGTATCGTTTTGAACAGCTGAAACAGGGTTTATAGTGCCGGGGAATTATCAACGTTAATTAAGGGTAGGCAACTGAATCAATATTTAGCTTCTAGTTAAAGGGTGGAGTGTGTTAATTACATTTAATTACGTCTAATGGGCCGACCACATTATTTGCTTGAATTTATGTGTTAGAATTAATTTGGCTGTGTTTTATGTGACTTATTATATTTGAAGAACAGTTGTTGGTTTGGATACATTTTGATATAATAATTTTCTGTACATATTCCAATTAGAAATTATGTGTAGATTATTATAATATAGAGTACGTAAGACTGTGAAAAATGTATTATGTTTGTGTTGGACTGATTGCTTTTGTGGTTGCTCCCGTCGAAGATAATTTTTTCGGTATCACACAATGATATAAAGAAAATATTTCCAATATTTCCATACGGAAAATATACGGACGGAAAAGTAATAATCTTACGTCAGCGCAGCCGGGGGCAGAAATATTAACATTACAAACTCGAACACAATGGACCATAGAATACAGATACAAAATCGTAAATTATTATCTCGGCCACTATTTTATTGCGAGACGGCGCGAGAATGACACTGCTTCACTGCTAACAAAAGGCTCCCTGTATTGTCCTAGTCTCCATAATGCAAAACACATAGCGCTTATTCATTCCCAGCTTTGTAATAACGCACCCCTTTTCCTGAAAACTGCTTTACCCCCGGTGGGTAAAATGGGTACGACTGAGCACGTGTGTTTGCAGCCATCCCTCTCCCACACGCGAGCGCGCTCTGTCGTCTCGTTCTCGCGCGAGGAGCGCACGCATTGCAGGTGCCTCGAAAAACCCTCAGTTGTGTCTCGACCGTTGCGTAGGTGTGACGCTCGCCCCTCGCCGCATTTACCGCGAAAATTTACGTACAACCGAAGATTTTTCTTTCGATTAATAATTTTTCACGTGTATTACTGCAGCATCTTATGTTTATGTGTGACGTTTATTAATTTTTAAAGCGTTGTGTTTGAAATTTTGTGATTTAAAAGCGGAACACGTTCACGGATTTTGTTTATATTTTTCGTCGTGTAATATCTTCATACGGTGAGTTTTACGACTGTTTTCTTCTTGTTGTGTTCTTATTGGATGGAATCAGACATTTACATCTGTTATTTGAAAAAATCCGCCTTTTATACTACAGTAAAAATGTGCGTAACTTTTAAACGGGCAGAAATAACATTACCTCAATGCTCACAGGGTAAAATCTAGTAGAGATTGCGTTTAGAATATTTATCAATGAACCCCAAAGTTGTTTTCATAAAATATTTAGAGTTCGGACTCTCGGGACTGAATAAAATTTGTTTCTCAAACGATGTGAAGGACGGAAAAGTTTTGGGTCAAAGTTGATTAAAATGTTTTTACAAGATAAAACAACATACAGCTGTGGAAATTGTATTTTTACTTCTTTCGGAAGTTGACGGTTGGGGATTGGGAACTTGAATGCTTTTGAGGTATTAGACCTTATATTTTATGCTCTTGGGATACTAGAGAGGATTTTTTTGTCGGATTTATTTACGTTAAAGTTACAGATAGATTTATTCAGTAACATCGTATAAAATCTTATTTATCAAAGTATAATAGAAAAATGTAAAAATGGCCGTCGGATCAGCATTATGCGGTTTCTAATTTCAATAAAAAATAATAATTCAAACGGAGTTTGAATTATAATTATTTTTTAAAAGGAAACTAATATTTAATAGTTTTTTTTATATATTTAATTCCAACACTTCCATTACGCGGTGATATTTATAGGAAGATCTTTTATATTTTCCTCGGAGTGGATTAATTCGTTTTTCAAAATTTGGCAGGAACAGATTTTTACAGAGCTTACCTACTATTTATTTAACAAAAATGTAGATATTTTTTTTAAACAAATAGTTAAATATTTCTAAGCTTTTTATGTTTGTTACAACGTGATAAACCCCACTTATAGTTTGCAAACTACGTTACTTCGTCTTAATTTTTTCTGCACAACTTTAGAATATTAAATATTTCTATTCACTTTTTTTTCTATCGGACGTCTGTCATCAAAAGACTTATTAAATGAAAGCTAGAAATATTCGATATATACATAGTCAAGTGTTTGTAAGTTCTTCACGCACTTTCTCCGTGTACTGGGTGTTTAATATGTACATATAATATAAAAAAATATCTATTATATTAAGTATATCAGATGTCTAGTACCCGTAACACAAGCTTAGAGCTTACCACGGGGCTAGATGTTGTTGTGTGGATTATTCGGAAATAATATTTATTGTATTGTATAGTTAATACAACTATACAAATACTCTGTAGACGCAGCGATGCGTATAAATAAAAGTCATCATAATAAAGAATAGTTGTTGTCAGATGCAATACAGAGAGTCAGAAATAGACAACATTTCGAAATGCATCCTCTATACACACATGTCATCATGTGAGTACATCACTGACGACATTCTAAAAACTGGTATCTCCACCGTCGCTTAGCATTTTTTTATTAAGAATTAGTTTTTACTGAACATTTTACTGTCATTGTTAATGAAGTTTATGTTGCGTAATAAAAATGCGCATAAATTCTTTTTACAATGTTTATTTTTAGATATCTTAAGGTCGAGATGTCTTTATTGTTTCGCTGTAATATTTAGTTTTTTGAATGCTTAATGCTTTATTCTAATCCAGAACATTATCGATAAAACAATTCAAAGAAAAAAGTTAACAATTCTGTCAGTTATGGGTGGCCTTATCGCTAAGAGAATATCGACGTATTTTGAAAAGTGAAGATTTTAATTCGCCCATTTTGCATACATATATAGTAAAACAAACCTAATTTTTTTGAAATGATTAGGATAGAAGCTATATAAAAAGCTACCGAATGTTATTAGATGCAGCTTCCAAATAAAACAAACGAATATCTTTGAGTCATGTCCAACTGTTGACGATATAATATTTCGTTGAGATTTTTGACTTTTTAGCATTTTCGGTTTGACCTCATTTTACACACATCATTTCTAAAGTCAAACCGCTGACAATAGCCGGCCATTAAAATGCCGTTTGAAAATTGAATATGGAATAAAGAATTAAGCTGACGTTTCTTTCCACGCTGCAGATATTATGACCTTGTGTATAATTGTTCGTAGGCAGACACTGTTAGCACGAAGATCCAACTTTATTACTTTTTAAGTTCTCTGGACTAGCATGTTTCGTTTTTAGTATATTATACCTCAGCAAATTGGCAAGAGCATTCAAAATTGAATTACTGAATTTATATAAAGTTAAATATTCTTTTTTACAGCAAATTTTAGATTAGATTTGACAACACTTTATTGCAAACCATAGAAATAATACAAAAAAAATAACATAGGCTTAATATATTATCATAATGCTAGGTTACAACGGGCGACCTTAAAGCTATGAGCGATATCTTCCGGCTACCTTCACTTAATGATGTAATTATATTTCTATAAAGGTGTTATTATTCCTGATAATAAAATAGATACCCAAAATGATTTTACATCAGTTTGTACCTGTGTTCCACATACTTATTAATAAAATAGAATAAAAACTCAACGTTCGTAAAAAATATACCTTGAATATGTGTTATATCTTAAAAGTTACGAAATTTTATAATATCGTATAAGCAAGTCTTATTTTTGAAATAATCTTGCATCAAGCTTACATTTGTAAAAGTATTTTTATCGTAACTTAATAAACACATACATATTATCTACATATTCCATTATCAATATTGCAATTAGCAATACCGACGTGTAATTATAATTTTGTCACGGTTAATTCAAGCCAGACTCTTCCACGCCATGAAATTATGAATTGTATAGACATTTCTGAACTTGCCCCAGGGGTAATCTAGTACGGAGACTGAATTATCTCCACACTTTTATTCATGATCGGTTTAAGATGATATTGTTACTACCCAATATTTTTTAAAATAAAATATCAATTCGAATTTTATACACTAGGTTGTCTCTGTCTAAGGCGTTGGAACTGAAAATAAAGGCGAATAGAAGAAAATATATTTATAGATGATCCTATTCAGTATTAGGCAATTAATTTATTTAAAAAAATGCACACGTTTTGTTTCCTTGTTGCATAATAAGATATAGACTGTGTAGACTCTAAACCTTATACAACGTATTATCATCATCATCACCCTATTAACGTTCCCACTGCTGGGACACAGGGACTTCAATCTTGACGAAAGAGATTAGGCCTTAATTCACCACGCTGGCCAAGTGCGGGTTGGTGAATGTCACATGTCCTTCAAACTCTTTTAAAGTTCTCAGAACATGCCGGTTTCCTCACGATGTTTGCCATCACCGTTAAAGCACGAGTGTTTAAAGCGCACATAAGTTTCTCAAGATGAAAAATCCAGAGGTACGTGGCGGGGTTTGAACCCACCCCTTCGGAATGAAAGTCGAGTGTCCTCCCACTTAGCCAACACGGCTTCAACATACAACATTATAAGGTATACGTAGTCTAATTGACTGTCAAATGTATGAGACGTAGGATAGTAGTTAAACTGCCTATTAAACAAGCTGCCTTCACCATTTTGTGCGACAAATCGCGTTTTAATAAACAAAGATCAACCATAGAAAAATTAAATTTTGATCTCAGTTCGGCGGTAAAACAAGTTTAACTTGACCTGATCGCGTTTATTAGCCATTGATGAAATCGCTTAGACATTACAGATATTTTCAATACATAGAGAATACCCAGACCAAAAAACTTTTAGGAGTTTCCTACTATTAGATGGTGTTTTTTATTATTTTTTATTATTGATAAGCCTTCATTTGACCACAATCTCACCTGATGTAAAGTGACGATGTGATCTAAGATGGAGCATGAAGGCCTAGAAGATGGCTTCTCCGGGCCATATTACGAAACACGAAAAAATCGCTTCACGCACTGGCCCAGCCCGGAGGCTGTAATTAGTTCATGTTGAAAATTCACCGCTTAAAACTTAAAGGTGTACCGTGTACCTACTGGCACACTGCCCTAAGTTGTGGTTTACGGTTCTTTAGAAGGGTGTCCTGTAAGGGACAAAGTGTACCGCAGAGGACCTTTGTGTGTACCCTCGCGACCGATAATGTTATTTATTACCTCGAGAATCGAGCGGTCCATTATCTTGTGATTCCAATGATTGTTTTATTTAGTAGGTGAAATTTTGTTTTCTAAATTTGTATTTATTGCTTTTGGGAATTTGTGTTTGAAATGGATTCTGAATTGATAAAACAGTTTTCATTATTTTCAAATAATGACGTAAGGTGAACTCGATAGTTATTTATAGAAAATGTAAGGATTTCAGACCATCTACATATCTGGAATATAATTTAAAATTATCCAAAACAGAAAATATCAGTGAAATGCGATCATGCTAGTAATCTGGCACATGCTGAGACAGAGTCAGTTTTGCTACTAAATACTATTTAAACTTTTGTGTATATTTACAAGTATTTCTGTTTGTATTATTGTATGGTAGAAAAATAAATATCTAAATATCTTTTTTTAATATAAAAATCTTTTATCTTTTTTTATCGTATATAATTTTGTATAAAAACCTTCCAAATCAAATAGAACAACGCCGTGAAAAACAGTCAAAGCCGCGTGATGTAATATTGTGTTGGATAATTCTATAGAAAACGAAGATCGTTCTTATTCTCAAAACCTCTACTTTCCAGTATTTCTACTCATCCACTCCGTAGTAAAAAAAATACTTACGTGCCATTTAAACACGTGCTTTAACGCTAAAAGGCAAACATCGTGAAAAAACCGCCATGTTCTGAGAGTTTGAAGGACATGTGACATTCACCAACCCACACTTAGCCTGCTGCGTGGTGAATAAAAGGGTAATTATCTTGCGGGAACATAAACAGGGGCTTATGTCGATAATGACTCCGCGGTATGAATGAAAATTATTGCAATTTATAATTTCGAAATCCATTTCGACTTAAAACGGGTAACATACCATTTGATTTGAAAACCGTAATCATACCGTTTGAATTAAAAATTTGATTAGATTTGACAGTTTTTGAGTTTACTGATATTTCGACGCTGTTGCGAGCGCCATGATCACGGAGACAACTGAAACAACTGAAAAACCGTCAAATCATACCATGATTACCATGTTACCCGTTTTAACTCATAATATTGTTAAAAACCATGATAATTTAAAAAGTTATATTGAAATCCATTGTTTGAAAATATTGATGATATTTATTCAAGTTAATTTTAATATCTGACCATACAATGTCTTCAGTAAGGCGTAATCTAACTTTATAAATATTCAGGTATTTCGGTAAGAAGCGTAATCTGCCATCGCGAACTTAGCTCTAACTAAGAATTGATAAAGGAAGGTTTATATCTTTATATAGTACTCAGTTTGGACAGATGTTACTCGGTTCCACTAGGATGGACAAAATAGCTAGCAGATTTTTTTTTCTGTTATGTGCTTGTTTGACTTCCATTTATTTGTTAATGTTAAATTTATACGTGATAAGTATGTTGTACACCAATATTGTTATAATAACAACATAATAGATGAAAAAAATAATAATTTAACGAACTGTCAAGACAATGCTATTTTTAATTAGCTTTAAGTTGACCTATCCATATATATGCATGCATTTGCGTCTAAGGAAATAAACGTTTTGACTTTGACTCATAGACATTGTGTTTCCCAAATACGTACATACGTTATCAAAGTAATATTCTATCTCGTTTGTTTGGACTTGTACAATACTTAGCCCGTTCCGTTCTCTTGAAACACTCTACCTATTGCATAAAACCGCATACAGATACGTGTAGCAGTTCTTAAATTTATCCTGAACTGTGCATAAAGACAGGAAGACCGACGGACGCGCCGGTAATTTATTATTATGTATAGATGACGTATCTTACGACATTTGGCGACACGTATGACGTTAAAAAAATCATTACATAGAAAAATTAAGTTTTTTTTTTCATGTGCATAATGTTGACTTAAATTTTTAGTACTTATCAGCGCATTTTCTGTAGATTCAGCAACAGATAAAGTTAAATAAAATGGTCATTTTGTATAACTTGTAACCGCACGAAGTCGCAGCGGTTCGCTAGTTTAAATAGATCACGATTTGGTCTATTTAAACAAAAAGAAGAATAGAAAATGAATTTATCTAATCAAGCTCACACCAGGAAATCAGAAGTCTACAGTCTATACCAAAATAGAAGCAGTAAGGCAAAATGCCGTTACAAAATACGATTGTCGGTTTGACTGGTAAAGTCGAACTGGCTGCTCTATTTTCGTCCAACTCGCGACAGATTGTTGGCCAACGGCCTGACTTTCCGTATATTTATTTTCGTAAAAAAAAAAATACAATCGGCCGAACCTTTTGTTTCACAATTCGGACACGTGTAAAATGTGTGAAATTATTTTGTTGCCAACTGAGCGCTGATTCGGGGATGGTTATGTTGTGTGCGGTTTTTCTTTGGACGAACGAGTTTTATCCATATTTAAGAAAAACTAGAAAGAAAATGCAAGAAAAAATATTATTTTTATGAAATTATATTTTAAATACTCATTTTATCAACACGAGCTTCTTATAAAGTCCATATGTAAGAAAACTCAAAGGAAAAAGCAAGAATGTATTCTGTGTATAAAATTTTGTATAATGAAATACTTATTTTAACAACACGAGATTCTTATAAGGGTGTCTTGTACGTATCTCAATATACAAGGTGCCACATAATTGGGGTACGCCCAACTGCTCATCCAATTTGCCTCTTTCTCTCTCTCTCTGTGTGTGTGTGTGTTTGGCTCTTTCCTTTTTATAGATAATATAGTTTTAAGAGTTTTATCGAATTTTCGACCTCAATAATGATGAATTCATAAACAAATGTTGTCATACAAACTATCAATACGTGAACTTTTCAATAATTTTCCATCTTCCAAATGGCAAATTCATGAAATTTGAGAAACCTTTAGAATCATCATCATCGTCATTCAGCTATGAGACCTTCACTGTTTGACATAATACATTCTCAAAAATGAAAACCTTCATTTTTGTTGTCCATACCATCACGCTAGTCTAATGCAGCGATGAACCAAGCCAGGTTCGTTGCTCGTCAGGGAAAACCATAGGTAGGTTGGCTCGGGTCCCTAAGATAACGTTTGAAATCTCCTATACCCCACCTTGAGAATAGCTTCGTAATTAAACAAACACTAGCTATTATATCTATTATAGTACAGACAGTAGCGATATTATGTAAATTGGATGGGTAAGATTTGTGTACCGTTCACCTGGTAGTATAGCGAGTGAGAATTCCCAATTGCTCATCGGATGGTAACCGGCTTGTTAATTATGTTTCTGGTGTTTACTATCAGATGAGGTGGATAAACATGCAGATTTTGTGGGAGGGCCTTCCGTTTTCACTGAGTTTGTTGGTTTAGTGCCGGCATATTTTGAATATTATGACTTAAAGTAAATCTGGGAGATTTGTTTGCTTGTCAATATGCTGAAACAGTGATTGAGCTGGAATTTTGCATTAATTAATACTTATTTATTTTTTAATTAATATGAAAGATAATGTGTAAAATAATTATATTTATAATAGTATATTAATGAAAGTGCCTAGGTCAAATCTATTAAATTATAATATACTAGCTGTGCCCTGCGGTGCTACCCGCGTTATAATGGATGAAGTACTCTTAACCAACAACATATTTATTTGAATAAAGATTAATGTTATTATGTTGATACAACTTAAACAAATTATTTCGACCAAAGTAGGTACCATAAAAACGGTTTTTGTGAGTTAATCCTAAAAGATAGACATATACTATCGCGGACTGTTTTTTAGATCATTAAAAGAGCTATTATTCTTTAATACATATTTTTGGTGTATCTTGAACCGTTTTCACGTCGCACGCAACGGAAGGCTTCAAAGATGAACAATTTCTCCCGTTTTTTACACATTTACCACTATATCTTTGCTCCTATTGGTCGTAGCGTGATGTTATATAGCCTATAGCCTTCCTTGATAACTGGACTATCCAACACAAAAATAATTATTCAATTCGAACCAGTAGTTTCGGAGATTAGCGCGTTCAAACAAACAAACAAACAAACAAACAAACTCTTCAGCTTTATAATATTAGTATAGATTGAGAAATTCTTTAACTTTACCCACCTCTTTCGATACACCCTGTATGATAATACAAGCTGCCTAAGAGTAATTAATAACATTGTATTATCATCTCGGGACACAATGGGATATTTTGGGAACGTTGTACTTGTATTGTTAAAGAAGATATGATTTAAACGATCTCTTTTATCTCTCTCGTCAAGAGAGAAGTTCCTGTGTCCCAGCAGTGGGAACGTTAACAGGGTGATAATGATCTCTTTACATGATTATTATTGTATGTACTTACAGTATTATTCTGAACTATTATTACTTAATTCGATTTTTTTCACAAACTTGTGTGGTAGAGGGTACTATTTACCTTAATGGCCAATTTAAAGGTCCTAAATTATTATTTTTTTAACCATATTTGTACATAATACAGTATGATACGAAAAGGCGAGCTTAATGCTGAAGCATTATCTACCAGCTAACCTATCCCGCATCATCGACTAGCATGGTATCACTCCCATATTTTATTCGGAGTATAGGTATCTTCAAATATCAATCGATCCCGTAGAGAAACTTCGAAAGCATCTCTCCCCCTTGAGCCGTCAAGCAACCTCCCAAAATAGATAACTCGTGTCAAAACTAGGAAATATCAATGCAAACATCCAAACTGATTTACAAAAGTCATATACAATTTGTTTTATGACCGCTCATCGAGCGCGTAGGAAAATAGACCGTGTTTGAAGTGACAGAGATGTGACATTTGAATGACGCGACGTAAAGTGAGACTGACTTAATGGTGTCCTAGATAACATGAGATGTATCGAATTGTACATGTCCCCTTTTTGTTTCTTAGAGTGGATAAATAACTTCCTGCGGGGGATCTGTGACCTGATTTGAGAACTGATCCGTTCAATAGTTCAATTTGTTACACCTTGATATTTTATAAGAATAAGAATACACCTTAATAATTAAGAAATTGTTTATATCTATAGGCAATGAAGATCCTTTATCTGAATAATTGTAAGCTCTATTTTTAACTCCCGACCAATGTCTGTCTGTCTGGGACATCATAGCTCCCGAACGGATGGAGCGATTTCAATTTAGTTTTTTTTTTGTGTGAAAGGTGAGTTTAGCCCGGTGGTTCTTAAACATGTTTCATGAAAATCAGTTGTGCCGTTTAAAAGTAATGGGGGTAAATATACTCGAGTGGGGTATCAAATGAAAGCGCATCGCGTGCACATTACAAAATATATTATGGTGTTGTAACTTTAACGTTAACGTTTTACTTAAATTTTAAATTTATATTTAATCAGATCTAGTTTAATCAAACTTAAGTTCGAATTTAAATTGACAAGTGCGCTGATATTAAAAATATAAAGTATTTTTTTTTTTTATGACTAACCGTGCTCCGCGGTGTCACCCGCGTTAAAGGTTTTTCCCGTAATGTCATATTTTCTCGCGGTAAAAAGTACCCTATGCCATTTCCTAGGCTTAAGAGAATCTATGTACCAAATTGAATTTAAATCGGTTCTGAAGATCCAGAAATTTCCTACGTCACAAACAATCTCACTAACTTTACCTCTTTATAATATTAAATATACATAAATTCCACCATTTTGTGCTCACCAGTGGACACTGTAGTGTAGCAAAGTGAGAAATCGGAGACGAAAAACTCGGAGAATTTGTCCGAGATTTCACTTTTTTCATAGACAATATATGAAAGCAGTTTTGTACATTCATAGATTAATATATATATATATGTATATAGTAATATTAATGTACTTAAGCGTATTTATACACGCTTTAACATAAAAAATATTGTGTTTTTTAGTTATTTAGCTTACAAAAACACACACACAAAAACCGCCAAGGTTTAAATTAGTCCTCGTGTTAATTTGATATTTCAAACCCCATGTTATTCAAGCGCTTCTGACGAGCGAATAGCGATAATAATAAGCGAATTCACTCGCGGTAGCGCTCATTACACTGTCTGATAATTTTAAACTATGCATGAAAAAGGATTTTCTTGCCCTACTTATACAGATTCAAGTATTCTCTTAACCAAAATTCAAAAACAAAATATTGCATATGTGTAGGCATTGATAAAAAAAATATCTGAGCAAGGATATAATCCAACACACTAAGTGCCTGTTTTGTCAACTCCGAGTAAACTAGTCAATGGTTAAAATATGGAGCTTTATCACTCTGTCGCATGTGACATAGTGAAATAGCTATTGAAATAATTTATATTAATTAAATCATCATCTAGTCATAAAATTTCCACATTCATTGTATTAAAGTATCACCTCTTTTAACATATTATTATATCATCATCACCCTATTAACGTTCCCACTGCTGGGACACAGGGACTTCTCTCTTGGCCGCATTGCGGTGTTTGAACCTAAGACCTTTGGAATGAAAGTTGAGTGTGCGCCCACTTAGCAAACACGGCTTTCACATCTATATCTCGCTCTAAATTTCCACTAAAATCGTTAAACTTTTATCAGTGCACGCGCTACAAAGCACAAAGCTGTGTTATAAATTAGATGTGTTGTTTTATGGACTATAGAAAATACGGTTTGATTGTTTTCATAGTGCTCATAACGTTATACATTGTAGGAGAGGAGCTGGCCGAGATTTTCTTGCTTCAAGTTGGTTAAAGCTTGCTTCTTGCTTCAAGATTGATTATGTTTTAATTTCGTTTTATTTAATTAAGGTCATCCATATGTTCAGCCCCAGCACATATGGCCCATTTCATTCGGGCCGTCTTTATTCCCAAGACGGCGATTCGATTTATATTTAAGAATGATTGAATTTATCTGAATTAACAAAAGATCCGACTTTTTCACTGCTCTTGTTCATGCCTCATAAACGTTGCTAGACATTTTTAATTTCTTAATACTTATTATCATAAGATAAAACATAAAACACGTATATTAAATCATCAAAATAAAAGCACAATTATATATTCAGTACAACATAATACAATACAAAATTCTTTATTGCAACACCACAATACAGGAACATACATAGGAGATACATGTTTCATACAGTGACACAATGGGCGACCTTATCACTAATAGCGATCTCTTCCAGGCAACCTGGTAATACTTTCTGACATAAATGGTAACAAATCAGCATGTGCTATGTCAGAACTAGGTCCTGTCATAGCGCTGGTCCTCTTGTGTCCAAAAATAGCGAGAAGGGGCTGCTACGGTACTCGCATTAAAATTAAATCTTTAGGAAACGCCAATACCAAGAAAAAGTGCCAGCATATCATGCAAGCACTGGAACCTTAGCTCAAAAGTGATAAAATCCCATAAAAATTCCCATCATAAAATCTCTCATCTAGTTAAGTTTGATATGACGTAAGAAATTCCAACCGGCCACCAGATCTATATCTATAAACAAATGTCTGTTTACACGATCAATCTATAACACGGTACGGAGCGCTGTTCATCTACGAATCTATGTTTATTAAATAATCCGTCATGTCTATGTGTTTGTATTCGCAGTTTTTATGTCCTTTAAATTCCATTTTATCTGTTTCATCTGGATTCTTTATTCTATGAGTTGTTTGTTATGTTGGGGATAATGGTATTGAATCTTTGTAAATATCTCTATAATGTAAAGGCGAATCGACTATTTACCATATACCGATTAATCATGATCTTTCAGAAAACTAAACACTTGCAAATTTTATTGAAATTATGTTTTTAAAGTATGAGACTTTAAATTTTAAATGTATGTTCTATAGATAGTGTAAACCTTCACACTATCTATAGAGCATACATTTAAAATTTACGTAACTCATAAGAATGTACCTATAGAAATGAACCACCTTTTGGGGTTAAAAAAGGTTAAATGTACAATGTTAAGGTACCTATGCTTTGTAGATGGTGTGGAGATGTACTAATAATGTACCTTTATAAATACCTTTTTGATAACCTATGTGTTTTCTTTAGGCACTAATGAGCCAAATAAAAAATTCCACACGTACAAAGTGGCCGCCCTCTAGTTTATATTTATAATCTTATATATAAAATTCTCGTGTCACAGTTTTCGTTGCCATACTCCTCCGAAGCGGCTTGACCGATCCTCATGAAATTTTGTGAGCATATTGAGTAGGTCTGAGAATCGGCCAACATCTATTTTTCATTTTGCAAAACAACGTTTGCAGGGGTCAGCTAGTAATATTATAAACGTGGAGTTTGTTGTTGATATATTTGGATAAATTTGCTCAAGAATAATGCTAGCTTAAAAAATAAATTCGCTTTGTTGTTACAAAAGCGATTCAAATATTATTTACCGATTTATTTGTTCCAATGCGTCAGAATCAGTAAATTATTAAAGCGATTGTATTTGACTGTCTTTCGGAAGCCTTTTTACAGCGTCGTGCAATTTCCAAGTTGTGTACGAGTATTAATTGTGTTTCCTTTGATAAAATCCGTATAAAGCATTAAAACCATGCCATAATAAATATAGAAATGTGCGTGTTGAGTTTTTAAAACATATATATATTTTTTAATTTTACTGCACATTATTTTGCGTAAATTAGTTGTTGGCGTTTAATTCTCGGGATATACACTTAATTAATACGTTTTCCATGGGAAAATACTTTATGAAAAGGTAATATAGATATGAACACACTTTTACTACTATATTTATATTCCTAGTTACGATATCTGCTGATATTAGAAACCCGTAGGCAGGCTGACTTGACATGTTAGCTCGTATCTTGTGAAAGAGGTTTTTTAATGTAATAAACTCAATACAGTACATATGTACGTATATGTTTTTATTATACTTGTTTATATTGGAAGAAATAACAAAAAAATTTGAGAATTTGATACCTACTTAAAGACAAAACACTGTATTTTTCCCGTGGCGTTGCCCGCGTGCTTTTGAATACAAAATGCAACATTAAAACAAAAATTGGTTGATTAAGCGTGAAAAGGTTACGAATAAAAAAAAAACTTACTACTGCATTTGCGATATTATTTTAATACCCTTTGGGTACGGGGTTACGTATTAAAATCAAATATGTTATTGGTATTAAATATGTTATTTGTCCATTTAAAAACAATTAAAAACGCAAGACACAGGTTCCAGTCGGCCACATTTCAATCCCAATTACCCATTAATTAAAGGATATTAAAAAAAAACCTTGAATCTTTACTGCACGTAAAGTAATTTGATACTTCTCATCAACTAATGCTATTTCTGCTGCCTATAAACGCAGAATACCGCCAGTAAGTATTCTCGTTTTAATGTTTACAGTATCTTCGGTTCATTGCAACTATTAACTAAAATGGGTTGAGAAGGGCTGTTTGCTATAATATTAACAACTCACGCGCATCCTGTGCGTTTCATCGAAAACTCCGCTGTTTATCTTTGTGACATATTTTGACACAATATGCGCAATTATTTTAGGAGCTTTCAGTGTTATCCGCGTCATAAGATAAAGATCATCATCACCCTATTGACGTTCCCACTGCTGGGACACGGACTTCTCTCTTGGCTAAAGAGATTAGGCCTTAATTCACCACGCTGGCGAAGTGCGGGTTGGTGAATGTCACATGTCCTTCACACCCTTTAAAGATCTCAGAGCATGCCGGTTTCCTCACGATGTTTGCCTTCAACTTTAAAGCACGTGTTTAAAAATCCATAGGTGCGTGGCGGAGTAAAGCCGTGTTGGCTAAGTAGGAGGACACTCGGGTTTCATTCCGAAGGTCGTGGGTAAGAGTAAGATAAGATAAACATACTTTATTGCACACATAATTAAAACACAAAACAATACAAAAGCCCTTAAGGCTTTGTGACAAATGGCGGTCTTATCGCTTAAGAGCGATCTCTACCAGATGGATAATCTAACCTTGATGGATAGGATTATTGGATATTCTGTCATAATAGATTGCCGGTGTAGAAAGTAGCCTAGGTAAATTTTATTTTGAAAACTATGGTTTCCCTATTCATATTCCTTTATAACTCATACAAGGGCAATTTCTCGTTTAGTTTTGATATAGTCGCGAGTAGTTACATCGTGTTTTTTTTTCAAATAAAGCTCTTCTCAAAATCTGTACACCGTATTACTTACCCAAACTGCAATTTGTACATGATTAGGCGATTTATCAGATAACTCCTCATTAAGTTAAAAGCAAAAAAACTCAATGACGCTCAAAGTCAATAGCAAACACAACAAAAACCGTTTCCTTAATTATTAAAGTAGCTATTTGTATAATTCGGTTGTAACAATCGGTCACAAAAACTCTAGATCCTTACACAATGTGTGGCCTTGCTGTGATCTTGAGGAGTTTTCACATGACGCTGCAGTTGATGCGACACGCTGTTTCGAATGAACATTCCATCTTTAAATTAAAATAAAAAAATATTCCTGGACAATCCACACAACAACATCTAGCCCCGTGGTAAGCTCTAAGCTTGTGTTATTTTGTAATATGCGATGCAAAATCTGAAATATACCAAATGAAATAATATTTATATCGTCTTCGAGTGTAATCGTTTCACTTGTGTAGAATATGCAAATCTTAAAAGTTTTTATTCATGCATGGTCACATCACCTCAATACGAAACAAACAGACCGTGAGTTATCGGTATCATGTGAAGATTAAACTCAATATTTAAATTTTTATGTGAACACATAAATACTGTACAATACACCTGCCATTTGAGGAAATATCAGAATTTATATATACACTAGCTGTGCCCTGCGGTGCTACCCGCGTTATAATGGATGAAGTACTCTTAACCAACAACATAATTTATTTGAATAAAGATTAATATTATTATGTTGATACAACTTAAACAAATTATTTCAACCAAATTAGGTACCATAAAAACGGTTTTTGTGAGTTAATCTTAAAAGATAGACATATACTATCGCGGACTGTTTTTTAGATCATTAAAAGAGCTATTATTCCTTAATACATATTTTTTGTGTATCTTGAACCGTTTTCACGGCGCACGCAACGGAAGGCTTCAAAGATGAACAATTTCTCCCGTTTTTTACACATTTACCACTATATCTTTGTGGGTCGTAGCGTGATGTTATATAGCCTATAGCCTTCCTCGATAACTGGACTATCCAACACAAAAAGAATTATTCAATTAGAACCAGTAGTTTCGGAGATTAGCGCGTTCAAACAAACAAACAAACAAACAAACAAACTCTTCAGCTTTATATATTAGTATAGATACATGCAAATGTGGTCTCTTTGAGAATCTAGATGACTTTATCTTGCAGTATTATTGCAATTCATCATCATCATCAGCAACACCTTACTAATGTTCCCACTGCTGGGACACACGGACTTCTCTCTTGACGAGAGAGATTAGACCTTAATTCACCACGCTGGCCAAGTGCGCGTTGGTGAATATCATATGTCTTTCAAACTTTTCAAAGTTCTGGGATCATCCCGGTTTCCTCACGATGTTTTCCTTCACCGTTAAAGCGCGTGTTTAAAGCGCACACACTTTTTTCTAGAAGAAAAAACGAGAGGTGCGCGATGTGGTTTGAACCCTCGACCTTCGGAATGAAAGTCCAGTGTGCTCCCACTTAGCCAAAACGGCTTATTTTAATAGCAATTCATCATCAATCTCCTGCCCTTATCCCACATTACGTGGGGTCGGCACAACATGTTTTTTCGTTCCATTTTCCTCTGTCACTCGTCATCTCAACACTCACTCCTTTCTTACACATGTCATCCTTCACACAGTCCATCCATCTTTTCTTTGGTCTACCTCTTCCCACATATCCATCAATACACATATCTAACACTCTTTTCGTCACATGACATTCATCCCTTCTCATAATATGTCCATACCATGCCAACCGATTTCCTCTCAACTTCTCTGTCACTGGTGCTACTTTCAAGGTTCCTCTTATACGGCTTATAGCAATTCGTTTACTGAAATTACAAAAACAAGCATGATTTATGAGATGATTTTAAAAACCATTGTGTTATTCAAATGTTTTGATTAAGTAGATAGTCTGTTTAACCTTTGCTTGGGATTCATGTTAAATGTTTTCAACTGTTGCGAGACATCTTTACAAAACGAATTCTGAAGCTATGGCAGATGTTATCAAAACATTGGTGTCATCAATATTTCATGTAAATGGTATTGTGCTTATACGATTTGTATGTCTTAATATTGAAATCTTTAAGATAAATAACACAAATATAAAAAGGTTAAGTACCTACTAGTTTTTTTTTTTTATTGTCATTGTTTCATATAATTAAAAATGCTTTTAATAGTAATTTTTTTTACAAAAGGTACTTTTTATCGTAATTTACGATTTCTTATAGACGACAGATGTAGGTATGATTAAATCCTAATTATTCTATTGGGTATATGATAAAATTATTGAATGAAAGAATTTTTTTTTATATCTGTGTACATAATCATATTTCTTACGATTGCTAAAGCTAAAATAGTATCTACTTTCATAATCATTTAATTTATTACTCGTCCACAATATATAATTTAACAACATTCCTGGATCGTATACAAGATCATAATAAATTATAGCAATTGTCAACAACATTTGCTGTAAAACTAAATGTGGTGTGAAATATAGTTTCACCATTATACTATAAACGTGTTTATTTATTCGGCATAACTGCCCAAACGAAGGATAATCATATATATATTTTTAATTACGCGGTCGGGTAGAGAGTTTACTAACGGTTATCAAAGCTTGAAACATGTTCAACATTCCCTTAAACAAATAAGGACATATGTTTTTTCGTATACAATTATTAAAAAGTTCCTCATTCATATTGTATTATAACGCCAAAATGCAATTCATTTATTAAATCTTAAAAGGGTTAATTGCCTTCCTACGGCTCTAGTCAATCGCTGTACAAAATTGCTTTTAAAACAGTGTAGAAGTTTTCGTGTGAAATCGCGACAGACGGAAATATTCTTAAATTATTTGTAAGGATAAAATAAAAGCATTATTGAATTCTCTACTACAAATCAATAGCTTTTTCTCACTCTGCCATACAAGGGCCCTAGTCCTTAATCAAGAAATCGCTGACATACCTTGAACTCATTTAAATTTACATGTGTATAGCCATTTTCCTTTATTGTCTTGCCTAAGATTCTACGCCTGCCTTTGCATGTTACTTGTTAGTTATTTCAGTAATTTGGGTTTATTTTGTTTTACATAGTTAAGTGCTTTTTAACACCCGACGCAAAATGAGGTGGGGGGGCTATACGTTTGACGTGTTTGTCTGTGTGTGTGTATTAAAAGCTGTTTGTCTGTGGCATAGTGACTGCCGAACGTGTGAAGCGATTTTGATTTAGTTTTTTTTCTTTGAAAGGTGATTTAATCTACCATTTTCTTTGCTTTGCTTGTTTCAATGGATTTGGCTGTTTTAAAAGTTATGGGACATAAAGTGTGGAAGACTAACAGAATTTCTGTAAACAACAAAATTATAATAATAATAATTTGCGCATCACGTGTACATTGCAAAATAATACGAATTTTACTTTTAATTGAACTAAGGTATTGAAATTGGTTATATTTTGAAATTTTAAATTTAGAATAATATTAGTAGTGTTTTTTTTTTATTATTATTGATAAGCCTTCATTTGACCACAATCTCACCTGATGTAAAGTGACGATGTGGTCTAAGATGGAGCATGAAGGCCTAGAAGATGGCTTCTCCGGACCACATTACGAAACACGAAAAAATCGCTTCACGCACTGGCCCAGCCCGGAGGGTGGTGACAAGCCGCGGCCGAAGCCTACCACCAGAGACTGTTCTTAGCACCACCCGGAGGTCACGTGTAAGGATTCAGAGGGTTACCACTTACGGACGAGAACAGACAAAACCTCCAAAAGTGTGATGTTGTAAATGCTTTTGGTTACTTTGTATATAAGCTATACAATATAATTGAATGTCATATACAAAAAAGTTCAGCTTACAGAAAAGTAAAACAATATTACCTTTTGGGATATTTGAATTTAAATATTGTTAAAAGTTTTATAAAAATGTTGTATCCCTTTCATGTAACACGATTTATTTAAAAAACATACTCTAGTAATAGAGGACAAGAATAGGTAAACTTTCGATGTTTTGAAATTTGAATGCAGATAAGTCTTCATGAAGAAGAAGAATCAATCACATACCGACTTTATAAAATATTATATATTTAGGTATGCCTCAACGACTAAGATAAATGGCATATTCGCCAAACTTTTCTTTTCTGGTATATAAAATGGGAAAATATTCAAAAAGCGGCTTTAAAAAAATAAAATATGAAAAAAAGAAAACATTCATATCTTCCGCAACTAGATATACCACCTACTTTTTAGCTTTGAATAATTTAATTAAACAGTCGAACTAACCCGCAGCATTCTGTTGTGAAAAAGATGAAAGGAGATGTTTAAGATGTTTTCTAAAAATACAACGCTAAAGGCATTCTAATCGCTTCGGTCCCAGATATTTTATCTCGAGTATTTAGAATGGCCGCTCACTAATTGGTCTAAGCTCGTCGGGTATTATCAGTCTACGGTCTCTTAATACGTCAGTCTGTTTTCGTAAATGAAATAAACTTATAAATATACATATATGTATAATAATATAGTATAACTTAGTATACTCTTGGAGCTATAGATTTGTTCGTGTCTCGTCGAGATTAAGAAAGATTTCAATTACAGGCTTTTCAATTACAGGATTTTTTGGGATACAGGCTTAGCCTAGTGAGGAAACTGTCAGATATTTTCTTTTATAGATGTTAAACTGCTCTGCGATCAGATGTATTTGTAGTATTTTTAAGTTTTTTTAAAGAAATAATTGTATCTTTTCGTAGTAATAAAATTCAAAAAAAAAACACACTATCAGACTGGACTAAAATTTTGACTTTCCTATAATTCTTATAATTTAAGTCTCCCGTCTGACAGTCCCTATGTTCGCGATAAACTCAAGAACGACTTATTGGATTTTTATGCGGTTTTCAATAATAGGTATAGTGATTTAAGAAGAAGTTTTTGTATCGGTGCAAAGTCGAAACTGGACAGCAAGTTTTTCGTATTTCAATCGTATGTTAATAACAGATAATCTTTGTTATCAATCTTGCAGAAAGGTGGCATAGAATCACTGTTTCTAAAGACGTTAATCTATTGAGGTTTGGTTCATATGAATTGCGTCGGAGTATAATATTTAAATGATTTTTGCTCACATTCCTAATTTGATCAATATCGATTTGTTTACACTTGCTAAAATTGTATTCAGTATTATTAAAGTATCACCAGTAAACTTTCGATTAAAACTTTACAATAAAAAAGGTGTGTGTGCGATTCACACACGGTAGAAGTGAAACTTCAGTAAATCGACAAAAGAATGAGATGAATAAATAAAATAGTGTGCAAAAAGATTTTGTTCAGGCGGTCACCCATCCAAGTACTTGCATTCCGTAAAGTTGCTTAACCTTGTTAGCGTTTAAGATTGGCTTACCTGACGTATTTCCGTTGCATCCGGTCTGAAATCACAACGATTCTAAAGAAGTTTCACTTCAAAAACTTACAGAACAATGGAAGCTGGGACGTCTGATTAGGACTTTTTGCACACCTACGCCAACACAAACTGCAATGGGATGCTTGCAAAAAAGTCCCGCTTTGCAGACGCCCCCGCGTTGCGTCCCGCTTCCCGCGTGTCTTTGACCGTAGCCTTCGAAACAAATCTGATCTATATCGAAGATTCCGCCGGACACATTTTTGTGACAGATACAAAATGTTCCAAACTAGCATAAATCGTATAATCACATCATGCAAATGTGTGATCTAAGCATTAATTACACTACTACAACGGTCTACACGTGGGCTCTCTGCCAATTGTGACTTTCATAAAAATAGAGACACAATAAAAATGTGTGCGACATTTTACGGGATTTCAGTACTTTTGTTTCGCGTGTGAAAATATCTCTCGTAAGCGTTACAAGGGCAAGAGTTATCATTATCAATTTGATGAGCTCAGTGGCTCGGTTGACTCGCAAGAGGTTGCGGGTTCCGGTCCCATCAATGGATCAGAGTTTGGAATATCTGTAAATTTTCTAGTTTAATAAACTTTAGAAGCACAGAAGCGAATCTAATTAAATTAAATGGCAGCAACTAATACGCACTCAACAGATTTATACTTGTAAAAAAATAATCAATTACATCGCTTAATGAAGAAAAAGTTTTATTTAAATAAAAATACATGCGACGAATTAATAAATCTCCTATTTATTAGGCGGCTACTCATTCAGCATCGTTTCAGCCATGACACGTCCACTTCTGGATAGGTCTCACTCAAATTGTAATAATAAATAGTTCCGGACAATATGAAGGTAGGTGTAAAAAAAATATGCGAACTGTTATTCTTAGTTTTTATTTAAATTAGCTTTAAGTTGACCTGTCCATGTAAGCATATGCTTCTAAGGATATAAACGTTTTGACTTTGTAGACCATAGGAAATCGGAAAAAAAATGCTTATAACTTTGTAACGCTGTAACGTCAAATATATCTCACAGTCCTCAACGGGGGCTATCCACATTAGCAATTAAAACATTACGTTTCATGTCGGTTTAACTGCTTTACGTTCGGTTTATCGTTAAACGCGTTCGTGCTCACATCACTGTTATGATGGGATTTTGGGGTTCCATTGTAATACTATCGTTAAAAAGAAGTTTTAAGGTGTTTAATATGTATAATAAAAAATATCTATATATGTATGACTATTATATTAAGTATATCAGATATCTAGTACCCGTAACACAAGCTTAGAGCTTACCACGGGGCTAGATGTTGTTGTGTAAAAAAAAAAAAAAAAAAAAAAAAAAAAAAAAAAAAAAAAAAAAAAAAAAAGTTATTTCCTCAAATATTGTTAAAAAATATTCAATTAATGTCTTAAAAGAAAAGTTACGCTTATTTTTTCTAAGACGGATATGGGTTGTGGTAATAGTAGTATTTATTGAATGCTGATGCTTCGTTTTTAATTTTTTTTTAATTAACTTAGTGACTGTATCTACTTTGCTATCTATGAAATGAAATGAAATGCATTTATTTTGGTACATTCACAAACAACAGCACAGAAGACAGCATACACAAACAGGTACAAGAAAATTACCATAAAAACCACAAACAGATAATTAGCTGGCAGGCTGTGCTGCCATGTACCAAAAAAGGAGCAGTCTCAGCTTAATGCCACTCCGCTCCCCGGGAGAGGGATCGAAGCAACGCTGGTTTTCAGACTGCTCCTGTTTGGATTGGATGACATCACAGTCTTTAGTTTGTAATTGAATACCAAAAAACACATATTTTCATATTACATTAAAAAAAATAATTAAATCTAAACAGAACAATACTCTATACAAAAAGGGGAAAAAGAAAAAGACGAGGAGAATAATCACAACTATAGAGAACAGAAACCCTACGCTTAAATATATATATCTCTATATTCCTACTTCCGCAATTAACCGTACTACATATATATTCTTCGATATCTATTTATCTATAATTATTAATTAAATTCCCCCGCCGTACGTTCGCGATAAACTCAAAATCTACCGAACGGATCTTTATGCGGTTTTCAGAAATGGGTAGCTTGATTCAAGAGGATTTACTCTTCCGTGCAAAGCCGGAACGGGCCAGCTAGTATTATATAATAACTAGTAGTGCCCCGCGGTGTTAACCGCGTTTTAATTAATTTGCCCGCGGAATGTACACTTTCCCGCGGTTTAAAGTAGCCTATATCCTTTCTGAGGCTCTAGAGATTCTGTGTACCAAATTTCATTCAAATCGGTCCAGTAATTTTCGCGTGAAAGCGTAACAAACAAACTTACATTCGCATATATAATATTAATAATAATTAGGATTAGGATTGATCGCCGAAGTGTATATACGCGTATAAATTCCGAACTACTCAATCAATTTCGATGATTCTTTATATAAGTTTGATATTTTTAGCACAAGGTCTGTATATAATAAAATGTATATGCAAGATATAATAAAATGAGGGAAGTAAAGCGGCACGAAGTTCACCTTGTATATAACAAATAATTAATCTATCATTAACCCCCGACCAAAAAAGAGGGGTGTTATAAGTTTGACGTATCTGTCCGTCTGTCTGTTACATCATAGCTCCCGAACGGATGGAGCGATTTCAATTTAGTTTTTTTGTATGAAAGGCGAGTTTGGCCCGGGTGTTCTTAGACATGTTTCATGAAAATCGGTTGATCCGTTTGAAAGTTTTGGGAGTGAGAGTGGGGAAGGAAAACAGAAAATCTGCAAATATTCTAGTGTGGGGTATCAAATGAAAGCGCATCGCGTCCACATTACATAATATTATGTTGTTTTACATTTAAGGAAATGAAGGCATTGGAATCGGGTTTTGCTTAAATTTTCAGATTTAGTTTCAGCTTCAATATGTCTATGAATCTGAGTTTCCTTTTCTCCATTCAACCTCTAAACTGATTTTACAATTGACAAATTTAACTGACCATTAACAGCCGAAATGATACATCATCATTACCCTATTTACGTTCCCACTGCTGGGACATAGAGACTTCACCACGCTGGCCGAGTGCGGGTTGGTGAATGTCACATGTCTTTCAAACTCTTCAAAGTTCTCAGAACGTGTCGGAAAGTCATAAAGAATACATAATAACGCGGAAACCCTACAATTCCTATCAGAAAATGTCTTAAACGCCGGCAAAACTGCGAGCCGAGAGCTAGGCCAAAATATACAAGGAAATGCAAGTGCAGCTTCCCGCATACAAATCAGTTTATGAGAGAATAGAGAGACGTAAAACTATTCAACGATTCCGAACTACCAAAAATAAACTGTGACGTCAGGAATTTCCTATTGTTCAAAATTATCCAAAAATAAATGGTTTTTGGAGATCCATATGTGTGGGTTAGAACGCTTTGTATTTGTATGATAATGGTTTTGGAATAGGGATTATAGAGAAAACTTAGACTTAAAGCTTAGGTTGGCAGAAAATTTACTCGGTAAAGGCTTTTCAAACTTATAATAATTTTGTTAAACTATTGCTTATTTTCATTTATTCAACTTTGAAATTAAATCGCCTCGTGTATTGGCATAACGAACCAATTTTTTACCACCAAGTTTCGGGCTTACGACTTATGGAAGATAATTGTTATTGACAAAATGTTGCGGTATCGCTACTGGTAACAACAACAACCTTTTTTTACAAATTTATGAATATATACAGAACACTAGTCTTAAAAAGAACAAGCGTGACCCTGACTCGCACATAACATTTATCTAGTGCCCGCGCTGACAGACAGACAGATAAATCGAAAGCAGGAGATTTTAGGCATGCCATAAATTTTCGTCGCAATCGACGTCGCGAAACAACGGGGCCAATTGATTTTATTTATTGTTTAGGTAATTTGATTATAAGCCAAAGGGATTTAGGTTGAGTGGTCAATTGATGGTAACTTTCGATTTTATTGAATTTAATGGAGCAAATGTTTTAATGGATGGAGATTAACCTCGGTTGATTTATTTCAAGGTTTTCGGTTTTCAATAGGTTTATTTCTTTAAGGAGAGCGACACAATGATACATACAATGCAAAATCAGTAAGTAGGTACTCGTATTGTAGTCAAAAGTCTTGTTAATGTTTTTGTGTCTTGTAATATGAAAAATAATTAATATATTGCAGAAGACAGACATACTGCTCTCATTCATCATCGTCATCTTCATTACAGTAAAAGCCCCCACTGCTAGACATAACCCTTCCACAATGGCATCCAGTTATTTCAGTCGAAAACAGCTCACAACTACCGTAAACCTGCTTCCCGCTGTCAGAAAAACTTAACTACCTCATATTTTATTTCGGTTTAAAAGATAGCTACTAAATCTTTACCTCCGTTTCTAAGACATAAAGATAAATCATATCCGCTGTATATTCAATTACGTCAGGCAAGAATTCGTCAAAAACAAAAGCACAACGCAAGGTCAGTCTACGTTACATGCGCGTGCGCCGATGACGTCACGATTCACTACCACAGCTAGAGAAATAGGTATTATGGCGACTTTGATCTTTGATTTATTCGCTATGTAATAGAGCTTAAGACTGATTGACTGAATTATTGTTGGTTAGTTAAAACACTGAAACTACACTCGCTTAAAAAAATAACGGATCAGTCGAAAAACTAAATATTAGGTCCTTACATATGAAATTGGCGTTTTTCGTACTGGCCACTTTAATCACAAATTTCTCCTCTTTGGTAAGGAATTCCAAATTCAAATTTGTACAGCTATAGACTCATGTATTTGTGCTTCGATGATCGTCATTCATTTGTTTTTTTTCTTCTGTTTTTTTCTGTTTGCGTCACTCATTTTACAAAATGGAAAACTTAAAATATCGCATTATTTACGAGTACGAGTTCCGCCGTGGCACTAGTGCTGCGGAAACAACTCGAAGGGTGAATGATGTGTATGGCGGTCGTGTTGCAAAAGAAAACACAGTTCGTTTTTGGTTCCAACGTTTTCGTTCTGGAAATTTCGACTTGCAGAACAAGCCCCGTGGACGGCCTGAGACTCAAGTTGATAATGAAGAGTTGAAGGCTATTGTGGAAGCGGATCCATCGAAAACCACGTCCGAGTTAGCTGCAGGCTGCGGTGTTAGTGATAAAACTGTTTTAATTCACTTGAAGCAAATTGGGAAGATTAAAAAGCTTGAAAGGTGGGTACCTCACGAATTGACTGAAGCAAACCGGCAAACGCGCGTCGACTGCTGCGTTACATTACTAAACCGGCACAATAATGAAGGTATTTTAAACCGAATCATTACCTGTGATGAAAAATGGGTTCTTTACGATAATCGGAAGCGCTCAGCGCAATGGTTGGATCCTGGCCAGCCAGCCAAATCCTGCCCCAAGCGAAAATTAACCCCAAAAAAGTTACTTGTAAGCGTTTGGTGGACTAGTGCCGGTATTGTTCATTACAGTTTTCTCAAATCTGGCCAGACTATTACGGCTGATGTCTATTGTCAGCAATTGCAAACCATGATGGAAAAGCTAGCGGCTAAACAACCTAGGCTGGTCAATCGCTCCACGCCACTGCTGCTTCACGACAACGCTAGACCACACACTGCGCAACAGACGGCTACTAAATTAGAAGAGCTTCAATTGGAAAGTCTAAGACATCCTCCGTACTCCCCGGACCTTGCTCCAACAGATTACCATTTTTTTCGAAATTTGGATAACTTCTTGCAAGGGAAAAAATTCAACTCCGATGGGGCAGTCCAAATCGCCTTCAAAGATTTTATTGATTCCCGTCCGACTGGTTTTTTTAGTAAAGGGATCAATGAACTACCTATAAGATGGCAAAAGTGCATAGAAAATAATGGTTCATACTTTGATTAATTAAATATATTATATTAAAAAATATTCGACTTTTTGTTCCTCCCATACAAAACGCCAATTTCATATGTAAGGACCTAATATAACCTGATTTGACATTATTATTTAAACTGGTTGTTAGAGAGGTTGGTGGAGGAATGGGAATTGTATGTAGTATTAAGATGCATAAAGATAATTTATATTTATTATTATTTCTCAGCACCGGCTCCGAAATTTTATGTCTGGCATGCCTAATCGCCTGGAAGCTGCCAGTACGCAATACAAAGTTATAATAATAATAATAATATCTCCGCACTAATCACACAGCATCACCTAACCCCAAACTAAGCAGAGCTTGTTCTATGGGTTATTGACTGATAAACTATATTCGTGTATCGTAATGTGGTCCGGAGAAGCCATCTACCTTCTAGGTCTTCATGTCCCATCTTAGACCACATCGTCGCTTTACATCGGGTGAGATTGTGGTCAAATAAAGGCTTATAATAAAAAAAAAAAAATAAAAAAAAAAGGTGTGTGTGCGATTCACACACGATAGAAGTGAAACTTCAGTAAATCGACAAAAGAATAAGAAGAATAAAAAAAAAACTATGCAAAAAGATTTTGTTCGGCCGGTCACCCATCGCAAGTACTGGCGTCGCGCAAAGTTGCTTAACCTTGTTAGCTTACCTGTCGGGTAAGCCAATCTTATTTCCACTTCCGTTGCATCAAGTTTCAAATCACAACGATTCTAAAGAAGTTTCACTTCAAAAAAACTGTATATATAAACTTTTTGTGAATACATAAAAGATACATAGAAACACCCAGACCCAAAACCAGAAATTATAGATAGTACAAAATCTGGTCCCCAGGCGGGAATCGAAACCGCAACGTTTTGCGGTGACAAGACCTCAGTAATGAAATAATGAAATTGATGAAAAAATCATTTCTTTTAATGTTAGAAAAATGACAAATGTCTGTTATTAGACTACAACACTTTATATTGCGCTCGCAAACCCGCCGGCCAAGGCCTGGGAAGCCTGCAATAGTCTTCCTACGACCGAAATAACGAAAGATTTTATTTATTACACAGTCAATAGTAACAGATTTCATACGATTCAGAGAGATCTCAGCTAACACGTGATGGTCACGGTTTGACGTCATGCGGACGCATGGAATCTACTAATCTACTAGCTAGAATAAGGGCTACTGAAATAATGTGTAGTGTATTTTTGGGTTTGGTCAGAATAAAATCCACTTTAATTTTTCACAAAATTCCCACTCTTTATTAGCTTGTAATATTCCATTGTCTTGCCTAGACTAGTGCCACCGTTCCAATGCCCGGCCGTCGCGTTCCGCCGTCGAGCGCTCGAACCCTACTTGACAACTTGGTCTCACTCCTCATTGGTCGGTGCGCTCGACAGCGGTGGCGTGTGCGAGCGCCGATTGGCTTACGAAATAAAGTCAACTCAAACAATAAACCGGAAGTTGCCTTTAAATACATACTTTTAGGTCACGATAATACATGTAAAAATTATAATTAACAAAACTATGAATTTAGAACAAATTAAACATTTGATTAAAATATACATAAATTAACTTAGTATCTATATTAACCTTACAGCTCGGCCATCCTACTTGAAGCAAGTCCTCTCGCTTAACAATCGGACAAGATATATATTAATTATTAACTTAATGATATTAATTATTAACCTCATATCAGAAAAGCAGAAACAAAAGACCACTTCAAACGAGCAACTAAAAACTTCTATCTTGATAAATTATATACATAACTTATCAAACCATCCCTTTTATTCATATATATTTGTATGTATATATGTATGTGTGTGTGTTTTAAATATAAAACATATATTTAGAATTGTTTTTGTTATATTTTTGATTGTTTTAATTATGTACCTTACACTTTAATATTGTAACTCTTTAGATTAAGCCACTTTTATACATTCTTGCGCGCCAACTTTTTATCCCAAACCTGTCCGAGGTTGGCAGGTAGAAAATGCCTTGGCACTAAGCCCACCTTTTGTACAACTCTGTATTTATACTGTGCAATAAAGTATTCCTAACAATAATAACGATTTCACATTTATTTTTTCTTACAGTTACTATGATCTACTTGATATTTATTTTAACTATTTAGATTAGACGGTGGAGGCGCCACTGTGCCTATGTAAACATTGTCTCTGTACTAAATAATTACAAGAAATTGAAAAAGTGAAACATATAAAGCAAAAACTTAATAAATTCATAGATAAACTGTCAGTGCACATCAACAAATGTTATTTTAACTATTTAGATTGACATTCGAATAAGTTTTAAATAAGAAGATATTATGAAAATGTTAAAAAAAATCCGTCAGAAGAATAGGAAAACTAACAAACAAAGTGAGGCCTATAACTGCAACCTTTTGCACGCTGGGTATGAAAATACAAATCTTAAAAAAAATCGACACCATCTGAAAGATTCTACCACCTACCTAAAGGAAGATTTCACACCAAAGATATTGGAAAAAAGGAAAGAACTTAGAATTCAAGCAACGCAAAGAACAAGGTGAAAATATTGCCATAAGGTATGATAAAATCATAATTTTGAACAATGAAAATCATAAGAAGACTAGCTTTCCGAAATATTCCAAACTAAATATGCCGTCTACAAGTAATCGTAAACAAAAAAAAACAAAACTCATCACCGGAAGCTATTACAAAGATTGCACACAAAAAAATGTTCTAAAATAATAAAAAAAAAAAAAAACAAATCCATAGAATCCTACATACAAGCACGGAATATAACAAATACACCAACAGCAGAAGTCACGAGTGACACTGAAAGTGATGACCAACAACAGTAGCAACTAGTGGTCTCCCTCCATAATAATAATAACAAACATATCAAGAAACAAAATAAAGAAGAAAACCATAACTCTCCCAAAATGGCTGGTCACCATGGGAGAAGATGACCACCACCCTCCATTTATCCACAAAAACAAACCAAATAACATAACATATATTTGCACATTAAATGTAAGATCTCTAGTAGAAACCGGTCGACAAGAAGACCTTGAACATGCCATCCGCAATATTAAGTGGTACATAATAGGATTATCTGAGGTAAAAAAAAAGAAGGTACACATATAATTGAATATGAGTCCTATATTTTTCTTTACACCGGAAAGAAGAGTGGAAGGAATGGCGTAGGATTTGTTGTGAAAAAGGAACTAAAGAAAACTATAATAGATTTCCAAGCCATATCCGACAGAGTAGCAA
The DNA here is from genome assembly GCA_929108375.1 of Gymnoscelis rufifasciata. Lineage (NCBI taxonomy): Eukaryota > Metazoa > Arthropoda > Insecta > Lepidoptera > Geometridae > Gymnoscelis > Gymnoscelis rufifasciata. Next base: position 14,704,037 of record OV815305.1, read on the forward strand.
GACTTGACTTACGCTTTAAAAATAATAATCTGTGCTTGATACAAGTCTACGCGCCTACCGAGAAAAGAAACAAGATATTGATGGGAGATTTCAACGCCAAAATTGGTCAACGCTGTTCTAATGATTCTTCGGTGTTAGGACCATGGGATACGGGTCACGAAACAAACGAGGCAAAATGCTCATCCACTTTTGCCTAGAGAACGAGCTATACATTATGAATACTCATTTTAAGAAGAAATCGAAGAACAAAATGGACTTGGCGCTCTCCGGACGGAAACACACTTAGTGAAATCGATTTCTTCATTACTAGTAAATCTAACACTAAAGTTATACAGAATATCGAAATAGTAACAACCACACAACCAACAGACCATCGAATGGTACGGGCTACCCTATCTCTTACTACTACAATAAGAAAAGACAGAAAATCATTTAAAATTAAACGGCATGTACTTACAAAGCGGACGTCCAGTCACTCCAAACAAATTTTGTGAACTTATCAAAAACAATCACCGAAAAACCTAACATCCAAGAACAATATGAAAAGATTGACTAACAATAAAGAATGGATACAAACACTGAAAGACAATACAGAAGGAAAGATCACAAACAGAAAACATATCCTAAAAAGTCTCAACAGATTTTTACAAAAATCTATACCGCCAGAATAAAAATCAATGTCAACCTCATTACAGACCTGTTAACCAAGCTCACTTAGATGAAGTACCACTAATCTTAGTAATTAAAGTAAATAAAAACATTTTTAATAGACTCAATAAAATTCTAGACTTCGAACAACCTCGTGGCAGGCTGGCTTTAGAAAGAACTATTCTACCATTGACCACATATTTACTATAAGACAAATCATAGAAAAATATTTGGAATACAGAAAAACGCTATAAATTGCCTATGTTGACTATTCCAAGGCATTTGATACAGTACACCATAACCATCTATGGAAGGCATTGATAGACCAAGGAATACCATACAACTATATTGAAAGAGGTCTCGTGGTCGCTCTCCAACAAGGTGGTCGGACCTCATCTCAAAACTGACTCAGTCCACCATTACCGACTGCTCCCGCACCGCAACTAACAGGGAACAATGGTGGCGCATTGCAAAAGCAGCAACCCAATATAAGGACCCCCCATAACCACGACCACTCTGTCAAGAGTGACCGACTAAGAAGGGAGATATTAAAATAATGATTGAAATCCATAAACGCAGTAAAGCAACTGTCAGAATAGAAACCAAAGGCGACGTGTTCCAGCTGGAACGAGGCGTGAGACAGGGGGACCCGATTTCACCAAACCTATTTAACTCTCTCTTAGAATACATATTTAAACAACTACAGTGGTCGGGCCTTGGTATAAATATAAACAGTGAATATTTGAACCATCTACGATTTGTGGATGACATTGCCTTAATAAGTGAGACACAGTGACCTACAATATATGTTAGAGACCCTACAATATATGTTAGAGGCCAATAGAAATGTGAGTTTGTTTTCGCCTCGCATACATTTCACCATCGTCCTCAGTTGAGTAGCACTCCTTACTCTCCCCTTTATTGTTCGACATTTCCTGAAACCTTAAAGTCAACCCATCCCACAGGGATTTGACTTTCCTGTGCCCACCCACTTGGGACTTTACCTTCGTGAACCCACCACCTTGGGTCTGTCCTTCTTTGTACCCACCACCTTGGGTCTCTCCTTCTTTGTACCCACCACCTTGGGTCTCTCCTTCTTTGTACCCACCACCTTGGGTCTCTCCCTCTTTGTACCCACCACCTTGGGTCTCTCCTTCTGTGGGCCCCTATCCTCGGGACTTTATTTTGTCGTACCCTCCAACCTAGGGTCTCTCCTTCTGTGGGCCCCTATCCTCGGGACTTTATTTTGTCGTACCCTCCACCTAGGGTCCTTCCACTCCGTTGCCCATCACCTCGAGCTTCTACTGCATCCTCATCCATTGTATCTGAAACTTCCAGAAAGCAGCTTAACCGGGCAAAAAATAATAAATAAGTAAATAAATTGTCTAAACAAACCAAAAGAAAAACATTTGCCTTCCCACCCAGTTGACCTTTCAACCCATTTGACCTTTCCACCCAGTTGACCTTTCAACCAATTTGACCTTTTTACCAATTTGACCTTTCGACTCATTTCACCTTTCAACCGATTTGACCTTTTGACTTATTTGACCTTTCAACCCATTGGACCTGTTTGACATTTCGACCCATTTGACTTTTCGACCCATTTGACCTTTCGACCCATTTGACCTTTCGACCCATTTGACCTTTCGACTTATTTGACCTTTCGACCCAAATGACCTTTCGACCCATTTGACCTTTGAACCTACATCAAACACACAATCTAGGTTCTATGTTATGAAAACTTGATACTAATACTAAAAAAATAATAGGATTATGCAAACATCACACAGCAAAATCCTTAAATATCTTTATAGGCATGGTTCATCAACACTATCTACCATGTAGTGATATATTAATAATACATTTATCGTTTATTATACTTATGTATTTTCTCCTATTTTTTTCTTATTTAATGTATGTATTTATTATTTATTTTTAATTCTTTTTCATATTATCTATGTATATGCTATGATCTTTGTGCACCGTCTTTGGTGTTCCTAACATATCCTATCCATCAAAAGGTTGCCTGGAAGAGATCGCTTTAAGTGATAAGGCCGCCGATTGTACAACGTATGTGGCTATTGATTGTTATTTTTAAGTTAGTCTGTAAGCATTGGTGTGCAATAAAGTTATTATCTATCTATCACATAGCAATATCTAACCCCGTGGTAAGCTCTAAGCTCGTGTTATGGTTACTTTACATCTGATATATTATATACTAGCTGACCCGGCGAACTTTGTTCCGTCTTAGACGCTATAAATGAGCAGATTCTTGATTTCATTAAGTTAATTAAATAAAAGTCATCCTCTTTTGAATATATTTTCAGCACGCATTCAATCAATTCTATGTCAAATGTCTTAAAGTTACATTAAAAAATTTAATAATTTTATATGGTGGTTAAGTAATTTTAAATTTTCTAATTTTCCGCGCAATTTCCTTTATTTTTTTCTTTCATAAGAACCTTCTCCTGATAATAACGAACAGAACAAAAAAAGAATTAGCGAAATCGGTCCAGCCATTCAGGCGTGATACCGTGACCAAGGGTAATAGGGATTCATTTTTATATATATAGATAGTTTGAATATTGATTTCTTACAAGTATCAAATTGTCATCTATACGTCATTACATAGCTGTCATTATACGTCAATTACATAGCTATCATTTGCGTTTTGTTATTCCAAGTCTGATTCTTTTTTGTTATAACACGTTTTATAGTGACTGACGTTTCATGTCAAGTCACAGGGGAACGCTGTCGACCGGGATGAAAAGTATCTTATGTCCGTCTCCTGGCTCTAAGCTACATCCATACCAATTTTCACCCAAATCTGTTCTACCGTTCTTGAGTTATAAGTGGTGTAACTAACACGACTTTCTTTTATATATAGATATATAGATATACCTACATAAACAGATTATTAAACTCGAAGGAGAAAGTGCTTGTAAAACAAAGAAACACTGGAGCCCTTGACCGGACCCGCGCCGCTACTAGACTAAAGATCGGTTCTAGACAAGTTTTGGATTCATCGCATGTTAATTTTATTTAATTAAACGATTTCATAACCAAAACAAAGTACTAAATTGCTAGTTTGTTCTTCCGAAGTCAATAAGACATGGTAGATAGGCAAAATTTAAAATTTAAATATATATTATTAACTGGAAAAAAAAAAAATACTCAATACCCATACAAAAAAATGGGGAAAAGGATTAAGGACTTAGTAACTAATACTGTAAACTTACATGTAATACTAAAAAGGAAATCGAAGAGATAGAGGGAAAACAGAAACGATCTACCCGTTAAAATAAAATGTTTTTAGGAATTAAATCAATACTTACGTTTTTCCGAGCCGTGGGCGTTTTTAGAAGATATGAAATCCTCTCGTCTATCCCACTTCTGACCTTTTGGGTTTGGTCAGAATAAAATCCACTTTAATTTTTCACAAAATTCCCACTCTTTATTAGCTTGTAATATTCCATTGTCTTGCCTAGACTAGTGCCACCGTTCCAATGCCCGGCCGTCGCGTTCCGCCGTCGAGCGCTCGAACCCTACTTGACAACTTGGTCTCACTCCTCATTGGTCGGTGCGCTCGACAGCGGTGGCGTGTGCGAGCGCCGATTGGCTTACGAAATAAAGTCAACTCAAACAATAAACCGGAAGTTGCCTTTAAATACATACTTTTAGGTCACGATAATACATGTAAAAATTATAATTAACAAAACTATGAATTTAGAACGAATTAAACATTTGATTAAAATATACATAAATTAACTTAGTATCTATATTAACCTTACAGTATATTGTCGTCATAGCTTGGCTCCGTCTCTCGGATGACATTCATCATTTTGGAGATTGTTAGAACTGTTATTGCTACAGATTTATTTAATGAAATATTACTTTTATTCCCGGTTTCTATGGAACAAATGGGGTTTTGCGTCTACGGATTGTTACAAGAGGGTAAATGACAAATTATCTCAACTTTTGTTTTTGAAAACAGAAATCAAGGCGGTAACCGGTATTGGGGAGTAGCAGTTACTGATGTCTGTTGGGTATTTAGTTGTTTTCATGCAAAAATATCAGCTTCATGACACCAATGGAGTTTCTATTGTTTACAATCGAAATCAATGTTATTTTAAGAAACTAGGTCACTAAAAGCTCCTCTTTTTATTAAATTCAACAAAACTTCAAATAAGATAAACCATTTACAGTACAGTAGTTAGATACCATCTCTGAAAACAATTGTCGCTGTTTTAAATATGGAGCAATCAATATGAACTCTCACTGACAGTAGTCAGTTGACTTGATAGCTTTGTATTATAACCAACTAGCGACCCGCCCCGGCTTCGCACGGGTGCAATGCTGATACTAAATACATACTCGAGTGGTCGGTGGGTCTTAAATGAAAGCATACACTACATTTTTACTTATTTACTTTTTACATTTTTAACTATTTATTTTATTTTTACAACATATTACAGAATGTCTTTATAAACAACGTTCACAGCTTTCTTGTCATTAGACAATACAAACATGTTTTCTCTGGAGGTCACTCTTGAAAGAGCGACATACAGTTGTCCATGTGAAAAACAGTCAACGCTCAAATCTAAGCCTGCAACGTAGAAGATTTAACCCTGCTATTTATTAATGGTCATTGCAAAAGATGTCTTTACCGGAAACTAATTGGAAGGTTAAATCCGATGGTATCAGATGGATTCGGGGTATTCGATACATCTTCTCCGGTACAACATCCTGTGAGTATTGTGCACTCTATTATGAAAGTTTTTAATGATTTTACCAGCAAACGCGTGTCATTGCAAAGTTAAGGTGGATTCAGGGTTCTTAATAAAATGACAGGACAACCTACTTTCAACACCATTTTGTGAGGAAGGAGTCCAGACGGGTTCAAAGAATTTAGAAATTCTGTAGGAAAATGAACAGCTTCTTCCAAATCGAGAACAGTATCGACAGAGTCCGGCCGGTACCGCCGCAAACGCTACGTCCCGCAATTTTTAAATCTGTAATATCTTCGAAAATATTCACTTAAATCATACATAGGTGTAAAGGGCCATATAGATCTATATTAAATGAACAATGTATTCAAGGTATTTCATTGGTTAAGGATTAAGGCTGTATTGGTTAAAATCGCTTCGAAAATTTGCCATTATTTGTCGTAAAAGGTAATTGAAAAAAAAAAGTTATTGTGGGTTATCCAATAGAGATAGACATATACCATCATGGACTTTTCTGTAGACCTTTTCAATGTGTACAATACTTAGTACATTATTTTGATAAAACTCGTAGGGTTCAGCCTGCGTTTGCAATGTAAGCGGAAAAATTTAAATTATTTACGACATTACATTAGAAACCTCAGAAATAACAGTACTTCTCCACTATTTAATGGATGTTTTTATACATATAAACCTTCCTCTTGAATCATTCTATCTATTAAAAAAACCGCATCAAAATCCGTTGCGTAGTTTCAAAGATTTAAGCATACAAAGGGACATAGGGACAGAGAAAGCGACTCTGTTTTATACTATGTAGTGATGACTAATTTTACAAGCAGTTTTTACTATAGTTAAACCGCGGAGTAACTTCACATAATAAATTAGAATTAAACAAATACCATAAATATTATCCTACATTAAATCGACTGTATATGATTCAACTAATTATATTATAAAATATCTACCTATTGAAACTTAAATCATTAATCGGTTTAAATCATAATTATTTTCCTTATTACTTCTTCACGCTTATGAAGTCATTATTTTATACATAATCACTTAATTACAGCAAAAAGGCGTGCAAGATCATTCTTTGTTATTATATTTTGTGAATAATTGACTGAAAGTATATTAAGCATAGAGTCTTAAATCGTTAAATATTTTGAAGATAATCGTGGCATTGAGATGTATTTAAGATAAAAACTTCCTACGATGCGATGTTAAGTTAATATTAATTTTAACTTTTGTATTCTTTGTATATAAAGTTATACATTTATTCTTTCCTATCGCGGTAAGATAATACCTGTGTATATAATACACATACACTTATAAATAGTGTACTCGTATAAATAAGTAATTAAAACAAACTATCGGCCACGGACCAATAATAGCAATAAATGTGCTGAAATGAAAATACATTGTATCTACATAATTTGTATAACCATAATCATTTAATCGTTGTTTCATCTGGTTACTTAAAGGTGGTTTAATGGTTTAATTTTCAGACAGGCTCGCTGTTTGGGCATTACAACATTAACTTAAGATTAGCTTATAGCTAACTTATTAAATAGCAATTACTTCTGGTTTCTGGTCTGGGTATATTTTATGTATTTACAAATTAAAAAAGTTTCTATGTAGTATATCAGTAACCCATCGCACAAGCTCTGCTTAGTTTGGGGTTAGGTAATGCCGTGTCATTAGTCCAGAAATATTTATTATTTTACTAGCGGCCAGCCCCGGCGTCGCACGGGTATAAAATTTTCCCGGATATTATTCGATTTTTTCTCGCCGTAAAAACCATCCTATCTCTCAAGTTGGATCGAACTGCACATGGTGTGCGAATTTAATTATAATCGGTTAAGTGGTTTAGGAGTCCATTGAGGACAAACATTGTGACACGAGATTTATATATATTAAGATTTTAAGATAGATTATTTCATTCAAATTTTAACATGAAATTATTATAACAAAATTAGCATTGAATTTCTAACATTATTTTAAAATTTGAACCTTATGTAAGTTATACTCGTGTCTATTAGAATGTATTGTCAGACGATGAGATACGATAGATGTTGCTATTTCGATTGTCCAGCACTAAGTTTTGTTTTTTAATGTAATTTACAGATTCTAACGTTATTTTGAACTAAATGGGTTGAAGCCGCAGTCACCGGGTCGTTAGAATGTTGCCACCCATCTATTAGTTTCAACAAGAAAACGGGAGGTATTTATTGCACTTGCTTACCCGCCTCCTAGGCGTCACAAGTATTTGTTAGCGTTGTAATACTGCAACACTTATTATATTAAGTTAGTCAAGAATCAAAAGTCAAGTCAAAATAGTTATATGAAACAAAATAGTACTATTTCCGCACACAGTTCAGACACTCTGTCAAAGTGGATTTTCTACGTTTGAAGAGAGAGACACAAACACAGCGGTTAATCTTTTATACATTACGTTTATAGAGTTCCCTAGCCTAATGGCAAAAAAAAATCGGCTAATAGATTCGTCATATCTGTCGGTCTGTCGAGTCAAACTCAAAGTTAAAACGTTTATTTCCTAAGAAGACCTATTGACATTTATATATCTTATTGTAATAATTATGAATGTATTTCAGATTTTCACATCGAAGAATAATTATGACACTTGTTATTATATTTTGAACAAGTTTTGGCATTGGGGACCCGCGTTATAAAACCATATTGTGACTTATAATTTATATTATCAATAAACTACTATTATAACTATTATTATTATGAAGCTCAGGGCATACAAGTACATGGTCAGGTCCCTAGGTTTGAGACCATCTCATACATTTCATGTTCATTTGCTTCTTTTTGCCTCTGCTTAAGTTATAGAAGGCCCAACCTAACACAGACCATCCTTAATATAACATGTAATAATAGACCATTGTAAATGTTATTTTAGCTACTGCATTAGTCCACTACAATCTTTTCAAATGGTCGTTAACCTGATTGCGGGGCGCCTTGTAGGGCAATAAGGCATTTACATACCTTCAGTATTAAGGTCACGCGCACACTTATGACACTGCAGCCTGTACGCATTTTAAATGATTTAACAACGTCTGCTGTTGAAAGTGTGTTCATGATCCTATAAGGAAAAAGTATATGGCCTTTGGCGATAATTTGGTATGGCAGATTATGTTTTATCAAACTTATATATATGGATGGAATACACTGCATACAAATTGTTCTTTAATGCTTCTGCTCCATAAATCGAAGGACCGCTTTGTCTACGTAACTGCTAATAGACGGTTATCCGACACTTTACTACATACTTAATTTTTGTTATCTTTTCTCTGTGGTGTGTTCAAAGAGTAATAATAATATTATATCCTGACAATCCACACAACAATATCTAGCCCCGTGGTAAGCCTAAGCTTTTGCAGAGGGTACTAGATATCTGATATACTTAATACATTAGACATACATAGAAATATATATTTTTTATTAAGTGTTGTCTTGTAAGAGACCGTGTGTCTAAATGATTCATCTCGTTCTCTAATTAAAATGTGATAAAAGCGTACGTCGTGTGTATAATATCTCTCTTTTTCTCATTATAACGCTCTAATCCACTGCGGCACTGGTACAATACGGATGCGGCAGCCGAGCTAGTCGGCTGTCTATCAAATCCGCGCCTTAACCAAACGTTAAATCAGAACAAAGCTTTAAGCTCCCGAAATAACGAATGAATGACAGGCTTGAATAATGGTGTACTGTTGGAGATAGCTTGCTTTTATTAAAGATTATATTTATTTATAAACACTGTCTTAGTATTAAGAAAATTTACCTAAATGAACATTTTACATATTATGTTTTTGCTTTGCTGGGAATCGTAGTTTTCGAAGATAAATTTTGTGATGTCTAACAATACCAAAAGAATACTGATTACCTTTATAGTTAAAAGTAAAATTTTCATAGGAAATATGTAAGATTTGATAGATATTAATCGTAATCATATTGAATTAATTTGCGTATTCAAAATCGGTCGAATCACAAAATCACGCTTGAAGTTCTAATAATTGCTGGAAATTCGCAATATCATCGACGAGGGGCAAAAACCTTAAGTTATTAAAAAAAACAAAAACTGCAATATATAGACCTAGACTAGACTTACTCGTACACGCTAGACCACAATGCTAGACCACAACGCTAGATTGCCTATCTTACTAGTAAGTAAGGTCATCGAAACAAAAGCATTTAAACTCCAGTTGTACGATAATTACACAAAACAGTAACACTTGACACAGATTGTTGAAACGCGCGCTATAAAAAGAGATGTAAAAATACTATCGGTACCCATTATGTGGTCGTCCCTTCTAGCAGTTATTTCTGTATGTGTTTCTGAGAGCTCTCACAAATGAAATTTGGGCGGCAGAGAAGACCAGCGCGAACTGTGTACCAGAGCGATTCGTATTATGTTGAGTCGGTTCCCAGTTTGTAACTACAATTACATAAGCATGACTATTGTAAAACCTAGTTATATATTTATTAATTTGTGTGCTATGTCTGTAATTATAATGTTTTTCTTCACTCTTATAGTAAATAAGTTTGAATAAGTTTTAAGAATTCAAATGTTTTTGTAGTTTGAAAATCAAGATTTCTCTGTCTCTCTCAGCGCGTATTCTATTTGACATTTTGACATTTCGCACGAGTCAATAATTTATCGTGAATCTCTCGAACGCCAATAAGGTTAGGTTAGACCTTGTTGGAAATTAAATGTGTCATTTCCACTGACTATTACAAATAATATAATAATCTATTCATGAGCAATTTAAAAGAAAACCCTTTCTTCTAAATGGGAGGTTTAGAATTCTACACGCATTAATGTATAATTGTATCAAAAAAACTTTAGATCAAATGGTTTTTTATGATTAAAAAGTATTGGACTCTCAACACAACATAGCCCCTCAGATATATAATGACTAAATAACTTAACATTTATAACTACAGAAAATAGTTATCTATGATTTTATCGTAGGACGCGAAGGAATAAACAAAATAAATCATCTATTTTCTCGCAGTTCAACTATAAAATTATAGATTAAGTATTTATGATTGTATCGTAAGGTGAGAAAATATTGCTTGAAGACTGTGTTTAATGTATGCCATAAATAATTATAAATTATAAATAGATGGATGTCTAACTATGGTCCTTTTTAGCCTGTTACTACTTTTATACGTTGTGATAGAAAAAAATATGTAGAGATGTCTCTTAACGTCCTGAATAGAAAAATTATTTGGAGAAATTTACAGAATTGTTGTTGTATTAGGTTGATTTAAAATACTTTCAGTACCTACAATTATTATTTTAACCACCGCGTTGTTTGTATTATTTATTATCCCCCGACCAAAAAAGAGGGGTGTTATAAGTTTGATGTGTCTGTCTATCTGTCTGTCTGTATGGGACATCATAGCTCCCGAACGGATGGAGCGATTTCAATTTAGTTTTTTTTGTATGAAATGGGTATCAAATGAAAGAGCATCGTGTGCAAATTACTACATATAATGGTGTTTTACTTTTAAGTATATTAAAGCATTGGAATCGGGGTTTTTCTTAAATTTTAAATTTAGATTAATTGTTATATTTATCGTGCATTATTCTAATTTCTTGATATTGTTTCAGGTAAGAATATTTGCATATCATAATTACATCTTCTGCAATTTACATTTTGCAGTTGGTAAGTACATAATAGTAACCAACACCTGATATAACACATGTAGTATAGAAATAGATATAAATCAGTTTGTATGAAGTTTCTTTGTAAAAGAAGAATATAATAGTTGACACAAATGTTTCGCTTCTATAAACAAAACATACTGTATGAGATAAATGTTTCCTTAGTATTATAAAATTTATGTAATATTGTTATTTTCATTATTTTTATATAATTACATAATTAAATACAATCAAGAAAATAAATCGGAATATATCGAAGCCTGCTGGTAAGCTCTGAGCGCATACGCACTTATCTGACGTGCTTAAATAATATACATTTTTATAAAGATATTAATTATATAAATTACAAACATTTTCGCCATTTTAACCCCCTTAATGTAAGGGCGTTGAAAGGTTAACATTGTATAACCCTCATATGCCCCAGTCTCCGTGAATTCGACCCCTATTTTAGGCGCAATGGTGACAAACTCCCATCATCATCGTTCCGAAACGATTCCGCCTGCTAGTTATATTTTTAATCACCAAGTTATGGTCGTAGGCCGCTTATTAAACCCCTAAAACGTTTTTAACCCCTATTACTCGGGTACATTGCGTATTTTAATTAAAAACATCGGTCGGCTTTCATTTGAGTTGTTCAATGTACATCCCCGGCCTGAATTGATGTTAATAAACAAGAACTCTCATTCCGTTCGGGCGGACAGCGTAGGATGACTCTCTGCTAATTTTTAAGAGGTTCCGTAGGAAGTTTGATGAAAGAATAATTGCAAGGGATTGATGTTTTCGTTGTGATAAGAATCGGAACTGGCGGATATCTACGTAAACAAGAGCTTATCATCTCCGACTATAATTAGATTTACTCGGAATTAGGCAATGGTTAAAAAATAGAGCTATTTCGCACAGTCACATGTGACAAAGTGAAATTTCTCTTGCCTTATCTTGGCGATGCAAAGATTATCCGCACGCCTCTAGCGGCGAAATTTAGAAACTGTCTAAGAACGACACTTTGTTTATTTGTTGAAGTTACATATCTGATTTGTATTTATGAATTTTGTTTTTCCCTGACGTTTATTGTAACGAAAACTGTCAAAGTGTCGTTCTTAAACAGCTTCACAATTTTTGACAATAGAGGCGCTAGTAAGAATCTTTGCATTTCCAATAACAGATTCACAATATTGACAGAACTCAAAATTCGTTTACTCAAATTTTGTGAAAAAAGCTCTTAGTCAATAAAAATAATCTATGGTTTTGTCTCTCTGAAAGTTTTAAGTTAATGTGAAATAATATACCTAAGATAAAATCTATGCTCGACTGTCCTAAACGACGCGACTTCAAAAATACGAGAACTCAATAAAATTATTGAAATAATCGAAATATGGTCATAGATATAGTATGGGCTATTTAAAAAAGGGTATCCTGATGCATTTATGGGGTCAGCAGCGCGCATCTCTGACGTTGCAGGCCTCGTCTGACGTCCTTCCTCCAGCTTCCTTATCGTATAAAAAAATATGTTTAGTTGCCATTGGAGTTGAGCCTCCTTCTAGATTTCATAGTGCTTCATAGAGAGAGAGCGAGAGGCCTATACCTCTGGAAAATATATTATGATACTAGGTCATGTAGATATAAATCTCGTGTCACAATGTTTGTCCTCAATGGACTCCTAATGGTTTAGTTTAATTTTATTATAATCGGTTAAGTGGTCTTAACCGATTATAATAAAATTCGCACACCATGTGCAGTTCGATCCAACTCGAGAGATAGGATGGTTTTTACGGCGAGAAAAATTCGAATAATTTCCGGGAAAATTTTATACCCATGCGACGCCGGGGCGGGCCGCTAGTATATTATTAAAAGCGTTAAGAATCAAAGTCAAAGTAAAAGTCAAAGTCAAAGTCAAAACGTTTATTTCCTTAGAGCCTATGTTTACATGGACAGGTCAACTTAAATCTAATTTAAATAAAAACTAAGAATAATCAAGGAAATAACATAGTCTTGACAGTTCAGACAGACATCACGAAACTACACCACTGAAGCCGTCTTTATAATCCGCTGTTTTATTATGATCCTTATTCCCATACCTTATCATAACACTATCGGTTGGTTTATCGTAATAAATTACGTTCCCACCGATTGTTCGAGACGTTTTTGACATTGCGTTATTTTGTATAACATTTCCTTTGTATAGCACGCGATATTCCTATTAAGTGTAGAGGCTTTTTGCATGACTTATAATTTTAAGAACGATGTCAACTAAAGCGTTGAATTTGATGGTACAATCTGGAGATTGTATTTTGTAGATACTTTTTAATATACTAATATTATAACGTTGAAGTGTTTGTTTGACGCGCTAATCTGAGGAAGTACTGGTCCGATTTCGCAACGTCGTTGCCCGTCGAAGCCGTGTTGGCTAAGTGGGAGGACACTCGACTTTCATTACGAAGGTCGTGGGTTCAAACCCCGCCACGCACCTCTGGATTTGAGAAATGTACACTTTATACACGTGCTTTAACGGTGAACGCAAACATCGCGAGGAAACCGGCATGTTCTGAGAACTTTAAGTTTTAAAATTTGAAATCGAAAGTTGCTTTAACTGCACATAAATTTATCAAAATTAAATATTTACAGGTTTTGCGGCGTTTGAACCTTCCACCTTCTGAATGAAAGTCGAGTAATCTCCCACATAGACAACACTGTTTTTTTATCTTTATAAATAATGAGCTGATTTACATGCATTCAATGTCTATATTACTTTACCCCACCAGTGAGGCAGCCTTGGTGGTGCAAAGTGGAACAATCGAGTTCTATGCAGGTCTATCAGACAATGTCCTTTATAATTTATATTTTTTACTGCGACTCATTGTGGCTCATTTGTTTAATCTTGATCTACATTGTATGATTTGTGGTTTTAGTGCCTTCAACAAGCGATAACTCGCATAATTCCTACGAAAGGAATGCGCGAAGATTTTTTCATTTATATTGGTAGGTACTTAATCATTCTAAAACTGGTCTGATGTTAGCTCTATAAATTGAGTATTCGTGATTGAGTATTGCTTAGTAATAATTTTATGTAGGGAATTATAAGCATAAAAAAAAAAGGTGTGTGTGCGATTTACACACGATAGAAGTGAAACTTCAGTAAATCGACGAAAGAATAAGAAGAATAAAAAAAAGTGTGTGTGTGTCAGCTACGACGCACGATTGGAGTCTACTACTTACGAACTATAATATGATATATATCGAATAGAAAAAAGGGTAAATGATCGCATCTGCTAAAATGATAAGAGAAACAAACATATATCTGTAATTATTCGGATTATTTATATTACTTCAATAAAGCGTATTACATAAAGTATGTTAAATATACGATACTTCGTAGTCTCAACTACGAAGTATCGCGCAAAGAAATTTAAATAAAGCATTGTATTTGTGTCTCTTACCATTTCCGTTTCATCTTTTTGCATCCGGTTTGAAATCACTACGATTCTATAGAAGTTTCACTTCAAAAATTTCCTTAAATTGATCAAAATATGTTAGAAATATTTGATTTATAATAGCACTATTGTATTATGTTTTATAAATTACAAATAAATGTAACCATTTAGACGAAATAAATTTAAGACGAAAAATAAACTTCTATACAAGTTTCATAAGGAAATTAGCGACAGTTTCAAACGACACATTCGGTTTAACTTGAGTTATACATACATACAATCTTGCCTGCCTCTTTTACCACATTACAATGAACATTTTAAAAGTAAAATATGCCGTGTCGCTTTACCGAGCGATCTGAGCACCATAAACAAAAATGTTCCTCACTATAGAGACCCTCTAAGTTTAGAGACAGTAAAATCACATATATTACCTGAAATATTATTTACGGCTCCTTTGGGAGCGACTAAGCTGAATCGCGTTTTGCGAAATTATTTTTTCATCCCAAAATGGCAATTTTTTCGCGAAAACACATTAAATCTTTATTTATCTCAGATCGTTGTAATAAAATCAAAATTTACTGTAAAGTGTTTGTTTTATGCTAGGCCAAAGGGAGTAGAATAGATAGCTGTTGGTGCTAAAAAGTTCTCGAATAGAGTCTTCAAATCACAAGCTTATCGTAGGACGTCTAACTTGGTTAAGGCCGCGAGTTCATGATGAATACTTATCCATCCGCAATATCTGGATATCTTTGAGGTCTAAGGCCTTGCAATTGTAAATTAACCTCCGACGCGGTATTATTTAATATTGATAAGAAACGGCCCAAAATACATTATAATATATACGGGAAAATTACTTTACAAATGATTGTAATAAATAACAACTTTTCATGCCGTTCTTTTGTCGACTACACGGGGTTTCACGGTATTGGTTACAGAAACGATACGAGCAAAATGTTACCCGAAAAATCGTAAAATAACAAACAAACCAACAAACCCCATTTACTTTTACTGTGCTTGAGTTTGTTTACAAAATCTTTTGCAAAATAACATTACTAGTAAGTCTATACTAATTTAATTTAAAAAAAAACATTTTTTTAAGTACTATTGTAGTATAATTATATTTATTCAAACGGCGAGCGATCCTTTTTTGAAGCAAAACAGAATGTGGTACTTCTAATATTAGTTATTAAACCCAACACAGTTCTAAGAATCAATGTCTCTGACATGAATTTGATAAAATCATCAGACAGGTTACTTAAATACTGGAAGCTAGAATATATCAAAAAGACATTTCGCTAACGCATTTTCGGCTTTCGCTAAGACGAAATCGGAAAATAAACCGCAAGTAAATTGACATTCGCGAAAAATGTGTCAGAGCATTTCACAGAAAATCGTGGTACGGTATAATCTACAGTATGTCGAGAAAATTGACGCCTGCGGTGCAAAGCGACGATTTCAAAATTCAGACATTTTAAATTTCAGACGTTTTAAATCTGAGACATTTTGCTTCCATGCATATTTACTTTTGCTGTGCGCTGAATGGAATAAATATATAATCAACCTTTTGCTTTTTATTTCATGTTTTGTTATCCGCTGGCCTTAATTAGTATTCTATGATTAAATTAATTGACTCGGTGTTTGAAAATGAAATGAATAATTGTATTCATTCAATGGTAAAAGTGCTGAAGGCTTAAAAATTATCTTGAGTGTATTATCTCTATCAAGTTCATTAATTATTTTTAAACCTTGGGGTATGTTATGACAGTGGTACATATTTATACGTACGAAACCCATCAAAGAAAAAGTATGTATATTGGACAAGTTATGGGGGTTAGTAAACAACCAAATTACAATCAATATTTATTGAATTTATCCAGTTAATCCATTTTAAAAAGCCTAACCAGTACGCCCTCTAGTTAAATTCATGTAATTGTTCAAACCTTTTAAATCTTCAAAGGGGAATTTATTGATCCATTTAGACTGGAACCATTAAGTCTAAATTCTTCGCCGGCTATATAAATGTGGTTCGGGCAGATTAGGAACATTTCGTATTTGAAATGAGCGAGGAATAACTGATCGGTTATGCGGGAGGATACTTTAGAACAGACTGTCTTATTATAATAAATAAATAAATAATTAAAAATAACAGATCTTTTTAAATTAAATCTTTGTTTCTTTACTAATAATTATAGAGCTAGAGTTTGTTTTATTGATTGATTGAGCGCGCTAATCTCAGGCGCTACTGGTCCGTATTTAAATAATCTTTCGGCGCTCGATAGCCCTTTTATCGAGGTAGGCTATATATATGCTGAATCGGGGGGAAAGACGTTGTACCGGCGGGAAAATCCAAAAACAACGCCGTGGCGTTTAAAGCTATATAAATCTATATAAATTGATAATAACAGAAAGAGCCCGTTTTTTACCGGGAATACGGACAAACTGAAAGTCGGGCCACGAGCAATTCAATAATCCGTAGTCTTAAATGTATATAGACTGGCGACCTACCCCGACTGCGTACTGGTGAAAATTATTTTAGTTGTAGCATAGCATCCCTATTTACGTTCCCACTGCTGGGACACAGGGACTTCTCTAGTGACGAGAGAGAGTGGGCTTTAATTTACCACGCTATCCAAGTGCGGGTTGGTGACTCTCACATGTTCTTCCATTTCCTCAAAGATACAAGATACAAAATAATTTATTTCCATAGTTTGGTTTTACAAAACTTAGACTATATATATCAAAGTTTATAGAACATGCCCGTTTCCTCACGATGTCTTCACCGTTAAGCACGTGTTTATAGCACACATACATTTTCAAAAAGAAAAATTTAGTGGTGCGCGGCGCGGTATTCAAACCCACGACCTTCGGACTGAAAGTCGATTGTTCTTCTACTTAGCCAACGCAGCTTTTTACTAGACTATATTGTAGGTACGAAAAGTAAATATCTATATCTTCTATAAAAATAAAAATGAATTGTTGTTCGTTAGTCTGATTAAAACTCGAGAACGGCTGAACGGATTTATCTTATCATAGTCTTGAAATGTTCGTGGAGGTCTAGGGAAGGTTTAAAAGGCGAGAAAAAATCGAATAATTGCCGGGGAAAAAAGTTGAACACAACCCGTGCGAAGCCGGGGCGGGCCACTAGTAAGAAATATAAATTTAGTTTTCGTTGTAAAACAACGCTTATATTTGACACTATTAAACAGGTCTAGGTAACCTCACGTGATAACCAAAGAAACCTTGTTCTAGTACAAACACAGATCGCACATCGATAGTACATCTGATTCAAATAATACATTCAGCCTTGAACACAGCTTTATAGTCGACGTGTGTACAGTCAGCGACATATTGATAAGAAAGAAATAAAGATATTATTACACACAAAACTTACTATTTAAAACATTTTTACTACATGAAATTAAAAAACATTGTGTAATAAAGGGTCCCTGGTTCAGCATAATCCATAAGACCCGTAGGAGCACTAAGACAAAGCGCTGATTTACAGCCAGGGCCGGCTAGGGTGGCAATACCACAACTTAAAATTTACAAGTAAACAATCATGACAGAAAAAACAATTAGAATATTAAGAGTCAAATGTAGTCAAAATAATCTAAATTTCACTTCGATTGTGTGTTCTATTGTTGTTTCTTCTGTTGTTTCTATTGATTTTATTTATCTAAGTTGACAAAATTACCAAAATTATCTGTGCAAAGCCATCAAATTGTATCGACGTAAAGAGTTTGCATTATACTTTTGTTAGCTTAGTTTTCACAGATAATTTTGAGCTCTATATTTTGATATCATTTTGATAGATAGATAATATCTTTATTGCACACTAATCCTTACAAACTAACTTAAAAATAACAATCAATAGCCACATTTGTTGTACAATCGGCGGCCTTATCGCTTAAAGCGATCTCTTTCAGGCAACCTTTGGGTGGATACGATCTGCTAGGAACACATTTTGCTTTTATGTTTTCAGATTATTTGACTACTCTAGACCCATAATATCAATTTGTCGCTGACTGTACTCGTAAGATATGATTGAGAATACGTATCGTGCATTGATAGCGGTTTATTTTTAGCCTTAAATGTGAAACGCACTACATTTTCCCATGTAACCCGTCAGAAACATCCCTTTACGTTACCACAGCTAGGACACAGGGACTTCTCTCTTGACGAGAGAGATTAGGCCTTAATTCACCACGCTGGCCAAGTGCGGGTTGGTGAATGTCACATGTCCTTCAAACTGTTTTAAAGTTCTCAGAACAATAAGATGCCTACCCAAACAGTTAAGGTATATGATTTATAACTCGCTGATTAAGGCGCACATTGACTACCTGATTGAGATTTGGGGTTCAGCAGCAAAAACTAACTTAATGCCAATACAAATTGCACAAAATAAACTGGTCAAAACATTATTTAATTACGACTATCTTGAAAGGACCCAAAAAATCTATACAGAATCAAAAATTATGACTATAAATCAGACATATCTATATACTACCTGCCTTTTGATAAGGAAAATACTAAGCAATGGCATCCATACGCAAATCTCGTACACTAAAAAACACACTATACAAAAAATGAAACTAAGATCGGCAAATGACTTGGTTCTATACTCTCCCAGAACAAATCATGGAAAAAGAAATATTATGTACGAGGGAGCAAAATTATACAACAAGCTCCCTCCTGACATAAAACTTGCTAAATCTGCAACGACATTTAAAAAATTATTAAAATTTTACATCACAAAAAACTTTAATAAATAAAATAGCATTAGAAAAAAAAAAAAAAAAAAAAAAACAAAAACAAAAAAATAATAATATGTAACATAAATAAGTTCAATAGGTATTTAAATGAATATAATGAATTATTGTTAAATTTGATAATGAAATGTACCTTTACATGATAAAATTATTAAATATAGTCAGTAAATAATTATTTGCATGAGTAATTAAATTACATAAAATATAATCTTAAATTCAAACATTTTATAAAATTTATAATCTATATTAAATTGAATAGTTTATTTTGTAAATTGAATGATTTATTATGTAAACTGAATAATTTATCTTGTAAATTATTTAATTTTGGTTTATTTTGTAAATTGTTTAATTGATTACCTACTTATTAAAGTATAAAATGTAAAATCAAAAAATAAAATAAATTAATTACAATATTCATAAAAAAGTTAAATAAGTCAATAATATTATAGAAATATTATTTGTACAAAATTATAATTATAGATATCTATTATATTCATAAAAACATTTAAACTACAAAATATTATTGAATCTCTACATATATAGTAACTTTTAAACTTCCTAAACACCCATTACCCGGACTGTGCACACTACACGCTGGCATTTGAAATTGCCGCATCCATTCCACTATTACTCCTTGGTACTATGCGTCGGATTCTGTTTGCTTCGTATGCCAGTTTTGAAACTACCCCCAAAATAAAATACAATTGTGGTTAACGTATTAAAGTAAATAGTGAAATTAATGATTTTTAGTTAAGTGTTTTAGTATGCATTTATGTTTATTTATAATTGAGGATAATATTGTATTTTAATAAACCTGAAATGAATGATGTCCCGAATGCTATATAATAATTAATTTTAATGTATAAAGTGTTCTCATTAAGTGAATTTTTTGTAAATTCTTTTGAGATAAATAAACGTTCTTAAACCTGAGAACATGCCGGTTTCCACACGATGTTACCCGTCTTTATGGGATTTTTCAGCGGGAATTAGCTAATTGATTGATCGGCTCCTAATCAAAAAAAGTTAAATAAGCATTAATATTATTTGTAACATGCTGCTTAGCACGCGAGATTTTACAGATTTTTTAACGTTAACCCCACGGTTTTTTTTTAATATATCTTTATTTCTTAATACATGTTTTTATTTAACAAAACATGGCAAATATTTTTTACACGCTATATTTCTTTGTTTAGATATTTCTTACAAAAGGCTATTCCAAATGTTTTGTACCATTCGATATGGTTTTTACATTTTATCCGATTACCGCGATAACGTCTATAACAATGCGATAATTGAAGTTAGATCATCGATATATTCATCGATATTTGTTAGAATCGGCGTCATGCCGAGTCGCGTCCTCCCAGAATTACCCCCCGTAGCCTGCTAATGCATTTTCCTAGTTAATTCTATTTCTGCGATGTGCTTATTACTACAGTCTGAAAACAATGTGTTTTGGAAACCGTGTCATAATTCATTCGAGTGTTTTGTAAATTTAGTGTTGTACATTTTGCGACACTGACGTAGATTATCCTGCGTTAATTGATTTATTTCAAGGGAAGGTATTACACGAGCACGAGGTACTAAATATGCAATTATTGTCTTTTCTTAGAACTTTTTTTGGAAAAGAGAATATAAATTATTTTTATATTATTAAAATTATTTTGAGTAACGATCTTTTTTTTCCGTTCGTAAATAGAAATAGTAACAATAGACAGTTGATTATATATTAATTATTTATCGTTATCTCCACATTCGGCACTAAAATCTCAAAATTTATTTTTTAAGTCGTTTCGTATTAGTAGACAAGAACCTTAAAAAGAATCAGTTCTAATAAACGCATCGCTAACACGACAGCACTGGCACATTTCACTTGACCTCGAGCCTCCTTCAGTAGGTCAATTACTGGCTCAACTCACTCGCACGCAGATAAAATCACTGGAAAAGACCTCAAATCGATTTTTTTTGTAGACTGTGTGTTTTCGTCAACATTTTATAAATAAAAATATTATAAATTATATTATTTAAATAAATGTATTTGTTATAAAGAGTTTGAGTAATGTGAATTAAAAAGGTTATGGGTGTTTTTTTTGTGTTTAAATAAAGCTTAATAGTAATTGTGAATTAATATTTGTTTTCAAAATTAAACTTGGTAAGTCTTCTTGCGTTAGAGAAATGTATTGTTAGGAAAATAAATCACTAAAAATCCTAAATTATGATCTAAAATATAAGAAAGCTTATAGTCATAATAAATTCTTGTCAAATACTGATAGTCTCATTAAAGGTCTAACTTAAAAGCACGTAGTGTGACTCCCGTAAAGTTGGAAAATTCGTAATTCGGTCGAGAGAAATGCGCATCGCAACGCGCGCGCATGGCGTAACGTCTCGTAATTATTATTCGACCGGATTATGTTGCGAATGAGTGATTTATATCATCATCATCATGTGATTTATGATCACTAAGCAAAAAGTTTTGAGCACTTAACATAATAACACAAGTCATGAAATCTTTACTAATAATTTTGTTTCGGACTTTTGATAAAATGTCACATCGTCCATAACCGGAACATAATAATTTTACATATTTTTTTATAAACTACAAATATTTAATGAAAAATATCCTGTAGGGTTTGTTTCATTATAATAATTGTAATAATAATGATGGTTATAATTCATTTTTTAAATAAAAGTTACAAGCCACATCCAGTAAACTTATAAGCTCGCTCGCAAGCGAAAGTGGTCGAGAGAAATGCTCATCGCAACGCGCGCGCATGTCGTAACGTCTCGTAACCGGCGACATTGAACGACCGGGCTGGTTGCGAATGAATGATTTATATGACGATTGTGATATTATGTATATAAGGACTGTTGAAACTATTATGTTATAGTTTAGTTTTGTATCGAAATTAGGTGAATGATTGCAAAAAAGTGTAGCCAGAGGATCCTTAGGATTTTATGGAATTTATGTTTTAAGCTTTTTGTTTTTAAATTACTATCTGATTTCGATTTTTGAATAATGAAAAATAAAATCTGACAGACAGTTCTAAAGACTACCAAGAGTCGAATTATAATAATATTATAGTTCATAAACTTATTTTGTAAAAGACTAAATACGATCGTTCGTATATTTTTCAATGCTAAAAATATCTAAATATAAAGCTTTATACAAATAAATTATATTTTAGTTTCAAATAACATATTTACCTTTGTAGCTACCTTTTATGACGCGCCTATAATGTATATTTCAAAGCCATATTGTTTTAGTACATTCCTATTTTAATATCGTCTTTCCCGCGTTAATTGACGCGCCTCGTTCATATGAAGGTGCGTACGGATTGCGCGTACCCTGGTACGCGTACTCAGTTTACGCGTATCCGGAACGCCTAGTCCATACCTGCAGCTACGCGTTCACTCTTGGGGTACGCGTACCGCGCGAGCCAACTCGCAGCGCGAGCCACCGTCAGTCGGTTTTTGGTCGCGCGTCAAAGAGGACGCACGCGGCCGGCTACGCTATATTTGGACGGCAAAATGAATAAACACGCGTGTTCTTCGAGTTTCAATAATGAAAATATTATTAGCAACCGCTAAGTTTGTCGGAGTCATGGCGAATGACTGGGGCTCGCGGAGCGCTCTGGATCGATTGACCTCGCGTACAGGTTCGCGGCGGTCCGTACAAGAGCTGTACGCGTATCCAATGTACGCGTGGACAACTACGCGTAACACAGGAACGCGCTATCCGTACGCACCTTAATAATATAACTTAAATTCACAAGATAAGTTTTAAAATTGGAACGCGTTAATTTATAAGTAAAAAGTTCACAAAAGGCATCCTTGCAAAGCCGGGTTAATAATAAAAGTGGATAAAACGTGTACTAGAATTCAATTAAAAACTGTTTAAGGTAAAAAAATGACAGAAACTGGTCATCGATCCGGTTAGCGTTTATATATTTTAACACGAAACAGCATTATGCCATTTTTAATTTCATTAAAAAACTAGGCGACCGTAGCGTGAGACTGGGACAGGTACGTGGTACAAGTTATAAGATGACGCTGGAAAGTATGCTGTTGAATATACACCGTATAATATTAATATTGTTGATTGAAAAATATCTTTTATATCTATTATTACCTAGAAAAAATATAGATAAATTCTTAAAGTCCATACAATTATATTAAACTCGACTTGACACTTAGGGTACAGTATTATGATTACTTAAAGTAATGCCTTATTTATAAATACCCTTCTAAAACCTTCCCAACACACAAAACAACACTAGCAATATGACATATGATTTTGTGCTTACAATAACATTGCATTGTGTACTGAAATTCCGTATCAAATCTAACACAAATTTGTTAACTCCTAATAGGTTAGGTGGCTAAATAAAAATTTATCCGTCATTTATATATATAAAATAATAATAAACCTATTTAAAAAAAAAATGACGATACATTGCATTGAAATTTGACGTATCGATTTTGTGCGATTTGTTCTAAATTTATTCGTCAAAAGGAATACTCCGGAACTTTGATAATCTTTTTCATATGATCTTAGAACCTTCTTATTAAATGAATACAGAGAAAAATAGGTATCCAGGATTTTTAGGGATGTCAAACGGACTAAACTGAATACCTATTTTAACGTTATCATCATGTTTGCCATAATATTTGCCATTGTATAATACAACACAACCAAATAATGAATTCACTCGTTTCAAGATAATTTAATCGCTAACCGCTTCAAACCGACACCCGTCCAATGATTACCAAGTCGAACGCGATCAGGTTTGCAACACGAAGAACATCTGTCCGTTTGTTTACGAAGTTAGCCACGGCTTAGCAGTCTGCTGCCAGAAACTACTGTGGAATATAACTTTTGAACTATTATGGTTATCAATACTATAGAATATAAAATACTTTATTACACACCAGATAAACAATCATCAACATCATCACCCGATTAACGTTCCCACTGCTGGGACACAGGGACTTCTCTCTTGGCGAGAGAGATTAGGCCTTAATTCACCACGCTGGCCAAGTGCGGGTTGGTGAATGTCACATGTCCTTCAAACTCTTAAAAGTTCTCAGAACATGCCGGTTTCCTCACGATGTTTGCCTTCACCGTTAAAGCACGTGTTTAAAGCGCACATAAATTTCTCATTATGGAAAATCCAGAGGTGCGTGGCGAGGTTTGAACCCACGACCTTCGGAATAAAAAATAAAAGATAAACAATACAATAAGAAATTAAAACTAAACCTAGCATGCGTTAAGGAGCTTACTACTTAGATTATAATGGGATATTTACCATGATTGATACATTTTACACGTTCACTTCTACATTCAAAGTCAAAGTAAAAGTCGAAACGTTTATTTCCTTAGCCGCTCTGGCTAAGGAAATATAACTGGTATTGAATGTTCAGTTTAAGTCTTAAAATGGCTTTGGACATGGCGGACTTTGCTTCAAATGGTACACTATGTCTGTTTGTTTACGAACTTAGCCACAATTTAGCAGTCAGCTGGTACGATAGTGGACTTGCTAGAACTAGTGAAATGTCCTTAGTTTTAAAACGGGTTTCAGCTGACTTAAGATAAAGAAAAAATATATTTATTGCACACGAAAGAAATGAAAATATTAAAAATTAAAAATATTAACAAATGCTTAAAACTATGTGACAAAAAAAGGTCTTATCGCTAAATGGCGTACTTTAGTGGGGCGATTTCGAACTATAGATACTCCATTCTTTTAGTATTTTTTCATTGAACAAATTCTTTTATTTTTTATTGAACAATAAAAAATAATTACTTATTATTTTATGGTAAGTGTCAATTTGGACGAGGTTTACCATGGTCTAGAAGGTGCCTTCATTCAATAAAATAAATAAATAAATATTTCCGAACAATCCACACAACATCTAGCCCCGTGGTAAGCTCTAAGCTTGCGTTACGGGTACTAGACATCTGATATACTTAATATAATACACATACAATACATGTATAGATATATTTGATAATACATATTAAACATCATTCACTCCAGTCTTCCGTTATCATCAAATCATCGTTCAGATGTAGATGTATCCGTAGATCACGTGTAGATCACCCAAGTCTGTGCTGTAAGTCTGTTTTAGTGTCTCTTAAACTTTTTATTTTTATTCGTCAGTACATTTTCCTTAGGTATTCCAATTCATCAAATCTTTGAGGGGAAACGAGAATAAAGGCGTTAGATTATGCTTGTAAATAAAATAATAGCGATGATACATTTAAAAACACTTGTTCCTTCACTTCTATTTAATATACTAAAGACAAAAGCTTTATTTTAAACCGATTTTATTGTCAAAATGTTAACTTGCTCTTTTAAACTTCAAAAGTAAAGTCTTCAGTAAAGTAAATAGTAATTTCTCTTTAAAAACACATCAAAATGAAACCGAGCACCTCATTTGCGGTAAACCCTTTGTTTATTTTTCAACATTAATTTCACGACACTAATTTGCCATGTCTGAACTTGAAAAATAAGTAGAAATATGTCACCTTCAAGTAAGGTTAATACCCTGGGGGTATTACTTTAAGCCGCTTAAGAAGGTTGAGGTCTCATTAATATGCCTGTACTTGAAATTACTAAATTGAACGGCTTAACTATACTGATAGAACTTAAACTTGGTTGTAATTTTTGTATTTATAGTGTTCTAGTATAAAGTTTTTGCACTCCTATTTTTTATTATTTATAAATAGATATCATTAGGCGGGTTTGTGCCGCTATATATTAAAGATGTTAAAATGCGCTTAATACTACTAAGTTTTACTCCATTATGTTTTATTCCAAGGTTTATTTTAGTGGTTGCCCTTTAATTCTATGTTGTCACTACATTTGCGTGTTATTTTTAACCTTACCTTGTTCAACCTTTCACAATTATTGTCGATTGTCTTCTAAGTAAATATAAGTGTGTAAGTTCAACAATGATAATTAAATTTATAATAAACTCAATTTAAAATTCATTGAACCCCCGATTCCTTTAGTTCCCTTAAAAATAAAAAGTCATACTATTTTTTTTATGTGTACGTGATGCGCTTTCATTTGAGACCGCACTCAAGTATATATGCAGATTACCTATTCGATTTTTAACCCCTACTTTATCCTCTCATAACTTGTAAATCGATTAACCGATTATCATTAAACAGGTCTAAGAACACTCGCGCAAAACTTAACTTTCATACAAAATCTAAATTACAATCACTTCATCCGCTTAGGAGCTATGATGTCACAGACAGGCAGATAGATCAAACTTATCACACCCCTCATTTTGCGTCCGGAGTTAAAAAAAACATTTCAAATACTAAAAAACAATATTAATCCCTAAAGTTTTCGCTTCACAAGATGCAAAGATGGTTGGATCTGTGATAAAAGTTTTGTAATGTAATCCAGGGGTCAGAAACCTTGGCCTTTCAATAAAACGACTCAGAGCGTTGAAGATTTTAAACTTTTCACTTTATTTGACCGTGAACGAGATTGTTAAATGTTGTTTTTTGTTTTGAATTATTTAATTCTGTAGTTATATTAAATGTATTACGATTTTACTCATGAATTATTATTATTTCAATGAACATTGACATTATTTGATACGGGCTTAAATAGGTTGCTATATAAAATAGGTAAGTACTTATAATAAATGAATTAAATTATTTATTCATAATTTTAATTTATTTTTACCGTTGGAAAATAACATAATCATAGATATAATACATAAACGCAAATCTGCGATACAAAACAATATTTTCATAAATGAGGCGAACTTATATTTCATTTTCTGATTAGATTTTGATAGTGGCAAAGTAACTATAACCCAACCATACTTTATTCTCGAATATGTTTTAATATTTCTAGACAAAACCTTACAACAACATGTAGGCCCGTGAGCAGTTTTCACCGCAAAGCGTCTTATCTTAGACATATTAGTCAAAAGTCTTCATAATATGTTTATGTATAAGTATTTTTTTTAACTGGGTAAGCCTTCATTTGACCACAATCTCACCTGATGTAAAGTGACGATGTGGTCTAAGATGGGACTTATGGCAAGACCGAGAAGGTAGATGGCTTCTCCGGACCATAGTATGAGACACGACATAATAGCTTCACGCACTGGCCTAACCCGGGGGGTGGTGACAAGCCGCGCCCGAAGCGGAGGAACGAAGGAGGTCACGTGTAAGGATTCACTTACGCACGTGAACAGACAAAACCTCCAAAAAGTATAACGAAACAACACGAATCAAAGTCAAAGTCAAAACGTTTATATCCATACTCAGGACAGGTCAACTTAAAGCTAATTTAAATAAAAACTAAGAAAAATCAAGGAAATAAATGAAAGCGTCTAATCTTAGACATATATGTCAAAAGTCTATGTCTATGTATAACTATAGGAACGTGATGCGAGCAGCTGTGTATGTCGCACTCCGTGACCCAGTTGAGTGCCGCGGCCTCGCTCGTCGGTAATGTCATGAGATCCTTTTACTACTGAAATCACCGCCTTTTGTATGGCAGCTTTTTGCCGAGGTTTTTACTTGTCGCTTTAAGCGTTAGCGTAATGCAGAGTTGAGTTTAGAGTTGTAAGGTTTTATGTCTAGACTTTGAAGATGATAACGACCAGTCTTTTCAATAAATATGCTACTAAATGTCAATAAAAAAACTAACCATCAAAACAATATGGAACGAAGATTTGTTTATTTCTGTCAACCATATTGTCTTTTACGAGTGAGACATTATGTATTTTATATAGGTTTATCAAATTTTTTGATTCAACATTATAAAGTTTCAAACCACGTCAGGGTGTCCAATAGGCCTCAAGACCAATTGTCAAAATTAAGATTCATAGTTTTAGAGCCGATTGGTGCCTGGATAAACGCAACATGGGACGCAAAATGGAGTAACATATTTTTCACATTATTATTTTATTTAAGTTGATCTGGCAAACTGACGTTTTAAGCGCAGAGCCCATTAAAAGAAATTTAATTGGTGCCTGGTTACTTTATAATATAGTCCATAAACTCCAAATACATACATGATACAATTGTATGAAATCATCCAGTTTTTGTAATCAATTACTAATCATGCAATTACTTCTGTAAAGTGAATTGAACACGCAAACTTTACATCATCACCCCGTTTTAAATACATACATTTGTACAAGTAACGTATAAGTTTAAAATAATTATTGACTGACATACCTTAGTGTTTGACTAAGATGCAATGTTTGCGTAACATTTACGAAACGGGTTTTTAAGCCGAGCTCCGTATTTGCAATATTATTTTTTCCAGAAACGAATTGAAGACAAATTTGTCTTATTAAACCAGACAGCACGTTTACTCGCAATGAAGTTGATTCAAATTATTTATGGAACGGCGAGCCCAGAGTCAAGGTCTACCGACTAGATGTGACCAAGGATGACTTGGTGGAGGTTGCATGTTTGCGGTGGATGCAGACCGATTCCAACCGGAAAAGGGTAGATGACTAAAACATTATAATAAGTCCGTCATTATACAGAAAATCAAAACGGAAAAATCTAGATATAGTCCGTTGGAGTTGCGCTTGACGATGCTTTCGAGCTAATGTACTGAATGTATACCAAAGCTGCCACCAGAACTTTGAAGCTATCAAGCATATCTTGACATTTTCTTATTAAATTGATAAAGCAAAATGTAGGCCTTCTAGGTCTTCATGTCCCATCTTAAACATTATACCACATCGTCACTTAACATCAGGTGAGATTGTGGTCAAATGAAGCCTTCATTTGACCACAATCTCACAATCTCTCAATATCGAACATAAAAAAAATATGTCCAGTAATTTTGACGGGTTAACAGAATACCTATTTTGTATAGTCATCATGACTATTCCCGATTATTCTCTAAACAGATCCTTCCTACAGATGATCTAATGATATTCAATCATGGCCGCCCTAAATTACATCACTACTTGCCTACTTATTTGCATAAAAAAATATGTATTTATTTCAAGCAAACTACTCATAAATGAAAAATAAAACTTTAGGAACAAAAAATCGTTGCTGGGAAGGTGGCTTCACAACAATGCAGGTTGTATGGGCAGTCCATCCTCCCAGCTATCATTACTAGAACGGTATTGGAGCTGGCCCATATAAAAACCAGCAAAATCATCTGGAAATATAGCTATGCTAGATCACATCCTTGTTGATTAACTGAACGCGCAAAATTCTCGTACCCAACTCAGTTTATTTTGTTGCCTGTCAAAACTGTTATAAAATATACTATTACCCGCCAGCAACACACAAAGGGTTAAAACGCTCATCAGTAGCGTAGCAGTAGTAAGTAGGCTTGAGTATTTATAACTTTTTTTGCATTGCTACTAATTTGACATTTTACGTGATGCTCTCGACTCGTTCCTGTCAATGTCGTCGGCCTTCGACCGGTGAACGACATGTTGTTGGCGTATATGTCAATATTTGTCGTATAAATACTGCATACTCAACTACTTGTTCAATTCGATAGTTTTGTATGCAAGTTACACATAACTGAAGGGTATATTTTATCTTCACTTTTATTATAAAGTTGAAGAGTTTGTTTGTCTGGTTGTTTGTTTTATTTCAAGAACTGATTCAAGGTCCGATATTGAGAAAGGCTATAATAATAATAATAGATCATTTATTTCAGGCATCTAAGGCCCATATATACATATACCTTACAGACATACGTACATAAAAATATAAATCTTATAAACTAAAGTATAAAGTAAAGCATCGTAGATCATCTGTTACGGCGGTGTCTTGCAGTGTAGGCGACCGATGAACCGTCGAAACTTGACCCCTTGCGGCCAAAACTGCCGATTCAGGAACGTCGACAGATGTTGAGTTGCTATAAGCTACTTTCGACCGCGGGAAATAATGTTACCTCTTTTTGAGGTATCTATAGTAAGTATAGTTCTGCCCGGAACAACATTTCAACTCTTAAAAGTGACTGCGAGCGAAATTTGGTCGTAATTCCTAGATTTTTTAATAATAAATTCCTCTCTCCAAAGTTCAATTCAAAAGAGGATCAACGACCGATCTATAAATAGAATAAAGCTTACAGCTTACATCGATTAAAAAGCCAATTCATTTACAAATAGTATTATTTTAACTAAATCAAGGAAACTCTTATTCATTGTTATAAGACTGAATTTATGTACTTTTAAAAACTCATGTGAAATCAACTAAACCTTTATTAGGTACAATGTCGTTAGCATTCGTTTGTCCTTGTCACTCACAAAATAGAAAGAGACAAATTTATGCTAACTTGGACAGCTTTGTTATCTATTTTGCATAAGAAGGTAAATCTCCATAATTTGTTGCGTATGGCAAAGGATTTAAAAATCTTTAGTCGGATTTAGAATTTAAGATCGAATAATATTTGGTAATTTGTCCTAGAAACAAATACACTAAGTAAATTCTGAAGAATCCAATTCCAAATTCAAATTGGTATCAACGACCGATCCATAAATGTTATAAATTATCTATAAATCCAAGTTCGAATTTTGAATTTCAGGTCGTATAATATTTGGTCGTTTGTCCTAGAAATAATTATACTAAGTAAATTCCACATTATACCAAATTCAAAAGCTTTTGGCGACTTAGGTCTATCAGGAATGGTATCAACGACCGATCCATAAATGTTATAAATGATCTATAAATCTAAGTTCTTATTTTGAATTTCAGGTCGAATAATATTCGGTCGTGTGTCCTAGAAACAATTGTATTAAGTAAATTCTACACATTCCAAATTCAAACTGGTATCAACGACCGATCTATAAATAGATACTGAAGCTCACAGCCCTTGCAAAGATAAAAGAGCCAATCAGAAGGATCGGATCGTGTCACATCTATCACCTCGTCTTATTATACTGTCTCGGGTTCGCGTGGAATGAATTTAAAAACGTTTCTTTAAGTGTTGTCGTTTTTACTGCGTACGATGTCGTCGACGATTTTTTTAACTACAAAATTTTAAATTAAGTATATAGATGTGTATACTTAATGCACCTGGGTGAATAGACTCAGGTTACGAGTAATTAAGTATACCGCCACTTTGTTTTGCCTCTTTTTCTCAAATGAATCATCGCGCTGATAGTGACAATCGCGCTCCTACGACCTTTTATTTTTACTTGATAGTCGATTATTAATAGGACATCATTGCGGTTTCGCTCAAATCAAATTAATAGCAACTGAAAATAATTATATTGATTGCAATGACGGCTTTTATGCAAGCTGTAATTGTAATAATTCTGGGAGTTCTTGAAAGACACTTCGTAAAAGTAAAGTAATGTAAATGAAAGCCGTACATCACGAAACCTATATTAAAAAAATAACCTTATTGGATATCTATTTCATGAAATACAACTTTTTATGGTACTATCCACACGGAGGTATGCGCTATTAAAATCACACGATTTGATACTTACGTACATAGTTTCGTAATTATTAGTTGATGACACGCGTGAAAGGTAGAAAAATGTCGTATCGGATTCTATAAAAAAAATTATGTTTGAAAAAATATTCTCTTCTCAAAACTTGCATTTCAAATATGTAGCAGCTGCTGGCTGAACACGAATATTTTGAGGAACTACTTTTAAAACACAACTTAAGCACTACTTTGTAAAATTTCTAAATAATTCGAACCTAACCTTTTAATACTTAAGCGTTTCTGGTACCAAACTTTGGTAGTCCGTAAGGACATGGTCCTTAGGTTTTTTAACTAGCATTGTCAGGGAAAGCATATCCATCGAGTATCGTTGTTTAAGTACCAAGGAAGAACGAGTTTTCCTAGCACAGGTATATTACACATACTTGGACTCAATGCAATTGAATTGCAAACTTGTTTTAAAACCTTAATGATTTTTAATAAGTGACAATCCTCACTTTTTAGGTTATTTTTTTTTATTTTATGCACAAAAAGGTTTTGTACGAAAGTTACAGATGCGTCTTAATCTTTTTCTTTCTTTAGTAACATAATCATAAAGTTACTGAAATAAAACATTAGTCATTTCCATAGTAACTTGGTTATGACTAAATACACTTTATGGATAGTCTGGAGAATTCACAACGGGATCGAATCAGATATAGGAATTTGTAGCATTAGGTATAAATATGTGAGTATTGGATAAGACATGCCGAGGATTTACTTTATGTATAAATTTGTAACTATATAGGTACTATTATATATTTATTTTTACTTTGTTGTTCCATTTTAATCTATGTTGTCTATATTATTATTTAATCTGTATTGTTTTCCTTTAATTACCTATGTACTGTGTTATACTATTTTTATTTACCTACCTATTTTCTATGTTATGATGACAAATAAATTAATGTTTTATATATCTTTTTTCATTAAAAAAAGGAAACAAGTTAACACTAGATACATGCTTAACATGAACGTTATTTATTTAATTAGATGTTACACCAACAGAGCGGATACTTCTTTACTTAAATATTAAATCGAATGGTAAATACAAGCTGTGTGTTACTCTAAATATAGGTAATCTTTTCATGATTGCTTCTTTCAAGAAACACCCTATGCAAACTAAAATCAAATCAAATCAAATGAATGGGCTTTATTGCTCATTAACAGCTAATTGCTAATTTGAGATAGCGTTATTTCCCTTAAGGATTCTAATACCTCTTTTATAAAGCTAAATTACACTGGAGTACAGTAGGTGATATTAAAATATTCGCATACGTTTTAACTAAATAATTTAACGACTAGCAGCGTCCCGTGTTGTTAGCCAAGGTTAATTGTATTTTCCACAGAAACTTTTTTTTTTAAATCCCTCGGTTAAAAGACATAACAGATTTTAAGCTACTTGTGAGCCGCTTCAGTTAGACAAATTGACTAATTAAATTTAGTCCCGCTCACTTAAAATAATAAAAAAAACTAGCTATTAAAAAACACCCGTGTTGGCTATGTGGGAGCCCACACGACTCAAACATGAACCGCTGGATTTTCTTCTTAAATTTGCGCTCTTTAAAAAACTTCCTTTAATGGCGATGGCAAACATCGTGAGGAAACCGGCATGTTCAGAATACTTTGAGAAGTTTGAATGACATCACCAAACCTTGCTTGCCACGGGTTCTCGTTGGATATACTCGTAGATTGCCTAGAACAAACATCTTTGAGCGAGGTCAATGTCCAACAATAGGTCCTACAGCTGAAATTATGATGTTGACATGACCTGACCTATAACCTTTGTTATCAATAAAGAAACGTGAAACTTGATTAGCCGGAAGCAGCTTCTCATGACAACAAAAACAATACCGCATTACGCTACCATACAAGGCCCATGCATAAAATCCACGTATCCATGGAGATGGAGGCTAACGCGGGGTTACGGTTGAGGGTTCGTTGGGGTCGTTTACGACCCACTGAAGTGCTCGGTGTTACTCCGGCGGGGTCTACGGAACATGTGCTTCTGTTGTGCTGTTTCCGGGACTGTTTCGCGGTATTGCACTGCACGCATATGTTTGCTACTAGCTAACGATATTAATCAAGATTTTACTTAAATATTAGATATTAGACTGCGCGACCAAAGCCCCCGTATTTATAAATCTATTTCACTCTTTATTTAAGGTTTTAAGGAGTTGATAGAACGTTTGATAAAACGTTATTCGTGAACATAAATAATATACTAATAATAATAGTGGTCGCTTTTAACAGACAGTACTATGTAAAGAATAATTTTATATAAAAAAACAAAATAAGGCATAATTAGAGTTATTGTGTGTTTAAGGTTATTCAGTTATCTATGCCAGAAATAGGAGTTTTTATGAAAACGAGCGATAAAGAGTGTTAGATGTATAATTAGCCAAGTCTTAATATATTTATATAAAACATTAAAGAATTTTGAGACGAAATTTGAAGACTTGGATTTACTTGGATCTCACAACTTTTTACCGCAGAACAACTGAGTTGCGCGACTTGGTTTTTTTGACAAGTATTGTTTTTGATGGGATTATGTATTTACATTTACTGCCTTGGGGTTCTCGCTTAATCATACTACAACTATAATAATAATGATTATTTCTAACTGGCTGATGATTCATTAAAATAACTATCGCTTATAACAATAGCAGCACGCAAGGCGCGTTATATGAGTAGGACTATCCTTCGTCATACTAATATACCGTAAACCTGCAATAATTAATCATTGTCTTTTGAGTGAAACATAGGGCTTATGTCTCTTACTCCAAGTAAGCTAAGCTATGGCTAGTTACGGCAATAAGACGAGTCAATTTTAAGTTATGTAAAGAGTTAGCTTTGTCATAATATGTGACTGAGTTTCGAGGGACAATGAATATCTACAGATGTTGTCTACCTAATAGTTAAAATGCTGAATTGCTGACCCAAAATTGAGAAACTATATAAATAAAAATCACCACCACGCACCTCTGGATTTTTCTTCTTGAGAAATTTATGTGCGCTTTAAACACGTGCTTTAACGGTGAAGGCAAACATCGTAAGGAAACCGGCATGTCCTGAGAACTTTAAAGAGTTTGAAGGACATGTGACATTCACCAACCCGCACTTGGCCAGCGTGGTGAATTAAGGCCTAATCTCTCTCGCCAAGAGAGAAGTCCCTGTGTCCCAGCAGTGGGAACGTTAATAGGGTGATGATGATGATGATGATAAATAAAAATGAATTGTTGTTCGTTAGTCTGATTAAAACTCGAGAACGGCTGAATGGATTTATCTTATCATAGTCTTGAAATGTTCGTGGAGGTCTAGGGAAGGTTTAAAAGGCGAGAAAAAATCGAATAATTGCCGGGATTTTTTTTACCCGTGCGACGCCGTGGCGGCCCGCTAGTAAGAACTAAATATTGTACCAATATGATAAGAACTCAGAGATAATTTCAACCTAACGGGAGGTACTTTGCTTAATAAGATGGTATGTACTATGGCTATTAAGACTATTATTATTTACTGTTAAAATTAGGAAAGGAATTTAGTAAATAATCCAAATTTTTTGAAATTCTTTAGTTATTTATGATAGCATTTTATTGAGACAAAGTGGTCTACCCTCATACCAATATCTTATTACAAGTTGACTCGCTACTAGGAAAAATAATAGAACATTTTCGTTCATATTATTTTTTCTCGCTTAGAAACATATGAGTACTATGTGTTCGAAAGCTATATATCACTACTGTTAAGCTACTACGGACGTTACACTGAGATTGTAGAACTACTCCTTACTGTTACACAGTGTTATTCACTATTAAATTGAAGCTTTAATAAATCAGTGTTAGAAAATAACCGTAGAGCTAGTGAGACAATATATAACGGAATGGTGACCTTCCGTTTGAACAAGTGACATTGATGGACGAGCCGGCTTAGACCACAACATAATTAAGGGATCCCCAGCTAACAGGCCATGGTCGCTGAAGCAATAACTGAACGAACATCTATTACTCTAGTTTTAATCTAGTGCCAAGATAGTTTTTATAGTCTCCGTTTTTGAAGTTAAACTTTTTAGAATCGTTGTAATTTAAATAACGGAAAACACGACAGGTAAGCCAATCTTAAACGCTAACAAGGTTAAGCAACGTTGCGCGACGCCAGTACTTGGATGGGTGACCGCCCGAACAAAATCTTTTTGCACAGTATTTTGTTTCTGTTTTTTTTTTCTATTCATCTCATTCTTTTGTCGATTTACTGTAGTTTCACTTCTATCGTGTGTGAATCGCACACAAACCTTTTTTTTTTGATAAAATAATCATGTAAGGGCCTAGAATTAGACTTAAACGTATGAGTTTTTTTTCACAAAACATAGCGTGCCATTCACAACCTTTTCGCTTTAAATACCGATTTCGAAACACCTTGTATACATGAGTGATACCCATTTACAAAATGAATAGTGCAACGCGTTAGTTTTTAAACCGACCGATCGGTAGATCTCACCACTAGATGCCACCGTACAATAATTCACATCTTCTGTAGCTCTATACATCTCCGATAATTGTTTCAATCGCACCTTCAGTTTTATTGACCCTAACAATCTGGATGCAATTTCTACATTTTACAACCCGCTAATTTATCTACTAGACTACACCAATTAGCAGTTTCTATTCTAAGATTTATATTCTTCGCGTACTGTTTTGGATTCTTTAGAGCGCTTTGCGTATTCCTTGCGGCGAATGCCACTGTGGGTAGGTAATTATTTTAATTATTTTCTTAACCTGTGTACTCTTTTGTGTTATTTTGCTACCGGTATTAGCGTTTTGATGATGCTTAGTTATGCCACTGTTTTAGTTGTGCTATACGGTTATTATGATTTAAGTTTTTTAGCTTGTTTTAAACTTATGTATTTCTTCAACCGGACAGTGTGAGCTTGGGTGTCCAAAAATGACGTGTGCATTGAAATAAGCTTTCACTTCTTCAACATCCTAAAAGTCAAAGTCAAAACGTGTATTTCCTTAGAAGCACAGGGCATACATGGACGGGTCTACTCAAATTTAATAGAAAAATTTTTTTAAACAAGAAATCAAATAACATTGTATTAAAAGTCCGCTTAATTTTTTTATACAGAGTTGATAAGCGAATATTATCTATTCACGTTCTCGCTGCGGGGAAACAGGGACTTCTCACTTGACGAAGAGATTTATTAGTTGCGAAAATGTGGGTGGCCTTTTAATAAAAAACCCGACGGTTAAATTCATCTTATAATTTCATTACGACATAAAAATACATTCATAAATTGGTAATGAAACTGATGTTCACCTGAGGATGCAATTATGTCTATTTCCTTCAACATTAACACATCTTCTTAGTATCAGATAAATTCAATTAAAACATTTTATCCATTAAACGGACTTCCAAGATCATTAAATACTAATACACCTTCAATGTTCATTTAGCTGTAAACGATTACTAAGGTCCTAAAGTTTGATGAGTTTTATTTCCGGGAAATAAAATGCAGCGTTAAACGATGTTACTGTTGTATTTTGATATTTAGATACATTTAATTTTTGTATAATTATTTTGCAAAAAGACGAATTCCCATAATCGTGGAACAGGCTTATACTCCCAGTTCCCAAAATTGTTATCAGATACATTGTAAGATGTATGTATAATTGAAATTAAAATTTATAAAAATAGCCGGATTCCAAATCTTTAGTTTCCATATAAGTAAATAGTTTTACTATTTTGTAATGTGCACGTAATGCACTCGAGACCCCACTGTATATTTGCAGATATTCGGTTTTTCTTCCACATTTTCACCCCATAAACGGGTCAACCGATTATAATCAAACATATCTGAGAACACTCATGTAAAACTCACCTTTCATAAAATAAAACCCAAATTTAAATCGCTTCAGCTGTGCGTGAGCTATTATGATACAGACAGACATAATAGTCAAACTTATAACACACATGTTATTGTGTCAAAGGTTTTAAATGATTGCATGATTTTAATTAAACGTTACAATTGACTGTTTAAGTGGTTACCAGCATCACAATTTATATAAACACAACAAATTAAAATAATAATTATTATTACCTGTGGTTACACATAATAAGGTAAATATCGTACCTAACTCAGGGAATTGGTTTTGCACGTTCTAATAATTGAGTTTTAATTTAATTATCCATACTAATATTATAAATGCGAAAGCAACACTACCTGTCTGATCCTCTTATACGAAAATACTATTGAACCGATTGAAAAGAAATTTGGTACACATATTTTCATTAGCTTATGAAAGGGCAAAGGAAGGAAAGAAAAGAAAGAAAGAAAGACATTTATTTCGACAACACAAATACAGAAAAAATAAAGTATATTAAATACCAAACTAATATATTAAAAAAATATCTACAACATAAACATAGGCTACATTTTACCTCGGGAAAAATTACATATTGCGGGAAAATCCATTATAAAACGGGTAACACCGCGGAGCACTAATAGTATAAAATAAAGCCAGCCGAATTAATTCAGTTTTCCTTTGGTAAAGTTTCCGATATCCTATCCGAAAACTTTAACTATTACCATACTAACTTTTATACAAAAACGTGAACACATACAGACGGACCGATAGATCGTGATACCTTCACATTTATAAGAGTAGTAGTGTTTTTATTATGTTTCTATACAGCAATAAGATTATAAACTAGTTTGGAGTTAGTACAACTTGATAGAATTGTAGGTACCAAGACCATGACTCGCCATCTGTTCAATTTACTTTTGCATTATGTTTGGTGTCGTATAACAGAACTATGACGTCACTATTTTAATTGGACATGTGATTCGTGCTTAGATTTATTAGTGTGCCCTTTGCCCAGCTAGTAAAAATATTAACCTTAACTTTTATAATCAAATCTCTCTTAGATAATCAGTCTTTAAAGTAAACTTTTTTTCAGTTCAACTTTACATAAGTGGTATGGTGGACGAAGGTCCGCTTGCGGCGCAATAAGTAACAGGTTCGATTCCCGCCGAGGGGATAAGTGTTTTTTTTATGAACTACAGGCACGTTCTCTTTGGTCTGTGTGTTTAATATGTATAACAAAACAATCTATATAAGTATGTATATTGTTTACTCGCGACTCAAGTCTCACCAGTTATATACGACATAACAAGAATTCAAAACAATATAAAGTATAGATACTTAGCGAAATGATAATGATGATGCTTTCTCTTTCCCGCAACAATGTGCCTATTGTTTCATAAACTCGAGCCTTTAAGATTCATAATCATAATTAATTCTCAAATTAATGACGGGATAAACCTAGTCTTAACGGGTGCGTATAGGAATTACGCAAATATTTGCGACGGAAGCCTATAATAGAAAACTTAATGCCGTCACTAAGATTTGCATATATCTACATATCTCGGTTATTTTAAGCTGTCTGTCCATTGGAGCGTGGTAAAGTAATAATTATTCAACATTTTCTTGATCTTTTCCCAGAAGGGAAGACGTATTTTTTGTTTCCCGTTTGAATCGTTTTTTGGGACTAGGTGTTCGTCTACTTAACGTGTATTCCAAAGAAGATTTTTCTTATTTAAACACTTAAATGTCGTCTTAGATTGATAAAATGGCCCTAAAAATTTTATCCGTCCCCTTCAACCTTAGTTAGATTGTTTGTTGTGGCCCATGCTTAGATTGTGTAGATTTTATTTCCCTCACTCATATTAGTCATAATCTTGACACTCACTCCGTTTTTTATCACAGTTTGTCTTTCATAAAACATTCATTTTTCAAATGCAATGGACATTGATTTTACTACGGATGATGTGAGATAGCTGAATAAATAACTTCCCAACTGATATCATCAAATTTAAACAGGGTTCTAAAACGCAAATAGCACATAAGCTGATCAAATAATATTTTTAGCGTGGAAGCGGAGTTGTATAACATCTACATGCTTCTCCGTTCCGTACAAACTCTTTCCGGTCCGGTGGGCATCCCGCCTAAGCCTGAGAAAGCTCAGCGTTAGTAGTAATGTGTAATGCGCACGTTCTAGGAATGTATTAGATAAGCAAACTCTTAGTTTTATAGCAGGAACATTTTAACTTGTTAATAATCTGGCATCTTGAAGCCTATGTCCTGCAGTGAGACTGCTGATAGTACCCCGACTTAATTACTTGTCCCTATTAATTGTATTAATGCGAATGTAACTTGGTTCCTCTTTCTGTATCAATTCGAGAACGTCCTATATTTTTCTTTCTTTCTTTCTTTCTTTATTATATTTCAGTAGGTGATTTAAAAATTTGTAAGGACCTGATTTATAAATGCAATTGAGTAGTTTTTTTATAGTATTATTATATGTGTTAGCTGTTCCAGTTCTTAAAAAAAATAATGTATTGATTTCAAGCATCTTACTCTTTATATGAAAATATAAAATCTAAAAAGCATTGCTGTGAAGGTTCTTAGCAAACCTTAATAAAATAAGGAAAAAACATGATCATAAAACCGTACTTTAGTACCAGCCCTTTCAAGCGACATATCTAAAGACCCTACTACTCCTGGATCCAGCTGGA
The DNA here is from genome assembly GCA_929108375.1 of Gymnoscelis rufifasciata. Lineage (NCBI taxonomy): Eukaryota > Metazoa > Arthropoda > Insecta > Lepidoptera > Geometridae > Gymnoscelis > Gymnoscelis rufifasciata. The sequence continues at coordinate 14,744,328 of OV815305.1, forward strand.
TAGGCAATGGAAAGCACAACACATGAAAGGACAGTATGACAGTAGCAACGATTTAAAATAAGGGTTCCTCAACACGGGATGACGAATACCATGTTTTCATTCCGGCAATCAGTACGGTTAGACAATCAAAACCTTCCCTTGGAAGTATCAACTACCCTCATAGAATCGATTAAACTTTCAAAATTACATAAGAGATTTTCGAAGGTTTCTGGTGCTATAGATATTGTTTAAAGAAGGACCGTTTACTCGACGATAGATCTTTGTTTGTCCACAATCTTACCTGGTAAGTGTCGATGTGAACGAGGATGGAGATTGAAGATAATCACGTTGTAGGTATCAGGAAATACAGCAGCAGGGAGCGAACTCTAAATCCTTAAATTCCAAAAACTCGTGCATCGCAATGTTCCGAAGCAATTCTTAAGCGCGTCAAAGAATTTAAACCACGTAACATCCAGAACGTAAACATGAAGTAAACGAATATAAAACGCAAAATGAGGGTATAAAATAGTGTAGGTATGCAATAAAATTCAGAGGCACGATCACATTTTACGTACAGAATGTCCGTTTTTACGATACCTTCATCATACTTTTTACAAGTACCCAGTCCCATTGGGTGTTGGGGTGGATGGGAAATGTTGAAATTATATTATGACTTAACTAGCTGCCCGCTCCGTGGCTTTGCGGCAGATTTATCCCTAATTTCACTATTTTATGCTACAAATCTAGTTTTATGGAACCTAGTTCTACCATTGAAAATAAAAATAAATATCAATTTGATCTCAGTTAGGCGCTAAAACAAGTTTAGGCTGATCTTATCGTGGGCCAATGGTGAAATCGGGGCTTAGTGTTCAATTAGATTGACTTTGTATGTGTTTCCTTTAATTGAAAGAAGCGGCAGTAAGATTTAATAGAATAATTTAATAGCCAAAAAACATTGTGTATACAGGATATTATTAGTTATTTTAACATGTTTCATCAGTTGGTATGCAAAGTTTAATTACAAAAACAGTCAGAATGTTTATTAATATAACATTAATTTTGTTTCCAATTAAAAATAATGTTGCTAGACTATCTATACAGAAACGTTAAGCCTTAAAGTAATATGTATAATTTTGTATAAGAGAAAATGTTCATCGTTTTGTCGGTAATGATTATTATCGTTTTTTAATAAACAGCCTACGAATTTTACTGGTATATAGTTACCACAATGTAGATAAAATAATTGACTTATGGTCGATTATTCAAATCTTTTCTGAAAGAAACTAATTGTTCAACGTATGAAAATAATGTTAGATAAATCAGAAAATTCTATCTATCAATTTAAAACTAGCCGTAATGCCTATATGGTGCGACTACATTAGAGGCTTACGGCTAATATTCGTGACGCCGCGATGTGTGTAGTCGGGTACCGATGTACAAACGCAACGCGTTGTATTCGGGCAAAGACGATGTTTGGCGTGGGTGTGGCTACAATAGCGTCACTTCAGAATCTAGATGCTGGCACCGCGATACAAAACTTTGTCCGCTAATGTATACAAGAACTTAGTGTACAGACTCTGGTGGTAGGCTTCGGCCGCGGTTTGTCACCACCCTCCGGGCTGGGCCAGTGCGTGAAACGATTTTTTCGTGTTTCGTTATGTGGTCCGGAGAAGCTATCTAACTTCTAGGTCTTCATGCCCCATCTTAGACCACATCGTCACTTTGCATCAGGTGAGATTGTGGTCTAATGAAGGCTTATCTAGCATATTAAAAATGAAAAAAAAACCGCGCTTAAGATGATTTTAGTATGATGTAGACACACGAATGAGACTTTTTGCCACATAATTATCTGTTTGCTCATGGATTATCTAATTTTACACGGCTATACATTGTGATGTATTTATAACATTGAACAAACAAACAAACGATATTTGAACTTACATCATCCGAAGAAAATAATGATCCTACCATATTAATTGTACTTGTAGATTTAAATTCAAAGCGGCACGAACCAATTCGCCAAAGCGTTAAAAATATTTGTTTACTTTTATATTTTTGGTCGAAGTTTTACACTGCGCCTTACAATGCGGTCTTCTTTCGATAGCTCTTTATCACAAATATCAGCTGCAACCATCTGCTACGAAATAGATAATAAAACTCTATTTCAAGAGTTGTGCTTCATTTATAGGAATGTTTGCTATAAATCATATTCCGTGATAGCTCACAATTTGCTGCGAAGTTGGGTGTAGTTTTCAGAATAAGGATTCCGTGATACGTTCTATGTGTTTATTGGCTGTAACTTTTTGTTTTGTATTGTTAATTGTCCTTCGTGTATTGTGAAATGGAGTTTGTTACTGAATTATTCTACTGAAGTTTTTCGTCGTTTGAATTTGATGATAATTATATATTCAGGAATGTTATATCAATATGAAAAAGATATAATATTTCCCGTTTAAAACGTAGCCTAAACTAGGTAGCCCTTACGGTGCTTTCAATTTAGGCGTTTCGAGGCGTATGTTTGCGGCGTGAATACGGCAACCAGGCGTCTTGCGTGCGCGGTGCTGTCGCTGTTTTATGAAAATAAGCGATTTTTTTTTATGCTCGTTAAGCCTTCATTTGACCACAATCTCACTTGATGTAAAGTGACGATGTGGTCTAAGATGGGACATGAAGACCTAGAAGGTAGCTAGATAGCTTCTCCGGACCACATTACGAAACACGAAAAAATCGTCGTTGATCGTTCGTTCAACGTTAAACGCTCCGTATGCCGCGTCGCAGACTTACGCCCAAATTGAAACTCCCTATTGTATTCCATTTAGATATGTATATAACAATAAGATACAAAATCATTTATTTCCATTGTTTGGTTTTACAAATCTTAGAAATGTTATATCTCGTGGTTTTACAAAAGGCACACTTGGGCTACTATGTAATGTAGAAAGAATTTCAAAACGATTTGCCACATACGACTGACCTGCTGCTCGTAGGAGCGTTACTGAATTTCGGTCGGTCGAATGTTCGACAAGAATGTTACGGAGTTGCGAGAAGGTATTCGAGTATTCTCTAATATATCGAATAGTAGATATCAGAATACAAATTTCTTAATTTAACACAGCAATTCAAAGAAAAACAAACAGACTACCACCAAGCGGAACCGTAGGGGTGATCACGTTTTAACTTTGGTATTCCGCGTAGTATTTATTTATATACGGGTGCATTAACCGTTTAAGTAAAAAATAAACAAAAAACATTTTTAATGAAATTCTGATGAACTACACTTTGGTTTTGGAAAAATATTACAGTCATTTAGAAAAATGCTTCAATAGCAAAAATATATATTTTCCCAATAGATCCTACATCATTAAGGGATCAAAAGACTCTATTAGTACGGAAAAACGTTTGTTTAAACAGTTTCCTTTCTCTCTTTTATGATAATGCTTTTTTTTCTTGCACGCACGTGATCACTGGTCAAATATGTAATCATAAGGGCCTGTTACACCTTTTCCGAGTTAAGTAAGACAATGGTTAAAATATAGAGCTATTTCGCTCTGTTGCATGTGACAAAGCGAGATATCCCTTGACATAACTTATTGACACATATTATGCACATAACTAACCATTTCTTATTTCTAGTTATGAGAAACAAGCCCATACAGTAACGTACGTACACTTTTCATTTCGTGCATTAAAATAAATTAATATATTTACACAAGTTTCATTAATACAATCATAATTAATTCCCCCGACCAATTATCCCAAATGGAATATCAACCGAGACGCAATCAAAACTTTAATCCCCTATTTTCCCATGCGTTAGCCTTCCGATTATCAAAGTATTTCTCGTTGCAGGTAAGTCAAACCAGATTCACAGCCTCTGAACCAGACCAGTCGCCAGCTGCTTACTTAATCCTGGCAAATTAATATCGGGATTGTTTTTTTTGTACGCGTAAGTAATAGAAGTGCTCGCGGAATGAGAAGTTATGTTTCCGCTGAGCAGATAAGTGTAATGTTTCGATTTTTTTTATTAGATTAAACTGATAGTTGAGTGGGATTCTGTGTATTGCGACACTTGCTTTGTGGCTGATTAGGATGTTGGGATGTGTTTGAACAAAAAAGAATCGTAAAACCATTTTTTTCGGTATGACTAATTCGGTAATTGATTTGGGATCGATGAACTGGGGTCAATAAAAATGTTTCCGGTTTGGTCGAAGGTTGAATGCAAGTATTGTGCTTCTTCCTCGTTATATAGACTTGGGTGTTTTCATCTATAGTTATTTGAAGATTAATCACTAACTAGGGTTAAATTAAATAAATATTTCCTGACAATCCACACAACAACATCTAGCCCCGTGGTTAGCTCTAAGCTTGAGTTTCGGGTACTAGACATCTGATATAGTTAACATAATAGACATACAGATATTTTTTTTTAATTCAACACCCAGGCCAAGGAGACAGTGCTTGCAAGCATACTAACAATTTTACCCTCGCCGGGAATCAAACCCGCTCTTGCGCCGCAAGCGGACTTTCGCCCTCCGCGCCACTGAGGCACTGAGCTGTAAAATCTAGAATGAATAATTCCAGGACCCGATTATTTTGGTCATAAATAGAGCAATTTCAGCCAAATCTCTGCAGCTATTATAAAAATATACATAAAATAACTTAAGTGTGTCAGGGTTAACACTTAACCACGGGATTCAATACCCATTTCATTTAAGTTGAGAAAACGATGTAATTTGATCGCAAGCCACCATACAATTATCGAGTACCTAAAGTAGTTATTTCAGGAGGATAAATTTTGATGTTTATTAACTCGTCCAATTTAACCGGAGAAGTTAATTGCAGTATTTTATTACGATTTGGGAAAATTCGCCATTACTTGTTTTGAAATCCTCCATTAATATTTGACAGCACATAGCCACCAAAGCTATCGAAGTGATTTATAAAGATAATCAAAAAATAAGAATTTTATAAATTTTTATAATTTTCAATAATAAAAAGCTAGGGCACTTTCAATTTGAGCATTTCATGACGTGTGGCTCCTTACGTCAAACGCGCCGCTTTGGCTTTTTTTTCAGTTGTACGTTACGATACACGTAAATTTAAAGCACCGAAAGAACTGTTAAAAACACTCCTAAACTGGCTACACTGAATTTTTTGCTTATATCTTAGCCAAATCCAAAAAACTACGCGCTTTCTTAACATCTGACCTAATCTTTAAAACTACTCAACTTAAAATAGGTTAACAGCATTGGATCGGATTCTATTAAGCTGAAACTATAAACATGGAGATCTCTCGAACGTATCGCCTGATTTACAATTCAAATGGAGTGAATCCCATCAGACCTCTGTCACTATATCTTGTTTCAATATGGACGCAGCACGAGTTTCTTTGTTAAGATGTATTAAGTGTTAATTCAAGTAGCATTATTTCACTTTTGAAATGATCGTGTGATAGAGCAGTTTCAGTGTGAAACGTCCGATAAGAATCCGATCCTGACCCTTAGAAATAGTGTTCTAATCCGTATTGATTCTTAATTTGGTCTCGTAAAAACCCGTCCTATGCATAAGGCGTATAGTCAAATATTTTATAAATCAAAAACATACTGAAGTTATAGCTTGTTGATGTTTGGCATGCATGACCCAGTTTCCATTTAAATAACTGTAAAGCGTCATAATACATTAAAAAACTTATTTTTGTCCTCCATCGAAAAATGTTGAATTTTCACAAGGCTTCATCTCTTTAAACCTCTCGAACGTACAGTCAGCGTCAAATTGATGTAAGCCTGTAGGGTAGTCAAAATAATCTGAAAAACATAAAATCACATTTATTTATGCTGTAAAAATCGTCATAGTATTGTATGCGCACATAGTGGTCAAAATATCTCACTTGTATTGTTTCATATTTATCTAAAATTTATCTCTTATAAAGTTTGCATTCTATCCTTGATGGCTATTTTTGCACAGATCATTTTGACCATCATCAACTAAGATAAATATGAAACAATAGAATTGAGATATTTTGACCACTTTGATATGAAAATAAAATTCGCATACAATATTATGATGATTCTAACTGCTTATATCAATTTAATTTCATGTGTTTTAGATTATTTTGACTACTCTAGACGCTTATATCAATTTTACGCGGACTGTACCACTTCGCAATAACGATGACACTCAAATCCCATGATTCTTGATTTCGTCATTCCGCTAATTACTTCGACAACGGAGACGGATTCAACCTCCGTTGGCTTCCGAAGTATACCTTTTGGCAATTATATATTGCCCGTCAGTTGTCGCAACTCTTTTGTTGTGCGGATGTCGCGAAATGTCGCGATTGGGGACGTTATAACCGCTGGTCAAGTTTATTCAACACAATTTCATATGATGTTTTTTGTAACTTGTTAAATTATCATGGTTTTTAACAATATTATGACTTAAAACGGGTAACATACCATGATTATATTATGACATGACCAATTACTTGAGACTACTTATTATAGATTAATTAAGAACAAAATGATCTTTATGTTCTTAAATATTTATGATTACTTATTTTAAGGAATCTTGAAGATTTTTTGAATCACAAAATTGCTTACAAAAGCAATAAAGTGGTAATTAACTAATATGCTAATTTAACTAATTAAAGATTGCAAGTTATGATTATACATAACTTATTAAAAAAAGCATAACAACATGGAATTATTTCAATCTAGGTTTCACAACCCACATTACAATAAAAATATATTTTCCATTAAAAAAATATGTGTTAATCCAATCTGGATTATGTATATTCCGTGTTTAAGCCAAATTCGTTTAGCCATTTAAGCGTGGGTCACAAACGTACATTCACACATCCATGCCATCCAAACAAGCTTTGTGTTTACAAAATTATTTATAAATTGATCACTAGAGTTGTCGTTGAACCAGCTAAGTGACCGCAGGCTGTGAGCCAGCCTTGATACCTTAATGCCTCACGGTTTACCAGCTTGTGCATTGAAATTACCGGCAAATGACCACTTTTAAGACGCTGTTTATAAGCTGAATTGGTAGGCATAGATTTGCAGATCTCAAGGGCATACAGAGACTGCTTGTGCAGTTGTTTGAAACTATAATATAAACACGATTGCCAAAGCAATTGTAGTGAGGTAGTCCAGTTACAGCGCCCAGCTGAAGAGCGCCTGCACATACATAGAGGTATAGTTATTTCGCGCTGTTTGATTGAGAAATTATGAATACGGAAGGTTGCTACGCGGATTGTTAATAGCTCAAGCAGTTCTTGTATACCTGGCGACTGTTTCTCGTACAAATAGTACAGTTTCCTACATACTCGGAGCTATTCAAGTGGGCGTGACATAATATAGCCCATACACGGTATCCTATGCATACAATTACAGCATACCTACTGTTTTTTTTGTGTTTACCACTTTTTTGTAACTATTGTTTTGTTTTAAGAAGTACTAAGGGCGGCCTTATCGCTTTAAATGATGTATTACTTTTTTACAATTATACTTAAAATAATTATTCTTACACTATTATAACATTTCTAGCAGTACCATAATTATATATCAAACAATCGGTTTAGAACTTTACGCTATATAAATAAACATTTTTTTACCATGCCTACTGTTTATAAATATAATATAGTCTCAGATTGATTTACCTACAGTCAGTTTACGAGCAGTCTGCTTATGCCTTGAGATGATCTTTGTCTGAAACGTTTCAGGGTTATGAAGAATTTGCATAATTTAATGCATTCATTAGGTTTCTGAAGGTTGTTGATTTTAATTCTGATGTTTTGAGGGTTAAGAAGTGTGTATCACTCACCTATATATCAGACAAATTGGGCTGTTCCATATGTTTCCCATGACCACTTAACCCACCTAAAATATTTACACAAAGTAAACATATTTTACAGTCGTGCGTAATTTAACCCGTGAATTTAAGGATTCAATACGCGCAATCAAATTTGAATGTAATAATGGAATAAACAATTGTAAACTAATGCCTTTAATTCTAGTCTTTAACTCATCAAACTCCTTTTCTTTGATGTTGGTCAATGCCTTTGAATGCCATAGTAATAGGCAACTATAGTTATAAATAACCTTGACATAAGGCTACATGTTACTCAAACGGCCCGATCTGACTTTTAAATCGCCCAACCAATTTGACAAATTATCGGGCAATGAGTTGGAACGGAGAGTTGCTAAAATATTCTGTATTGAACGGTAACTTTAGTGGTTTTTTTACTGGCTTAAAATCGTCATGGACTTTATTTTATATTTATAAAAATATAAAAAAAAGTTTTTCAATTTAAAACAACGAGAGTTGTTTTAAATTGAATAAGTGACTCTCGTAAACACTAGCTATAATTATTGTACCATCGACCTTTTCGTTTCAGACATTTGTGAGTGAATATAATCATTCAATACTTTTTAATCTCACATCGTTCCTGTTTTAAGTACACGATACAGTGACTTGATCTGACGCTAAAGAGGTTGTTTGAACTAAATGAATTTTTTTTTTAGTTTATTGTTATTTATCTTCCGAAAATCGAATATCTTCGAAGATCATAACTTACGATTATTATGCAACTGGCTTGATAAAAAATTACGTCGCAACCGTTCCTGGTTCAACTAAATAATAATAATATAATGTGCAACATTGGTTAGTCTGTACAGTTTCGCGTCTTAACGCCTAACAACATTCCTGCAGCATGTTTTGCCTCCTAATTACACGGACTGGAATATAACAAGACCTTAGAGTAAGTAATGAGGCCTTCCGTTTCGTTTTAAGTTGAATTGCGTTTTTATGCCACGAAATACATTTGAGGAAATTGTATTACATGACCAATGAGTCATCTAATAGGAAACTAATGTACGAAATGTAGTTTGTTTTGTTGTGAATCATTTTGTGTTTATTTTTGTTCGGTTTAACATTTATAAATGTTTTTGCTCGCATTTTGCAGAATTCGCACTAGTCGGTTTCCTAAATCAAGTTTCTGACTAAGATAACTGTCTCAATACATCCGAAAAGTTCGTTTGTAATAGATATGATATTGTAAGAAAAGCTGAAAAAGATTATGTATTTCAAATAACCTGAAATTTACTCAATGAAATTTAATGATACATCCCAGTATTATTTTACGCTTTAAAAAGTATCATGTGTCTATAGTCAAAAACTTATCAGATTTCAAAAACCTCAGAGACTGAAGATTGTTCTTAGTAAGATTTATATGAAGCAGCTCTGCAAGAGTCTGTTGTATTTGTTGTGCCAAATAAAATATTTATCAATCTATCGAGATTGCGCACTGTTTGCTTCAGAGAATAACTTTGATTGAGCTATTTTCTCAGGTCATGCACTGGCCTTGCCCAGCGCCCGCTATCAATTGAGCGTCATTACATTTTATTGCCACTGGTTTCGTTGATTTATCTCCAACAGCATGCCTGCGTTTGATATAATTTATAGCGGTGTTTAGATTTTCTTTGTCGGTGGTTTCTTTGTGAATTCGAATTCGTAGAATGAGCTTATATCTTCTTTTGTGTTTTAATTCTCTTGGTATGTAGTCTGTTTTATGTTTGGTCTTATTTTAATTAATTCTTCTGTCTGCCTTCTATTGGCTGAAATGTCTTATAGTTAATACTGTATTGGTATAACCAATCATGCCTATATTTAAGTCTAGCAATGTGTCAACAGCAATAAATGTATTGAGGAATAATTGAATTAATGTTTATGACTACGTATTTACGTGTATAGAGGACAGAATGGGACTCATTGTAATTAAGCAATTACTATGTGTTAGCTCATCTTGTCTGTAATTTCGATGCTTAGTCTTAAATCTAATATAATATGTTCCAAATATTTTGTTTATTGTATAATATTTCTGCTAGCACAGTCCAGTTATTTGTTTACATACAATGTGGAAATATGGACCCTACTCCAAGGTCTGCTATTTGCACAAACATCCTTTGACCTTTCAATCGCATGGGTCCGTCAATATTGCTCACTTCATTGTTATGAGGGGATTTGAATCGGTTTATTGAAACTGCTAACGATTTGTTGTAAGAGGCTGGTGATCGATGAGCTTGCCACCTATCTGGAAACGTGGGATGACTCCGAACGAGATCCCTCGGTGCCTTTCGGGTTTAATATCGGACATAAATCGACTATTTGTTGTGGAGTGAGTTTTCCGGTAAAGCAGCGGTTATTTATTTCCTTCGTAATTTATAAAACTCCACCTTTTTTGTACGTGTAAGATTGCGTGCGGAATTTCAATTTTGTTTTATATGTTGTACGTGTGTACCATCTTTCAGTATAACGAAATCGGTTCAAAGCCATTGGTGACATGACGCGGATTATTTTTTTCCTTAACATCAAATTATTACTCTATCTGTTGTATTGTTTAGGTCAGCTTATAATATTGTGTGTAACGTAATTTGTAGCATAACTACTGAATGTACAATAGTGACTTGGTTTTTGTGATCTCAGCATAAAAGCCATATCTTTTCAGAGACGAGCAAAACATTATCACATTATCTGGGGCGCTAATGAAGACAAAGCTTAAAAGGATTTACTGAAAGCCTTACGGGGCTGCATACTTTTATATTAGATAACGGCCCCAAAATAGATCCTTGACGCAACCGGGAGATTCCCTTCTATATTAATAGTAGTCCCACTTAAAGCCTGAGTTATCTCCAAGTATATCTAACCTAAAGGCACTATCTATCAATCTGTGACAAGGCGATGCTCAGCATTTGAATAATTAATGGCAAAAACATGTTAATAACAATCGCTATCGAGACGACAGGTACATCCTGTGTATGAGTTGTTTATCTCGATTTTTTCACTCAAGTCGATGCACCTTTGGGTTGGAAGGTTAATTTATTGCATGCGGTTATTTTGCAACTTTTTTGTTAATTTCAATATAAATGAGTGTATGGTGTGCGGTTGCGTGTCGGAACGTAGTAAAGATGCGAGTCTACTAAATATCGAAGACTAAGAGATATATCATGGCTTGTCTAAACTTCAACTTATTACTCTCTTAAGAAATGCCGTTTAGAGGCAAAATGAAACTGGAATTGTGCCGCTTAGTACTAATTATTCGGAGCTTCTGTTAATCTTTGTGGAAAGATTAATGTGCCAACATTTAGACCGCATTCAGCGTTGACTAATGTTAGTTGCCTGTTTAGTAAATTTAATATGCGCGGTTGACTTGTTTTCGAATAGCCTAGTTTGAAAAGTTTATGGTGGTTTCTAAATTTTAACAGAAATTAAATTTTAATGGCTGATCATAAAATGTTGACTTACCTACTTAATTTTATGTAGTATGTCCCGAAAATATTTTTCATTTAGTGGTATTCATCGTTATTTATCAATTCATTCAAGTGTCTTTTAAGTGCCTTTTGGTTTACCCTGTTGTGTAAGATTTATTCGCTAACTTTTGCATATGACAATAATATTTTGCATGAGGCTACTTCATGTAGCCTGTTGTATCATTTCGACCTTTATACCGTCCAATCTCAGAGATACCAATTGACTGAATACAATGTCTATTTCCATCTAAATCATAATGGGGTCGGCTCCAATCTGTACATACAACTGCAGCATTGAGCTACTGGTATTGTGATACAAAGTAGCAGAGCACGAACGTTGATATATTGATAAAGGCAGCTTGTATAAATATACAAGGTGTACCATAACTTAAACGTACGAAGCACAGAGTATTTATTGTCATACAATTACTCTTGTAGAGGGTTATTATTATTACGTAGATTAATTTTCATTACGAAATCATTGACTTGTCAAGGAAGTACAAGGTGTTAAAATTGTTATACCAATTTACAGGTAACACATATACAGGTTTTTTTTCGTTGATATTTTGAATATGCTTTGATAACTGATGCATTGAGAATATTTTACCTACGTTCCTACTTCAAGGTCATTTATTAATCTCAGCCTGACAAATATACTATTATTAAAACGCAAAGATATCAGTAATCTACCCTGTTTATCAGTCCTTCTGCCTGAGAGAGATATTTCTTCTAGTGTTCACGATCTATTTCTATTTTGAATTTATAATCAGATGCTTTACAAGATATCCTTATTGGCTGCAGAATCCCAACGACAATTATTTCAACAAGAAGTATCAAATCATAATCATACCTCGGTTACTTTTAAACAAACCATCCATTACCATTTTAATAACACAAAAAAAAACCTTTTCAATAAAACATCTGCCTATTTCAATCTGTTCCGAATATTGCAAATAAAAGAGAATTTATCACTGGGAAGACTAACAATGGGTTGGTCTGATTATAATTTCAAATAAACGTTTAATAACGAGTACTTAGTTTTTTTAGTCTGGCTCATGCATCAGTGATCACAATTATGTTGGACTGTCGCGGGTATTCTTGACGATATTTTTGCGTGGAGTTCCTGATTTAAAACGCCTTAGCCAATGACAGGACAGTGGTATTTAAGCATCATATTCATAGAGCCTATTACTTATCATAAGTCCATGGAGGGAGAAAGACTGTAGGGTTATTCACATGGTCAAGTGGAATATGTCGCTGAACTCACAATGGGCAGGCTAATTGGGCCAGGAATTTTTGGAATAAAAATTCCTGGTGTGTTTTTTGAATGTAAGCCGCGGTTCGACAAACGAACGTCTATTGACTATTTTTGGCGAATGTTTTAGTAAAAGCTCTCACGGCTTTGAAAATTCACAGTTTTTGTAATCCGATGGATACAACCAGATATAAACAAAGGACAGCTCAAAAAAAAAAAAACAAAAAGAAACAATAAAGTTAAAGTTTTATAAGTGATAAACTATTTTTTAATATTGTATTGAAAGATTAAGACGCATCCTGCGTGCGATGGTAACGAAAGCGTCTTAATCTTTTTCCTCATAAATTAAAAATAATCTGATATTTTTATTGACAAAATAATAAATAAACTAAATATTATGGAATGGAAAATAAAAACGATGTTGCAAATCGTTTTTTTCCGCGACTGTACTTGTGATATAAATCTAATCCCGATGAGTAGCTCCCAAGGTTCATAGATTCTCGTCTATTGTATTGTTCATAGCTATTAATATCGTACGATGTTACTTGAAGATGACCTGATAACTCATAAAACATACATCATTATTATCATCATCATTTATGAAGGATTTTCATTCAAAATTAATGTCAAAGTCAAAGTCTAAACGTTTATTTTCTTACATACTCCGGGCATACATGGCAGGTCAACTTAATATTAATTTAAATAAAAACTTAGAATAATGAAAGAAATAACATTGTCTTGACAGTTATATAGAACAACCAACCTTTAACTATTATGTTGTTATATAACAAAACGTTTATTTCCTTAGAAGCACATTGCTTACATAGACATAGCTGTGGGTAGTATTATATATCGCCGAGAAACAGTAATTCGATTTTGGTAGCATTTACTTTATGAAATATGCTAACATAGTTTTTATAATTTAAAGTTTTTTTATTTCAAAAAACCCCGAAATAAATTATCTCTTATTATTAAATGTTACTCGCAAACTACTTGAGCTGTTCTAAACAAATTTAAACGAGACTAAACTACAAGCAAAAGCTTTTTTCAATATTAATCAAAAGGTAGGCAACAAACGTAAGAAAATAACATTAACCTTCTCTTGTTCAAAGCCAGTAAAACTTACAATTAGAACAAAATCTATATAATTTTATTCATCCGCTCAATGCTTTTATTATGTTTACATAATAAACCCCTTATTTCACAAATCGATGCATCCGCCCAAGAATAACATTTCATTAATTTATAAATACAATATTAACTCTATATCCGTGTAATAAGGTTGATGGTCCCATTTTCAGCCCGCTCGGGATTATACCCGTCTTTAATTAATCGAATTAATGAACTCTCTTAACGAGATTATTGATCTGCACTCATTAAATTGCAAGAACATTGGTAGAACGTTAATTGTACCTTATATTGGAATCTACTTTGTAGGTAAGGTTGATGTAGTATAGTAATGCTATCTAGAGATTGACAGATCCATCTGTACGCGTCCGCGGTCGTAGAGTTTTTAATAAAAGGCTTCATACCTACCTATATAGATTAATTAGTAAAATCATAAATCAATGTATAGTGGAAAAGTAAAAGGTACTTGTTCAATCAATCAATCAATAATTTATTAAAAACCAAAGAAAGTAATCGTTTCACGCACTGGCCAACACCGGAGGGTGGTGACAAGCCGCGGCCGAAGCCTACCACCAGAGTTCCACCACTGTTCTTAGCACTACCCGGAGGTCACATGTAAGGATTCGAGGGTTAACACTTACGGACGTGAACAGAAAAAAACCTCCAAAAAGAGAGAGAGATAGGCTCGTACCTTATGCATATTTTGTTTCATTTCAAAGTCATAAATGTTCATAGTTCGAAACTTCTACTGAATCACCTACCCAATTTTTCATTTTGACAACTTAAGTGCGCCAATAGTTTTGCCCTAAAATGCTGTCCAGAAAAATCTACTTTGATTTCGTCTAAGTATAAAGCTATTTGCTACGCATAATCATGTGCGGTGGGTGGTATTATTTAGTCCGCCACTATATTGTAATTCTTCATTTTATTTTATAGGTAATTACTTATAATATTATGTATTAAGCCTATTCGTGCAAAAAATACTAATAGCGTATCATGAGATTAGATCTTTTTCCACTGAATCTTATAAAATATTATATATACATTGCATTACCATATTAATGTATATTAACTATGTAATACTGTATTCTTGATGGATGTAAGGAGCGGTGAACGCGTTTTAGAGGTTTTATGTACTTTCTCAATAATAAATCCTATAAATGAAATGTTTCTGAGGGGAATAGGGGAGGCTTTTGCTCAGCAGTAGGACAACATGGGTTGATAATAATAAATAAATAAATATTTCCAGACTGGCGGAATTGAACTCATAGCCTCCCGTCTCATTCGTGCTTTATGATCTGTGTCCATCCCAAGGTTGCCTGGAAGAGATCACTATCAGCGATAAGGCCGCCCATTGATTCACAAATATTGTACACCGTTGTATATTTTTTAATTTTATAATTTTGGGAAAACTAACAGCTAACTAAATACTAAACACTGTGTATAACTAACGGCTAATTAT
This sequence comes from Gymnoscelis rufifasciata, assembly GCA_929108375.1. Lineage (NCBI taxonomy): Eukaryota > Metazoa > Arthropoda > Insecta > Lepidoptera > Geometridae > Gymnoscelis > Gymnoscelis rufifasciata. The sequence continues at coordinate 14,759,464 of OV815305.1, forward strand.
AAGTTTCCACAGATATAAGAAAAAGATACTAATTAAATACAACAGTCGAATAAGGAAAAAGACAAGACATTTGGTTTAAAATACAAACTAAGTTACATTAAATACTCAACCCCTTTCATGTCTATCAGAAGCTGGGATTACAGACAAACATAGGAAGAAAACTAAATAAAATCTTGTATCTTGCAAAATTGTTCCGAGTCCAAGTCAACCTGTTCGCCTACGGCGTCATCCGTACTATGTCATTTTAGTCTTCATTACGTTTAACGTATAAATCGCCATAACTTTCATTCACAGGTAAGTTATTGTCACAATAAATACAGGGATTAGCTCCTTCTCTGCGTAAGTCATCGGCTAACCCTCACTTTTATTAGTGCATTAGCTGAGACTAGTTTTACATGGGTTTTATGATTTCTTAGCGTGGTAGTGATAAATACAACTTTGTGACTGGGGATTAACTATTTTAAATGCAGGTCTACAGGTTGCGTTGTGATATTTCTGTTAGGGGATTCGATTTTGAAACCAACCAGAGATTTCGGGCTAGTGCGTGAAACGATATTTTCGTGTTTCGTAATGTGGTCCGGAGAAGCCATCTACCTTCTAGGTCTTCATGCCCCATCTTAGACTACATAGTCACTTTACATCAGGTGAGATTGTGGTCATATGAAGGCTTATCTAGCATGAAAAATAAATGAAATTATTTATTTGCAAGATAAAATAATAATAATTATTGGCTTACTACAGCAATGGTTTGCGAGTATCCCCAGCGAAGGGGAATAGTTAGTAAAACTTTCCATAAATCCCTGCATCAGATCTTAAATAGTAAATGTCAATTTATTCAGCAAGATGTTAAATAAATAAATAAATGATGAGTCAATGTTTAATACATTTTAGTACATATTTAAATATTCCGTTCGTTCCGGGTTGTGAGATCAGTTCAAAAAATCTATATAATATTAAAATCACTATCCTTTTCGGGCGATTTAAACGCGTCATTTCGACTAGCGTGACATGTGACGTTAGTAACGAAGTGTTTGATTAACAAACAACTGAAAGCTTGATAAAATCAGTTTATTACCATGGAAACCAATAGAATTTGACGTCACTAGTGTTTCGGCCAAGCGATGAGTTTTGGAAATTTGCGAGGGAATTTAAAATAATCACTTTTTGATGATTAAGTTGAATAATTAAATGTAAATCAATTTACGTTTATAAAAAAGTTCAGTAGCTAAGCACGGTTTGTTTTTTAAATAATAAAGTTTACAAAAAAAAGATACTGTATCTATATATTAAACCATTTCAAAGTCTCGTGCATATTTCTTATTGTCCTTGCCTAAAGCACTAATGAACTTTTTTTTAAATTCAAAACGATTTATTCCATAAGCAAACACAAAGGTGCATTTAGAATAGTCACAACATAAAAATGTGTTGGTAAGCGTCAACAAATCCTAAACAAATTTGTCCAATTCTTTTTTTTTAATGGTTTTATGGCGAAAAAAAAGCGAATAACTGTCGGGAAACCCCTTAAAATTTTCTGTGCGAATCCGGGGCGAGCCGCTAATAATAAAAACAAAAAATATTTTTTTTTGCTTCAATTCATCATCCCGAGTTTAATCCTCCCATACAAATCTAACATCAAATGTGGTCGATACCTCCAAAGTTACATCGAAAATCTATAATACTCACTTCTATAGCTATGGCCTTTTTTACAGCCGCCAATGATTCCTTCTAATCAACATAGGATAGGATTCGATAGTTAACCACGCGCACGTTCAATTTAATTTTTATTTATCTACGTGTGTACGGCAGGGCTGCCACAGCCACGTGACTAGAATTACTAAATTCGTCATAAATGTTTGTATAACTCGTGATTATACAAAACAGGAACGGAGCTGGATTTCGTAATTGTGTTATAGCTGGTGTAAATTGTACTGTGCAACGCTTTTGGTTTGCATACCAGGATAAAAATGTAAAATAAACCAAATAACTTTTAAATTTATCATGGTTTTTAACAATATTGATTAATGTACGAGTATAATAACATGATAAACAAAAAAACAAAAGCAGTCTTATCATGGTATGTTACCAGTTTTAAAATTTTAAAAATTAAATATTTAAGTCTATATTATATATTTAACTAGATGTCGTTGGTAAATGATGTCTATGAGGTCTATGAGTTCTTAAAAGATGATGAATAATGGAATTTTAAGTTTAAATATTTTTACTTGTTGTAGATGGTAAGCTGAAATACGATTTTAGGAACCTTTCGTGTGTGAAAAAAATGGCCAGTTGTTTTAACAAAGTTGTCTATTTTGGAGGGAGGTCCCAATCTGCCGTTGACCTTTTTAAATGCTTTCAAACATGTTTTTTCTGAGAAATTGAAACTATCCTAAGCCATGATTAAGGTAATAACATTCTATGTCTAACTTATATTAGTTAAATAGTGGCTCGTAATAAAACTAAATGTATTCCTTACTCGCCATTGTTTTGGAAAATTTAATGCGTATGTCGTGGTAACGAACCACTACTAAGCTATAAGTATGTTATGATAAATTCATGATTCAGGTTTATTATGATGTGGAATTTTATTAAAAATATATTGAATATTGCCTTCAAAAATAACTATCATGTTTAAGACCTGTTTCACCATGTCCGATTAAAATAAGACAATGGTTAAAAATAAAGAGCTTTTTTGCTCTGTCACTTGTGTCAAAGTGAAATAGCTCTTTATATAACTAACCATTGCTTAATATACTCCAATTTAGAAATAAAATACGTTAAGTTCTTTACCTACCACGAGTATGTTGGCAACCCTACTACCAGTCGTAGGTACAAAGGCAATTAGAATGATGTATCTAACAATTCCTGCGCAAAAAACATAGTCAATAGTGCGATTCGATACTCATTTGCCTACACTGGTTTATAGTTAAAACCTTTTTTGTTCAGATTATAAGTAATACACTTTTTAAATTTTAGTAGGTAATTGGACCTTTTTGCTCTGAACAATCATGGGTTTTTGAACTGGACTATAAAAGCTAACGATTGGTGGTCGATTCAAATAATAGTAGCATTTTTCCTGTACATCTGTTTATAACAATACTCTAAACAATTTTTGACATACTTTTCCACTGTTTTTTACAATTATATTTTAAACATGCTTTGTTTCGCTCGGGTTTAAATGAATTTTCTACTGAAATTACTATTATGAAAAATACTTCAGAAATTTGGTAAGAAAATTAAAACTGTGTATTTTTTTATTTTAGATATCGTGTTTCGTAGTAAAGTTTTTCGCTTTTGATCTACAGAATCAATATCTAAATAAAAATACAAACATTTTTGAGAAGAAATTTATCTATGTCGTATTCGTTTTTCAGACCATCCATACTGACCGAAACTTTTGTTACTTCTGCCATAATTTCATCAAAATCAATTCAATGGTTAGATTCGATATTACATCGCTTAGTAATCCCCCTTAAAAACATCTGTTGGACAAACCAACATTAATGTGAAGTTTGCGTAGAAGTTTTATAATTATTATTTTACTGAGAAGGATTAGCTCATCCGAGATATACAAATGCCTAGCCCTATTCTAGGTAAACGATGATGCTACTGTTTACGATTTAAAGTATTCTTGGCGATTCTAAATACCTAGCTGTGTCGTCATTACTAAGGCTCATTAGGCATGATGACTACATAGAAAACTAGGTAATCAGTTAAGTACGTCTGTTAGCCTAAAAATACTGGATACCTATTTTTTGCTTTATCAATTTAGTAAGAAAGTGAACAAATACAGACTATAAAAGTTTTGATTTTTCGTTTGCAAAAAAAAGGATAAGTTTAATAAATATGAGATTGATTTATACTACGGGTTTCGTGTAAAGTTTAAACAATTTTTGCAAGAAAAAGATATAAATATATATTTAAGAGTGCATAAAGACGACGCCAGATCGGACACCCATCCAAGTCACCCAGCGCAACGATACTTAAAATTATAAAAATCTCTAATACTTTTAATAATCAAAATTATAAAAAGGTTTGCTGTAAGAAAACTCTAATAGAGTTAAGCTCGCCTTTGTACAGACCTTTGTTATAACTAATATTTTTATTTGTTTCTGTGCGCAATAAAGTATTTAAATATCACTTTTTTGCATGGGAGCCCTTAAATATTTATTTGTTATGTGTTTATTTATCGTTATAGCGGCACCAGAAATTAATAATCCTTCAAAATTACAACAGTCTATCTATCATTCGTCTTGAGATACAGCCTGGTGATAAACAAACAGACGACGAAGTCCCAGTAATAGGGTCCCGTTTTACCTTATTGTACAGAACCCTAAAAATATCTTTGCGTAGCTTGATAGCTTGTTTTACTCACCTATGCTGTAGTGATTCGGCTATTTATCTATTGTAGAATGTCGTGACTATGATGTCCTGGCACGGATGCACAGAGTTTATTTATTACGTAGTCACGTATGGGTAATTATGGTGATACTCGTTATTATGTTTGTAAATAAATATGACATAACTATAATCACATACGACTGCTAGTTGAATACAGTACCTGTTTTATGTATCTGCTCTTATGGTCTTGCAATGCTAATGTATTTATATAATAACTAGCGGCCCGCCGCGGCGTCGCACGGGTATAAAATTTTCCCGAAAATTATTCGAATTTTTCTCGCCGTAAAAACCATCCTACCACCGCGCAACTGAATCAGTCAAATATAGGACTCGAATACATATAAGAAGAAATTAATAATATTGAATTTCCTCCAGATTGCCATGATATTAAATGATGAAAGCGTATTTGATGCCGTAAAATATACATGGCTTTTCCTCAGCAAGTTTGTGAGGCTGACACTTGAAGTATTTTATTAAATCGCACAGGTGAAATGGCATGATACGTAGAAGATCACCTGAAACAGATTATAAGCTTCAGCCAAACCTGCTCGATCAAAGCGACTGCGAACAACAGCATCTGCCCATACTGTTATATGTCTCTTTGTACACCTACGCGACCATAAAATCGCGTAAGTCATTTTTGCTTTCAGGCAAAAATGACCCTTATCGCGTCCCGCTTGCCGCGTTGCTGACGCGTTGGCTTGGCTGAAGCCATAGTCAAACGGATTAGCACGTTATTGTTGCACTAATCAGGTGAATTACAATAGAAGGCGCCGAAATGTTCACCAACGTTGACCGCTTAGTATAGGACATCTACCAATCAGATGAAAGGCTCGGGCAGTATACTTAATACTGCACTAATCAGGTGAATTACAATAGTAGGCTTTTGACGCTGAAAAGTACACTAACGTTGACTGCTTAGTATAGGACATCTACCAATCATATGAAAGGCTCGGGCAGTATACTTAATACACCTGAGTTTATTCACCCAGGTGCATTAAGTATACTTTTAGTAGACTTTGTTCACCCAGGTGTTTTCGGGTGGATAAAGTCGATCTCTCCTATTAAGACCTAAACGATTGGATATCTCCAATCTACAAGGGAGGACTCTGATTAGATATAAACGTCCTACGGATAGAATAATTATAGTCATAATAATAATTGTATCCAATGAGATGTCTTTAAAATACCACGGCAAAATAGCAATGTCGTCAAAAACTGACCCTAGTCTATCATTATAGTCTTGCTGTTTGCTTTGCTATCCTGACATAGTTACTTTTAAACATGACTGATTGCACGTTTTACTTTGCGATTGACACATGGCACGTCATTTCGTGAGTGGAATTTTAGAACTGCTATTTCCTTATGGAATGGTTTGTTTTAATTACTATCTGCTTTTTTGTGTTTTGGCTTAGTGAGGCCTTTGGAACGAAATTTGCAAAATTAAATTAAAGAACGAGTTACTTAGATGCTATTAGAGAATTAAAAATCAAACTTTGTTTAGGCTCCCAACAAGTCAGCGATGTCTTGTTAGGTACTTAAACCTTATTTATATTGTATGTCCGAAATGGATACAATTGTTGAAACTTATGTTACATTTAAAGACTAAATGTAAATGCACACAATTTTTACAATAAAATATTCTTATACTTATTCTTAAAAAAAATGCTGATTTTATTTTTTCTGACTGTAAACAAAATGCACAAATAATCTTTAACACGATTTGCGAGCAAAGCAGTTGTTAATTTTGTCCCATAGATTAAATATATCAATAAAAGACGAACACAACTCTGCAACTTAGTCGTCTAAGAATAAATAGCACCATTACGATTAAAAAATAACCCTACACATTATTTGTTTTTCAACATTTAACTTGACCGTGTAAATATAGAAGAACGCATTTATAATTGAATTTTATCCACAATTTTCATGTCTGGCTGTCTGGCACAGACTTGTGGCGTGCAGTAATGTAATGGCCCTCATTAAGTGCCCGTACTCGAACCCGCACTAGGTTACTAATAACTCCTAGCACAATGCATTTCCATGCATTAAGCATCCTTTTGTTTATAGAATTGCGTTTTTGGAACAATAAAATGGTAGCGTTTGATCAAAGCGCTGGATCACATAGAAATTTAGTGATATGAGATATCATGTGAAGCATATTTCTATAAATGATAGATAGATGAAGCGTTCATTTGTAACTCCAATCACACACATACAATAATCGGGCAAAAACAAAAGGATACATTATTAACTTAAAATTAGATACTAGTTAACATGATAAGCGCATGTGTGCGTTGCAGTAAAACAAAAAGGCCACAGCTCAGCGTAAAGTTGCTCATGGAGCAAACACTGATTTTCAGCTGTCACCATAAGAGTTCGAAAGCTGAACGAGATGCAGTAAAGTTTTTTTTTGTTGAACAATCTACACAATTACATAGTTAATTTATTACCAAGGACAAATGGTATTTATTTGTGGTGCCTATCTTAAAAATAACGCCATACTAGCAGCCTGACCCGACCTGGGGTAATCAGTAATTGTTCAGAAACTATGTACTCAGCAAACGTACTCAAAGACGGGTACATGACTTGAGGACAGAGGTGAATCATATTCTTGAAATAATTTCCAAGCGATTTATGACTACCAATATAACAATTACGATAATTTTCTATCAATAAATATTTGTCGACTTTGATATTTCGTAAGTAATATTTTTTTACGTGTTTCTTTCCATCATAATGTATACTCATAATTTGTTACATTATGAAATTACTTTATATTTTTCGATTATCTTACATTCATTTTGAAAGTAATATGAACACCCAGACGCGGTACCAAAAGTTGCGCACCGAACAAAATTTAGTTAACCTGCAGGATGTTGCAGGTTCGGATTCCGCTTGGAGACCTCAAGACCTTCTCATCCACTGAGGTCTTGAATAAATCTAAATTTAAAATTTAAGTAAAACCCCCGATTACAGTGCCTTAATTTCCTTAAATGTAAAACAACATACTATTATGTAATGTGGACGCGATGCGCTTTCATTTGATACCCCACACTAGTATATTTGCAGATTTACGGTTTTCCTTCCCCACTCTCACCCCAATAACTTTTAAACGGCTCAACCGATTTTCATGAAACATATCTAAGAACACCCGGGCCAAACTCACCTTTCATACAAAAAAAAACTAAATTGAAATCGCTCTATCCGTTTGGGAGCTATGATGACACAGACAGACACGTCAAACTTATAACACCCCTCTTTTTTGGTCGGGGGTTAAAAATGAGACAGTGCCACAGCTATCCTCAATAAGCTACGAAATATCGTCTCCATAGAATATGTCCCAGTAATGGCGTAATAATTTAAAACTCTCCGCGTTGATCGGATTCGTATTGTCGTGATAAAATAAAAATAAATAGAGTCTGTAATGCATCTGTAATGATCATTATTTACGGTAATGCCATCTAATAAAATAGGGTGTCTAAATTTCCCATGTTTCTATAAATAACGCGAGATTACGTCAGGTTTAAACTGCGTTGTACTCGTAAATGCCAAACGTGTATATATAATTTGAATTAAACTTGGACTAAACCTTTGTTTGCATGGGTTTATGTAGCTCGGTTTTTGCTGGGGATTTATATGGATATGTTTATTATTCAACAATTGGTTCTGTCGGAAGGCCAGCGCTGGTTACTAGCATGCTAGTAATCTAACACATATGAGACAGAACCAGTTATTCAAGCAAATAATATTTTAAACTTTGTGTCTATTTACAACTAGATCTGTTTTATTTATAGTTATAAAAATAATTTATCTTTATAAGGGTCGATATGTCAAACAACAATATCCTATGAATGTTTACTGAAACACATGTCAGATTATCTGGAAATTGTAAACTCGGACTATTTATTAAAAAATTCGGACTATTGTATTTATATATTTATTTATATTACATATATATATTTTTATTTTTAACTTTTTTATGTATTTCACTTTCAAATTGTTAAAACGGGTTTTACTCACGTAATGGGCGATATTATGTAAAACCTCCGACGTTTCTATTCCCCTCAAGAAGGAATTGTCATTAGGGAAACGGGATTGCCTCTCCTGTGTGTGTGTCCCTCCACATTTTTATGTGTGTGACGAGACGAGCCTACGAATATAATGTGTTCGGGTATCGTAATGCGATCATTTACTGTAATTTGCTTGAATTAATGATGCTATCATGGAAATGTAAATTTTCCGCTTGTAACTAACATTTTTATTTATTTAGTTAGAACATACATACATATATACATCACGACAGGACATTATTATTATTATATGCCTTGTTGAATTCAAGTGCACAGTATTAAATATTATTTTTGTAATCTAATTTCAAACGCTACGCTTTTAAATTTATGTTTCGTAAAATATCATTTGATTATTTATAACTTTATTATTTTCTACAAATTTAATTCCCAAAAGTCCTTGTCTTTATGACAATGAAGTCCGAAGCGATAAGATTTGCTTCGATATGAATTATATTGTTCAACAGAACGCAATAAAACAGTAATCTTTCAATTGTCATTCTTGTTATCGAATTATGCTATAACCTTATCGGGAAATTAGATCAACGAAATTATTATCATGCTATAAATAAATTATTTTACCTACAGCTTTTGATGGCTAATAGGAAAATAATAATCTGTCCGTCAATTAGATTATTCAGTGAAATTTTATACGTAAATATTTTATTCTTGCAAATGAAAAATGAAGACGATACAATTACGAATACGTATTTACCCCAAAAAAAAAGACGCTATGAATAAGATATAACATTTGGCGCGATTCACCTAATCATCAAACAGATTTTTCTTCTGCTTATAAAATACTAGCGGCCCGCCCCGGCGTCGCACGGGTATAAAATTTTCCCGGAAATTATTCGAATTTTTCTCGCCGTAAAACCCATCCTATCTTTCAAGTTGGATCGAACTGCACATGGTGTGCGAATTTTATTATAATCGGTTAAGTGGTTTAGGAGTACATTGAGGACAAACATTGTGACACGAGATTTATATATATTAAGATAAGCACACTAGTTTCCGACTGGCGCTTAGCTTAGCCCACGTAACACATATATTATGTACATTTTCCCGCGAAAACAGTTATGTACATAAGTGCCAAATTTCATGCTTTGCTCGCAATAGTTGATTTTCCCGCGAAATGTGGTATTTACCGCGGTAAAAATTAGCCTTTGTGTTATTCTGATTTGTAAGCTAAATTATGGTAAAGTTTCATCGAAATCCATTCAGTAGTTTTTGCGTGAAATAGCAACAAACACACTTACACATGTTTTTAGTAAGATAGTAGGATGTGAGGAAACCGGCATGTTATGAGAATTTCAAGAGTTTGAAGGACATGTGACAATCACCAACCCGCACTTGCTTCGAGAGAAATCCCTGTGTCCCACCAGTGGGAACGGTAATAGGGTGATGATGAGTACGATATATTTATTTATTTCAAGGGAAATTAAAAGCCAAGACCATCACCATAAACCAACCTCGTAGCAACAGAAAGCTAACTAAAGATTTCCACGGATGGTCACAAATTATACATCAAAAGCGAACACAACTCATTTGACCCAATGATCAATACAATATATAAGCATAAGAATCATTTATTTTGTCACAATCACAGTAAAATACAACAATTACATAAATTAAAATAAGGTTAGAACTATGTTACGACAAAAAAGGTAACCAATAATATAATATAATATATAAATATTCAGCATAAACTGCGGCAGAACAGATCCAACCAGAGCGCTGGTCTTCTATGGTTACCGGAGAAAATTATATGGAAATTATTTGCTCAACATATACCATGAATGAAGTAACAAGCGCGAACTAGCTCTGAAAAGCGCAAGTAACATTGTTACACTACATTAATTATTTAACCGAAGAGATTCGACCGACCAGCGAGATAAGAGCTGTAAATTAATTTGTTGTAGCCAGTTTACATCCATTTAATAATTTGTTTATTTTCAGTGCGCTGGAAATACGTAGAGTTTTTGTTTTGTTGCCTGATTTCTTCGACAGAAAGTTTTATTTCTAAGGTCATTAAGTAGGATACATCGAAGTAAATTCCGCTGTCTGTCTGTCCACCTTAGCTTTAAAACTAAGCTTAAATAAGCAGTTAATATGAGTTAGTCAGTTTTCATAAATAGTTGGAGAGATTTAAGAGAGTATGTCTATTATGTTAAGTATATCAGATGTCTAGTACCCATAACACAAGTTTAGAGCATGCCATGGGGCTAGATGTTGTTGTGTGGGTTGTCAGTAAATATTTATTTTTATATAGGCACCCGTGCTATGTTGGCCGTGCTGTTAACGCGACCTGTCAAAAGCGGTATTATAAAGTTGGACCTCTATGTAGATATAGAAAAAACGTGCTTAATCAAAAAAATATTTAAATATTACCATAACCTCTTTCTCTAGATATAATAATTTAGTACCTACTCAAAATCAGTATTGTAAGTTTCCTTATATTGCGATGCCGTAAATACCTACCATTGCCACGGCAATGGCTCTGACCAACCTATCAAATGTTTTAAAATTTTAAAACCGTCTAAACCGGATATAGGGGTAACCGATGCTTAAAAATGCCACAGATAAAATGAACGCAGCCACAGATGAAATTGGCAGAACGCCATTTGCAATCAATCATAGCACATGCTGATGACATGATATATATTTTAAGATCCAAAAACTCTTCATAAGGTCCCATTGTGCGGGTTGGTCATCTGTGATATAGAATGGACGCCACAAAATCATTGTGATGTTCAAATTGTCCGCCATTTTTTTTTTGACGATTTCGACGAAACAGATGTTATGTTATTATTTATTTGTTTTATTTATTTCCAAAAGAACACACTTATAATGTTAAACATTTGACAAGACTAACTGGACTAAATCTTTTAAAAAGCAATAAATAAATAAATATTTCTGGAATAATCGTACAGGTATACGTTACCCCAAACTAAGCAGAGCTTGTATTATGGGTGTTAAGAATTATATAATACAATGATACCTTTTTTTGTGTACACATACATAGACACAGAAAATACCTAGGTATTTTCGTACAAAATATGTTCTTTTCCGCGGGAAATAATAAATCTCAATAACCTTCAATCCTCACCCTCCAAACCCAACTCCAAAAAAACAATCCTTTGATATCGACGCAACAAATTTTAATTTCAAATTGCCCGGACCTATGTCGGAATCTGTCCGGCGTGCGTACACCTTGTATACATATACAGCGTGCACCCTCTGTGCCCACAAATCCTGTTCCCATCAGCCGGTCCCGAATTTATGTTTGTCAAATCAGAATACCATTAATTTCGGTTCAGCACTTTCTGTTATTTATACTTTGGCAGCGGATATTTACGATTTTAAAGGGGCTTTCAGACTTGTGTCATTAACCCAGTTGCTTGCTAGTGTTTGATCGATTTTAAAATGGTGTCAGAACAGCGTGGTTGTTTTGATGTTTAAATTAGTAATTATTTTTTTATTGACGTCGTTTAGCGAAATATAGGTCATTACTATTTAAATATAACAAACAATATAATAATTAAATATGACATTAATGATTCAGGAGAATAAGGAAGATGTCTAAGAAAATACGTCCGTGATTTAGATTATTTGTAAAGTAGTTTTTTTTAACCCCCGACTAAAAAAGAGGGGTGTTATAAGTTTGACGTGTCTGTCTGTCTGTCTGTCTGTCTGTCTGTCTGTCTGTCTGTCTGTCTGTCTGTGTCACCATAGCTCCCGAACGGATGGAGCGATTTCAATTTAGTTTTTTTTGTATGAAAGGTGAGTTTTGCGCGAGTGTTCTTAGACATGTTTCATGAAAATCGGTTGGGCCGTTTAAAAGTTATGGGGGTGAGAGTGGGGAAGCAAAACCGAAATTCTGCAAATATACAAGTGTGGGGTATCAAATGAAAACGCATCGCGTCCACATTACATAATATTATGTTGTTTTACATTTAAGGAAATTAAGGCATTGGAATCGGAGGTTTTTCTCAAATTTTAAATTTAGATTTATCTTCCAATCAAAAAACACAAATTTTACAAAAGGAATAAAATATTCCCGATACTATACTACCCGATATAAAAAAATTCAAAAGATACATATGCATAAATAAAGATTTATTTGATTAGAAGTTCGTCTAATTTTATTCCTCTAATCAAATTTTATTTAAGAACACCCATGTTAAAGAATAATATAAAAAATAAAATAAAAACGTATCTGTAAACGTTTCACGAAAAGCAAATTAAAATTGTCTTATTTTTTTTTAAATATATTCTTTTTAACCCCCGACCAAAAAAGAGGGGTGTTATAAGTTTGACGTGTCTGTCTGTCTGTCTGTCTGTCTGTCTGTCTGTCTGTCTGTGTGTCTGTCTGTCTGTCTGTCTGTGTCACCATAGCTCCCGAACGGATGGAGCGATTTCAATTTAGTTTTTTTTGTATGAATGGTGAGTCTTGCGCGAGTGTTCTTAGACATGTTTCATGAAAATCGGTTGGGCCGTTTAAAAGTTATGGGGGTGAGAGTGGGGAAGCAAAACCGAAAATCTGCAAATATACTAGTGTGGGGTATCAAATGAAAACGCATCGCGTCCGCATTACATAATATTATGTTATTTTACATTTAAGGAAATTAAGGCATTGGAATCGGGGGTTTTTCTTAAATTTTAAATTTAGATTTATTTCTTCTCTACCCTAACAACCTTACAAACATTACGCCCATTGAATATTACTATAGATTTGCATACTGAACTTATAATTATAACAAACTAATAAAAAAAAATTCAAAAGCAACAGGGGATCTGGTAGCGAACTATTTTTGCTATAACTTGATATGGCATAAAATTTCGCTATTACAAATCCGCGTGAGTCAATTATCCCAGAGTATCCTATCGGCTCGGTGCACATAGACATTATATATCTAATATTTTTAGGGTTCCGTTTGAATGGGATTTCTCGTTTGGTATAGCGTTATCTGAGCGTGCTAAATAATAATAATAATAAATCATTTATTTCAGGCATCTAAGGCCCATATAAACATATACCTTATAGACTAACATACATAAAAAATATAAATCTTATAAACTAAAGTGTCATCATCGTGGATCATCTGTTACGGCGGTGTCGCCTTGCAGTGTAGGCGACCGATGAACCGTCGAAACTTGACCCCTTGCGGCCAAAACTGCTTATTCAGGAACGTCGACAGATGTCTTAAAAGCCGTGTTAGCTAAGTGGAAGGACACTCTTTCATTCCGGGCTCAATAGTTAGCTATGTATTATATTTATCATGTTCTAACTGAATTAGGAAAATAATCTATATTAATTTTCCATAATTCATAGACAGGACATGCATTATATCTCACTTTCAGTGTCAATATAATTTACTGCTGAGGGAAATGGATAAAAAATTAGACCATTAATTTTGAGTCTATAAATACCTATTCACTCCTCTCTTGACGATGTACGGAACACTTAGCGAGCAGTTTCAACTCACACACGCCGTAATATCGGTAATAGATACCAGTTTCTTGTTCCGTTGCTAATTTTATTTTTATCCTGATCAAACCCGCACTTGCCCGGTTAATTAAAGGCATAAAGGCAGGTGCAAAACCATAATTGTGCGGGCATTTTTATCGATCGATATACTATTAAAAAGCGAGTTTGTTTGCAAATCGCCGCCGGTAGATGGCTTTTAAATGTTTGTTTGTTGGTAATGGTGAAAATTACTGGTTTTTGAATTTGCCTTGAAACTATTATATGGAGGGACGTTAATTCAATAAGCTTTGCTGTTTTCTGTGTGTTCCTGTCATGTTTGTTGAAACATGTTGATGTTAAAATATTGACTGTCTCAGTGGCGCGGGGAGCGACGGTCCGTTTGCGCAAGAGGCGGGGTCTTTCAAAGTCAAAGTCAAAACGTTTATTTCCTTAAAAGCACAGGGCATATATGGACTTTAATTTATAATAATGTATCTGATTTATTTATTATGGCACCACCACGAGCACATATAACAAAAGAAAAAATTAGTAGACATTTTAAATGCCATAACCTAATTTGTTTTTTTATGCTTGTGGTCAAATGAAGGCTTATCCTTCATTTGACCACAATCTCACCTGATGTAAAGACGTGACGATGTGGTCTAATATGGGACATGAAGACCTAGAAGGTAGATGGCTTCTCCGGGCCACATAATGAAACACGAGAAAATCGCTTCACGCACTGGCCCAGCCCGGAGGGTGGTGTCAAGCCGCGGCCGAAGCCTACCACCAGAGACTGTTCTTAGCAGGTCACGAGGACACGTGTAAGCATTCAGAGGGTTACCACTTACGGACGTGAACAGACAAAACCTCCAAAAATTTAATATGTATGTGCATATAATAGGCGAGCACAACACGACAATAAATAATCTTAAATAATCTTTAATTTAAAATTAAAAAAAAAAACTAGATACCAGAACCATATTCCAGATTTTAATTCCCTTAAAAGTAAAAAATTATACTATTTTGTAATGTGCACGCGATGCGCTTTCGTTTAAGACCCCACTCGAGTATATTTGCAGATTTTCGGTTTTCCTACCCCATGTTCACCCTCATAACTTTTAAACAAGTCAACCGATTTTCATCAAACATGTCTAAGAACAATTGGGCGAAACACACCTTTCATACAAAAAAAATACTAAATTGAAATCGCTCCATGCGTTCGGGAGCTATGATGTCCCAGACACGTCAAACTTATAACACCCCTCTTTTTTGTCGGGGATTAAAAAAATAATTTATTAATGTATAGAAAATATATCTGTTTCATGTTCTGATGGTGTAAGCCTTACAAATGAATATCCCAATCGATATTTCGAAAGTGACCTACAAACTATCCTTAATAGGCCGCGTTCCCACGAATTTTAATTTAAAAGATCGCTTTATGCCCCTATTGTGTCCGGTGGGTGGGTCCGTAATAAAGTACGAGCCGGTATGGTCCGGTAATCACCGGTATTTGTCCGGACATTTGTATCGATCGATTGATATCGTTGATTGTTCGACTTTTTTATTGTATCGTTAGGCTGTTTACAAGTTAATCTTGATTATCTTAGAGGTTAAGACATTTTTATGTTGTATTGAAGTTGTTTTTAAAGTACCTAAATGGTAAGATTAGGGGGTAAGTAAATGTATGTATGGTTGGATTTTATGTGGTTTTGAGTGCGTGGTGGTAAATATTTATAATGATAGTAGTTAATTTGACTAAATCTTTAAATATATAAATCATCTGTACGTTTATTAGCCATTGAAGTCCTCATAAACGGCTGGACCGATTTTTATGACTGGTAGCACAATATTATTAAATATTCCAGGCTTCATAACATAATATTTGTACATAATATGTATAATAAAAATCTGTATAATATTTTGTAATGTATTTATTTTTATAAATCAATAAATATATCTGGACAATCCACACAACATCAGCCCCAAGCCCCGTGGTAAACTCTAAGCTTGATATACTTAATATAATAGACATACATATATAGATATTTTTACTATACATATAAAACACCCAGACCAAGGAGAAAGTCCTTGCAGAACATACAAACACTTGACCCCTCGGCGGTAATCGAACCCGCTACCTCTTGCGCCGCAAGCGGACCGTCGCCCAGCGCGCCACTGAGGCAGTCAAAATGGATGTGTCGCAATGACCATGGAAAGCATTTAAATACAGGATAAATGTACATACCTACGTTAAACCTTATTCGATGTATTCGATGATTCGGCTGACTCGAGTTAATCGATGGATTGATCCGGGAATGCGCGATAATTGATGATGGAGTATGATTGATCCGATGCGTCCATTCATGATACAGGTTGTTTAAAATGGTGATTTTTATTTTTAGTCGTGTGGTAAGTTTTTAATAATTTTAGTTTCACTTGGACTGAGGATTGTCTGAATAGCTGGTTCGATTCCAGCTTAAAATCTGGCTATGTTCTGCTATAAAAAAATATATATTTAACGGCAATAATAATAATTAACAAGTACATTAAAAACGTATTAACAAATAAACTTTGTGATTTGATTTTTATTTTAACGTTACAGCATATTATCAAACCCTTCGGTAATATCTTGAAATAATTCTGGTTTACGGTTTTTGCAAATCACTTTTAACAGAAATAACAGGTCATTACGGGAGCATTCATTATTTTATGCACCTCTTTTGTCTCTTAAGAGTTCTCGTAAGTCAAAGTTAGGCATAACCTAACCTAACACTTCGTGCGCTATTGATGATAATGATTAAGAAACTGATTTCTATCATACCTGATTCGACGCACTGATTTGCATAACAGTCGATTGTTCAACAAAATCATAACAAAACCCATCCCTTTAAAGGGATGTCATGACATGTGTCACGGACGAGTGAACCTTCTATTGTCACGCTAATTGTGCATCGATTGGGCACTGAACTATGGCCTGCGGGCGGCTTTGTCACGGGGCTGGGCTTGTGTTGGCAAGCGGAGCGATGGGCTATGCGATAAACGGAGCGAGCGCGTTTTAATCTTCTTATATAAAAAAAATAATCGCAAAATGAGTTGCTAAGCACCACAACGCCTGGACCAATTTTGCCAATTTTTTTTTAATGTTGGTTGGAGTTCAAGTATGGTGTTATCGAGAAAAATTAGAATAAAATACCGGGAAAACTAATTAGAATAATAACCCGCGCGAAGCCAGGGCGGGCCGCTAGTATGAGATAAAATAATCTTAAGAAAACAGAGATTTTTTTTTATAATTAAACGTTAAAAGATGTTGGAGTAGCAATTAGAACTTCGTTTTGAAACTAATTTGGTCGAATTAAGGCAAACTTTTGAAATTCCAGAAACATAATAATGTAAGTTTGTTTCTCACTTCACGTTTTATCTATTCTATCAATCTTCTCGAAATTTCGCATTACCTTGTTGGATGCAAACATATATCCTAGAAAAATCCACGTGGGTTAAAATGAATTGGTATATCATTAAAATTTTCAAAACATTAAATGTTTTAAAAAGCATTGAAAACATGTACTTATTTTTTACTATTCATATTAATAATGAAAAATATATGAAGTAGGTAAATACTATCTTAAACTATATTGTAAATCTTTGAAACCAAGTTTGCGCTACATGAAGTCTGGAATTACATGTTGCCTCATATCCATGTTGCTCCGCTTATGAACACATTCCACCTTAGCTCTAATGGCCCGATACGTTTTTCGAGTCTTTTGTCGGTTGACCATTGTTAATTCGAGAATCATTAGGCTATTATGATACCGTTTCGGATGTTTTGGTTTCTTTTCCCATTGTATAGGTTAGTTATTGCATTTATTGCCTAGTGATGAAAATGTTAATAGTTAATTATAACTTACTACTAAAATTGTAAGGTTGGTAGAAGAATGTTCCAGCGTTCTTGTGGCTTGTGGCATTGTTGGCAGATTCTCGACAGACATTGCAGAAGTCAAACTCGTTGATGCTCGTTGTCTTCTATACAAATAAATAAAATTTGAGCGTCAGTCTGTAATAGCATAATAACAGCTTTTTACTAAATGGATACGGGATACATAATATAAACAACCAAAATTTTTTTACCGTTTGTGTCAATTTGATTTTCAATTCAATTCAATTCAATTTATTTAATTCAGCTTCACATAGTTACAGCCATAGAGTATTAAGAGTATACATTTATTTTTAATAGAAAAGGAAGAACACATCCTGCGTTTACGGACGCATGACATTATGAATGTGCGTCCAGTGCTTCATAAAAGCGCAGTCTGTGTCCAGCCTCCCAGCTATAACGTTCAGATAGCTACTGGTGCTGGCCCTTACCCGGCGCATCAGTGATGCTGTTCTGTTGCGGATGATTGCGTAAAAATCATCAACGCGGGAGTCAGCAAACATCCCGGATGCGCTACAGAAGCGGGGCAGCCCCAGTAGCACTCTGAACGCGTTATTATACTGGACGCGCAGGGCATTCCAGCATTTCTGCGTGTAGTTAACCCACAGACTGCATGTGTAGAAGGATTGGCAGTACGCACGAAACAAACTTAATTTAACTGCTCTACTGCATCGCGCAAATCTGCGGGCCAACATATTTGCCCTTACCGATAATGCCCTGCGCTCCCTTTCTATGTCTAGGTCATCTGAGAGAGTATCGGAGACCCAGTGGCCCAGATACTTGAACTTGGCTACCCTCTTGAGTTCAGTGCCTGCGAGCGAAACTGATGGGACTGCGGAATAAGTCTTTGCTCCAGCTTTAAAAACCATCAGCTCGCTTTTGCTAGCGTTGTATCTGAGCCCATGAGCCTCCGCATAGCTCTCGCAGATTTTTACCAGTTTGCGGAGGGCACTGATCGATGGGCTCAGCAGCACCATGTCATCGGCGTAGCTTATGTTGTTTACTGTCATGCCATCTAGATTTGCATAATCTTAGAAACATCTGGATTGATTTTACTGCGCTTACACTGAATAATAGCTGACATAAGAAAGATTAACCAAGGCATTTTAGTTTTACCGAGAAAATATTACAAATTTCCGCAGGTAAATCAAAATAAAACGGTAATGCCGCAGGTTTCCTGCCAACTATAAGACAAGTCATTATTTTATCTATTTGTAACCTATTTGATACAATATTTTTGCATTTATAATTTTGATACACTGGACAATATTTCAAAAAAAATAGCAAGACAACGGAACTGGAGCTTGTGACGGATGTTGTAAACATTCTGCGTCGACTTTTATTATGATGTCTAAACTGTTAGATCAAAGTCGCTCGATGATGTGGGCTTGTAACACTGATAGCTACATATATTTATAGAAAAAAAAGGTGTGTGTGCGATTCACACACGATAGAAGTGAAACTTCAGTAAATCGACAAATTATTGAGATGAATAAAAAAAATACTGTGCAAAAAGATTTTGTTCGGGCGGTCACCCATCCAAGTGCTGGCGTCGCGCAAAGTTGCTTAACCTTGTTAGCGTTTATGATTGACTTACCTGTCGTTTTTTCCATTGCATCCGGTTTGAAATCTCAACGATTCTCAAGAAGTTTCACTTCAAAAAGCAAGAAAATACATTTATTTGATACATAAAAAATATATATGATTATCTGTTAATATGAGATATCACGTCCACTGTTAGATAAATAAAGCAGGCGATTGTAATAACTAAACTTTGGCCGAACCTTCGCCAACGCGACAGCAACGCGAGAAGCGGGACGTGACAGCGTCTGCAACGCGGGACATTTTCGCCCGAAAACGTCCCGCTTTGTAGCCGCTAGGTGTTCAAAGAGCCATAGTGAAGAGTGGGTGGCGTCCGCCGCGACGCAGACGCTCTCGTTTCGCAGTCGCTTTGGCCGCGCATGTTTGCCGAAGCTTATAAACGTAATTATTAACTTTACTCTCATTACTGGGATTATAAAAACATCTGAATAAGAGGACAAGGTAACAAATCTTGTTATGACACTAATAAGCCTTTTATGTTTTTTGTTTTTTTTACAAAGTGATAAAACCCACTAGGTTAACCTTAGGTTAGGCTTAGGTTTAAACTAATATTCTAAACTACAGCTAGCTACGTTAATTCGTCTTAATTTTTTCTACACAAATTTAGAATATTACTAATTGATAAATTTATGAACTCTTAACTAATCCGCTAGTTAGACGTTTACTGAGATGATCCATCTTTATATATATAATTCTTCTGTGAGTGTGAATGTCACTGAACTTCTCTCAAACGACTGCACCGATTTTGATGAAATTTTTTGTGTGTGTTTAAGTGGGTTCAAGAATGGTTTCGTTTCCAATACGGTCAACTAGGTGCGAAGTGGCGGCGGACCGCTAGTGTTCTATAATTCTCTTAGATAGGCCTATGACAAATCATGTAAAAGCCTTTAGCCTGTGTTTTACGAGAAAACAAGGGAAATAACCAGTTCTATAAATGAGTACTCAGTAGTGGTAGGTAGTTACTCTTTTTAACTAGCGTGCGGTATACAATTTAGTAATTAAAATTGAACAAAAAGTTCTAACGATTTTTAATATCTTTTATAGAACTTGAAGTACTGATAATCTGTCCAATGATATAAATTATGCAACTGTAATATTTTAAAATGGGTTTTTATTACGTGGTAATGTTCGTGCTATATTTAATTTTGCATGAGCTTATCTTGCGGTAACAGTTATTTTTTAAACAAGAGTGCAAAGTTGCTATTTAACCGCGTGCTCAATTTCGATGACCGAGCAAGCGACGGATTCTAAGATTGAATCACGAGCGCAGCAAGTTGTTTTAAAATTATAATCATGAGTAAATCAAAAGGGCACAAGGTGAAAAGTCTTTGCACTCGAGTGCAACACGTAAATTTCATCCCACCTTAGCGAGGAAATGACTAAATGCTACATTTCAACTAAAACGGATATCGGGACGTGTGTCAAATTTACTTCGCAGAATTTGATTTTAATTCAACATGAATCGCTGCAGAGAAACCTCTTACTAAGAAAAACTTTAACATTATCTGAGGGTAAAACTGAAGAAGCTTTAGAAGAATAACCCCGAAGGAGGTGTTTAGTCTGAGGTTTAAACAAATAAAAATAATACATAGAGTTAGAAAGGAAATTATATATTTGATGTTTTGGAATAACAAATTTGGCGCACTGTATGTTCAAATATATAATTCAAATTTACTTTAACCTCTAGAGAATAAAAACAGCTTTTGCGCTCAGATATCGAAGCAAAAACATACATTCCGAGTAGTAAAAAAAAACATATATAAATAACTAAAATACAGCATCGTCTTAACCAAATTGATGACTTATAAAGTATAAAATTAGGAATATTTTTTTTTTTAATACGTAGAATTTTTTTTGTATTTGTATTTGTTTCGGTCGTAGCAAGTCCAGTGAATTCTAGTCCTTAATCACGATGTTTGGCAATTCTCGCCACGCTTGGCAGGCGGGTTGGCCAGCGCAGTATTTACTGTCGTAGTTCATTAAGACAGTGCTGTCTTTCCTCGTGTTAGATTCCCTGAGCTTCGTTTATTCCTGTAATGTCTGCCAGATGAACTAATTTCGTTCTATCTTCTTTCAGCTAAGTAATTATTGCGGCAATGCATAAATATCAAACAACAACAAAACGGGCAACTTATATACCTGGATACTAAAATATAAACTACTTTGATATATTCAAAAAATTTGACGAGATGCGGGACTCGAACTCACGTCGTCCATTATACGCATAACTTTGTTATCTTTAAATTAGCATATAACATGTACCAAACGATAAAATTGACAAAAACATTCTACCGTGTTGACTAATTTCTGGTTTATGAGGAACTAATTAGAACCCTCATGCAATTTCACGCTCACGCCTCACAGAATAAGCCATTATGGTATTGAGTATGCAATTATTATAATCTAATTCCTATAAACGTGTAGAAGTTTGTTTTTACCTATTTTAAATGAGGGTACAACATCCGAACCTATATTCAAACCATAATGCTTAGTAACATACTATGATTTGACGGTTTTTGAGTTTTCCGATATTTCGACGCTGTTGCTAGCCCGTTATAAATCATAATATTGTTAAAAACCATGATAATTTAAAAAGTTATATAATGCCTAGGTTCAAATTTCGTTTATTTATTATTTCTATGTTACAGTTGAACTATAGTTGATAAATAAAATCTCGAACATTTTATGCAATGCTCTGACACTGCTCGAAGGGAACGTGCAGGGGATTTTTGGAAAATATATCCAACTATTCCCTTCGCAGGGAATTTCTGGAGTAATCCACAGTTCGTCGTGATGCTCTTTACGACTTAAATCGTCCATTTAAATGAATTTTCGTTATTTTTCTCTCAAAGAGGGCTTTTGTTTATGGTGTTTATTGTAACGAGCATGTATTATTCCTTAAAAAAAATTAATCTTCTCAAATTATCATGGTTTTTAACAATGTTATGGCTTAAAACGGGTAACACACCATGATTTGTCAGTTTTTTTAATTCTCCGATATTTCGACGCTGTTGCAAGCGCCATGATCACGGAAACAACTTGTATTTTCCATTAAAACTCAAAAACCATCAAATCATGATACTCGTATGTCGTCGGTACTCGTTTTAAGTAAAAAATAATTATTATAATTTTCTGTGAAACCGCAGTAGACTAATAGACAAAATAACCCGTTACAGTTCGCCAACGACATACTATCTAGTGTTTTCTTTATATTTTCCGCTCTACTAACTGCGCACGCGCCGCCGCTTTGATCTATTCAAGGAGCGTCTGGTGCGTTGTGTCAATGAGAATATTCGGCTCTCAGACGCTATGGAAAATTTGTTAGGATAATTAAAATGTCAAGCTACTGATTTGATTAATGAATTTTTCAGCTTTATCGAAATTGAGAGAATAATTTACGTAAGAAATATTATATAGCAATAAAAAAAAGTTAATCAAAGTTTATTTATTAATTGTATCACGCATTGTACAGGCGATGGGCAGGTCCCTCAACTCACAAATACAAAGGGATTCCTAACAAACGACAGAATGGCACCGTTATGCGCTACGTAACAAATTAATAACGTAACGCGTTACCATCCTCACATAAGAAGTTATCACTACAAAAAATTGAAAATTCATGCAGAAGAATATTTATTGATTTCCAACTCTTTGTCCCCAGGTACATGTGAAAAGTGGTCCAACCTAATGCGCGCGCGCGTGTAGTGTCTCGATCAGCTGACGCGCTGGCGTGGTACGGGGGCGCCGCCATGCAGGCAGGGGGCGGATGGTTCGTGCCCTGGACGATGGGGGGGATGGGAGGGATGGGGGGTATGGGGGGGATGGGCATGCAGAAGTTCGCGGTGGCCTTGCCCATGGGGGGAGTGGTGCCCATAGTGCCTCAGATGCTGGCGGCTTTGCCGCCGCAACCGCCGCAGTTGAGGCTCATCGCCCCACCGCCGATGCAGCACCCTGGACGGAAGGTAGGTTGGCTACAGTCAAAAAACAAAACATGGCATAGGTTTTGTTTTTTATCACATAGTATCACCTAACTCCAAACTAAGCGGAGCTTCTACTATGGGTGTTAGGTGACTAATATACTACATAGATACATTTTTTTTGCAAATACATAACCAGAAATTGTAGATCAATTACAAAATCTGGTCCTACGGCGGGATTCGAACCCGCAACCTCCCGATCCTCAGGCGGACTTTCACACCGAGCCACAGAGATCGTCTAATCAAAGGCCTCACTAATATATAAGAGAGTTAGACCTATCTCGCTGATACATCCAGTGTGTTACAATCTCATTCATTGTTCGGTATGGGGTGAGGTTGGCTTGGATGTCTAAGGTTTTTTTTGATCCCTTTGACTGCTCTACTATACGTATAGAATGATGAAGCATTATTGTTCTTTGTAAAGACATAAAAACTCAATACGTTTTCTAACTGAAATTCGCCAAGCGGTGTTATTGTTTTTTATAGGTAGTTCGCTATTTTTCAGATTAAGCTTTTGTGTGGTTTGATTACTATAAGGTATAGGATTATGATTTGTAAACGTTATTTTGCCGTAATAAAATAGATGTGGGCCGATTCTCGAACCTACGCCGTATGCATAAATTTAATAAAAATCAGTCCAACACTTTAGAGGAGCTTGTTAACAAGCACCGAGATACAAAAAGTTTACAGTTAGATACGAAACATATTATATCAAATTATTCATTAATCGATACAAAACAAAGAACACAGGACTAGCAAAAAAAATCGTCTATTGCACAGAAGTATAGATACTTATGTCTACGGTCAGCGGGAATAATAAATGATGTAATAGAAAAGGCCAGTGACATGGGTCCCCTATCTATTATGGAGGGGGGAGGGAGACGTAAGACGTTGCTCTCGCTCATTTGTTCAGGACCATTCAGGTTTACGGCCCGTGGCATAGTAAATTCATTTGAGTAGCTAATTTAAGATTTTATTTCATTCGAAGTGTTGGTTGAACTGATGCTGCTTTTGTGGATTTAGAGAGTAGATTTTTTATGAAAATAATAAAAACGTAGTCAGTTAAACAAACACTGTCATAGTTTTGTGAATACTAAGTTAGTGAAATGATACTCAAGTTGAGTGCAACCTTGCTTGCAGACTTCACTTAACGTACTTCATGATTGTGTCCTTTTGTTTTTTTCAATTGAGAACCACAATATTGATCTTCAATTGTACTCCTACATTATTTAAGATTAAACAGTTTGTTTAATACCTTACTTCCATTGTTTTATTATTTGACTAATTATAGTTAATTAACCCCCGACCAAAAAAGAGGGGTGTTATAAGTTTGACGTGTCTGTCTGTCTGTCTGTCTGTCTGTCTGTCTGTCTGTCTGTGTGTCTGTCTGTCTGTCTGTGTCACCATAGCTCCCGAACGGATGGAGCGATTTCAATTTAGTTTTTTTTGTATGAAAGGTGAGTCTGGCGCGAGTGTTCTTAGATATGTTTCTTGAAAATCGGTTGTGCCGTTTAAAAGTTATGGGGGTGAGAGTGGATAAGGAAAACCGAAAATCTGCAAATATACTAGTGTGGGGTATCAAATGAAAGTGCAT
This sequence comes from Gymnoscelis rufifasciata, assembly GCA_929108375.1. Classification (NCBI taxonomy): domain Eukaryota; kingdom Metazoa; phylum Arthropoda; class Insecta; order Lepidoptera; family Geometridae; genus Gymnoscelis; species Gymnoscelis rufifasciata. The sequence continues at coordinate 14,784,509 of OV815305.1, forward strand.
CACGTCCACATTACATAATATTATGTTGTTTTACGTTTAAGGAAATTATGGCATTAGAATCGGGGGTTTTTCTTAAATTTTAAATTTAGATTTATTTTTGTTTAATTTTAAATCTTTAATATGTATACTTTTGTCTAATTTTTCTATCGAAATGATAAGTATGGTTTTATTAATGGATTAAATTAATTATTTTATCAGTTTTTCTATTTAAAAATGCCCTTATTTAAATTTTCTGCTCATTTGGGTAATGTAATTATCTGCCTAATTTTATGTCTATCAAATTTATAACCAGCAATACTGCTTATATTGGACTATGTCCATCTGTTTTCTATAGAGATGTCTACCCTAGAAACCTTTGGTAAATGTCGAATTGTTTCAATGGAGGAATAAAAGAAAGCGTATTTTTATCGCACAAAGAAAATGTTTATTGCCTGTAAAGTTCTTTGGTGATTTTTATGTCATCGTTCGCGGACATTATTTAAGCGTTAAGGTAATATTTCACTATGGTTAATATTTCTGAACTATGCTTAAAGCCATCTACCGAGAATACATTGCTTTATTTTATAAGCGCCTTTAAGAAACTGAGGTTCTCAATTGCGCTGGTGTTTAAATAGTTTTAGATTTTTCGTACCTCGGATTTTTTTCCAATTAAGTAATGTATTTTGATTTTATTCTGTTTTTATATGAAAGCTGTTCCTTGCAATTTCATAAAAAACTATCCACTACTGCTTATGTTACGTTTAATAAAATAACATGACCAACTCTATTAACGTTCTCTCTGCTGGGACACAGGGACTTCTCTCTTGGTGAGGGAGATTAATTCACCACGCTGGACCACCCAGTACATTAAATAATCCATGTTTTTCATAGAAATTGCTTTATTAAAAACTTTCCTTGTTTCTATTTACACTTCATTGCAACTCGCTATCAACACACCCGGTTTTCAAGAATCAGCATTATATTTATTGATGCAGAGATATTTACATTTTAACAAGGCAGGTGCGAAGGAACCACCATTAAAATAATATATACAACTTAGGCTTCGCTTTCGTTTGAAATAAACAATTCTAAGTCATGACAGGCTAAGAATATAACTTTCGATTAACGAGGAACGGAAAACGAAGCCTCCGCATTAACATAACATGTCCCTTGTAAATAGCCGTGTGCACTTTATAAATACTGCTGTATATTTCTTACGTGGACATGTAAATTGTGTTGGGTTATATTAATCATCCTATAAAAGGATTTATTTATAAAATATTGCTGGAATAAGCGTGCATCATTATTGTACTCTATACTTAGTATATAATTTACTATATGTATGATTATACTCGTATATACTACATTAAATATATTTTTTTGTTAATCCGTGCATAGTCTGTAGAAACACGCGTAGAACAGACACCTTTTTTATTAGATCTTATATTTTTTTTATACGTTCGTTGATCCCCAACGGCTAATAACGTCATTGTAAAAAATAAGTTTGAAACAGTTGCTAGAACTTGTTTTTTTTATAACATACAAATTCTATCCTTCATGAAGCCAAAGATAATTAAGAATACTGCACTACACAGTGACCAAACTAATAACACCACCCAATAATATTTCTTTCTTTTTATCAATAACAAAAAATCTATTTTACATTTTTATCCTAAAAGCTATTTTTACATTATTATTGAAAGATTTTTTATGCTATCCCGGATTTTCGGGCAATATCCACAAAAAAACCTACATAGAAGAGAAGCATAAATATTCTCTGTAAAGTATATTATTAGTGCCAATTTATGAGTGTCGTTTTATATGTACAGAATATTATACTGATTAGATAAAATAATAGTGCAAGAATTTCATTATAAATTGAGTAAACTGGACACCGTGAATTTTTTAAGAGCTTTTGTAATAGTTTCCCAACTAATTCTAATATTTGAATGGTATGAATAGTAACCATTTCTAAAAGTATCTCAGATTGTCTTCTCTAATAAAATCAAATTGGATAAATTGTGTTATAAAGTAAAGGACTTTTTATCGCGGCAAAATACCACGGTGTCTCGGGATTACTGTTCATAAACGTGCGAATTCCATTTTTATGCAAAAATATTACTGCGCAGACAGACACATGTCAATGTCATGAATGAATGAATGAAAAGAAATGTCAATGTTCCAGTTAAGTACTTCTATCATCGCAGTAAAATTCAATTGGAATTAGATTTATATATTATTATTTTATTCAACTTCATAATATTATTTCTTATCTACAATTCAGTATTACGCTGATGTTTCGTTTTTTATTCGCTTGAGTTGTTTAAGGCTCGCTATACACTGACTGTCTTAGCAGTTGCCTAGTGATTAACATACACGGACTGCTCTTGCAGTCAAGAGTCAACGGTCAAGAGGGCGGGCAGACGTAACTGCGTGAGAGCAGTCGACAACTCGAGCAGTCAATGTATTTCTGAGGACTGCTTGCCCGCATGAAATTTCACCGTGCCGCCAACCGCCCGAAACAGTTGCAACTGCTTCAGCGGTTCGTGAATGGGCTTACGTAGAAGTCAATATGCAGTCGTAGCTTCAAGCAGTCGATCCTGACTGGTGTGCTTCGACCAGTCAGGATCGAGGTCCGTGTATGGCGTGTGTATCAAATTGTGCCGTTGTGTTGTTCCGAAATAAACCTATGAATATTGATGTGAACTAATTCACGTGTAAAATCAATAATGAATATACATCGATTCGACGAAAATAGGCGACCTCCACATCGACCACATAAATATACAGTCTAAATGCCCAATAATTAGCTACGTCGATCTGACGATACGCAGTCCACGATCGCAGTCGTGACTATCTTATTCACATTAAGACCTAATTTCGGAGCCAATTAATTCAAGGCGGTCTGTCGGACTACAGTCGTGTTTTCAAGGGTTAACATGGGCGTATGTATGTAACCTTAAGGTAGTGGTTAAGGTCGAAACGGTTGTAACTCGGTCTGTAAGCTTTAAGAAAGTTCGGCGGTAGTTTATTTTTCACAGAAAACAGAAGGAATTGTAGCATTCAACGTTATAAGCCATAACTTTGGCATAAACTTTTTTTACTTTTATTTGATTTGTCAATGTTCTTCTTGTTTGACATCAAACCAAGAAGAAGGAGAACATTGACAAATCGCTTTTGTTATACTTAAAACCCAACCAGTTGTTGAAATTCTCGAGTATTTTTTTGATATGATCAATTGTGGTAAATGTGGACAGTACATAAATATACAATTACCTAAAATACTAAAATCAACAATAAATATTCAGATAATCCACAAACAATATCTAGCCCCGTGGTAAGCTAATCTCTTACGAAGTGTAAAATAATCTCTTATTAAATGTGTGTATTCTGGTGTCTTTTTGTAAACTAAGCTAATTCTCTCTGTCATTTTATTTGCTGACAATGTAGTTGCGTTATATATATAATGTAATTAGTATTTACATTAATTAGGATGCCAAGTCCAAACAAAACAGAAAAATAAGCAGAAATTGATAACAAGTGACGCTTAAATTAAAAATAAAGTTTTCAATCTACCTCCTAAAGGCTGAGCTCCTAAAGAGATGGTTCTCGATAAAGGGGTTCCGAGATTTTAGTATGGAGCCTGGAATCTACTAGTCCGCCAATTTGAAAAAAAAATTTTTAACTGTCTGTCATGAAACGTATTTCAATCGAAATATTATAAGCTAACAAACAAAAATTGTTAAGGAGTTAAATCTATAACATGTAGGGTTCGTGAGATATTTGGGTCTGAAATATTCTTTCATATTTTCAAACCGAAATATCTCAGAAACCGTTGACGTTATAGATTTGGTTCCTTAACGCTTCTTATTTGTAAGCATTTACTCTGTCGATGGACATACGTTTCATAACTGCCCGCGAAATAAAGTTTTTTTTTCAAATGGCGGGCTTTTATTTATGCGAAAATGTTGGAACCCCTTTCAAAAACATTTGTCATTTGTACGGCATTTTAACTATATAACACTAGTTAAGATTTAAGGTGATGATTTCGTCTGAATAGAACAGATACCCTGCAGTGTATGTAACGTGAGCATAATGCATTTACCCGATATGTGGGGTAAATCTCCTCGCATATGGGGTAAATCTCCTCGCATGTGGGCTGCAAGCTATACGTCACCAGAAGCTTGCGCACACAATGTAGAGCGAGTCGAGTTAATCCGATGACAAGAGCTTCTATTAAACGCCTTACAGGGCCCGAGACCCGACCAATTACTTATGCTGTGGACGAGGTAAAGGCGGTAGCGTTTTTGTAAATAGTTCTGTTATTGAATGGGGAATATATTTAAAAATAAAAAATAAATTCGTTTTATGTTGCAATAATCAAAGGAATGTAAATAAACTGTCTCATAAATATTCATTCTAAGAAAACAGGATTTTAGAATGAATAGTGTAACTTACGATAACTTTGAAAACGTCGGATTCTACTCGAATGTGCCGACTTGGCACAACTATCGGTGGTATGTTTCTGATTTAAAAAAAAGAATGAAGATCAATCGCAAGTTTTAAGTTTTTTATTTATATAGATTATATGATACTTGACTATGTTACGGGTTTCCCAAATTAGGCTCTAGTTCTTAGATTTTCCGCTTTTTTTTTGTTATTTGGTTGTTTTATATTTGTTTGTTTTTTCTGTTAACAATATAACAATGATAAATATATTTTTGTTAGACCGACGATTCGGAGATAACGACAAACTATATTTTGAAGCGTAATATGTACCTACAACAGCGGAACATTACGTGACACGAAATAATCCCATAGAAATTTAATCTAACTTTTAAAATCTTCAGCATATAACTTAGACCAAACATTAAGTGCAAGTTAAACAGGTCCCATGTTCTGTAATAATAGTCGAGTTAACATGAAGCGTATGTTAAAAAGAGACAAAGTAATTTTTTAGACAGAGACAACTGCGCCTGTTTTTCTCCAGACACTTAATTTTTAATTTGCATGATTAGAATCTAGTTTTAGGAACTGGTTGAGTATCATAGAAAACATAGTAAATATCATAGAGATAGGTAATGTAAACTGTATGGAAATGAAGCTCTAGAACGCTGAATTGATAATGCTCATCATCATACGATGATACAGAAATTGGAGATCTCAGCCACTGGTCTGTCAATGATGGATATATGACATGTAGCCCTGCCACGACTTGTCACATATGACAGTTGGAGTTCACAACATGTTGTGCATTTGACAGATGTTTTACAAATAAAATGTTATCTTTGGACTGGATTACAACATGCTGTAATCTCCAACAGCCGTATGTGGCAAACTCGTGGTATAGCTAATTAGCCTTTTAGCCTTACCTCAAGTTGCCACTAACAAATACTAATACTATAACTAAATTGTAATTGTAATAATAATTGTAAATGTGCACGCGATGCGCTTTCATTTGATACCCCACTCAAGTATATTTGGAGATTTTCGGTTTTCCTTCCCTACTCTAACCCCCATAACTTTTAAACGGCAGATTTTCATAAAACATGTCTAAGAACACTCGCGCCAGACTCACCTTTCATACAAAAAAAAACTAAATTAAAATCGATCCATCCGTTCGGGAGCTATGATGTCCCAGACAGACAGACAGACAAACATGTCAAACTTATAACACCCCTCTTTTTTATCTATGGTTAATAATGATTTATGACATTTCGATTGTTCAATGAAAGTTATCAAATCCCACGTTGAATTCAATCAACACATAAACCGTTTAAATGGGCAAATACGACATTGCTATTTTCACAGAATAATTGTTGCCTAAATTTAATTTACCTCACCGAAACAACAGCCTACTTGCCTACCTTAAATACAAATTCTCCAAAACCCCTACATCGCATTTTCCAGTTTGCCCATCGATACCATCTCGATTACAATATCGAATATACATAGAATCGTTACAACATCGATTCACCAATTCAACACCTTTTGAATTACCCTGCGTGTCGAATTTTAAATAGCATTGTGTGAGGTTTTTAAACAGTTTTTTATCTGTGGTTTGAACAAAAAAGTTTTGTAAACAATTTTGAAGAGTATTCAATTCGAAGGTTCGATATTCTATTATCTTTAATGAAGCTATGGTGCTTCTATTTAGGGTGAGTGACTGTCGGATATACTTTGTGTTCATGGCCACATCGTCCTACCATCTGGTGAGATTGTGGTCAAACGAACATGTTCTTCCATTTAAAAATTATCACAGCACTTATGTTGGTATGTGGTTTAATGCATTAATAACTGGGTGTTTTCTATAAAATATGATTATCGGTATTCTATCACCCACAAAAAAAAGCTGCTTAGTTATATATGTATATTCCTTAAAATTAAAACGATCATTTCTACAGTAAATATTGATATATCCGAGTTCAAGTTTGTCAAACATCGAAAATTACACTACAAATTTGAAAAAAAACACAGCTTGTAAGTAATAAAGCCTCTGTTTTAAAATACCCGACGACATGACAACCTCCTCCTTCTGTAAAGCCGGTTAAATTACTCTTGAACGTAGCATTACTTATTTATCAATATAATAACTAGCTCACGACTTCCGCTCCAATGTCACACGCCTATAAACGAATATATTCAAGTCCTTATTCTGATTTCTTCAGTTCAAAGAATGTTTATTTCTGATTCAAAAAAGGTCACTCGTATGGAACTTATGGCTCTATTACTTGGAGTGCAAAAGTATTATAACGCTGAAATAGCTGAAGTATATTTAAGCATTTTACACTTGAAATACCAACACTAGAAAAACAAAATTTAATCACAGAAATTATTGACAAATCAGCAAACACCAGCTCACAAGCTATCAAAAATAAAAAGCGGCTCACATAAACGAAAGTTAGTGGTAAACTAACGATTTGACACATCGTATGATCCCTGCGTCATCGGGTATTCAATAAAACGAAAGACGAGGCTGCATGATCTTATGACTTTTGCCAGCCCACAGCCAGCAACATTAAAAAAAAATCGGGTATTCTTTCATCAAGAGCCTACAACTCGCTAAAACTACTCGACATTCAACCCGTGCAACAGATCCCAGAATAACCCTGCTATCATAACATATCATTCAAACCACAGCTGCCTTAAAAACAAACTAACCCCAGACAAGGTTGAAATAAGGTTCAAAATCGCGTGTTTTCTCCAGATTGATGCAAAATTGTTCAATCAATACAAATCACGGGAGGTATTCAAAGTCGTGTGCTTGGGAAGCAATTTCCTTTTCCTTTTCATATTGTAATGTAAGTGGCGCCCTCTTTGCGATATTTACGATCTATGAAGTTTATCTAAAACGAGTTTTTTTAGTTTGCTGAGATTGCGAGGTTTAGACCGGTTCATTGGAAGGTTTTCGTAAAGGTATTTCTGATTTAAGTATACGAAAAATGTATCGGGTCGGTACATATTGGGTCATTATGACTCTAGGTGTTTTACTCGTATTATTCGGGTATGTTACCAGAAGGGCGTTAGATATGAAAGTGGATGGATATGTGGGAAGAGGGAGGCCAAAGAAAAGATGGATGGACTGTGTGAAAGAAGATATGTGTAAGAAATGAGTGAGTGCTGAGATGGCGGGTGATAGAGGGAAATGGAAGAAAAACACATGTTGTGCCGACCCCACATAGTATGGGACAAGGGCAGGATGATGATGATTCGGAGAGCGAATTCCTTTACGAGATCAAATGAAAAAGTACTGAAAAACTGGATAGTCGTCATAACTAAGCAGTTAAGCCATATTAAGAAGACATCAGCAGACGTAGCTTATTTATTGTTCAACATTTATCTTTCTATTATTTTACCAATTTGCAACATCCGTCGTTTTTAGTTTTTCTCCGCGCCGCCGTTTTATAGGGATCCACAAAAAATCAGCTTAGTAGGAATTATTCCGCAGACAGGGCTTAAAATGCCTAAAATTACTGGATTATTAGCAGTGTGTGTGCTATGCCTGATAAAATTTTATTACAGACCTTTTTGAAGTACTTACTTAGAGTAGAAGTGAAAAAAATTAAAAAATAATCTTCATTATCATTTCAGAACGTAGTACAGTATTCGAAACTAGTTGGTTACCTACATACAAACCACCAAGGGGGGCTACGTCATGTCTACTGCTGGACATATGCCTCCCTCCAAAAAAATTTACCTATTGAAGCGCAAAAACCGATTGGTTAGATTTTGTAGCCACGTTGTATTTTTTCACTCTCAGCCCCCAGTAACGATATTTCTACCATTCTAACTTTTTCGTCTGCGTGGGTTAGCTCCCAAATTGATTCTAGGTAGCAGTCCCTGAAGTATTTTTTGTACCTGTTTCCTTGGGACGAATCGCGAACTTGTGTTTGTTGAAGATCCTAAATTACCTTTTTATCAACGTAATTTAGTTACTGAGATGTTACAAACTTTGAAAGTTTCATGTTAAACGTTATGAAAATAGTGGAAACTCATTTTTCCTAAAATATATATATATAGATGTGTATATCGATTTTAAAGATGTTGGCCTTAGCATTACTTTCCGTTATAAGCTCTTATATGCCTGGCCAGACCAAATTTGGAGTAACATAAATCATAGAGATAATTTTCTAACATAAATGGTCAATGTCATAGATTTCCAGTTTTTTTCGTAACTACCGTGAACCTGATATAATGAAACAACTCGTTCGATTATTTTTTCTATTACGACAAAACAAATATTTTCTTTTACGAACTAAGCAAGAGTCAACCAAGAATACAAATACAATAACTACAATAAGTTATCTAATATATAAAATTCTCGTGTCACAGTTTTCGTTGCCATACTCCTCCGAAACGGCTTGACGGATTCTCATGAAATTTTGTGAGCATATTGAGTAGGTCTGAGAATCGGCTACTATCTATTTTTCATTTTGCAAAAAAACGTTTGCTGGGGTCAGCTAGTAAGTTATAAATAAGTTTGTAAGGTCAAGACTCTCTGCCAAGCGTCAATTCAGTGATTATTTTCTATCAAGAATAGTAAATTCATGTTTAGTTTAGTAACTACAATAAATGACTACATAAATAGGTATTCGTTTGAGAACATCTATTCCAAAATCCAAAATAGCAGAAAATAATGTCCAGTATCCAAAAATACTGGACATTATTTTCTGCATTAGCAAGTTAAAAAAAAAGAAAGTGCCAAAGATACCCGCAAACATCCGCAATACAAGATACAAAATCATTTATTTCCATTGTTTGGTTTTACAAATCTTAGAAACGTCAAAAATGAAATACAAAAAACAAAAAATAAACATAGGCTTAAAGAAGAATGGAGTCTTATAACGTATATATTTCGTACAAATCGCCTTAAAGAAAAAATACGAGTACTACTTTTTTTAATAATCTAAATAATATTTAATAATCTAATATTTTTTTTAGTCTTGTACCCTATTATCTTTAATGCCCTAAATTTATAGTCCTCAAATAATATCCTGTTAATAATCAAAAGCTTTTAAATATATCCCGCTTTTAACTATTTTCTTTCAGCTTTTTCTTCTTCGTATTTTATTTAATGCGAAACCTCTAACGAACCGTACGTACCAGAGCCATCCTTGAGCACTTTGATCATGGAATCTCTCTGAAGCGATGCTTTATTAAAATGAACGTAACCACTTGTTTTTGTATCAAATATAGTGTCGCATTTATATTCGTTAAGTTTTTTTACCATACAGTTTACCTGATTTATGTGTACGTTCGCGGGGTCGGGGAATTTTAACAAATAACAAGAAATAATAAACTTATAAGCTGTAAGTTTTTGATTTTTGATTTATTTATTTAATGCATCTCTAAAAGAAATGGAGCGAAGGTTTGTGAGGACGAGGTGAGTTTGATGCTCTTTCAAGCAAAAACTACTTAATGAATTTTTATGAAACTTCACAATAATATAACCTACTAATAACTTACAAAACCCCGTTTAATAAAAATAAAAAATATCCGTTCACGAAGAAAAATGTATGAAGTAGCAATTGATTTGTAAAGCCCTTTATTTCGTAAAAAAAATATTTTTTGTTTCATCTTTTGAATAGTTATTATTCCTCCTGAATAAATCTTACATTTTTTTTTAATCTCATTAAGGTTCGCCTTATATTAGGTCCTTACATATGAAATTGGCGTTTTGTATGGGAGGAACAAAAAGTCGAATATTTTTTAATATAATATATTTAATTAATCAAAGTATGAACCATTATTTTCTATGCACTTTTGCCATCTTATAGGTAGTTCATTGATCCCTTTACTAAAAAAACCAGTCGGACGGGAATCAATAAAATCTTTGAAGGCGATTTGGACTGCCCCATCGGAGTTGAATTTTTTCCCTTGCAAGAAGTTATCCAAATTTCGAAAAAAATGGTAATCTGTTGGAGCAAGGTCCGGGGAGTACGGAGGATGTCTTAGACTTTCCAATTGAAGCTCTTCTAATTTAGTAGCCGTCTGTTGCGCAGTGTGTGGTCTAGCGTTGTCGTGAAGCAGCAGTGGCGTGGAGCGATTGACCAGCCTAGGTTGTTTAGCCGCTAGCTTTTCCATCATGGTTTGCAATTGCTGACAATAGACATCAGCCGTAATAGTCTGGCCAGATTTGAGAAAACTGTAATGAACAATACCGGCACTAGTCCACCAAACGCTTACAAGTAACTTTTTTGGGGTTAATTTTCGCTTGGGGCAGGATTTGGCTGGCTGGCCAGGATCCAACCATTGCGCTGAGCGCTTCCGATTATCGTAAAGAACCCATTTTTCATCACAGGTAATGATTCGGTTTAAAATACCTTCATTATTGTGCCGGTTTAGTAATGTAACGCAGCAGTCGACGCGCGTTTGCCGGTTTGCTTCAGTCAATTCGTGAGGTACCCACCTTTCAAGCTTTTTAATCTTCCCAATTTGCTTCAAGTGAATTAAAACAGTTTTATCACTAACACCGCAGCCTGCAGCTAACTCGGACGTGGTTTGCGATGGATCCGCTTCCACAATAGCCTTCAACTCTTCATTATCAACTTGAGTCTCAGGCCGTCCACGGGGCTTGTTCTGCAAGTCGAAATTTCCAGAACGAAAACGTTGGAACCAAAAACGAACTGTGTTTTCTTTTGCAACACGACCGCCATACACATCATTCACCCTTCGAGTTGTTTCCGCAGCACTAGTGCCACGGCGGAACTCGTACTCGTAAATAATGCGATATTTTAAGTTTTCCATTTTGTAAAATGAGTGACGCAAACAGAAAAAAACAGAAGAAAAAAAACAAATGAATGACGATCATCGAAGCACAAATACATGAGTCTATAGCTGTACAAATTTGAATTTGGAATTCCTTACCAAAGAGGAGAAATTTGTGATTAAAGTGGCCAGTACGAAAAACGCCAATTTCATATGTAAGGACCTAATATTAATTTTTATACGTGTAGGTGTTCGTTGCCTGTGAAATTTCAAAATTAGGTATAAAGTTTTCTTCAGCCAGACAACAATGAAGTCAAACGCTATCTAACCTTGAATTTACCGCAACCACAGCGCTGAAATGGCAGCTCGTTAACTAATACATTTTTGAAGTTATACAAAGCCATTATTTCGTTTCACTGTTAGGTTTTAATTTATCTGTAAAAATTAAGATTTATCAGTAAAAAATTAGTATAAATTAAAATAGGTTAAAAATGTGGCAACAATTATCCGCCATTTGGATTTTACGATTTCATCAAAACAAACCATAATTAAATAACCAATATTTTTTTAAATCAGTGTTATAATTAAAAGGTTACGATAGCACATAGTAAATGGCATACATAATGTTCATGTCAAACAGATATTACACGTTATTCTAAATCCATGTTTATGTGTGTGTAGAACACTGGACCAGGTCACTTAAGGTCAGGAAGGTTAAGGGGAGGCCTTTGCCCAGCAGTGGGACGTAATAGGCTGACTAAAAAAAAGTTAATGTAAGTGTACTTGTATGTGCGCTTTAAAACGCGTGCTTTAACGGCGAAGGCAAATATCGTGAGGAAACTGGCATGTTCTGATAGCATTAAAGTGTTTAAAGAACATTTGATTTCACCAACCCGCACTTGGCCAGCGTGGTGAATTAAGGCCTAATATCTCTCATCATCATCATCACCCTATTAACGTTCCCACTGCTGGGACACAGGGACTTCTCTCTTGACGAGAGAGATTAGGCCTTAATTCACCACGCTGGCCAAGTGCGGGTTGGTGAATGTCACATGTCCTTCAAACTCTTTTCGAGTTCTCAGAACATGCCGGTTTCCTCACGATGTTGCCTTCACCGTTAAAGCACGTGTTTATAGCGCACATAAATTTCTCAAGAAGAAAAAAATCCAGAGGTGCGTGGCGGGGTTTGAACCCACGACCTTCGGAATGAAAGTCGAGTGTCCTCCCACTTAGCCAACACGGCTTTTGCTGCCCTAATATCTCTCGCCAAGAGAGAAGTCCCTGTATCCAGTTGGAACGATTAAAGGTCGATGATGAAGTGTACTCGCTGTATACAATGGCAACATCGTACATGTAACCAAAAAATATTAAAAACCAACATGGTTTATGTCACGAGACGAGGAGTCGATTTTAGAGGGTCAAGCGAGACGGCGCTACTTTTTTCTCTCTTTCTTATTTTAACAAAACGAACGGGCAGTAAATTTCTTTGTAATCAACTTTTGTTGTTTCTTCTCGAGCCCTTTGGCAAATATTGTTTGTATGATTAATTGTGGTTAGTTGAATTTCGAGACATAAATCTTTGTCACATGATTTATTTAGTTTTTAACCCCCGACCAAAAAAGAGGGGTGTTATAAGTTTGACGTGTCTGTCTGTCTGTCTGTCTGTCTGTCTGTGTGTCTGTCTGTCTGTCTGTGTGTCTGTCTGTCTGTCTGTGTCACCATAGCTCCCGAACGGATGGAGCGATTTCAATTTAGTTTTTTTCGTATGAAAGGTGAGTCTTGCGCGAGTGTTCTTAGACATGTTTCATGAAAATCGGTTGAGCCGTTTAAAAGTTATGGGGGTTAGAGTGGGGAAGGAAAACCGAAAATCTGCAAATATACTAGTGTGGGGTATCAAATGAAAACGCATCGCGTCCACATTACATAATATTATGTTGTTATACATTTAAGGAAATTAAGGCATTGGAATCGGGGGTTTTTCTTAAATTTTAAATTTAGATTTTATTGAGACTGCTATTTGCATAAAGAATAATCAAAATAATGAACAGCCAAATTATCTAATAATATTAATATTATTAATTAGGTATCTGGTTGCTTCTCGGAATCAGTTGCTATTTACCAATGTTAGTTAGATTTTGTACACATAAATTATATATACATAATATTAAATCCACTAGGCATTAAGTTGCTCTCTTCTTTTTTTCGATTGGGATTCGACCATCTTAAACCTCCGTGCACCATATCCTTTTCATTAAATTGACTCTAAATTATTAAACATAACTGATCATCAAAATAATTTTAGAATCGAGACTCGTTTAATAATATTTTTTTTTAATTAGCTTATCTATACTAATATATAAAGCTGAAGAGTTTGTTTGTTTGTTTGTTTGTTTGAACGCGCTAATCTCCGAAACTACTGGTTCGAATTTAATAATTCTTTTTGTGTTGGATAGTCCAGTTATCGAGGAAGGCTATAGGCTATATAACATCACGCTATGACCAATAGGAGCAAAGATATAGTAGTAAATGTGTAAAAAACGGGAGAAATTGTTTATCTTTGAAGCCTTCCGTTGCGGGCGCCGTGAAAACGGTTCAAGATACACAAAAAATATGTATTAAAGAATAATAGCTCTTTTAATGATCTAAAAAACAGTCCGCGATAGTATATGTCTATCTTTTAAGATTAACTCACAAAAACCGTTTTTATGATGGTACCTAATTTGGTCGAAATAATTTGTTTAAGTTGTATCAACATAATAATATTAATCTTTATTCAAATAAATATGTTGTTGGTTAAGAGTACTTCATCCATTATAACGCGAGTAGCACCGCAGGGCACAGCTAGTCTTATATATAAAATTCTCGTGTCACAATATTCGTTCCTGTACTCCTCCGGAACGGCTTGACCGATTCTCATGAAATTTTCTGAGCATATTGAGTAGGGCAAAACAACGTTTGCTGGGGTCAGCTAGTAATCTTATCTTAATATATATAAATCTCGTGTCACAATGTTTGTCCTCAATGGACTAATAAACCACTTAACCGATTATAATAAAATTCGCACACCATGTGCAGTTCGATCCAACTTGAGAGATAGGATGGTTTTTACGGCGAGAAAAATTAGAATAATTTCCGGGAAAATTTTATACCCGTGCGACGCCGGGGCGGGCCGCTAGTTAATATATAAAACATATTTGATTAGTATAACAAAGACTAATCTACACCTAGGGTTCCGTGGTTATACACGCAAGATGAAGTCTGGCGCAACGTTGCATATGGCAGCCCTCTTATATGTTTATTTATAATAGTGCTAAGCATATAGCTTGTATTTAGACCCGAGGTTAAATTTGCTCTGAGGTTATGTGCAATAAATCTAAATTTAAAATTTAAGAAAAACCCCCGATTCCAATGCCTTTATTTCCTTAAATGTAAAACAACATAATACTATGTAATGTGGACGCGATGCGCTTTCATTTGATACCCCACACTAGTATATCTGCAGATTTTCTGTTTTCCTTCCCCACTCTCACCCCCATAACTTTTAAACGGTCAACCGATTTTCATGAAACATGTCTAAGAACACCCGGGCCAAACTCACCTTTCATACAAAAAAATATATACTATGATGGAACAGACAGACAGACAGACACGTCAAACTTATAACACCCCTCTTCTTTGGTCGGGGGTTAAAAAGTCATAAACGGTGTTGTAATTAAATGCCTGCAAGTTATCTGTATTAGAATAAAATAAAAAGACAAGATTTAATAACACTAAAATTATTTCTTATAGATTGTGCTTTTAGTATTTTATCCCTCAAACTTACAAATCTCCATTTAGAACGGTTCTTAAGTTACAGTTCTTAAGACAGACAGGGGACGTAGTCTCGATAGGGTCCCTTAACCCTTTGAACCTTCTACATTCTAGGTCTTCATGCTCCATCTTAGACCACATCGTCACTTTACATCAGGTGAGATTGTGGTCAAATGAAGACTATATCGAGCATAAAAAAAAAAGAATACGGAACCCACAAAAATAGAGAACGCACCGCTGGTAAAGCTATTGTAATATTTCAAATGCCAAAATAATTTATCCATTTGCATACATTAAATTCTGCAAATTGATATTATTTTATTCATATTCGCCTCACGTTAGAATAAAACAATTTGCCAAATTTCACTCTAAAAACAGCGGCATCCAAAAGGGAACCAGGAAAAAAGGAACCAATTATCAACAATTAAAATAATCAATTCGATTAATTCGTTCTCTCGGAACTCGAACGCCACAGAAAATCGATTAGCGTTTTTGTTACTCAGTATCGATTACACAAGAACGCTAAATATCATGTCGTCTGTGTTTAAGGTGCAGACAAATTAGTAAGTGTCGTTCATTTACAACTGTAATAATAATCTCTTTGTGTGTTTTTGTAATATTATATTCCGGAGTTGGCGCTAACCGCCCTATTCATAAACTTAATTCACTTCTTACATCAGACTTATAGGTGGTTATTATAACGTTTGATATAGAAGTAAATCATAAGCCTAAATAAGTGCTCATTTTGTGTAATAACAGTTTAATAAAAACTTTTTATCCTTGTTTATCTCTATAATAGTCACAAAATAAGGCATAAATAGAATTATAGTGTGTTTAGCCAATTCTGTTATATTAGCCAGTAACAGCAGTTCATATGAGTACGGGCGTAAATATTTATCTTCGCGGTCGCACCTAATTATGACAACCATAATTTAAAACAGTTAACTCTCTGAAATTTAAATTTATATGTGAGGCACATATAAATTTAAATTTCAGAATGTTTTAGATTCAATCAAATATTAACTTGTGCATACAAAATCGCTCATCAGAGTACACCGAATAATTATGATATACGCAAACAATCCAAGCGTTAATGAATCAAGAATTAACAGAAACAATATTATTGCCTATCATGTTGCCTTAGGCTCCATGTTGCATAACACCGCCCTCGACGGAGAATCATTAATTATGAAGTTTTCAATCCAAACTCATATCAATGGTTTATTTTGTTCGACAGTTGCTTCAATAATTGATTGGTTTTTGTAGTTTGTTTGATTTATTGACTTCAAGTTTAGTGCTTGATAGATAGATGGATAGAAAATACTTTATTACACACCAAACAAAGAAACAATACAGTAATAAAATAAAAACTAAAACTAGAATGCGTAATGGGCGGTCTTATTGCTTAAAGCAATAAGACTTTTACTTGAAGGTACATTTCTTCCAGACAACCGTGGATGGAGAGAAAAAATTTAAATGTAATGGTCGGTGGTTTAAATAATATAAATACCTAATATTTAATGCAACCTAAAACTAGCCTATACTTAATTACATTTAAAGCAACCGAACTTTTACTTGATGATATATATATATATCAAACAAGATTTATGAAAATACAAACGATCCAAAAATCGCTATTCTCATTTCTTCCACGCCAGTTTCGGGTAACACACTTGTGTAATTCCCAAAGTTCTTTTCGCAAGAAACAGTAGGATACAAGTGTCATAAAATATCAGAGTTGACATAAAGCACGTCCATTAAATTAAGCTAACTAGACGCGAGAAGTTCGGGAGGAAAGTTGCGTAAGTATCTAAGTGTCGTAGGGTTGGGATGCGCGGCTTGCTACAAGAAAATCCGGACAAAAAGGAAATGATTATGCAACATGGCATAAGTAATTTTTATAAGATTTGTTGGATACGAATAATTTATTAAAAATATAGTGAAGAAATGTGAGTAGCGCGAAATACTTGACATGCCCATTTTAGTTATAAACTAATTTGGTGTCTTTCTAGCAAACACAAATTCGAATTAATCGAGGATGGCAAATGATTATTTCCTCCTGCATTTGCTGAAAATAGATTTAATTGCCAATTATGTATGACACATATATTATAATGCTAAATCCCTTATATTTTTAACCGACTTCAAAACAGTGTGTATAATATTTTTTATGTATGTTCACCGATATTTCCTTCAACAATAGATGGATTTAAAAATTCATAAAGACGGATTTTTAAGTTGTAGAAGTCAGTTTTTTAATCATAGTTTATGTTTTATATTAATGTTACAAACAGCAACCAGCCTAACCATTTAATATCAAGGTTTTTTTCCCTTATGCTATACCTATTACGTTCCAAGGCCCTTGTTCTATATTCGGCCTAGTGACCTCTTCAGCAAGTTTTATAGCCCATTGCAACTTCAACGAGCTCCGAATCACTATATTCCAGTGTAATTCAATCAACTACTGAATAATTCCACCATTGACAATTCCATTTTCAACCCAACAGTAACATCCAATTGTCGAAACTATTTACTTTGTTATCGTCCGGCCATTCTTGAGCTCCCCACCCCTAAGTAAATACCCGTGAAACGGGTTCAGGGCTGTTGGTGCTCCTTAGACCGTGTCTGCCGAAAATATCGCGGTGCTCAATGGATGGGTGGTCTTAAGGTATTTGGCTCTATTGGTAAGGATTTACAAAGCACTAATGACGGTCCATTGAATATTGAAACCAAAAATTAATTTTCCCGATTTGCGATTCTCCTTCAAAATCCAATTATAAAGAGTCTTCTCCGTACATATCCTAATTAATGTTCTTTTCATATAATTCAAATACAATCCACACATGATCTTGCACTTAGATTAGATTAGAAGATATTCGTGGAATATATTCTAGAAGCATACATATTTGTTGACATCAAATGCTCAAAACAGAAATCCTCAAGCCAACAGGCTCTTCACTCGGGAAGCCCACTACATCGCAAGCTTAACGTGGGTTGAACCTGTATTGAGAGCACGAACTTTACCGACTAATGACTTATGAAAACGGTCTAAGTTTCACTAACGCTTCCTACACAGTAAAGATATTGGAGACTCTTTTTAACCCCCGACCAAAAAAGAGGGGTGTTATAAGTTTGACTTGTCTGGGACATCCTAGCTCCCGAACAGATCGAGCGATTTCAATTTAGTTTTTTTGTATGAAAGATGAGTTTGGCCCGGGTGTTCTTAGATATGTTTCATAAAAATCAGTTAAGCCGTTTAAAAGTTATGGGGGTGAGAGTGGGGAAGGAAACCTAAAATCTGCA
Source organism: Gymnoscelis rufifasciata (assembly GCA_929108375.1). NCBI lineage: Eukaryota > Metazoa > Arthropoda > Insecta > Lepidoptera > Geometridae > Gymnoscelis > Gymnoscelis rufifasciata. Next base: position 14,802,809 of record OV815305.1, read on the forward strand.
AACATACTCGAGTAGGGTATCAAAAGAAAGCGCATCGCGTGCACATTACTAAATATTATGGTGTTTTACTTTTAAAGAAATTAAGGCATTGGGATCGGGGGTTTTTATTAAATTATAAATTTTGATTTTGTTCTATGACCTGTCTTTGGTGTGATTTAGGTCTGGAGCTGTGTTAAGCGGGCGCGAGCGCGGTTTAATGTCAAACGCTTACAAAAGTGCTACGTCGCTTAAATTTGAAGATTCGGGCATTGGACTAACAAAAGAAAAAAAGAAATCATACAACACAGAATAAGCAAATTTAACAGACTTAGAATATATAAGGGATTTATTTTGCTTCTGGTAAGTAAATAATATTATATCTCTCTTATATATTATATATATTATATATACATATATATTATATATTATACTCTTCGAGATTCAACGATAAAAATATCGTTGAATCTCGAAGAGTGGAAGAAGGGAAGGGAGGCCTTTGCCCTGTAGTGGGACAGTGCAGGCTAAATTATAATAATAATTATCATAATAGTATAATATTTTGTTGTTTTCCAAGCTGAAATCGATAAAGTGATTCAAGTGGCAGGTTTATATGCATAAATTTTAATGATTTTTAATCTTCTATATAAATAAAAATGAATTGTTGTTCGTTAGTCCGATTAAAACTCGAGAACGGCTGGGCCGATTGAGCTGATTTTGGTTTTAAAATGTTTGTCGTAGTCCAGGGTAGGTCTAAACGGTGAGCAAATAAGGAAAAATTGCCGGGAACTTTTTTACCCGTGCGACGCCGGGCGGGCGGGCGGGCGCTAGTAAGTGATAAACCTCACTTTGCATGTACTCGAGGCTTCACTTCAAGGGTTCACACAATACAAAGTGCAGAAAAATTTCGACCTATAACGTGATGACGCGTTGGTGTAATTCGTGGAGATGCAGGTTAGAATCCTGTGCGCGAAGGTTACGGATGTGTCTTAATTTTTTCTGCATAAAATTTATATGCATAATTCGCGTAAACTTGCGTTGTGCTGTTAGTTTTAAATAAATATCTCATAGGTATAAATCACAATCATAATGAAACGATTTGTAAACTAGTTTGGTTGTCAACAACACATTAAAACAGAAGTGCACCCATTCATAATGAATGCATACATGCATTTACTTCTAAGATGTCTGAAGTAATTTTAACGCATAACTACATACAACAAATCATTTTAATGTTTGTGCCAAGTGGTTCATAGTGGCATCGCTGTTATTATTTCGTCGTAATTTTTTTTCACCGATCCCCGAGTAACGGAGTGACATTAAGCTGAGACTCCATTTTTAACCCCCGACAAAAAAGAGGGGTGTTATAAGTTTGATATGTCTGCCTGTATGTATGCTGGGACATCATAGCTCCCAAACGGATGGAGCGATTTCAATTTAGTTTTTCATTTTGTATGAAAGGTGAGTTTCGCGCCAATTTTCTTAGAATATGTATGATGAAAATCGGTTGACCCAGTTAAAAGTAATGAGGGTAAAAGTGGGGAAGGAAAACCGAAAATCTGCAAATATACTCGAGTGGGGTCTCAAATGAAAGCGCATCACGTGCACATTACAAAAAAGTATGACTTTTTACTTTTAAGGGAACTAAGGTTCTCAAATCGAGGTTTTGTTTTAATTGTAAATTTAGTAAATGGTACATGGCACCAGCCTGGTAGCTGTAAATGTTGTAAACCAAAGAATCTCTTTCATTTCATTTTTACAGTAGAACGTAAGTTATATAGGTGTTAACATAGATCTATATACCATAGTATTATTACATATAATATTAAAAAACATGATTCCTAAATTAATTAAAATCCAAATAGGCTATGTCCTACCACCGACTGCTTATCGCTAATACGCTGTCCAATGCTGATCGTCATCAAGCAATATGGCACAGCCTCCTGTTTCCTAGAATTGTGTCTCGGCGTCCTTTGTTCTAAGGTATTCGAGTCAGCTCCATTTTAATTCCTTTATTGTCACGGGCATACCTACTTTGGGGTTAGAAAATTATTACAACCTATTAGGAGAGACAAATTTGATCAATTAAAATATTAAAACACAAAAGGAAATAATAGTACCTAATTGAAATAACGTTCTTTTAAACGAATTTGAGGATATTCAATAAATTTAAAATTAAATCACTCCTGCTGTCTATTTGATAAAAAATAAATCTAAAATTAAGATTTAAAAAAACCTCGAATCCGATGCCTTATTTTCCTTAAAAGTAAAACACCATAATAATGTGTAATGTGCACGCAATGCGCTTTTATTTGATACCCCATTCGAGTATATTTGCAGATTTTCGGGAGCTATGATGTCCCAGACTGACAGACACACAGGCAGACAGACACGTCAAACTTATAACACCCCTCTTTTTTCGTCGGGGGTTAAAAAGTGCTAAACTAATTTACAAATTGCTTTTAGCAATATATAAAGAGATTCCAGAATGCAGTTAACACTCGTGCGCAGCTGCCTACACTTATTAAACTCCCAATATAATTAGGATTTCATTTCACAAACAAGGTGATCAATAAATCTTTGATTTATTTATCTATGGTTTTATAGATAGAAGGAATTCAGACCAACATAAAGTTTATTGCTGTTACAGCGGTCTCAGTGAGTCCTTGTTTATTACTAGGTCTAGAGATTTTTCAGTATCAAAACATTGTGAAATAATGATGCAATTTTTTATGAGCCTTTGAGCCCAGTGCGTGGTAAAGGTATCCCTATCTTCCTTCCAGAATCTATCTCCTTCCATCTATTCCCGTGGTAAGCTCTAAGCTTGCGTTACAGGTACTAGACATTTGATATACTTAAAATATTGATCTGATGTACTTAATATATTTATCTGATATACTTCATATATTTACCTGACATACATGCATATACATGTACCTACCCGTATTTTTTATTGAACCTATCTGATGTTTAATCCATCCAGTCCATGGGGTAGGAGTCAAGCTCATCTCTCAACCAACGCTTTAGTCTACCTCAATAAAAATATAAATGAAATTAGTAACTTATTAAATCAGAAATCGTATAATATCAACATCAAGATACAAGATACAAAATCATTTGGATCATTTGGATCATCCGGAAGAAGACACGACGCCGTAAGTTAAATAATTTAGAAAAGTAGTGTCGTATTCTGTAACAAACGGGCTATGCTAGGGCAAATATAGGGCTACTACATCAATCATTTAAATTTTATTTTCCTTCTGGGAGCTATGAAGTCCCTTTTAACGGGAGGGAAGGAATATTCCAGAAGTTTCTAGCAATATATTAAGAAAGTCCTGCAAACCTGTTACGCACACACGCGCACTATCGCCGAGCGACAGTTTCGTACCGTTGAAGAATCGTTTGTTTTTTGGTCGCGAACGTTTTAGTTGCTTTTTCTTTGTCCCGAAATTCGACGAAGGTTTTTTATGGACCATAAAACTGGCTTCGGGAATTTAATAGGACCTGGAGAGCTCTTGTGTTTTTGTTAGACCTTACGTGTTTCGAAATAATATTTGAGCTTTTAAATTGTGCATTTTAGCGACCTAATTTCTAGGTGAGCTCATTTAAACTGTTTAAAGCTTGCTGCTGAAGTTTCTGTGCATAACTTTGTTGTTGAAAGTCGGGGTACTTAGGAGTAAGTTTTTTAGAATTTCAATTAAAAGCGCACTTTTGTAGGTGTGCAATTATGCAGGTATTTTTGTATGCCGTATGTGAGAGGATTTACAGGGTAAAGTGGCTTATGTGTGGTGTCATCGCCCAGCGAAATGACGATTGGCGAATATAAGTGACGATGGCATGATAAGTTTGATCGATTTCCTGACAACCGATGTCGGGAATAACGGGAGGTCGAGTGGAATAAGTGGAGAGGACACGACGCACCTATTATAATAGGTCCAAATACAGCTAGCGCGATAAGAGTCTGGCTTTGACCGTTACTGCGCAGAAATCAGAAATTGGGTATCAATGGGCAATTAGCGGGGTGCGGGGCGGGTGTGTAGGCGCACGCGGTGCTCTTATTGGCTGAAAGTATTGTCTGCCTGACAGTACCCATGCGCAGTAATCCCCTCCACCTGAAGGTCAAAGCCAAACTCTCGCCGCGCGATCTGTACAAAGCAAAAAGAAAACGGTTTAAAACACCATTGCAGTCACCACTTCCAACTTACCAACCTGTGTCCAAACTCGGTTCCAAAATAACGGTTCAGTAACATGCACCCGAATATCTCCCGAAGTACAAATGCTATCCTAATGTCACAAAGACTGTTCAATTGAGATATTAATTATAAAGAATAAAATTCAAATAAAAATTATGAGCACAACTTCGAAATTGAATAAAACTAAAGTAAATCATATTTAGTCATATTTATTTAACCAAAAATGTCCGTTGATTACTTCTGTCTGTCTTTTCTTCTTTTACACAAAAACTCCTTAAAACATTTAAATGAAATTTGGTACACATATCCTCTAGAGCCTCAGAAAGGTTATAGGGTACCTTTTACCGCGGGAAAATCCATTATAACGCCGCGGGGCTCTACTAGTGTGCAATAATTTTCTGAATTTGTCTCATGCACGGTATTCGTCCAAAAAACGGATTAAATGCTTGCAAAACATGCCACATGTTTTGCCGTTGGGAATTTAACCACTGAATCTCTGCGTCTCAATTGCTGTTTGGCATTCCCATCCAACCACTAAGCAATTAACGACGTTAGCCTTATTTGGTAACTACCATTCCATTGGAAAAGCAACAGTTGCTATCATAAGTATACTTACCTATTGAATCGTTAATTTAAATGAAATAAAGTATCCACAAATTCAGGATGTCTAAACGCTTTGTTCTGTAAAAATAATGTATTTAATTATTATGTATAAACCTTAGATTGTTCAATTAACAGCGGGAAGGTATGTTATCCCTTAAGTAAATCCAGCTAGTATTATTATAAAACAGAATAAGCACTCAGATGACTAGCTTGACCTTAGAATAACGACTATTTCAAGATATCAAAAGTAATGATCATAACTACCTATAATAATTGTCGTCGAATCATCTGTTATTATTATGATTACCCACATAATAGCCAACGTTGCACAATTCTTTTGATTTTCTATAAAATGCACACTAAGTACTTTTAAATGTCCATATTTAGTAGACAATTCACACTGAAGATTATCCCTTACAACAAGTACAATTTTAATTACTCACAGACATTTTTTTCCAACTTCGGAGAGTTGTCGGTCTTCTACAGATTGTACTACTGAGAGTGTGCCAATACGCTACATGTGCTGATCCCACCGTCTCCATTCTATCATCAGTCGCTCAGACGTATGGCTGGTTTTCATGCTCACTTAGTGGATCTGCAATCAACACGCACGAAATGCTTCCATCTGCTTGAATTCTTTTGCGCACCGCGTTTTAGGAGTGGAATTCTCTCCTGAATTCTGTTTTCCCGAATAGATACAACCCGACCACTTTTAAGACCCTAGTGTACCCTAATAGGCTTTTACTGTGCAATTTTTTTCCATCGTTGACCTTTTCTCCGCCTTCTGATAAGACTCAAGTCAAATGTAAGCCCAAAAAAAATACTGCTGGAATGTTTTAACTTGCGGACGAAATTACAAAAACATGTCAAATATCACTCATTCTGTACTATTTACTAGGCAGCTGCAACATAGTTCCAACATCGCGATTCGGAATATTTTAAATGAAAATTAATCATCTTGAATTAAAATATTTTGAATTATAACCCGGCTGTAAGCAAAACTCGTTGACCACAATTATTAAATATTTCTCTTTGCTGGAAGAAAATAGTGCATTCCTGAGTTATCGCCTTTTGTTCTTTAAGTGCCGTACCACAGAAACTCATTTTGTTTATTTTTTCCTACGGGTCGTTACGCGTTGGTTAGTAGGTTTTTGTGTGTGGACGATACCTAACATTGTTTTCGACGAAATTTCTTTTTCTCTTTTCCCATTTTGCGGACATAACAAAATCTGGTTCCCCGGCAAAAATCCAATCCGCCAGCTTTGACCTTTAGAGGAACTACCAACCCCCGAAAACGTCATAGCCATATTATATTATGTTGTATTTTACATTAATTAATTTTAAAAGAAAAATGTTGCATTTCCAAGCTGTTATTTCCTTACAAACTCCAAGATTTTATGGAAACGCTAACACCATGCAATTAAATAAGTAATTAGAAATGTTTACTATCACTGTCACATTTTTTGTGAAGTCTATTCGATGAACGATCGAGTATCCATAGTAATGGCACACAGAAAAGTAAATTCAGTGCCTTATTGTCCGACAGTCAACTACGGTGTTAAAACGGTAATTATTCCTGCTAAATATCACATTGTTCTTAAACTGGACTGACTTAAAGCGTGTTTACGTATTTACGGGACGGTAAACTTAATGTTATAGGTGCTGTGGAGAGTGATGTACTATCAGCTTAGTTTGATGTTCTGCACTTATAGGGGAAAACGGGACCCGATTGCTCATCTCTGCTGATTCTTCGTCGTCTGCCTGTCACCAGGCTGTACCGCAATAACCATGATAGTTAGAGAGTTTTAATTTTGAAGAATGTATTTCTGTTGCCACTACGAGTATAACGAAAAATACTAAAAACTCTTTGGTCGCGCAGGTTTGTGCAGGCCGAAGGTTATCTTGGACTTGGGCTGACCAAAATCAAATCTACTTATTAATTTATCTTCTTACTTAGAATTTGCTATTTCATCTCCCATCCGCCAGCCTCTCGTCAGGCCCATGAATGAAGTGCCTAAAAGCCAACGTGACTGAATCGGAGCGTGCGAAAATATCTACTCTACCTTCACGCTAGTAAAACAGCCTTCACTGTGGGTGGTCTCGTGCTAAACCAGGTAATCAGCTGGTCATACATGGATATAGATTACACCCGACTGTCTATAATTTGATGAAATTCACGCAAGTTAAGCCTACCAAAGCATACGTTGAAATGCTTGACGAACAGAATACGCCACGGTGCATTCATACATACAAATATGTAGTGGGCATATATGCTTTTCTGCATGGATGTACCTTTGCTTTTATGGAGAGGGAATTGGACATGTAAAATTTAAAATAACAAGTATTATTTTAAAGTTACAACCGCTTTCATATGTACTGAATAATTAGAATAGAATTGAATAGAATGTCTTTATTGCTCCAAACATGGTATAAAGCTATAAAGGCAATAAATACATACAAAGTCCACATGTTTCCCTAAAATCTTGAATGCAATAATTAATCTAATCAAGGATGAATGTCATAATACTTAAAAATGAATGTTTTCTTAATAAAGATAATTCAATGCAACTGGACTGATCCATATAAAATTGAAATCAGGCCAATATTAAAAAGACGAGCTTAGCTTAGAATCATCAAAATTCGGTAACCAAATGCGGGTCACAGTTATCTCAAGATAATATTATTATAAGACAAATCCTCCGTTCTAAATTTCTCTATTTAAGTCAATTTGAAATCAACACCATTAAAATAACATCACCAAGACAAAAAGTAAACATAAAATAATACCTAAACGTTGTTTACAGTTGTTTGTTGTTTTTAATTGAATCAAGACAATATTTCTGGTAATACAGTGTATCCCACGGCCATGGCAAACGACGTCGAAAGGTCGTGGTTTCGAACCTCGCCACGCACCTTTGGATATTTCTACTAGAAAAAAAAGGTGTGTGTGCGATTCACACACGGTAGAAGTGAAACTTCAGTATATCGACAAAAGATTGAGATGAATAAAAAAAAATACTGTGCAATAAGATTTTGTTCGGGCGGTCACCCATCCAAGTACTGGCGTTCCGGAAAGTTGCTTAACCTTGCTCCCGTTGCATCCGGTCTGAAATCACAACGATTCTAAAGAAGTTTCTCTTCAAAAATTACGTGCGCTTGCCTTCCTCGATAAATTGGCTATCTAACAATGAAATACTTATTCAAATCCGTAAGTAGTTCCTCAGATTAGCGCTTTCAAACAAACAAACTTTTCAGCTGTATAATATTGATATAGAAAGTGCCCGTTCCGGACTCATCCCTTGGAATGTAAGTAGCCCTTTTTTCACTACACCGAGGTCCATTTCGAAAGTTCACGGCATGTATTTATCTTCGAAAACGACTGAGGAATTGAAACGATATTAAACTTAATGGACCATTAATGGTCCACGCTTACAATTCTTTTTTACCGACTTCTTAAAAGAATGGCTTCACTTTTCGATGTGTTTATTTTTATGTTAGTCATCTCAGATCTTTATATTCACGGCAAAATCTCAATGAAGGCTATGCAACATCGCAAAATAGCAGGAAAATAAAATAGAACATAAAAAGTGGAGTATTGTGGAAATTATATCTAACTAGTGGCCCGCCCCGGCTTCGCACGGGTTTTTATTCAATTTTTTTCCCGGCAATTATTTGATTTTTTCTCGCCTTTTAAACCTTCCCTAGACCTCCACGAACATTTCAAGACTATGATTAGATAAATCCGTTCAGCCGTTCTCGAGTTTTAATCAGACTAACGAACAACAATTCATTTTTATTAATATAGATTATAACTTTTGAATCTATCATGGTTAGCAATACTATTTAGATTTATATCGGGATACTTACCATGATTGATTGCGTTTCTAGTTTCCCGATATTTCGGCACAGTTACATGCGCCGTGATCACGGTAGAACTATGTTGTCTAGTTCAACCGAAATATCGGGAAACTGAAAGACAATCAATCATGGTAGATATCCTGTTATAAATCTAAATTATATCTAATTGTAATATTTGCTTAACTGATAAATAAATAATAAATATTTCCGGACCAATGACACAGCATCACCTAACCCCAAAATAAGCAGAGCTTATGTACTATGGGACTGATGAAATACTACATAGATATATATTTTTTTTTTTTAACACATACATGATACAAATAAAACACCTAGACTCGAAACCAGAAATTGTAGATCGTACAAAATCTGGTCCCCCGGCGGGAATCGAACCCGCAACGTCTTGCGCCTCAGGCATCGCCCACCGAGCCAAAGAGGTCGTCATAGGTCGTATGTCTTACAGTACTTACTTGACGCAATACAAAGACTAATTTAATATGTTTATTTAAGGTCGGCTCATTAAAACCACCCAGCACCCGATCCGCATAGAACTAATTCTATGCGGATCGGGTGCTGGGTGGTGACGCTTTCAAAGAACATCACAAGGCTCACTGGTGACAACGCGGCATTAACCCATGGACAAGGGTCGAACTACAACGAGCGAACGCCGAGCGAGGCGATGGTGTTGAATAGGTCTATAAGCTGCAATCTTTAATCTGAACAAGCCGATTGAAGCCACATAATATTATTTAAGACTTTACTTCTCTTTTGTGTAAAATGGCTAAATTTATTTGTTAAGTCTTATTAACATTCTTGTGTAAGAATTACCTGACCGAAAGTAAACAGCAATGGTACCTATTCAAAATTGCGTAGTTACCTTAAAATTTTATGTTTAATAAATATTTGTCTAGATAATTTCATTTAAAATACTTTATTTGAACAAAACCTTGGTACGATAATATAATACTTAAGTAATTTATCACCTAGATAAAGAATTTACTTACAGCCAATAATGCAACTGGTCATCGGTTTGACATGCGAACTGTATCGATCTTTTCCAATGTCTGATTTTCTTTATAGTACCAGTATAATTTGGTTAATAGTACAGTCGACAGCAAAAGTAGGTGATTTTAATCAACGTTTATTAAAATATTGTAGTGTGACGTGCCAGATGTAAACAAGTTATAACAAAGTATCTGTTCTAAATAAACCTTTTAATAAACTACAATAGTCAGTAACTTTTGACTCAATTTATTGTATTATATTATTTTGGGACCCTATTTCATACTAAATCCCCTATTGCATGACTGTACCAGATTTTTATTAAATGTAGGTCACATTAACCGAAACACCTGTAGATGTAGATCTATTTGTAGCTTCGATTAGACTAATTTGTTTCGCGTTCTTTGTAAATGTCAATTAGCTGTGTAATTGTAGCAGGAATCGAATCCGCATTGGCTACTTGGCATGATTGGCTTGACTAATCACTAATCCATCGTCACCTAGAGTCACACAGACTAATCGGCCGCATACTAGTACGCAGCAAAGATTTTAACGGGTCAATGTTTCACTTTATATTGTAACTGCCTGGAGAGAATCAAATTAGCAATGCTTTTAAAGTAACTAGAACCATTCTTTTAACCCCCGACCAAAAAAGAGGGGTGTTATAAGTTTGACGTGTCTGTCTGCCTATCTGCCTGGGACATCATAGCTCCCGAACGGATGGAGCGATTTCAATTTAGTTAATTTTGTATAAAAGGTGAGTTTGGCCCGGGTGTTCTTAGATATGTTTAATGAAAATCGGTTGAGCCGTTTAAAAGTAATGGGGGTGAGAGTGCGGAAGGAAAACCGAAAATCTGCAAATATACTTGAGTATCAAATGAAAGAGCATCGCGTGCACATTACTAAATATTATGGTGTTTTTCTTTTAAGGAAATTAAGGCATTGGAATCGGGGGTTTTTCTTAAATTTTAAATTTAGATTTTAGAATAATGAGTTTTATCCGTCATTGCCTCAATTTTAATACACAAGTTATTGACATAATGAATAAATGTCGTAGTTATAATATTAATAATATATATGGTAGGATAGGGTAAACCTTATTGGTTTATCCTATCCTCTTTTCACTCAACACTTTTTTCATTGTCTGTACAACACGGGTATCCAGTACTTTTGCTCGTGGTTCGAATCGACCCATTTTAAGAGATAACTTCCGATACAGCTACGTCATTGCGGTGCGAAACGTTTCAAAATAACTCTTGGTCGATACATAACGTGGTATGAACAGCCCTCGGTTTGAAACGACTAAAGACGTCTGAGTAGTCTTCTGAGGTTCTTGGACTGACTAATTTTCCTTTTACGAGTATGTATAAGGATCAAATATCATGAATGTCTTTAAAATATGTGCTACTGTTTTAAACAATATTGCAACCATAATAGGGTAGCATTAATGATTTGACAACTTTTGACATGATTCGATTTTTAGAACGAAGTTCCTTACGGCAGGCTCGGAAGAGTAAGGGATTTTGCTGCGCGAACGAACTGAAAACGAGGTATTCCTCAGGGCGCACCAAGATGATGCGCACCCAGATGATGCGCACCAACGTACTTCCACATAGCGCACCAGCTCTGGTGCGCATCATTCAGTACTTATAAATGTTTAGTTTTTATTCCTCGCTGCGCACCAACGACAATGTAGGGTCTAGTGATGGGGTTGTTTTCATCTAATTAGTTACCTATAGTGGAAATGTATAATTAATTGGCTTTCAGCTGACATGTACCCTGCATGTATATTTGTGATAGTAAATTATGTTTTGTCTACCTATCTGTAAGTTTGCATAAAATTCTAAAATAAAAAAATATAATTAGGATTTAAGTAATTAAAAGTAATATAATTATAATTAAAAATGTTTATTTTCATTTGGAGAATTGGATACACATCAGCATAAAATACAATACGAGTATCTGAAGATATCGTTTATTACATTTTAGAAAATCAGCCTTACAGAAAACTAGAACACACTTAACACTTAAATATAGTAGTTTTTAGATTTATTTATTTATTCAAATTCAAAATTACACTCTTATTTAAGTAACTTTGTTTACGAAATCGCGTTACTTAAGGTTTTTAATCCTAACAATAAATATTTTTATTAAGATTTTAACAATCAGTCTTATTAGTAATCAAATGAAAATTATTATCCAATTATAAAATTTTACCGTATTGTTTGTTTTCTACAGGTGCTTAAAGTAATAAATAATATTATGTAGATACCTGTAAAATACAAACATAACTTTTGAAACGAACTGTAAATGTCGTTCAATGGAACATACAAACATTCAGAACATCAGTCTCACGTACAGTCGGTACTGAGTATGATTGTACTTAAATTTAAATAATCACATCAGTTCCATTGTTAATGATAGTTTACTTTTTATAGTATCAATTAGTATAAAATAATTAGTAAAAAATGGTTCGTAGTTAAGTTTGTATTGTGATTTAGTTAGTAAGAAAAACTGTTTGTTTACCGAATAAAATAAAATAAACAAAAACAAAAAAACTACGTTTTTTAATGAAAACTAGATAATGTTGTAGTACGTAACATTTTAAACTTCCGGTCTTATTAAAATCGGAGTTTCTCTAGGCAATGCCCGAGAGATATTTGGCCATTTTTGTATTCTTGTAATATTGCATTAATTAATTCATGACTCATTTTGGCTTTTTTTTGGTTTTGAGATTTTGGCATTTTTATGCGAATATCAGATAAGTTATTACAGTTCTTTTCAAAATATCCCAAAAGCTTGACTAAATTGATAAGTTTATTCTTGTTCATAAATTTGCCCAGTTCTGAGTAATGAGATTCCACATGATTATTCGTCTTATGGATTTCGCCATAGGTTGAAAATTTATCTGACAAAAAAAAATAAAAATAAAAATGTAATAATTTGAAGGCGGTGCCAAGTAAAACAATAGCTAGATATAATATAGGTACCTAACATCAATCTTTTTCACAACTCAAGCCATAAGGTATTAGTAGTATTAGTACTTTGCACCGACCTCAAATTATTACATTATTTGTAGAAGTTAATTTATTTTTTACTTTTTAGTTATTGCTTTGAAGTTGGTTCTTTTTTGTCAAAAATTTTTTTTTTACGATTTTTAGTGAGGTTCAGATCATCAGACCCCTAATATCAGTCAAAACCCATTAAGATGAACGGTCTCAGTAATATAAGTTAATCAAGCCCAAAGTACTTGCTGAAAATCGTTGAGGAGTTACCTCGACTGCCTTTCCCTCCATCATCAGATCAACACCAGACCCTCATTAATAATAGGTCTTTAAAATTCATTATATTGAACAATATTAAGGAACACACAAGTCCGGAAAGACAATTTTTTCAATAGTTTTCCTCAATTTCTTCAGGATTCCACCATCAGATCCTGGTTTCCTTACCAAGGGAACACCCCTGGGATACTACCTTTCCAACAAAAAAAAAAAATCAAAATCGGTTCATAAATGACGAAGTTATCCCTGAACATACACAAAAAAATATATATATACGTCGAATTGAGAAACGTCCTCCTTTTTTGAAGTCGGTTAAAAAACCTTGTACCTGGATTTGGCAGGCCTGCCAATGCTTACGGCATATTATGTTACGTGCCAGTAGTGGTGCAATACGTGAGACATTTGCAGATTTTCGGTTTTCTTTCCCCACTCTCACCCCCATAACTATTAAACGGCACAACCGATTTTCATGAAACATGTCTAAGAACACTCGCGCCAAACTCAGCTTATCTTACAAAATCATACAAAAAAAACAAATTAAAATCGCTCCATCCGTTCTGTCTGTCCCAGACAGACAGACACACATACAGACACGACAAACTTATAACACCCCTCTCTTTTGGTCGGAATTATACATTTCCACTATAGGTTACTAATTAGATGAAAACAACCCCATCACTAGACCCTTCATTGTCGTTGGTGCGCAGCGAGGAATAAAAACTAAACATTTATACGTACTGAATGATGCGCACCAGAGCTGGTGCGCTATGTGGAATACCTCCTGAAAACATGTGATAGTAAAACCGTAAGAAAAATCCGTGGAATAAAACCGTTATATGAGACGTGCGCGAGTAGTCTCTAATACCTTATTCTCCTTCTTTCTTTTCGTTCTCTCATCTCTTCTCTCTTTATTACCACTCCACTCCGCCAATGCATCACTTCACTCATGAATTCATGGACAAGCAAGTGGAATACTCACATTATAGAAACATTTTACTCGTGAGTAGCCACGTTTATTGGATATATTTTTTTAACAAATTGTATCGATTCTACATTAGCCAAAGGAACCTCGTTCCTAACAATAAAAAAAATGAGTTGTCGTGGGACACCACATCTTTTTTTATTGTTATCTTATATTTCGGCGAGTGCCATGATCACGGCTAATGTGAGTAAAGCCGCCGAGCCTAGTTGGCTAAACAACACAGGTTGAAACTTAAATAGCCTATGTCGTATTTCAAATGTCTCTTTCCTACTCGTAACGGGATACCTAAATGTATTTATAATCATTGCATACAAGATGGTCAAATAACGTCGATTCCAATCGGATGCCAGATACACCAAACGCATTCTACAGCGAGCTCGTACACGCCTTGAGTAAATGAAATGTAGAACTATAAACGCATTGGCTTCAGTCCAAACCGATAGGTCAGTCAGGTGGGCGATTGTCGTTAGAGTGTCTAGATGCCATTGTCCAGACAATAGTTCAAGTGACGTCATTGCTAGTTATTCTATATTTCGATTCGGATATCTAGTTCTAGTGCAGAAGGTCAATTGAATACTTCACTCTATCAACCTGTGGATATGGCTCGATTGAAGTTGACAAGTGCCGCTCGTATTTATGAGCTCTAAGGGACAGTTCAGGCCGACGGGACGCGACGGCATATTTAGAGGTTACAGCATCTTTAGTCGCAGCGATTTCTTATTCTTGCAAAGAAACTTGTACCTTTTATGTACTAACTTTTTGTTTAGTTGTATTCAGAAAAATAGAACTTGACGCTTCGTATCTCGTCGCATCTGGATTTAATCTAACCCTTAAGGTAGGCAGACTGATGAGCGGAGTATTAGCAATTCTGGAGTTTGTCTGATATGTGCTAGTCAACATCCTTTTCAGACGTTATTAAATTTATTGATAAGCCCACATTGATCTTCAGTTACGTTACGTTACAGTTACGGTCAGACGATGACATAAAGCTGGTAACGGTGGTGCAACCGTTAACCAACTTGAACTAATACATCCGTCTTTGTTGTCCTTCTTTCAGAAGGACGTTTGCGAGCCTAGTTCCCTTTGATCCAAACAGCCGTCAGTTCTTCATGCCGTTGTCCTAGTAATTATAATTTGAACAAGTTAATCCGGTTCGTTATGACAGCCACCCTTCAACGTATATTTGACATCAGTTATGACAGTTATATCCTTTGATATCGACGACAGCAAAAATCTAAAAGCTTCGCGAAAATGGTTTAAAGTCACAGATGTCAAAGTTGATGGAATAACTCAATGCCCTAACACACTTGAAACGAGTATGTACTTTTTGACTAGAAGGGAGAGAAATAGTCCCTTAAATGATCTGAATGATTTTATGAATATAAATGTCTGATATTTTAAATAGGAAAAAGGACCTTTGACAGTTCACCTTGATAAAGGTTTTTTTTTTGACATCGGTACCCTGCTTGTTTTCCAGTCTCGTACACTGAAATTTATTTTTATACACGTGTAAAATGCTATGTAATTTTAATCAATTACAAAAATGAGTTCATGATGAATTTTGTGGAAAACCATAAACACATTTTATGGCTTGATATTTTATTCATGAACTTTTTTATAAAAGAAGAGGGTAATTTTAAAACCACGGTTGGGTTATATTCATAATTACAATATATTTTTAAAGCACTTGCAAGTTCAGTCAGTTTGAAGCAGTTTGCATCGACTGCTTGAAGCTTGATGTAAAAATTGATATGCATTTATATAGGCTGTGACTGCGTAGTAAACTACTACAGACTTTTACGTAACACGAACCGCTCAAGCAGTAGCAACGGCTTCGGGCACTTGGGTAAAAGTTAATCTTGTCAGTTTCTTCCGCCTGCCCTGATGTCAAATCCTTGTTGCTTCTAATTTTAAATTGTCAACTATTTGATAAGTTCAACTAACTGCTACAGCGATTATCAATGGCTGCCTCCTGTTGACTACTGACTGCTCGAGTAGTCCGTGTTTGGAGGGGCTAATCGTATTTTTACCGTCCTGACCAGCTTACGCCATCAAAACAGTGGTAAGTAATGATTAAATAATAAAATAAGGTTGCCTCTGTCAGACATCTTCAAAATAGTCAGATTGATTTGGTTAACACGTTAGGGTCACGGTAATTTCAAACCTATTCCGACTGAAATATTTCAGCAGTCGTTCTACACATCACATGGTACATCTTTTTCAAGGTTTTTAATTAATATCACGAACCTAAACATAAATGCACAGCCAATAATATTGTCCTACGAGTTAATTGAAACATATCAGCTATATTTACGAATTCGTAAATCATCGCCTGCAATGCGTACGCGCCTATCAGCGGGCATTTTGAGCGTCGTTCGCGACGCCATATAAAGTTTTATGATCTGTCGTATCGTGTGCATAGACCATTAAATCTGCAATTGCGTTCGCCTTGTTTGTTGTTTTATTTATTTTATATTATCGTAAATTTGTTATTGTCAAGTAATTGGTGTTGGCTGGATTCATTCTTCTGTTTTGAATTATGGTTTTCACGATATGGATTGTAATTATTCTTTAATAAACTACCGCTCCAGTTGAAACTCAATTAGTTTTTTTTGTCTTCATTTTTACAATGGTTTAAGGGTTTTATTCAACAAGATTAAAACATCTATATCCCAACCCTTTGAAATATTTCAAAAAATATCTCAAGAACTATTAGACTGACTTACATAATATATTATATTTAAATAGGAGTATTTCGGATGCACCAGCTTAGGACAAAAATATTGCATCTAATTAATAATTGTATGCTCTATTTTGGAAGCTGTTAAATATCCCACTCATATATTCATCAATCAAATTCACTCAAATGGCCGAAAATAGATCAAATAAATCCTTGAGGAAGTGATAGATACGCATAGAGCTCCAAATCAACCAATAGAATGCCGATTAAATGCCGCGATGAACACGTGACCGTATTCGGACTATGTCATTGGTAGATGCCTCACGGAATTCCACCTTTGAATCGCTCGGTTTATACAGGTCGTTCCAAAGGTTTGCCAAACGAAGCCAATTTTACAGAAGTTTTGTTTTTGATCATAAAATTATTTGACCTGAATATAATATGTTGACAACGGAATTCCTTTGTATTTTGTGGTAAGTATTTAAAAATGAAGCTATTTTCGACCTAGGGCAGATTCGCTCTATATAAATATTATATTGGGGGACCAGATTTTGAATGTTAAACAATTTCTGGAATTTACGTGCAGTTCGTTATAAAGCCACTAGATGGCGCTATCCTATGAAGTTAATTTAATTGATCGGACGCCCGAAATTGTTAGCACCGAGTGTCGAAATTAACTGCTTTCAAGTCATCAAAATACTTGTCCAAATATTGGTGTTTATTTGTTGGCAACCATTAACATATTTTTTACGTCAAAAAGTTATAAAATAAAAAAGTTGTTGATATTTTATTTGTTATAGATAAAGTCTTCATTTTTTTTGTAAAAACATTAACCCCTACGACCTCCTTTAAGCCCATACTAGAGTAACGACCCCACAAACTTAAACTAAGGCCACCTTATAGAGCTTATACTGCCTCTATCCTACACATCAAAAAAAAGAAAATTGAGAGAAACGCAAGCAATGGCCCAAAATGTAAAGTTTCAATTAACTATACAGAAAAAATCTATCTTAAAAACTACAATGTTTGTATAACTCCCTATATTGTCTGAAACAGATAAAGCCTTATTCGTGCAGTTCGCTATAAATCCAATAGATGGCTCTATTCTATGAAGTTAGTTGAATTGATCGGACGCCCGAAATTGTTCGCATCGAATGTCGAAATAAACTGTTTTCGTGTTTAATGGGCCCTCGTCACGGTCTGGTGTTTGGTACGAAACGTAAGCTGTTGTTTATTTTATTGTAAAATTTAAAATAATACCTCCTTAGTTGCATATTTATACAATACAGCGTCATTTGAACTCTTAGAAGCTGATCTACGCTATATGTCTCAGATAAATTGGCCTTTAATTGTCTTCTTATTATCATATCCTATTGAATTGCTAAGCTGTTTTTCATATAAATAAATAAATGATATACTACTGTTATTAAAGTACTTATTCGTTTCAGTCCGACATTTACTATACAAACATAGGCAAATAAACATAACCCGGATATTATAAAGGTACATTTTTCATTCAGTGATACTTGAAGACATGGTGCATTTTTGCCTACTAAGTAAATATTATGGGAATATTTACCGTATATTTGGATGAAATATGTAGTAGTAGTATTACATAATATACTGATATTTCAAAAGTTCCATAAATATCTTGTTTCTGATTAAGATATGAAATAATAATGTATTATTCAATATTTCTGGACAATTCACAACAGCTTCATATGGCTCTAAAGAACGCCCTAAGCTTGAGTTATGGGTACTAAATATTACGATATTCATAATTGGTTATTACAGCAACGAGTATAAATAGAGTTATAAATTAAATGTATTTTTTATCTCGAATCTGTTAGAGATAATCATACTGCGGATAGTACATTATGTTATCAATTTTTTTTTGAATTTTTTCAAAAATAAATTGATTGGGTAGTTTTTATAGGTTTTATTTGATTGGGTAGGTACCTACTCGTAAGTGAAGTTAAATGTTTTGCAAATAGTATACAAAATCGTAATAGACTTCCCAAATTGCTTTTGTATTAATATATGAGGTATAATAATAATAATAAAACTCTTTATTACACACCAGGATATCACAATACAAAAAGGGACTTAAAGCTAAATACAAAAATGCGTAATGGGCGGCCTTATTGCTTAGAGCAATTTCTTCCAGACAACCTTAGGATGGAGAGGTATATCTATGTTTTTGGCCCATGTGGATGAGCACTGCTGCAGACCGCGACGCATGGCGCGAAGAAGGGAAACCCTTTGCCCAGTAATGGACAATATCGATAAAAAAATGTGAAATAAGTTTTTTTTTCTGTTTAACCAACTTTCCCAACTGTATATACTTTCATTGTGTCCCAAAAATGATTTCCACTCAGCATTGGTTGCAACGGATACCGACTAATGACCTAAACGCTCACACTCATCACTTGCGGCACTCCCAAGTTAGTGATACAAACACTAGGGCTTCTGATCACGCGAGTGTGATGAGACGTGTTACCGTTCACAACATGCGCGCGGTTCACACGAAACTGAAAACTGAGTTATATTTGTATTTCGGCAAACTATTATGTCTACCTTATCTTTTTTGAAGTTTTGGAAATTTTAATGATTTTTAATAACAGATAAACCCCACTTTGCTGGTGAAACTATTTTTTTTTATGCAGAATATATTAAGGCACATCAGTTATGCATAAAATTTAAAAAATAGTTTTGGAAATGTTCAGAGAAGTTGAAGTCTTAGGTTTAAAGGTACTTTTCTTCAAGGTCTTTGGTTTTTTTTTGACCAAAACCTTTGTGGTAATGGGGGATTCTTCTATTGAATAGTTTGAGATTAAACTTTCGTTTGAAAAAACAAAAGTTTGATAGCTATTGTTTCTTTTGAAACTGAATCTAAATCGTGTTCTTTTCTGGTGTCTCAGCTAAATGAATTTGAGCATATTTACCGGTCCTCATTTAGCAAACTCAACTTCCATTAGCGCCTCCGCTTCTATACCTTTTCAAATATTGTAAGTAAAAAAATAAATCATATGTATTTATTTATTATGGCGACAAAAGATATACATTAGCCCTCAAAATTTCAGCTCTCACAGATAGACGATAAAGTCTTAGTAATACGGGTAAAAGTTCCCGTTTTACCTCTAAATGTTGAATTTTAATTAAATGCCATCACTTTAGAAAACATCTTATTGAAGCGATGGCAAATTATATAATACCTTTTTAATTTTGAGGTGTACAATAAAGAGGTCTCTATCTATCTATCTTTTTACAGTTTTAAGCCTCTTGGGTTTATTTATAGTGAGTATTATACTATTCTACTCCCCCATATAGCATTATTACATTATTTACATTATTTTTGGAGGTTTTTGTCTGTTCACGTCCGTAAGTGGTAACCCTCTGAATCCTTACACGTGACCTCCGGGTGGTGCTAAGAACAGTCTCTGGTGGTAGGCTTCGGCCGCGGCTTGTTACCACCCTCCGGGCTGGGCCAGGGCGTGAAGCGATTTTTTCGTGTTTCGTAATGTGGCCCGGAGAAGCCATCTACCTTCTAGGTCTTCATGTTCCATCTTAGACCACATCGTCACTTTACATCAGGTGAGATTGTGGTCAAATGAAGACTTATCCAGCATAAAAAAAAAAAAATAAAAAAAAAAATACCTCAGTGTTGGATACGCGTCGTTAAAATCCAATTAACACCTTATTTTAGACGTTTCACGAATAACGTGATTTGAAATCAATACGAATCGTGAGAACAAATCAATATTGCCTGAAGATGAACGTTCGCGACAGACACATAAATAAACTTGATCCTTGTTATTGCTATAAATTTTAATGACATTCTGTTTTCAATATTTTTGTTATTAACTCATTAGTTATGAGATTTTGTTAAAGAGCAACGAGGTTCTCAATTCATCGCTTATTTTTTTGAGTTGCTACTTCTTAGTTTTCTACTTTGTTAACAGTTTTGGATATAAATATTAACTTACAACAAAAACTAAATTTGATAAGAATAAGGGTCCCTCCCTACACCTTAGACACCTTCGTAACTTTGATTATCTTTGATTGTGTTACAGGCGTGTGTTTGTTGTGTTTACCACTTTAAGCCTGTTTCACCGTCTCCGAGTAAAATTAGTCAATGGTTAAAATAAAGCGCCATTGAGCTCATTCACATGTGACAAAGCGAGATAGCTAACCGTTGACATGACACGTTTAATTGACATAAATAACCATTGCTTAGTAAACTCGGATTTTGTGAAAAAATCCCTGATTTTGCAATTTTTGTTAATATATTACTTGTTTGTGTTAGAATCGCGAGGCTGACGTTAAACGTGTACTCTGCACGATAGCGGCAATATAGCCGAGGATGGATTTATTTGATCAATCGAATTGACTTGATCCAATTTAGTTGTGCCTCAGGCGATGCGGTCAGCAAACGTCATTACAGGTTGCTGACTCAGCGCTATAAAAATATATTTTTTTTACAGTAAGTATATATAGTTTTCACTGGCCCGGCTTGCTATTTAGCTATTGAATAAAAAAAGGATTAATTATAAGATAGAATAGAAACATACAAATTATTAATAGTAAGATTAAACCTAGCATGCGTACTGGGCGGTCTTGTTGCTTAAAGCAATTTCTCCCAGACAACCTTTGTATGGATAAAACATAATTCAGCAAGGTTGTGGACGGCGGTGGTAAACCAAATAAAACATACCTACTAAAATTACAAAAATAATAAACAAAAACTTACTTTAACTAATATTAATCCTATAACTACTATTGTCAATACTAATAATGAAAAGTGCTAAAAAAATGTTATGTACTTATGTTGTAATACAATAGCAGAACTTTGGTTCCCTATCGTTATGGTACTCTGAAAACCAGATTGTTTAAACTTTAAGTGATTCTATCGTTCATTTTTGACACTGTAATAAAATTCGTCATTTGATAGTCATTTGATAGGTCAATTTTATTTATTATTAAAGTAATTGACATTTATAAATCAATAATTTAGACATCAATTTTATAGCTACTGCTTAGTAATTTCTTAATTTAAATGGTAACCGGTTTTGTTTTTGTTTTCTTTTTGTCTATAAAGTCTTGTCAATAACTAGCTATTCATACACTTTGAACGATTACATCAGACAAGAAATATCAAAATATGATTGAAGTCTATTTTTTTGTTATTTTTATCTCGTTTTTCTACTAAAAATAACTTTAATTTGCTTTTCATTGTGCCTTAGCGAATATCGGCTATGGGACTCTAAATAATTATGAAATAATTATAGAAAAAGTAAAAGGCGACAGCAATTACTCATTATTGTTTTTTAACACTTTTTAACATAGAGATAGCTCTGTTTTTTTAATTTTTACGGTAGTATCAATCTATAATATAAAAATGAATGGCAAAATGTGTTGGTAAGCGCATAACTAAACAACGCCTGAACCAATTTGGCTAATTCTTTTATTAATTATTATTAATGTTACAAAAAGTCCAATGATGGATGGCGAAAAAAAACATCGTAAATGATATTTTTATAACTACCCGGGCGGTTGCTAGTAGTCAATACATTTTTATTTATAACTAAAATTTCAGAACAGTTTTGATTAATTTCTCGAAACTTTGAAGTTGTTTGTTCACAATTTCGACCAGTTTGTCAATAAAGGAACATAATTTCACTTTATCAGTGTTTTCATCAATTTCGTACTCTTTCAATTAAAACTTTGGACAAATTGATGGTGTTTTAGATTACTTCACGCTTTTTGGATGAACCCGAAATTATGCCTTTAAGCCGCGCACGCCCAGGGCACTGTTGTTTGTTAGGTATATTTAAAGTCAAAACGTTTATTTCCTTAGCCGCACTGGGCATACATGGACAGGTCAACTTAAAGTTAATTTATATAAAAAGTAAGAATAATCAATATACCCTAAGAACCGTGATCTTTGAGCGAATCTTACACACTTATATCATAAGCACTCGAGAGGCATAAAAATTATAAAAAATAAAACTAAACTTTCATATCACACCTACGCTTATGACAAGAATAGAATAATTTATTTGCCAATCATAGACAAGCTCACAGAGTGCCCTCTAATAAAATATCATCATAATAAGTAGCTGACATGCCAAATTCGTTATTTAATTGACATTCCGTAAATTATTTAAAACTGACATAAATTTGACAAAATGTTTTTATTATATTTGTAATTGACTAAGCCACAATTTCACCATTTTATGCTACGAATCGAGTTTTATTTATCCAACAAGTTCATAGAAAAATTACAATTTAATGTCAATTTGATCTCAGTTAGGCGGTAAAACGAATTTAGCCTAATCTTATCGCAATAGTATTTGCAATTTGACACATTTAATCACTGAAATAGACTATTTTATAATTTGACATAGGTAAAATTTATAGATCCTGATTTTTCTAGTTTTGTTGATTTTTTTGGCTTTTTACTTGATTGTGTTAGTACTAAAATTTGCCTTAATTGTGACATATAATTAATTAGTATTATCAATAAATTACAATTCAGATTTTCAAAATGGCAAATATATTCCATGCCTATTTAAATAAATTCTTACGTCTCTTTCTAATTGTTTCAGGGTGAAAAGGACAACACCAAAAGCTGTATACTAGCATGCGAGAAAAGGAAAGCTGACGACACCGATGTCAATAAGGATTTGAAAAAGGTCAGTATTATAATTTATGTGACATCAAATGTCAAAATATGTTTCTTTATTAAGCTGCGCCCGTGACTTGATGCGTGTGGAAGAGTCATATTTATTTATACCAAATCTACATCCTGAATAATTTTATTTTTCCGGACAATCCACACAACAACATCTAGCAAGCTTACCACTAGTAAGCTCTTAGCTTGTGTTACGGGTACTAGACATCTGATATACTTAATATAATATACATACATACATAGATATTTTTTATTACACATATTAAACACCCAGACCAAGGAGAAAGTGCTTGCAGAACTTACAAACACTTGATCCCTCGGCGGGAATCGAACCCGCTACCTCTTGCGCCGCAAGCGGACTCTCGCCCACCGCGCCACTGAGGCAGTCAATTTTTTTTTTAAATTTTATCTTCTCTTCCAACCCCTTACATCCCTTTTTTCGCTGTATAAAATAGCCTATGTCCTTTAGAAGACTCTAGATAATGTGTGTTGGGTACACTTTTTAACCCCCGACCAAAAAAGAGGGGTGGTATAAGTTTGACGTGTCTGTCTGTCTGTCTGTCTGTCTGTGTGTCTGTCTGTCTGTCTGTGTCACCATAGCTCCCGAACGGATGGAGCGATTTCAATTTAGTTTTTTTTGTATGAAAGCTGAGTCTGGCGCGAGTGTTCTTAGACATGTTTTATGAAAATCGGTTGTGCCGTTTAAAAGTTATGGGGGTGAGAGTGGGTAAGGAAAACTGCAAATATACTAGTGTGGGGTATCAAATGAAATCGCATCGCATCCACATTACATAATATTATGTTGTTTTACGTTTTAGGAAATTAAGGGATTAGAAGCGGGGGTTTTTCTTAAATTTTAAATTTAGATTTATATTTTATAATTCAATTTAATTCAACTCAACCTGAACTTAACCTTTTGCTTTTGCGTTGCCGTGCTTTACCGGGTTTCTCGCGGAAATCTGTCAATTTTCCGCGGTAGAAGAAGCCTTCGTTATTCGTTATACAATCAGTTAATTGTCTTAAGTAGGTAAGTTACTTAAGCTTACTGCTGCTATAAGATTAGCCGGAACTAATAGACAGACACAAAAATTTATCTATACTAGGTAATATTATAAAGCTGAAGAGTTGGTATGATTGTTTGCTTGAACTGAGCGTCCGATTTCAATGATTCTTTAACTGTTAGATAGCTTTTTACCGCGGGAAACTCCATAAAACACGAGTAATGCATAAAAAGCAACTAATGTTATATTGGTATAGCTGACTGAACTTAAGTACAAAGATGTGTATTTAGTTTAAAGCGGTTATTTTAATATAACAACGTGACCTCCGGGTGGTGCTAAGAACAGTCTCTGGTGGGAGGCTTTGGCCGCGGCTCGTCACCACCCTCCGGGCTGGGCCAGTGCGTGTAGCGATTTTTTCGTGTTTCGTAATGTGGTCCGGAGAAGCCATTTACATTCTAGGTCTTCATGTCCCATCTTAGACCACATTGTCACTTTACATCAGGTGAGATTGTGGTCAAATGAAGAATCAAATGATTTTTTTATATGTATAGTTTTAA
Organism: Gymnoscelis rufifasciata; assembly: GCA_929108375.1. Lineage (NCBI taxonomy): Eukaryota > Metazoa > Arthropoda > Insecta > Lepidoptera > Geometridae > Gymnoscelis > Gymnoscelis rufifasciata. Next base: position 14,827,636 of record OV815305.1, read on the forward strand.
GCGGGTTTTCGTCTCTACATCTGCCTCTTACTTTTCTGTTGTCTTTTGACCTTCTGCCGATTATTTACAATACAAAAAAAAAACTTAGCTAATCTATTTTTATTATGACAAGTTTCTCAAATTGTAATGTTGATGTTTTTAAAATATTATTAATACAAATACAATATTATCTTAATCCGTCTTGATTAGCTACTCATAAATATTGGATATATTTTTTAGAACAATGTAATATTCACCATTATATATAACAGGATTTAATATATACGTATATCTAATTAGGTAAGGTACTGGATAATAATTTAATTTAATGCATACACTCCTTTCGTCTAATGATGCAAGATTACGTTATAACATTTTGGTATCGTCTACCTGTCGGTCTATGAACATCATTTATCTAGTCAATTATCATAATTATTCACATATGAATATCACAATCATTTGTGAGTGAGCGCGGATGTTGGAATTCCGCCAACTCATCTATCTGTCAGCGCTGTTGATTAGTCTTTACGGAGGAATAGCCTTCGTTTGGCAATTTCACCCTTGTGACAGCTGAAATGCTGTGAATGAAATTTTGAATAGTTGTCTAAGTATTTTCAAAGCTTCGTCTTAGTGATCGAGCCCGGTATATCCCAAATCCTAATTTAAATTAGCTTTAAGTTGACCTGGCCTTGTATGGCCTAAGGAAATAAACATTTTGACTTTTGACCTACTTTAATATTAAAAATGAGTTTGTGAGGAATTACTTCCTAAATGTGTGTACCTATTGCTCTTTCAGTCAAAAACTTCTTGGTGGATGTTTTATGAAACGTTAAATAAATGTAGCTTACCTATCAGGATAACACATAGGCTATAATACTTTTTAAAGTACCGCTTTTCGCGGAAAATTTTTTGATTGCGAGCTTGATTTGGGTCAAATTTGATAAAGATAAGATAAGAAAAAAAACGATTATTATGTCATCAAACTAAACTTAAATTAAATATTCTGCAGATGTTACATATTGATTCTTAATGACATAAATGGTCACCAATCAGCATGTGCTATGACAGAACTAGGTCCTGTCATAGCGCTGGCATAATTTGGATGCATGGACATAGATGTTTTCCCAGTAAAGGACAAAATCTTCTTTTTACTGCGGCAAAATTTAATATTACACGGACAAAGCCGCGGGTGGGCAGGTAATTATTAATCATGTACATTCACACACATTGAAACGCAGAGAATTTTAATGCTTGCCAAGACATGACGTTCTACCAGTGGTCCGAACTCTGGGCGTATTCTATGTGTAGTTAGTACCTACTATACGAGTTTGTAAACACCATCGTATTTTATATAACCGTACCATAGCTAAATACATGCCCCTGCTAGTTTAAAGAGATCGCAGGGATCGCACATTGTTAAATTTCCGAAAATTTAGACGTAATAAACTTTTACTCTCGTTTAAAATCCTACGAAAGTTTATAAATTTCCTTGGAAATTTTACCGGTGACATATCCATCAAACGGCATTCCTACCTAGCAATGTGACTTTTAATGTTCTTCGTAACTAGCAATGAATTGCTTACAGCCCTATGCACCGGTAAAATTAGGCTTTGACGACGCGGTGGCGGCGCGTATGTACAGTGGAGCGGTGCGGCGGTGGAGCGGTGCAGGCTCGCTTAGACTGATCTACTGCCAAAAACTGGGCTCCATCGAAAAGCAATTAAAATACAGAACGCGTTCCTCCAACATTAAACAAAACAATATCCACTCGTTAACCCAACGTGAATTTTTGATATCCTATCCAAAAATAATAAAAACGGCCTTCGCCGGTCAAGTGGCTTCCGTTCTATGGATATTAAAAACGTTATACAACGAACATTATTTATGGAAAGCCCCACATTATTTCCCCTAGGAGTCTGCCCTCGCTATTTGTAGATTGTCACAATATTGTTTACCCTATTCCTATGTTTAATTGCGTGACTAAATTTCAGTTACAGGCAATATTTAATTGGGTATATATAGCTTACCATATACAAACCCTATGTTTGGGATTAAATGTAATTATTACAGAGTAAATGATAAAAAGAGACACGATAATTGAAGCCAGGATTGAAGCCAGATCTTCGATTATACTTATTGGAGTTGCTAGCAATTACCCAATAGCGATATTTATAACTGTTCGTATTATTTCTAAACAAAAGTTTTAACCCTAAGCTTAATCATGACTCTCTTTTACATAAAAGGTAACTTAGTGACACATTTAGGCATAGTGTTAACAATTTTCTACAAGATAAAGATTCAGTAGGCATAGCCCGATCACAATTTGATTGTTTCTTAATTCTTTAATTTATCTAAGTACTAAGATACTAGATAATAATATAGTCGAAATGTTTTTAGTCAAACAACTTATGTACGATGTCCGGCAGCCTAAGAGAATCCTATTGATTTATAGCAATTTAAACCCCAACAATTCAACGGTATAAACTTTTTACAGAGTCAAAATGAAAACGGCAGAAAGTCATTGACACGTAAACAAAGAATTTACTTTTAATCTTCTTTTTAATTTACGCAACGAGTCGACCGCCATTCTGCCATCGGCTCTTCCCGATATTAATCACAGTGTTGCCATTTCAATCATTCCAATATTTCATTTACATCCTCAAATTTCGGGGTTGTGTAACACGTTTCATTTTTCATTTGAGTGGATTTTGGCAGCTCTCTGTAGATTAATATGACTTGTGATGTGATTCCAGTAGTTGGAATCGGATTGGTGAATGTATTTGAGCTGCAATTATTATTGGCGGGCTATTGAGGTTTGAATATATTGGGAAGTTGTTTTATTGTATTCAAATTTGATTTCGTAATCCTCGAAATCAAATTTAATTGTAGAATATCTAATAAGTCGACAATTATTAGAGAATCGAAGGACTTGTCTATCTCTATAGCTGAAATTTATTCTATACAAATACATGTCGACAATATTTAACCATTACAAAATCTATTTATATTAAAAACTTATTTGAACAAAAACTATATTAAAACTTATGGGCTTAAAGCTGTGTGTGTCATATTTAATTTTTTCAAACGTCGTATGGAAATAGGAGGTTAGTCTACGATTTCTCCGAAGACTGAATACGATTTTCTCCATTTCCAACTGATTTTGTTCATTATATTTTGTTTGCAAACTGGATATCTTTGAGGGACTGAGTCCAGCAGTGCACATCCTACCGCTGAAATGGTGATGATGAAAGACTGAAACTACGAATCCCTGATCAACAGAGGCTATTGATATTCCGAACCAAACAAGCCCAACGAAATCGCGTCAAACATTTTCGTTCAATAATTGACAACAGCAATACTGGCCAATCAAAATAGAACGGCGAAAGAGCTTTCAAAAATATCTCGTCAAAAAGTTTTAATTATTCAAAAACTGCCTAAAAATCCAGAAAATTTACAAAATATGACGTGAGACCACATCCTGTGGATTATTTCGTTTAAAAACTTTTCTCATTTCACGCGGCCGTAGTTATTATTTTGTAATCTGTGGCTCGTGTTGCCAGCGCCGGTTTTTTAGCGAGTGTTGGGGATGAATCGTCAACTGAGGGTGTTGTGCAGTTTTTCGGACATTTTGCTGCTAGCTTGTTTACAATTAAGGGAAGCTTTATATTTTTTACTCATGATAAATTATTGTTTCAGGCTAAATTGGAAACAAAGGCACTAAAAGCGAAAAGGCCCGGTTTTACGGACGACAGGTACAACGAGACATCGTACTACATGGAAAATGGTGAGCCTTTTTCTCAAATTAAAACTGCAAACAAAATATGCAAAAGCATTTAAAGACGTCGCGCAACGTAATTTAAATTCACAAAAGAAAATTATTCCTGTTAAGAAATGCGAGTTTCCAGCACGAAGTTCCAAAGTTTCACTTTATTCATTTCCTATTTCCGATGTTGCCAGCTTATGAACAATGTGTCCCGTAAACTAACGGCGGGCACAAGTGTTACGTGGAATAGTTTGAACGCCGCCTTAGTTATGAAATACTCTTCGCTTTGCTGGTACTAGTTTCGTATCTACGGAAATTGACTGCAGTGCCAAATGCCTAAATGGGTAATTTACGGATAAACGGTCACCGCTATATTATGGTAGTATTCATTTAAACAGTTATGTGAACTAAATTTAATTATGCATTTGAGTTATTGTTAAATTTTGTATGGGTGTAATTTATCTATACTAATATATAAAGCTGAAGAGTTTGTTTGTTTGTTTGTTTGAACGCGCTAATCTCCGAAACTACTGGTTCGAATTGAATAATTCTTTTTGTGTTGGATAGTCCAGTTATCGAGGAAGGCTATAGGCTATATAACATCACGCTATGACCAATAGGAGCAAAGATATAGTGGTAAATGTGTAAAAAACTGGAGAAATTGTTTATCCTTGAAGCCTTCCGTTGCGTGCGCCGTGAAAACGGTTCAAGATACACAAAAAATATGTATTAAAGAATAAGAGCTCTTATAATGATCTAAAAAACAGTCCGCGATAGTATATGTCTATCTTTTAAGATTAACTCACAAAAACCGTTTTTATGGTACCTAATTTGGTCGAAATAATTTGTTTAAGTTGTATCAACATAATAATATTAATCTTTATTCAACTATAATAAATATGTTGTTGGTTAAGAGTACTTCATCCATTATAACGCGGGTAGCACCGCAGGACACAGCTAGTATAAAATAAATTACTTTTTTATTTAAGAGAACAGACTGATTTAAAAAAAAGCCGTGTTGGCTAAGTGGGAGGCCACTCGACTTTAATTCCGAAAGTCGTGGGTTCAAACCCCGCCACGCACCTCTGGATTTTCTTCTTGAGAAATTTATGTGCGCTTTAAACACATACTTTAACGGTGAACGCAAACATCGTCAAGAAACCAGCATGTTCTAAGAACTTTAAAAGAGTTTAAAGGACATGTGATGTGGCCAGCGCGGTGAATTAGGGCCTAATCTATCTCGCCAAGAGAGAAGTCCCAGCAGTGGGAACGTTAATAGGGTGATGATAATGATGATGACTGCTTTCATTTTATTTACATGTTAAACAAAGAAGTCAAAATGATATACCTAAGTTTTTCTTTGTAGGTTTACAGACTTGCCAATTCTTATAATATGCATGATAACTAAATAAAAAAACAGTTTTCTGTTTAGTCCGACTGCTAGCCCGTTAAAAATAATAAATAAATAAGTGACAGTTAAAATAAGTACAAATCGCGCAAAATCGTTACGTCACGCAAAACTTTGTGAAAAACTAAAACAAAAAGTTTGTAAAGAAAAAGAAATATTACCGGTACAATTTTTTTAACGTCTACCCTATTCTACACATTCCAATACTGTCACCGTATTCGCGTTCCATTATCTATTTTATCGAAGCGAATGCCTTCATATGACGGCCCCACGTTTCTAAGAATACCTGGCCTGGCTATCCAAACATAAGCAATTTATAAGTCGTTACCGCTACCCGCATAGAATATGCCTGCCCTAAACGAGCAATGCAGTACATGACTCGGCCATTCCCATCATAATGAAGTGCCTTACCTAAACTATGCGGACTATTGGTGGGCTGGAGCTGGCAATACCGATATCTTTAGTACGTTTTGACACATTGTGGAGGTAGAGTATCTCTGTTACTGAACGTATTGATTTAGTATACAATTTATAGCCAGTCACGTATGCCATCGAGATATAAGAAGTTTACAATTTACTTGCGTACATATTGAATTCTTACGCACGCATTTGAGCAATATTTTAACAGTTTTGCTATTGAATTATTTATTAAGATAAAATATACATACAAATACATTTGATCTTACTAAATAAAACTGTCTGTTTATATTAAGAAATAATTCGTTTTTTTTATTTTTTTCTGTCTATCGTTATTGCGAATAAAAACCATTTTTTTTTTATTTTCAATTAATTTTTTGGTTCGTATAACATTTTTGAAGAGGTGTTGTATGTAAACATATCCGTCAGTAACATGTACGTCAACTTTTACTAGTTTTAATAAAATAAATAAATATTTACTGACAAACCCCCGTGGTATGATCTAAAGCTTGTGTTACGGGTGCTAGGCATCTGATACACTAAATATAATAGACATACATATTAAACACCTAGACAAAGGAGAAAGTGCTTGCAAAACATCCAAACACTTGAACGGCCCACCGGGCCACAGTTATCATATTAATTATTATTTGAATATTCTTCCATAGTCTAAAAGATTAATAACTAATGGTTTAAGTTAGTGGTTTGGTCGATTAACACAAAATCATTACTCTACCTACCACACCCTTCAAAACCAAAGCACAACCAGTTATACTTTAATATAGATAGATAGTTTATATACCGTACCGTCATTAATCATTTAGTCTGACAGAGGTAATGGATAGGCCACTAAATTAACACGTACCAAATCAGCTGAGGTGTTATTGCGCGAATCTGATTAGCTTCCTTTTCCTGTGTTTATGTGAGGATTTTAGTGAAAATATATGAATAACAATTATCGTTATATAATTTTAGCATATAAGACAATGTTGACTAGTGTTTATTTTCGTTATTCTTTCAAAATCATACAACTGAACGGATTCTCTGGAACTCGGAATATTCATAAATTAAAGATTGAATTCTATGTAATCTAGAATATCCATGCAGGCAATTTTTTTTTAATGTAAAGAAAATCATTGATATCTACATGGGTAAGAACGAGAAACGCTGATAAAAAGCCGTATATCTACAGTGTGTCTGTCTATCCGTGAAGCGTATAAAAATCCATAAAGTAACAGTAAATGTCTCGCGAACAACATTTACCATTACTTCACGGATTTTTTTTTGCTGTGTCAACATAGACTTGTCAATGTACAATGATGATGAATCAAAACTTTCCACTCCAAAACTAGGTAACATAAAAGTAATAAATAATTATTTTGCAATGTCCATTTGCTCAAGTATATTTGCAGATATTCGGTTTTTTATTCCCCACTTTCACCCTTCATAACTTCTAAATAGCTTAACAGATTTTCAAGACACATATTTAGGAACACTGGCGCGAAACTCACCTTTCATACAAAAAAAAATGAAAGCACTTTATCCGTTCGGGAGCTATAATACCACAGACCAACAGACAGAGAGACACGTCAAACTATGAACAACTTAACTAATCACCTACAACTTAAGAGAGAGTTTTCCCTCTTTTTACGCCAAAGATTAAAAAGGGGACACAAGAAGTTAATAAGGCCATGAAATTGTAAACCTTTACACTGAAAACACAATAAAATAAAGCTTAAGCATATCCCTACATCTGGAACGGAAGCAAGAACGAAGAACGCCACAAGCAGGCAACTGAAAGCTTAGAAACTCAACTTATTGAATTTCTAAACTTTACACATTTACACATTAAATGTATAAGACATTTAATGTGTTTTGTGTAAATTACATATTTTGAACCCCCGACCAAAAAAGAGGGGTGTTATTAGTTTGACGTGTCTGTCGGTGTGTCTGTCTGTCTGAGACATCAAAGCCCCCGAATTGTGCCGCTTAAAAGTTATGGGGGTGAGAGTGGGGAAGGAAAACCGAAAATCTGCAAATATACTTGAGTGGGGTATCATATGAAAGCGCATCGCGTCCACATTACAAAATATTATAGTGTTTTACTTTTAAGGAAATTAAGGCATTGGAATCGGAGGTTTTTCTTAAATTTTTAATTTAGTTTTATACAAAGTATTATCAGATGTCTTGTATCCGTAATACAAGCTTAGGGCTTACCACGGTATCAAAACTTGATGTTTTTAAAATAAATATGTTTATATTATGTTATATTATAAACACGAAAGGAAGATGTGATAAGTGTGTGTGTTCGTTGTTCTTTCAAGAGATCGCTTATTGCCATAAGGCCGCTCATATTACTCCAGTATTATTAGTTTTCTTTTTTTTATTTTTTTTTTATTCGGAGCAACAAACAATTATACTCCAGTCTATTTAAATAATCTTTAAGTACCTAACACTCTTATACTCTGATCATAACCAGCACCGTTGCCCGCAGATACGGGCGAATTACTTTAGGCTTATTTCGGCTGCGAGTTATTCTAGTTATTAATTACTAGCTGTGCCCCGCGGTGTTACCCGCGTTATAATGGATTTTCCCGCGTCATGACGTTTTCCCGCGGTAAAAAGTAGCCTATGTTATTTTTCATGATTCTGTGTACCAAATTTCATTTAAATCGGTCCAGTAGTTTTCGCGTGAAAGCGTTACAAACAAACTTACATTCACATTTATAATATTATAGGAATAGGAATAGGATAGGATAGGATAGGATAGGATAGGATAGGATAGGATAGGATAGGATTTTGGTATGGTATGCAGTAAAGTATCTAATCTAATCATATTTCCGGCAGGCCTCAGGAAAGTATACCCGTACTACTTCACATTCACAACGTTCACCAAAGGCCGGTGGGTGGGTGAGAAGATACTGGACGTGTTTGCGCGGGAGTTCCGCGCGCACCCGGCGGCCGAGTACGAAAGGTGCATCAGGGCGGGCACGCTAACTGTCAACTACGACAGGGTGGACCCGGACTACAGGCTGAAACACAACGACCTGCTCGCGAATGTTGTGCACAGGTGAGATGCGGGAATAAATGCTGTAGTTCTCTGCAGTTCACATGTCATATGTGCGGATAATGTTGTTGCGTCAATTTTTCTGCACAAAGAAGTTGCAGATATTTATGACCCGCATAAACGAATTGTGAAGCATATTGAGCTTCTGACGCAACAATGTCATCCGTATATGATTAATAACGATATTTTTTTTAATATAAAGATCAATCCTCAAGTTATCACATAAGATCGGCGACGTCCAGTAGAAGCTTGGCAGCAAAGCCAAGGCACCAATTTACAGACACCCTACAAATACACACAAATATCAAACACTATACAAACAACACAGACATTGTAAATATTAACAAAATTCTTCCTTCTCTTGCCTTTCTGTGTATTTACTAAGTTACACAATCACGACGCCCAATGCTTTCAGTAAAAGATGATCTGTCCGTGTTCTATTAACTTGTAAAATAATAGAGTTACTCGTTATATGGGTCAACAAGACATAGCGAATTCACTGCGAAGTTTGTTTGCGAACCTCTCGAAAACGGGCGAGTAGTGCAGCCTTTGTAAAAACAGTTGTTCGGTGGAAGTTTTGTGACAAAACACGGATCGGGCCACGCTTGTACTGGAAGCAAGCTTGTTTGTATTTCAGGTTGTATTTAGTCTGTAACACCAGTTTGATAAGTAAACGGATGAGCATGTTAGACATTGACCTACAGTACATATTTTTCACTTAATATTGATGAAGAAAGGGTATGAGCACTAGGGACTTCTGGCCACGAAATCCTTGTATACTTTAGCCCTACCACGAGTTGCTACTTATGACTACTGGAAATTACAACATGTTGTGATCCTAAACATTTAACAGAGAAATATGAAATTAAATGGTTGAAAATCTGTCAAATGCATGGGATGCTGATGGATGGACAACATGTTGGATGATGATGGACAACATGTTGGATTCTCCAACAGTCGTTAGTGGCAACTCGTGATAGGGCTACTTATCTGGAGTTATACTACAACTGTTTCCTCAGATTAAAATTGATCAAAAGACGAAAATAAAATAAGTACTAATATTCGTTAAAAAATATACAAAATGTATGCTGCTTTAGCTTTCTTGGTAATTAATTAATGAGCCATGGATTTTGTTGGTCTTTAAGCAGACTAAGTTTAATTTAAGTGTCTGCTGGCCAATCAACGAACATGCTCATCCGTTGTACTGTATTTGTCTGACTTCTACCACCAGATCAGACCCTGAGACGGATTCTGAGCAACGACGTCTGTAGCTCTTGAGTGCTTAACATCATCGTGACTTACAGATCAGATCATCCGATTAATATATCAGGATCATTTAATTTGTGAATGTGACGTTTGATTGTGTTCGTGGTTTGATATGTGTTGACTTTGTATTCTAGAATTCAAAGCTAGTTTGGAAGAACTTTTTACGGAGACTGCATCGCACAAGTCGTAGGTATTTGTAAAGTTAACTGAATCCTAACTAAATGACAAGTTAAAGTATTGGATGCCTAACTTCTCGGTGATAACGCCTGCAAGAGATGAATGTCACACCAATTACTAAGACAGTTATTACCAGCAGACCAAACTATGAAGCCTGATGACCCCCGACTGTCCCAGACCAAACTGATTGCTTCCGACCAAATTCCTTCCTTATCCGACCTTAATGAGATCATCCAATCGTATATTGCTACGACTGTCTAATCCATCCAATTTCATCCACTCCATGACCATGACTGACGTCAGACTAGAAATCTTATATGATAAACATGACATAGGTACTAACTTTTCAAGGAACACAGCTTACTTAAGTCGATTTATCAAACTGTTTGGTTTATTTATTTTGTTGTGGGTTTCCACAGCAAAATAATCAACCGATAAATCCGTGACCTCGGCGGACCACATCCAAGATGATGGTGTTAACCATAGCCACAACCAAGAAGACCGAAAACACGTATTACAGTTCGCTCTTCTAAGCCTCTAAATACTAAAAAAAATGGATTTTGACTTTCTCTTTGGCTTTTTTGACTCTGGCTCTGACTTTGACTCTAACTCTGAGTTTGACTAACGTATCATCGACAGACTTACCCATCTCCATCACCACAGACCAAGGTGATCGAAAACTCGCACTCGTGACGTCATTGTCAGCACAGGCTCGTATGCACAGAATCCCGCGCCCTGACGCCATTATCGTTGCAGGCACGAGGTACCAGTCACCAGTCACCCGATCAACCTCGTACATATGGACGAGGAGATCGTGGTGGTCAACAAACCGGCCTCAATCCCCGTAAGTGGCAATTGAGACAGCCATGTTATGAACGCTTCTACTTTCTACCCGCTTATTAACATTCCGCTGGAGATATGAGGCGTTTTCTTATAGAGGAACTTGAAAAAAATATTTGAATTTCGAATATAGTTCGACTTAAAAATAAACTTGCAAAATCATTTGAATTTCGAGAATAGTTCGACTTGAGTATACTAAAATAGTTATACTTGATAACTGATTGATTTTAGGGCGTGACGAGATTATTACGTTACTTCTAAATTCAAAAAGCCAGCACAATAGACTATGAGGTTTTCTTTTGTTCGGTCGTATATAGAAAAAATAAAAATTTATTACAACCTCATTGATTTCGCCCTTCATGGTGTGCTAAGATACGAATAGAACTAGAGTAACTTTATATAAAACGCCTCATAACACAAAGGTATAAGGTAGTCCATTTGGATGTTTTTTTATGAGAAACTCTGAAAATATAAGACTGTAAGGTATATTCAAAACAAATTTTAAAAAATACAAAGCTTGAAACCCCATACAACTAGTCTATTATGGTGAGTATTCATTGCGCGCTCGTTTTCAAATTCCTACATAAAATTTCAAAAATGTTATACATAATTATTAATAAATGGAAATAATGTTGAATGGGTTTTCATTTTAATATAAGTTGAGGAATTAACTATTGAAAAACTGTAAAGTTTTAGTTTAGAAGTTTTAAAACTGAGTCATCTACTGGACCACCTTGTATTATCAACCATTTTCTATTACCCAACACTAGTACGAAGTAGCTTAAAAGCTTTTTGGATAGAGTTTAGCAGCTGCCAAACTATAAGCTACAAAAGCTGTTGAAATGAACAAGCCAGCTTAGACAGGCTAAATAGGAGCACGCTTCCTAACAGCTATTGGCTTACTTCACGCTAAATAGGCTAAGCTATTTCACCGTATAACATTTTCTTTAACTGTATAGTAAATAGTACATAATTAAATATTGTTAAAAATTCTTTAATACTTCGCAACACCTCATTTAGTTCCTTGAAAGCTTTTTAAGACGAAATTTAATGTCATTGTAACTTAGCAAGATAAGCTTAGTAATACCTTATTAAGTTAACAAGCTTTTAAGCTGCTTAGTTTATGCACCTATCAACGCTTAACAGAACCCTTTTACCCTTTTACACATCTAGCTTTTCGTATAATAAGCATAAATTAAGGTTTTCATAATAAATCCATTTAAATTTGTAAGTATTCTTCAGCGGAAAACGTTTTGCTTAAGTCTTCTCAATAAAGGTGCATTCACATTAGTAGGTGATATTGACGCGCTAGCCTTTACTTGCAATATGGTACTCGCAGACTAATTTTTACGTAAATACTAACATTAAAGAAATATATATATGTATATATACAAAATTTACATTTAAGTAGAGATTAAAGAAAAATAGATAATAATTAACTATTTACAAACCTTGTACTAGTTATAATTGTCTTATGAGAAATGCAGGCTTTTTATTTAATTTTATTTATTATTTATTGCGACGCGCGTTTCCCCACAAACAATTAACTACTACTACTACTACTTACTACTACTATCAAATTCTCAGAGATTCTCTGAGAATGAATGATTCTCAGAGAATCTCTGAGAATTATTCATGTCAAATAAGCGAGCTAAAAAACAATTTCATGTTGGACATTTTTTCATTAGGACGAAAATATGTAGAAGTGAAAAATTCTAAGAATACCTTTTCTTTTGCTAGTATTGCTCATGGTTTAATTGGGTTTATTTTATTTATTGACTATTGGAACTGATGTTCGAAACGTGTTCATTTTCCATCATCAGTGCGTCGTTGCTTCTACCAATGTGAACGAACCTTGATTATACCTGTATGTTTGCATGTATGTGTCTTAACATTTATATCATTTATTATGATATTCATTAAATATAATTACTATATATTTTATCATTTCATAGGTTTTAATATGTTGGAAATCGCTACATTATAATCACATATGCGCTCTAACATATGAATTTGTCATATATTTATTGTAGAATCAATAATCTTATATGACTAAATTTCATCACGGTCTTAATTTTTTTGCAAAGCTTTTATTTTTTTTTGGTGACTTTTCATTGTTATATGATATTGTCTTATTGAAAACCTCCTTCTATTTAAGTCGGATAAAAAGGGCTACCTTTTCCAGAAAGTTTCTTTAGTAAACAATGTGCCAACGATATATTTTGAATGGATTTCTGAAAAGTAAACCCTGAATTTATCAATTACATGTGACCTGCTCAAAGAATAAACATTGTTTGGTCACAAAATGTAAATTGTTCGAATTTACTTCCAAGAGGGTGAGATTACTACTGTAAATTAATCCACCACAATAATCTTTGATCTTTTAATTTGAGATTGAAACAAATAATAACAAAATGACCATTACATCCTTCCGATACGTTAATAGAGATTCTTCTTCTATGTTAGTCGGTTTAAAACATTTTCCGGAAAGTACCTATACAACGTACCATCGACACGTCGGTCGCCACTCGATGCGTTCCACGCTCTCAGCATAAATCCTCTATGATATATTATGGTCTAGGAACCATATATTTAGTGCCATTTCCAATCATACTTACCTCTACGGAATAAGTACCAAATAACGTTTGAAACTGTCAGGGTTAACAACACTATTTAGATTTATAAAGGGATATCAACACAAAGGGAGGTTTGGAGGTTTTGTCTGTTCACGTCCGTAAGTGGTAACCCTCTGAATCCTTACACGTGACCTCCGGGTGGTGCTAAGAACAGTCTCTGGTGGTAGGCTTCGGCCGCGGCTTGTCACCACCCTCCGGGCTGGGCCAGTGCGTGAAGCGACTTTTTCGTGTTTCGTAATGTGGCCCGGAGAAGCCATCTTCTAGGCCTTCATGCTCCATCTTAGACCACATCGTCACTTTACATCAGGTGAGATTGTGGTCAAATAATAATAAAAAAAAAAAAAAAAAAGTTGACAAAGTCTCGAAAGACAATAAACAAAATTTATTGTCTTTCGTGATTCCCAATATTTCCGGAACTCAACCGTGATCATTAGCTCTTCTGCGATTTCCTACTAACGACTCTCCAACGAGATTACAACATGTTGTAACCCCATACATATGATGTTTCACAATTAAAATTTTACCTTTATCTGTCAAATGTAAGGGTTGACAATATGTTGTAATCTCCAACAATCGTTAGTAGCATATAACTGTGCCGACATATCGGGAAACTCGATAGACAATCAACCATGGTAAATATCCCGTTATAAATCTAGATTGCGTAAGTACCAAATATATTTTGAATGGATTTAAAAAAACTACGATTGAATCTATCAGTTACATGTGACATTTATAAAGTACAAATAATGTTTAATCTACATCAAATTCGTTTACGTTAATCATGAAAAATAATCACGTCATTGTGAGAAATAATTGAAATAAAACTTGAAATTGGTTTTCAATAGGCCGCCCTGAATCTTTTATATATTACAAGATTTTCACGATTTTTCAATATTCCCGGGGAAAATATGTTTTTTCCCGCAGTAAGTTTATACAGCCTTCCTCGATAAATAGAATATCGAACAGTAAACAAAAAAAACCGAATTAAGCGCTCAAACAAAAAAAACTTCAGCTGCTAATATAAGCATAGATTGTAAACATAAAAATGACATTACCATCATCTATTGATTAGATTATTTTAAATCTGCCAACAAAATCCTCTACGAGTAAGGTATGCCTTTCCAATACACTAATGTCACCATATTTTTTTAAAGAATTTTCTCAGTTTGTTTAAGTCGGCTAAAAATAGCTAGTTTCCGTAAACAATGTAAATGTACCATCGACACGTTTCGGCCCCATTCGTCCCACGCTCTCTGTATAAATCCTCTGTGATATATTATGGGCTTTCGGGGCCCTCCGCGGAATGCCTTCGAATGCCGTAAGCGGTCAACGGGGATCCGAGAAAATCTTCGGGTGGCTACAGAATTTCAATGATGAGCCTGCATTTTGATATTGAGATATTATGTTTCCTTCCGAAGGGTTCAAACCCCGCCAGGCACCTCTAGATTTTTCTTCTTGAGACATTATGTGCGCTTTAAACACGAGATTTAAGGCCTAATCTCTCTCGCCAATTGAGATGTCCCTGTGTCCCAGCAGTGGGAACGTTAACGTCTATAGGGTGATGGTGATGATATTATGTTACTTGAAGTTTTTATGGGAGTTCAGAAATAAAGGGGTCAATATATAATAAATAAACTATATATTATATAGTTTATTTATTGCACATCAATACTTAGAGACTTAGTTAAAAATAACAATCATGAATGTAATCAATGTGTGTGTGTGAGTTGTCATGTGCGGAATGTATTTTCTGTGGGCCCAGTTGCACACAAAATTAAAATTCTAGCCAATTTTTTACTATAGATAGTGATCACTTAGACAAGACTAATTGTAAATTGATACCTAATTGATTAGAAACTTAACATAAGAAAAGTAATTTAAAATATATTGTTTTGGGTAAGTACATAAGATTGAGTAGGTATATTAGGGAGGTGTGACAATAAAGATTATAAAATGATAACGAAATTACAATAAAAAAGCCTTAGCAATTTTTCTAGTTGTAGTTTTACCCTAAATTAATGACCGTGAAATAATAGGTTTTCTAATTAGCTCGCTAATTGAAAAGTCCCAAATGAAAAATAATAACGTTTTATCACGCAATTTTATGAACAGGCTTATATTTTTAATCAAGAAAATTACATAATTAAGCTTTCACGCCTCAAACCTACGGACAATATTCGCAGCTAGAACTTTTTTTTTCAAATACTCTACTAGCTCTATCATAACTTGTTTTACCTAATTCAATAGAGCCCACACTCCCCACACTTCCCAAACTCATGCGATTTCTTTCTTTTGCGGATGGATATATTAAAAAAATATTTAGACTAATTGCTTATAGGCGATGTTTGTATACGTTCTCCGTTTTAGTCGATTGCTCTTTAGATCAAAGATATTACTATGGTATGGGGCTACTCGGTGGTTAGTCTTCCTCCTCCTAGCTTCGTGGACCTCAATGCTGAGGGTCATGACCACCCTTAAGAATCACTTTATCTCGTACGATCTTTTTCCATCCGTCTCTGTCTCTTGCGGTGTGAAGGGCGTTGTGAATGGACGAGTTAAGAGTGGTGCGGATCTGGTCGGACCAACGAACGGGGCTGCGTCCACGTGGCCTCTTGCCATCCACTTTACCGGTCACAATGAGCCTCTCGAGGTTGTTCCCGTGGTTAGTCTTAAACAAATTTAAATTTAATTATATATTTTAGCAATCTTTATATATATAATTCTTCTGTGAGTGTGTATGTCACTGAACTTCTATCAAACGACTGGACCGATTTTGATGAAATTTTTTGTGTGTATTCAAGGGGATCTGGGAATGGTTTAGATTCACAACACGGTCAACTGGATATTGTTTTTTGAGACGTGGGACAGGACAACGTCTGTCGGGTCGACTAGATATATATAATATAATACCTATTTTTTAGGGTTCCGTACCCAAAAGGTAAAAGAGGACTCTATTACTGAGACTTCGTCGTCTGTCTGTCTGTCACCAGACTGTATATCAAGAACCGTGATAGATAAAGAGTTGAATTTTGACGGATTCACATTATCTCTGTTGCTGCTATAACAACTAATTCTTATTCAAATGTTTTACCAATTATTTCGAGTTAGCCGTGTTAGCTAAGTGGGTGCACACTCGACTTTCATTCCGAAGGTCGTGGGTTCAAACCCCGCCACTCACCTCTGGATTTTTCTTCTTGAGAAATGTATGTGCGCTTTAAACACGTGCTTTAACGGTGAAGGCAAACATCGTGAGGAAACCGGCATGCTCTGAGAACTTTAAAAGAGTTTGAAGGACTTGTGACATTCACCAACCTGCACTTGGCCAGCGTGGTGAATTAAGGCCTTATCTCTCTCGTCCCTGTGTCCCAGCAGTGGGAACGTTAATAGGGTGCTGATGATGATGTATGTATGTCTATTATATTAAGTATATCAGATATTTAGTACCCGTTACACAAGCTAAGAGCTTACCACGGGGCTAGATGTTGTTGCGTGGATTGTCCGGAAATATTTATTTATTTAATATGAAAGGCAATACGGTGGTCTTAATAAAACGAGAATGTTGTGTGAATGTTAAAACGAAAAACTTATATGTGTACTTATTAAAATTTGCATGCAGATTGGAATTTAGGTTGAGGCGCATTTGATTTCACAACTAAGCATTTCTTAGAGAACTAGGAATTACTGACTAATTACTATTACGACTGTCTTATTCATTTTTAATGCTTAAAAGTCAATTTAAAGGTTTACGATGAAAGAAAGAAAGAAAGAAAGAAATATTATTATTTTTAACTACAATCATACATATATTTACGGTATTAATATATATATATATATTTACAGCTCAGAACTTAGAACTATGTTTTAGTTCACGATAGTTAAGTACCGATTGGAGTTAAAACCCAAGATACGGCTAAGCTTCAGTTATACTCAGCCGTGCGACGTGTCATTCTTACCATGTTTAGTAAACAGTACAAGATAGCAACAGTTAACAACTAAAAGAAAAATTAATATGTACAGGAATATACTACGAAAGGAGGATGCCCTCAAGACATAAAACATAATAATGACAAGATAATAGGAAAATAATTATCATGTGACCCTACTGTACAGGCTTGATAGACCTGGTGTAGGGAACATCGAAAAACTGAAGGTACCATCTATCTTGTATTTAATATAAATGTTCCAGTTACTAGGCTCACCTTTGTAAAAATGTTGGATACCCAAATAGAATTAAATTTTAGAAAACAATAATTACATATGTTCGTTTATTCGTTTATTCATTCAATATGCATAATAATATAAATTATGATCATCATCATAACTGGTATTTACTTCCAAAGATATTTCAGGTCAAATTAATCATATATTCTGCGCGCATTATACCATTCTCTGTGGCTCGTTATAATTATTGTTATTAACTGAAAGACGGGGGAAGTTCTCAATGAGTTGACTGAGGTCTTTTATTCTATATAGATACTAGCGGCCCGCCCCGGCGTCGCACGGGTATAACATTTTCCCGGAAATTATTAGATTTTTTTCTTGCCGTAAAAACCATCCTATCTCTCAAGTAGGACCGAACTGCACATGGTGTGCGAATTTTATTATAATCGGTTAAGTGGTTTAGGAGTCCATTGAGGACAAACATTGTGACACAAGATTTATATATATTATTAAGATAAGATATACCGTAAAACTATTTTAATAATTATCCATTATTGGAAAGAGATATCCCAAAGTCGGTCATATATCATCATCATTATTTTAGCTGTAGGACTAGGCCTAACGCCAACGGCTGGGCATAGGCCTAAAAGATTTATTTAAAAAGCAGGAATAGAAAACAAGTAACCATTGCTGTTCCTACATTGATTTATACAAACATAACCACGTTCTTTAAGTTAATAATTTAAAGTCATAATAATTCATTTAATTTTGTTGGTTAATAGCCACAATAATGTTTTTAACAGGGCTATCATAGCCGGCACACGGCTCAGAGCACTATAATTTGTAATTTTTCATCATCATCACCCTATTAAAGTACCCACTGCTGGGACACAGGGACTTCTCTCTTGACGAGAGAGATTAGGCCTTAATTCACCACACTTGGCCAGCGTTGGTGAATGTCACATTTCCTTCAAACTCTTTTAAAGTTCTCAGAATATGCCGGTTTCCTAACGATGTTTGCCTTCACCGTTAAAGCACGTGTTTAAAGCGCACATAAATTTCTCAAGAAGAAAAATCCAGAGGTGCGTGGCGGGGTTTGAACCCACGACCTTCGGAATGAAAGTTGAGTGTCCTCCCACTTAGCCAACACGGCTTTATAAATATATATAAATTTAATAAAAATGCAGCGCCATGAATAGGATGTAACCTTTTTAGTTAGCCAGCGTTGTTTTTGCAAAACAGCTACATAAACTTTAGATGTCGTGTCTGAACTAATACTACACATTTTTATTTAGATTAGGTCATGTCCTGTGAGTCTAAGTAAAAAACTTCGGCTCGACATAAGCTTTCAGCTAAATGAGAAACGGAAATGAGGACATGGTTTCAATGGATTGATATTTTTATGTTAGAGCTTTTGCATATTATTATAATAAGGTTTTATAAAATACTAGGTGACCCAGTACCCTTAGTGTCGCCTACATTTGTATAGTCAAAATTAAAATTGTTTGTTTTTGTTTTGGCATTGCTTTGTTCACAAAAATCTGTTATTTTATCACTATATTCTAACGAAACAGGAAATGTTCGATTCGTTATATTTAAATAAGTTCCGACCGTTTAAATATTCTCTGCCGAAAATTTGACAATTTTTTAGGGTTTCGTACCTAATGGCTAAAACGGGAGCGTATTACTCATACATAGTCGTCTGTATGTCTGTCACCAGAATAAATCTCAAGAACCATAATACATAGAGGGTTGAAATTTTGAGGGATGATGTACAGTATGTATTTCTCTTGCCTTAACAACAAATACTAAAAACACAATAAATAAATATATATAAGCGGGCCTATACGACAAACTTGAATTTTATGAATCTTAACGATGTTGCCCGAGTACTTAGAAGGGTACCGTTTTAAATGGATGTTTTAAAACATAAAAACAAAATCTGCAAAATGTGTAAATAACCTACCTATGTGAAGTATGAATCGACCTTATACTGATGAAATGTATTTAAAGATTCTATATTTTAGCGAGACAAATAACGCGAATAGTAGAATAATAAGAAATAACAATCATCATCAGTTTTCACTGCAATGCTAATAGCCAAGCGCTTGTGCCCATATATTATCGTTAAAATTCCAAAGCACCATCAATATCGCCTTGTACAGAATAAGAAAGCTTAAATGAAGACATTTCCTCTGGACAAAAACAAATGACGGGCCACGCCCATCTACGTTGATAAATAGAAACTCTGTGCGCGTGAGTGACGGATTGCGCGCATTTATCGCGGAAAAACAAGATGGCGCTCTAGACGCTTGCACCTGGCTTTGATCTATCACTTAGGAGTATGTAATTGTAGCCTAGGCTTGTAGTTTATTATTCTATGGCCTAGGTTTCTTGACTTGCTACAAAAGATTTTAAATGCCAGAGTAATTGTTGTGTAGGTTCTGAAATTGTAGCTATCGTGGTTGTTTTAGTATGTTATGTCAAATGAGCTTATTTCTATTGAGTATTTGTCGACTTTGTGACTACAAAAATCACACGGAGGAACTGTGAAGATGGCCTAAAATTACATATTTTTATAAACATCGTTTATTTTACTTCTTGTTAATTATTTTTTAGAAAAAGAAATAGTTTATGTTATCAACTAAATAAGTCTGTCCCTTATGTATAATTTTTTTTCCTGCACATTTTCCATGAGTATACCTAATAAATCATCATATAAATACTATATATGTACATTATTAAAGAAAATTCATTAACAACTACATTTTACCCATTACGCTTAGCTGACGATATCGATCACACTAATTTGTGTTTTGTCTCTTTCTTTACTATCGTTTCTATCTTTCTCTCCCACTTTACACACTTTCACGTGAATAAATAAACACTTGAAAACCGCGGCTTAAGCCGCAGGTTTAAAGCGTTTACTAATGAAGAAGGTTTTATTAAATGGTCTACTAATCAAGCAGACACTAATTGGGCCATTCAACCAGCGTCCTTATTGTTGTCGTGTTAACGCACATAATTGTTTATCGTGTCACACCACCACCCATCTGAACAAAACAAGGCACACAATAGTTCAAGTATTAGACGTTACTGGGCCGTAGTAAGGACTCGAGGGGCTAACTTCGAGGTTTACGGTACTGTATAGACATGTTCTATAGTGAAGATGTTTGATGTTTGGACATTTAAACCTGTATTAGACCGAATATCGTGTATAAACTCTATTTAAAATACTTGTTTTTTTACTTAAATCTCATATAAAATGTACAGTTCCCGCAATCTGAAATGTATAAAAATGCAGAAAAAAAAATTATGCAAAATATTTGCTGCAAATAGATTTAGAAAAATATAATCTTGCATTTGAATTTGAATTTGTTTTCACAACTTAAGTTTTTGTCAGCATAAATCAACATGATTGTGAATTATTCCTGCATTTCAAGTTTCATTTCGGATTAAAATGCACATATTTTTCACAGGAGTGCCAAATATGCTAAATACTAAAAAAATGAGTTTTTTTTGCACTGATTACGACACTGAGCCCCTATGCACCCTCGAAAGTCCTTGGTACGGCCCTGTGTTATCCCGCCACAGAGCAATTGGGATTTAGATACTCGTCTCGTAAATAACACGGCGATGCTGAACGAAATTGTGTTTGCTCGCTCGCTGTGCATTCTCTGTATATTTATTACTCTATGATGTTGTAATTCACTTTGTAGTGCCTTAGTTTTATTTCGTTTGTAAGTATATTATGCTGTTTACCGATTTGTGTTTATATTTAAGAGTGCGACATCAATGAGTTTCATCAGTTAATTTTAATTTATATACTATATACACACTAGATCATAACCACCAAAACCAGCATCATCGATGATGATAGTAATTAGACAAAACAACAAATACAACAATTCAAAACATCCAACCATTAAACTAAGTTATTCATTAGAAATATCATTCTAGATAAATCAGTTATAGCATGTTAGCAAAGACCACGACTAGAAGTCATAAGCACGACTTCTAGTCAAGAACCCGACTCATAGTCAAAACCCCTACTGACTCATAGTCAGCTGAAACCCTACACAAAGTCAGTTACAACATCAAAAAGCGTAGTATCCGTATTGACGTTGTTATCCGTGGTGGGCCAGGCACGAAACTCCAGTGCTCGCTAGTCCCTTGCGCGTGATTCATGTGGACGACGAACTTCTTGTGCTAGACAAGCCTTGCTCGCTGCCGGTGAGTGCAATGACCTTTGTATCCAGCTGTTGGACTCTGATCGGCTAACACAGAGTCACCACTCTGTGCTCACTCAGAGTCACGCATAGTGACTCTTTGACTACCAAAGTGAAATGCCAATGTATCGGCTTTTGGTCAATCAAAATCGTTTACGTCATGCATGTAACACATGCGTAGAAGATCAATTTTAGATTCGATATTATGATTAGGGTAATTTTAGGTTTGATATAATTGAATTATTATTTAATTCTTAAAATTAATTTCTAAGTAGATGCAAAAAACCTTTTTTTTGGATATGATTTCTGCCATCTTAGTAATTTGACTTAAATAGGATTTGAATCTTAAAATTGGGGCAAATATGTAAACCATATAGCGAAGGATTAGCGCTTGCTTATAAATCCTAAGTTAATCGTGAATCCTATAAGATACTCGTATCCTAAAACATCTTACACATAAGCTGTCGTTTCTCATCGCCTTATCTCGTTCTAAAGAAGCACCACTTTTCCCGAGAAGGTTAAACCGTAAAGCTAAAGTGACCTGACCTCGTTATGTCGCTACAGCAGCATATTCCAGACCAAGTTTCTTATAAACAAATGCAAGCTAATCCCGTTTTAAAAACAGCGTTAACCTGCCACCTTGTCAAATCTACCAAGATCCTAATCTAAATTTATAGCGCGAACCCAGGGCAATATTTCTCCTGTAGAACTTTTTAAATCACAATTCTTTGTCCACAATTTTATCTGAATTACGTCAAGTCTCTGAGGATGTGGAAAGTCCGATGAGAAAGGAAAGTAACAACATTGAACGAGATAAAACGGTGGCGAGACGTGTTAAATGAAAGTTTTTCTTCTGTTTGGGTTTCGGGGGGCAGTATCGCTGCTAGGACGTAAATGATGCGGTAGAAATTAGGGCGATAGTAGCTATAGACGGTTGGCCTTAATCTGTTATGTTTCAAGCTATTCCAAAATATAATTCAAAGGTCCTAACTCACTTTAATTCTATTTTATTAGTCTTGGATGTATAAACTGTAGGAAAATTTAATGATAGCAAATACATTTTCTACAGCTGTAGCAATTTTAATATATATTTTGAATTTGCCATCAGAGTCCGACAAAATTGTGATCTGCACAAAGTTTGGGACTGTGTATACTTTATGGAATTTAATGTGCGGTCTCCAAATGCCACTTGCAAGTGGTTCACTTGGTGATGCGAGCTCTCCTCTGTTTTTCTCACTCACTTTCTCTCTATTTTTCTTTCTATATCTCTCTTACTCAATAAGTAACTATCTTTCTTCTACTCTTTTATAATTCTTACTTCGTTTCTCCATTTTCTATGAATAGGGGTACTTAGTAAGCAAACAATTATCGTTCTTTTTTATACTTAACAACTTTTGATTGCTAAATTTAATGATGTATTATTAAGTTACATAGGAACGAGTTTTCGTCTCATAACTTTTCAACGTTAACTTAAAGCAACAGCAAGTCACTCTAATTTATGGCTTCGTTAAATACAAAATGTTTAAAATATTTTAAATTAAATTCACAAAGTTTCGGTTAATGATGAGCTTGCTCGCTACGACGCTCAACTTACCTTACAAATCTAAGCAAGCTAACTTCATATAAATTAATAAAGAAAGGTACGATACACGATTTATAACAATATATTGAAGAATTTAGGCTAGGCTTTTCCAAGTACTCTGTAGAATTTGGTTATTAACTCTCATAACAGCTCGGTTCAATTGAGCTTGATAAAACAGTTCTTTGTTTGAGGCTACAAAAGTTTGCTTACTTCGAAACCCCTCCTACGATTGTGACTAAAATTATATTACTCTATTTTTCTTATGAAACAATTTGTTTGAAACTGCACGCTTATTGTATTTCACCAGTTTGCAATTTGTAGTATAGTTATTTGTTGTTTTGTGTGTTTGTCTATAATGGAGCTTTATCTATTATTTTATACCTAAAATTAACATGCTTGCATCTCTCATCACAGCTTTTGGTGTGTCATTTTATACACTTTTAATATAAATTTATAAAATCAGATTGCTTTTTTAAATATTATGACTATTAATTTATGTAAAATACCCACTTTATTTGTTTTTACATTTCCTGAAATTACTGTGTTAAATCATATGTAATCGATATAATATAGAGTAGGTCCTATGAAAGCTCTTGCGGTACTCCGTTTAATATTCTAATGAGAAGACTTTGTTTTTCCCAGGTTCACCCGTGTGGTAGATACAGGCACAACACGGTTGTTTTTATACTCGCAAAGGAGTACAACTTGAAGAACCTAAGGACCATTCACAGGCTAGACAGGTTAACGTCAGGTGAGCAAACGGTTGACTAAGATTTAAAAAATACGCTACTTGCCTTTTAATCTGTTCAAGCAATTATACTTTATGGAATAATTTTTGTGCTACGTTGTCATTAAAATTACTTTAATGTTGTTTAAATATTTTTAACAGATCAGAATTAAATTACGGCTTTAATATATTTTGCCTTTCCTGAACATGTGCTGAACGGAAATGGCATGTTTCCAAAGTAGTCGTAGTTTACGTAAAGAAATTAATTTATACACACAGAAATCTGTCTGTTGTTTGTTTTTATAAAATATTTTTAACTTGATTTCGTTTTCGTAAATAAAGTTGTAACACTTTTGTTATGTTGAAATGACGCTAACAACCATAAAATACATAAAAGGAAAGTTAGATGCAATGAATTTTTAAAGCAAAGCATAAACTTGAAGATAAAATTATATCGCTAGTTTATGGGTAGTTTTTGTGTAAAGTGCTTTTAAGTGAACGAGTGACGATAAATTGAAACTTAATTTTTGCAAGATGCATTAATTAAGTTTAAATGCACAGACCTCATTTTTAATTTAAGACAATCTTTTAAGTAGCCAAGTTCTGTTTTTTTTATTGAACTCCAAACTAATGAAAAGTTGATAATCAGTTCTCATCCTCATCGTTGAAGAAGTTGGTCCATTTATAAATTTGAGTGATAAATAGGGAATAATTTACCCCTGCATTCATAAAAATATTTCACGTTTTATATCAGACATAAAACAGGTGTTTGATAAAAAATCGTTATTTACATACCCAAATTATTGTCAAATCTGTCCAATAACAATTAAATAAAAGCTTTTCATCCTTGTTTATCTCTATAATAGTCGCAAAATAAGGCGTGAAAAGGTTTATTGTGTGTTTTAGTTAATTCTGTTAGCCAGGAATTGGAGTTTTTATGGATACGGAGGTTATGCTTTAAGTGCGTGTCATATATCTAAGCACCTATTTAATTATATATATTATATCGCAAAAGAAATAAAAACGATTAAGCAACTTTCTTCAATAAGATGTTGTATAATCTTATTTCCGATGTTGTCGCAATAAAACTACCGTCACTTTGAAGGCAGGTGAATATTTGGCGTGTTTGTTGCAATCAGGTCTGCTATTGTTCGGCCGGAGTCCCAAGAAGGCGCGACAGATGGAACACCAGATCAGAAATCGACAGGTGCAGAAGGAATATGTTTGCAGGGTTGATGGACTATTCCCAGAGTAAGTAGAACTTTATTAACAAACATTTTTAAATAAAACCGGTTTAATTTTTTTAACATGATGTAGTTATACTATTTTGCTTGTAATATTCCTCCTCCTTGCGTCGTACTCCTCACTAATGAGGGTCGTGACCTCTTCCACGGATTACTGTTCCTCTGTTGACCGATTTTCAGGCTTGGCGATCTTGTTGCGACTTGTATGTTGTGGTGTATAGATAGCGACTTGGTGACTAGGTCGGACCGTATTGGACTGCGGTCTTACTCTTGTAATATTATATGAATATAAAAATGTAGTAAGGTTTTAATAGACGAGGACAGAAAAAACATTACAACTTTATTCGCATCAACGTGAGGTCGATATATAGAGTCATAAGCTGTAACCTGCGACTTCGCCGGTGTGAATTATGAATGTGTGAGTCTTTGATAGTAAATAACAAACTTACATTTGAGTTTAAGTTTATATGAATTATTAGTTATGATTACCATGAGTAGAAGTAATCTTTCCACCTAGTATTGTAGCAAGTTGTAGGATCGACGCGCTTAAAAAAAATTACAGTTAGCCGTTACAAACAAAAGGCTAAACGATTTTTATCTATGATATTTGAATTTTTGTGTATTTTTTTACGTAAGCGATGTTATAATTATTTGTTTTATTCGCCTTTTAAAGCATTGGTTGCTTGCCAGATCGTTAATCGCTTAACGAGCATTAAATAAGTGGCAATTTTAAAAAACTTGTTTCTTGTAAAATACCAAAGAATATTGCAAAGTTGAAGTCACCCAACGTTGCCGTGACTCAACAGTAATATGCAATTTTAAAAGCAAACATTGACACAGCAAGTGTATCCACTTCACTGATGGTTTAGTATAAACTGACGACAAAACGACAAATAAGCGAGGAATAGCAAATGAAAATGTTTCGGTATACAAATACATTACAATAATAAATCTAATGTGATTTGCTGGGAATAGATATAAGATTGATCTGATATTTCCCCTCTATGACTAGATGTTTAAATGTTTAAAAGTGATATTTCCTAGAGCAATTCTATGCTACGTAAATTTGTTGAAATTGCTTGACGCTTTGTTCGGATTGCTCACTGTGGTCACTATTTGTTGAAATACGGGCCACGCATCGTCAAATGCTTGACGGTTTGTTTCAACCATACGTGTATTCTGCTAGTTTGTACAATAAGACTTCAAAAAAATAATTACTCTTGGTACAACAAGTGTTCCAATTCAAATAAATGCTTAACCTTGCTGCCATCACCTTACAATCATTATTCATATTTTTTTCGTCAGGGAAGAAATCGAATGCCTAGAACCGATTGAAGTGGTGAGCTACAAGATCGGCGTTTGCAAAGTGTCGGCGAAGGGCAAAGACTGCTCCACGCTGTTTAAGCGGCTCGGATACAACGCGGCTAGCAACACCAGTGTGGTTCTCTGCAAGCCGAAGACCGGCAGGATGCACCAGATCAGGGTCCATCTGCAGTATTTGGGTAAGGTTCCCATAGATAATAGGTAAATAGGGTAAGGACAGTTCTAAACTGTTCAAACGGCTCGGCTGCAAGGCGGCTAGCAACACCAGTGTAGTTCTCTGCAAGCCGGAAAGCGACAGGATGCATCAGATCAGGGTCCATCTGCAATATTTGGGTAATATTCCTATAGATAATAGGTAAATAGGGTAAGGACAGTTCTAAACTGTTCAAACGGCTCGGCTGCAAGGCGGCTAGCAACACCAGTGTAGTTCTCTGCAAGCCGGAAAGCGACAGGATGCACCAGATCAGGGTCCATCTGCAGTATTTGGGTAAGGTTCCTATAGATAATAGGTAAATAGGGTAAGGACAGTTCTAAACTGCTCAAACGGCTCGGCTGCAAGCCGGCAAGATGCATCAGAACGAGATCCATCTGCAGTATATTGGTAAGGTTCCTATAATTAAGGAGTAAATAGGGCAAGGACAGTTCCAGAACGTTTCTAGTTTAAACGCGGCTAGCAACACCAGACTTCTCTGCAAGCCGAAGACCTACAGGATGCATCAGATATTTGGGTAAGCAACCTAAATAAAATCATTCAGAATGATTTGGAGGTACGGTCTTCACAAAAATGTATGGCAAGATGTATCTAAAGCTAGTTTAAACGATATTATGATTTAAAACCGGTATTATAACATGATCACCGAAACAACAACGGTTGTTTCCGTGATCATGGCGCTTGCAACAGCGTCGAAATATCGGAAAACTCAAAAACCGTCAAATCATGGTATGTTACCCGTTTTAAATCATAATATTGTTAAAAACCATCATAATTTAAAAAGTTATAGTTTACACGAGTTGCCCCAGTTTTATTGATCTTCAACAACTTTTGAACAACTGTAACAAAACTTAGATATAACAAACAAAACAAAACTTATTTCAAGTCCATTTCAGTCAGTAATTTAAAACTCTTAGTTTGTTTAGACAACTTCCGCTTGTGGATGCAAATATTTACTTAGGAGGCAGATCATCATTCGTCAACACTCTATTAACGTTCCGTCTACTGGGACACAGGGACTTCCCTCTTCACGATAGAGATTAGGCCTTAATTCACATTAGGAGGCAGATGATTTTTAGAATTTATTCTGAGCCCTCATCTTTGTCTGAACGCACGATTTTGCCTAAGCTACGTACGCTTACGTGTTTGAACATCCCGGGTCTAGAACAAACAGCATATATGGCCCAGGGGAGCAGAGTACATTGTACACAACTACAACCTACGTATGGACACAATTCTCACGTAGGCATTGTTTGAACTACAACATGCTCCAACTAAGCTCTTATGTCATGCATTGGATATCAAGGCATGGACATGTAAAAGCCGTGTTGGCTAAGTGGGAGGACACTCGACTTTCATTCCGAAGGTCAAGGGTTCAAACCCCGCCACGCACCTCTGGATTTTTCTTCTTGAGATATTTATGTGCGCTTTAAACACGTGCTTTAACGGTGAAGGCAAACATCGTGAGGAAACCGGCATGTTCTGAGAACTTTAAAAGAGTTTGAAGGACATGTGACATCCACTAACCCGCACTTGGCCAGCGTGGTGAATTAAGGCCTGATCTCTTTCGTCAAGAGAGAAGTCCCTGTGTCCCAGCAGTGGGAACTTTAATAGGGTGATGATGATGACGATGATGATGCATGGACATGTGATGCACAGCTTTATACCTATGAACTCCTGGTAGGATGTACATTTTTTGTTACAAAACATAAAGAATTCAAGCAGGCGAATATTTGACGCAAAGCCACAATCACAGCTGAAACGTTTAATGTTTATTATTAGATAGAAAATATTCAGACCAGGAGATAAGTGCCTAAAAACTACACAAACACTGGTCCTTCAACGGAAATTGAACCCCGGTTCGCTAACCATCGCCCGCTGCACCACCGAATCAGTCAAATAACATTGATAGTATTGCAGACATGGATAACAATGTCTGGCAAAGGCCGGCATTGTTTTATTTCGACGCTAATTACCCGCATCCGCCTTCAATGGCTGCCTGTTAATTTATTTTTGTTTTCTGGATCCGCCCGACGATATTTTTTGTACAAACTCTCGAGCTTATAATGTTTCTGTTATTTCGACATTGTGAATGAGAACGCGTTACTTTGTCAGTCGGTTTCGGTTCCTCTTAATGATTTTCTTTAATGGATGTATTCTGCAAATGTGCAAGATGTTTGTTGCTCTTTCATTCAAAAACTACTGGATGTATTTTGATGAAACTTCACAATAATATAGCTTACATATCAGAATAACACGTAGGTTTCTTTTTACCCGGTAAAATACCGCTTTTTGTGGGAAAATAATTTTTTTGCGAGCAAAGCCCGCTTGGAGTCTAATATGGCATGGACTTGTTTGCTGTTTTCCCAGTAGGGACAAAAGCTACTTGTTTATTACTGCTCGAAAATTTATAAAACCGCGGGCAGCTATTCAATGTGTAATTAATTTTGTAATTATGTGATTGAGTAGCTGCCCGCCCGCCCGGTATCCATCCTAACCTGCAATCCCCATAAAACTAGCTCATAACTTTCACTAAGTAGAGTCTCTAGATTATTGAGCGATGTTTAATTATATTTACCATCTACATTTGATTTATTTTTATTCAATAATTTCATTTTTAATAGAAGATACAATCACAGAGCAAAATACTGTACCTGCAAAAAACATATTAACATGTTATACATGTAATACATTTGGAATCATAGTGGGGGAATCGCAGATGTCTATAACACAGGCTTTTCTAGTCTAGCGTAGACATCTACGGCTCACCATATTCAATCTAGATTGCACTAATTTATTTTTCATAGTTTGCAATTTGATTTTATAAGGTTGATTGTAAATGGTGATTTATGTGAAATTATTTTATTTGTGGAAATAAATGATTTATTATTATATATTATAATTAATTATTTAATTTTTAATTATTTTATTTGTGGAAATAAATGATTTATTATTATATATTATAATTATTATTATATATTATTATTATATATTATAATAATAAATTGTGGAATGCATTACCAGTCCCGGTCCGGCATGCTAAGTCACTACCTATATTCAAAAACATGGTCAAAGAACACTATTTGTCCTGTAGCCACTGAAAGTGTACGTTTGTCCCTAATAAAACATTATAATTATGTAGTTTATGTATATATTTATGTTTTATTTATCAGGTTAGATATGTATATTTATATGTATTTAGGTTTATTTTATTTATTTTAGTCACTTTTGTTATATATAATCCTGTATCTATAATTAATTCATATTTGCACACAGATCCCCTTTAATGTCTCAATAATCCTATCCATTCAAGGTTGTCTGGTAGAGATCGCTCTTGAGCGATAAGACCGCCAATTGTCGCATAGTTTTAAGAAAATTATTGTTATGTTTGTGTGCGCAATAAAGAATTATTATCTTATCTTATCTTATTAATCTTGCAGGTTACCCCGTAGTGAACGACCCCCTCTACAACCACCCCGTGTTCGGCCCGCTGCGGGGCAAGGGCGGCGACACGGGGGGCAAGAGCGACGAGCAGCTGGTCAGGGACCTGATCGCGATACACAACGCCGAGAACTGGCTGGGGGTGGATGCAGCTGATGACGATATGCTGTTCTCTAAGCCTGCGTCTGATGATAAAGGTGAGGATGATAAATAAATAGATATTTCCGGACAATCCACACAACATCTAGCCCCGTGGTAAGCTCTAAGCTTGTGTTACGGGTACTAGACATCTCATCATCATCATCATCAGCACCCTATTAACGTTTCCACTGCTGGGACACAGGGACTTCTCTCTTGACGAGAGAGATTAGGCCTTAATTCAAAACGCTGGCCCAGTGCGGGTTGGTGAATGTCACATGTCCTTCAAACTCTTTTAAAGTTCTCAGAACATGCCGGTTTCCTCACGATGTTTGCCTTCACCGTTAAAGCACGTATTTAAAGCGCACATAAACTTCTCAAGATGAAAATTCCATCTGAGGTAATATAATAGAAATACATATATATCTACTATGCATAAACACCCAGATCAAGGAGAGAGTGCTTGCAGAACATACAAACACTCCCCTCATCGGGATTACATTAGTAAAGGAAATCCTTTTTAAAAAACAGGGCCGACTGCGAGATTTGCTCCATATTTAATAGAATATAATATTATATCTGAAATGTTAAAGTAAACAGTATTCATATCTATAATAGGTTATTTTACGCGTCCGGGTATGATTCGTAAAGATGAAAACTAGATATATTTTCACATTTCTCTTAGACAAATTTGAATTTGAAACATTGCAAAATTAACCTCGTATTTGTACGCGTCATAAAAGTCCGAAAAGTATTTTTTGGCATTAAAATATTTTCTTTGCATAATTGTTTTTTCCCTTTCAGTAGATCGTTTCTGTAATTATTGACATGTTATTCCTTACAGTGGGTGAATACGAGTGTGACACCGGCCCCGCGTCGCGCGAGTCCTCACCTAGACTAGAATCCCCCGCGCCGGGACTCACGCCTTCATCTGTTTTGACTCGTAAGTTAGCAGTATTGCTATATTGTAATATTCCTTTAGTTTAAAGTCAAAGTCAAAGTCAAAAACATGTATTGCCTTAGAAGCACAGGTCAACTTAAAGTAAATAAAAATTTAAATATGTAGAAATCCGTCGATTAGTGCATGCTATATTTAATGTTGCAACAGGTACCACTACTGGAGTAGGCGTGTTCACCTGGAATAAATATTTACTTGAAAATGAATTCACTTGAAAATGAGTTAAAGTAACTTATTAAATGTTAATTTGTTTTTCTTGTTTTCTGGACAGACTACAATCAATTTTGAACCCAAAAATCTATATCGTATTCTGTCAGGAATGAAAGGAAAACAAATTCACTTTTTATCGGTTCCCGTAAATTTTGAGTGAAACCATGCCCTTATTTACTCGTTCATGCTATATTTTTTTACTAACGTACCTATATTTATGTAGAGGTATAATCTATCGACTGTTGCAGCCACCCTGCCGAGTCCGTGCAGCGGTGCCCAGGCGCCGATGGAAGCGTCGGAATCTCCCGCGGCCGCGTCGCCTGCGCAGCCCTCGCCTGTCGCCTCGCCGTCGCTCAACGATGACTCCAATGATGCAAAGGTATGATGCAAAAGGCCTAATAGAGAGAGAGAGAGAGAAACATTTATTGACACATCACAACACAAAATACAATAAAACAAAGAAAAACAACAAATAACAACATAATTTAGTGATGTGTCAAAAGGCCCCGCCTCAGCATAATGCAACCCCACACTTAGAGCGCGGAGGTGCGCTGATTTTCAGACGAGACCTTGGAACACAAAACATCACGAGCGACGACTAAATGATAAACATAAAAAAAGAGATATAAAAGTAATAAAATTAAACAAAAACAAACAATACGGACTAAAATGATAACATAATAACTACTTACTAATAAGTGCCCAGGGGCCGATGGAAGTGTCGAAACGACGGCGTCGCCTGCGCATCATTCGACGCGTAACGTAATATCACATTGGTATCAATTGGCTAGCCACAGAAAAGGCTCTGAATTGATTCTAAGACTCTATGTGTCTGATTATATTTAAAATATCTTACATTCAATCTTAAAATATTAACATCACTCTAAGTTTTTTATAACAGGACAGATACGAAAAAACGAATATGAATATTATTGTAAATCGAATAAATCAATTTTATACAATATGACAAGGCCACTATACAGCCTCTTGATTAGATGTTTGTGTTTTATAGTTATTTAATTACTGTAATTTTTGACGAAACTAAGTGTATTGTAATGTACCTATGGTTCGAATAAATGTATTGAATTGAAAAAGATGAATGTTAATTTAGTCAAACGATTGACATTTCTATTTCAAACTAAACTTTACCTCCTCAGTCGGACAAGGTAACAGTGGCGACTCAGACGGGCTGCTCCCCAACCGCCACCAGTTCCAACGCCGCCGTAGCGACGACAGCCGACGCGCTCAGCGCCGACCCCCACTGCTATGAGTGCCGCGTGAGGTACCGCGACCCGCGCCCACGTGACCTCGTCATGTATCTGCACGCGTGGAAGTACAAGGTACAACGCCATCTTTTGGTATATCCTAGTACTTAATTATAAATGATAACAAAAACCACATCTATTGTTATGTTAACTTCATCATCATCATCAGCACCCTATTAACGTTCCCACTGCTGGGACACGGGGTCTTCTCTCTTGACGAGAGATTAGGCCTTAATTCACCACGCTGGCCAAGTGCGGGTTGGTGAATGTCCTTCATACTCTTTAAAGTTCTCAGAACATGCCGGTTTCCTCACGATGTTTGCCTTCACCTTTAAAGCACGTGTTTAAATCGCACATTATTTTCTAAAAAAGAAAAATCCACAGGTGCGAGGCGGGGTCAAACCCCGCCTCGCACGACCTTCGGAATGAAAGTCGAGTGTCCTCCCACTTAGCCAACACGGCTTTTTATATGTTAGTTTTTTTATGTTTACTTACTTTGCAAATATTGTTGATGTTGAAGTAATAAGCTCGCCTCAGCCACATCAGTTCCCAATTCCCAATTCTACTTAAGATGGTCTCGACACATCAACTAAGTGTTCTGATAGTCTTAGTCTTTTTTTGTGGATTTAAAAGATTCACTGCCATCTATTGTTGATTGTATGAACTTCTTACCTACTTGCGAAAATTAATGATTTTAAGATAATCTTTCCAACTTTTAATAAACTTGATGATCAACAAAGGGGTATTGGATAATGATAGGATACTTAAAATGCCTATTAATGTCGTCTGTTGTTGTAAAAGTATCATAAATACCTTTTCATTGATAGTTTTGTCAGCTACTTAATTCATAAATTTTATTTTATATCTCAGGGCCCCGGCTGGGAGTATGAAACTGAGCTTCCTCAATGGGCAGGCGTTGACTGGCTGGAGCCGGAAACCTCATAATCGTCACTGGTCGCTCGCCTCTCCGACAAACACGACACTGACATCATTTGACAGCTGACGGATAGTCATACTTAACAGTGACATATGTTGAAGAGAGGCCCTTTTTGGGGCGTCTGAAGCAGAAACCCGAAACCAACGTATAATTTTAGAGCGCAACTTTTGTTAATTAAATAAACAGTACGGTCAATTGATAACAGATATGAATAGTTGTACCGTGTAATATGTTGCACAAAGTTAATTTATTTAAATGCGTTTTTTCTAGGGACGCCCCTAATTCGGCTGATCGCCGATATTAAGCTAAGTAGTTAAGAAATAAGTGAGATTTAGAATTATATCTACCTGTTTATCACCTTCGACGGCCATTTTGTAGAACTGTCATTTTGACGTTGACGTTTATTGTTTTGCTTTCGTTTGCAATAGAAAAGGTGGTAAAAGGTAGCCTAGTTTCTATCTGGTTTAGTATTTTTTATAGCACGTTTCATTTGGTTTCAATTGCTGCAACTGAAAATTGTGTTGATACTTAACAACTTTTTGTATAGATTTAAATTTCAGTTCCTATCGGCCTAGAAAGTTTTTGTCAAGCTTTTTGTAGTTTTTTAGAATAAATTTGTACGTATTGACGGTTATCAATAGTGTTGTATATCGCTTAAACGAGGCAGGGTCTATACCAGAATCATAATGGATATTAATAGAAAAACGTTTTTAATATTAATCTCACGGGATAGCTCTTCTGAAGTATTTCAACATAGTTTGCTTTTTCAAAAAATGTTATTGGTAACATTTTCATTTTGTAAATAAACGTTACTAACTTGAACTTGGACCAGTATTATAAAAAAAAATCTTAAATAGGACCAGAAAAGAAAAGCTATCTCTTTTTAATATAAACGCATAGGTAACTGTAATAATACGTTTGTACAATGTTATCGCATGCTCGTTGACGTATTTGCAACGTCACGTTTTGGCTTCCATAGTTTTGAAGTAGTGACATTTAAAAAAATGTAATATTTATTCATGAAATTTTGTACTTTACATACATAAAGTAGAATTAATCGATGTAAAGGTATCTTCAAGATAACGTAATAGGATTTAATGAACGTTAAGCGAAAATGTTTTTTTCTCTAAATCTGTTGACATTGATTTTGTTTTGTTTGTGCTATATTTGAAGATTTTGAAGCCAGTTGTGATGCGCATTTAATTCTGTCCTGTTAAAAGACAATTTCCGGATTGTATCAAAGCCATAGACAATTAGATGAGAACTGTTCGAGTCAACTGTTTAGCAGCATTAGTAAAGACACTTGTAAGAATATTGTCTACAGTAAGTCGGAGTGTTTAGTTTTAGGCATATGATTTTGTTTTGTAATGGATTGTTTTATTCACGCTGGTTCGTTATAACTTATAACCGTTGGAATTTATTATCCGCTCGATGTAGGGTGAGGAAATTGAACCCCAAAATATTATTAATAATATAAATGGATTATGCACATCTGCATTAAGTTCTGGAATCTCAAATCTTCTTTATTTCTGATTAAATCTGCAAACTAGAACTTATCAGAACTTATCAGAGGTGATTTGAAACTTTCCTTTCTTAAATTGTATTTCTGTAATCCAAAAAAGTAAATATATATATGTATACATTACACCAGAGAGGATAATAATTCCAACCTTATCATGTAGAACATATGTATACCTAAATGTAGAGTTAACAAATTGTAAAAGACAAGTTTTTGTGACACTAAAATATTTTCACGAGCTTTTATATAAATATAATGATAATGAATATGTATATTTTTATTACTTCTAGCGTAGATGTAGTTGGCAGTAATTTTTTTACGGGGGCTTTAGTGAAAAATTGTATTAAAAAAACATTAAAAGTCTTTATAGTCGATAAATAACTCTTTAGTTATTTATACATAACTTTTCTTCCCCCTTGCGCTGTCGATTGTATATATGGCTTGAATATATAGATATACGTATCATGCTTTCTTTTTTTTATCACAATCAAAAATTATATCATTCTGGCTGTTCATCACCTGTTTTTGGGATCAAATTAAATTAATATAATTGGGAGTAAGCTATGTGGGTACATATAAAAATATAGACAATTTTAGTTTTCTTGTTGATTCTGTTTTTGTTCAATAGATGTTGTATAATATAGGCTTTTACAAATAAGAATTTGCGGAAGTTATATAATAATGCTGTGTGAAGCTCCTTATATTTGTATGCCAAGTCGTTACGAATGCCCGCTATGACAACTTATTCCGACAGTTATATTACTGTAGTTTTACACAGTATTTTTATATATTTTCCATGTCTGTGGCATATCACCTAGGTACCACCTGTTAAACGCCATCGAATTCATTCGGAGCGTTCTCAAAAATTGTTGTATTTTTATATAGTGAGTAAGGACACCAATCAAGGAGTATTTCTATGTCACCGTCATTATAATATTGAGAAAAAAACTATAAAGTAATGTTATTATTGTTTATTAAGCAAACCCTTTTGTTTTGCATACAAAAACCTTAACGACTGACAAAACTGAAATAAAGCCTGGTTCTGATATGTA
Organism: Gymnoscelis rufifasciata; assembly: GCA_929108375.1. Taxonomy (NCBI): domain Eukaryota; kingdom Metazoa; phylum Arthropoda; class Insecta; order Lepidoptera; family Geometridae; genus Gymnoscelis; species Gymnoscelis rufifasciata. Next base: position 14,864,186 of record OV815305.1, read on the forward strand.
TTATTCAATCTTATGAAGAATATCCACCAGTCTTATTTTAAGTAGCTCCATAACCATTTTGGGATTAATTTCGCTTCTTATTAAAACCATGTATTTGTCATAGCTATCAGTTTATTCATTTATTTGTAAGTAAATTTTCATGTGCCTTCTCAAATAATGGTAAAAATAAAGATAAATTTGTAAAGATTGTTTAACCGATGCATTGTTATGCGGATTAACGTAAGTAGGATTACATTGGCACTATCGAGCTTGTGTATTGTTGAGATGTTATTAGAGAATGCAAAAGTAGTATTAAAAATTCGATAACGGCATAGTACTACCAATTCAACCAAATTTATTAGTAATGGAATGGAATAACCATATTATGCTTGGTAATGTCTTGTAATACATTTTGCATTCTCTATGCCTGTCTGTTATTGGCACTTCACGAAGTTTGTAATATGTTTGCGTATTTTTTTGTTTACTAATATTGTTCGCATTGTTAATTTATCCGCAGTGGATATTTTTTTTGTCGTGCCATATACGGCTTCACGCGACCTTGTTTGTGTACTACGATGACAAAATGAAAGACATTGTTTATTTAATAAGTATTTCATAATTAAGAATATAATAGTGTTTTCTTCTTTAGGCTCATGTTATAAGATTCATGTTTCCACTTAAACTTAATTAGAATAAAATTCATCATTGAATGTTATTTTGTTTTATTTTTTATGAATCTACATACCTATATTTATAATTGTATTAAGATCGAAATTCAAATCTTTTTATACAGTCTTAATGGCGCATTGGGTGAAGGTTAGTGGGTAGCTGGTTCGATTCCCGCCAAGTGAGCAGTGTTTGTATGTTCTGCATACAATATTTCCTTAATCTGGATATAATCCAGTAAATGATGAACAAATGTATTTTTTATTTATACTCTGTGCAAAAAACTATATACAGAGGAGGACTTAATGCTGAAAGCATTCTCTACCATCTATCTATATTATTAACAAAATATCAATTAAAATTAAATAGGTGTAAACCTATTTTCATGTATTCAATTGCCTACGGCGTAGCAAGTTCGTTGGCGTAGCTGTTTTATCGTAGCAATGGTGCTACGAGTTACGGGAGAAGTTAAGAGATGAAGTGGTAAATACGATAGATAATAGGTGTGATGACTGCATAAACAAAAATATTCTGTCTGTTAGCCCTTCCAATAATACTAGACACCTATTATTCGCTTTATCAATTTAATAAGAAAGTGCCTAGATATAAAGCATCAATTTTCCGGCGGCATGAGACGAATCAACCTTTTCTCGAAATTTCAATACACTGTAGTCTTGATTTTGGACTAATTATAACTATATAGTCATCTACCCTTTTAACTGAATTCAAGTGACACGACCAAATCTATGGATTTCCCTATGGATTACCATAGAGCAATGTTTCAAGATAGAAGCTGTAGATAATCAACCTATTATTTGTTACTAAATTACTCTGACACTAATTAAATAAACAATTATAATTGACAAGTACTGCGGTATTAAAACGTGTGCCATGCAAGCATGGTTCCTGAATAAAATATTATGTGATCCATTTTATGTTCATATGATTTAATGCGGTTTTTTTCAATACTTATAATAATAGCTTTGTTCCCTGGGTAAAATATCATATTGTCTGCCTAGATGAATAAGTTATCTAACAGTGATATAATTTTTCAAGTTGGATTAGTATTTCCTGAGATCAGCGCGTAGAAACTCTTCAGCTGTCTAACAGAACAAATATATATTGCCAGTGATATTTCTGCTGTCAAGTATGAAAGATTCAAGACAACCGTACCACGAAACAATTGATGTCAAAATGGCGTTGAACTGAATAAGATCTTTTCTGCTTTATAATTTTATTTAACTCGACACTGGCAAATTGTCGCTTCAAGCGCAAAGTCCAATTACAAGAAACTGAAACTGAACCGAGGTCTAAGTCTAAGTACGGTTGACAAACAAACTGAGCCTTTAAACCTTACCGTAGGTCTACAATCTACATGCCTAAGTCTCCACTTAATCATGTCATCGGTTAATTATTCGGCCCAGCAAGCTGATCCGGGCTAATTCTGACATTAATCTAGATTACCTTGAGATTCGGGACGCCAGATGTGCTAAACCACGTTACTAGTAAAATCAAAGCTGGCTTAAAATGCTGCAGACGTAAGTATTATGCTTTAAGATGAGGCTAAGGGCCTCTTTAACCATGTCAAAGTAAAGTCCCAAGTTATATATATAGGTAGATAGGACATTTATTAGTTAGCTCCAATCACATACATAAAAAAATGTATAGAAGAGTACAGATAAACTTATTATTTAGTTATTTCAAAATTACAAAGTATAGAGCTTTGAGCGGTTTGCCGGCTATGACAGCCCTCTTACAACCATTCAATAAAAGTAATTATTATACCTACTTAATACTAGACATAAACTTAAGACTAGTGAATAATTAATTAGCGAATGTGTATGTGTGGTGTAGTGAACCAAAAAGGCTACAGGTCAGCATAAAATTATGGAAGTTCAGTTCAGTTCTATCAGTACCAGACCATGCTGTCTCACTCAGGTTATTGTGTAAAGGCGCTATTATCCGAGTACAAAGCCACTGGTTAGCTAGGTACTTGGAACTTAACTAGGAAATGGTGGTAGAGGCCCCTAGTGAAAACTATGGACACTATAGCGCTTGGCTGGGAAAATATGCATATTGCAATGCTAAGGTAAATCAATTGGTGTACACCGATATTTTTCTAATAACAACATAAGAGATGGAAGCTGAGTTGTTCTATTCGCTTCTCAACTCAGTGTAAAAAATTGAAGCGAACTGTCAAGTCTATGTTATTTCCTTGATTATTCTTAGTTTTTATTTAAATTAGATTTAAGTTGACCTGTCCATGTAAGCATAGGCTTCTAAGGAAATAAACTTTTTGACTTTGATTTAATTCAATTTCTTATAATTTTACTCTACCTTGAAGCAGTAGTTTGCCAGTGACAAGTTAAATAAAATTATAAAGTGAATAAAGTTTTAGTCAGTTGAACGCCATTTAGCGTCTCCTTTTATCAGCCATAAAAAAGACAATGCTAGGTTCCGATCATATGCAAACGGTATTCCAAATATACATAATTACTAAATTAATAAATATTTCCGGACAATCTGCTCAACAACATCTAGCCCCGTGGTAAGTAAGCTCTAAGCTTATGTTACGTGTACCTACTAGACATCTGATATACTTAATATAACAGAAATACATATATAGAGGTTTTTTTATACACATTTAATACCCAGACCAAGGAGAAAGTGATTGCAGATCATACAAACACTTGACCCCTCGGCGGGAATCGAACTACCTCTTGTGCCGCAAGTGGACCGTTGTCGCCCACCACAAATGCAATAGGGAAACGGTATTCCAAATATAGGTATTCAAATCAAATTTTGATTAACCAAATCCATATTCTAACTATTAGCATTACAAATGGCCGAATTGAACAGATGTTGCTTTCATCTGTAATACAAGCTGTTGTTTCATTATATTGTTTTCATGAAATTACAGATTTATTCATAAAACCTTTCATCTACTTATTTGAAGTCTAAGAGAGAAGTAAAAGAGATGACGTTTTGCAGAACTATGAGATAATCCGACTTTTAAGATTTTACTTTTCCAATAATCATAATATTTATTTTAATTTGGACCTCCCTAAGAATTTTATTTACGGTGTTGTACAATTATTTTTCTTGTTTATCTTGATATTATAATAACATGTTCAGAATGTATGTATGTGTGATACATTAATAAGTTAATAGGCACATATTAAAATCAATCATCATCATCATCATTAGGCCCTTATCGCACATTACGTGGAGTTGGCACAACATGTTTTTTTCCTTCTATTTTCCTCTGTCACTCGTCATCTCAACACTCACTCCTTTCTTACACATGTCATCTCTCCTACAGCCCATCCATCTTTTCTTTTTCTTTTTATAATAATATTAATATTGAACTTTAATCTTAAAAATCGAGTTATATCATAGTTCTAGAAAACAACGTAATTACTTTGTTTTACGTTTAGGCTTTTGTCGTATGATGTTTGTGAAAGAAAAATATTCTTGCGATAATTTAGTATTCTTTTTACAAAACAGTTTCCTTATAGCATTCATCAGTGTCGATATCGTAAAATGGTCACATGACTCATACAAATATAACCCACATATCCATATACATAAAGCCGATAATTCGCACACAACATTAAGTATTCATAGGGCCGGATGGATACATTTTTTCACGTATGTTCCGAGTTCGATCTTTCAATATTTTGGGACTATTTATTTGGGAAATGGGTTATTTCCTGTTCGTGCCTTGCAGGGAAATACGCTATTTAGTTAACTAAAGAGCAATTTTGTAGGCAATTTATTCATGAGATAGGAAAAATACTAAATGGAGAACGTATCTTTACGTAATTAAGGAAAATATATTTTAAAACATAGATTAAATTGTTACGTAACACCATAGTTTGATAGGAACCCGTTATACCTACCTCTGTCAGCCATTTTAGGTAAGGTATTTGACCCCATCGTTTCTTTATCCGCGTGTATGTTTTAGATACTTTCAGGTAGATAGGATTACTAATGTTATCTATACCTATTATAAAATAAAGTCGCCGGCCGGGTCAGTCTGTCCCTATGTTCGCGATAAACTCTAAAACTACCCAACGAATCGTTAAGCGCTTTTCAATAATAGCTAGGATGATTCAAGAGAGGAAGGTTTCCGCAGAGCAAAGGAACGGGCCAACTAGCAAATAATATGCATTTAACCAATAAATTTAGAAGCCAGATTCGTCAAAGCACTACAAATTTCCCCAATGTTTCCTCCCTGTGGTATTTCTTCGGAAGCCATCAATAAATCGACTCCAAATATGGTATTACAAGCGGCGGGTTGCGGAACCGACGGCCGCTGGGGAAATCGAGCCTGTATCGGCCTTTCCCTGAATACTTTTTTTCTGGTTTCTTTACGTTTGAATTGATTTATTGGGAGCAAATATTTGTTGGTTTTTGACCGTGAAAGATTAATGTTGTTACAAGTACTGGGACTACTCCTACAGTACTGAACTAAGATGCTGGGACTCTTCCTTTTTGGCACATGGCAGCGAGAGGGCAGCATTTTTTTCCATATGTTCTGTTTTATTTCTTCATTGTGTATTTTTTTTTATAACCGACGTTCATCGAAAAAAGGAGGTAATCAATTCGACGCCCATGTTTTTTTTTGTATTCCTTAATGTTTTGTGTTGTGATGTTCATTATTCTGCTGTATTTGTTGTGCCAAATAAATATATATCTATATCTAAGTACCTATCTTTGTGACTGGTTGTCATATATTATTATTATCCTCCTCCTATTTAAACTCCTATTAAAACTCCTTCTGTTAAAGTTTAGTTTATTTTTATTATGCAAAAATATGGTTTATGTTTCCTAAGATATTATTCAGTGGCCACGGCAACTTCATATGTAAAAATTACTACAATTGTCTGTGTTGTTATTAACCGTTTTAGACGGACACTGGAGATTTCACAGTAAAGCGGCTCGTTTTAAACCTTCGAGTGCAGAATCCTTTATCATCATAATTATTATGAATAATTACACTGTAATTACATTTAATAATTAATGCAAGCATAAAACATACAGGAAGTATGCATTGCTATAATCCGTAGTATACTGCATCAGCATATGACGTCATATCCGGTTCCGGGGTTTAATGTTTCCAGCAAAAGCGATTTATAGGAATTAATTATTATTTTCTTGACTCTTTTGATAAACATACGTCAGTAAAAAAAAGGTGTGTGTGCGAATCACACACGATAGAAGTGAAACTTCAGCAAATCGACAAAAGAATAAGAATAAAAAAAAACAAAAAAAAAATACTATGCAAAAAGATTTTGTTCGGGCGGTCACCCATCCAAGTACTGGCGTCGCGCAAAGTTGCTTAACCTTGTTAGCGTTTAAGATTGGCTTACCCGACAGGTAAGCCAATCTTATTTCCATTTCCGTTGCATCCGGTTTCAAATCACAACGATTCTAAAGAAGTTTCACTTCAAAAGTTATAATTATTGCGAATATTTAAGGAGGAACCATAGTAGAATAGATGCTCCGTGGCGATTTTTACAAAAAGCTTTTTTTGCTCGTTGTTATACTTATTTTTAACTTATTTTTTGAATTTTATTTTTTTCTTTTTTTGAACTTATTTTTTTTTGTTGTTGCTAAAATGCAAGAAAGCTCTGCTGCCCATTTGCTGGTGAAATTCCTTTGGTTGGTCCCTACGGTACCCACGGGAGGAAATAGGAAGCGATATTTTATACAAGTGCCCACGACAAATTCATGATTTATAAAACCGATTTTTCATTTATTTTACTGATTCAAGGAATCACTTGACCACGATAATTGAAGATCATCATCATTCCAAGTCAATCACCATCTATCTATTTTTGGTTTGAGTATTAAAAAAACTTTTATGGAATTATGCAGGTTTGCTAATACTAATATTGCCACGCTTGGCAGGCGGGTTTTTCTATTTTGAGCTGCTGAAGACGCTGTTGGGCGCCGTACGACCAAAGAAAGCCATCTTCATTTCCAACGGCGCCCACGAGAGGAAGATTCAGGGACATTAACAACAACATTAATAGTTATTAACAGTCTTAATAGTCACAAGTCACAATTCAATTATAAGTCAATTATACGTCACAATTACATTTTGGTTTTGGTTACACTGGTTTTTTAGCACTCATAATGTCAAAACAAATAAATCATCAAATTCAATTACTTAATAAATATGTCAAATTGCAAATACTTAGTCAATAACACATTTAAAACATTATGTCAAGTTTCTACATTCTTACAATGAAAGATACTTTTTCTCTATAATCATCAAAAAATAATAGAGATCTCTGGAAAATTTTAAATAAAATAACAACTTATAAACCAACAAAAACATCAAATCTTAATCTACTAAAGCAACATGCAACAAGAGATGAAGCAGTAAACGCTGTGAACACTTACTTTGCTAACATAGGGAAAATATTAGCGGAAAAAGTTAAGAACGACAGTCACACTACGGACAATAAATACTCGTTTGACATATCGATTAAACACAATTCCTCTTGTGTCTTTCTAAACAGTGATTCAACAGAAATAAAAGAAATTATAATGGGGCTAAAATCTAATAGTGCCCCTGGATGGGATGGTATACCATCTTCTTTTTTGAAATCAGCTTGTGAATGTTTATCTGAAATTCTTAGTCATTTAGTAAATCTCTGTCTGTCACAAGGTACTTTCCCAAACTTGCTAAAAAAGTCATTAATAACACCAGTGTACAAAAGTGGTCCGAAAAACGAGGTTAGTAATTATCGGCCTATATCTGTCCTACCGGTAATTTCTAAAATCTTAGAAAAAGCTTTTAACAAAAGATTACTGTCTTACCTAAATAAATACAACATAATATCAAAAAATCAGTACGGATTTAGGCAAGGACTTTCAACAGAACATGCCATCACATCTATGTGTAACTTTATTACGAAAGAAATTGACAATAAACACAAGTGTCTGACAGTGTTTTTAGACCTTAGGAAGGCGTTTGACACAGTCTCTATTCCTATCCTGATTCGAAAATTAGAACGCATTGGAATAAGAGGCTTACCGTTAGGTCTGCTTAGCGACTACCTTCACCAGAGAACTCAAAGAATCAAAATAGGGGATATAGAAAGCCAAGATACACCTATTGACTATGGGGTACCCCAAGGAAGTGTCCTGGGACACACTATTCCTCGCTTACATAAACGACCTCTGTGACCTTATTTTACCTAACGGTCATATATTTTCGTATGCAGATGATACAGCAATAGTATTTACGGGATCATCATGGGATAATGTTAGGTTATCAGCAGAACAAGGCCTTGAAATTGTTGCTCACTGGCTCAAACAGAATTTACTATCCCTCAACGTTGATAAAACGAACTTCATGTGTTTTAGCAAAAGTCTCCGTACACAACCTTCCTCTGATTTTACTGTCAGGATACATAGCTGTGATAGATTGTCCAAGGATTGCTTATGCCCAGAGTTAGGAAAAGTGACGACATCAAAATATTTAGGTGTCACTATCGATGAAAGACTCTCGTGGAATGCGCACATTGAACTCTTAATAAATAGAACGAGGAAACTTATTTGGATATTTAGAAACTTGCGACACATAGCTACAGAAGATCTCTAACATAAAATATATGTGGTGTTAGTGCAGTCGATTCTTAGCTACTGTGTTTCAATCTGGGGAGGGGCTATAAAAACCAAACTAATTCACATAGAAAGAGTACAAAGATCTCTTCTGAAGGTAATGTTTTTTAAATCGTATAGGTACCCAACTAAATTACTATATGCTATAAAAAACACATTATCCATAAGGAAACTATATATACTAAATTCCACTCTGAAAATACACAAATCACTGGTATATAATCCTGACCTAGTTAAAGGAAGAAAAAAGAAAAAAAACATAATTACAGTGAAGGAAGTTACTAAGTCTAGGTTTGCTTCACGTCAATTTGCAACTCAATCAGTGAAATTATATAATAAATTAAATAAAACGTTAAATATTTATCCTATGAATAACAATGAATGTAAAACAAGAATTAAAAATTTTTTAATTCCCTTAGACTATTATGAAACTGAAGCTATTTTGGAGAACTAAAAGTATGTACATAAATATATATTATATATTATGTATTGTATATATATAATATCCGGCAATATTTATTTATTTATTATTTTCTTTTTATATATATATATATATTTGTATATATTGTATATAGGTTTTTATATATATTATTTATATTATTATAACATAGCATAAACATTAAATTATTTTTAAAATAGGTATTTGCTGTATATTAACATAATCTATAAATGTATATCAAAAAATAATTTAGGTTTAAGTTTATACTAAACTCAAAAAAAAAACAAATAAAAAATATATATATCAATTATCATTTATCATATTGCACCTAATAACCAATAAACACAAACATACTTCTGTTACTTTAATTCATAAACTAAAAATACGCTCATAGCTCTCAAATTGTACCATACACCAACATTCCTATCCTAATGAGGTTTGCCTTTAGTTGCAGATATGCAGTGCATTTGACTTGCTTTTATTTTGCCTCTACCCTCAAAAAGTGATGTGATTTATATTGTTTCTTTGTTTGTTTGTGTTGTGTGAAAATGTTTATTTTATTTATTACCTATATAAGTTATAAAAGTGTATTCTATGGAAGAGCGTTGTCTCCTAATACAGGTACTTAGTACTTAAAAGGAGGCATCCAATAACGGATAATGTACTGTATCATTTTGTTACCACAATAAACATTTTGTATTTTGTATTTGTATTTTGTATAATGGAAAATAATCCAAAATCCAAATTATTCCTTATTTTTTTGAAGTGATTAGAACATGTTTGACGCAGCAGTGAAAAATCACCCAACTTCACGTAGCGATGTGCCGGAAATTAAAGCTATCCTCGTTTGGCTTTCTGGCTCTTGGGCTTCGGCGACGAGCTGCGTTTATTAGTAAATAAATTTATACGGTTTAAGTTACCACAAGTTAAAGTTATTACAAAATAGGTGTACGACCCGTCACTGTTACTAGAGCAATAATTCTTCAAAAATTTCTTGATATATTTATTTTTTATTTTATGAAAGATAAGCCTTCATTTGACTACAATCTCACCTGATGTAAAGTGACGATGTGGTCTAAAATGGAGCATGAAGAGCTAGAATGTAGATGGCTTCTCCGGACCACATTACGAAACAAGATAAAATCGCTTCACACACTGGCCCAGCCCGGAGGGTGGTGACAAGCCGCGGCCGAAGCCTCCCACCAGAGACTGTTCTTAGCACCACCCGGAGGCCACGTGTAAGGATTCAGAGGGTTACTAATTACGGACGTGAAAAGACAAAACCTCCAACATATATATATATATATACTTTCCCTTTTCCTTTTATTCAATTATTATTTAATTCATCATTATTTCAGCCGCAGGTCATCCACCGCTGGGCATACTCCTTTGTCATTGATTCTTATAATAATAACCACGCGGTATTTGTTGTTGTTGTTAAAAAAGCCGTGTTGGCTAAGTGGAAGAACACTCTACTTTCATTCCAAAGGTCGTGGGTTCAAACCCCGCCACGCACCTCTGGATTTTTCTTCTTGAGAAATGTATGTGCGCTTTAAACACGTGCTTTAACGGTGAAAGCAAACATCGTGAGGAAACCGGCATGTTCTGAGAACTTTAAAAGAGTGTGAAGGACATGTGACATTCACCAACCCGCACTTGGCCAGCGTGGTGAATTAAGACCTAATCTCTCTCGTCAAGAGAGAAGTCCCTGTGTCCCAGCAGTGGGAACATTAATAGGGTGATGATGATGATTTGTTGTTGAGGTCCAACGCTGATAACCTGCTGATAAATATCTTTCGTCCTCTGGCGCCTCAGGTGATTATGTTCATTAATGCGCCCGTGTCAAATTCATGATTCATTTACCAGATTGAAATCATTAACGCGAAGATCATCAAAAGGTTAAACTTATTTTTTTTTGTTTTTCAAAAGTGATAAGATAATGTTATGACGCAGCAGTGAAAAACCACCCAACTTCACGTGGCGATGTCCCGGAAATTAAAGCAAATCTCTATTGGCTTTCTCGGCTTTTAGGGCTTCAGTGACGAGTTCTGTTTATTAGTAAATAAATTAACACAGCTTAAGTCCATACAAGATACAAGATACAAGATACAAAATTATTTATTTCCATAGTTTGATTTTACAAAACTTAGACACGTCAAATTGATTACAAAAAAAACATATAGGTCATAGGTGCTTATAGATAAGTAGGAAATAAATTTATGGTATCTGGTCGCTTCGCTTTTTTTACACTAGAGCAAAGAAGCGATTAGAAACTCTAGCTCATTTTTGTTTTGAAACTTTACAATCATTATTTGTTTGTTAGTCTTGTTTTTGATATTGTGTTGGAGCAGATTCCGTCCCAAGCAGTTTTGTCCTCAAGGTAATCCGATATATTATAATAAGCTTTTTTACAAAGATTGTTTTTTACAATTTTCTTAAATTTAGTAATTGACAACTGTTGCAATTCTTTGGGAATCTTGTTGTAGAAGCGTATACATTGCCCTTTGAATGATACATTAACCTTATGCAGCCTAGTGGTGGGCAAAGCGAGTTTATATTTATTTCTTGTATTTACATTGTGTTTATCACTATTTTTTGTAAACAAATTAATATTTTTATGCGTATACATAATGGCGTCATAAATATATTGACAAATGACGGTCAATATGTTTATTTCTTTGAATTTATCACGTAGCGAATCTCGGGGACCCATATTATAGATAGCACGAACAGCCCTTTTCTGCAGTACAAATATGGTATTTATGCGTCCTACTCCAGCACTCCCCCACAGCAAAATACCGTATGACATAATGCTATGGAAGTAACTAAAGTAGACCAGTCTAGATGTTGCAATATTAGTTAAAACTCTAATTTTTTTGACTGCGAAAGCAGCAGAACTGAGCCTTTTCGACAATTTATCTATATGAGGGTCCCATTGAAGCTTGCTATCTAAAGTTATACCTAGGAATACAGTATTTTCAACGAGCTCTAAATTGTCGCCCTTTATTTTAATATCTACAGAACCTTGTTTTACATTAGGTAGTGAAAATCGAATACATTTAGTTTTATTTTCATTCAATAATAGATTATTGGATTCAAACCAATGGACTACTTTAGAAATTGCATTATTTACCTTGTCAAAGTTATTAGTGCGACGATCTATTTTAAAAAGAAGTGAAGTATCATCAGCAAATAATACAATTTCATGTTGATCCTGTACAAGATGTGGCAAGTCATTTATGTATATCAAAAAAAGGTAAGGTCCTAATATGGATCCCTGAGGTACACCCATTGACACTAAGGACCCTGGAGATCGTTTCCCGTTGACATCAACTCTTTGAATTCTTTCGCTTAAATAGGAAGCAAAAAGATCCAAGGATTTGCCCCTAATTCCATAGTGGCTCAATTTCCTGATCAATGTTTCATGGTGCACGCAATCGAATGCCTTAGATAAATCACAAAAAATTCCTATTGCATCCTGCGACTTTTCCCAAGCATCATAAACATGAGTTAGTAACTCAACACCAGCATCAGCAGTGGACTTGCATTTAGTGAAGCCATATTGCTTGTTATGTAATAAATTATTTGCATCAAAATGTAATGAGAGCTGGCTTAAAATAAGCTTCTCAAATATTTTACTAAATGTAGGCAGAACTGATATTGGTCTAAAGTTAGTAGGGTCCGTTGTATTGCCCGATTTGAACAATGGTACAATTTTACTATGTTTCATTAGGTCAGGAAACACTCCAGAGTCTATGCATTCATTGAATATATTAGCCAAATCAGGTGCCAGAGTAACTATTAGTGGTTTAAGAATGTGTACAGAAATACCCCAGAGATCTTGGGTTTTTTTTACATTTATCATTTTGAAGGCTTTAACAATGTCTTGTTCGTTGACATGTTTAAAATGAAAGATGTTTTTACAATCAGGTACGTTGTTTTTTAATAATGACACGGCAAGATCATGTGAAGAGTCTAAAGAGCTTGTAGTTGACATAGGAATGTCTGTAAAAAAACTTTCAAAAGCTTGTGCTATCTCTAAATCATTATTAATAACTGTTTCATTTACTTTAAGTTTGTATTCATTGTTATTGTTCTGAGTTTTGCCAGTCTCATCATTAATTATTTTCCAGGTAGTTTTAATTATGTTACTACTGTTTTTAATTTTTGAACTTAGATAATTTGATTTTGCCAATTGGCAGACATTTTTGAAAATTTTTGAATATATTTTGACTTTATCTTTGAATTTTTCACAGGAGTTATATTGCTTTTCGCTATACAATTCATACAATTTTTGTCTGCTTTTATGTATACCTACAGTTGCCCACTCACTAAAACCAGGTTTGTCTGAGACTACAATTGATTTAGTTGTAAATATGACATTAAAAATGTTATAAAATTGATTGAAAAATGTACTATAAAGTTGATTGGGATTGTTGTTATAGTAATCAAAAGGAAGCTGTAGATCCCAACTACATTTAAACCTCTCAAATCGATTTGTAGTCACTGGTACAAAGCTAATTTTCTTTTTTATAATTTGTCTAGAACTCATATTAAATTTTACATATTGCCCTAGATGATCGGATTTTAGGTTACTTATTATATTTTTGCTGATTACATTTTCATTTAGGCTGGTAAAAATATTATCTAAACATTTTGCTGATGTGTCTGTTATTCTGGTTGGTTCCATAAATAAAGGTATTAAGTTATAGGAACCAAATAAATTGCATATTCTAGTATTTAATGAATAGATTTCTAGGAGATCTATATTAAAATCCCCGCAAATAATAATACTTTTGTTTTTTTTACACATTTTAAATAAAACATCATCCATAACCTTTTCAAATATTTCATATGATGCTGACGGTGGTCTGTATACGCTTACTACAAAACTCTGCTCCAACTCCACACATGCTATTTCAATTTGGCTTTCAACAGACAAGCATGTTATGTCTTGTCTATTCTTAAACTTTATTGCCTTATTTAGCAATATAACACTACCGCCTCGAATAGCATGTGTTCTACAGAACGAACTACCAACTTGGTGACTTGGGAAGTTAAACATCAGTTCATAATCTTTAAGCCAATGCTCTGTAATACACAGAATGTCAACATTAAAAGAACTTAAATACAATTCTATTTCAAATAATTTACTATTAATTCCTTGTATATTTTGATGCACCAGGGTAGTAGTAGGAGATGTTGTATTTTGTTTACATTTTAGCATTTTTTTGGGGTGATTCATATTATTTGACTTTTTAAGGTATTTATTTGTGTTTTTATTGATTTGAATTAAATTTTGGCAAGAGACTTCCTCTATTGTCTTAGTATCTAATTTAAAAAACTTGGAAAAAGTTCCAAAGACTTACAAGAAGTGTCATTATAATGCTCAAAAGAAGCATTTTTATGAGCCAAATTATTGGCTGATTAATGGCTATTACTTAAAAAATAACATAGCGAATCAGCTAATTGTCTAGTGTAAAAATTTGAAAGGTAATAATTACCTTTAGTCAAGTAATATTTTTTATTAACTATACAGTTAATATCAATCACATGTACAGGATTATTGCATGAAATTGTATGCAAAGTCATGTTTAGATTATATCTAATGTTATTTTCCTTTTGTGGCAAACTTTGGCTATAAGGAAATGTATAGAATACAATATTGCCCACCTGTAGTGAAAATAGTTCATCTACATATTTAATTAGGTCAGATTTCTTTACATTTCCTCTATTTCCCATCAAAATTATCAAATTAGTGAGTTTATTTATTGAAGTATCACTTCTAATGTTTTTCATGATTTGATGCAAATCAGAATAGGGAAAACAGTTATTTACTATTGGATGTTTCATACTAATATTTAAAAACTTACCAACATTTTTTCCAAGTTCATCGCAGTACACTACAGTTTTTGTACATTGATCCAGGTTTCCTGTGAGTAATGATGCTGGTGCAATACTATCCAGACATGACTCTCCATAGCCCTGGCCATCAACACGAGCCGGACCAGAATTATCATGTCCTAAACTAACATTGCAGTCACATCCGGATAATATCCTAGTCTCAAGACTTGCCTGGCTATTCAGTAAAGCATCCATGGCTAGACTGAGTTCCCTGATTTCATCACCTGACCTTTGATACATGGTTTGGTAATGGGTCATGGAACGCTCAGCCGAACCAAGTTTACATGTCAGATTCTCTATTTCTGTTTCATATTGAATTCTACTACAATTAAGCTCATTTGTGCATAACTGTAGCTTATCCAACAATGATCCAGCAATAATAGATTTTTTAACAGCTTTTTTATGACTTATTAACATTTTTTTAGTTTTTTTTATGATTTTATTGATTTTTATGTATTTTTTTAACTTATTTTTGCTAGGCATGTGTATTTTGTTTATGCTAGAAGCTGCCACATGACCAACACTGTCATCATTAGTTAGGTCAATAGTATATAGTGAAGGATTCATGATAGCGCTTTCAACAGAAACATGGCCAGTGATATTATGAGGTAAGAGTTCATTGTACAGACTATTTGTGGTGGCAATGGCAGAGTGTTGAGCCGTTTCTTCCAACTGTGTGATTATATGGTGGGCATCACACAACTCCTTCTCCAAAATAGAAGTTCTTTTCAGTGCTGACTCATACTCAATGCCACAATTTTGGTCATACCTATCAATTTTTGCACATATATATTTTATATTTGTATTTGTTATTATACTTTATTGCGATTTGGATTTCTGACCATGCTTTATAACTGTTTAAGTTTGGGGTTTGATTAAGTCATAAAAAATGAAAAGCGCGACTGCTGAATAACAATATCATCCCAAAGAAGAGATCGCTCATAGCGATAAGGCCGCCTTTTGTACCCTGATTTAAAAGTTAAGGTTTTTGTTTTTTTTTATTTTATTTGTGTACTGTACAATAACGTGTTTTCTAATCGTATCTAATTTAACATCAATATTGTTAAACGTCTAATGTACCATCTTCTTAATATATGTATATAAATCTCGTGTCACATTATTTGTCCTCAATGGACTCCTAAACCACTTAACCGATTATAATAAAATTCGCACACCATGTGCAGTTCGATCCAACTTGAGAGATAGGATGGTTTTAACGGCGAAAAAAATTCGAATAATTTCCGGGAAAATTTTATACCCGTGCGACGCCGGGGCGGGCCGCTAGTAGGTACATAAAACAATAGAAATTTATATTCAAGTCGAAAACAAAGAGAGTTTTCTATTTTTAAAAGTTGGTCGTATTAAGTCATTCATTGTCCTTATTAAAAAGTTATCACGAACGCATTCGTACCCATTTCCAAGCTTTCAGATTAAAACAGTAAAACTTTTTCGTAATTCGTAAGTATAAACTATTTTTTCATTATTACACAACTTAAATTCAAATTAATCGTAATTTATATATTGAACTCAATGCATCCATATTTATTTTTAACCAATTCTTCATCAATCAAAAATATTCTTTGGTCAGAGACTGAATGATATATCCGATAGCAAAATGAGTTTTGCGACGCACCGGGGCGGTTCAGGTCAGGAGTTCAATCGACTTGAATCCACTAAATAAAACATAGTTATATGCCACTGTTTTTTGTATTTTTCACTCTGGTTTAAGTGGTATGTACTAATACTAAAAAAACTATGATTGTTAAACTATGATTTTGGGTGCGTGTACAGATGTTATTAAATCTTGAACAAATCCTTCTTTAGGATTAAAAGTTGATGCAAATCCAGGCCAATTAAACCATTTTTTTTTTATTAATTGGCTTGTACGGTACAATCTAAAATACAAATGAATAACACAAATACTTGACGTAAACGTTATTCAATAAATACGAAGATATCAATTAGAAATACTTTTTACTCCATAACTATATGATTTTGGTTAACAAAAATTAACCACTTTCCTTGCGTTTATTTATACACTTAAAAAACGTTATTTGAACAAAAACTTCGTACAAAAAGGTAAAATATAAAATAAATAATTAAATACAATGCCTAGGCATTTTCTAACTTACAACCTGTATTGGTTGCTAACATTGTTAGCGTGCTATCTACTTAGACACAAATTTAATTTATAATACAGTAAATATATTCAAATTATTTTACAAGCAAATAAAATATACAAATTAAAAAAAACATCATTCTGCTCGAGTTAAATAAACTATGTTTACAGGGGCAGCAAGAAAAATATAAAGTTACTTCTCAAATAAAATAAAAAATGCTCCAATTGATGTTGTAACTAGAAAAAGCCCAATGAAGAGATTTAAAATGATGTAGGAACTTATTAAATTTCTATTAAATCATAAATTTTATATTTATTTGCAGTGCATATTAGTGAAAAAATATATGAACATAATATGGAACGGTGTTTTTACATTTCAACTCACCTGTACAATCACATACAAGAGACAACAAACCAGGCAAAATGTGTAATAGGTTTTTTTAGTACTAGCAAATTTGTGTCATTAGATTTGAGTGTTCGACCCAATATTATGGTATTCATATATTATGTATATTGGGTCGGACACTCAAATCGCGAGCGTTTTTTAGCTGACTATTATAGTCAGCCCAAATCTACTTTTTTAACGTGAATAAATTATTTTAAAAGCTGGGGTGGTATGGAGGTATTTTTCTATTCTGTTCACGTCCGTAAGTGTTAACCCTCTGAATCCTTACACGTGACCTCCGGGTGGTGCTAAGAACAGTCTCTGGTGGGAGGCTTCGGCCGCGGCTTGTCACCACCCTCCGGGCTGGGCCAGTGCGTGAAACGATTTTTTCGTGTTTCGTAAATGTGGTCCGGAGAAGCCATCTACCTTCTAGGTCTTCATGCCCCATCTTAGACCACATCGTCACTTCATCAGGTGTGATTGTGGTCAAATAAAGGCTTATCTAGCATTAATAAAAAAAAGGCAATATTTATAGATAAATTATTTATGATGTATAAAATTTGCTACACAGATTCTCTAGAGCCTGAAAGGACACAGGCTACTATTACCGCGGGAATATGTGATTCCTACCAATCAATGGAAGTTAATCAAACTTGATCAGTTTCGTGAGGGTAAATTTAGTTTCTGGCATCATCTTCTTGTTGTTGGTTGCTTCTGAAGTAGTGTATGTTTCTTTGTTCGCCACCAACTAAAAAAAAAAAATATTAAATTATTCATATTTTAATTAAATTTAATTTTGTACTTACAAACTAATAAATTTTCAAAGCTATATCTTTATTTATTTAACTATATCATATTTGTATGTATGTTAGTCTGTAAGGCATATGTATATGGCCCTGAGATGCCTGAAATATATGGTTATTATTATTATTATATTTAATGCTAGGCAGTTAACAAGGGATGTTTATACAAATACTAAACATATACAAGGTGTTTCAAAATTGGTATATAAAAATGTGAATGCTACTCACCATGCGAACATATTTAGTTCTAGGATTTTTCGATTTGGAAACACATTTATCTTTATAGTATAATTCTCGTTAAGTAAAATAATTATAATCACTATAAGGTCAGATATTGTTTTTAACAATTTTAACTTCCTTCAGGGCTTAAAATATGTAATCAACTGATAAGAGGCTAAACATGACCTAGAGACCTATTAGGCTAATAAAAATGTTTTGTTTTCTGAAAAAGGACCTTACATCGATATGTTATAGAACAAAATATGTTTGCCTGTGTGTCATTCACACCCTTTCCGCTTTATATACACCTTTTGAAACACCTTGTATAAAAAGGGCTTTGTACTGGGTTTCTCTAAAAGAAATCGAGAAAAAAGAGGATTACCTGGTTGACAAGAGTGATCATCTGTAGCAGATCCATGTCCTTATGGCACTCATCCAACACCTGGCATAGGCTCTGCATCAGCCAGGACCCGTTGGAATCGCGGTACGCTAAGTGTTCTGGGCAGACAAACCAGGTTAGGTTAAGTTAGGTTTGACAAGTAGCATAAGCACTAAATAATTGAATTTACACGTGTTTTCAGGCGATGGCCAAGTCTTAATATATTTATATAAAACATTGAAGAATTTTAAAATTGAAATGCGTCACTATAAGATGCTGTTTATTATTACGTACGTAACAACTTAATGCTTCTAGTACGGAGATTCCAGACACAATTAATTGATTTTCAATTGTTATGGACCACGTTCGTGGTCTTAGAGACTGGACGTATTAAGACAGAAAGTCGCATACATACTTAAGTACATATTTCGTATATACGTGGTGTTGCGACAGCGCACTCTATACCGGTCTTTTCTAGATTTTTTAGTTTTTCCTTGATTCATACACCAAACACTACTTATATTCCAAATTTGAAGCTTCTAGGTCTGCCAAAAGTGCCTTAGAATTTTGATGATCGGTGAAACAGTCAGTCAGTGAGTGACAAAATTAAGAAATTTGACCCGTTATAAATTCTTAAAATACTGGTTCAAATTTAATGAAATTTTAAACACACCGTGTCTTTACAATGCCTGCATGGTTACTGAAAATTTCAGTCTTCTAGTTTTATCCACAACGAAGTTACAGGGGGTCGAAAATGGCCTGAATTGCTTCGAGAAAAGGATGGTACGGCCGTGACGCTTTTTTGCTACACTTGGTGGGGGCACTGCCGTGCCCCCAGAAAAATCTATCTTTCTTGTAGGAAAGACTTGTATTTGTAAAAACTGGGTCACGTTTTTTGGCAAAGGCCTAAAGACATTTGATAATTTTAGAATGTACAGTTTAAATCGGCTCGGTTTAAATGCAAATTCGTTGTAACTATTTCAACTGACATAATCATAATCATTTTTTATTTATTTTTCTTCACAAATACAGGTTCTCTTATAATAAATAAATATGGATCACAATAATTTTGTCTAAGCATATTGAACCACATTGTGAAGACCTGTGCCTGAAAAAGGTTTTGCAAAAACCTGTATTACAGGTCACCAGGGCTTCACTCTACGGACCCAACGGTGCTCGTGCATTATAAACAGTATCTCTTTTCGGACTTAATATTGCTAAATAATAATGACTAGTTTCAAGTAACATTATGCCACCCAAGGCAACATAATAATCGTGTCCCATGTTTGGGGCGAGAAGTTCTAGCCAATATTCCAACTATTGCCAATCTCTGCCCATAACCTATCAAAATTCTAACTCTGAGCCTCTTAGGCCGAAACATTTTGCTTCACTATTAGCCTTATATTATAGGCCAATAGTGAAGCATAACGATTCGGCTCCATAGGTCATAACAAAAAGTGAAAATGGAAAGTATCAATGACAGAATGCCTGTACAGGATATGGGGGGAGAGGTATGTCAAAAAAAGTTTGGACTGTGTCAAGTTTTTTTTAAATGAGAGAGATAAGTCCACTATCGCCCCTGATGGTAAGTGTCGATGTGGACGAAGTTGGATCACAATCACATAGATCTAGAAGGTACCTATTCACTCTTGTCTAGAAGGATGACATGTGTAACAAATGAGTTAGTGTTAAGATGACAGAGGAAAATGGAAGGAAAAAACATGTTGTTCCCACCCCTCCCTCCCCTGTGGGATAAGGCCAAGAGAATGATGATGACATCTGTGCAGCAGTGCAATACCAAAGGCTGAAAATGGTGGTGGTGGTAATATAGTCAGTAAAAGCTTACTTTCCGACGAAGCTAACATGATGAGAGTGTCAGCGTGCGTGGGAAGGATGATCCCGGCTGGTCTGCCGTCTGTCTGAACACGCTGCCCGTCGTCCATCTCGTCTCCACGGCAAGCCTGAGGCATACATAGAATCGCCATGAACAAATGAGTGAAGAGCTGACTGCTAATTGACCGTAGGTATAGTAGTATTTTTAATTGTTTAGTTTAATTGTTTATAATATTTTTTTTGTGTAGATCGCATGTTTGTTAAATTTGTTCTTGTATTATTTGTGGAAACTTTTAATAAGCCTTTAAGCGAGCATTGTTTTTATACCTTTATCATTTAAATAGCTGTTAGTTTCCCTAAGACTGTAAAAATTAAATATCTAATATAAAATAAAATAATCTAAATTTTAAATTTCAAATAAACACTTGATTCCTTTACCTAACTTTCCTTAAGAGTAAAAATCAAATTGTTTTGAAATGTGCATGTGATGTGAGATAAACACGTCAAAACATCCCACTCTTTCGGTCGGGGGTTTACAATTAAATAAATATGGCCGGACAATCTATGCAGTAAAATCTATCTAATAAAGTGGCAACAGAGGTTGAATTATACATAGGTGTAAAATAACTCGGTACCATTACTTTTGACGACCTTTGTGGCTCGGTGGGGGAAGTACGCCTGAGGCCCAAGAGGTTGCGAGTTCGATTAACGCCGGCGGACCAGATTTTGCACGGACTACAATTTAGTTTCGGGTCTGGGTGTTTTAAATGTATACATAGATATGTATGTATTTACAAAAAAAAAAGTATCCTTATAGTATATCAGTCACCCATAGCACAAGCTCTGCTTACTTTATTGTCTGGTGGTGCCGTGTGATATTAAGGAGAATGTATTTGCTTTCTTCTGCGGTTTAACTTGTATTTAACATCATCATCATCCACAGCCTTTCTTAGTCCACTGCTGGGCCAGTGCCAACACCATCACGTCTATTTACCGTCTGTCTCGGTAAATGTTCTCGATATCTTCTAGACTTCTGAAGGGATTTTCAGCAGCGAATCTTTACATTGCATTTGCTTTTAATTTTCTTATGTATTATGTGTTGATACATGCTCTCTGTTAAATTTGCAGATGACACATCTTCAAATTGACCAATTAAAACTTCATTATAAATTGTTAATTTGGTATATCAAAGAGTCCAAACTTGTTTTATCTGGCACATCACACAAGGTGTTTTTAAACGTTGATTTTGATAAATTTGTTTGCTGTTAATGCACATGCGGTGAAACTTTGCATTGTATTTTCTCTTAATTTTCTTATGCGTTATCTGTTGATGCTCTACAGGTAATCTGAAGATGTGAAGACTTCACTCCAACACATTAGGTAGGTAGGTAGGCACCTGAATAAATAGTAGTTTGGGCTTCCCCACAAGGCTGGGTTCGTTCTGCAGGAGCTTGGTGACGTCACTGAGGTAGTAAGGTCTGTCCGAGGCGAACACGCTCTCCTCATCCCCGTGAGTCATAATTGCGATAGCGATGCATGATGTTCCTCTGTGATCCATTTTACAAACTGGAACATGATTTGGCTAAATCAGGGCAGTATCTTCAATCTTCATACAAATAAGTTCATAATTAAGGGATCAATTAAAGGGATATTTGATGTGCTTGACTACTTGACCGATTCTCTGTCTGTTAGGCTGAAAATTACGTCTTAACCTTTTGCGACTTAGGTGGCTCATTTTTACAAGAACACTAAGGTGGCCCCCTTACGGAAGAAATGAACAATATTATGGTAAATTTTGTGTTTCGCGGGGTCTGTTGGACCACCCTCTCAGCGGCAGAAGGTTAAGACTACCATCGTCCAGGTTTGATAGGAACCTTCAGCTCAGCTACACATTAATATTATCTATGCATGAGTAAGCTTGTGTGGATGTGCTGTATGCCATTTCTGTCTATTACCCTTCATCTTCACTAAAGCTCAAACGGCTGCATCTATTTACTAAAGCTCTAAAATAAACTATACTAATATGCTAATATTAACCGAGGACTTGATTTGTTTATTTTTGAACGCACTAATCTCAGGAACTTTTAAAAGTTATTTCAGTGTTAAATAACCTGTTTATCAAGAAAGGCTGAATATAATTAAATATGTCATAAACTTCATAAGAAATAAAATAATAATAAAAATAATAATAAATATAAATATTTCCAGACAATTCACACAACAACATCCAGCCCCGTGGTAAGCTCTAAGCTTGTGTTACGGGTCCTACATATCTGATTTACTTAATATAATAGTCATACATATATAGATATTTTTTATTATACATATTAAATTTATTCAATTTTTGTTGACATTTTATTTCTTTATTGTTATGTGAATTGTATGTGTTGTATGGATTTTTATCTGAAATAAATAAATTGAATTGAATTGAATATTAAATACCCAGACCAAGGAGAAAGTGCTTGCAGAACATACAAACACTTTCACCCTCTGCGGGAATCGAACCCGCTACCTCTTGCGCCGCAAGCGGACCCTCGCCCACTGCGCCACTGAAGCAGACATCGTAATAGCATTAGTATTATTATAAATAGTTGTTTTCTTATTCTACCTAAAAATCGTTCTGTAATTAGAATCATTTATTCATCATTTAGAGATTTATTTGAAAATATATTCGTGTTACTGTATTTTCAAATTAAAAACAACGCAACTCTGCGACACAACCAGCTCGTAGGTTATAATCTGTATCAACACATTTATTATGCTACTAAGGGCCTACCTATTTCACCATCTCCGAGGTAAACATGACATTGACATTAGCCAATGGTTACTTCGGATAGTAGAGTTGCGTTGCGGTACATTAGTGAAATTACGGAGATGGTGAACTAAGCCATCATTAAAAGCCATATATCTGTGACTAAGCTCTTCATGCGTGATTTAAATAAAATTATTTCTACCTTCCTTAATCTCCTGGATAATCTCAATATGTTTCAGATCATGGCGCACGACGACGGTCTTGAACCCGAGGTTTGAGAAAGTATTGTTTAAACTAGTCACGTCCCTATCCGTGTACATTCGTTCTGAAGGCCGACTGTTTCTGGAATAAGGATTTTTTTTCAAAGAAATCATAATATATATTAAGTAGAGATAGTACATGATTGCTCAGAAATAGAGGTATAATAGTTCACGACCAACCAAACTGTCCGACCGACAGACTGTCTCAGAATTATAATAATTCACGACAAAATAACATAAGGTGTTAGGTTGATTTGGTAAACCGCTTGGCTCCAAGCTTACATTATATGTTGTTCTTGTCTACATTATCAGGCAAATATTTTTTTCGTGTTGCTCGCTGCTAGCGCAGTGACGAAGATAACCACGCCCACGATAGATAGACAGCGTTCGCATTACAACGATGTATTCGGCTACATCAGAGACACACATCTCGTTGACACGAATAATCGCCGTAGGCAGCTAAAATAGCCACATCGTAAATGAATGGTCATAAACACGTAGGTACTTACCTAAAATAGACAGTTTTTTCATATTTACGGTGGTTGAAGATGAGTAACAACTTGTCGCCCGACATGTTGTAATACAAGTCGTGTCTGTTGAACGGGACGCGGTGTATAGATAGGTCGGTAACATCTCTACCAGAGTCTCTACCGTTCTCTTCTGCCTGAATAACCTCGGGGTTAGGTATGGTGGAACTGCAAACAAGAAATAATTATTCCTACTAATAAAGAACACTGGATATAAACTTTATTTTTGCAAAACTATTGATCACAATCCCTCAAATATTAGATAGCTTTACAAATATATTATTCTAAAGGAATCAAACCAAATCAAACGTTTTGCACATTTGATTTGATTTCTTTCACGAATTCCAGGTATAATAGTGATTCATCATCAACATCGTCAACACCCTATTAACGTTCCCACTGGAACTTTTCCCTTGATTAGAGAGATTAGGCCTTAATTCACCACGCTGGCGAAGTGCAGTTTGTTGAATATCACATGTCCTTCAAACTCTTCAAACTTTGAAGAACTCTTTCTCAGAACGCAGTTTCCTCACGCCTTCCCCGTTAAGAGCTCAAATACTAACAGTAACGTATCAGTTTTTTCTTCTAGAAGAAAAACACTGATGTGCGCAGCGAGTTTTGAACAACCTTCGGAATACTAATAATTTATGGGAAAGTTTATAAAAGCTTCGAATTGGCATTATCTATAATCAAATGAATTCGTGAAAGATTTCAACAACTCCGGCCGAAAATAATGACCAATGAGCAAACATAGCAAAGCATTTCACTCATTACATTACATTTGATACAGGCTTAGCCTAGTGAGGAAACTGACAGATGTTTTCTTTAATAGATGTACAAATACAACTGCTCTACAAACAGATTTTTTTCATAATTATTTTAATGATGCCTTTTCATAATTATAATAATGATGCCTTCAGTTTTATTACACTTTCTATATATATGTAGTATAAAAATTAATCGCAATGCCTGACCCTACCCAATGATTTTTTTTAATGTTGGAGTTGTCCACGGATGGTTTTACAGCGAGGAAAAATCGAATATGATATGTGAATACCTGTGCGAAGCCGGGGCGGGCTGTTAGTGATCAATTAAAACACTTTTATATAGCCAATTTCGTATTAACATGGAGTTCCCACGAATTCCAAGCTACTAACATAACTACAGCTATTCATACTAACATGGCTTAGGCCATGTTCTGATGTGCGCAGCGTGTTTTGAACGACCTTCGGAATAATAATAATATATGGGAAAGTATAAAAAAGCTTCGAATTGGCATTTCCTATAATCAAATTAATTCGCGAAAGATTTCAACAACTCCGGCCGAAAATAATGACCAGTGAGCAAAACCCGCAATGTCACAATCCGTATTATCATTGAGGTACCTACTTCCTTTATCAACTTTTATCGGCATGATAACATTTCACCAACAACACAAACACCAAACAATAAAATAAACATTTGCTATTCGAATCCAATATTCCTTTGGTGAAGCAGTATTGGCTTAGTGGAAGCACACTCGACTTTCATTCCGAAGGTCGTGGGTACCAGGCAACGAACCTCTGGTTTTCTTTCTTAAAAAATATATGTGCGCTTTAAAACAGCTGCTTTATCGGTGAAGGCAAACATCGTGAGGAAACCGGCATTTTCTGAGAAGTTTATAGAGTTTGAAGGACATGTGACATTCACCAACCCGCACTTGGCCAGCGTGGTGTATTAAGGCCTAATCTCTCTCGTCAAGAGAGAAGTCCCTGAGCCCCAGCAGTGGGAACGTAAATAGGGGTGCTTATGATGATGATGAAGCAAGTCACCAGCAATCTCTAATTCAATATAAAAATATTTCAACAGTTTTTGGTAAGGCCTTGAATCCTTGATTGAACTCTTATCATACAAATCACGTATAAAGCGCAAGCAAACATGTTCGTACAAGTTTGGCAAAAAAACTAATACCGACCTAGACTTGTATAGGAAAGCGTTGAAAGTTTTTATAAAGAATTTGTTTTAATTTAATTTAGTCGAATACAATGCCGACTTAATGACAACTGAGCATTAAGTGGGAGTATATATAGGAAACCGTCTAGACCTTATCTTGCATTCTGAATCGCGAGAAAAGTGCTATTGACACAAAAAAATGTTACGAGGATCTTAAGCAATGCTAAATACGGATCCAGAGTTTAGAACTAAGTTGTTTTTACAGACATAACAAAAAAAAAACAATTGGAAGCGATCATTTTTGTCCTCTTGTTAAGTCAAAAGATTTCGAGTATTCAAAATGTTTAAACTTGTAGAGCCGAAAAAACAAAACAGATATAAAATATAATGTTTAATTTTTTTCTTACCTAGCATTATCTGATTTACGTCCAAACCACTTCACATCAGTCTGTGTCTCTGTTTGTCCATCGGCCATTTTCTTGAACTTTTGTTCGATACGTTCGTTTTGTCAAATTTAATTTGCAAACGCAAAAACCAACACGTCTATACCATACAAACACTGCGGTTGTACTGTTGCGTTCAGTCAGTGGGACCACTTTTTCATCAGTCGATCTACCAAAAACGAGGCTCAAATCTACCAAAATCTACCAAGTTCTATTTATAATTCTACATAAATTCTTCCTTTAATATCTATCACATCTAGGTGGTTAAAATAATACATAATATGAACAAAATCTAGTATTTTTATTTATTTATCGTCATAATCATAATATTTTTTTATATTTTTATATATTTTTGTAATTTTTCATGACTTGTAGCATGGATGCTTCAAGTTTAAAATTTTTGCAATCTCTAGCGTTTTTTAACCTTCTTTGGCATGTAAGATTGCACAAACATTTTTGTTACAGAATCTGTTACGATCATCAGTCTTGATTCTGTTTCTAAATGAAAAAACGAAAAACAAAGAATGTGTATCTTTGTTTAGCGCATACAAATCTAATGACTGACAGAGATAGCGATTTCCTAACGTTTTGTTTGCTTAAGTTATGGGAAATCCCCTGAAACAGATTTTTCGTCGTCCTGTATTGCCAGCTTCAGTGACAAAAAAGTATAAAGTTCGTTTTTTAGGTCTGGATACAATAAATTGTATAATGGACGACCCATTGTTATGGTAATTATTGTTGTGCTAGTTGTTATAAAAGGAGCACCGCCATCCGCGGTGGATCATTAATATTTGTCAAAAACAATCTTAAATATAAAGAGCGTAAAGACATAGTTAGGTTAAGTATTGAGAGAAATATTGAACTGTCTTGTGTGGAACTGGAGCGGCATTTAATCTTATGCGTTTATCGTCCTCCGAGTGTAAACCAGGAAATTTTTGAATCTACTATGGAAGAAGTACTTCTTAAAATGTTTACCTGCAACAAGTATCTGATTGTCTGTGGTGATTTCAATATAGATATCTTACAAAATCCTCTAGCTGATAGACTACTTAACTTATTCAAATGTTTTAGTATGCATAACATTTTTAATGAACCAACTAGAGTAACTTCTACTACCGCCACTTGTATAGATAATATTTTCAGTAATAAATCTCCAATTAGTAAATCAGTAATACAACATTTGAATTCAGATCATTATGGACAAAGTGTTAAGTTCCCCTATACCAATTCTATAAATAAGTTAGTGGAATTTAGTTACAGGCCTATAACAAAGGAGCGCATCTCTATTTTCCAAAGTAAAATAGCATATAATCTTGTCTCATTACCTTATATTGATGACCCTAATGATCTATTTACTTCGCTTTCCGAAATAATTGCAAGGGCACACGATGAAATATTTAAGATTAAATTTTGTAAGGTTAGAGAAAAAGTTAGTTTCACTGACTGGGCTACGCCAGGCATTTTTAAAAGCAGGAATAAACTATACGAACTCTATTCTGACAGGGGATCGATGTTACATAACGACTCTTTTCTTTCCTACGTAAATACATATTCGAAGCTGTTTAAACAAGTATGCAATACCGCTAAATCTCTCTTTCTTAGAAACAAAATAACGTGTTCTACTAATAAACCTAAAGCTACCTGGAATATTATAAATAATGAGACTGGAAGGTCAAAGCCACAAAAAAAAGATATTATATTAAAAATCAATGACACCGTTCTAACTAAAAATAAAGAGGTAGCGAATGCCTTCGATAAGTTTTTTTGTAACATTTCTAAAACTGTAACCCATTCATTAAACTCCTCCGCCGAAAAGGCTGTAGATTTATTAGAATCATCTGTTGATAAATGTGTAGATGGTTTCGATTTCAGTTACGTTGACACTGACGATATTGTAAAAACATACAAGTCCCTTAACATAAAAAATACTGAGGACCTTTGGAACATATCAACAAAAATGCTGGGTAACATCATTAACGAAATTGCACCTTATCTAGCTCATATTTTCAATAAGTGTATTGAGGTGGGTTTATTTCCTGATCTCATGAAACATGGTAAGCTTGTCCCTCTTTTTAAATCTGGCAGTCATAATGACCCTGCCAATTATAGGCCTATATCAGTGCTTCCTGTCATGAGTAAAATATTTGAAAAAATTATCTTAAATCAACTTACTGAACATTTTAATTTTAACAAATTATTACATAATAACCAGTTTGGCTTCACCAAAGGTAGATCCACTAATGATGCAGGTGCATTACTACTAAAACACGTCTTAGGGGCCTGGGATAAATCACAGAACGCTATCGGTGTATTTTGTGATCTCTCCAAGGCTTTTGACTGTGTAAGTCACGTTACGTTATTAAATAAATTAAAACATTACGGTATTTGCAGTAAAGCATTAGACCTTCTCCAGTCATATCTGACAAATAGAATTCAAATAGTACAAGTTGGAACTGAAATATCCACGGGCTCAAAAATAGAATTAGGCGTGCCGCAAGGATCGATTCTAGGACCGTTCTTATTTTTAGTATATGTAAATGATCTTCCTTTTTATGCCAAGGACCTTTGTGACATAGTTTTATTTGCGGATGACACCTCTCTAATTTTTAAGGTAGATAGAAATAAAGATAACTATGACGACGTAAATAATTCTTTGTCTCGCGTACTGAATTGGTTTACTGTTAATAATCTGCTACTAAACGCGAAAAAAACTAAATGTATTAATTTTAAATTACCAACTGTCAGAGAACGTCCTATAAAAATAATATTAGATAATGAAAAGCTTGATCTTGTTGACTCAACAGTGTTTCTAGGGCTACATATTGATTCAAAACTTCAATGGAAACCTCAAATTAATGCTCTTGCGAGTCGACTTAGTTCAGCAGCTTATGCAGTTCGGACTATGCGGCATATTACTGATGAGGCCACCGCGAGACTTGTTTATTTTAGTTACTTCCATAGTGTCATGTCATACGGCATCTTGCTATGGGGAACGGCAGCTGATATCCAAACTATCTTTGTTCTTCAGAAAAGAGCGGTGCGTTCAATCTATAAAATGAAACCACGCGACTCCTTACGAGATAAATTTAAGGAAATAAATATTATGACTGTTGCTTCACAATATATTTATGAGAATTTGCTGTACACACACAAAAATAAGCAAGATTTTCTAAAAAAGAGTGATTTCCATAATGTTAATACTAGAAATAAGAATAAACTACATATCCCTTCATTTAGATTACGTAAGGTGGGGAAATCTTTTATGGGCAATTGTGTCCGTTTTTATAATAAACTTCCGCAGTTTATAACTGACCTACCCATTCGAAAGTTTAAGTTTTTAATTAAAAAATGTCTTTTGAAAAAAGCCTATTATTCTACAGAGGACTATATCAAAGACGATAATGCTTGGTCAGATGTAGCTCGGTTCCACTAGGATGGACAAAATAGCTAAATTTAGTTTTTTTTTCTGTTATGTGCATGTTTGACTAGCATTTATTTGTAAATGTTAAATGTATAAGTAACCATGTTGTACACCAATATTGTTATAATAACAACATAAGAGATGGAAGCTGAGTTGTTCTATTCGCTTCTCAACTCAGTGTAAAAAATTGAAGCGAACTGTCAAGACTATGTTATTTCCTTGATTATTCTTAGTTTTTATTTAAATTAGATTTAAGTTGACCTGTCCATGTAAGCATAGGCTTCTAAGGAAATAAACGTTTTGACTTTGACTTTGACTTTGATTCATTAGAATGTTCGTAAAATACCAATTTTCTACCAAAATCTACTAAACGATATCGCACTACTAAATCATCGTTCTCTTTGCCTCAAATCTACCAAAAAAGTAGAAATCTACTAAAAGTGGTCACGCTGGTTGCGTTGCGTTGCGTTGAATCATACCTCGTGCCTCGAGAACATTCCGTCATCAATGGTCCAATCAGATATCAGAAGGACGTATTCTTTGGTTTCATTGGTTGCTTTTGGGTTTCGATGGATAAGTTTATTTGATTCGTGTTTATGTATCCATTAATAACGACATGCGGATAATTTTATTATGACGTCTTTATACTGAAAAGCACTTAAGCTTTTCAATCGACATTTTGCCTGCGCCGGAGTGAATCGTGATCGTTTTAAAGTTTTATGCAACAAAAGATCACAAAAATAGGTTACACAAAACATTTAAAATGCAAAAAGACACTGTCACCCATTTAAGATATTTATCAAAAATCAGAACAGAAATTCATCATTCCTCAAAATTTCAACTGTCTATCTATCACGGTTATTAAGATACATCCTGGTGACAGACACGGAATAGACGACGAAGTCTCAGTAAATGAGTCTAGTTCACCATTTGGGTACATCATAACCTAAAAATAAATCTAAATTGGTTTAAAATTTAAGAAAAACCCCCGATTCCAATGCCATAATTTCCTTAAACGTAAAACAACACAATATTATGTAATGTGGACGCGATGCGATTTCATTTGATACCCCACACTAGTATAATTTGCAGATTTTCGGTTTTCCTTACTCACTCTCACCCCCATAACTTTTAAACGGCACAACCGATTTTCATGAAACATGTCTAAGAACACTCGCGCCAGACTCACCTTTCATACAAAAAAAACTAAATTGAAATCGCTCCATCCGTTCGGGAGCTATGGTGCCACAGACAGACAGACAGACAGACACACAGACAGACAGACAGACAGACAGACAGACACGTCAAACTTATAACACTCCTCTTTTTTGGTCGGGGGTTAAAAATCAATAAGAGCAATTAATGCAGCCTGCCTTAAGCGGATACGGAATTCGTCGGTCCACCTAGGACCTATTTCATAAAACTTTCAATTGACAGTGACAGGTGACCATTCGACAATTTAACAATTGTCAGTTTCATATAACTTTTGTTTTGTTTTATTTGGGAAACATACAGTTTACATACTTAAAAATAATTAAAACAATAAAGTTTCCACAGCAACAAAATAGTTAGCGTACCTAATAAAAAGTAAGTGTACCTAATTATTATTATTTTTTTGTTGATGATTATATTCTCATTAACGCGCACATAAATTTCTCAAGAAAAAAAATTCAGTGGTGCGTGGCGGGGTTTGAACCCACGACCTTCGGAATGAAAGTCGAGTGTCCTCCCACTTAGCCAACACGGCTTTTTTTAAACACGTGCTTTAACGGTGAATGAAACATCGTGAGGAAACCGGCACGATCTGAGAACTTTAAAACAGTTTGAAGACATGTGACATTCACCAACCCGCACTTGGCCAGCGTGGTGAAATAAGTCCTAATCTCTCTCGTCAAGAGAGAAGTCCCTGTGTCCCATCAGTGGGAACGTTAATAGGGTGATGATGATGATATTCTCTTTGCTTGTAATCAGAAAATGTGACAAGTTTATCATGGTATGGTTATTTTATGGTTTGACAGGTGTTTATTACCAATTCTAAGAAAAATGGTTTTATGAAGCGCTAGAAAAAATAGTGACAATTACCAACTCATTCCCGTCTACAAATATTAATTTGTCTGGTTTTCAATCAATTCCTTGTAATTGGACTCTGCGCTTGAAGCGTCAGTTTGCCAGTCTCAATTTAAATAAAATTATGAAGTGTTAAAGATGTTACTCAGTTGAACGCCAGTTTGTGTCCTTGTCTGGTTTTATGAAACGGAAATTGTCGTAGAGATCAGACAAATTACGTCATTTTTGACACATTGTCGTTTTGTCAGGTTTTATGAAATCGGGCCTAGTCTAAAGGGAAAATATAAATAGGTCATATGTCACAACTTTTCCTTATTTAATTTATTATTCATTGCAATACGAACGATGGATCTAAAAGACGTCGAATATTATTTCATTTCAGTTTACCAGGAAATAAAGTGTTCTTCCGCTCTCAGATGCGTTCCTGACAGCTGTCTGTAAAAGATGCATACAGATGTAGTGATGGGAGAAGAATCTTCGTGCATGGTTTTTAAATAAACGTATTTTATTCCATAGTATTAAACTAACATGTAGGTTTAAAACATTATTTACAGGCACACTTAATCTAAAATAATAGTAAGTATCTAAATAGAATCCAATCTAGTCTGGCTTCTTAGATTGAGTTTTTGACTGGTCGTGATCGAATGGGCGGTGAAACTTTGAACTGTCGTTCAATCTACTAACTTTAATATACATTTAGATAACTTTTAAATTATCATGGTTTTTAACAATATTATGACTTAAAACCCGTCAATTCATGGTATGTTTAAAAAATATGCCTAATGAATGCAATAAACAACGTAACTAAATCTTATTATTAAGTTATAAGATGTTATATAAGGACGCAATCTCTCAGTGGCCAGACTATAGTTAAATTATTAGAGGATAAAAATAATATAATCGGTTAAATTCTAATTTAAGAATATCTACAAACATATTCGGATCGTTATTTTAATACATAATTAATCTTAGTCTGGTAACCGTAACAAGCTTAGACAAGATGTTGTTTTGTGAATTGTCCAGAAATATTATTTTGTTTTTGAAGTGAAACTTCTATAGAATCGTAGTGATTTCAAACCGGATGCAAAAAGATGAAACGGAAATGGTAAGAGACACAAATACAATGCTTTATTTAAATTTCTTTGCGCGATACTTCGTAGTTGAGCCTACGAAGTATCGCGCAAAGAGGTATTGCTGTATTTTATTTATATTATTTTGTAACATACTTTATGTAATACGCTTTATTGAAGTACATAATATAAATAATCCGAATAATTACAGATATATGTTTGTTTCTCTTATCATTTTAGCAGATGCGTTCATTTACCCTTTTTTTCTATTAGATATATATCATAATTGTAGTTCGTAAGTAGTAGACTCCAATCGTGCGTCGTAGCTGACACACACACACTTTTTTTTTATTCTTCTTATTCTTTCGTCGATTTACTGAAGTTTCACTTCTATCGTGTGTGAATCGCACACACACCTTTTTTTTTATTTTTGATAGATTCTTTCCTCTGCGCCAGTTAAAATTATAAAGCACGAGAACGCAATTGCATTTAAATTCGTTCAGGCACTTTTAGTAATAACACTTTCAGACAAGGTCATCAGTTAATAAATCTAAATTTAAAATTTAAGAAAAACCCCCGATTCCTATGCCTTAATTTCCTTAAATATAAAACAACATAATATTATGTAATGTGGACGCGATGCGATTTCATTTGATACCCCACCCCACACTAGTATATTTGCAGATTTTCGGTTTTGCTTCCCCACTCTCACCCCCATAACTTTTAAACGGCCCAACCGATTTTCATGAAACATGTCTAAGAACACTCGCACAAGACTCACCTTTCATACAAAAAAAACTAAATTGAAATCGCTCCATCCGTTCGGGAGCTATGGTGACACAGACAGACAGACAGACACGTCAAACTTATAACACCCCTTTTTTTGGTCGGGGTTTAAAAAGGATAAAAGAAAAGAAAAAGAAAAAATTAATAAATATAATGGTCTACAAACGTTACCTACACATTTTATAAAGTTTGTGAAATAAAATTGTTTATGACGATGTAGGAGGTAATCCGTGGATCTACTGAGCCGATTCATAAGTAATTTAGTACTCAGTTTCCGTAACCCTAAGAAATGACATAAATTACTTTTACCTCGGTAAAATGTCATTCTATAAGAATTCTCAAAGCGCATGCAAACGATAAAATTACCCAAGGTTACTTCTGTCCGTATGTTTGGGACATCGTAGCTCCCGAACGGATGAAACGATTTCAATTTAGTTTATTTGTAAGAAAGTTGTGTAAACATTTTTCATGAAAATCGGTCGTGCCGTTTAAACGCTATGGGGGTGAGAGTGGGGAAGGAAAACCTAAAATCTGCAAATATACTCGAGTGGGTATCAAATGAAAGCTCATCGCGTGTACATTACAAAATATTATGGTGTAAGGAAATAAAGGCATTGGAATCGGAAGGTTTTCTTAAATTTGGAGGTGTTGTCTGGTAACGTCCGTAAGTGGTAACCTTCTGAATCCTTTTACGCGACCTCCGGGTGGTGCTAAGAACAGTCTCTGGTAGTAGGCTTCGGCCGCGGCTTGTCACCACCCTCTGGGCTTGACCCAGTGCGTGAAGCGATTTTTTCCAGTGCGTGAAGCGTGTTTCGTAATGTGGCCCGGAGAAGCCATCCTACCTTCTAGGTCTTCATGACCCATCTGAGACCACATCGTCGCTTTATTTCAGGTGAATGTGGTCGAATGACATAAAAAAAAAAAGACCTAATTATAATAATTTTGGATTATTTCGTCTGTTAAATTTGTTACGTCGGCCCTATCCTATACACTGCGTTTGTTAGATTCTCTTAACTTCGAAAAACAAATATATAATGTCCGATTTAATACATACAACGAGAATATATATATACTAACATTCTAAAGCCGAAGAGTTTGTTAGTTTGAAAATCGTCGTTGGTCACAGGTACTCTGGTACTCTACGAGTTACCACACCGCGCGATGCGCGCGCGCATAGCCGACCAAGCGTTTGAGTTGGTCAAACGCTTGGTCGGCTCCATAGGGCAAGATTACTCCAATCTCAATTTTTTAAATGATTTATCAATAAAAATATACTTATTTGTTTATTTCCTCTTTTTAATTATAAATAAAAGTCCCTCGCCGCATCTGTCTTTTTTCCCTTCGTGTTCGTGATAGACTCAAAAACTACTGAACTGTTCGTTAAGTTTTCAGGAACAAGGCAGTAGAGTAATTCAAGAGACGAGAGAGACTGTTCCTATGTATAATTTGTTACTGTTAGGGTTGTGTGGGAAATAGTTGAATAAGGATAATGATTGTTGAACGAGTGGATAATAAAAGTCAAGCATTTACTAACAATACTAGAAAGTGTTGTTTATTGTTAGCAACTGACAGAATAAGCCCCGATTTCACCATTAACATAAACGCGATCAGATCAGGTTAAACTCGTTTTACCGCCCGACTGAAATCAATCGATTTGTAGCATGCATTGCAGGGTCAGCTATTTATATGTATAATGTCAAAGTCAAAGTCATAGTCATACATGGACAGGTCAACTTAAATAATTACCTACTTAATATTGAGTATGTCTAGACTCCTTATCGGTTAACTTGTTGCACAATGTTTGTAATATTCCCAAGGTATTGTTTACTTAATGTGACCAGAACACAAAACCCAAGAAATTATGCTATTCTAAACATAGAAAATTAAATAAATAATATGTTAAAATATGTTTTCGGACCATCCATACAACAACATCTAGCCCCGTGGTAAGCTCTAAGCTTGTGTTACGGGTAGTAGACATCTGATATATGTACTTACTTTTATTATTTTATTATTATTATTACTTATTTATAATAGACATGCATACATATATATTTTTATCATACATATAAAACACCTAGATCAAGGAGAAAGTGCAATTACAGAACATACAAACACTAACTTGACTCTTCGGCGGGAAATTCGCGCGAACGCAATATTAGAACAAGTAAAATCATCCAGTCCACGTAACAAAAGAATCATAAAAATCTTTCAAGTAGAAAAAAATCTGTTGTAACAAACATAAACAAGTAAAGTTTTAACCGAGTTATAGGATGATAATATGGATCATAACGAGTAAATATGACTCCGGAACCCAGAACAACCCAACCAGTTGTAATCAAATTCAAAAGTTCACGTATGAAAAAAGTCCATAACGTAAGTTCATATAAAATGTGAATATTTTCCTTTTGTTTGAAAGTCTATTGAAAACGCTGTAGGTAGAGTAGGGTTGCCAACCATCCTATTTTGCCAGGACATGTCCTGCTTTTTAGGGTGTCCTTGGCTGTCCTGGATAGTTAAATATCGCCCTGAGTTTTTAAATGTAGAGTAACCAGCTTCCATTAATTAACGATTTATGCTTCAAATGTATGTTCTAAATTTATGATTTAGCGGCCTGTAAATATGATAAAAGCTGGCTTATTACATAATTTTCAAAAAAAAAAATTAATCGCTAGACTTCATGGGTTGGGTGGGAGTCTGTTGAATGATTGCTGCAAATTTAATTGTAATTTAACTGAATTTAATTGAATGTCTTGTGTTTTTTTATTTTTGTATGTATGTGGACAACCTGTCTGAATAAAGAAACTTTTTATTTTTATTTTATTTATTTATTTATTTTTGATCCCGCTCGATAACTGATCAATGATCAGTGATCATTATCACTTGGTAAGTTATCCCCTCCAGGCGTCTACCAGTGTCACTTCTCGCTCAGTTAACAGCACGGAGTAGGGCAAATCTTTATCACTGATTTACCACGTCCATACACACTTCATAATGAGTTAAGTTAGTATAATAAGTTAGTTATTATTTTTCTACACTAGAAATTATTTAAATGGCAAAACAGCGTTCGCCGGGTAAGCTTGTTTAACAGATTTATAAAACTGTGGTTTATCAGTTTAATGTATTACAAGGAAATCAAAGTTTTAATCTAGACAAGTAAAAGATACACAGATATACACAAGCCGCAAGGATTATATTTTGAACTTTGGACGCAGAAAATAACGGATGCATAAATTACAGGCAAAGATTTAATATTACAGTGGTTATCAAAGGCCAAATTCCAAAGTCCGTTGAACATGGTCTTTATCAAAGATTAAGGTTATATCAAATGATGTTTTACGGTGAATTTATTGAGCGGAAATCAGATTATTATAAAGTTTTTGGAATTTTCCTCTTCGAGAATTTACCACCACTGATAGTCCTAGGCTTTATAACATACTAGCTGACCCTAGCAAAGTTGTTTTGCAACCAGCAAACGTTGTTTTGCAAAACCAGACAGTAGCCGATTCTCAGACTTACTGAATATGCATAATAACATTTCATAACAATCAGTTAAGCCGTTTCGGAGGAGTACGGTAACTAACATTATAACATGTTTATATATAAGATGTATTTTCGGAAAATTAACACATGAACATGATGATGATGATTTGATGATATTATATTCTATAGATAACATAATTTTTCATCAGCAGAGCATATAATTTTAACATTCAAAGAAAAAGACGAGGAGGTGGAGGTTTTGTCTGTTCACGTCCGTAAGTGGTAACCCTCTGAATCCTTACACGTGATCTCCGGGTGGTGCTAAGAACAGTCTCTGGTGGGAGGCTTCGGCCGCGGCTAAAAAAAAAGGCGACCCTAATGCTTTCCAAATAATCTAAACATAACAACCCCGATTCCAGGACCTTTGTTCCCTTAAAAGTAAAAAGTCATACTATTATGTATTTTTTTTTTATGATAGATTAGCCTTCATTTGTCCACAACCTCACCTAATGTTAAGTGAAGATGTGGTCTAAGATGGAGCATGAAGACCTAGAAGGTAAATGGCTTCTCCGGACCACATTACGAAACACGAAAAAATCGCTTCACGCACTGGCCCAGCCCGGAGGGTGACAAGCCGCGGCGGAAGCCTACCACCAGAGACTGTTCTTAGCACCACCCGGAGGTCACGTGTAAGGATGCAGAGGGTTATCACTTACGGACGTGAACAGACAAAACCTCGGGCGAAACTCACCTTTCATACAAAAAAAAAAGGTGTGTGTGCGATTCACACACGATAGAAGTGAAACTTCAGTAAATCGACGAAAGAATAAGAAGAATTAAAAAAAGGTGTGTGTGTCAGCTACGACGCACGATTGGAGTCTACTACTTACGAACTATAATATGATATATATCGAATAGAAAAAAGGGTAAATGAACGCATCTGCTTAAATGAGAAGAGAAACAAAAATATATCTGTAATTATTCGGATTATTTATATAACTTCAATAAAGCGTATTACATAAAGTATGTTACAAAATAATATAAATAAAATACAGCAATGCCTCAGCAGAAATTTAAATAAAGCATTGTATTTGTGTCTCCTACCATTTCCGTTTCATCTTTTTGCATCCGGTTTGAAATCACTACGATTCTATAGAAGTTTCACTTCAAAAACTAAATTGAAATCGGTCCACCCGTTCGGGAGCTATGAGTTTTCTTTGACATATTTCATGAAAATCGGTTGTGCCGTTTACAAGTTATGGGGGTTGGTAATATACTCGAGTGGGGTATCAAATGAAAGCGCATCGCGTGCACATTACTAAATCGTATGGTGTTTTACTTGTAAGGAAATAAAGGCATTGGACTCGGGGGGTTTTTCTTAAGTTTTAAATTTATAATTATATGTATACCATGTGTAATGATTTGAAAAATCCTAATATTAAAACAACGCTCAACCCGCCTACCAAGTTTGGCGAATAGCAATTGCTCGCCCCATCAGATGTTTAAGGAAGGCTTACGACCAATACAGGATATTCTACGGCCGATAGAGTACTTCTACCCCAGAATACTAAAACTATATGTATAGCTAGGTCTATTAAGTATGGTATCGTAGTACTAAGTATAATTCTGCAGCACAGGACAGCGCCAAACTCCTGAATTAATATTAAACCTGGCGGAAGCCTCGTCGAGATTAAAGAGCTCTACCTGATGCAAGGATGCACCGATCTACGAAAGCTTTCGCAACAGAGAAACTATATTACGTTTGAAAGTTTTAAAGCTTGTTCCAAATTAACCTAAGTACTCATATTCTGTGGAACTAAAATTTCGCATAAACTAACATACTTACTGAAAACCTTGTTTTTAATATGTTGAGATTGGGTGCTGATATTTAATTGTATTTTTATTTATTTATTTATTCACCGTAGGAACACACTGGTATACTAAGTAATGTTAAACACATACTGACAACCTCAGTGGCTCGTTGGGCGAAGGTCCGCCTGAGGCGCAAGAGGTTGCGGGTTCGATTCCCACGGGGGGATCAGATTTGGTTCGAACGATTTACATTTTCTGATTTTGGTTCTGGCTGTCATCTACGTATCATGTTTACCTACGTACGAACAATAAATTACAAAAACACTTTATTCTCTTTACATGGGCAGCCTTATCGCTAACAAGAGATCTCATTATGTATGTATTTATGAAGTATATAGCGGATTTTTAATAAAAAATTATTTAAGGTTCGAATGAGGAATTGAGACTTTTTTTTTATGATTTATAAGCCTTCATTTGACCACAATCTAACCTGATGTAAAGTGACGATGTGGTCTAAGATGGGACATGAAGACCTAGAAGGTGGCTTCTCCGGGCCACATTACAAAACACGAAAAAATCGCTTCACGCACTGGCCCAGCCCGGAGGGTGGTGACAAGCCGCGGCCGAAGTTCTTAGCACCACCCGGAGGTCACGTGTAAGGATTCAGAGGGTTACCACTTACGGACGTGAACAGACAAAACCTCCAAAGACTGGGATGAATGCTGATTTTTCAAGTGGGTTGAAATTTTAAGGGACGAATAATACTAACATCGTGCAAGCCCGGCTTGGCTTGGGGCTCCACTTACTAATTATTCACCGTAGGAACACACTGGTATACTAAATATATAGTGGTATATAAATATATGGTGGTATAGGGTGATGCTTTGTAATTAGTCCGTAAATGCTTATTTTTTTTTTGTTTCTATGGTATTCATTTTTTATTAGGTACGTTTATTGAACTATAAATCGTGTAGAATCAAAAGAAATTATTACAAAATCAACTAAGTTGATAAATAACT
Source organism: Gymnoscelis rufifasciata (assembly GCA_929108375.1). Classification (NCBI taxonomy): domain Eukaryota; kingdom Metazoa; phylum Arthropoda; class Insecta; order Lepidoptera; family Geometridae; genus Gymnoscelis; species Gymnoscelis rufifasciata. Next base: position 14,904,125 of record OV815305.1, read on the forward strand.
TATCCTATCCTAAGAAAAATACATGCTAAATGTTGTTGTGTGGACAATCCCACACAACAATATTTAGGCCCGTGGTATGCTCATAGTTTGTGTTACGGGTATAAGACATCTGAAATACTTAATATAATAGACATACATACATACATATATAGATATTTTTTATTATACATAACATACCCAAACCAAAGAGAAAGTGCTTGCAGAACCTACGCCCACCGTGCCACTGACTGATAATTTGTTAATAACTTATCCATTGTAAAAAATAATAGTTGTTTGGGATAAATAAGGAATTTCTTTTTAAAGAAGTACCCTCTCAACCATTTCACAGTTCATTGTAGTCAATAATGAAGTACTCGCATTTTTTGCTTTTTAGGCGGCGCGTTGTACCCGACAGAATTAACATTAAGTGCCATGGATACTGCCGGGAGCCACTTTAAATTGAGATTTTACAAAATTAACTTGTTTTAAGCAGAGATTGAAAAAATTACCTACCTATTATTTTTTATGGGATAGATCTATGTTTATCCACAAACTCACCTGATGGCAAGTGTCGATGTGGACGAAGGATCACATGGATATAGAAAAAAACAGATTATTACAAAATATATGTATTTATTACAAAAACATAGTCACCGATTGCCATTATATAAATTTCAGTCTTAGTTCACACAGTGCAACAGTACAGTACCTAAATATAATTGTTTATTTGTTCAAAGAAGACTACTTAATACAATGGCTCAATAACTTTATAAATTAAGTAGTTGCTTAAAACTAAACTAACGAATTTAACGCTTAAAACGAAGTTAAAACGGTGTTCGTTTGAGTAGCATATTTCTATCTTTATACGTTATAAAGTGACAATTACAAACTGCTTCAAATAATTTATAACCAAACAAACTAAAAACACTCAGAGCTTTTTGCCTTTCGCAGAAACGTTCGAAGAGACGGCATAATTAATCTTCTCGCCCACTAAATAAATGCCCACAGCTCCAGCAGAACTAGTAGACCAAAAAGCAACTCTTAGCGGCCAGTTGATAAACTCCAAAAACGGATAAGCCCACACTCCTGTCTTCCCATAAACGGCCATTACCCACAAAATGTAAGTACCGATGAATCCACTCATTATTTTCAGTCCCAGATTTCTGCTCGGATAATCCCTTCTTGTGGTAAGCAGTTCTATAAATATGAAGGGTGTAATAAGAGTATGCATCACGTGGTTCATCCACACGGGGACTTTCGAGGATATTTCTTCAGGGAATATAAGTTCTTTGTTGACTAGGTAGATGGCCCAGAACGCGAAGGATACGTAGATAGCCGTTGGGAACGCTAAACTGAAGATGACGTCTTTCGTTCTTCGGATAAGAGGAGGATTTTTTAGCGCGACTGCGTTTGTTCCGTAGACGTCGTTCAGGAAGGAGATTGCGAAGTATATTGCTTGGAGCAGCTGAAACAGAATAAGAAGTTTAATATAATATCACTACATATCATCCAGTTAATACCAACTGGGTAGAAGCCTATTTACGGTCTTGTCCGAGCCTCAGCTAATGTTTTCCCACAATCTTGATTCTATTGTCCGTTTTCGCAAAAGTTTCCTAAATTGTTACCTAAGTAATTATTGCGTATCCTAAAGAAATTTGACACCCATTTGTTCTTCTGTCTTTGGAGAGGCTTAAATTTGATAAAACGTTTAAAATAAAATAAAGTCTAAGAAAGACAGAAAGTGGACGTGTTTTACGTAACACGGTGACTTAATATTAATTTTTCTGTGAATAAAAATGCTGCACCAAGTTAAAAAAAATTGGGTCGTCTACATATACAAGTATAGTCAAATAAGAGAAGGCTTTTCTTAGAAAAATCAGGTGAAAAGCGTTTACCATGATAATTTAAAAAAAAATTTATCTACTAGCAAGAAAGTGTAAGAAAGGAGTGAGTGTTGAGATGACGAGTGACAGAGGAAAATGGAAGGAAAAAACATGTTGTGCCGACCCCATGTAATGTGGGATAAGGGCAGGAGGATGATGATGTATATGTACTAGAATCTTACCAAGCACCACATAGTCAGGAACAAATATCGAGCCTTAAAAGGTAGTTCTGCAAGCTCCTGGGTAGGAAAAGGTGTCTCCACATACAACTGATCGTAACATATCGTAAATAAATTTAAAAGGCACACAAATAAGTGGAAAATTTTAATAATCATATTGGTTTTTCAGAAAAACTGATGTTCTTCTTTCTGAATATTTTGTGATCAAAATGATTTAGAAAATGTTGATTTAATTTGGCAATTATATTTTTATACTTATTTAATTAATTATTTTTTAATTTATGTTTCGTAACTAAGTATTCCGAACCGCATATGTGAAGCTACTGATATGATTCCAAACTATTGTAATGTTATGAGCTGAATGCTACTTATAGTTATTCTGTGATGTTATGATTTATTTTATCTCTTTGTCATGCGATAATTCTTGTCAGTTCTTTTATTTTAAGGATTATCATTTTTAGGATTCCGTACCCAAAGGGTAAAGCCGGATCTAATTACTGAGAATTCGTCGTCTTTTTGTCTGTCCGACTGCCACCAGACTGTATCTTAGGAACCGTGATTTATTTATTCTTTTTTTTTTTATTTGGACCACCAACTAAAAAATTCATTTTAAAAGCTTAAAAAAAAAAAAAGTTGTAGTGCTTTCTAAATTATAGGTAGCAAAAGTAACGATTTATATAACTCAACTATTTGTTTAAAATCTATTCTATCTACATAGTCAGTCTATTCTATATACATACATTCATTTATATACACATACTGACACTTTTAAAATTTAATAGCCCTTTTAAATAAACTAAATTGAAATCGCCTCATCCGTTCGGAAGCTATGCTATAAGTAACGTTGCGCCAGATCAGTGGATAGGTGACCGCTCAAAATGCATCTTTTTGCATTAAAAAAAATAAAATATCATACATTTTAAAATGTGTTCACGAAACCCTAGTTGTTTTAAGAGTCTATCTCGTTGTATATTATTATATCTCAATAAAGCTTAGCACATCTATTAACATTACTACTGCTGAAATACAGGGACTCTTGACGAGAGAGAATAGGACATAATTCACCGCGCTGACCAGGTGCGGGTTGGTGAATTAAATCTAAAGATAAAAGTCCTTATGTCCCAGCAGTGGGAACGTACTCTTAATTTTATGATATGTTAAACTCTGGCAAAAACGAAGGGTATGCGTTGACTGATATGTATTTTCTCTTTGGCACCGTCGTAACAGTGTTGGTCGAAACGAGTAGGTACTCGAACTCAGCTGCAGTTTTTTATATTTGAAATCTTTGGTTTTCTTAGATACAATATTATTAAGAATACTCAAATCTACAATGTCAATCCTATTGGGGTCATCAATTCCATGTTATTGTCCCACATTGCGCGGGGTCAGTCCCTTTGATAATATTTTATCTAAAGGTCCGCGCAACATGTATTTTTCCTTCATTTTCTTCTATCATCCTTCATGTCAACAATTACTCTTTTCTTATACATATTATCCGTCACTCTTTCCATCTTTTCTTTAGTCTACCTCTTTGCACAAACCCAACACACTTCTTTCTTCACGTCACATGATTTTTATGCCTTTTCATAACATTTCCAAACCACGCTAACCTAAATTATAACCTAAATTTGAAATTAAAAGTAAAAGTCATTACTATTTTGTAATGTGGATGCGATGCGCTTTAATTTGTGACCCAACTCGAGTATTTTGTAGATATTTAGTTTTACTTTCCCACAATACCTTTTACAACTTCGTTAAGCTCAGATGTTAAGTACCAGTAACACAAGCTTAGACCTTACCACGGGGCTTGATGTTATTGTGTGGATTAATTGGTATAAAAAATTAGCCACATCCCCAAAAATAATCACACCCACATTTATAGTGTCACTATTGCACCAGTCTTATCAGTAGTTAAATGTTTAATGTCAGTCTGACTGTGATAAGAGCGACCAGATTCCGGATCTCCGGTTAATGATAATGAAGATAGAGGTTATCTGGAGGGTCAGTCTGTCTGTTGTTATGCTCCGTGATAAGTAAAGTAAAACAATGCCTATTATAGGTACATAGAGACCGTAGTTCTAACTAGACTTACAATACAGCAATACAATACAATATTCTTTATTGAAATACCAACAACAAGGAAAATATAATATATACATAGAAATCAGCATAGTTTAGAGTGAAACAATGGGCGGCCTTATTACAAAAAGCCGACTTAGGGCCGATTTTTACCCGACTGCGCAACGCAAAGAAGTGGTAATGTGGTTAAGAGTCTATGTATGTATGTTCCTATGTCCCACTATTGACCAAACGCCTAAGCCGATTTCTTTAATACACACGTCAGAATGTTTTGTGATTTAATACACACGTCAATTGACTCCTCTAAGTACACGTAGCGAGTGTCACTCGTTACATTATTGACACTCGCATGTATTTACATGACGTTAGTGAAAATCCAACATGGCGACGATTGGTCGTTATAAGGAGGATAAGCTGTAGAAAATTGTACAAATTCAAAAACAAAAAAAATAAAAATATGGTAGTATATATTTCACTCACGTAAAGTCACCGTGAAAATAAAAAAAAAAAACAATTTAGGTATACCGCTATTGGTATTTCTTTTTTATTTTTTGATAACGCGGGCTTGATAATGGTCGTGAAGGTCATATTACATACTAGCTGTGCCCTGCGGTGCTACCCGCGTTATAATGGATGAAGTACTCTTAACCAACAACATATTTATTTGAATAAAGATTAATATTATTATGTTGATACAACTTAAACAAATTATTTCGACCAAATTAGGTACCATAAAAACGGTTTTTGTGAGTTAATCTTAAAAGATAGACATATACTATTGCGGACTGTTTTTTAGATCATTTAAAGAGCTATTATTCTTTAATACATATTTTTTGTGTATCTTGAACCGTTTTCACGGCGCACGCAACGGAAGGCTTCAAAGATGAACAATTTCTCCCGTTTTTTACACATTTACCACTATATCTTTGCTCCTATTGGTCGTAGCGTGATTTTATATAGCCTATAGCCTTCCTCGATAACTGGACTATCCAACACAAAAAGAATTTTTCAATTCGAACCAGTAGTTTCGGAGATTAGCGCGTTCAAACAAACAAACAAACAAACAAACTCTTCAGCTTTATAATATTAGTATAGATTTCGCAAAGTATTTGTAATAACTAAAAAGCTAAAAACGTCGTTTTGAGATGTTTTAGAAAATGTTATGAAGTTTAGTAAATGACTAATTATGTTGATATCTAGTAGATTGAGTAATCGTAAATGATAAAAAATACGAAATAGGGGATTTTCGTCTTAAAAGTAAAAAAAAAATAAGTTTTTAGCAGAATATCAAAGTTTAGATCATAGTGTCTAAACCTAGAAAATCTCGCAAAAACAGTGCAATAAGTCGGCTGAGGCTGAGTTCACTAAAATAAAAAAAAACAATAGAAATATTGACATCTGAAATATTTTTTTAACGTTGATTACGCATGAATATTCAACCATCACTGACTGGTCACTTGCCCCTATAACATTATTTTATAAATAAAATAATGGCTCAATTAACCTATTATTCAATTAGTTAATGATCAAATCAAAATTTCAAAGAAGAATAAAGACAGACTTATCAACAATTAGTTTTACTTAAGTTTGTGTTTTTCTCGTAATTGTTACGACAGGTCAGCTCGAGTTTCATTATTTATTAGGTATTTAAATAGGAGAAATATTACTTTCAGTCTTTCATAAAATAATAATGTAAGCTTCGTTGATTTTTGGAAATTTTCTAAGATAGGTTTTTTAAAAATTTCAAAGATTGGGTTATTAAAAATGATAAGTTCAAAATCATAAATTAAATAATTATATATTTAGCATTTCACAATCCCTTTCTTTCAATAAACATTTATCCACCTTTTCATAAACTTACATCCATGAAAGCAGATGCGACACTAAGCATGTTTGCACTTTGCTAATAGAAAAGAGAAGTGATGGCTATTTCCACGCTTCTGAAATCCGGCATTGACATTTCAGCCATTGTTATTATCCCCGGAGTTAATAGAAAACCTAATACCACCTTTGTTTTGTTGGACACGAGTTAGAAAAGTAGGGCGACAACACTTTTATATTTGAGTGGTTTTTAATATGTGAGTGGTTTGGTAATCTAAATTTTGGTTTAAATAAAGAAGTTTTGTTCAATATATTATACTTACTAGCTGGGCCGTTCTAGCTTTCTCAATAACTCTTATTACCTATTGCAGAAAACTGCAGTAGTTTATGAGTTTCTTCCGAACATAAAGACAGAAGATAGACAAATGCGGCAACAGGACTTTTTATATTTTTTATTTTGATTAATGTTATTCGAATTTTGAGTGCTCTCATAGACAAAGGCGTGTTATTTACTGTTTTTAGTGTAATGTATTTTAACCTTTTTTTTTCTATGTTCTTACCTATTTTTCTATTTTAATTTCTGTTTTGTTGTTTGTGCCTTACTTAACTTAAATATCAGTGTTGTGCTCGCCTATTATAGGCACATATTCCATAGTTAATAGTATTAACAATGACTACTAAATTTTTTTGTTATATGTGCTGTTGGTGGTGACTTAAATAAATAAATGAATAAAAAAGAAAATTATTGGCATTGAAATCGGGGGTTTTTCTTAAATTTTAAACTGAAGTTTAAGCCATAATAACAATTAACCATCGCTTACAAAATGATGGTATCCTAAGTGCACGAGTGTCACTTTACTCGTTTTTTTACAATGCAGGTTTCTTACAATTTGTACCACCATAAAAATAAAGTTAACAACCAACTTAATAGACACTCTAACAAGGGCCTATTGAATATTAAAAATAAGTTAAAAATATTATCGATGTCAAATGCCAGATCTTTATATTTATTTCGAAAAATTACAAATTAAATGTCAGAACTTAAACGAGTTATTTATTATTCGCCTTCTTGCTCTTATCTTAAATAGTGAATCGACTATTATAATTAACATAATACCTACTTACCTAATTATTTTATTTTATCCAAAAATATTATGCTAAGTATCGGTGCTGTTTTTGATATTTCTTATGTGTTTTGATTTTGATACAACAACGGCGCCTGTAGTCTTTTAACGAGATATGATACCAAGCGGGAATCTTTTTTTTTTTTTTTTTTTTTATTATTGATAAACCTTCATTTGACCACAATCTCACCTGATGTAAAGTGACGATGTGGTCTAAGATGGAGCATGAAGGCCTAGAAGATGGCTTCTCCGGGCCACATTACGAAACACGAAAAAATCGCTTCACGCACTGGCCCAGCCCGGAGGGTGGTGACAAGCCGCGGCCGAAGCCTACCACCAGAGACTGTTCTTAGCACCACCCGGAGGTCACGTGTAAGGATTCAGAGGGTTACCACTTACGGACGTGAACAGACAAAACCTCCTATAAATAATATCATAGGCGTAGGCGCGATAACTGCGCCGTAGTAGTTAAAGAAAGCAAAGTCATGGATATAAATCGATCTTAATAATTTTCTTTTCATCTGAGAATCTGAGAAGCTTAATTAAATTCAACTCCTCTGTTCCACACCTTTTACTAGCATTTTCTACCAAAATATTTCTAACAGGTTTTTAAATTTATTTTTATATAGGGATAAAAACTGTTTGTGTTTATTATATTATAGTAGAAGTAATTATTACAATTATATTCGTTTTCATTATTATAATAAACTAAAGGTAACGATTGTCTTCTACATCTATACTAATATTATAAAGCTGAAGAGTTTGTTTGTTTGTTTGTTTGTTTGTTTGTTTGAACGCGCTAATCTCCGAAACTACTGGTTCGAATTGAATAATTCTTTTTGTGTTGGATAGTCCAGTTATCGAGGAAGGCTATAGGCTATATAACATCACGCTACGACCAATAGGAGCAAAGATATAGTGGTAAATGTGTAAAAAACGGGAGAAATTGTTCATCTTTGAAGCCTTCCGTTGCGTGCGCCGTGAAAACGGTTCAAGATACACAAAAAATATGTATTAAAGAATAATAGCTCTTTAAATGATCTAAAAAACAGTCCGCAATAGTATATGTCTATCTTTTAAGATTAACTCACAAAAACCGTTTTTATGGTACCTAATTTGGTCGAAATAATTTGTTTAAGTTGTATCAACGTAATAATATTAATCATTATTCAAATAAATATGTTGTTGGTTAAGAGTACTTCATCCATTATAACGCGGGTAGCACCGCAGGGCACAGCTAGTCTTATATATAAATTCACCTGTGACAGTGTTAGTTACCATACTCCTCCGAAACGGCTTAACCGAATATTATGAAATTTTATATGCATATTCAGTAGGTCTGAGAATCGGCTACTATCTATTTTTCATTTTGCAAAACAACGTTTGCTGGGGTCAGCTAGTATTTTATAGGTGTGTAAAAATTGTAAGCTCATTAATGTTAAGTACGTTAATTAAAAGGCATGGACATTAAGTCTATGGTGAACTAACTTAACTTATGGTTTTCTATTCGCTTCTCAACTCAGTGTAAAAAAAATTAGCAAACTTTCTAGACAATGATATTTCTTTGATTATTCTTAGTTTTTATTGAAATTAACTTTCAGTTGACCTGTCTATGTATGCCCTGTGCGTCTAAGGAAATAAACCTTTTTACTTTGACTTTAATAAATAATAAAAAACAGGTTTTTATAGGCAAATGTTTTTTTCCCAAATCGTGGTCACATCGTTAATTCGTGCTAGAGATCGACGTCGCCGGCTTAACGACCCGCTTCGCGACGCGCCGGTAGATAAAACTGTACGGTACCCTTTTGCAGCCGCTTGGCATAGTTTTAACCACAGCGTTCGTATAATAAGGGCCATCGTTTGTGCGCCTATCAGTGATCGCCACTGTAAAGTGAAGACTTCAGGCATTGTCATAATAAAAAACATCTATATTCATAAGTATGCCTATTATTTTAAGTATATCAGATATCTAGTACCTACCACCGTAACACAAGCTAAGAGCTTACAAGGGGCTAGATGCTGTTGTGTGGATTGTCTGGAAATATTTATTTTATTTAAAGCTACGAATGACGAAATTATTTCATTTTATTCAGATGACGTCTACCTTCATGGTGGATGCAGGCCGCTTCAGAACAGACCAATATTAGTTACCTACTCCTATCGGCTGACATAGTTGAACTACGACACATACTATGTGTCGTGGTACGAGGGTGCAGTGATAAAACCCGATAAATGTGCAAAATTAGTTTACGTTAACTGTAAACATCACCCGAAAGAGCAAAAAATTCTGATTTTATTAGGCTATTAAAACGTATTTACGATTTATTTGCATTTATCGGGGTTTAACACTGCACCCGATATTAAAAAACGCGGATTTCAACAATGCTCGTATATTTATGACTTATTTGTACTACTTAGTACCTGTCGGTGTGCGGAAGGCATTCAAAGCAAGTGCATCTCGCTAGTAGGGCTTTTTAAACAAAAATAATGACTACCTCTTTTTTCAATTTAATAATTACTAAACGAATTATAAGTAATATATTAATTAATGACGTAGGTTTGCGGATCGCGGGCCTTAAGTGGAAATGGGCAGGACATGTTGCAAGGTGGAATGACGACCGATGGGCCAGGGCGATAACAGAATGGTGGCCAGTGGGAGCCAAGCGTCGTCGCGGCAGACCACCTACCCGATGGGACGACGACATCGTCGGGCTAGTAGGAAGGCACTGGTGGAGGCTCGCACAGGACCGCAGAATTTGGCGTGATGAAGAGGAGGCCTTTACTCAGCAGTGGGTGTAAACAGACTGTTAGATAGATAGATAGATAGAAACGAATTATCTCATATAATTATTATAGGAACAAATAGGTTGGTCGTGTAGGTATTATGCATTTCTTAAGTCGAAAGTGTAATCTTCTGTTATCTTAGTGTAATCAGTAGTCTGTACAGTACCTACTGATATGCACTGGGCACAAAACAGAAACGAAACAAGTCAAATAATTTGGTGTTACCAACATTATAAATTTGTTAGATTTAACAATTTACCTATAAAAGTTGCTTAACTTACGCAATCACAGTCTTAAATCCACTCGTTAAAATTTGTTTAAATAAGCATCGATAAAAAAATCAACTGGTGGCATAAACCCACAATTTCATTGAGCGTTTTAATCAGCAATATAAACAATCACCTAGTGGTATTTCGACATAAGTTTTGGTGTTCAGTGTTGGAAAGAATAACAACATACAACGACTTTTATTAAACCTATAGGTACCAACTTAAAATAGAAGCTTAAAAGTTAATAAATCTTTATACGGTAAGGTAACATCCTAGTTGTGCTGACCATCCTTAATATTGAATAAAGAATAGAAATGTCACATAAAATCTTAGTGCCAGTATTTCATTTTGTGGTGATTGCAATAAATGTGTTTTCTCTTTTATATGGATGCCTGTACTTGAAACCGTCAGGATTTGAAAGTACATTGAAAAAGGCTCGTTTTTTATCAGTATGGGGCTCAGTAAGTATTCAATGAAATGTACATAAAAGTAAATAATAATATTTTGTGTCCGGAAATCATTGTTGTGCCTGCATCAGTGGCACAGTTAGCGAAAACCAGTACTTAGTATGGAAAAGAGGGGTGTTATAAGTTTGACGTGTCTGTCTGTCTGGGACATCATAGCCGGATGGATGGATGGAACTATTACTTTTTCGTTTTTTTTTTGTATAAAAGGTGAGTTTTGCGAAAGTTTTCTTAGGCATGTTTGATGTTAATCGGGTGACCCGCATAAAAGTGAAAACCGAAATCTGCAAATATACTCGAGTGGGGTCTCAAATGAAAGCGCATCTCGTGCACATTACAAAATAGTATGACTTTTTATTTTTAAAGGAACGAACTGGAATCGGCGGTATTTTTTTAAATTTAAAATTTAGTTTATGGTTAAGTGTTTTTGAGCATTTTAGTTTAACTTCAAAAAAGGAGAAAGTTCTCACATTCGGCGTGTATTTTTAGTTCTCGAGGTATTTGTGATGGTTTTGAAAATAAAAGCTTAATAATATATAAATCATAATTTAAGAAAAACCCCCGATTCCTATGCCTTAATTTCCTTAAAAGTAAAACACCATAATATTTAGTAACCGCACGCGATGCTCTTTCATTTGATACCCCACTCGAGTATATTTGCAGATTTTTGGTTTTCCTTCCCCACTCTCACCCCTATAACTTCTACACGGCACAACCGTTTTCATGAAACATGTCTAAGCACAGCGCCAAACTCACCTTTCATACAAAACAAAACTTAATTGAAATCGCTTCATCCGTTCATCGGGATCTATGATGTCCCAGACAGACAGACAGACACGTCAAACTCCCTCTCAGTCCCTCTTTTTTAGTCGGGGGCTAAAAGTGAGGTAAATAAAATTAAGTCATTGAAGTTGTCAACTACGCATAGGGTTCGCAGTCGTTGGTGAAAAACAACCTTGTTATTTTCCAGGCACTCCAGTTAATATACTTCATCCTTTCTCTCCTGAATGACATCTACGGTACCAACGCATCAGGCTTGAAGAAGCCACCTCTGATCCGGAAAAGCAGAGACTATCTCTTTGGTCTTACGTTTACTGTAACCATCTTAGTTTTCATCATCTTCTGGACCCTAACCTGTCTCATAGACAAAGATCTAATATTCCCCGAAGAAATGCGAAATGTACCCGAGTGGTTAAATCATTCCGTACACACGGTTGTTATGCCAAACATTTTAATAGAATTAATAATAACACGAATAGACTACCCTAGTAGGAAGGTAGGACTTTTAATAATGGTAAGTTTTATTTTAATTTATATTGCAACAGTGTCGGCAATTTATAGTATTTTTGGTTTACGCGCCTATCCATTTTTAGAGTTAGTTAATTGGCGGATGGAGTTTCTGTTTTGGTTTTTAAATTCACTCAGCGCTTTAATCGTTTTTGTCATGGGAGAGAAAATAAACAATGTAATGTCACCGAAGGATATATATGAAAAATGTGATAATGGCAAAATACATTGAGCACAATGTTTTAGGGTGATAATGGTGATTAGTAATCCCTTGGGAGCCATTCCATTGAGATTTTACATGCCATGCTAACAAAATTTCGCACAAGAGGGTGTAAATATTAATTTTATTTGTGTAGATATTGTACGGATTTTAATGTGAAATAAATAATTATTAATTGTTACTTTATTACTCGAAGCTTTAAACTGTTGCGCGTTAAAGACGAGCGAATGCATCTCTAGGAAACGCCGCAAAACATAGGTAGCGTTAGGTAAGCGAAGGGCAGTTGATTTTGATGCTTTTTGTTATTTAAAGTGGTGGTGGTCGACTTGTAAAGGTGACAAGGATGATTTTAATATTCTGTATAAAAAATAAAAACTAACTCATAAGATTCACTTTTAACTTACTACTAGCGGCCTGCCCCGGCGTCGCACGGGTATAAAATTTTCCCAGAAATTATTCGAATTTTTCTCGCCGTAAAAACCATCCTATCTCTCAAGTTGGATCGAACTGCACATGGTGTGCGAATTTGATTATAATCGGTTAAGTGGTTTAGGAGTCCATTGAGTACAAACATTGTGACACGAGATTTATATATATTATTAAGATTAAGATTACTTAGGTATAAGTGCCAAAAAAAATAATAACATCGCAAAATTTATTTTGTCCATAAAAAAATTGTCATTAGTCAAATCACAACCTCAGATTCAAATCCTTTTACAATAAAATTGATTTCATCCATTTCTGTGTTTCTCTTTCGCCGACGTCGTATTTTTCCTGACGCTGACCACTTCACTGTTTCAATCCCCATCTTTTCAATGCATTTATCAAATACCTTACAAATACTCCTGTAGAATAATAAAACTGTTGTGGACCCCTTTAGATAGTCCTTAAAAAACAAGTAAGGGTCAGTCTGGTTTTCTAATTTTACAGCAATGTTGTATATAAATGTACCATTGAAGGTGCTGCAATACTTTGTACTTTGTAAAGGGCTGGAGCATAGAGTATTCAGTGAATTGATCTGCATTAAGCAACATTGGAATTGTGCAAAAGAATGCATCTTCTTGCTGTCATAAGTTTTTGGCTTCTTTTTAATTTTATCATCCAATTCAAAATGTTTTAAAAGTACACTTGCTGCAATCAAACAATCTTCATACTGTACTTTGTTCTTGTTTAACACTTCAATATCTTCATAATCTTTGTTTAGATTAGTTTTTAACTGCACCAATTTTTTAGAATACTTGTTATTTAAGAAGTGGTGTCCTCTGAATGTTCCTGTTTTTGCATCTATGACTTCTAGCATGACATAACACATTATGATGCTGTGTACATGGCCTAAGGGGACGGAACAATTGGCCACCCACCATAAAATAGCAATCATCACTAGTTGAAAATTTTCAGGCAATGTCTCAATAAAACAAATGTCTAAAAGCTCCATTTTCTTCTGAAGAAATATATGGAAGTATGATTTTAATTGCTCATCTGTTAACTCAGAAAATGATATGTCAAAAGGTCTTGAAATTGAGTATTCTGTATCAAGAGGTAGTCTTTTGTAAGTTAATTCATTTCTGCCCACATAAATCATGGTATCTTGGGAGAAGTTGGTCAGTATGTCATAGGAATATCTCAAGATTGGAAGACATGGTAGAAAGCAGTCATTATCAGTGTAGTCCTCAGCTTGTGGTGAATAGAAGTACAAATGGTGTGTATATAAGTTAAGATATGGTTTGGGTATTTTATTTGAGCGTAGTTTTTCAGCATACCAGTCGGGTACACCCACATTTGTGTCCTGTAAACTATTTTCCTGGTCTAATTTGTCTTCTTCACCATTGGAGTCTTCTGAGGAGGATGAGCTATCATCAACAGAAAGGTCTTCTCCGCCATCTGTCTCATTATAATTTGATGTACTATCGATTTCAAATTCTAAAGTTATTTCTGTTTTTTTATTTGATTCATAATGAATGTCGAAATATTTTAGAGACTGACAGTGATCCTTTTTGTATCCCTCAATACTTTTCTTTATTACCCAAAGAACTTTTTCTTTTTGATTTTTCTTCAACCTTCCAATTATTTTAGATATGGCTGATTCTAAAGTTTCATTCTGAAGCCATTTGAAGAGTCCATGTATGCACTTCTGCTGGTCATTTCTCTTTTTCTTGCTTTTGGGGATTTTCAACTCCGTGAAGAATTTTCTGAAGACTTTCTTCTCCACAAAATCATTACCTAGTAAGGTTGCCAGCAAGGGTAACAACTCCTCATCAAGCCCTCCGAAATGCTTGGTCATGTGTTCTACCCTGTATATCTTGCACTCTAGGACACATTTTTTATTTTCTCCAGATTCCCCCAGCAACTTAGGCTTAGTCTCTAGTGTATTGAACGGTATGTATTGAACATTGTAGATGAAAAAGTCTGAATCATAGCTGAGTACAGGGCAGTTTATGTACCTGGCCATCGCTGCGATTTCGTCATCGGCTTCAAACTCGCAGACGGTGTATGGCACAGACATATCCTTAAGGGCTTCAATGAAGACATCCCTTATAAGCAAAGGAAATATCTGTAAACAGCCTTGCGTGACGGGATCGAGTCTGGAAGCACCAGAAATTTTTGATCGCAGTCGGCTATAGGCCGTTTTCAATTTCCTCTGTTCATAGCTGCCATCGAATATCACGTAAGAGGTTATGTTGCATTTTCGTAGATTCTTAAAGAAAGTTCTAACATAGGCTGCGAATTTGTCATAATCTCCGCCAAAAGCAGAGAAACAATTCAATCTTCGGTATAACTGAGCGCATAAACTGTGGCCATCAATAATGAGACAGGAGTCGTGCAAGTAGAACTTATGAAGAAACACATTTTCGTTGAAATTAATATACGTGGTCAAACCTCTTACACCCATTTGAAAATTTAATTATATTGATACAAATACGCAATTGAAAATAAGGAACTATCTCATCTTCTATGCCAAATCCAATGTTTCGCAGTTTAGGTTTATGATTAAGCTATGTACTAGATTTTCAGTAGCAGACAGCAGTAAATATTTGTTTTGTTTTGTGGGTTCAGTTCACTAAGATGACATTGACAGATCTTAACTTAACATGATTGACAGTGAATATATGGCAAGTCGTAGCATATGGCAAGCGCGATGCCAAATAATAAGAACTGAACTGAACTGACAGTGAATATTGTGTCTTCTTCTTCGTTTAATAGATGGCGTCCGTGAATATTGTGTCATCGTGAATCCAATCAATCAACTGTTAGAAAAGTCGTGAACGCCATCAAATAACATGTAATAAATCAGAATCAGGATTAGATAAAATAGACAAAATCCAATCAAGATGCCTTCGTATTATTCTGGGAGCAATGAAGTGTTCACCAATCAATGCCATGCAGGTGGAATGTGGTGAACCTCCATTGAGTTTACGAAGGCAATATTTATCAGATAGATTTTTCTTTAAAATTGTTCAAAATTCTAGCCATCCACTTCTGTCAAAATTAAATTATCTTTCTGACCTAGTTCGGCGGACAGAAAAGACTCCTTACCTTCTCCGCAGCTTTAAAACTTTTTCAGACCTAACGAAACCTGTTGTTCAGTTTCCTACTCACCCATTATATCTCATCCCTTACGATGCCTTAATTTTCAAACCTAATATTCTTTTACATTTTGGTATAGCAAAGGATACCGTCGACGCCAGAAGTACTTTTAACCACGAATATAACACAAGATTTAGTGGGTGGTATTCCATATTCACGGATGCATCCAAGCTGTCTGTTGACAGCGAAGTTGGAGCTGCAGTATGGATACCATTTACTAGTATTACCTTAAGTTTTAAATTACCCTCATTATGTTCTGTTTTTACTGGCGAAGCCGTCGCTCTCCTCGAAGCTGTCCTCTTTGTAAAATCACATCATCTTAGCAAGTCCATCATCTTTTCTGATTCTAGAAGTTGCTTGCAATCCTTATTGGCTAACCCTTTTAAATCAATTTCCCGTTTAACTATTATTCTTAAATTAAAACAAGCCCTATATGAATGTCATCAGCAAGGCATCGATATCGTTCTTGCTTGGATTCCTGGTCACTCAGGTATAACAGGCAATGATACAGCAGACGCTTGCGCAAAAGACGCAATTCAAGTAGGTTCTCTAGAGCATTATCAGATATACCGCCACGATCTATGTCTTCTTCCCAAACCCACACTCCAGCAGTCCTGGTCGGATGCTTGGAATACTTCCAAACTAGTAAAAGGAAAATACTACGCGGACATTCAACCAGAAATCCCTTTCATCCCGTGGTTCTTTAAGTTTCGCAAGATTAAAAAAAAGGTCACATCTACTATATGTCGTCTTAGACTTGGCTTCGCTTGCACCCCAGTATTCCTTGCGAAACTGAGGATAAGGGACCATTCAATGTGCGAATGTGGTTTGGAGGAAGGAACGGTCGATCATATTTTCTTTAATTGTACAAAAATTCAAAGCTCCCTGCACGATGTTCTCCCCCCGTCAATCCCCCGTCCTACTTCTTTGAAATCCATTCTCCCTCTAACTTTTACCCCTCTAATAAACTACATCATCTGTAAATTTGTAGATAGTAATAATATAAGACTATAATATAATTTTATGTAGTTCTAGTTATATGTTACCTATAAAATAATTAATTAATGTGTACATACATATTTATATTTATTGAATATAAATTAACATTGTAGTTATTGTGTCGTGTGCCTACTAACAAGATGTGTTGTCCTTTCTTTTTAGCTTAATCAGTTTGGTGTTGTAAATAATATCCCATCTTTTGCTGCATTATGTTCACGATACTATCAAGTAACTGACGACACTGGCAGAATCGTAGCAACCAGGGAACGGTCAAGCCATAAAACCAAGAAGAAGAAGAAGAAGCCATCAAATAAAAGAAGAAGAAGTGTTACAAATCAATGTGGCTGATCTCGCGTGTGGTGGGAAATTAAAAACACGTGTTTATTCGTTTTAATACAAATAATACAGTGGTTTCTGCAATTTTAAACTAAAAATAGCTTATAGAACGTATTATTTTGTTCCTGATATCCAAGTAAATAAGGGTAAGTGAAATTCCTCGTCACTGCTACGTACTTTAGATCGATAGATCATTTGTTAACATTTGTTTGTTTTCAGGATATGACTGCAGATAAAGATTTACCTGAATCTAATGGCCAGGTGCCTACAGAAAATGCTGCCGACAAAGGAGACGAAACCGAGTTGGAGAGTGCAATTATACGCCAAGTGGAATATTATTTTGGTGAGTCATTCCATGAATTCGTAAACAAATATAATATAAAGAGCTGCAACATCTGCAAATAGAAACTATCGAGTGTATTCGACGAAAGGTAGAGCGTGTCTAATCTTTATAGCAGGATCTCACCCGAAGTTTGGACTTTTCATTTACTTAATAAATCATAAAAGTCACACATGGTTCCTTGAAGCTTCTTAGGTTACCGGTACTGAAATCTCTATTATAATGTTTAGATAAATAGACGGAATGTAATTTCAAAAGTATCTATATTATAGTAAGAAAATTCCACACATTAGAGTCAACACATTAAATTCCATAGAAACTTGGATCATTACATGGAACTAATTTTAATTGAATTATGAAATATAATTGTCTTGACAGTTCACTTCATATTTTTATTTATAGATGTTTGTAGATTGAACCTTGTCATGAACTCACATCTCTGATATTCCTATTGGACGCAAAATGGCGTTCAACTGAGTATCATCTTTTACACTTTATAATTTTATTAAACTTGACACTGGCAAACTGATGCTTCAAGCACAGAGTCCAATTGTAAGGAATTGAATTGAATTAAACCTTGTCATGTCATTTATTTTACAGGTGATGCAAACCTACCTAGAGACAAGTTTCTCCGAGAACAGACTCAGCTAGACGATGGCTGGGTTCCACTTGAAATCCTTACCAGGTTCAACCGACTGGCCAAACACAGTACTGACACTGAGGTTATTGCTAAAGCTCTCCTGAAGTCCACATCTGGTCTGCTTGAGGTTTGTATGATTGTTACAACAATTACAGATTACCAATCCGAGTTAAACCAACTTTATTTCAATGGTTTCATCATTTCGGCCAATGGAGTATTCTGGTCTGCTGGAGATAGGGCTCCCTGAATAAGAGGATAAAGAACACACTCCTATCATGCGAGTCTTGTGTGTATTTGTTATTCCAACTTCAAATACCTACTTTAATTATTTAATAAAGATATGCATTGTTTTATAATTTAGTACAAGTGTTTTATAAATTAATAAGTGGCTTTACTTGCTTCATTCTTCATGGAATTGATAAAGAACAAACAATGCTACTTATAGTATATCTCATAAAAGATCTTCTTTGTATTGATCATTTTTGATAATATAGTTTTGTTGAATTTAAGATAATTTTGTTACATAACTCAAAGTTTACATCAGAAACTCAGCTATTTATTTAGCACATACAATGTTTATAAATTTGGGAAAAATCTTCTACCATTAAAAAATTAAATTTTTATTACCCTGATTTTAATGCAATATTGTTTTAATGGATTATTCCACAGAATATATTTTACATAAGTAAAAATTTGCCTTTGTCCTATTTCAAGTTATAATATGTCAACATTACAAATAACAGGCAAATTGGTTTACCTGTTTTGTTGTGAAAGATGGACAACATACGGACACACACATACACTTTCCCAATTACAATATAAGTATAGATACTAGACAATAAATAAAATAAATATTGCTGGCCAATCCACACAACAACTATTAATGCGTACTAGACACCCATTATCTGCTCCAACTACCATTTTAATATTTTTTTATATTAATAGCTTTATTACATAGTGATAATGTTTTTCTAGTAAAGTAACACCAACAACAATTTAAAGACTATCATATATGGTAAAAAATTAGCTAAAGTGTCTAATCATGGTCTAGTATAAAAAAAGCAACCAGATTCAATAAATTAATTTCCTATTCATCTTTAAGTACCTTTGTTCAATCTGTTATTTGTATTTTATTTTTTTCGCTTTTAAGATTTGTAAAATCAAAACAAAAGAAACAAATGGTTTTGTATGTTGTTTGTAATAGAGATCATAAAACACTTGACCCCTGAATCGAACCCGTTACCTCGTACTTTGCGAGCCCACCGCGCCACTGAAGCAGTCAATGATTTCTATCAAAAGTATTTTATTTGATAGTAAAAAAATGGCAAAATAATTTAAATTCTAGATATCAGAAGACAACAAAAAAGCCAGACGTCATCCCGAACTTCCCGTACCAGAGCTGAATGAG
The DNA here is from genome assembly GCA_929108375.1 of Gymnoscelis rufifasciata. Classification (NCBI taxonomy): domain Eukaryota; kingdom Metazoa; phylum Arthropoda; class Insecta; order Lepidoptera; family Geometridae; genus Gymnoscelis; species Gymnoscelis rufifasciata. Next base: position 14,923,522 of record OV815305.1, read on the forward strand.
GAACGTAGGAAGGAACTGAGCAACCGCACGCTGTACATCAAGGGCTTTGCTAAGGAAACCACACTGGATGAGATCCTGGCCTACCTCAAACAGTACGAGGAGGTGGAACATGTCATCATGAGGAAGTACCAGGAGAGGAACACCAGGAATAGAATGTTCAAGGGATCCGTTTTTGTGCTATTCAAAACTAAAGAACAGGTTAGTACGATAAATTACACATATTTGCAACTTTTATACCCAAACTGGGTATGTTTGTGATTTCTTTAGAATAAAAATGTATTGCAGAATGTGTTGGTAAGCGCATAACACAAAAACGCAACCAATTTGGTAAATTCATTTTTTAAATTTTTATAGAAGTCCATGGATGGTTTTTACGGCGAGAATAATTTGATTAATTGCCGGTAAAACAATAATAAATGTTTACAGGGCCACTAGTTTATTATTTAAGTAGAAGCCCTACATTATAAGTAAATAATATAGTAAAATGTTTATGAGTAATACTGGATGTGACGATATCTATTATATTGTATATGTCACAATGTTAGTTACCGTACTCCTCCGAAACGGCTTTACCGATTTTTACCAAATTTTATATGCGTATTCAGTAGGTCTGAGAATCGGCTACTATATATTTTTCATTTTTGAAACACCGTTTTCTGGGGTCAGCTAGTTATTGAATAATATATCAAATGTTTCTAAAAAATACTTACACATAAATTATTAAATAGTTTAAGTTTCAATAGGTAATGTATTTTACCTATTGAAACTTTAATTTTAGTAAAGTTTGATATTGTTTTAAGCACTACTCACCGCAAACAAACCGCGCAGGTGGCTAACTAACTCGAATAAATACAAATAAAAGCTGCAAAGCATTCATTCAAATTTTGTATCCTTACAGGCCGAGAAATTCTTGAACCTGAAGGACCTGAAATATAAGGAAACAGATTTGCTAGTTCTGTGGCAGGAGGCCTACAACAAGAACAAACAAGAGGAATACACAGCCAGGAAGGAACAAAAGGACAAGAAAAAGGATAACCATGTAAGTTTGTAATCATAAGTAATTTTGTCTCTTCCTATTCTCATACTTTTAGAATATGATGCAAGATAATTAGGATATATGTTTGAATGGTTCCATACCCATAGGGTACAGCGAGACCCTATTACTGAAACTTCGTTGTCTGTCTGTCATCAGCCTGTATCTCAAGAACCGTGAAAAAAGAGTTGAAATTTTGAGGGATGATATATTTCTCTTGCGCTAAAACTACAAATACTAACAAATCTAAATTTTAAATTTAAGAAAAAAAACCCGATTCCAATGCCTTATTTTCCTTAAAAGTAAAACACCTGAATAATGTGTAATGTGCACGCGATGCGCTTTCATTTGATACCCCACTCGAGTATATTTGGAGATTTTCGGTTTTCCTTCCCCACTCTAACCCCCATAACTTTTAAACGGCACAACCGATTTTCATGAAACATGTCTAAGAACACGCGGGCCAGACTCACCTTTCATACAAAAAAAAAAACTGAATCTAGATCGATCTATCCGTTCGGGAGCTATGATGTCCCAGACAAACAGACAGACAGGTCAAACTTATAACACCCCTCTTTTTTTGTCAGGGGTTATAAAAATATAAGGAGGCTTCGATAATAACCATCCTTGAACTCCAACAAACATTTAATAAAAAAATTGGCCAAATTGGTCCAGGCGTTGTTGAGTTATGCGCTTAGCAACACATCTCATTTATATATATATAAGATAATTCAAAATAATAGGGAATCTGTTTATGAAATGAATTCACTTGTCTCCCATTTACTGGCGTACATTTGTCTATTCGTTTTCTCACTGTAAACATTGTATTTCTAGAAGTCTGACAAACCTCAGAAAGAAGAACTGAAGCTTCCAAACGGCTGCGTCCTGCATTTCAGCGAAGGCACCGACAAAATGAAGCGAGAAGACATCAAAGATGCTCTCACTCCTTTGGGTAAGTAGACCTGGTCTTCATCATTATTATTGCAATTTGTTTTAACTTGTTATCTATAATATAACTTTTTGCCCTAACAACCATCTGTTCTATGCACAAAATATGGTCGGCCCACTATAAGGTGCTAATCTTATGTCGATGTATATTTAATACTTTATACATAAATTACGTTATACTTTATGTATAATGATGCAATAATGGATCACCAATCAGATTGAGGTCATTTTGAACTCTATAATGAAAAATTAATTTCTATTATTTTGTAGACCAAAGACTTGTTTTATGAGTAAGACTTGAGGTTAAGCAATATAGCATAATTTCTATATTTCGATATATTAATTACTAAGTTTTATCATGCCACGGCATTACCCGGCTCAACTAATACTGTACCTGAAACTATTTTTCAAATCCGATTAGTAGTTACTGAGATAAGCACATTCAAAAATACAAACGCTGAAGTGGTTTAATAATATTGTAGATTTCTTTAATTATGTCGTGATTTATGAATACGACATCTCGTCCCAGAAAATTCTCAAAAAAGTTTTAAATTGATCTATTTATTTATTAATCACTATTGCAGGCGGCGAGGTTGCATACATCGATTTCCAAGTAGGAGACAAAGAAGGTTGGGTACGTTTCACCAAGGAGAACGCCGCTAAAGAGACCTATGAAAAACTCACAGATGGCAAACTGAAAATCACAGATGCAGAGGTTATGTTCAAACTTCTAGAAGGTGAAGAAGAAAAGGCCTACCTTGACAAAACTATCGAGGAAATGGCTAAGCGCCGGAGGAGTATGAAGCAGAACAAATTCAACAAAGGAAAGAACTTCAGAGGCAACAGAGGGCAAGGCAGGAAGCGACGAAATGATGGAGGTGATGATGCTCCTCCATCGAAAGTGAAGGCAGACAATTAGATATAAGCCTTATTTTAAGTATGTTTTCCTATCTTGAGTCAGCAGACGATATAAACTCATACCACATCTTATGTTAGTATGATAGTTAAGAAACTCTGTAGGTGCTGAGATAGAATTTTGTATTCAAGGAACTAAATTTAAAATTAATATACCGTCAAAAAAAATGTACTAAGTATGTTATGTTTTAAGCAGAATAAATACTACTGTTCAATATTGTTTTTTATTCTATTCTTATATTTTAGTTTAGTAAAACCCTATATAAGAGGTACATTATTACAAATACAAAAACACTTTATTGCACACACAGGGAAATAAAATACAACAACACATAGGAAACCAAATGTACAATGGGCGGCCTTATCGCTAAAAAGCGATCTCTTCCAGGCAACCTTAGGATGGAAAATAACTTTGATAAAATAATTAGTAGGTAGGGGTGTACAATATTAAATAGAACAATTACCCACCTACAACAGTAACAAAAATTAAGAATCACATTTTTGCGCGTACATTACATGCAAACGGAATAGATAAGTTAGTATAAAATAGTATTTTCCAATTAAAATAATGCATATTGTAAACCTACGTTAATCTTGACCATTCGATGATATTTGTGGTTTTTCATCATAGTCAGCATTATTTCTGCCGTAGGACATCACTGCTGAAATATTTCCAGTTATTTCAGTTGGAAGCGCCCACGCTGTGGACTCACAGATTTCACAATGTCATCTTTTCACCTAGTGAGTGGACTTATCGGCCACAACGACAATCTGTTTCTACATGCTATATGGCCTGCAAACTGCTACTTCAAGGAGCTAATCCTTTTGCGTCCTCCTTCTAATAAAAATCGACCCAGGCGTTTTAAGTAGTGCTACTAAGAACATACGACAGATGACAGATTAGCACATTACCACTTAATGCGTCGCGCAGTCGGGTAAAAAAACGAAGAAGAAGTAAAAAAACAAGAACGGATCATTCATTAGAGAATGATCCGTCAGTGTCAGTACGATTTGATAAAATGTGTGCAGTGTGTGCACGCTTAATTTTAATGTGTTGCCAGAAAAAAAAAGCTACAATGGCAATGCCATTAAAATCACATTTGTAACAAGATAGTATTCAGTCTACCCTATGCTTTATCTATGTGTAGCTAGATAAGTTGTGTCTCAGCACTAGTTTAAGCCTTAGTGGTTTTTTGTTGCTATATGTTTAAGTAAACATATATATTTTTTCTTTTATAAAAGACAAATTATAAAAATATATATAAAAATTTGGCGTAATCAAAGAGTTTGTGTCACGTTTAAAACAATCACTTATTATAATAGATATACCTACACGGTGTAACACGGACAACGGATTAACGAAAGCTTGGAGATAGATTACCTAAATCCCTACAGATTTAAACCCCAATTGTGTATAGTTTTGGAGATAATTAACTTATTTAGTTTTTTTTTGTATCACTGACTTGGTTCACAAAAACTGATATTTTTCTTTCCGCATGAAAATGTTATGAAATAAAGAATATAAATTTTACAAGAATACTTTAATTAAACTATTATAAATGGAAGACTTGCAGGTACCAGCTAAAAAACATAAGTTTACCTATTAACCTCCGTTTTGAAAAGTCGGTTAAAAACTAATTTTGGGCCTAGGAGACGCCAGAACGAATAATAGTTTGTTCAATTCAAAACAAGGTTCGGGTACATAGGCATTTCTTAGAATGTTACGGTTTTAATTCAATACATTTTTTGTATGTGCTAAGCAGATTACTAATAAAGTTTTTGAAATAGTTATTGGAACAAATACTTTGATTTTGTTTATAATTTAGTCTGAAAGTTTGATCAAGTATTTTATGTACTGTGTACAATAAAATACGCCGTTAACTTAAACAGAAACGAAGAAAAAACCAGATGAAGAAGTTTTCATTAATAAAAATATTAAACCGCTTTTTTTTAAAAAGCCAATAAATATTTTTTTTTATCCGATATTTATCGATAAATTTATGACTTGTATCCGCATTTTCGTTTGATCAAGGTTCGAAAATACACATTGTATAATATGTCGCATATATACACAATCAAAAAAAAAGTGTGTGTGTGTGTCAGCTACGACGCACGATTGGAGTTTACTCCTTACGAACGATAATTATGATATTATATCGAATAGAAAAAAAGGGTAAATGAGCGCATCTGCTAAAATGATAAAAAAACAAACATATATCTGTAATTATTCGGATTATCTAAATTACTTCAATAAAGCGTATGACATAAAGTATGTTACAAAATAATATAAATAAAATACAGTGAGACTACGAAGTATCGCGCAAAGAGGAGACCCCGAGAATGAGATATGCTGTGTCATGTATTCCATCTCATTCTTTTACACGTTCAATCCTACAGATATATATGTTTGTCTCTTTCTACGTAACGCCTCAACTTTTCGTGTTACACTTGATTTTACTCCTCATAAAAATTCCGTACCGGGCCTTATAACTCAAATCGTTTCTTAAGGAGTAAACTCCAAAAAACAATTAAAATAAATATCTATATATATAAATAGCTATCATTTTAACAGTTGATTATTATAATAACCTAAAACCTGTAATCAGCTTTTGCTTTCAATAACGACTGTGATTTACAATAACCGGTGATTCAAAGTAACAGGTTATCTTGAGACTGATAGTGATAACGCAATAGCTGCTATAACCTGTTATTGTAAATAACACTTAACAACCTTACAAAACGGAAAAAATATATAATTATAATAATAAATTAAGGAAAAAGAGGTGGAATATATATTAATACTTATACGTATCAAAAGATTATACATTATTTTTACCCGTCATATGTTTATAGCCTACATAACAAACCAAATTTAAGTAATTTTAATCATAATGAATGTAACCCCAACGATTAACCCTGTATACAGGGTGTAATCAGACGACTATCGAAAAAAAGGGGGGGTGTGCAGGACACCAAACCAAATCAATATAAAAAAACCGCAGTCCGAAAAAAAAATTGTAGCCGGAGATATCGATGGTTGAAATTTTCTGACTATTTAGCCAACCAGCAAAGTACGGGTCGTTTTTCTTATCGATAGGTAAATGGCATCGTTTCGTAGCTGTAGTAGCCGTAGTAGTAGCAGGCAGGTAACAATAATATAAAAAAAGCCGTGTTGGCTAAGTGAGAGGACACTCGACTTTCATTCTGAAGGTCGTGGGTTCAAACCCTGCCCCGCACCTCTGGATTTTTCTTCTTGAGAAATGTATGTCCGCTTTAAACACGTGCTATAACGGTGAAGGCAAACATCGTGAGGGAACCGGCATGGTCTGAGAACTTTAAAAGAGTTTGAAGGACATGTGACATTCACCAACCTCACCGCACCCACACTTGGCCAGCGTGGTTTAATTAAGGCCTAATCTCTTTCATCAAAAGAGAAGTCTCTGTGTCCTAGCAGACTCACCTTTCATAAATAAAAACTAAATTGAAAATATATATATATTTCATTTTTTTTATTTTTTGTTCTTGGTTATAGGTATTTACATATATCATTGTTAAAATATGTGTAACACCCAAATACAGTTGAGTTGTGTAAGTAACTAAGTAAATATTACGCTTGCTGTGACTACCTGTAATTTAGTTATGAAGCACTAGTATATAATTTAGTGTATCGTATTCTTATGTGTATTTTCTAGTTGGTGGTCCCATTAAATAAATAAATAAATAAACACTCACCGCTATCTCTGATCCCAAACTCGACTTGCATGGCAACACCTCAACAACCTCATACTCACTCACAGTACGGTAAGCGAATATACAAATACATTAAAATTACATACCTACACTACAATACAATACAACTTTGTGAACTTTCATCGGTTTTGTAGGTATTTGTAATAAAATTGTGAAACGATAAATAATTAAATTCTCCCAAAAGTTCCTGCTTATTTTGAAAGTGAAGTGCTTGTGGCTACAAGTACCTATGTATTCCTTCGAGATGTCTGTTGCAGCCTTACGCCAAATAGATGTAGACCCAACAGGGCCTGCAGGGGTCGCCATACCCATAGTTGGGGATATTATCGGAGATACCGCCTACAGCCAGCGATACGTTCTCAAAATACTGATGAAATTCGCCCATTTAGACATCTTAAAAAAAGTCGTCAAACTGGAATCATTCCAAGATGAAATTGCAAATCTCTGGGAGATGTCAGCGGAAAAAGATGTCACCATGTTCTTATTGCAACATAACGCTCTTGATATCTTCGGATTCGCTCTAGCTTCGTTGCAGGATGACCACGAGCGCCTACGAGAAATCGTAGTTGGTATCATCGCAAATATGTGCTGCGTGAAGGATGCAGTACCGAAACTTTTGGGTAACCAGAGCCTCTTCATCATGGCCCTGGGGAACCTGAAATGTCAGTACACTCCCGGCATCATTCAAACCCTCCGAATGATCAGCCACTGCTTGTACATGACTGAAGAAAAGGATAGACATATCATCATGAAAATGTTTGAAGAATTCCAGTACACTGACGCTTTATGCTTCATTCTAAAAAACTCTGCAAATAGAGATTTGCTCATAACAGCATTGGAAAGCTTCAACACCACTTGTGAATATTTGAATATCAAGAGTTTAAGAAAAGATTTCTTCAGACTGTTTGTTACACCCGAGGTGCTGGCATCGGTGACTACTGCGTTTGATGAGATTATGTTGAGGCATAGGAAAACATTCTCAGGAGATAGGAATTCGCTGGAGAGGATTCTAGCTATAACCTTGCAGATAGGGTTGAATCTTGTCTGGTTTGATCTGAACACTCCCCAGTTGTACACAGAAAACAAATGGAATGTTGTGACAATGATCACTCAAATCCTCGGGTACTATGAACACAAAATAGTCAACAACAAAGTGTTAGATACTGATCTGGAGCATATCTTTCAAGCTGCTAACATGATACTGACCTCACTCAACATTGCTGAGATAACCAATCCCAACAAGTTTTTCTTTCCAGCATACAGGATTTGGAAGGCGATGCGGCCCAATTTAAACAAAGATGACATGCCTTTTGAAGGAGAAAAACGTGAGAGAGTTGTAAGATCCTTAAATGAACTTAGTACATTTTTATGCATTTACATGTCTCAATGCTCGGAGGAAAACTTTGAAAGTGTCATTGAAGTTGTAGCCACTGATTACTCTGCCATACTTAGAGGAAATGAAAATGTTGAGCTAAGGGATGCTGTAAGAACTCGCAGGCTTGAAGCAAGGAAAGCTTAAGCTGCAGACTTCCATTTAACCTTCTTTATTGATGCCAATTTTATTGTAGGTTTTAAAAGCTTGATCTTGTTATATTTAACATGGAGATGACATTGTTTTGCCAAGTCTATTTATGATAATGATAAATGGCTTTGTTACTATAAGGTGATCATTAATGATTTTTATTATTATATCTGTGATTTTGATTTTAGTAGGAAATAGATGTAATTATGGACAAAGCTATACAGAAATAGCCTAAAAATTTATATTTTAACCTTATGCAAAATGGATAGCAAACCTATTATATTTTAGCATGAATATTGTCTCTTTCTAACAAACACAAATGCCAATGTGATTGATAAGGACAAACGAATGCTAGAGGCATATTATATTACAACTAGCTGACCCCAGCAAACATTGTTTTCCAAAATGAAAAATAGATAGTAGCCGATTCTCAGACCTACTGAATATGCATATAAAATTTCATAATAATTGGTTAAGCGGTTTTGGAGGAGTACGGTAAATAACACTGTGATAGGTGAATTTTATATATGATAGGTTTAGTTAACTATCTTGCATAAGGGTGTAAATATTTTAAACTACATATTATAAACTTATAGTTTGGCATTACATTTTACCATATAGATCAGTAAATAGCCTAAGTTATTATTATAATCTAGTTGACACAGTAGTTTATAAGATTATGCACATGCTCATCATGATCTCAAAAGTTAGATTCTCTTAACTGTCCATTTTTCTCTAAATCTTATATCGTATTTAAGAAAAGTAAGTTTGTGTAGTATCTAAGCTAAATCAAGTTTAAATTGAAACAAAAATAAAAAGCTTTAAGTGTATTTTATGAATTTCTTGTTCTTGATATTTTCTGTTGCTACTACAGAGATATTGAGATATTGTTATCTGTGGTCTATTTTTCAAAATTGAAAAATTACGCAGTTTTAGTTTCCCGCTACACCAACCTGCAGAATCTTAGTAAAAAGGGTGCTCCAAGTGTTTTTCACACTTAACCTCAATACATATATTGCCAGAATCAGGAAACAGGCGCGTCTCTCAATTAACAAAACAATACAATAAATACTCTATAAACTCAACATTACATTTAACGAAAAGGAAAAAATATAGTAATCTAGCTTTTCCGCCGCGGCGCGACGGGCGCCGTTTATTTGGCGTTTCAAACTATGTCACCGGTATATAATCACTTCCGCTGTCTATTAGTTTATGCCTGGAACTCAACTGTAAGCTCGATCTTGAGTGCACATCTGACAAACAAATACGTACGTTTGACGGTATCAAATGCGCACTCAAGATAGAGCTTACTGCTGCTTGTGTTTATTAAGGGCCTGAAAGCACTTTAGTTGCAGTTTTAATCACTCTGGGCCTGTTTCACAATCTGCGGCTTAATAGCCAATACTAAAAGTCAAATGGCACTATCATTGACTGACTGACAGAGATGGTGAAATAAGCCCATAATGATATAAGAGGAAGTAAATTTGGATATGCGCGAAGTGGGCAAAGGTCACTATTGTTCGTTTCAATTTTATCAAGTAGTTGCAGTAAAAGCCTAGGTACCTAAGCCTGATGAGGTTAAAATAAAACAACAACATGTATACGGGATTATATATTTAGACATTGTAAAGCAACATTTACTATTTATTAGGATAAACGAGTTTCAATCGTCCCCTCGGACGCAATCCGAATGTACCAGTAATACACAACACACACGCATCCACGTCAATTTACACGATCAACTGATCACACGTAAAAAAACATTCACAAATACTGAAAATGATAATATTTAGAGATTAATAACTGTTTAATTTACATTAATGTACTTATAACTAACTAACCACGAGCCTACCAACCCCTAGAGCAGGGTAAAATCGCATTAGATTTTAAATATCAATTCGTTATATTGAATATATCGTAAAGATAATAAAAACAGGATAAAGACTAGACTTTACACTGAACAACGATGAATTAGCTAACAGCAACATATCGCGAGGCCCCGCGGCGGCCATAACAAAATATATTACATCACATCACAAGGGACGTCGATCGACGGGTTAAAGCCATCACAACTATAAAAATAACGACTTACTGCATAAACTATAAAAATAAAACTATATGTGACCGACTACCGCCGCGCGCAGGGCAATCCTAACATACATAAATCACTTGTTACCTACTCAATAAGTTACATAAATAATCTGAATTTAAAACAATTTCTTAGGCTTCCAAAGAACATATTGTAGTACCATAATTTCTAATCTCGCTGTGTCTCGGACTAGTACGCCTGGTCTTAAAACACAGCGAGAAATTACATCATATTATTTACAAATAAACATTGTTGGCAGAAAAAGCCGAGGGCGATATGAACAGGTCAACCCCCTTTGTACCAACGGGATATGTATAAACATTACATTGTGACAATAAATCAACATTACCACGCTCTGTCATACTGATAACAATCTTAACTTCCGAATTTAAAACTTATATAATTAAATTAATCCAATTGCATTTCGTCGAATGTTAATATATGAGAAAAATATAATACAAAGATGATTCAAAATGAATGAATACTTTTCTAAGGGTTCAGCCAATTTACCAATGGTCCAAATTTGGCACAAAACGTCCGAAAATAATACTATAAAATCTGCACAGGCAGTATGGGCCACGGTCGAGGTTTTTGGACTAAATCGCGAGTGTATAAGAGCTACTGAACGAACGTCCAAGCTATGCTAACCGTGTCCCGGTTGTGGGAAACATTAAAATAAACTAAAGTTTGATTACACAACGGGATCACGTAACTAATTTTAAATTCTTTGGTAAATTTTGTGAGCAACGACAGACGATCACTGAGTATATTCAAGCCTTAAAGCGATACATTGCAGCAATGCCGCGTTTTGGACCGAATCAGCCATAAAACAAACAACTGTTCGTTCGTGAAGTCGTTTAGCTTCGTTTCTATTGTACCCACGAGTACCGAGATATATCGAACGTGAGATAACGTATTTATTATTTGTATTGTGTGAATTTTCAGGCGATATTTATATCGACTTGGAATAGGGTTCCTGCATCTATGTCATTGGAATGTTCACACTTGTAAATAGCTTCACACTAGATTCAAATTCATCGACAGTAGAAAAGTCTGCCACTTGCAAACACTTGCTAAACATGAATCTTTCCAACTGAATTAGATAATTTGATTTTATCGCTGACTAGTGCAAAGCTACCCCAGGCCATTCACGGCTGGACCCCATATTGCTTCAACATAAGCGTAAACAAGAGTAGGTACAATAAATTTGTACTTACACAGACACAAGACGCGAATAAATATGTATTACAAACAACCTACGTTCCCCTTTCGTTGTCTAACGGACAGCAAAGTTACACGCGTGAGTGAATGAATGAACCAATCATTTTTGGCTAACTTTTTTAATGAAAAATATTTGGTAAATTTATTCTTCACGCTTACACTAACAGGGTTACACAATAACTACAGGAATAGATCTACACAGTCTGATTTTTAGGCAAGGGCTATCAATACATCGTATTAGACATTATATTTCAAGAGTTGGTCCTTCGAGCTGGATATCGATTTTTATACTTTCCTTTTAGAATTCTATCATAATATTTTATTTTATAGAGAATATTTAAATACTCTTAATAAATTGTAACAACAACAGTAACATATTTATGAATATTGATAAGGGTCAAATAGTACGAAGGACCAAATTTTCATAAATTTAAAGTTCCATGCATTAAATATAACGTCGTTTTGTGTTACAATATTCGTTTTAGTTTTAAACTAGAATGCATTGCACAAGTTTATTATATAGAACCGCACTCCGTACACCATACACAGAACATTGATGTACAATTTATTGATCGCCTCAACCGGCCTAACATTCAAAAACTTAAGACTTAGAATTAAAGCTCAGAGTTCTATTATTATATTATATATTGTTACTATGAATTTTATCCGATAATGGCCTTAAATTATTTAGCTAGGGACCTTGAACTATGATTTACAGGTTATAAATGAACCTCTTGACATTTGACCGGATAAATTTATGATCGCAAGCAAGGCAGCAATAGAAATAGGCACGTGGGTCTAATGAACAAGTTTTTTTTTAATTAAATTGTTGCAAATAATCAGAACTCCTCGCCAAAAAATCCTTGCCTTTCCACTATCACACGGGGATGACAAGACAACAACCTCTACTGCTGCGTACATACAGACATCTAAGGCATAAAACGGCGAATTTTCAGACACACAAACTATTACATTGTAAACCATCACAGTCATGTGCATTTCTAAGATACATTTTCGTTTCGATACGTTTCGAACTGCCTTAATATAAAACCACAGAGCATTAGACTGAGTTTCCTCGGTCTGTTGCCATTACGTACTGAAATTTGAACTAATCTTGGTATCGTTGAGGGTAGTTTGCAGAAAACTCGCCGCATGCAGAGATTACACTCCTCGTGAAGAGCTGGGAGGCCTACGCGCCGGAGAAGCCGTAGACTTCCAGTACGCGGATTTCGAAGTCCCCGCTCGGGCAAAGTGGAGGGTTGTTGAAAGTCGAACAGCGATCAGTCTTGCCGAACCTGATGTTTTCATCCATCCATATAGCTTGGCCCTCACTGGAATGGCAAATTTTATTATTAGGTTAATGATTATTTATGGTATTTTATAATTTAACATTTTGACAGTGAATTCGTGATGTGTTTGACTTGTGTAAGATTTATATTAGAATTTTATGGGAGTTGATTTCTAAATATAAGTTCAAAACATGTTTTATATTGTATGTATACAAAAATGAGCAAGTTTTCTAATCGACTATAATTTTATATGCCGCCAATAAATGGATCATCATCATCATCATTTCAGCCGTAGGACGTCCACTGCTGGACATAGGCCTCCCTCAATGACTTCCAGTGACTTCGTTCGGTAGCAGCTTGCAACCACCGCGAGCCTGCTACCTTTACCAGATCGTCCGTCCATCTAGTTGGTGGACGTCCTACTCTACGTTTGCCGATCCGTGGTCTCCACTCGAGAACTTTCCGGCCCCAACGGCCATCTGCCACTGCCACTTCAAAGAGCTAATCCGTTTGGCTATGTCGGTGACCCTCGTTCTTCTACGGATCTCCTCATTTCTGATTCGATCCCGTAGAGAAACCCCGAGCATAGCCCTTTCCATAGCTCTTTGAGCGACTCTGAGCCTATTCATAAGGCCAACAGTGAAGCACCACGTTTCGGATCCATAAGTCATCACTGGCAACACACACATATTGAAGACTTTCGTCTTGAGGCACTGCGGTATTTTCGACGTAAAGACGTTACGAAGTTTCCCGAACGCTGCCCATCCGAGCTGGATTCGGCGATTGACCTCTTTCTCGAAGTTGGACCTACCTAATTGGACTGTTTGTCCTAGGTAAACATATGCGTCAACAACTTCGAGCATCGAATTCTCAACCATAACAGGGGTGGGCACTACATGGACATTCGACATGACCTTCGTCTTGTCCATGTTCATCCTAAGACCCACCCGTTGGGAGACTCGATTGAGGCCTTCGAGCATAGTGCTGAGTTCTTCCATCGTCTTCGCCATGACCACGATATCATCAGCGAATCGAAGGTGAGTGATGTACTCGCCGTTGATGTTGATGCCTAGTCCTTTCCATTCTAGGAGTTTGAAAGCGTCCTCTAAAGTGGCTGTAAACAGTTTCGGAGATATAACATCTCCCTGCCTAACTCCTCTTTTCAACGGAATCGCTTTCGAACTCTGTTCCTGTACTCGGACTGACATGGTGGCGTTTTTATACAAGCACTTCAACACTTCGATATATCGATAGTCAATTCGGCACCGTTGGAGGGACTCTAGTACCGCCCAAGTTTCTACCGAATCGAAGGCTTTCTCGTAGTCCACAAACGCTAAACAGAGCGGCAAGTTATACTCTTCGGTCTTCTGTATAACCTGCCGCAGCGTATGTATGTGGTCTACGGTACTATAGCCTTTTCGGAACCCGGCTTGTTCGGGGATAAATGGATAAAATTACCAAAAAATATTAAAATTACCACTTAGACCTTTCACCGACACAGAGTGAAATGTATCTTTAATAGGACCCAATAAAATGAGCATCAAAAATGCAGCCTCTACTGAAGCTGAATGTAATTGATAGATTTCAAAATTTCCCGGTCTACTCTTTCGACAGTAAATTTAAATCGTTCCGCTACAGTAGATAGGAGCCTTAAAGTGATATACTAAATATATATTCTTGATCTACTCAGTAATGAATTCGGTAAAGTTCATCCACAGAAATATACCAGTTTATATCGAGCTGGAATTAATTCATGCATTTGAATAAATGACGGATAACAATAAAAATTAAGTGGTAACCATTTTGAACATAAAACAAAAACCAAAACAAACACACTTAACAACCAACGTAGACTTTTTAAATGATTTGACATTTTAAGTAATTATATGTGTAATATTATATATGTATATACATTTTATAAATATATGAATACCTTTAATATTATTGGAACTTAAACAAAAAAACTGATTTATTTGAGTTTTTTTTTTTGCATGGTATTTTAAATCCGTCTTACAGATTATCAAAATATGTCAGGACACTTGTTTATCTTTCATATTGAAAAAATCGTTTGATATAGCAGAGCCATAATAACACCATCCCGATGACAGTGGCAGAGGGGCTATCGTCCCCACTCAGGAAATATTTTGTGCCCAGAGTTATCAGTGGTGAAAATTATTACCTGCGCTGATGATTCTGGGCTCAAACTATTTTTATGTTTCAATTTAATTTTTATTTCACGTATTAATGTGGACTATTGTATTGTCTGAAATAAAATTTGATTATTTCAATCATTTCAATTACCTGCAAGACGGAACCAATAAAATGTCGACTCAACCCAGAAATCATGCCTATACAATCCACATATAACCCAATGGTATGGTATCCTCATGGTATATATACCCTTCAAGACACATAAACCAAGCAACATCGCATGCACCGTCCTCACATACCCGCCGCCGACCGTGATCATCGTACTGTCGGCCGCCATGAACAGAGAATTCACATGAGAAGTGCCATCCTCTTCCCCCACCCAGGGGTACTTCGCGCGCTGCGGGTGTAAGCTGGAAAATCAACTACTGTTACAATAATAAGTTTAATCTACTGACCCGCCTCCGATGGTTATCATCTTTGAGTCGGCCGCCATGAATAGTTCGGATCCGTGCGCGATGGCTTTTTCCTCGCCTTTTTCGGCCGCGGAGCAACCGACCCACGGGTACTTCGCTCGCTCGGGGTATAGGCTGGAACATGCAGGTTAGTGATGGGGTTACGGGCACACGGAATGAGATGCTGTTTAATATTTTATGATATCGACGTACATAGGGATAATGTATATGTATATGTTCCAATGAAAGAACAACGTTGACCGTTTTGACTAAAATTGCTACTGATGTCAAAGATTAACTATGGGTCAAAAACGAGGCGTACCTAGTTAGGATGACAGACCGTTGCATTTTGAAACCGAGCATTAACACTCGTAACATGTTGTAAAAGGGGATTGAAGCGGACTTCTATCAAATAACCGAGCTTTATTTTTTCTTTGACAAAATTCTATGAGCATCAAATCATAAAAGATTTGGTAAGCTTGTGTTTCTATCTGAAATATGTGAGGTAGATATATCCATATCCAAAGGAGATAGTTTATTTCAATCGCATAGCGAAGGCATTCTATTATCATAAAAAACACGTCACCTTATATATCTCTTGTGGAAACGCATTCTTAAAATACTTACTATCATAAGGGTCTAGTGCTAGTTCTGACAATAAAATTGATAAGAGCACGGACAAATGTTATGTATTGACTGCGTATAATAATTACGGTTATTGACTGATCAAGTTATGATGGATTCGATTCAAATTTATATGTATATATTTATCTAATTTCCTAGCCGATTATCAAAATGGCGACTGCGTCATAGTTATACACAACAATAATTATAAAAAAGAGAGTTTAATTAATAAAGAAGAAATATGGTATTCAAATAAAAATGAGAGACCTGCACAAATATAGGCTTACATATAAACTTACTTCTTATGCAAAATAGACAGCAGAGCTGTCAAAATTAGCATGGATTTTGTCTCTACCTAACATAATACAATTCAAAAGTCACTTTCATTGACTTTAAACTATCAATAACAATATAATTATTTAAAAACATGCTGATATTCAAATATGTACATATAATTCATGCACCCATGCAATGAAAGTGACCAAGAGATATAAATCCGATAGCCTTCACCCGAAGAGCTAAGTTATAAGTAAAAAATAATATAAAACAAAGAAAATACTGTGATAAAAACAAGATTATGTACAGTCGTAAAAATGTTTCGAAATAATTGGATTGGATAGTGAGCAGCGTAAAAATGATAAAGTCTAGTTCTGAGCAAACAATAATGAAATAAGAAGCATAGAGAATATATTCTTATTAATAATTTCATAAATGTATAATTTAATAATATCTTTTAGAAATGATGGATCATAGATAATTTGTGCATTGCTAATCACGTGCTTTAACGGTGAAGGTGAGCATCGTGATGAAACCGGCGTGTTCTGAGAACTTTGAAGTGTTTAAAGGACATGTCACATCCCGTCCCGCACTTGGCCAGCGTGGTAAATTAAGACATAACTTCTCACGTCGTGAGAAGACCCAGCAGTGGGATAGAAATAAGGGTGCTTATACCTACACTACTCGCATATAAGTATGTACAGTACATTGTAATTAAGATATCAGATGCCCGGTACCCGTAAAACAAGCTCAGGGCTCCACGGAGCTAATGCCCAGCAATATTTATTTAATCACAATAAAGTAATTTTCATTAAAAAGTTTATCTTCTTTTCAAGAAATAATTACATTTTTTATTATAATTTACATAAGCCACCTATTGAGAATTATATTTTTTATTAGCCATAAATTACAACTAAGGAAGTTAAAAAGTAAACTACTTTGACTATTTACTTTTACAAATTTTAATGAAAATACCTAACTCTCAGAACAAAATCCATAAAACCCATATTTTAAGTGGACAGGCTGAAATCTAATAAATAAAAATAAATATGGCCGGTCAATCCACACAACAACCTCTAGCCCGTGGTAAGCTGTAATCTTGTGTTACGGGTAATAGACAACTGATATAGGTAATATAATAAACATGCATACAAAGATATTATTTATTACACATATTAAAATAAAACTGTAAAATAATAGTTAATTTAAAGTTTTATTCATCATCATCTATTTACGTTCCCACTGGTGGGACTCAGGGACTTATCTCCTGGCGAGAGAGGTTAGGCCTTAATTCACAACGCTGGCGAAATGCGGGTTGGCGAATGTCACATGCACTTAAAAATCTTTAAAGTTATCTTAACATGCCGGTTTCCTCACGATGTTTGCCTTCACCGTTAAAGCACGCGATTCAAAGCTGACATACAATTTTCAAGAAATAAAATCCTGTAGAATATAATCTTTATATATATATATATAATTCTTCTGTGAGTGTGTATGTCACTGAACTTCTCTCAAACGACTGGACCGATTTTGATGAAATTTTTTGTGTGTGTTTAAGGGGATCTGGGAATTAGATTCACAATTTTGGAAAAAAAATTGTATAAAAACCCGTGCGAAGCCGGGGCGGGCCACTAGTATATGTATATAATAGTGATAGGTGATTTATTACCTGAAGAGGAATGTTTCCCCGGTGCCGAAGTAAGCCTGTCGGTTCCCGCGCTCATCCTTCTGGTTCCTCTCGAACCACCTCGTCGAGCAATACGCCCCGAACACCTGCCGAAGAATCCATATTTTTAACCTGTACATCATTGGGCATGCCTGTTTAGGTAACTGCAGGTTTTAACAGTCATGCGAAATGTAAAGATCATCAACATTCAGACTTGGACCATGTTTCTAACCTGTACATCATGAGTATGCCTGTTTAGGTGTCTGCAGGTTTAAACAATCATGCGAAATGTAAAGATCATCAACATTCAGACTTGGACCATGGATTGTAGAAAGGATTTGGCGAAAGATTTTACTACAGGCCGCCTGTCTGAAGTCCTTGGGAACACTAGCTATTTCTAGAGCATCATAACTATAATAAATCATAAGTTCCATAGGACACTAGACTTAGGCATCCATCTACATATACTGATGGTATAAAAGTGAAGAGTTCGTTTGTTTGTTTAAACGCACTAATCTCAGGAACACACATCATCACCCTATTAACGTTCCCACTGCTGGGACACAGGGACTTCTCTCTTGGCGAGAAAGATTAGGCCTTAATTCACCACGCTGGCCAACTGCGGGTTGGTGAATGTCACATGTCCTTCAAACTCTTTTTTAAAGTTCTCAGAAGATGCCGGTTTCCTCACGATGTTTGCCTTCACCGTTAAAGCACGTGTTTAAAGCGCACATAAATTTCTCAAGAAGAAAAATCCAGAGGTGCGTGGCGGGGTTTTAACCCATGACCTTCGGAATAAAAGTCGAGTGTCCTCCCACTTAGCCAACACGGCTTCATCTCAGGAACTACTGGTACTATTTCAAAAATTATTTCAGTTTTAGATAAACCATTTCAAGGAAGGCTATTTTACCATAAAAATCCATAAAACACGCCGTTGTGTAAAAAGCTTGATTTTCGAGGCGTGTTTTGTCTTTTTTACAAAGTATATCAATGCACCTAGATCCTAAATTGAAACTGTTTTAGATAAACAAATATAAATATTACCGGACAATCTAAACAGCAAAATCTAGCCGCGTGGTAAGCTCTAAGCTTCTGTTACGGGTACTAGACATCTGATATACTTAATATAATAGACATACAACACAAATATTTTTTATTATGCATATTAAATAAATATAAATTTTACCGGACAATCCAAAAAACAACATCTAGCCCATGGTAAGCTTTAAGCTTGGGTTACGGGTACTAGACATCTGATAAACTTAATATAATAGACATACATAGATATTTTTAATTATGCATATTAAACACCCAGACCAAGGAGAAAGTGCTTGCAGAACATACAAACACTAAACCCCTCGGCGGGAATCTAACCCGCTACCTCTTGCGCCGCAAGCGGACCGTCGCCCACCGCGCCACTGAGGCAGTCAGTAGATCTCACAAATACATACCTCATTGTTACAAGTCTTGATCATCAACAGCGTGGGTTCGTGCTGCTCCACCCTGACGTAGAAGGTGGTCAAGGAGCAGCCGTGCTCCTCGGTCGTGTACAGGAGCACCGGCTGGTACATGGTGATCCTCACCGGCAGCCACGACCACAGGGTAAACAGCTGGAACGCGGAATGCCATGTTAAATCCCGCTCATCATATATCTGAGTGATAGGGTCTTGATATGAATGGAGAATGTTATATGTTTTGTGCAATGGTTGTGCACTATAGTCTGTGCTAATTTATTATTAATTTAAATGATTTAACTTCAATTTTATTTATTACCCCTGAATAAAGAAAAACACTTTAAAATTATTTTTTTATTTTAAGGGCCAATTTTTCAATCCTCAGTTAAGTCGTCAAATAGTTATTTAGCGTATAAAATTATCTGTCTGTTTATCGGGCGAATAAGTATTTTCAAATTTTCAATCGTCTATTATATAGAGAATAACTATCAGTGGTTTATCCAAACCAACTTCACACCATCTGTGTGCAAGCGAGATACACAGATACTGTATTCAAAGTGTTAGTGAAGAATAGCAACAAAACTGTATTTGACAGTTCAGTCAGTTCAAATCTTGTTATTTCTACATTATCTTTTGCGAATTAAAAATGAATCAGAAAATGGAATTATCCAAGAAACGTGAACGTGCTACTAATTTCAGTAGTTCAGAAGTACGTTTACTGACCGAGTTGGTAACTAAATATCGGTCAGTAATCGAAAACAAGAAAACCGACGCCGTGACCAACAAAGACAAAGATGATGCTTAGACCAAAATTGCAACAGCATTTAATGAGACATCTAGTGAAACTGCAGTTCGCACGGCTACAACATTAAAATGAAAGTACTAAGGCGTAAAAAAATTACGAAGAAAAAGATGACTGTCCTTAGACAGGAGTTGTATAGAACAGGTGGCCGAACTTCTACTGCCCCCGATATCAATGATGTTGAAGATAAAGTGTGGCAATATGCTCCAATACATCTGGACTAGAATATTAGACCACGTAATGACAGTGATAATATTGCAAGTAGGTTGTGGATTTTCAATAAAAAATTCAGTATTTCAGATGTACTACATATGTATACTTCTAACTTTTCTTTCTTTTATTTTTACCAGTATTTAACTAAAGATTTATTTCTTCAATCAATGAAAGTAAGTAGACTATGGTTTCTTTTTTCAACCGAAATTTTCTCTAAAATTCAGTGTCGTCCCATGTGTTTAAATTATCAGGCCTCTCTCGTAAAGTTCGGGTTTTTCTCTCAGAAGGATATAGATAATTAAGTACCTATTTTTGTTCTTCCTCGATTGATAAGTCGTCAATTGCTTCAAATACAACCATTTATAACAAATCACGGGTCTATGTCGTTTTACGGTTTTATCAAACAAAAATAAAACGAACGAAACTATACAACATAACCTAAACGTCAAACTTATCGGCGGGATAGAACCTTATCTGGTCCTTCAAGTAGCAGGTAACTTTATTCCTCTGATAGGGACCTTATTCGACAGTTAACTACTATCAGACCATTGAAAAACCATGAATATTGCTATTCGACGAATAAAGTCTATCTGACTGTTTATCTGACGATTGAAAAATCGGCCCTTAATTACATTTACTGTTATTTTTATTACTTTATAAAGTTTATCTAGATCCTTGATGAAAATAATATGAAGATATTGAAATAAAATAGAGTGCTTTTACGCCTGTGCTCAGAAATATAGATTTAAAAGTCTGGTTTCTGTAAATGTGTGTAATATGTCGGATATATAATAAAAATACAGATAAAACTAAACATATAGGACGGCACGATAAATTAGTGAATTACATTAGTAAACGCTACTGGTGAAAGTGCTATTAAGTGCACACCTACACAACAACAGACTTACATATAAATTTTATACATTAAAACTTACCGAACGGATAAATTCAAAAGTTTTCCATATCAAGTAGGTACCTAACCATATTAATATATTAATATGACAGTCATTGTTTTTTTTCGTTATCGCGGTACGGGTTAAGAGAAATGAAAACAATTGAATTCTCCGTCTCAAAACTCTATTTCTACAGTAAACGTAGACAAATACATAGCATGCAATAGTAAATATAGTCTCAATAACACAATTACTGCTAGCGCTATTGAGCGGGAGCCAAATGTACAATAATTAAAGCTAAATGGCCAACACGAACATATATATTGAAATATACAAACTTTAACCATACGTTTGGGATTAATGCAAAATTCAGCGTCCTTCGTAGTTTTATTCAGACAAGTCTTTGAATACAACTTTTGAAAACAAATATGCGTATCCGTTTATATGTTAGCCTAATTAAAACGCAATAATAATAAAATCTAAGCGAACTTCGATGCAAAGTAATACTGTCAAGAAATAAATAAAGAAAACTTAAGTTAAGATCACAGACACAAGTCCGCACTTCTCATTGACATTTATTTAACCTTAGTTAATTTTCCCCAAAATCTAATATTAATCTCGATAATTGATTATAATATACTTTTAATTTAAATAACATGTGCATTTCCTGTGCTATGCGAGAATGGAAATTTCGCAATTTAATCTGTAATTAAGAACATGCAATATAGGGACAGGTATTTTAATCCGGAAAGCCATACCGACTACACTCAGGCCGATATTAATAAACCACACTCAACTTGATCCATCCACATTTGACACTGTCAAATATGCATTTGACGTACCAAATGCGCACTCAAGATCGAACTTAGGGTTGAGTTTGGTTTATGAATACGGGCCTTTTTGATATACATGGCTAAGTGAAATGACAATGGATATAAATAAAGCAAATAATGAAATATGAATAAGAATAATTATATATAATTCTTATTCTTAAATAATGAAATTAAAAAAAATGGAAAACAATAAACATAACTTTATAACAAAAAGTTATTTTCAGTTAAGTTATATTTATAGGATTATGGTACCTATTGTAATTTCGCTTAAGGCCTTTCTTGTACGGCCTTACTAACTGGATAGTTTACTGAAAGCTAAGCTACACACATTTCACCGTTTAAGAGTGCTACCACGACATCTAACCCGTTTAGTGCGTTAATGCCATTCCCCATAAACTTACTTACGGATTAAACAATGTAACTAGGATGAAAAAATATATTTTAGGTAAAAAAAGTAATCAACAGAAAAATATTTCAGGAATTATAAAATAATATAAAATAACCCAAATTTACGGAAAATATTTTTCAACAATTTATCGCATAAAATATGGTCGACTATTTAACATAATAGCATAAACAGTAATAATGAACAAAAAAATATTGTAAATTTTTAGATTATTTATCTCAGATACCTAGATAAGACTAAGGGCTTGTTTCACAATCTCCGAATTACTTAGTCAATGCTTGAAACATAGAGCAATCTCGGTCAGTAAGTCACTGACAGTTGTAGCTCTATTTTTGACCATTAAGAATTTTACTCGGATACGGTCAAACCGGCCCTAAGGCTGGCCTCAGACATCCGGAATGTCTTTCTGAATTCAGAAACGGAATTCAGATTCTTAATTCAGAAAGCCCGGAATCCATACAATTTATACATTCTCCACACACATTCTGATTTTTTCAGATTCTGAATTTATCAGATCGATCTGTAAGAATGATACTGACGAGCGTTCTGAATTCCTGATCGGAATAAGATTTTGAATTCAGAACGCGCGTAATCCCATACATTTGCATAGAGCAACACACACATATTGAATTCAGATTATGAATTGCTCAGTTCACACTGCAATTTGTATTAATTCCTCCTCCATTTTGAGACGTTTGCGTGTGTCGTGAAACAAGAGACTACTGATCTATCTCAATTTTTAAGATAATGTGAGTTGAAGGAGCCGGAATTAAGAGTCTGAATTAAGATTCTTAATTCAGATAGGTTTTCCGGCTGTGTGAGGCCAGCCTAAGTCTTACGGTTTCTGAGATAATTGGGTCGCATATTAACAATTACCTAATAATTTGTTCTTTATTATATTTCGGAGACCATTATTGCATAATTGACATGAGCCATGCGTTTTATAGGTAGGCCGCAAAATCTTATTTTTTTTCAAAATGGCGGAATAGTACGTGTTACATAATGTTGTGGAAATCCCTTATAATATTTTGAATTAAAGGATCCCACAAATTGGTTTTAGCAAAATAGTCTTTTTTATAGCTATAATTGTTATATTGTGATCCGTAAGCAAGCTGTGGTCGGCGACTTGATCTGGCAAACCTTCTGTCTCAGGTCGGAGGCATGCTGCCGCTGGTCGCGGAACACCGCGTTAGGGAAGGGGAACCACAGAGCCAAGTGGGAGGAGCGCGGACTCTGCGAAACAACTATGCGCTACTTATCTGCTAGCTTTACTATGTTTATGGACTCTGGGAAAAAATATGCGCTGCTCATCTGCTAGCTTTACTATGTCCATGGATCTAAGTGTATGGACTCTGGGAATAAACTATGCGCTGCTTATCTGCTTTATTTACTATGTCCATGGATCTAAGTGTATGGACTCTGGGAATAAACTATGCGCTGCTTATCTGCTAGGTTTACAATGTCCATGGATCTAAGTGCATGGACTCTGGAAATAAGCTATGCGCTGCTTATCTGCTTTCTTTACAATGTCCATGGATCTAAGCGTATGGACTCTGGGAATAAACTATGCGCTGCTTATCTGCTAGCTGTACTATGTTCACGGATCTAAGTGTATGGACTCTGGGAATAAACTATGTGCTGCTTATAGCTGTAATATGTCCATGGATTTGGAGGTATTTACTTCAGCATAAATAAGAGTGATTTTTATGTTAATAACGTCGGTGTGCCGCCACCGGCGTCGGCAGTGTTATGCGCTGCTTTTCTGGTGCTAGTTTTAGTATTTTAAACATAGTAAATCTAAATTAATTATATTTAGGATTGAGTTAAGGTTGATATTTTATATAAAAAAAAATACATTTATGAATTTGTTATGTATAGGAGATATACTTAAAACGTAAACATCCAATCTTGAGTGTCTCCAGAAGGTTGATAATTACGAAGTTTTCATTACCTGAGATCTAGAATCGATCTATTATTTTAACAATCTTCATAAAATCTCTAAAGAAATAATGAAAATAAAATGTACAAAATCATGACAGAAACATGTAAAAATGACACTTAACCTATTTATAGCATAAACATTACAGAAAAAAAAAACGTAGCACAACATTAAACGAGTAACGCAGCTCCATGCACTAGCGTTTCTATACTTACCAATAACGCAAAATAAACAAGCGATTATCGGGTCTTCTAGCCGCTAGCTAGCTGTCCGGGGGGTAAAATAAACACCTAGTGACAAGCAGTGCATCTAAACATCGACAAAAATGTCCTGTTTAACTTCTTACTTCACTCTGGTCAAGTATCTGCGACTTGATCGCTTGGATGGGGTATACACCCATTGACAGGGCGCGCGGGCCCGGCGAATGGGAGCCCTAGCGAGAAAATCGACACACTGTTAGCACTCACACAAAACATCATGCCACCATCACGTCACTTACAAGTTAATATTCCGTGATCGTATTTGATATCGATTCCACACAGTATCATGCCAATCAGATCTTATTACAATTGTATCTTACAATAGAGTCACACTGAAAAAACATTAAGATAACACGGAATCATACATTCAAAGCTAATGAGATGGGAGCCGGCGGCCCGGTATGTCGAATGATCTGCGATCACACGGAGTACAACATTGTCATTCACAATCTGTCGCTAGTGACGCTACACAGACCGAACAGAATATAATTGACAGACCCGAAGCCAAGGATATTTAGATATTGATATTGTTTCAATTTAATATTTTGTTTATTCCGGCGAACAGTTAGGATTAAACAGATTCCCTTTAGGAATAAACCAAATAATAAAATCTAAACAATATCTTTGACTAAAAGAAACAGTACAGTAATCTGTGTTGTATTAGAAACCCATTAAATAGCACACAGAACTTGTTCAAAGCTAAAGCTAACGAGACAAAATACAATTATGTATTTTGAATAATTTATTTGTAACAATCTGTATTTTATCAATTCTATTATGCGTTATCATATCCAACAATGGCTGCGGGCCTGCGTAATGAACGTACAAGAAAAACTGAAGGAGGAAAAATAAATCTTACAAACTAATGTGGACTGTATCGACTGTACTATCGATATGACTGAAGTTAGTTTGTTATTCGCAAACTGATGATCGAATGATATATAAAAGCCAAAGCCACGCCTATTTATCGAGTACAATACCATCTGTTTGCACGTTTCTTCAGACAATCTCTGCGAAAGTACATAAATGTTTATACCGGTACACAGTGTGTGTGCGTTTGTGTGTTATTTGTCTGTTAGGCCCACCGGTCTAGCTTTGGGCTAGACGAATATGTTAGTCTGAGTGTAAGGCAGTGGCTTATATTGTATAACATTCTAAAATAAAATATTTTAAATCCACATAAAGCCCTAGGACAACCTAAATTGCAAAAAATTATTTCTTTATAATTGAAAACGATATTTTATTACTTGAATCAACACAATTTTCCAAACGACCTGTTATAAATTTAATATTGTAACTATCGAATCCTTCAGTAACACAATTGTATAATATACATCATGTTCAAAAGTAGTTTTTACACGTCTAAATGTCAAAGTCAACGTTGAAATCACAACTCACCTCGCGAATGGTCAGCGTATGGGACATCATCTGAATGTTGACCTGCGACTGGCTGGTCGGAAGGTTGTCGGAGGAGCGCGACCGAACCAGTCGCGACCCGGTTATCACTTGCTTCGACTTTAGCGTCATTTCCGTTTTAATAAACACCCTGGATATGTATTGTGAGCTGTGGAAAAATATTTATATCGAGTTAGGTTATTTAAAAAAAACATATACCTATGAGATGGACTAAGAATCATACTACACCTAAGATCCCGTGTACAGTTTACACACATTTTGCATTAATTAAACAAAAATAGAAAAAACTGTAATTGGTTGTATAAATCGTGTTAGTTTACTTTAATATATATATAAATAAATAACCTGAGTGCGCGTATGCTGAAGGCAGTTCTCAGCAGCTTGGTGGGCGAGGCGGGCATGTTGCGGCAGAACTTGTCGATGGCGTGGTCGACGCCGTTCTTGGACGCCTCCGTGAACCACTCCGAGTTCTGGTTGGTCGCGTGCTTGTGGAACAGGATGAGGATCGCCAGCGCCACGCGGTAGAACACCTGCAAAATTCATAGTTCAATGAAATATTTTTATCACACCGCATCTGGCAAATGGCCACCAGGTATGT
This sequence comes from Gymnoscelis rufifasciata, assembly GCA_929108375.1. Classification (NCBI taxonomy): domain Eukaryota; kingdom Metazoa; phylum Arthropoda; class Insecta; order Lepidoptera; family Geometridae; genus Gymnoscelis; species Gymnoscelis rufifasciata. Next base: position 14,950,272 of record OV815305.1, read on the forward strand.
GATGAATGGGTGATGAGGTTACTTACTATTGATTTTATGTTTGAAAATCGATAGCAATCATATAACATGAGTTTTCATTACAAGGGTTTTACAATGTCAAAGTAAACAAGACAATGGTATATAAAATATAACAATCTAGATCAGTCAGACACTGACAGTTGCCAGTTGACATAATAGCTCGCTAATTAACTCAGCAGATTATGGAACTAGCGCTAAAAATCTTACTTAAAATGATATGTACTCGTAACAGGAAAATCATGTGATGCTCAACACCTAGTAGGAAAGATGAAACCAATGTTCCCGTGTTGAAGAAAAGAAGCCACTGCCAGTAGTCATAGATGGGCTAAGATCCAGCAGCCAGCAGTGGTGGACGTGTACCTTGATCCCTTCGTGGAAGAAGCAGTCCAGCACGCGCACGAGGTGCGGGAAGGGCAGCGCCGCGAGGATCCACCACTGCCAGTCCGCGTAGATCCGCTCCGGCCCGATGGCGCCTGATAACCGGGACAGGTGTTGCGCTGCCGACTTCTGCAAACATGCTACTGGTTAGTAAGGAAAGATAAATTATCTTAATAGAAAATTAATTCCTAACCTAAATTCCTTAAAAAGAAAAAAAACATATTATTTCGTAATGTGCACGTGATGAGCTTTCATTTGATACCCCACTCGAGTATATTTGCAGATATTCGGTACTTCTTCCCCATTTTCATCACCATAACTTTTAAACGGTGGCTCAACCGATTTTCATCAAACATGTCTAAGAACACTCCCGTAAACGGCACCGTTCATACAAAAAAAACTTAATTGAAATTACTTCATCCGTTCGAGAGCTATGGTATCACCGGCTGACAGACACGTTAAACTTATTACACCCATCTATTTCGGTAGTGGGTTAAAAATATAAAAAAACGTTTATTATGTTATCAATACATATTTTTCTTAAATATGCTATGACAGAACTAGGTCCTGTCATGGCGCTGGACTTCCATGGTGACCAAAAATAGCAAGAAGCGGCTGGTGCATAAACATTTAACTATATTAAAATAAAAACATAAAAAAGGTAGATACAGCATACGGTAAATAAAGGTCCTACAGAAAAGGGGTCTACTTTATGGGTTTTGCGGTAAAGCTTCCAACCGTTCTGCGTTTAGAAAATTTTCGTTGGGTAGTTCTGAACGCGGAACGCTTAAAGGTCTGACCGCTCTCTATCTAGTGAGACCATTAATAGAATCAGGTATTTTCCAATTATAAAGCCACATAGTCAAACCAATCTGAGAAATTTACCGGGATAAGTTTGACCAAACACGCGCCCTTTTCGAGTCACAGACGAGGGGTTACTAATCAAATGAATTGCTTTGGTTATTCGACAGGATAACTGCTTTCCTAATGCAAAGATGCAGTTGAAAAGAGACTTCTGGAATTAAATAAATAGATATGAAAATGGAGGGGAGGACCACACATTTTACCACTTTTATAATCTCTCGCGCAAGCAATTCAAAGACCTATCCATAGCAGAATACATCTACTTACCGAATTTCAACAATATAGTTTCGGAGAAAAGTGGCTGTGATATACACCGACAGACAGGCAGACAGACATGACAAATCTAGGGGTGTTCTTTCTTTGCCATATGGTCACGGAACCCTTAAAATGCATCTGTATGTTTGTTGGCCATGTATAAAAGACCGAGCCGATTCATTTATAGTCCTTTATTCTTGTGTTTGTTATTTTCAGGAGATGATTCTTTAAAAACATATTTTTCAGATCAGCTGTTGTATCAAAGTATTAAAACACAGTCGCATAATAAATATATGCAATCGTATCTTTCATGTTTCATAAAACTATAAACGGTTTAACGTATACTTCGCGAGTTCATTGTCTTGGTCTGTCCTCATTTCACAGCAAAGTTGCTCTGATGCAACTTGACGTCATCATATTAACATAGTGAGATATTGAATAATACATTGGTATAGTTTGTTTGACTATAAATCAAAAAACAACGTTTACAAAGGAACATCTTGGACAGAGAAATAAGTTTCCTTTAAATTCATCTTCTAGGTCTTCATGTCACATCGTCACTTTACATCAGGTGAGATTGTGGTCAAATGACACTTCATCAAGCATTAAAAAAATGTATTTGAATGAAGCCCGAAAATCGTGAAAGCAATAACATATGATTAAATAATTTTGATGAGTATGAGATGGACAATAAAACCAAGAAAAGATAGAAAAACAAAAAAGTAAAAAAAATAGTAAAGTGCAAAAAGATGCAGTATGTGTTTTTAGTATTTGTTGTTATAGCGGCGGCAACAGAAATGCATTATCCCTCAAAATTTCCACTCTCTAGTTATCACGGTTATTGAGATACAGACTGGTGACAGACAGACAAACGACGAAGTCTCAGTAATAGTGTCCCGTTTACCCTTTGGGTACGGAACCCTAAAATAGTCTACTGCATGCCACGAATTAATTCGTGAAACTTATATTGTCTAAGATCATAACTCAAGTTATGACATGATGATATTGATAATATATGCTGTAGATGTTTACTTATACTTTGGAATACCATATATGAATAAAAGGAGGACGCTTCCACTGGGGGGCCCACTTTACAAGCCATTGATCACCCATAAAATCTACTAAAAGTCTAACTGATCGTAGATAGTAACAAGAACAGAAAAAAAAAAAAAAAAAAAAAAAAAAAAAGATGTTTCAAGAAGCTTTTCTGTTATTTAAATCGACATATTGCGTATTTTTCCTCATTTAATGGATAAGATCATCAAACGAATCTCTTATGCGGTTAGAGTCTACTTAAATTGCTACATTTCACACTACAGGTAAAGTGCAACATCTTGTAAGATGATTCAATCCAACTAGGTACATCGTAAAAGTAACTAACCGTTTATTAACCCGATGCGAGCACCGTGCGCCGGTCAAGGCGAAGCAGAGGGTTCAAAGTGTTTTCCTCATCAATAATTTAAGGGCAGTGCCGTTCACCCTAGTTATCGAGTCGATAGTCGCAAGTGACCTTTGTTATCGATGATTTTATTTACTTGCATCAAGGGACTTCACACTGTCATACTTAATTTAATAAACTATGACGTTATCTGAAGAACAAGAGCTGTCGCCAGCTATATAATTTTCTAATCATATGAAGTTAATGGTCTGTAATGTTTATATAAATATTATTATGTATCTAAGAAGCAACATAAAACTGAAAGGGGTAGATAATTATGTACCCTTCATTAACTATGATTAAATCCATTATAAATTTGAAAATAGAAAAATAATGTGTTTTAACATCGTACAGTTTAAATATAATAAAATAAATTAATATAAATGTTTAAGGACAATCCTCACAACAACTTCTAGCCCCGTGGTAAGCTCTAAGCTTACTGGTACTAGACAAAAAATCCATTAAATATTCTTCAATTAAACAGAGAAAGAATGTGTTTTTAACCCCGCCTAAATAACACTACGTAGTGCCTGTTAGATTATAGCACCTTATCTCCTAAATGGGTAATTTAATATAATTATAGGTACTAATATGTATACAACGACTATGACAAAATAATTCAAACTACACTACTCAACAAAGTCTAGGGAACAAGGATATTTTAGTGTATACTTTTAATTCTTAAACTTTTTTTTGTCCCAGATGTTATACATCAAAAGAAGCGAAATTTATTCCTGATATCAGTTATGCAATAAAATAAAAAGCGTTCATGTAAAAAATAAAGTTTCATTAAAAAAACTAAAAGAGTGGAAAAACCAAAAAAAAAAAATCTTCAAATTACAAAAACATATGACGCTTACGTGGAAATTAAATGAAAAAAACATTATTTGCAGCTGTTTAAGAATCCGTTGGACCCCCTAAGGCATTAGCCACGGCTCTACATCGGCGTGGCATGCTGAGTATCAAGTTATCAATTGTCGCCTGTGGAATAAGGCTCCACATTCTGGAGAGATGCGAAAAAAGTTCTTCTTACGTGTTCAAATTTCGAGGAAAATCACTGAAAACTCTTCTTCCGACTAAATCCCATGCATGCTCTATTGGATTGAGATCGGCGGACTGAGCAGGCCACTGTAATACCGTGATATTGTGCTCGCTGAACACATTCATCACCTGTCTTGCGGAGTGTGGGCGTGAATTATCCTGCATGAACACGAAATCTTGGCCAAACTGCTGGTGGTGGGGGGTGACCATAATATGCACTACCTGTTCAATGTATTGCTCAGCATTCAAATTGCCTGGTATGCGAACGAGATCAGTTCTCCCACCCAGGCGAATACCAGCCCACACCATGATCGTTCCGCCTTGATAAGGATGAACTTCCTGAGGATTTCGAAGTCTACTTTGGCGTCCAGGAACACGCCAAACACGCACTCTCCTTGAATCAGGATGAAATCCGAAGCGAGACTCATCGGAAAAGAGAACACGTGCCCACTGATTGTCGGTCCATCGCAAATGTGCATTAGCCCACAATAAAAGCCGCCCTCGATTTCCATGTCGCAAAGCTGGAACTCTTAATGGTCTGCGAGCGCGGAGATTGACTTCATGTAATCTTCTCCTGACAGTTTGGTCACTGATAACCACTTGGTGCTGGGACTGGAGTCTTCCTACCAACTGGCGAGCTGTAATCTGGAGCTGCCTTCTTGCAGCATTTTGCAGAAATCGATCTTGTCTCTGGGTAGTTTGGATGTCTATGGGTGTATCTTCCTCGGTGACGTTCGGCTACATCTCCTGTAGCCCTGTAGCGTGCCCAGAATCGGCAAATTAAGCTTGGCTGTGTGTGAACAGCGGCCACGATATCGCGTTGACTGCGTCTAGCTTCCAACATACCCACAGCCCTAAGCATCTCTTCCCGCGGTAAATGACGACGTGACATAACGCTTAGAGTTTCAAAAATATCGAAAAAGTTGGCGGTAATGGTTTTTCACAAGAAAAAAAAACGATACATGACAAAAATCACAACAACTTTATGCTAGCAGACCCCTTACTCTGCGACCAAGTTCGGTTTTTCCTTCTTATTTTGAAAGCTTTCGCGCTTTTGTTTAATTTTTTTTTAATTTCGAACAAATAATTTATTCTTATTCCAGCCTTAATTTATAAATTTTAGTGACCAGTAATTTTTTACGAGTTTTCACACAAAAATTGAAGTATTGTTGCTTGTTCCCTAGACTTTGTTGAGTAGTGTACCTTTAACCTACTAATGAAACAAAGTGTGAAATTAAAGGTCCTAAGCTCAGCATAATGCAACTGTCATAGTATCCAGAAGGAGCACTATGACAGAGCGCTGGCTATAGTATATTTCAATATGAATTCCAACATGTTTGAAGTAATTTGAACAATAAAGAACAACGGCAACCTTACAAAAATGCGTAGCGAACTTTATAATCAAAAATTATACGGTCGAATTGAGAAACCTCCTTTTTTTAAGTCGGTTAAAAAGCTCTTCCATAATCCATCTTATATCAACTTCCGAAACAAAAAAACAAAAGAAAATTAGCAAGAACGTAAACACATCTCATGTTTACGCTATAACTGTGAGTCATACATAATGTTTTATGGTGCTTGGTACTATACTAAATATAAATTATATTTAATTTACATATACGGTAATTACTACGTTTTGACATAAATAATTAATGCACAATGACGTGGCCCTTTCTTTGTTCTGTTCGTGTTATATATCGTATATTATATATAATAAATATAATACGATACCTAGCATTAACTTATCAAGGTTTCTAGAAAAACACAATTCTTTGGTTTAGATTGGTAACAGAGATTGGTTAGATTGGTAAGGAGTTTTGCCAAAAATGCGTGTACACTAGTATTTTGACCGGCCGCGACTAAACGCCTTTTTATCACATAATTACTTTACTTATTACATTTTGATAAACTAAATCATAAAGTTGCAACGTAATCACTTAAAATTCCTGTTGTTTCGTGATGCTGATGTTTCACTTGTCGTTATTATAAATAAGGTAAACAATTAGATAGTGCACAATATTATAAAAATGGTTAACCATTAGTGAAGTTTATGTCAGAGTAATTATGCAGCTAAAACCAAATCTCAATATATCTAAATTTAAAATTTAGGAAAAAACCTAGATTACAATGCATGCATTAATTTACTTAAAAGTAAAACACCATAATTAATTTTGAAACGGCTCAACCGAGTCTAAGAACACTCGAGCCAAGCTCACATTTCATACAAAAAAAAACTAAATTGAAATCGCTCCATCCGTTCGGTAGCTATGATGTCCCAGACAGACACACAGACAGACACGTCAAACTTATAACACCCCTCTTTTTTGGTCGGAGCTTAAAACTGATTGAATTTGAAAAATGGTTATACGATCAACCAAAGTCAATAGTAGTCAAAAGTAAGTAGTTTTTGGACCGTGTTAAATAATTCACAATCCATTTATTTTATAAGCGGTTATTACACCTTTGCACACGGTTTCGTGAAGGAGATCTTTAACAGCTCAAATAACCTAAACTCCAACAATCATCTAAAATGGTCATAAACACGTTCATTTCTCTTTACCGTAGTAATTTAACACTTTAAAGCACCAACTTTCCGCGTTAATTTGACCAATTGACTGCCTCTTGACGGTGGGCGAAGGTTACCTTGCGACACAAGAGGTAGCGGGTTCGATTCCCGCCGAAGGGGTCAAGTATTTGCATGTTCTACAAGCACTTTCTCCTTGGCCTTGGTGTTTAATCTTATAATAAAAAATATATATTAAGTAAATTAGATGTCTCAGTACCCATTTCACAAGCTTAGAGCTTACCACGGGGCTAAATGTTGTTGTGTGGATTGTCCGGATATAATTATTTATTTAATTCCCACAGATTAAGGCCAGCATAAAGGCCTCGTGTGCCGTTATCAGGAACGAAACCAAAGCAAATGCTTAGAATCACGTAAACCTCGCGTGTTGTAGTTGCAATGAAAAAAATGCCCTGTAATTTATTCTAAGAGACCCCGGCGTCACGCTACGCCATAACGTCTTGCATACGGCATAATGGGAAGTAAAATTCAGCATGATAATGGAATGACGGCATAGGTTTGAATATTTTGTTGTATTCTTAGGTTTTTTGATTTAAACAAGTATGTGTGCAATGTTTATTATGAAGCCGCTTTCGCTGAACGTTCGGTCAGATCTTTTTAATCTACACAGTTATACAGTTTTCAACAAAATATAGGGTTTATTATATATTTAAGAGGAAGGTCAATATGTAAATTTTGCACCCATAAGAAAACAGTCCACTAGTTATATAATTAAAATAAAAACTCAAATCCAAAACCTTAATTAACTTAAGAGTAAAACGTCATATTATTTTTTCATTTTCGAGTGAAGCGCATTCATTTGATACCCCACTCGAGTATAATTTCCTCTCATCCGGTTATTCTTCCATACTTTCAGCCTTCACAACTTTTAAACGGCTTAATCGATTTTCATCAAACATATCTAGAACAATCGCGCGTTAGAATACTCACCTTTGAAACAAATGAACTTAATTAAGTTCGCGTCATACATTCGGGAGCTATGACACCACAGACTTCATTTGCCTCAAGGCTCAAAAACTAAACAAATTATAATACGAGTATAATAATATATTATATTTACATTTATTTTATTAAAATGTAACTTACTTTATAATTAAGTATTTTTAACCCTCGGTCGAAAAGAGGGGTGTTATAAGTTTGACGTGTCTGTCTGTCTGTCTGTCTGGGACATCATAGCTTCCGAACGGATGGAGCAATTTCAATTTAGTTTTTTTTGTATGGAAGGTGTGTTTGGCCCGGTAGTTCTGAGACATGTTTGATGAAAATCGGTTGAGCCGTTTAAAAGTTATGGGGGTGAGAGTGGGGAAGGAAAACCGAAAATCTGCAAACATACTAGTGTGGGGTATCAAATGAAAGCGCATCGCGTCCACATTACATAATATAATGTTGTTTTACATTTAGGGAAATTAAGGCATTGGAACCGGGGGTTTTTCTTAAATTATTATTGTTTTTTTCTGATTTACATGCAGAAAAAAACAAATTGAAATCCCTTCATCCGTGCCTCAGACAGACACGTTAAACTTATAACACCCCTCTTTTTGCCTCGGGGGTTAATAATAAGCTTGAGTCAACATGACATCTGAAAACTTTTTGACAGTTTGTGATTTTTGGTCTCAAATGAAAGCGCATTACATGGACATTACAAAATATGTATAGTATGACTTTTTACTTTTAAGGGAACTAAAGTTTTGAAATCAGGTTTTTTTTATAATTTAGATAATTTGAATTAAATTGTGACATTCATAAATATAATACGAGAAATAAAAACAATTTGAGCTTACCATCTCAGACTGAAAAAAAAAATGGAAATAGTTTTGTGTGTTTAGGTATTAAATTATTTAATAAGTTACCTTTTGACCTGCGAAATGCAGAGGATTCTATTTTTAAAATCATTGTGAGAACATTATTATTGGACAAATCATACTACAATATCGACGAAGCACTTGCTGATAAATTTCATACTTCTTAAGTACCTAAATGTTTTTTTTTTCTGCAATTTATAAGTATTTGCTATGTATCCATGACTTTCCCAAGTGTACGTTATGTATCTTTATGGAATAAATGAATTCTTATCTTATCTTATCTTAATAACTCTACACGCCGGCGCCGTAGGCCTGGCCGATTCATACAAATGTGCTACGTAGCGGGGCCCGCGACGGATCACTTTTGTACGCGTTTGTCATAAAACCGCGCCCGCGTAACGCAGCGTCAGGCCTTTATCTGTGTGGCGCGTGACAACGGCGTGCTAAATCAATGACCAATTCTAAAGTTAATTAAAAGTAAGTCAAAGATAACATTAATGATAAGTATTATCAAGCTGAATTACGAATCTGTTACTAAGTAATTTCGAAAACCTTAGGTTTATGTCTACAATTAGTTAGTTACAGATTTCGGAGTGGTCGAGCTCCCGTATGTGGAAACTGTTTCATCTTACGTTGTGTGTTATATAAAGTTTAAAGAGATTATAATTTTCAGAGATCGGGTCAAGTTTTGGTATGTTCTGCAAGGAATTTAAGCTTGGTCTGGGTGTTTAAAAATGTATAAAAAAAAGATGTATTTATATTAAGTACTAGCGCTAGCGGCCCACCCCGGTTGCGCACGGTTTAAAAAAAAATCCCGGCAATTATTCGATTTTTTCTCGCCTTTTAAACCTTCCCTAGACCTCCACGAACATTTTAAGAATAAGATAAATCCGTTCAGCCTTTCTCGAGTTTTAGTTAGACTAACGAACAGCAATTAATTTTTATTTATATAGTTATTAGATATCTAGTACTCGTAACACAAGCTAAGAGCGGGGCTAGATGTTGTTGCATGGATTGTCTGGAAATATTTATTATTTTAACTGGTTAGTAGATATGTTATGTTCTTCCTAGTATTAAGTTATTACAAAACTGTTTGTTTTCCCAATAAAATGATACAAGAGAAAAACACTTACGGCATGTTTCTTCGCAATCTGCATGACAGTCTTCCACGTGACTTCGTTGAGTAGTTTCGTCTGTGTGATGAACATCTTCTCCTTGGATGCTACCAGGCTAGCCATGCAGTGGTAACATTCTTCCTCTGCAGACAAAACAAAGACAATTTTAGTTTATAATTTAAACGTTTCTTACGTAAATACCTATTGAATCAAAAAGGTAATATGTCATGTCTAGCATAATGTACTGACAGTTGTTTGTCTGTTTTTATTTGAGTAAGTACTTACAAATTATAAAGGTAAAGCACTATTTTACTGTGTATTCAGAAAACCTAATTACCGTTTGAAAAATGGATCATTGGTAATGAAGATCTTATTTAAACTCTACAGTTTATCATATTACCTACTCTTCTTTGAATAGTCTTAAATAAAGTGGTTTTTAACCCCCGACCAAAAAAGAGGGTTGTTATAAGTTTGACGTGTCTGTCTGTCTGGGACAACATAGCTCCCGAATGGATGGACCGATTTAAATTTAGTTTTTTATTGTATGAAAGGTGAGTTTGGCCCGGGTGTTCGTAGACATGTTTCATGGAAATCGGTTAAGCCGTTTAAAAGTTATGGGGTTGAGAGTGGAGAAGAAAAACAGAAAATCTGCAAATATACTAGTGTGGGGTATCAAATGAAAGCGCATCGCATCCACATTACATAATATTATGTTTTTTTACATTAAAGGAAATGAAGGCATTGGAATCGGGGTTTTTTCTTAAATTTTAAATTTAGATTTATATATAAATCAGATAGATAAATGCAGTTTTCAGCAATAGATAGTGATCTAAAGAAAGATTTATATGAATTATTTGCACCCGTGCGAAGTCGGAACATGAAGCTAGTAAGTATAAATTATACTGTAAACATAAGTTACCTAATGCATATCTCATCAATCCACAGAAATACTCGAGCTAAAACCAATTCCGTTTGCGTTAATCAAACGGAATTCAAACAATCACCCTCTTAAATTCTGAAAACCCAACTTTTTGACTGCTACGAATTCCGTCAATAATGGAATTGGGAAGTCCATCAAAACCGATGAAGCGCGCGCAGGGACAAAACGAATGGAACAATATGAAGGGCCAATTACCCTGTGCAAACAGCGCCGGTCGTGTTCACACACACGACAAATTGAAGAGGGAGTTCCAATTCACCGTGTCTGTGGGATGAATCCTCTTAGCGATGTGCCTATATTATGTGGTGATATACTAGACAAGAAAATTTACATGTAACAGAACAATGAGCGGTTTGCCGGTTTGTTACAGCGGTATTGAACAAATCAAGGAGAGTTTGGGTGTAACAATTCGTCCAGTCTGCGCGAGCGTCAAATAGATCCAACGAAATCTTATGTGTAGGTACCAAATTTAACGCAAAACATTTACAAGAATGTTGCATTTCATATAAATAAATATTTTTGACATTTTATAATATTATTGGGACTAATTACAGAGCATTACCTAACCCTAAACTAAGCAGAACTAGCACTATGGGGGTTAGGTGACTAATAGATAAATATTTTGTTTTGGTTAATACATAAAAAAAAAACAGAAATACTAGATCGTACAAAATCTGGTCCCCTGGCGGGAATCTAACCCAACAACCTCCTGCGCCTCAGGCAAACCTTCGAAATTAGCCAAGGAGGCCATCGAAATTAAAGAAATTCTCCTAGGTATCACTGATGACCGAACAGAACAAAGCACTAAGCTATAATAATATTGGTTCTCTGAAAATAAGTTTGCTTACACCACTTTGAAAGTGTAAAGGGTTTAGTGTTCGTTAAGGAAACGCAACCTATCTATTGACAGTAAACAAACATTAAGAGGAAAATATCAAAGGATTGAAATAAAGCCACAGAATTTGTGGCCGCAGACTGAACGGTACGTAATAAAACAGCAATTCTCTTTCAACAACAAGAGCGGATGAGCTAATAAAGACGAGACGGTGAATCGTTTATAGAATCTAGTCCTGAATTAAATGTAGTGGGGTTGCCTTACAAATCTGATCAAGATAAAGTGGATACGGAATTTGAGCGCTATAAACTGATTTTAATGCACCGATGGCTTGGTAAAGTTAAAGTTCAAACACAAAATGTGATCTAAATTTGATCTAGGTCGAGTTCTAATAAAATATCCAGATTAGTTCGAAGTTTTCTCCCAGAATATTGGAGCGATTTCCGTTGAAAATGTCATCGTTTTTCGACAAATCTCTTTATCCTACCCAATATCGGTTAGTTGATGGAGCGTATATTTCGGAGTAGCGTTTGATGATCAATTATAATTTATTATCACGATGAATTAATGAATGTCCATGAATACCAATCGCTTATCGTTTTAGTAGGAGTTTTGTGATGAAAAGCGTTTAGTTATAAGCTGTGGTATAATTTAGAAAGGCAGTTTTATTAAGAAAAACATTTACCCGAGTATACAAGGTGTTTCATAATGGGTATATAAAGGGGAAAGGGAGTGCATGGCACGCACCAGCCGAACATATTTTGTTATATAACATTTCGATTTGGAGGCCTTTTTATTCGTAAAAAGGTCTTTTATTTTTTTTTTATCCCTGGATGAGGTTAAAAATGTTAAATAAAATCTTAGAACAAGGTTTTACTAGTGTTTTTATTTTGATACTAAATAAGATGAAGAAGAAGGTTTTAATTGAATTGAAATTCTCAAGATATTCAATTAAAATTAAGGCTGTAACTCACGAAACAATTTTATTCACAGATTTATACGTTAAGTTTTTGTTCGACAAATGGGCTTCCTAATCGAAAAATAGACAAAAAATATTTGTCATGAGACCATCTTTGGAATCCTTCCGCTTGCACTTATTTTGAACGCCTCAGAATACCTCGCTTTAAATTCTTAAACAACGAGCGAACTAAGGAACTAAGTGGAAACTCTGGTACGCACGGGATAATACTGTTAAGACCATTTGACACTGTGGGTATAAGGCTTTCAACGAATAGAGTTGGCTGAATGTTATCTACAATAATGTTTTTTCCGTCTTTTTAGGGTAGTGTTCTTTATGATATCTATAGAAAAATATGCCAGTCATTCCTATAATCACCGTTATAGTTTCATATGCGACGTGCGCGAAGTCTTTTAGGAGAGGCGCTCGGCTTCCTTATGAAAGTTCCGATTGAAAGGATCTAAGACTTCGGATATAGAAAAAAAATCCATCAATACATATCATATTAGTGCTATTTAAAAAAAAAAACTCGTACAATTATTGAGTAAGTTCACATAAAGAGCAATAGCTCTAGTAGGTAATTAAGCACCAAATTGACATTAAAAGACAGTGTTTTAGAACATTCGTTTTCAAAATTTATTATCATAAGGGCCAATTTTTCAATCCTCAGTTAAGTCGTCAAATAGTTATTTAGCGTATAAAATTATCCGTCTGTTTATCGCGCGAATAAGTATTTTCAATTTTTCAATCGTCTATTATATAGAGAATAACTATCAGTGGTTTATCCAAACCAACTTCACACCATCTGTGTGCAAGCGAGATACACAGATACTGTATTCAAAGTGTTAGTGAAGAATAGCAACAAAACTGTATTTGACAGTTCAGTCAGTTCAAATCTTGTTATTTCTACATTATCTTTTGCGAATTAAAAATGAATCAGAAAATGGAATTATCCAAGAAACGTGAACTTGCTACTAATTTCAGTAGTTCAGAAGTACGTTTACTGACCGAGTTGGTAACTAAATATCGGTCAGTAATCGAAAACAAGAAAACCGACGCCGTAACCAACAAAGACAAAGATGATGCATGGACCAAAATTGCAACAGCATATTACATAATGAGACATCTAGTGAAACTGCAGTACGCACGGCTACAACATTAAAATGAAAGTACTAAGGCGTAAAAAAATTACAAAGAAAAAGATGACTGTCCTTAGACAGGAGTTGTATAGAACAGGTGGCCGAACTTCTACTGCCCCCGATATCAATGATGTTGAAGATAAAGTGTGGCAATATGCTCCAATACATCTGGACTAGAATATTAGACCACGTAATGACAGTGATAATATTGCAAGTAGGTTGTGGATTTTCAATAAAAAATTCAGTATTTCAGATGTACCTACTACATATGTATACTTCTAACTTTTCTTTCTTTTATTTTTACCAGTATTTAACTAATGATATTTTTTCTTCAATCAATGAAAGTAAGTAGGTAGGCTATGGTTTCTTTTTTCAACCGAAACATTCTCTAAAATTCAGTGTCGTTCCATGTGTTTAAATCATCAGGCCTCTCTCGTAAAGTTCGGGTTTTTCTATCAGAAGGATATAGATATTTAAGTATTTCTTGTTCTTCCTTGATTGATAAGTGGTCAATTGCTTTATCCATCATCATAATACATCCATTTATAACAAACTTATGGGAAGAACCTATGTCGTTTTACGGTTTTATCAAACAAAATAAAACGAACGAAACTATACAACATAACCTAAACGTCAAACTTATCGGCGGGATAGAACCTTATCTGGTCCTTCAAGTAGCAGGTAACTTTATTCCTCTGATAGGGACCTTATTCGACAGTTAACTACTATCTGACCATTGAAAAACCATGAATATTGCTATTCGACGAATAAAGGCTATCTGACTGTTTATCTGACGATTGAAAAATCGGCCCTAAATGTGATAGCTGTTTTCACTTCCAAATATAGGATTCAGCTTTTTATGAATTATATATTTTTATGCCTATCGATGTTCATCCGTGTCCAGCTTTTTTTTTTCTTTTTTGTTAGGCTAGATAAGTTTTTATTCGACCACAATCTTACTTGATGTAAAATTACGATATGGTCAAAGATGGGGCATGAATACCTTAGTAGGTTTCTCCGGGCCCCATTAAGAAACACAAAAAAAATTACTAATAAACTGCCTAATAATTTTTTATTTATTAAAATGGGTCTATAAACCTTCAATAGGTATCGATTTCACTCTTATGAGTGAGAGATGATTTTACTCTTTATAAATTTTACGGTGTAAATTAAATTCAATCTTCTACAAAAGCCTATAAAGCTTGAGAACTTGGTAAATCCGGCATGTTGGAATAAATGTTAAAGCGACGCGGACTAAGTGAACCTAAAGGAAATAGACGCGATAAAAGCATTACGGTTAGAATAGAGAGAAAATGGTCCAGTAATTGCGTTACTGGGAAAAGAATGAACAATGAAAATGCCGTCCGACGCTGGTTTTTCATAGATTTTTACTGGTATTATTGATCGCTTTGTTTGTTGGATAAAATAATATTACGTACGTGTCCTGTCTTTTACGAAAATAACAACTGCCTTGGAATTGTGCTCCCTACTCCTAATTATCTTTTTATACTAATAATCTTATCAGGATAAACTGCTCAATAAAACAGGTTTTTTATATTTTGTCACACACAAGTATATAGGGACAACTGATACTCGAGATCAGAAACGTTTGAACAACTAAACGAAATACGATTGTAAAATTGTTTTGAAAATAAAGGAATATATGACTTTTTGACAACAACACTGTTTCTTACTATATTTCAGCCATTCGCCATAATTCTATTCTCAGCTTTGATGGTCCCATAACTTTGCGGCTGTCATCGTTTCGTCAGAGTAGTTTATAAAGATTTTATTGACTTCAATCAACTTAGTTATTATCCTGATAAAAGGTATGAAACTTTCACAAAATCAGTACCAATTCCAGAACTTTATTTCCCTTAAAAGTAAAAAAAGTCATACTATTTTGTAAATGCACGTGATGCGCTTTGATTTGTGACCCCACTCGAGTATAATTGCAGATTTTCGGTTTTCCTTCCCTACTTTTACCCTCATAACTTTTAATCGGCACAACCCATTTTTATAAAACATGTCTAAGAAAACTCGCGCAAAACCCACCTTTCATAGAAAAAAACCCTTTTTTTGTCGTGGGTTAAAAATTTACATTTTTGATTCGACGGTGTTTGAGTTTTCCGATAATTCGACGTTAGTCACAAGTCAAACCCATTATGAACCTTTAACAAAATCAGTATGTCATTCCACCACTTGGGTAGCCAACGACGTGGATCATGAATAAATGAACGAATGGAGAACAAAAGTGGAACGCCTTCGTTTCAGCTCGTTCACCCGAAGTTTAAGTAATTCAAGTTCGATGCTACTGAGGAACTGAATGTCTGTATAAAAACGGATCTTGTTTACTTCAGTTATGCAAAAGGTGTCACAGGTGTACTAATTGTGTAATACTTACTCTAGCTGATGGTATTAAAGCGCAGTAAGTAACAATGGTATGATATTAGAGGCTTTATGTATTCATACTGTAAAAGTTATAACTAAGACTTAAAATTTATCCGTCATTTAGATCTTATATATAAAATTCTCGTGTCACAGTTTTCGTTCCCGTACTCCTCCAAAACGGCTTGAACGATTCTCATGAAATTTTGAGAGCGTATTGAGTAGGTTTGAGGATCGGCCTACATCTATTTTTTAATTTGCAAAACAAAGTTTGCTGGGGTCTGCTAGTAATTTATAAAATTGTATACGTATTTTTGTTTTCTTTCAAACGAAAAAAGAAGACGACAAAATTCATTGAAGTTTCACGTGACATAAAGTTTAGCTTTCGTGCGATTTGTACAACATTTATATGCACAAGCTCCTACACCGGAAATTTGATGCTTTTTATCTTGACATTTTCTTATTAAATTAATAAAGCGAAAATGGGTGTATAGTATTTTTGGACCGTCTAATCAGGCACACTAAACAGAATACATATTTTTTCTATGTAGCCTATTGGGTCAATTTTTAACCCCTTCCGCTCTATATGCACAAATCAGAAACACCTTGTATATAGAACTTTTAAAATAAATATCTCAAGACTGAGGATCGATAATAAGTATAAATATATTTCAGTACTACCCTTCATCTAATCCCAAATTAACAACAGTTTGTATACTTTAGGTAGATAGATAGTAGTAGATAGAACAGCTTTATCGTACACCGTTTCTTGTATACTAAAGCATTAGCAGGCTTTCCTTTTAGTCAATTCCAAGTTACAATGATTTCGTTTAAAATAAAATGACCTAGAATCAAAACAAAATGGTCACATAGCTTACGTATTAGCTTGATATAAAACATACCTACAAATTTGTGGTAATGTGTTGTATTGTATTATGAAACAATTAGGTAAACAATGAACAAAACCAAGCCCCCGGGTCAAGGGACCACTCGCCGTTTACAAATCGACAAAATATCCCTATTACACCGACAGAATCTCAATGAACACCACAATTTATTACCTTCAGGCCATTTAACATTTAAAGAAACAGATGTTTTTCAATATAAATAGAATTGGAATTGAGTCTGTAGTTATTTAAGAGTTTTAGATTTAGTAACAGCGGTTACAAGGTAAACAGTGCAGACATTTACAATCAAGTTCTCTTTTAGTTGTACATTAAATATGTGGGTGGCTTAGCAGCTAGCATACACTTTGCATACTAAATCACACTAGTAATAGGTGGTCTGTAGGAAGACTGCAAATATTTTTTAGAGCGAACGGAATAAGCTGTTGTCAACAATGACGCACGAATCATAAAAAAAAACCAGTTGAGAACGAGCAAACGTCAACATTATAGTAGATTTGGTGATTTATCTAACTGTAGAAAACATTGGCAAAACCCTGAACTCGGGTAATCCTAGATAGGAGATCTTATAAGATTAGAAAGAAATATGGATGGTTGAGAACAACAACAAGCTGAAATAAGGATATAAAATATAAATAGATTCCGACTTAACGTTTTTTTTTTTTATTTACGTCTAAAAGCCTTTTTAGTGAGAATGGTTGTTAAGCTAATTTATTACCACAGATCGTAACAGGTCAGTCAGAAAACTATCGATGGTTTTTAACCCCCGACCAAAAAAGAGGGGTGTTATAAGTTTGACGTGTCTGTCTGTCTGTCTGGGACATCATAGCTCCCAAACGTATTTCAATTTAGTTTTTTTTTGTATGAAAGCTGCGTTTGGCCCGGTAGTTCTTAGACATGTTTGATGAAAATCGGTTGAGCTGTTTAAAAGTTATGGGGGTGAGAGCGGGGAAGGAAAACCGAAAATCTGCAAATATACTCGAGTGGGGTATCAAATGAAAGAGCATCGCGTGCCCATTACTTTTAAGGAAATTAAGGCATTGAAATAGGGGGTTTTTCTTAAATTTTAAGTTGGATTTATTATAAATCTATCCCATATGACATCGTTTTTTTTTACAAAATGGCGTCCACTATTCGCCATGTTTAACTTTATCTAACGTCATGACTTTAGTGACACTCGCCGTTCTAATAGTATAGTGGGAAAAAGGAACAAACATACATACATACATACGTAGACTGTTAAACACATTACCACTCCTTTGCGTTGCGCAGTCGGGTAAAAATAGAAAGGAAATTTTAGGAATCTTTCTAATACGTGGTATTATTTAACAAATTATGTAACTGCTATCATTGAAAACCCGGGGATGTATTTATGGAGGAAATATGCATTGCATGGTAGTAATCTAGCTGCTAGACAGAAAATACAATGTCAAGAAAAACAATAAAGTGGCCGGTTATAAAACGCAGCTTATTACGTTCGTAGATAGTTGTTAAACAGCTGGAATTTATTGCCAGCCTCACCCACATTTATTGGTCGAGAGATATTCATAAAAGCATGCGATATTACTTGTATTCAATCGTTTATGGCTGGTAAACTGTAATTGGCCTAACGAATCGAGGAGTGTACAAGTGAACTTGATAATCGAGCGGTTTCATGAAGTATGTAATTAGAGGCAAACAGTTTTAAAAATAGATAATTGAGGATATAAAAAATACAGTGAAAGACTGTGAAGATGGAAAGAGAAAGATGTTGTCTCTTTTTTTTTCTCTTGAGTGGTTATAATCTACTGATTCCACATCTGCAATTATTTTACGAACGATTTTTTTTTTCGAGGAAGAATTATCAGTATTGCACTACTCAGTAAAAAGTTATGCGTGGTCATATACATTTATAAAAAAATATATACACGCGTCGAATTAAGAACTTAACCTCTCTTTTTCATATTATACATATTGATAAAAACTTAATCTATTTTCAAACGAAGCAGCTTGTACAAGCCCTGAGATACGAACACATAAAATAAGTCTCAGATGTAGATATATGATTGACTAACGGGGTCATTGACCGTTCAACCATGGATACTACAAATGATGGTGGTCACATAGAACATTAAACTAATTGACCAGACAAAACTTGTCAGATTCAAAAAAGTTCCATGTACTTTTCTGAAGAAGTATTAACGATTGAACAAGAAGCCAGCTATTTTAGAGATTTTTGTTATAACTGTGATAGAGTGTTGAAAGAAGAGTGACAGGTGTTAGTTAACATTAAAATGTTAGAAAACTAAATGTTTGACATTAATTGGGAGAACATAATCTGTCTTACAAAATGTTCTTGTGGGAATTTACAATTCTAACATACATTAGGCGGTTAATCTAAAAAAATATATTTTCCATCTACTTTTGTACGGCAAAGAATTCGAATCAATATTAATTTAAGTCTCGATTTAAGTTAGTTAAGTAATAGTGCAATTAAAATAAACGTTAAGGTTATGATAGGACTGACATGTCATTGAATGATAACAGTCATTGTAAAAAAAGTCTTGACTTTACAAAATATAATGGATAATAAATATAAATAAATATTTCCGGACAATCCTTTTATAAAAAGCCGATCGTTAGGGCAATCGCTGAACCGTGTATAAAAATATAAATACCTATTTCTAATATTTCCGTGTCAATTAGTTATTGTAGCCTGTGTTAGATCCACTATGGAATTCATAATCAGGCATTATCGCCGAACAGTAAAGCAAACTTGCAATCAAGCGAGTTAGTCCCAGCAATCAGCCCGGTGACACGTAATTGTCGTAATCATTTCATTGTGCCGGCAACGACACTGATGACGTGCAATAGTTTTAGCATCAGCAATGAGCATAGAAATGGCTAGTTGATACATATACACGCAACTTAATCACTTGAATTAACTTTTTATCTATACATATAATGTACATAAACAGTTAATTACTAAATATAAATTTTAAATTTAAGAAAAACCCCCGATTTCAATGCCTTAATTTCCTTAAAAGTAAAACACTATAATAATGTGTAATGTGCACGCGATGCGCTTTCATTTGATACCCCACTCGAGTATATTTGGAGATTTTCGGTTTTCCTTCCCCCACTCTAACCCCCATAACTTTTAAACGGCACAACCGATTTTCATGAAATATGTCTAAGAACACTCGCGCCGGACCTTTAATACGAAAAAAACTTAATTAAAATCGAGCCATCCGTTCGGGAGCTATGATGTCCCAGACAGACACACAGACAGACAGACAAACCGACAGACAGACACGTCAAACTTATAACACCCCTCTTTTTTGTCGGGGGTTAGTAGCTCATAATAATAGACAAGCTGATATTAAGAAAAAATATACAAAAAATAACCCAACTGAGACTTGACTTTTCTATGGATTTTTACAGCCATTTTTTTATAAGCTTATTAAATGAGAATGGTAGATACGCCACTTTAATACGACATAGATTCTTAACGGTCAGCCGGTCGAAAAATGTTAAAAGATAACTAAAAAATATTTTAAAATATGTACCACTACTTTGCGAAAAAACATGTTGTGCCGACCCCACGTAATGTGGGATAAGGACAAGAGAATGACGATGTACCACTACTTTGCGCAGTCGGGTAAAAACATACATAAAACGAAATTAAAAAAAAGGCAACAAATAACACCATTACCTAACAAGTAAAGAAAACATGACAAGAACTATATTTTATAATTGGATACTCTAAGCTTAAGGTAAAAGATACAAAACGTTTGGACCTTACAACGATTTGGAAACCGATAATGATATTCGTGTATTTACATTGTATGACGTAACAGTTTTAATTAACACCGGCAAGTGGAAAAAACACAGCATATTTTACAGGCAAATAAAACAACTATTTTTAAACCATACGTTGGGTTTACGAAACTTTAAAAAGCGTGTGATAAATAAAAGGTCAAAAAGAAAATACGAGAATACACAACAATTTAAATTGACATATTCATGATCTTATTCTTAAAACAGCTGAAAAGATAATTATAAAGTACATTTCGAATGATAATATTCTGACAAGCTTGTCAACATAATTGTACTTTTAAGTCTGAGAAACACAAAATTCATGAAAATCAATCGTCGGAAACATTCAACTAAAAACAAGAATAAGCAACGATTAAATTGACATATTGATGACCTTTTTTTTAAAAAAAAAGCTGTTGATAATTATAAATTACTTTGAGAATAATGGGTCTCTTACAATATCGGCAACTTTGTATTTTGAATTCCGGGTAATACAAAACTCATAAAATACGACTGTCGGTAACCTTAAAACCCATATCTATAATGAAGGTTGTCTGGAAGAAATTGCTTTAAGCAATAAGACCGCCCATTACTCATTCTAGGTTAAATTTTACTATTAATAGCGAAAAGGTAATACAAGAATATACAACAACTAATAAATACTAAAATTAAACAAATGCGAATAGCGTCATTATCCTACAATATCGGCAAATTCGTGCTTTTGAACTTTGGGAGACACTCATGAAACTCGATCGTAGGTAACATTGGCCGTGACGTGACGTAGCGTCCATGAGAGATGACGAAACAAGAGCAGCCGCGCCGGCGAGATTATGAGTAATTTGAGATAATCTGCGACAGGCACGAGACCGATAAACTGATAATCAAACGGCTGAACGATCAAATACAAGTCGCTTACGTATGATAGTATTGTAAATGATAAAAACAGCACATGAAGAAATTATATCCGTTTATCGCTTGAAATAAGGTGTACCATTTGAGTGCCTAGTAAATACAGG